>CM057009.1:109692995-111080372 GCA_029891345.1 Dryococelus australis
GAATTTGTAAACAATATCCATTTGTCTACCTGTATGCACTAACTAACTGACAACGTATATTCACCTTACCAATAACTGAAAATTTTATGGCATTATTTAAATGCTGTGAACATTATGTATCTCTTTTTGTCACCCAAATGTTTCAAATATTTTACCCAATTGACAGTCCATGCAGGATCATTAGGTTTCACCAGCAAAAAAAAAAAATTAAACAAAACAACACATTACTAACTTCACATCCTCATATCAGTCTGCAAAATTATATGACCTTAACATTGAATTTTCGCATATACGAATCATTAGGTTTGCCATCATGGCTTTGTTGTTTTGTTAAATATACCTGTGGCCTTTCTGGTCAAAAATTTATAAGCTCCAGTTTATTCCTGTAATTCAAAATCTTTGTCGTAATAAGGTTTTAAATGATATTCACTGAATTATCGTTTATTTACAAGTTTACATAGCATGACATGAATAACTCTTCAACCCTGCTTCTGACCAATGCTCATGGCTATCATTAACAACAAACTTGTTAAGAATATTACACACTATGTTTGAAGCTCACACGACTTTTAATGATATCTATGATGAAAAACTATTTGAAATAAATATAAGCATTGTTAAGGAATGTGTTTGACAACTGCAAAATAGCAGAGCACGAAAGTATGCCCACAAAACATGTAGTATATGACTGTAGAACACATTCTGTTTACAGTGGAATTCGATGTTCCAGTTTTGGTTGCACTGTCAAGTTTCAGGAAACCGTATTTGTGCGAGAGCAGGGGCGTGCCCAGCTCCCTCTGATTTACAGCTTGCGATTAGCTGAAAAGTGGCGAGGCCCCGAAGTCTCCCCTCTCTCCCACAGCACCGCTATTTCACTGTTGTGGCTGTCTCTCTCTACTTGCTCCACTCACTTCGGGGCGAATTATCAGTAGCCCCACCACTCGACATTTCCAAAAACATTTCCCTTGTGACAAGAGATTCATCCATCTCTAAAACAGTACCTGCCAAATAACATCTGTATTCGTACGCAGTATTATTTGCTGAGTAGCAGAGAAGTATAGGTTTGCATTCTGATATTTAATTAGGAGGGCTGTGCCTGCAGCCCTTCCTCAGCAGTGACCACTGCCATCAAACAACACATTCCATATGCTTGCAGCATCTTGTTGATTTGTTCATACAATCTGGCTTTATCTCAGTATTTGGAGTTTGTAGGTGCTGAATGTATGTACCAATTAGTCGATAAATTAATTGAACTTACAAAATAGGTTACAAAAATTTACAGCATCATTGTTCCGATAAAGCCAAAAACCCCTGCTGATGAAGCTAGGTTGGTGGCTCAGAAAAGTTGTCACATTCGTAAAGAAAAGCATGGCACAGATGATATTGTAATCGACCATGACCATCTGAGGGGCGAAATCAGAGGCTGCACAAATAATAAGTGCAACTTGAATTTCAGACTGCCCAAAAGACATCTTGTTGCTGTTTTTTATAACCTGCAGGATTATGATTCTCACTTTCCTATAAAGCTCTTGGCTGAACGTCACATAACATAACACAATGGAACCATGGTAATTGAAAATCCTGAAAAAATTCATGTGATTGGAATGACACTTGAAAAACACAAATGTATCACAAAACAGATTCCCAGTGGGATTGATTGCAATGAAAAGGCACAATATCACATGTAAAATGTATTGATTCATTCGAATTCATGAGCCCCTCTCTGGAAACTTTGGCAAGCAATTTACAACAATTGAGTATCACCCGCACAATGTTTCCAAACAACACCCAATTCGAATCGGCTAAACAGAAGGGAGTTTTTCCATATGCCTTTGTTAAGTTGCCAGACAGTTTTATGTGCAAGTCACTCCCACCAAAGGATGCATTTCATAATATGATGAGAGGCGAAGGCATTAGCGATGAGGATTATGCTCACACCCAAGCCACATGGGGTGCGCTCAACTGCATAAACATGCTGCAGTATTCCATTCATTACTTACATGTGGCCACATGTTTTCTGGCTGATGCTTTTGAGAATTTTAGAACCGTATGTTTGGCTCATTACAGTCTTCACCCTGCTATGTTCTTTCATGGGATGCTTTATTGTCAATGACATGTGTGCAGCTAGAGCTATTGACTGATCCTGGCATGTATCCTTTTGCAGAACGCGAGGTTAGGAGCGGCATTGCCCAGGTTTCAAATAAATGTGCAGAAGCCAACAATATCTACATGGATTAGGACTACGACCCCAGTGTGACATCGAAATATATATTATATTAAGGCTGACATGTTCTCTTCATGAGATTTTGCAAACACAGTATATGATGGTGACAATTGTTTTTTTCATGGAAGTTGATGTGTCTTTTCCGGAGGAGTGTCATGATAAACTATCTGATCTGCCTTTGACCCCAGAAAATGGTGTTCCCCCCGAACTGCTCGCATGAGAAACTTCTTTTAACACTTGCCCCGCAAGAAAAATGTTATACATTCGGAAACACTGGGGCAGTTGTTGATGTATGGGGCCAAACTTGACTCTGTTCATCGTGTTTTATGCTTTGAGCAGAAGGCTTGGATGGCTCCATACATCGAGTTTAACATCGAGAAACATGCCCAGGCTGCGAACGATTTCGAAAATTGTTTTTCAAGTTAATGCATAATTCAGTTTATGGAAAAACCTTGCACAATGTCCACTGGGAAAGGGACATAAGAGTCGTTTCGAGGTATGGCATGATATACATATGGGGCTGCAGAACTGATAGGACGTCCTACATTTTAGGCAAGACAGATTATCGATGAAAACTTGGTCCTTATCAAGATTTCAAAGAGTTCTGTTGAGTTAAACAAACCTTTGTACACTGTTGTTGCCATTATCGACCTTTCAAAATTAACTCTATACGAATTTCACTATCAGTACACGTGTACAAAATTTCTATCGCCAGCTTTGCACCTCTTCTATTGCGACACAGATTCCCTAAACTATTATGTTGCTTGTGACAACATGTATAAAGTAATTATCCCAGATTTAAAGGTGCAGTTTGATACATCCAATTATGCACTCGATTATCCTCAAGGATTTCCTTACGAGAACCAAGGCTGTACAGGGGTGATGAAAGATGAATGTGCTGGGCACGTAATCACACACTTTGTGGGTTTACGTCCTAAACTTTGTGCATATGTTGTTGCGAATGAACAATGTATTTGTAAGGCGAATGGTGTAATTCCCAACATGTTGCAATCACTCAGGTACGAGGAATTATGGAGATTGCCTCGAAAATTGCACAAGGGTAATGGGGACCCAATATCGGTTCCTTTCATGTGATCTTCAAGTCTACACTGAACGCGTTTCAAAGGTAGTGTTTCAGGGATGGGCGATAAGTGGTACATTGAGGCAGATGGAATATCAACCTAACCTTGGGGGCACTATAGAATACCTGAGTAAATTTTTTTTATTTTCCTCCATACAATAGTTTCAGCATCACAATAAATTTACAGACCTCCTGTTTCACACTCATTGCAGCTGACTACAGCTGTCTACAAACATAATCGCAGATAACTACAGTTGTCTACAATCATCATCGCAGCTGACTGCACCAAATACAAATATCTAGAACTAATTGCATCACTTCTGTTGTATTAAAATCCAACACAGCTGATACCTGTTTGCCTTACTGTAAGGCATGAGATAACTTTAATATCAACTCTCTTGATATAACTGTCTTCGATCCTATTTCCCTTGCCATTTTACAAATAGGAAGAAAAATTAATGTTTTCATCATTGAAATTTTGAATTTACGTGCATGTGAGTGTGTTGTAAGCAGTCATTTGGCATGTGTGAGGGTCTGCAAATATATTCCCAGATGTGACACCTTAAAAAAATGCCTTCAGTGCACATCTTTATAACCTCCTCAAGAGATTGTAAATATTGTATATAGTTAGGAAAGAGATGACTTCCACATCGATATAGTTTGTAAATTTATTTTTTGATAATTTAGAACATTGTTTGTCGATTTGTCTGTTTTTGTTGTACATAAATCTCTTAAATTTGTCTTTTAGTGTATTTACATATTAACTTGATTTGTAAAGGCGCTTAAGTCTTTCATTTTATGAGAAAAGAAATGTGAAATCATAATTTTTTATTGTAAATAGTTTTAACTTTTTTTATATATAAAATCGGTTAAATTGAGTTTTGGAAAATGTAAATATTAACTTGATTTGTAAAGAAAAAATGTCTTAAAAAAATGTTTTTTTTAGTAAGTAATAACCTGTTTTGTTTTATAATGTCAGAAAATAATTAATTTTTGTAAAGCAATCTTGTGTTTGCCCTAAATTATTAAATTTAATTTGAAAATTGTCATTGGACAAATATTTGTTGTAAATTGAATATTTTTGTGTTTCATTGGAAATAATTACCTTACAAGGATAATTTTGAAAATAATATTTTATAAAAAAATTATTCTAATTAAAATGAATAGTGTTTGTCTTGTTATTTTTTTAATACCTCATGTCACTAACTTCTTTCAATAATAACTAAACATGGATGGTACCAGTCTAAGTTTATGTCATGAAAGAAACCTGTGCAGGAATGAATAAATATTTGCAAAGAAACAAGCCAAGATATTAAAAGTCTTTGTCCACTCCAGCTGCTTAAATTGAAATTTGGAGTAGGACACGACATCATGCTGGACAACTTTTGTTTCATCCCAAGGGGGACATATTAAAAGCAAGCCCCACATACCTCTACAGAGGCAATTACAAAAAGATCTCTGACTGTCCTTGCCTACAAGAAAGTTTCTCCAGCTAAAACTTTTATGTCTGCATTAAACAGAATCGAACGAACATTTTAAATATTTCAATTTACACACATGCACACAAATTACAGCTCTTCAAGATACAGCACAATGATGTCTGGAGAAGAAGACAACACAACATAATATATTTAAATTACTATTTTAAAAAATATATAAAATTCAAGTCAAGTTATGTAAAGAATTATGTATATTTCCTTTAAATTTGCAAGAGTCTAACCTACCTTTATCTCTACTGCTAGCAGCGATTAACATTTTAATATAAAACTATTTTATTGGGAAACTTTTTTCATATGTTGTCAATATTGCGATAAGATTTTCAAATCATGCTTCTGAGCTCAGTCTATGACAATTCCTAGCAGTTTAAAAATACAATTTGTATTAACAAGTACAGTGAATTTCATAAACATTAAAAAATGTTTTCCTTCATTTACAAGTTTTCACCGTAATTTAAACACTGATGCCTATCGGACACGTTAAACGTATCTACTCACAGATCAACATAAGTACTACTCATTGATACATCGAATGGACTTATTTTAGTATAATTTCAAGTACATGATTATGTCTGGTTTAAATCATATTCAGGGATTTGTTGCCATAAGATATCATTCAACAGGCTGAATCGTGTAAGGTACATGTAATTTGTATGTGTACACCTGTCAATGTGCTTAAGAAGACTGTCGTTTAGTTATAGTAATTTATAGGGACATTTTTGCTTTGTTAATTAATTCATTTAGGAAAGTCACGTAATTTGGATCGTTTAGCCCTTGTCGATACCAGGATAGTCACGTACTTGTGTATACATCTCTATTGTGTTATTTATTCATACTGACTAGCTGTATTTCGTTTAAAGACAGTAAAAGGTAGTTGTTTGTTATACTTGTCTCTCATGTTATTTATTCATAGGTAGAACTCATTTGAAATATATTTCTTTTAAAGACTCTGCCTTGGGTAATTTCATACTGTCTAGCTGCATTTCGTTAAGTGATAGTCACGTACATGTGTGTTCGTTCGTTTACTATGCTGATATTATTGAATACTTTACATGCATGACGTATATTTCACAGTCGCCTATCTACAACCAACATCTACGACCAATATCGATACAAACACATAATAATTTGAAAAAACTCTTGCGCTAAACTCTACTCCTATGTAACACATTGCAACCCAACACTCTGGTCAATCGCGTCAAGCACACCACAGCATCAATGTCGTACAGTGCTTCCCACAAAAAGGAAAGAAAGATAGAAGTACAACTATACACAACAACAAAATTAAGAAAAAAATTGATCCAATTAAAAATTAACCATTTCATTACATTTAACCCTTTCAATTAATTTATCTCTTTCTATTTTTAATCGGATAAATATTGGATTAAGCATTAATCCTTTCAATAAAATCGATAATCTATCAATTAATCCCAATTAGTCTCTGGGGAAATGAAACCGGCACGTCCCTACTTCTCAGGCATCTGCATAGCAATGGCGAATGTCCAAAAATCTCCATCCAATCATTCCACCCCATTGCACTATTCCTTCAAAGATCACATTTCAGTTACTTGCTGTTAATTTAATGTTTACCATTCCTGGCCATGATACCACTGACATATATCAACTTTTTTTTATGCGATCACCGCAGTAGAGAACGTACCTCTTAATAGAAACAAAAGTTGCTTTAACAAGTGAACTTAGGGAGCAAACACAGCATATATATTTATATGTTGCAAACGTATCTACGGAAAATACAAACAAGGCATGGAATAATACTTTCTGTTGTGTTTGTTTTAAGATGTATATTGGAAGGTTTTCAGCCACTATACATAAAAACCTAAAATTGTTTGACAGAACTGCATGAAATGGAAGATTGTTAAAATACAATAATAACTAACCGAAATAATGCATTCCTTTTTAAGCGCTCGCTAAAATATTTCCGATCATTAAGGGCGCTGGTAAACAAAACATATTATTTTTAATTTGTTCGAAATACTGTTCTACCTGTAGGTATTACTTGGAAGTACTAACTCCATTCATAAAGAATATTTAAATCGCTTAATTTTTGTATCATGGCTAGTCGAAATCTCAATTTTACTGTTTTCGGAACATACAAACAAAATAAACGAAAGCATAAAAAAAAAAAAATTCTAAAAGTGTGATTGAAAGATCATATGTTATTTTGTTTTAAGGCATGTTTAGCAAAATCTATTTTACTGAATTCGTAGACTGTTAAAAATCTAAAATTCCCTTACTTTAAGTAATTCTTGAAAAATTGTGAAAACATTTAATAGCGTGATAAAAAATATTTCTTGACGTAACTCATAATATCTTAATTATAGGCAGTTCACGGTAAAATGAGCACTTTTGAAAGCCTTGCTTGAGATCAAGTTGTATACAAGATGCGTATTCTCCGCATTATAAAAATTATCATTGTCATTGGCTTCACCAATTTATGCATACGTCGGTCAAATGAAACTGTGCAATCATTAGGAAAATAAATACTTAAAAAATCTACTCAATTTTACACTTCGGTGCATTAAAAAAACAGAAAGCGAAAGGAATAACTTTAAGTTATCACAAATGTTTACTTAAAACTTATTATTCGACGTTTAGTTATGGAACTCGTTTCCATCCATAGTTACCATCCTTACTGGGCGAATGTAACTGGTGCGGCCATAAAATATATGCATGCAGGGGCAGTGACTTTTTTCTAAATTTCATTTCTAAAGTGCCCATTATATCGTGAACAACCTTTAATATGAATTGTCTTATGTCCGTGAGTTAGATTTTATTATTTGTACCTCCCAAAATCACCAAAATTGTGATTCTGACATGCCATTATGAAAAAAATTTCAATGGAAATTTTTGTGCGAGAATGAATTAGCAATATCTACAAGTTGAGCAGTATTTCGTGCATATATAATATAGCTAAATTTTTTTTTTGAACTGCCCCCCTAAGGAAGCGTAATTTGACTACATTAAGAAACCAATTACTGGCGTTCGGCGGAGGCCTGGTGAGGTAACTCATCCCGCCAACAGGAACGGCGCGAAACGTGAACAGGCAACAAGAAATCGTTCTGTTACCGCGCGTTTCGTGAACGTCCCAAGGATGACATTATACATTAGTGTTAATGTTGTTTGAGATACGACTGCCCGCGTGTCGGAGAGTGTTTGTTTGTTTCCGTGTGTACCCTGCGAGTCGTCCTCTCCCGGCGAAGAAAAGTTCGTTTTACCCGTAGAAAGAGGATGGAGACAGAGAGTGAGCGAGCGAGAGAGAGAGAGAGAGAGAGAGAGAGAGAGAGGGAGAGAGAAATGCTCAAGAGAAAAAGCAAACTTTTGTTATGTTCCTCCCACGTGCACATGTGCCGTGAGTCTTCGTCGTCGACTTGCAAGTGTTCCTCTTCGCTGCCGATATGTTCGCCAACATGCTCACCATACAAGCAACCTTGCACGTGGAGTCAGCGCGGTAGAACGACCGACATTATTTTAAACGCCAGTCTCGCACAAAGGCTGCGTTCCTAAGTTAATGGGCGCAGTTGATCGGCGGGAAACTGTCAACAAACGCCATAACGTAAAAATTAAAAAAAGCCGCTAGTCACTGGAATTTCGGGTTGATGCCGATTCTCGTGAGAGTAGAGAGAAAAGTTTGGTTCTGGTACAGAATTCCTGCTCGTCATAAAATAACGGATTTGAAGATAGAAAACATTTACTAAATTAAATATTTTTGCGAAAATAAATTTGAATATGTAACTTGAGACTAAAAAAAAAGTATTTTCTATGGGTGTCTAAAACGCATTTGCAGTAGTTACGAAGCTTAGAAAATTTTAAAAGTCCTGGATTTGTTTGTAAAAATTCTGTGTAATGCACCATCTTATACAATAAATAGCACTTTCAAGTAGGGACCTTAAATATTGGCAATATTTGTTTAAAATATATATTCTTCTAGCATCTTGTGTCTTTGTGTAGTTTCTGTAACTAGACTACAATTTGCTTCAACAACCTGATGTTTCTGATATAATTAGCAACCACTATTGATGGGGAGGCCCAGTCACATGCAACAAAATATTAAGAGAAATCATATCTTTAATATGGCAGAAGTTGACAAACAAATTACAGGTCCCTGCCTATATGTCTAAGTAAGATATTCACTTGAATGACAATTCTCTAGTTTTTCAGTTAGTATGATTTTACTCTCATGTGTAGAAATCATGTGTTATAAAAATGAATACTTTTTCTCCAATGTTTTAATAAGTTAAACTGTCAAGCTGTTTTGTTATCATCTATTTGCAAAAAAATAGGTATTTATTTTTTTTGGAAAATTTTCTACATTCAGTCCTGAAATAGGTTGTATAGAAAAACTGCATTTTAAATATTTAAAAACAACAAGTGGCTCAGAGATGGAAAACAATGAACAGTTTTGTCGCAAAAGAGTATTGTACTAGAGCAAGCGTATGTTTGGCAGAGAATAATCTTGAATAACTTGTCAATTTTAGGACAAAAACCTTCACAAATATGTTATAAAAGCTTGATTTAGATAATTATTTTTAAGCTGTGCTGTATAAAGAATAAGGGCTTCTAAAATTGTCGGAATAATATTAAGGGACAATATATTATACGAAAATATAGAAAATCCAATCAATTTTAATGTTACGCAATAACATATACCAAAAGTTTTTAATATTAGTTTATAATGTAACATTTAAGAGTAATGCGATCGGATATTTCTCCTGGTGGTCTGTGTGACATGCACCACCCCAAGAAAGATGCTTCACCTATTAATAACATACAACTGTTATATGTTTCATTTTCGCTTAGGTTGCAGAAGTTATAAATATAGGTGAAGTTTTAAAATGTAATATATAAATATATAATGTAACTAATATTAAAAAACTGATTAAATATTATATGAGAGAAAATGGGAACAAATATACTGTAGAAAAATTAACATATAATTTTTAAAAGAGTTCAAAAATAGCATAATGTTAAAATAAAATATAATAAATTGTTTAAACACATGTCATATGTAAAATAAGGAAATCTCAAATTTATTTTACTTGAATGCTTGTTGTCTCTTTTGTTATTCCGTCTGCCCCTTCCTCACAAACTTGCTCATGTAATCAAACATTATGCATGGTTTACTATCAACTTTGCACAAATTATATACTGGATTGAGTCAGGTTCTTTATTTGGTTTTCTGATATTTTTTTATCGCAGTTCACAACTCCCTCATTTTAGCTGCTCTCATTGTGGTCAAAAGGTATTGGGTATTCAAGAGGGTTTTATAGCGCTGTTTGAAAGTAAGTAGCCAGATTTCTTGATGCAATCTAGATATATTCAAGCATTAACCTGCATTTTATATTTTATTCTTAAAGATGCATTTTAAGTGGGAGAAGTAAACCAGTCCATGTTCTTTATTTTATGTACTGAGAAAATAATATGCAATAGTTTACTGGATTTCGTTTAGATGTTTTAACTATTGGCTGCTAATTATAGGGCTAGAAATATTTTTTACAATAATAACCCAAAACAACATCAAATTCCAAAACATTTGGTGGAGAATCGATCTTTGGTACATTAGAGATGTCCCATCAGGAGTTACTGGCATGACTTACAACAAAAATGACAGATATTTTACAGGCAACAAGAAAACCACCCGAATAATTCTGACTGGTTAGATATCAACATTAAGCCAAACACACCATTCCCGTGCATCCGTTTTATAGTATTTCAAGTGGTAATAATGTCACCGATTACATTGCATTATAATGTAATGAATGATAAAATATCTTAAATTAGAGGAAATATATATATTTGTCATTAAATTTCGTTTAGATTTGCATCATGTCAGAACAGTGATGTGCTCTGGTGACTACTTCAGAGACTACCAAAACTGTGACATCTCTTTGGAATAATATTATGTACGTACATTCGAATATATTTTCAGGAATGGAATAAATAACTATAGCGCCGCGAGAAAAAAAAATTATAAATCTCAAAATTCATATAAATACTGTCGACCTTTTGTGGCGCAGTCGGTTGGTGCGCTACCGATTTGGAGTGAGGGATGCTCGGAGTTCGAATCCCGTTTTGGGTGTTAATTTAAGTTAACTTATAAGTTAGTGTATAAGCCGTCCCCTGCCAAGCTTTCCAGCAT
Organism: Dryococelus australis; assembly: GCA_029891345.1. Lineage (NCBI taxonomy): Eukaryota > Metazoa > Arthropoda > Insecta > Phasmatodea > Phasmatidae > Dryococelus > Dryococelus australis. Next base: position 109,703,954 of record CM057009.1, read on the forward strand.
AAAACCGGGGGACGTTAAAAAGCCATATATAATATAGTACGTATAAATATTGAATTGATAAATCTTGAATAATAATTTAAAATCCTGGCTATAGTAAAGGAGAGAATGTTACAAAAGTTACCAAAAATTTTAAAATAAAATACATTTATATATTACAAATAACTTAAATTTCACAGCATTAAAATTGAAATGTATATAGAAAAAAATATTTAGAAAACATTGTTAAAATATATATAAAAAAAAATAATAATATTTACATAAATACATTTCAGCTCTAAAGATAAATAAATATTTGATGAACCTAATATTTCTTGTAAAATTATCAGAACAAACTAAATGCATTTTCAATCAAATTATTTATCTATGACGTAAAAAATTCGTTTTTACTTAGTAGATATCGCTTTCAAAATATTATAGGTGACAGTTTTGAATTCGTGCAACAAAATATTAAGTAGTTCCTTTTTCAACAAGATTATGAGATTAACAGGAATTTCTATGTTTTTTTTTCCTTCCTTTTTACTACAAGTTCCTTTCTGCAGTATAACAGAAAAAGTTTTAACGAGAAACTATATTATCATTATAAATTGTATATTAGGTTATTCATTTCTAAAACCATTACTATACATATATATATAATGAATAATTAAAATCATGCATCCAATTAATTTAAAAAAATAATATTTGTACAATTTTTGGTATACAAATGTCTAAAATTGAAAATATAGAATATTCACGCAGAACTTTTCATGTTTTTCACATTGCAGTGCCGTCGATGATGATGGTGGTGGAGTCAGTGGCGATTGCAGTGTGATACCATGCCTTGCACCAGCCACGTGAATGTGGAGTGTCCAGAACAGAGGAGATACAGCCCTCAACGCACTCCTTGCATTACAGGTAGTCACGAATATCTTCGTTGTGCTGCAGGTATCCCGGAAATCTCTTGAACATATCCGAACTTGGTGGCGTGCGTATGTCAGCGGGAACTATTTCGGCAGAAAGGCGAGTTCGTTCTGCATATAGGGCTGCGAGCGAGGAGAGTTTCCCATCTGCAGTGATAGCTGAAACTATTTTCTGCCCGTTGGGACAGTATGAAAACATCTGCTGCTTGGTGATGAGAAAGATCAGACGAGAAATAAACTACATAATTTATAATGAGTGACTATGGGACGTTATGATGATGGTATCAGCAGGGGGGACATTGCATCTCAAGGCATTTTATGTGCTGGGATTAGTATGTCTTAAAGAGTAGTGAGAAGGGGTGTGAAGGAGGTAAGCGGCTCTGCAATGGGTGACATGCCTGCACTCTGTGGGTAGATGCTGAAAACTTGAGTTACCAACACACTGTAGTGTACACTGCCATGAGAGTGAGGGTTGGGCGGAGGATGTAGGGTGGAAGAAGTGGAGGGTGTAGAGCGAAAACGAATAATTGACCGAACTATAATGGAGGTGGTTTGTCAAAGTTTGGTTGGGATGGAAGAGAGTCGAAAAATTGGCCAATAAAGAAGAATGGTGATAGTATAGCTATGGCGAGCAACAGGAAAGAGGGAATTATTGGTTGGACTATGGCATGTAATTGAAAAGGATGGCGTATCTCTCTATCTTCTCGCTATTAGATTAATTCATTGTGTATGGCTATGAAAATTTTTAGGTTTTGTCTGAAGCATCAGCAATGTTTCTATATCTTTGATGGTTGGTGACTCCATGTTGAACTGAAGGTTATTTTATAACAGTGATTCCGAATATCGCAGTATATTTATGTCGCTATATGTATTTCTCTGTTGATACTTGAGGAGGCTCTTGGTTTAGCAACATAATTTTTTTTATAGGTGACTGTAAAATTGATATTCCCTCGTGGTTTCAGATACCTGACTTTTTTTTTACAAAAAGCATTAAACATTTCGGCGAGGTAGTGCCTCCTAGCCATCCCGACATTTTTTTGCATCTTATTTGAATTTGACTGTCTCTTGTGTGCATAGAAGGCTCTGGGGGTCCATATTCTTGACTTTTGTACTCTTTCCAGTGACAGTGGTTTCCTTCTTGAGAGAGGAGAAGAACACACATAGGTATAGATGACAATAATTTAGGAATGAATTTGTCAGCTCAGCTTGGATACATACATTTGTGATATTTTGTACTGAAAGACATGTACTGAATTTTAATCCATGGCCCATCAGATGGCTAGGAGATTTTTCTGATAATTTGAAGGTACAGAGTTAGGAATAAAATATTATCAATAGTTTAAATTCTAAGTACTGGAATTGTCTTGCTATAGTTTAAATAGCCTCGAAATATCGCTGGCATTCAGAAACAAAAATATCTAGGGCAAATAAGTATCGGAAGCTTATTAATATATATTCTTTAATAAGGAAGAAGATACCTACCTGTATTCTCTTCCTTACACACACTGCTGTCTTCATAAACTTTCATGACATCATATCACTTTCAGGCATGGACAGTATTTTTCTGAAAGGAGGCATGTGCCTGCTTTAAGGAAGTGTGTTTGTTTGTGGGTTTAAGTAGACTTCTTCTAACTGTTTACCAATATTCTGTTCGTAGCAAGTGTTAGGGCAGCACATGTATTGAAGATGTAAAAAAAAAAAATGCGAGTATTGGAATATATGAATGACTGCGCATGAAATGGCTTGCTGGTTTGAATACAAAGAGAATAAACAATGGGTGATTCAATATACATTTTTCATATTATGAAACGGATGTCCATACAAGTCGAGTCTAAAATCGTTGCTTAGTAAAAATATGTGTTTAACTCGTGTTGTGAATTGCGATATACATAATTTCCGAGTATTTATATTTACCAGTGCATACATTTCTCCAGATAAATGTACTGCATAAGGTTGTTTCATGCTGAAATTGACTATTTTCTTCTTTCTTCCCGAGTAGAGGAAAACCCATGATAAGGACCGCTCAAATATGAATTCCAGGTTTAGTGTGTGAAAACATGTAGAAAACCAATTCTTTTGGTTCCCCTGATACTGGATTCGGTACATGCATATTTCATTCATACTCGGCTGGTCTCCTCTATCAAAATTGCAGTGCGGTTTTTTATTTCTAGGCCATTGCCGGTTATAAATGATATAAAATTATCTAAGGAAAAATATTATCATCCACAATGTCTGTGATTTGCCTTGTATGGGCAACTGGGAAATGTCACAAAGGGACTGGCTGTCATTGATTAAAACTCTGCGTCTGCAGGTTCACAGTTTTGGTATATTTACATTCATGGATGTGTGTAGATCCATAGTCATGAAAAATTATTAAATCTGCATATGTTTGGGTGCTTTCTGCACTGCAATTAATAGTGTGTTATATTTCTGTAAGTAATCCTCGAGACTTGCATCTTTTTAAGGGGGAGGGAACATGGTATTTTTTTTCAAATGGGTCATAAGGAATGAATACGACTTGATGTCTGCTCTGGTATGTGTATTTTCACTTGATCCACTCACACATAGAACAGATGACACAGCGCTGGAATGTTGACTGTAGGCATACTGGAGCTCGGGGCATGTTATCGAGAATTTTATCGTCATCAAATACAATTATTTATCAATGACAAAAATATTATGCATTTGCTGTGTGATGGTTACATCACATAATTTTGGGGTAGAGCTGACTGGAGTCGAGACAAGCTGAGTGTTCGCGGGCATATTTTATCTACCCTCTATGTAATAAATCTTCGCGAAAATGTTATTTTTTCTGTCAATGGTTGCTAATTATTTCACTGCTAATGGGACACTTCTATATTTGTATATATTAAAAATTATTTTTGTGTTAGTAGCAACTAATAATTTTACATCTGATGGAGCAGTTTAATTTTTTTATCACTTTAATAAATTTTCTAAATGCATATAATTAGAACACTATGAATTTCAAGACTACGATAAGGTGTCTATTATGAAAATGTTTACATATAAAATTCATAACATATGTCTGGTATGGCTTTGATAGTATGCTAAGTGCCAAGGACCTTAATGCAATGATACATGAGTTATGAAAGAATTTGTCTTTTGAAAGCTGGGGATAGTGTAACGGCATGGTTAAAACATGACATCGAGGCAGGTCCGTCCTTAATCTGGTAGGTTATTGTAGTTATTTTTTCTTTATTGTGTGGATATATAGCGAACTGCGTTCATGTTAAGGAGTTTAGTTTGAAAGTGGTCGAGGTGAAAGGCAAATTCGTTCAGCTAGTAATACCAATCGTAATATATTATGGATACAATGGTCATGGGTTTAGCAGCAAGAACATCACCATCTGAGGTGGATATGGCACCATATATTTCCTCAGCTGTGATGTCTGTGCTGTTTTCAACAGAGTTGACCACTATTTCTGACGAACTTACAGCAACAGTTCTTATTGAAACTGTACAATTTGTTATACATATGCACACTTTACACAAATGGAAATTAATAAATTTTCTCGTGTGTTTGTGAAGTAATATGGATATAAATTAATACAATTTTAATAAAAATAGAATATTTCAATTCTCATTTTAACCTTGGGCCATAACCACCTTGTTATATGCCAAAACTGATTTCATAAAAAAAAACCTGTGATAATGAGATGCGATTTTAAAATAAAATAAAAGTAAAAAAATCAAAACAAACCTTTATTTATAAATGCACTATAAAGAGAAAAATAATTTTATCAATTACACAATTTGTAGAACTTGTAAGATGTTGTCGAACAGCCATAATAAATTTAACTACAGATTAATATGTTTGTATCAATTTATATTTAGTATATAAAAGCTTGACGCAATGTGGAATGTATAGCTCATTTGCATAAGCGTAGTAAGCACATATCTTGCGCAATACTCTTAAATATTCACAATATAGAACATATATTACATTTGCATAAGCATAGGAAGAACATATCGTAAGTAAAGCTCTCAATTATTCGCACCAAGATTTTATATAATGAATATAAATTGATACAAACATATTAATTTGTAGTAAAGTTTATTATGGCTGTTCGATCACATCTTAAAAGTTCTACAAATTGTGTAACTATTATAATTATTTTTCTCTTTTTAGTACATTTATAAATAAAAGGTTGGTTTTTAAAAGTTTTTTACATTAATTTTATTTTTAACTTTTTAGTTTCCAACCATGTTGTGGCGGACACTAGGGGACAGCACATGACTGGTTAAGGTATCATAGGCTTTCCTTTTTTGCGAGCCTCCTGTTGCCATAACACACGTCGATTAACCCACTGCCAGCAGACTATAAAGGATGAGGACGTCGTGCCATCCCCCCCCCCCCCAGACTGAAGTGTGTGACTGAAGAACAATGGCGTGAAGTTGTCAGAACTACAGCAAAGATGAGGGCATCTCAATTTCTAGGCTTGGAGGAGCTCGGGGCCGCACATCAGTCCTCAGTATATAGTGAGCATAAGGTCAGCTTGGCAGTTAGGCTCCATCGAGGTCCTGTTAACCATTCGAGTAAATAATCATTAATTTCTGGCAAGGCTAGGGCTTAACTTCTACTCATCGCTAGATATTTGTACTCGCTAATATTACTACTTTCGTTCAGAGCCATTGAAGCATAACGTTCTGTGTAAAGTTGATTGTGTAGATCTATATAAAATATTACTTAATGATATAATAAACATGTTTTATATAGATAATTTTTAACTTATTAGAGTAACCACTGACAACTACACACCCCTTAGTGTCTCCCATTCCTACAGTGTTCATAGGTATTTATCTCACTTATTAGCAACCAACCAGACAGAAGCAACAGTTAAGCAGTATAGGATAGAAGAGGAAAGGGAGGTCCTACACTGGTGGAGCCCCCTTTCGACCCACCTTAAGCTTTTGTCAATAGATTCAGGTTAATTAGAATTTTTAAATTGTGCTTTGTGTAATGTCATTGTACACTGCTAGAAAGAACCGTGAATGCATGTTACGAACAACCACAGCGCACTCATGCATAGTATTTAAGCAAATTTTATCATATATGTTCAATGTCTTTGTACCCCAGTATGTTTAAGTATAATATCTTGCCCTCCGATAATTCAATTGCTTGTAGTAGACTTACTGAACAAAGGCCATGTGTTAAACAGCTGTCAGTACAATGTGGTCAGAGAATATGCAGTAAGCGATAGTGTGGCATGTCAGTATGCCATGTGTGCTACTAAGCATTATGTGTAGGAGGCCTTGCCAGCCCAGCAGCTTGGTACCAGTCCACTCACCATACTAGCTTTAGAACCATGTATTTTTGCTTCCTCATGATTAATGCATGTATGCTGCTTATTTTTGCATGTGGGACTACCTGTACCCTTGTAAGCAAGGAAATCTCCACTTGTGTTGTGAGTGTTTCAGAGATTTTCTCATACTCTTTTCATATCTAGTTTTAAGTAATTTTCTACCACACAGAGCACTTTATTTCACACCTACAATTACACTTGACATCATACATAGTACATGGAAACACAAAGAAAATTCATCCCCATTAAAAAGCAAGACCATTCTAAATTAGCATTTACAACTGACAGAGTCGGCTTATATCAGTACAAAAGAACGCCAATGGGGTTAAGTACCTCCCCTCAATACTTTCAAATGTTCATTAACAAATTACTAGGCCCCTATGATGAACAGTCACCATAGCTTACATTGATGACATTTTCATTTTAGGAGACTCTTTTGAGGAACACTTGTCTAACATCGAAAAGATTTTTGAGCAGTTACACTTGTTTAATGTCAATGTCAACACAACAAAATTTACGTTCGCTGAACAAACAGTCAGGGTTATTGGACACATAATTACACCACAGGGCATAATGACCAATCTTAAGAAAGTTAGTGCTATTATTCAAATGGTGCCCCCTACAAATATCAAACAACTACAAACGTTTTTGGGAATTACATGTTACTTGCACAGATATATAAAAATTATGTGACTTTAGCACAACCTCTCATAGACTTAACAAAGCATAATGCACTTTATAAATGGGAAGATGTCCATCAGACAGCATTTACTAATCTTAAGAAAGCTATATTAGAAGCACCAGTGTCACAAAGATTAGATGAAGGGAAGAACAGTATATTAGCATGCAACACCAGTAATGATGCAGTAGGCAGAGCGCTTCTACAAGAGGACCCGAACACGAAACAGCACATTATAATTGCATTTGCGTCTAAAAAGTTATAACTAAATGAAAAAAAAGATGGAATGCTACAGATATATATATCTTTGTGAGATATGTTACCTTTGTAACCACTTTCGACAGTATTTATATTGCAGACATTTCATCATTGAGGCGGACCTCGCCAGTCTTAATTACCTGCACACTATGGCTGAGTATAACATCCGAATTCAGAAGATGGCAGTAGTGATGAGCGAATACGATTTCGAGCCTCATATAATTATGGGGAAGCTAAACACACTCCCCGATGTCTTAAGCTCTATCAGCCAGCGCGAGGCACCTGGCTATGTTCGCTGCCACCTAGACATTGCTAGGAGACTGCAAGGCTAAAGCGCCATGAAGTGGATATCTATGACTGCCAACCCTTGCTTGTGCATCATGTCCCGTAGGTACCAGGTCTGAACGAGTCCTCCAGCCAGCTTCTCTTGCCATCAGTGTGCGGGCGAGAGGTGCGCCCTGTGCATGTGCACCAGTGTTGCCATGGCAGCGCCAACCACGAGACAAGCTGCTGTCAAGGAGTGGGGGCCAGCTGAGCTCGCTGCACGGCCCAAGGTCGTGGTCGGACTATGCATTGCCTTACCCGCCACATTTGTTGCCATGCTACTTACACGACCCACGCCACTCCATTACACTTCCATACCTCACCTGTTTTAAATAAGGAATACGTACACGTCGCCAGTGATGACCAATATTTGAATAAGCCGCACGAATAGAAAAATACTGAATACATGTAGGTACTTGAAAATGGTGTACTCAGAGAATACCATGGCACACACATGACATAGTGCAGCCACTGCTGCCTAATGTTGAGGTAACATATCTGTATGAATTACTTGTGCCCACAGTCCCACTACAGCTAACTGTGATACCTGTACACTGGATCAACCAACAATCTTTTCCCTTGCAACAATTATCTCTAACGGCTGGGGTCCATTTTTATAATGTCAGTTCTGCCCTCGACACATACTGGCTAATCAATCTCACCCAGTTGCCAGTCCTGCCAGCACTTCATCCAGTTTACTCATATGGTAAGTTCAGAGAAAACAAATGGTTTTCTGTGTTAGATCCAGTTCATTACGACTACATAACCATGGGTATAATCAGTCTCCTTGCATTCATTGTAGTCGCTATGTATATCAAGCTCCTCAAGTTCTCTGTTATTTTGTCACGCCTATAAACAACAACTTAAGCAAGAACATTTCATCTAATATGATCTGCAGATGTCTCTAAATATATGTACAGCTTATTAAGTTTACCGTACTGTGATAGTAATGATACACAATGCATTCCACATTTCAATAAAGTTGATTCATTAACAAATGGGCACAGTTTCAATACCCTTAAGGGAGAACTGCTAGTTGGTTCCTATCAGGAACAACATTTGTTATATAAATAGGATAAATATAACTCAAAGACCAATGTGTCTTCATAATTGAATTAATTTTCATAACTCAAATATAGAATGTGCTTCTTAGCACCTAAAAGTTGACTGATTGCATTAAATGTGGGTATATACATAACAAAAATGATTTCAATATATATATATATATATATATATATATATATATATATATATATATATATATTGTTGGTCATGACTTAATGGCATAAAGTATTGCTCTCATGAAACCCACTCCTTATCCTACATATGTGTACATGCCTAAAAAGTGTGTAATTTTCTTTATTAATTGAGGTACCCAGTGTTCATAGCTCACAATATGCCTATATGTTGCCATGTTTCTATAAGAAATTATATGTTTAAGTGTTTGGTACTTGGTTACCCAGTATCCCATATATTTACTTCATACATACTAAGATGCATATATGACCTCTATTTTATTTTCTCCAAGTGTATGTACAATTATGCAACAAATAAATACCTTTTACAAACAGTAGAATTAAGAGCACTCTATAGATCTAGGATTATTTTATTAGCTATGAGAAGTGTATTTTTCTCACGACTGTTTATTAAAGCAATATTCAAATTGCTTACATTCCATTATTTATAAAAAATTCTGTATCTCTATATGATTAACTATTTCATTGCTTCCAAGCATAGTTATATGATATTATTGTTACTATTTTGTTATATCAAACTTGTACAAATTGTATGAAGTGTGCGAATTTCAATGCAAAGACGTTATCTATTGGACAAATGCCATGCAATATAAATTATATATAAATTCGGCACATCTACAAACACTGTATTAGTGTTAACTGCAAAAAACACTCCCTACGAACATAAAATTGTGCTCACTAACGTGTGACGACATTATCGAACACTCTAAAGTGATAGAAGGTGCGCAACATATTTACAACTACGAAATTGATGCCACAGGCGAATATATAAATGTTCTTTACAATGATAGGATAGTGTACATTACTATAAGCACTGTTCATAAGCTATAATAAAGTAAACAATTTCTCATTTACTTGCCATGTTATATGTTAAGTTTCTTTATGTATAATTCAAAATTGTACTTAAAATAGTCTGTTAAAAGGTTAAACTTCCCATACGGCACCGGCCAAGCACTACATCACAGGTAATTAGAACATGTTTATTGTAAAGACAGGGTACTACTGGCTTATATATATATATATATACATATATATACTTATCTGTATATGAATATGAATAACCACTCTGGTGTGTAAGTAGTTTGCAGTTGTAAAACAGTATCATGCTGCACGATGGTAAATTGTCAGCTCAGTGTTATAATCGCTGCGCCATGCTTGACAAACACGGCTCGACCTTCCAGCACTACCAACCTCGGAGTACAATATACATTTGATCAAGGTAGCAATGTTACCTATAATTTAAATATACTCTTTAATTAAATATTACTTTTTACAAAGAGCAATTCCAATATTACCAATTGTAACCAAAAGGTTTTTCTTTGATTTAATGTTTCAGCCAGCAGGCTGAAACTTAGAGTTCTGTAATTTCCTTAAGAGTAAATTTTCCCTGGCATGTTGTGGAGCGAACTTGTACCACGTACGCACAAATGTTCAATTCCTGTTACCCATGCCCACCATCTATTCTTTGAGGGGTTCTTTATTTTAACATTAATTATGGTGTTGTGCGTACCATACCTCCTTCTTTCCTATGGTCTCGCTACACAACTAGCGGTGGTATTCTCACTGTGGTCGACCCTATAAACCCAATTGATAATTTCATATTAATATCTTATTACACATTTTTACCTGCCTTGACAATCGTATAAAATTCACATAAAATTTTTAATTCTGTGTTCTTCCTGTTTCTAAAATGGACCCTCGATGTTAGTATTCCGCCTACAAAACTGCCACTACATGTAATCGCGTATGCCACCATTCATCATCGTCTTCACACTTGTGCCTGAGCACCTCAGCCCATCACTCCAGCCCTGCCTTACCCTGAATGAGTTCCCTGGTCACTTACCCTACTGCAGCTGGGATGACTGCTATTTCAACTAAGGGGGAAGGGGAGGGGGGAGTGAGGCATCGTGACATATGCTACGTAGCTGCACACAACTGGTTAAGGTATCATGGGCTTTACATTTTGTGCGAGCCTCCTGTTGCCATAACCCACATCGATAGACCCACTGCCGGCAGACTACAAAGGATGAGCACTCTGCGCCACCCTCCCCCCAGACAGTGGTGTGTGATTGAAGAATAATGGCGTTAAGTTGCCAGAGCAACAGCAAAGACGAGGGTATCTCAATTTCTAGGCTTGGAGGAGCTCAGGGCCGCACATCAGTCTTCATTATATGGTGAGCATAAGTTTGCCTTGGCAGTTAGGCATCATCCTGACTCTCGAGGTCCCATTACCAATTCGAGTAAATTATCGTTAAATTCTGGCAAGGCTAAGGCTTAACTTCTACTCATTGCTAGATGTTTGTACTCGCTAGTATTACCACTTCGGTTAAGAGCCATTAAAGCATGTTGTTCTGTGTAATGTTGATTGTATTGTTCAATATAAAATATTTGCTAACGATATAATAAACATGTTTTATATAAAGAATTCTTAACTTATTAGAGTAACCACTTACAACTACACACCCCTTAGTGTCTCCATTCATACAGTGTTTATAGGTATTGTTCTCACTTATTAGCAGCCACTAGATATGAGCAACAGCTAAGCAGTATAGGATAGAAGAGGAAAGGGAGGCACTACAATGTGTTTATATCACGAATATGGCTTTCTCTTGCTAAGAAAGATCCCCATTATGTATCGTGATCAACCAGTAGTTCACTTTCATTCCGATATGGGAAATACTGTAGGAGCAAACTATAATAATAGTTTTCAGAACTATTTGCCACTACAAAAAACAGCACATGCACAACAGCAGTGACACTTCTAATCTCCATTTTACTGTTATTGGATTCTGTAAAACCAACTCGATACAACGTTTACTGCATGTAGTTGTAGATTTCGTATGGCCACCTTCCAGCTCCATCATCAGATCATCTCAGTGTGGTACCTTCACATTGTATTTTCATAGGAACTACACATGCATGCGAAATTTCAGCTCAATTGGATATTTGGAAGTGGTTTGAAATGACTTGCAATATTTCACCCGAACATACAAATAAATTAACAAGGCAAGTTAAATAAAAACTTGTAAAAATACCATACAAACATGCATATTTGAGGCTGTGAGGTTTATTGTGAAATATATAGATTTTTTGGGGCTGGAAATTATTCTTCCCTACAGGATTTTACACGCCAGACCTTAATAGTTCGCAAATTGTATTCACATCCCCCTATAACACAAACATAGATACTGGAGTCTCATAGCTACCATGCTTACAACACAACTGGAGAAAATTTGATATGTGCACCATAAACTGGCTTGGTATGGCTCAATAACTCTGCTTATTTATTTAAAAATAATGTAAAACTATGACTTCATGAAATTCAACATAATGCCGGACATAGGAACATAATTGTATTTTCTTAAAATGATATATGTTACACATAAAAAATAGTTTACTACAGTATTCCAATTATTATAAACATAACATCATGCTTCGAATGATTTTTGTAAACAATCGTGATTGTGGATATGGTCAGAGGCATAAATACATTAGGTAATGAAATGAAATTATAAATAATTAAAATATACATAACACTATATTTATTACCTTAAATTTAGTATCGTTCAAATTGTGCCGAATTGGGCTTGGACTATATATATATATATACCCACACACAACTTAAGGTTCATCACTACCTCTTGTTTGCATGAACTATTAGTCAAATTCTCTGATATAAGACGTAAGATTTGTGGGTTTGATTCTTGGTGTTCACTAAACAAAATTTCTTTTTATATTTCAGTGTTTATATCTGACATGCAAGGTGTAAATTTTTCATTAATTTAATTTATAATTAGATTTTGCATTACAAACTAATGCACCATATGAAAAACTGAACACTTAAACAAATTCCCAACACAAAATAAATTTTAATAAAAACAGTTTTATTGCCATTGTATCTAATGGGTTCTTGATTAAACACAGTCACATTGCAATTTACAAGGTCGTGGGAGAAGAGTAGAGGGGGAAAAGGGTAGATAATTGAGGAGGGAGGGTGAAGTCGATTCAGTTTCAAGTGTTTGATTTTGGTGAATTGGGGGGGGGGGGAAGTTTCAAAGTCAAGGGTAGGTGGTGAAGGTTGTAAGAACGGAGGGGGTTTAAGGGCGAGGGAGGTTGTGATGGGACTGTGTAGGGGTGATGTAATTTGGTGGAGTAGTGTTAACAGGGTTTAATGAAGGCGAATGATTTGTCATTGTACACTGTGAATACTTTCGATCATGAAGGGGATCAATCCGGTAAAACTCAGTTATGGGCGCTGTTATGTCATCTGGTCTCACACTATCTATATAGTGGACGGGATCAGTGTGCTCTGATTTGCCCTAGATAACATAAGTCGACATCTCTTGCAATTTTTACACACATTTATCAAAATAAAAACAAAACGTTGGTTTGGATGTATGTTAGTAGATGGTGAATGGAGGTGATTGGGGTAATGTGCATATGTGGTGGGGACGAAGGAGGGAGGGAGAGGTCAAGTCAATTTGTGTAGATGTATGGGGAGGGTAATATTTGGTGGTCTCTAGTTAGGATAAATGGGGAGGATGCAGACTATGTCTATTAAATCCAATATGGTTGTACTGTGTTAGGGTTACATAAATGTTATGGCATCACAATTGCATTGACAGTGCAAATATTGCTCGAAATTTAGCACTTATAAAACACATAATACATTAACAATATTAAATCAAATATTTATAATTATATCTTTATTGATTATTGTGGTTAACATATCAACAACTTTTACATACTTTGAGCTACACTGAGCATCCAATCAGCCATATTTGAGTAGCAAGCATTTTCTATGCATGTGTGGGGAACTTCGAAAAGTTCTGAGGTATTAAATGGACTTATTGGGGTCGAAACAGGAGAGTTTGAAAGTCAAATGAGTCATTTTGAGGGGAAAATGATGAATTATAATCTGGCCAGAAGCTATACTGTGATGATATCCAAGATGACTAACGGCACCTCAGCTCCAAATCCCTGTCCTCGGATTGGGCAAATCCATCTAATTAAAAAATAATAATAATTATAGTTTGCTTATATAACCACAACTACAAATTAAAAGTAAGACTACCTTAGGTATGTAAATAATTAGGCCCTGAAACATGCTAAGGATATATTTTGTATTTAGTCGTCTCTTGTAAGTAAAACAAAATGTGTAGCTTATATTGTGGCAATTTACTTACTTCCTCTGATATGCCCGACTATCAAGTGGCTAAAATAACAAGTTGGCAATGCAAAATGTAGAAGAATTCAGAAGAATTACTAAAAAAATGAAATATATTAGTGGCCAGTCGTAGAAATGTCGGCAAATACGCTAGTGCTAGCGCCCAGTGCACTACAAATGAACTAAAAATTAAGGCCTTTTCCGAATTCTGCCCAAGTATAGACACATACATACTTGGCCCTGCCTGTGACGTCACTGTGTTTATACTAATGCCACCCGAACTGCGAGCATAGTATTATGAAAGCGCTGCCGCACAGTGGTCTAGAACTCGAATCTAGCTAGACAAAATTGAAAGAAAGTGATCAATGTCTTCATAATTGAATCATTTATGAATTACTGATTAGTGCAATGTCTGGAGATGGTGCAATCGTGAAAAACTTATACAGGGATGTTGTCTTGTCTTCAGCAGATGCGGCAGAAGTTGGTCGTGTATACAAACCGATATCGGCTGCTCATCACATACCTTCAGTACCTCACTTGAGTGGGTGTGTTATACTGTTATAGGCAAAGGAATCCAAACATTTTCAAATAGAGATTATAGAGCAAGGTGTGTACGTCAATTGTATATGAAAGGTGTTTAACTGTAAGTGGATGTTAATGATTTGTAACACAGTTTATGAGAGAAGTGCATAAATACTAGAATGGTATGTTATCACATAGTAAATAAGCCATATCTAATGGGTCAACCGTAGTCAAGCTCTCATTTCTTAGCCATGTGATTATAAGTTATTGTACATTGTACAGAGTGAAATTTAACAGCCACCTCGTGCCACCTAAGATGTTATAATTACCGTTTAGATGGCAGGGTAGGAGTTCAATGGCAAACGCTGTTCGGCGTCTGGAAGGGGGAGGCCAATTCTTACAAAAAATGTAACTGTTCTTAATTAATAAGTGACACACCTGAATCTATCATACACAAGAAGTCTATATAAAACGACCTAAAGGTAAGGTGTAGCAAATTATTTTACCAAATGAAAACAAAGCGGAATGCTTGTCAGCTTACATTGGGAAAATTTCAGCATAAACATTTACAATGGTTATTAGACATTTTAATTCTCCCCGAACTTGTAAGGAAAGTGGTGAAAAAACTTACCTTGATAAATTCAAGTGATCGGAGTAAAATACATTTTGAAGCGGCAAGTCACAAGACTATGAAACGGAGAGTTGTGGATCTTTTCTCAAGCAATACACATGAGGTATTATTGTTTGCATCAAACATTATTCTAAGGTCCGAGGGTCGACGAGATGCTGCATATATTGTAAAAGAAATGTCCAATTTCTACCTAAAAGGGATACATGGCTGAAAAAGTTGTATGCTTCTGCAGCCAGATCGTTCGGTTGTCCTACAAACCTTATGGGTGAGCAGGCATTGGGTTGGTTCATTGATACAAAGCTAACGAAATTTCAGTATTCACTCATTCGGAAGCAGGCCAAGGCATAGTCTGCAGACATCTTCCCTTGCAAATAACGACTACTTCAATGACAGCAGCAGTAAGAGACCTGAAGGAATTGAGGTGTGGCACAATTCCAGGCACTCCTCAACGAGATACTGCCGAACAGGTGAAGATTATGTTCCAAAAAGAAACAAGTGACTTAACGCGATAGGAAGTAGAAAAAATTAGGACTCAAATTGATCAGCTTGTTCCTACAAAGTTGCCGATTGGTGGAGTAGAATTGGTGGTACATCATAAGCTGGTATTAACCATGATATACGGAAGCATTTAGAACAGGTGCGTGATTTACCAACACTAACTTACGGACTGTCTAGTTTGCATGCCTGAATCAAATTCTTCGAGTGTCTTTTGCACATATCCTACAGGCTAGAATTTCGACCTTAGAAAGTGATGAAATCTAACAAAGCAACATTCGTCGCACGAAAGAAATACATTCAAAAGCAGTTTAGAGAAAATATGGGACCGCTGATCGATGTTCCACAACTAGGTTCTAAAACAACCAATGATGGGAACACTGCTAGAAGGTTCTTTTGAAATTTGTCTGTAGCAGCCTAAATCACTGGAATCAATGTAGAACTTATTCAGCACTTTGCAACTATTTTATGGGTAATTTCCTCTGGCTTGGAAATAAATGTCGAAGCCTTCCATTAATATGCTATGGAAACCGCGAAATTGTATGTTAAATACTATAACTTGTACTACATGTCTCCAAGTGTGCATACAGTACTAATTCATTGGGAAAATGTTATAACACATGCCATTGCTCCCATGGGCTATTGAGTGAAGAAGTGTTAGAAGTATGTAATAAAAATTGTAGGTGCTTCAGAGAAAGACACGCATGGAAGTTCTGTAGATTGAATATCACGGAGGACTTGTTTCATATGCTTCTTACTACTTCTGATCCTCTTATTAGCAGCAGTAGGACACCTTTTAAGGATTATACTGGCAAACTTCCGCTCGAAGTTACGAAATTGTTCCGAGATCCATTGGTGTGTGGAGATGGTGAAGAGGACGATGAAGAAGAAGATGAAGAGGAAAATGAAGAAGAAGATGCGATCGATCATGACGAAGAGGAAGGCGAAGACAACCAGTGAATAATATATTTGGTGATGAGGTGAAGTCTTGTGGTATAACTGGTAGTAGGAACAATACTGCAACACAACTTTCACGAGTTATCAATTAGCCCTCAACACTTAGAAACCGACCAGAAAGTGCACCATTGTGTATATTTTAATCAGTACATGTATAAGTTTGTCAACATACGTACACATTATGATGAACTAATACGTTAAAGTTAGTTGAGTTTAATAATTCGGCGATACGGAATATTGTTTGGCTAGATTCGCATTTCTACATTTTGGCCTGACGGACGCTACATACAAGTAGTTTTTAATTATCTTTTTTGGTCCCAGTCCCCAGAAGCCGAGTCTCCGATGACCAGCTGGCTGCAGGGTTATTAATACGATTTTTGGGAGGGGAATTCGTCCCACCACATTTGGGGACAACAACATTTATTTATGTCCAATGAAAGTGAGTATTCGTGCACGCTTAGGGCTCTGGTGCAATATCCAAACTATATACGCCCCCAAAAATTATAAAATCACATGTGACAGGTGGGGACACGTGTATATAGCAGCTATACTGGTTATAGTTTTTTTTTCACGGGAAAAAATTACGATTCAGTACGCGACTCACTGAAAAGTGTGTATTCGCGCATTCGGAGGGCTCTGGCGCATATCCATAATACACAATCCTCCAAAAAAATTACAAAATTATAATTGACACTTGTGGGGACATGTGTTTAAAGCAGCCATACAGGTCATAGTTTTCTTGTTAGAAACAAAATTGCGAACCTTTGTGCGACTCACTGAAAAATTTGTATTTGTGCGCTCTTAGAGCTCTGGTGCAATATTCAAACTATATACACCACATAAAAAATTATAAAATGATAAGTGACACTTGTAGGGACACGTGTATATTGCAGTCATTATGACCATATCTTTTTGTGCAGAAAATCAAGTGCAAATCGGTGCGTAACTTGATGAATATGTCGTATTGTTTGACTGATATATATATATATATATATATATATATATATATATATATATATATATATATATATATATACAAGTTATGAAGCTGTCTATGGACCAATGGTAATGCAGAGTAACATTAAATTTTTTATATCAAGAATATCCAAATAATTAATTGTTGTGGTTTAGAGTAACTAACATAATGTAATTATAAACAAAATTCACGAAAAATAAACTATTTTAATTAGGTATAAACCCGTGGGCAACACCAGAATAAAATTTACCTGGTACTTCAAGGTACTGGTAGGCAACTAAGGGTTAAGGAACAAGTAGTCCCGGAATCCAACACAGCTGAAAATTTTATTTTGTCAACTATTACTACTGATATATATATATATATATATATATATATATATATATATATATATATATATATATATATATATAAACCGATGTTTATGTTCAAAGGACAAACTGTTAATACTGTTTTTTTTCCGCATTTCCTTCTACTGTTGAGGGCACCAAACTCTAATGTATCCCTTTCCCTTACAGTAAAAACCAATTATGACATTTTTTAACCAATAACTAAAATTATTTGACCTAACTTTCACTCCCTCCATCTGAGTACTAGCAACCTTACTATGGGTATTATTACCTAGTTTGCTTCCCTCGGAAACGGTGTTCAGAGATTTCTTAAAAAAAAAAACTATCTTTAGACAAAAAGTTTTTCTTGCTGCAAATAACACACACCCGACTTCTTACAGGTTACTTTTCCTCATTCGAATTCCCCTTTAGAACAATATATGACTGAGCTACTGCACTATCTTGCAAATTTTTTCGACATCAGAGACCAAAGTTCACAGTTGGACTAAAGTTTTTGGTCGCGAAGTAAACATAAAAAATTTACAATTTTGGGGTAATAAATTGTTAAACATCTCCTGCGTGAAATATTCCTTAGGGCATCGAAAACCAATCACTCCTACTACCCCAATGATTTCGGAAACAATCTCTTTCATGGTTTTATATGGCATCTGGTGTTTTTCTAACAATATTAATTTCAATTTTGTAATGGCTTCAGCACTAACAGTTAACTGAAAGACTGTATTATACAGACAAGAGGTTTCTCAATTTTTATCCCGAGCAAAATTGAAAATAGGTAGAATTCCTCAGGCACTTTAAACCTAGAGGCAGCATATACTACTTGACATAAACATAATTTTAAAGTGAGCACAGTGTTTAAAGCAACGGAAAATGCCACTACTGAAAACAAATGTGTATCATTTTAATTCAGGAAGCTTTGCCATTAAACCTGAAGGCAGATTTTTAAGAAATTTTAAAACTTGGCAGTCTCACCCTCGCCAACGGCTCCTTAAACAGCAATGGTAGTCCCATTTCCTTTCCTCACTAGAGCATGGGCCATCGGTTTCTGCCACCTCCTCCCCTGCTTGCCGTATAAACTGGATCAACACCAGTTTGCTCAAGTCTGCACCCAACTTGTAGATATTTTGATAAATTAATTTTCTTAGCAAAACTCGTATAAAACCCTTTGTTTGGACAAGAGTTGTGCTATCTCTTAAAATACAAATTTTTTCAAACAACTTATGCATTTTCATCCAAAAATCACAAGATATTTAATGGAGAATTTTGGCACAAGGGCCTCGAAAAGTGCAGAGTAAGCAGCTTGAAGCACTTGCTACGCCCTGCAATGCAGGCCGACACAAGAGACTTATTTTCACAAAACACAGAAGATGACCAAAACTTTTGAGAGCCGGAAATGCTTAATTCATCATTACTACAGAGTAAAGAAAACCATTTGTATTTGAATAAATTTCCACTCTACTACCATATTCATGCATTACAGTTTAATAAACCCTTTTATTAAACACTACATTTCTTTTCACCACATTATAAGTGCATAATACTGACTGGAATAATTTAATTACGAGAATCCTTAAAAAAAACACTATAAAACATTAATGATGGTTTTGAATATTTAACCCCAATACGAACTTGATCCATAAAACTTTAAAATGTTAGATTATTCTCATTCCACACCATTTAATAATCTCACTAGTCTGGTACGTTCCGTCTCTACAGGCTGATGTTAAAATACAATCATAAAAGAGCCTTAAAAATTTGACTCTAAAAACTATATTGTCACAGCATGATTTTTATGTAAAAATTTCAAGGTCTTTTTAAGGAACTCTGACCGACATGTAAAATTGTCCATTTTGACATTTTGCAAACGATTGTCTTTATTTCCTGTGATACTATAACTTTCTGTACATTAAAAGTAAATTACATATTTTGGGAAAATCAATATAATTTGCAATGCTTAGTATGTTATATTCCCTTAGTACACGAGAAACAATTAATTCCATTATCATTTTGTACTTATGTGTCCTAACTAATACGTTACGAGACATTTAAGAAACGAGGCTGAAAACATTTATCAAAGTTTCACTAACAGCGTTACTGCTATATATAATAGTCAACATTTAAAAAAATGTTCTGAATATTGTCTTGAATATCCATCTAAGTCCAATCTTTAGACTACTGTGTATAATTACTACCAGCAATACGGTCATCAAGAAGTCCATTTCTACCTTTGGCCTGACGGGCCCTACGTACACATAGTTCTTACATATCTTTTTTGTTCCCAGTTCCCAGCAATTGGCTGCATGGTTATTTATACGACTTTTGGCAGGGAAAATCACCCCACCACATTTGGGGACAACGACATTTATTTTATTCTGCCCAATGAAATTCATGACACATTCGAGAAAATCACGTATTCCAAGAATTGAAACACTCATGGTGCAGTCTATACATTCAATCTTCGCGCGCCGCTATGCGGGCTGTGCGATTGCAGTGCTCCAATGCGGGAAGGCCTCGAACCAATGCCACTGCGACAGTATAGCTAGCACCTTCATGCTGTTCGTCTGTCGTGCTTCTGGGATCCGATGAACTAAACGTTATAACACGTAACCTTTTTCGTTTTCCTAAGCACACACCAGTTCCATACATCAAAGGCAAGGAAATAATCTATCATATCACATTAAAGTCTATAGTGTAGGTATTCTTAAGAAATTAATCGCCGATTGATATGCATTATAAGTAAGCAAGCAGGCAGGGACGGCTAGCAGGCATGGTGACATAGTTGAGGTGCCACGAAGCAGTCAGCTGTAGTGAACGACTGGTGATTTTCCACTGGTAATGAAACAAACCGTTTCTAACTCAACACCTCATATATTTTCCATCAATAAAAACACAACAAATATATATTCAATTTTAATTTATTTAGAAATTATATAAAAATTTATAAGTAATTAGGTGTTAGTCAGTCACCAACACCTTTTAACAAGCAAAAATAACTATTTAAACTAAAAATCTAACTGATTATAAAAAAAAAAAAATGTAGCATATTTTTTAGTTTAAATATAAAGATATAATTTTTTCAGCTACTATATTCTACATTTGATAATATTGTACATATATTTTTTTTGTTTTTCTTTAGCATTTATTAATAAAACAATTATAAAATCCCTAAACTAAAGAAAAATTTACAACCTGTATATAATATTTCAGAGTGTAAGAATTTAGACATCCAAATTTTTTCAGGTGTAAATTTTTACCCCCATGAATTTTTTCACAATTTTACTTCAAAAAACCTGAAATGTGATATTTTATTCATTATAATTTAGAACATATTTCCAAGTCACTAAAATTACATTCAATTTAAACAGTTATATTGAATTTTTTTCATCTCATAAAGTAGGTATATATAATTTTTAATACCAATTTCATATATAAATTTATAATTGAAGTTTTTAGCTACTACTTTACTACATTTACTACACATTGTACACTGTAATTTTAGTATTTATAATAAAAATAGTTTGAATAAATATGCACTTTCTATAATTTGTATCTTAGAAAGAATATTGAAAAATATTATAAACAATAACATCTTACAATATACTAAACCTGTTTAATTAAAAAAAACATATTCTAACAAATAAAATGTGATTATGGTGCAGTGGTTTTAATCTTAACAAGATATTCAAAAACTAAAAAAAAGAAAAAAACTATTAGAAAGAATTCAAAAATAAATAATTTTGATAAAGAAGTCGTCTATAATCACAGTTATATGAATTATAATTAATTAACTACTATAAGAATATTATAAATTAAAAAAAAGGAATGAACAAATAAAAGAATAACTTAAAGATTAAAAAAGACAATAAATTAAAATTAAAATTAAAAAAGAAAATAAATTAAAAGAACAACTCGAATATTCAAAAGACGTAAATAAATTAAGAAAAAAAGTATTAAATCTTATAAAGAAATAGCAACAGAATTGAGAAAATGTTTTTTTTTGTTATTAAAATATGAATATATCGAATACATAAAAACATATCCATATTTACCAAGACAAAATCCAAAATAAACCATTCTCATCTATAGAAAGAAAACCAATCGATCATTCAGTTTTACAAAACATTTATATTTCTGTTGTTCAAGAGGAAAAATAGCTTATCAAGATTTTGTAAAATAATTTCTCAATATAGTTAAGAAAACACAAAACTTAACAAGAAATACTTAAAGTGTTATAAAAATAAATAATATATTGGTATGGGTAATCATATTAATATATATTTTATAAAGTATTATTAATTGATATTAATATATAATACAAATGGGTAAAGTGAAATCAACTTTAGAAAAAATAATGATATTCCCAGAAGACAAATATATTCATAATGCAAATAAAGCTGACAATGTTTTTAATTACTTTTATAATAGTGATAACTAAATGCATCATTTAATTTTTCATATGCTACATTTTCTTCATTATATTTTTTAATACTTTTATATTCTTATAAGCAAATTTTAAAAATTATTTAGAATTTTTTAATACTAATTATTTTAACTTCGGTAATTTCTTATATGTGAAAATAAATATAATTTCCAATGCCAATATAAAATTGAATATACAATTTAATGTTTACAGTTATATTTTCACATTTTCTACATTATATTTCTTGGCATATTTGGTTTTTTTTTTTTTTTTTTTTTTTTTTTTTTTTTTTTTTTTTTTTTTTAGAAATATTTATTAATCAATTATAAAATCATTATCTGTCAACCACTCATGTGAGAATAGGTTTAAAATAAATAAATAATTTAAATATTTATAAAATCATTTCGTTTTAACCCCTGCATATCACAGTGGTTTAAAAAAATAAATATATTTAATATTTTCAAGGTTGATGCACATCACCCCTGAACAGTTATAAAATCATTAATCTGATTTCTTTATTTACAATCATTATATTGTCTATTCATATGTATAGTAATCGTCAAAATTTTTATTCCAGCATTTTGATAATAATAATCTAAAAAATTTTATCAGGTATAAATCCGGCAGTACAATCATTATAAATCTGTTTTTAATTTGTTTTGCCTTGTCTAAAAATATATAAAGAAATAGTATTATCTCCTTCGAATAGTTTTGGAACTCTAAAAAGTTTTAGCTAAATAAAAACAGTCAATATTTTTATGTCTCCTTCTAGTATAACATCCTCGAATTAAATCTTGGTCTTCAAAATTGCATCGTCAAATACAACTAATGAATAATACTGACAATCATTTTAAGATATCATCTAATCGAGATTATTATAAAGTATTCTTTTTTTTAAATAACAGTATAAAATCAAATATTAGCCTAACATGTATTTCTTGATTTAAACATTTTGAACAAACATATTATATTGTAAAGTTTAAGCAACCAGTTTTATATACAAATTAATCATCAAATTAGTTTTAGCACACTGTTAGTCCCAACAATTATGGCTCTAATATTATCTGGTATAATTCACATGTTTTTAAAATGTTTTTTTTATTTCTCTTAATGAATAAAAATACATATTCCCCAATGAACTGTCTTCATTTAATAATGAAATTTATATTATATATCTAAATATAGTTCTTAAATTAGCAATTAATTGCTCTATATTAAACGAAAATTTTCATTATATTATTCTTCATTATATACATTCTATTGTGATAATTAGATTTCGCACAGCATATTTAACACCAAGAAAGTATTATTCCTATAGGTCAACGCGATATTCAATCACTAGAAACAAATTTACATTTATATGGACCATTTAAAACTGAAAATATAGTTTTAGGAAGAAATAATATAAGAAATAGAATAAATGTTAATAGAAAAATTGTTATGAAATTAGACGATGGTTTTTCAGACATTTTAGAATTGAAATTTTTTTTTTTTAATTATGTTGGTAGTAATTGTTTACATTTAGTAAATCTTTTAAATATTTCTATCCATCGTGTCCTAATTTATCATATTTGATTTTTATAAATAATTATTTATTATATTATAGAAAAATGGGCTTAACGCATTCTTTATAATAGAATTCTATTAATGTGGTGAAAAAGGGTATTTTACTTTGTGCTGCTTTTCTTTTCTGGGAATTTTTTTTTATAAATGTTTGTAATCACTTTTTATTAAATTTAATGTAAATAAATTTTTAACTCATTTAAAACTATTTGTATTAATTTTAATTTTTTCATATGTAATGTAATAAAAATGATGAATCATGTCATCTATAAATCGATATAGCTATTTTCGAGCCGAAAACATTATTTGGTTTTCACGATTATATTACATATCAGCGAGCTTATCCTCAATGTTATAAAATTTACAATGAAATGATTTATCATATAAATTAAAGATGAACATAATAATTTAATTATTTTGATGGCGCCATAAGATAAATTATTTTAGAAATAGAAGATATTTATTTGAAGTTCTAGCTGCTGTGATGCCATTGGCTGTAAATTTTGTCAAATATTATTTAAATGTTATTATTTCCATATGGTACTGTATCAATTTCATTTTGTAAAATTATTCTTTATCATCTTCATAAATTAATGCAATTTTATTTCCTTGAAATCTGTAGACTTTGTGTTAGATAATTTTAAATTAATTTTTCTAATTATTATAATTTCTCAAAATAAACCAACTTTGATAATCTTCATATGTTATTTTATTTTTTAGAACTAATTTCTTAACTCCTTAAGCATTTTAATTTCTTTAATATTAACTTAAGTTACATACATTTTTTATCTTAATCCAGCAAATTCTCTAATAATGTTGCTTTATTTTCATCTTGCATGTTGCTATAATTTTTTTATAATTTGTGGTATTATATAAATATAATCTTGTCGATAATCACTGATATCAAATTAATTTACCATTTCTTTCATGACCAAATAAATACCACGAGTTATTATATTGTATATTAAAAATATGTGTCTCGATAGCATGATTACATTTATTTAAAATTCGCTTTCCTAGTTTGTAGAGAAAATTATATATAAATTCTTTAGCAATTTTTAATATTGACATTCCAACATAAAGTGGATTATTATATATTACTTTGATTTCATTCATATCGACAACTGCTAAGTTTAATAATATATATTTATAATTAGGTTTTGATACTAATTTTAAATTTTTAGTAAAATTAATAACTAGTTTTATTTCTATTAATTTTTATATGTTTTTTAGTTTTCCATAAACAGAATTATACATTAATTTGCAAAAATATTTTTCAAAATCATTTGCTGCTTTTGTTCTCAATTGTGTATTATGATAGATATATTTTTAAGCCTATTTGTTTGATTAAAATTTATCATTTAAAGATTTTTATAAATTTTTAAACTATATTATAAAATAAAATTAAAATCGATAATGTAAAACATATTTTTCTTTATTTTCCAAGGTGGTAGTTAATTTATTTCTAGCTTCTAGTGCTAAATAAAAATCTTTATGTATATTATGTAACTATAGGGACATTATAAACCAACTTCTAACATGTACCATGCATCGGAACCATTTGGTAAATCTTTGTTTTTTCTTGTATTATATTTATATTAATTTCTTTAATCAATTCAAATTTACCAAATATAAAATATTGTGAAATTGCCCATCGATAAAAATTATTTTCATTTAGATATACATATATTTTTTAAATTTGATTCATTAGGTTTATCATAATCTTCTAAATATTTAAATAAGTAAAAATGTTTGATTTTGATAATTTATATTACAATATGAATGAAGAACCCTATACAATTTCCAGTTAATTGAATATGATCTTTAATATTTCGTTAATTGAATGTAATATTTTCAATAGAATGTTCTACTTACTATTTTTTCATATTTTGAAAAAATGTTTTTATTTCATTTTATGACTGTTCTGAATCCAATTTTTGAATAACTTTCTATTTTAATAATTAATTTATAATTACATTTCAAGATTTTAGGTATGCTTACTAATTTTTCTTCGCAAATTTTGCATAAACATAGTTGCACTATTAATTTCTTCTAATCCTTTTCAGTTAATTGTTTGATTGGTATGTTTTTACCATAACATTTTTTTTTATTTCTTGTGACTCATTAACATTTCATCAAAAAATTTTGCTGCAACTTTACCAATATATTCTACAGGATTTTTATAATCACCATTAGAATTAAAAATATAATCAGAAAATGTTTCTGGTTCGATTTTAGATATGTTATTAGATAATATTTTTCTTGGTTTGGTTCACAAGTGTTTAAATATGTTAATAAATATTAAAAATCCGCATAAAAGTAGCAAAATTGAACTTTTAATGATGGATTATAATTTATAAAATATGTTTCATTAAATTGTCTCATTTCTATTCTTACAGCTTTATTTGTTAAACAATACTCTTCATGGTCATTGAATATTTCTATAAAATAATATATTCTTAAACATCAATCACAAGGGAAAATGTTTCCATTTTGTTTACCAATTTGTGATGAAATTAATTTTGATAAATCTTTACTCCTACAATAACGATTATTAGTATGATTAGTGAAGTATAATACATGGATATGTTTATCTTTCTTAACTTATGTTTATTGTAAAGGATAAATATTATATTTTTCATTATATGAATGTATATTGCCATGCTGGAAATTTTAACTTTGGTTTTGTCGCCACTCCATGCAAAGTTTTCTTTGCCGCGACTGATGAAATGTGGGACCCTGAAATATTTGCGGTAGGTGATGGCATTGACGTGCATTTTTAGCTGACAGTTTGCAGAGGACGTTGGCTACCCTGGAGTTCAGCGCTTGTCTTCAGCGAATCGTGCAGTTTAGCAAACGTAATGCGGCCCAGCCTTATTGCAAAATGCGTGTGGGCTCGGGACTACTGGCCAGGGCTGCGGGTTCACAGACCGAGGTCTAGCAAGTCAACAGTTTAGTGACGAGGCCGCAGGGAAAGGCGTAGTTTTGAGTCTTGTGAGAGAGTCGTTGATCAGTATGTAAACTGAGCGAACGCTCTTGGTGCTGGTCTGTGTCCAGGACACAGTTTAAACCTAGGTTAGGTGTCTCCATAGTCTAGGGCGCGGTCATGTGTTGTATTATCGTGGAGTGAACCGTGGGAATACCGGAGAAGTCGATGAAATTCTCAGAAATCGCAGGAATGCAGTGCCGTGAGCTATGAGATATGTGTGAGCTGTCCAGCCACTGGAGATGTTGCCCCTTCTCGACAGCATTTGACAAGCATTTGACAGATAATATTTATCAATATATAGTTGTAAACCAATTATATTAGATAATGTCCAACCAGATTCTCTTCTTTGAAGCCCAGACATTTCTATTTGTAATTCTGTTTTTGCATTTTTATTAAATTTGATCTATTTTTTGTTTGATATTGTAAAATTAACTGTTTAATGCAAACTCTTGTGCTTGAATATTACATGACATGTGATTATTAGAAATAATTTTTATATTAACCTTTAGTCCGTTGTGCTCTTTAATAAAATCATCTATTGTTTTAAATGCTTTAGATTTTGATGAATTAATAAAATGATTATGCTCTAGTAAATTATAACTATCTCTACTTTATATCTGTATTCTATTCTTAATTGCCTTGATTACTATGTAAGTATTGTTAAGTTTTCTATTTCTAGGATTTATATCTAAATGATTAGAAAATGGAAATATCTTCTTTAAATATTTTTGATCTTGTTTATATTCTTCACTGATACTAGCATTAAGAAAAAAAATTAAAACCTTGTTTATTATTTATTTCGTATATAGCTTTAATAAAAATAATAAATGCGTATGGGGGTGGACCCAGGGCGAGGCAACACCCTCCGAGCGACAGGCTTTCCTGCTGGGACCCGTAGGTGCCAGTCATCCCAGAACATGACATGAAGTATTGCCCTAGGATGGAGCGGCGCTGAAGTGTAAGGGCGGGAGAAGCGGGAGTTCCCCGAGAAAACCCTCCGGCAAGCGGCATAGTCCAGTACGATTCCCACATGCGAGAATCCGGGAGCGAACCCGCCAGGAATCGAGCCCAAATCGCCTAGGTGGGGGGGGGGGGGGGTGAGTGCGCTATCCACTGCGCCACCGCTGCCCCTATAGCTTTAATGAGATCTTTCTTCCTTAACTTGTGTGCATTTTTAAGATTTAAATATTATGCTATTGTATAATATAATTCTTAAAATTTCAACCCATCAAAATTTTTTTGTTTTTATCTCAGTTTGTATTGCAACTTTAATTTCAGTATCTTTTTACAATGTATTTTATTTCTTTAATGAAATAATTTTTCTTGAACTTGCGTATATTTTCGATATTTAAAGTTTTAGATATTTTATCCAAATCACTCACTTTCATTTCATTCATATTTATTAATGCCCCCTATACTTAGTATTAATGAGTTTCAATTAGAAAAACAATTTTCAATAGTTTAAATAAATTTACTTATTATTGAAAATTATCAGTGAGACCCGACAAATCGCAGGGTCTAGTTATTTCTAAATCATCAATATTTTGGGCATTGCATTTCACGCTGATGATTCTATAAAACCGATCTTATCATTAACTTCTTGACTACTTTTATTAGATATTAAACATGGACATTCTATGCATGATATTGCATTTTTTTCGTTTAATATTTTACATAAATTATTTAAGATATTTATATTATCTTTCATCAATTTTTAAACCCGCTTCATTAATAATTGCTTTATTTCCATTCCCTTTTAACACAGACAAATACTCGGGGCTTAACAAATTTTGTAATTTAATTTTTAACATCACTATGTCCATTACGAAAAATTCAGTGTTCAGAGGTCTTTAGCGAACACTGAACGAATTATAATATCTTTTATTTTTCCAGCGAGTGGCATCTCACTTGCAGAAGTTCCATAGTTATTATATAATTATTATTTAAATAAATTATTCGTGTGCCAGTTTTATGACATTTCCTCCCAATTTAATATATTTTATAATTATATATAGAATTTGCATTGCACTTAGTAATTATAAGTTTTCTTTCTTCATTGTCTCTTGTATTCACTTTCATAAATTCTACATTGATAATAGAATTTGCATTGCACTTAGTAATTATAAGTTTTCTTTCTTCATTGTCTCTTGTATTCACTTTCATAAATTCTACATTGATATGAGATATTATTCACTTTTTTACATTTATGAAATAAT
Organism: Dryococelus australis; assembly: GCA_029891345.1. Lineage (NCBI taxonomy): Eukaryota > Metazoa > Arthropoda > Insecta > Phasmatodea > Phasmatidae > Dryococelus > Dryococelus australis. The sequence continues at coordinate 109,732,977 of CM057009.1, forward strand.
TTTGAATATTTTTATTTGTTTACATTTAGTAAATCTTTTAAATATTTCTATCCATCGTGTCCTAATTTATCATATTTGATTTTTATAAATAATTATTTATTATATTATAGAAAAATGGGCTTAACGCATTCTTTATAATAGAATTCTATTAATGTGGTGAAAAAGGGTATTTTACTTTGTGCTGCTTTTCTTTTCTGGGAATTTTTTTTTTATAAATGTTTGTAATCACTTTTTATTAAAGCGGAATGAAAAATTGGCACATATTTTCTTTAATTTTGTACTTTCAAAAGGAAAAATGAGTGATTTTGATGAAAACATTTATTTTTTGTTATCAGATTAAGTAATTTTTGATGAATCAATAAGTAAAAATGGTAATTTTAGGTAAGTATTTCTATAATTATTGTTTTTTAAAGAAATTGTACCAATACTTTCATGTACTATCTATTTAAAAAAAATTATGTGTATTTTAATTTGCATTAATGAGCATTATATATTATTAATTGAATTTATAGAAAACCTCATTTCTCAAATATAATGACTACCATTAAAATTAATTTTTTTTTTTACTATAGTTGAACATGCAAATACAATTTGTAATATTATTTCAATTTGCCGAAAAAATTTAAAATATGGTATTTTAAAGGAAGTAAATTTTAAAGACATACACAAATTTTTCTTTCTACTTTATTTATTGTTACATTTTAAAAAGAAAAATGTATTATATATTTTTTTGTATTTTACATTTTAAAGATAAAACTGAATTAACTTTATTTTATATTGTATAAAAATTAAAATTTAAATTTAAACTGTAAATTTTTAAACATATATAAGTTGTTATTTTGAGGAAAATTCTAAGTTATTAAATTTTATTATTCTATGAAAAACCAGAAGAAAAATTCTGTGTGTGCCAGCTTTCTCAAGTATCTACTGTTGCTAACTATCTAACACCCCAATGTCATCCAGTGTCTCCATGCAGCACACGATTCTTCTTTCTCGTAGTTCTAAGGTATGTGCGGCGTGTCAAGTAAACACATGTTCGTACTTAACAAGTATATTATGACATTTTGGATACATCCTAAACAGCAGCTATATCGACTGACGTGGTCGAATCAGCTGAGATGGTAGTTTGAATTTCGCCAAAGGTAGGTAGGTGGGTGGGACTTAGTGCCTTGTCAACAGCAAAGTCATTATAATCGGAGCAAGTTGATCAGATGGACTGTTAGAAACATATATCTTCGTGGAGCATTTGGGTATATTCCAGCTTACGTTGCGAATGATGCTGGGTTCGAAACCAAAGCAAGGCACTACATTTGTACTTTTCTTATAGAAATAAAGCTTTAAAGTTTTGTGTGAGCAGATTCCAGGTTTTCTGTAAGGTTTAAGATGTAAAAATTAATGAACAAATTAACTAAATCATTTCAGATACTTCAGTGAATGGAGATCTAATGGTAAATATTTAAATAATAATTAAAATGAAAATTGAGATATCAGGTTGTTCGTTTAGTTATGCTTGCTGTTGTTACCTATCGTTACATACTGAAGGGAAATGCTATCTTCTGATACGCTAATAGTGTCAATATGTCAGACTAAGAACCCATAATGATTATCGTCAGTTGCCGGGCAGGGGCCATGTGTCTGAAAGTTAAGGCTCCGCAAACTGTCATAGCTCTTTCTTACAGGAAAAAGTTATCTTTCATTTATGCGCCTCATATATTTTCCATGTTGCAGCGGAGATACCTTAAATATAATTTATAATACATTTTAGTCTAAATTTCTATATTGTTGAGTTGAGAGGTTTGGGTGGGTCTTAACAACGAGGTCTTGGGAGCCGATGATTGTGAAATGAGGCGAGAATGGTGCAGCGCTGGAATGCAAGGGTGGGGGAAACTGGAGATCCCTGAGAAAATCCGCCGACCAGCGGCATATTCTGACACAATTCCCACTTGCAAAAATTTGGAAGTGACCCAGCCGGGGATTGAACTCGTTTCGCCTTGGTAGGAAGTGAGCAGTATAACCGCTCAGCCACCGTGGCCTCTACATTTCTGTGTAATCGTGCCATTAGATGCAATTACAGAATTATTTCGCGTATATTGATTGGTATTAGGCTATATCAAAATGCTTGTATTCGTTACATAAAAAATCGCTGAAATTACTAACAAGAAATTCTCAAGGAACTGTAGTTTATATTACTTCATAACATATACCGGTAGTCAGGTAATTGGCAGATACGGATTGCACCGCACGAATCTGTGATCAAATCTAAGTAGGAAACACGTGGTATTCCAATTAGATAAAGTTGGGGTGATGTGGCAATGTTGAAACTAACGTGTCTGTTGTAAGGCCTGCGACAAGGGAACGAGTCGAGCTCAGTAGTGCCAAAGCGGCCATTGAATTCACATGCAATGAGTACTGGTACATGGCAATGGGCATGGGTGCAACTGGCGGCCAATCTCCATGCATGCTGCATGCATCCAACGTGCGGAAAAGTGCATTGCTATTGGCAAAGAAAACTTCGAACACCTGTTATGGTGTTTCGACGTTTTGTATGATAATGCTATATTCTGTGCTTAACGTGAAATAAAGGTATTTTATATCATTTAATGTCTTTTTCTCGTAAACTGCGAGCCTTACGATTTTTTACCAAATAATATTTTCTACTTAGTTTTGATCACAGATTCGTTATTGCAGTCAGTATTCTCGAATTACCTGACATTCTGTATTAGGTACACACAACGCAAAATTATTACTGTATTTTCGTAGTCTGTTGTAACAAATAAATTAGTTTTCATATCAAAGACAACTTCGTTACTAGAAAATATTTACTTTTTCAGACTGTATGTCCATACATTATTTACACTTTTATTTCGTCGATACAATAAAATATTTTTTATTAATTTTCATTGATACTTTTAATTACATATTTCCTAATTAAGGCTTTTCGATTTTCGTGTGGCGATAAATACATTGCGTTCTACAATATGCTTCGTATATCCTATTACCAAATTCAAGATAATCCAAAAGGGATGGAGAAAATAATAACTCTCATAGGAACCTTGTCCGGGAATGTATACTGCCACAAATTAAATAATTTCGAGTGCTTAAATATCACCGTCTATGGATACTTCGGAGCTCTGCTTAAGCCAGTGCACACTTGTGAACTCGAACCCACCCACTCATATACGTGCGCCTACCAGAAGCACGAGACGTTCAGCTATGGTATATACTGCAAGTTGATAATAATGTAATTCCGAATCGCTCACCTCGTCACTGCCTAAACAACCGGCTAGATGCGGAGAAGCACTTCATGGAAACAATACACGATATTTGTAATGCGGTCAAAGATATTTATGCCACTTCAAACAAATATACCAGGAATCAGGTGCCACGTGTATTTATGTTGGTTTTGGTGCAAGGATAGGAAAGATGTTCGCCATGACGACTACCAAGATGGCGGAATGTACCGACCAACATGGCCGCCGGGAGCGCCTGTGACGTCATGGCAGAGGGATCCTGGATCCTGTTGCCAGATGTCATGTGCCAAAACAGGCATATAAACATTACTGGCTTTTCATGGAAGAAATACCTAAGTTACACTTTATTAAAAATCGCTGGAATAAATTCGGTGTAAATGTAAGGTGTATGAAACATATAATGTAGTCTGTTAGAAAATATTGGGCGAAAAATAATGATGATATAGGGTGATATAGGGTCCACAGTTCGAATACCGACCTGTGCATTGAACCAATTTTAACGAACTTTGTACGGGATTTTCTGCCTGTTTACATGCTTATACGCACCTAATATATACATTTAAGCAATATATTCGTTTAGGCTAGGCTTAGGGCCTCCAATTCAATACCCGAAACCATAAAAATATTAATTTTCTATCGGACTTAGAAAAACAACTTGCTGTTTTTACCCTATTATGGGGGGAATTTATAATGAGGGTGAAATGAGAGTTTAAGAAGAATGATTCAAGGGTTGGAATTAAATAAGAGGTTTGCACGTTTATTAATGACACGATTTTAGAATTATTTTTAACAACTATGTACGTGATATTTTGTCTGTTTACGTGCTTGTATGCAACACACACGCACACACATATACATACACACACGCACATTGAAGCCATAATCATGGAATAGGCATGATGTAGGGACCTCCAGTTCGAGACCCGAATATATAAAAAAATAATGTTTCTCGGTCTCAGAATGAAAATATGCTGTGTTCACTTCGTAATTGCGAGAGTGTTTCAGGAATATGTAACGAAGGTGGACCGGAGTATTCAGAATAATAAATAATATATGAGTAAATGAGGTTTGGAAATTGATTAATGGTATGAGATCGGATAATTTTTTACTAACTTTGTGCATAATGTTCTTTCTGTTAACGTTCTTATACGTGCCTAATATATACATTTAAGCCATATTCATCAGTTAGGCATGACGTGGGACCCTCAGTTCGTAACCCGAAACTACAAAAAAATAAATTTTCTATCGGGCTTAGAAAAAAATGCTGTTTTTACCCAGTGATGGAAGGAATCTACACTATATTCAAGAACGAAAGTTTGCCCGTCAAACGCTTTACTCGAAAACATTGTGAGGGGGGGGGGATAGTGGCCCGGGGGAGAGGTGCAAGTTATGGTTGCCGATCCCCTGCCCCCCACTTCCAGGAGGGAGGGGTTTTCGTGGCCCAGGCTTAAGGTTCGTGTATACCATGCGGCGTCACAAACATCACGCCCAAACAGGTTGAATTGTTAAGGGGTGTGGGGGGGGGGGGGACACGGTGGATCGATAGTGCCCCTAGGTGAAGGGAGTGAGTTATGGTTTCCAACATCCCTCCTCCCACTTATAGGGGGGAGGTGTTTTATTTACCGACAATTAAGTGTCGTGGAAGGTACATTTTTCAACCGATTTTCATGGGATATGGGGTAGGGTTCTCTTTCTGTACCCCACCCTCCACCAATGAGAAGTTAGACCCTTCTAACGTATATCCTCACCCCTCGTCATAAGTTTTAAGTCTTACATCTTACATTTTAAGTCTTAAGTCATGTGTCTTAAGTATTATGTCTTAATTATTTGGTCTTAAGTCCGCCCACAGTCATTAAATGTATCATACATGTAAGTTGATAAGTATGGTAGGTTCGGTGGCTTCAGGGATCAGGGAGAGGATCTGGCCGCCATGTTTGATGACGTCACACAACCGCCATGTTGGATTCCGCCATGTTGGTAGCCAGTACGATCTCATCTTGGACCACCATTTTTGTAGCCAGTACACCGCCATCTTGGACTGCCATTTTGTAGCCAGTAAGCCGCCATATTGTAGCCAGTATGCCGCCAACTTTGTAGCCAGTATGCCACCATATTGTACTGCCATTTTTCACGTTCTTGCATTTCGAGGGTTTTCTCAGAGTGCTCCCACTGGTTTTCTCTTTGCATTGTTTCTTTTGAATTCTTTCCATGGTGTTCCAAGAATGAGCTATATAGGCACATATATAAATATATATATTTTTTGGTCACCTATAAATTTAGTGTGTTTGTAGGCAATGTGTTCGTTAGTCCTAGCGAATATGTTACGATAATTGTAGCAATACTGGTTAGTGCGGTTCACAAAGGTGTTTTGTGAGTTGTGGGCTTTTGTAGGTAGGTATAGTCCAACAACAATTAAACACTAAATTCAAAGTCGTCATGAGTGGAATTCGAACCTTGGGCTTCTCAACTGCCAGCTCAGCGTGTTACAATTACGCTACCTTGCTTGACGTTAAAATTTTGCCTTCAGCTCATTCTGGACGAGATATAAGATGACCTCAGCGAGACCATAAATTTGTGTGTGAAGGCATGTTTACAATGACGTTTGGTCTCTCTTTTTAATGTTGTCGTTGCCTGCAAGTGCGAATCTTACCTTCTGCGTTTTAGTTGGCAAAGCTTCCAAAAAGGCAGCGTTGAAAGATTTGATGTTAGAATTTAACTTTTTTTTTTTCTTGTCCTGACCTGTCAGGTTTTTCATGTTGCGCATGTATATCTTGACGAGCGGGGACATCGGGAACCATACTATTCTTACAATGAGACTTGAGGAAGGGAGGTGGTCCTTTTTAAGATATTCAGACAATATTTACACATAAAAAACTGCACGAATTGTCGTCATGAATTTAAAAGGGCAACTCGATGAATTAAAATTTTAAATTAAAATATATAGATTGATTTTAAACTCGCGTGAATGGAGAAGCTGAAAGAAAGAGGGAAAGAGACAGAGAGAGAGAGCGAGTGGGAAATAGAGAGAGCAAAATAGAGACAGAGGGGAATCTTCATGAATTTAGAAAGACAACTAGATTAATTAATATTTTTAAAGTAAAATATATAGATCCGGTGGTATACTGGTGTGAATGGAGAAGCTGAAGGAATGAGAAAGGGGGAATTACAGTAAGGAAAAGAGAGAAAGAGAAAGAGAGACATAGGGTGAAATAGCCCTTTATGGTTTCGCAAAAGTCGATCAGCACAAATCTAAATAAAAATCGCTTGATTTTTTCCATTTGTAAGAAAAAACCTTGTTAATGTATCATTTCTTTTATTAATGACTTAATAAATCCGATAATCATAGTAAGCAAAATATTTACCGCATCTACATTTTGTGTGTAGGTGCTCTGTCAGATGAAAAAAAAAATTTAATAGGATAGTAAATACAGATATTTGATTTGGCATACCCTATCTCCATAAAAGTAACATTGCTGCTAGAAAGAGACGTATGTGAGTGAAGGGATATTGGGCGTAACCGCTGATCCCCTTCGGGTAGGTCAGCAATCCCGAGTCGAAACGAAGTAGGGGTCCCTAGATCTTCCGAGGTTTGCCGAGTACTACCAAGTCGAGCAGAAGACTCACAGCGATAGTCACAGCCACGGACTCCCATTAAAAATACACTGTCCTCGTAGCCCCATATACACACTACTAACTTTCAGTTGCACTTGTTAAATCATGTGCATGTATTTAGTTGCCCCAACAGAATTTTTTGTTGAATAAATTAAACTTGAAATGCAACAAAATTACTTTTGTGCTTCTAACAAAATACACGCTTGAGTCAACTGTATATATATATATATATATATATATATATATATATATATATATATATATATATATATATATATATATATATATATATATACACACACACACACACACTTAATCCTTAAATTTCGGCTGTTGTCAATGGCGAATCCTCCTCATACTCATTGTAATACATCTGTTCATAGGTATGGGATTGCTGTAATCACAGACCTATTATCAGCAATCCCATACCTATGAACAGATCTATTACAACGAGTATGAGGAGGATTTGCCGTTGACAACAGCCGGCATTTCAGGACTAAGTATAACAGAGGTTACTTATGCGTATCGCTCAGGAGCCGATGACTTAGGTTTGAATCTCGGTCGGATTGACAATATTTTGTATACTAATCGATATTGTTAAACGTACATGAGCCAAACAACGACCTGGTTTCACCAACAAAATATTATAGTTTGAGGAACCAAAAATTAACAACAAAATAATTTGGTTTCAACAACAAAACATTGCATTGCCCCTATAGAAACAAATAATTGGCTTATACCAAACAAACTTTGTTGATCTAACAAAACCTTTGTCTCAGTGTGACTCACGAGTGGGAGAAACGGTGTTCGCTCGTGACAGTTGGGCAACGTACTCCTTTCTACTTTCGTTTGTCGCGTGGTAATCGTTTTGCAACGCGTGTAGGCGAAACACGATTCCTGACTAGAGGACCACGACAAAATTGTCCGTGAGGCGGGACCAGTTAGCGTCTTCCAGGGTCTGCGAAATGGAGGGAATGATACGAGTAAAAGTGGACGCCAAAATTGTTACTTATTTGCAGCATGTATGAACACAGCAAAAATATTAAATGAACTTCGTAATCTGTAAAGGAAGTATTTATGGGAAATTTACCTCATACCAAGCCACAAACATAGCAATGCAACTTTGCAATGCCGGGAACTTAAGTAAGCATACCAGTGAAAATATATTTAAAATAATAAAAAGTATAATTACAATTGAAAGTTGGTTTTAATATATAGTGAATATTCACAGAACAGTGTAAATATATGTGCGGTTTTAGTGCATTAAAAGGTCTAATTATTTTTTAATGTAATTTTGACAAATGTATACTTAACAATTATAAAATTATTTAATTTTTTTTGGGTTACGATATTCGCAGTTAATGACTATTTTTGCTCAGTAGTGGTGAAATACATATATATATATATATTTATTTATTTCATTAATAAAATAAAATTGCTTTATGCTAACGTACTTCTAGTTGGTAAATATGTTTTATTTATGGAATTAAATTAAAAAAACCTTCCAGATGATGATCGCCCGTTTTAAACTACGAATTATGAATGATATTTTCAAAAGGCATTGTTTATGTTCTTTATTAATTTGTGCTTGCGGTAAAAGAAAATCATTATTGATTCACGATTACGTAACTGTGAATTCTCTAACATATTAAGGGCGCCATCTACCAGGAGCTTGAATTGCGTTATAGTGTTTGAAATTCCGCGTTTTTTTTTAACGAAACTACTAGACACGTTCCCATTACACTGAATAACGAACATAAAACACACTTCAAACAAAGTACGAATAATAACTGAAATACATCATGCATATTATGAATGTTATTTCCGAGCCTTCCAACATAGCTTAAAACGTTTTTTTCACGCTGCTGTATCTCATAATACACTGATTTGAAATATGAGAAACAGTTATAGGGACCTGCATTAAACTTTACTTCAGACTTTTCAGCAATAAACTGGTAGGGTCACCGCTTAAAATCCCATAGTTATACGCAGCACGACGAGAAGACTGCACGCCAGTTCAGCGCCTTGCGTGTAAGAGTGATGGGGCATTAGGCACGCGTGTTAGTGTCGCCCTTATGGATCGATTGCTTCTGAGCCTCAAATGTGCTAAAAACAACCGAATAAGTGGCGGCATTAACATTACTAGTTTTTTTTTTTAAATACCAATCCATTTGTGTACTAAGATCGCATTCTTAGTGGCTGGTGTGATATTTGCTTTGATTATGTGCCTTGGAATGCTAACTGTAGCATAAAAACATATCTTGTAAGGACCAGTAGCTTTCCACACATTCGCGTATCTCAGCATTCATTTTGTGGGCTTCGAAGATTGTGCACCTGGTACACGTACCTCTCTAAACTTTTTACTTGCTTCGTTTAGAGAGTTTATTGAATTACTTATTGAGTTAGAATTTATTCTATATATGCAGTTTACTGTACTAATAGACCTGTTTGATGAACAGAAAAGGTATCCCGAAATCTATTAAGATAACCCAAAGTATTTGATAAGTGACCGAAGCCAATATTTTATTCACTATGTACACCAAGGCACTAATTTAAGTAATAATTTTACAACTATTATATTTCCATATGTGACACTTCAAATATGTGACACTTCAAATATTTACAGTAATATTCATATCACATGACCATACAGTCACACCTCAGTTTAGTCCAGATCCCAACAGTCCGCAATGATCTAGATTTCTCCGAGCGCCCTCATGCACAGTTGCTTCGGAATGACGACAGAATGATACGTATGACTCCTGAAAAGTGCATCCGCATTTTTGTGACGACGTTCAGACCTGTTATGTATTTCAAAATCATATTCTTGCCGTTATTATATCGGCCGGATATATGACCTTCGGGTTTCTTGAAGTTTAGTAGCCAGCGAAATGAAGCAAGGTAAGTTCTTAGGTTGGTGTGTCTACCATAAAGATTTGGGTGAAAAAATGTAATTGTCTTCACCACCGCCAGAAGCTCCCTGCAAGTCACACACTAATTCCTCTCAGGCTTGGGTAGCACCTGACTGAAGTATTCTAGTGACCTCTATATTTAATCTTGAATTTGAGATAACACAGCCTCGATACATACATCTATCTACTATTCCTTACAACCGATTTTGACTATTTACTCTAATAAATTTCGTAAATTTCAATGCCACTATATTGAATTATACCAAAGCTGAGCGTGCTTTGAGGTCAAGTAAAGCCCTACTTTCCAAAAAATGCTGTAAGGTAGTTAATTGCGATCTTTAGCCCGCGAGTATGGAAGAACACAACTTTATCCACTATTCAGCGTTACTATCAATCGGCTATTAGGTATTTACTTTACTGGCTTGGCCTACGAGAGTTTGGAAAGACACGGCGCCTCTACCATTGGTTGTGTGGGAAGTGAATGGCTTTAATCTGCATGTTTTCAGGGGGTGCAACCCTGTGGGGTGGCGGGAGGTGGTACGCGTTTCTAATTATTACTCTGTTTGTAACTAGACTGGGAAACCCTAGCCTCCACCATTTGCTGTGACCTCTCCTGAAGGGAGGAGACCACACACTTATATGGGGTATTCGTGCAGCTCAGGCTAACTGGCTGTCCTCGGCCAACAGACACTCTTATTACGTTAATAGAAACTTATGTTAAGGGTCGTAACACTGAAGGCGAAGTCGGAATAAAGACCTAGCTGTGTCCAACGTCTTTATGCACTTTAGCCAATATACAAATAACACAACTTGTACAAATTATCGCAATCTCGGGGGAGTAAATTAATATATTTAATTAACCACTAAATAAAGCCATGGATATCAAATCTAATTAGTATTGACTGGAATGTGGTCACCTGAATGTAGCCGAAGGCTGCTGTGCACAAGTCTCGAGTCGGCGGCCACAGAACACCCTCTCGCGGTCCGTCTTCAGGTGGCAGCTGTCTAGAGGTTCACCGGCGGCAGGCGGTGGGCTGGCGACAGGCATCACTTCTATGCCCTGCGCCTTAAACACGCGCCGTGGGTTTATTAAACAATCTGCTGCTCAAGGCTTCATTCCGGATCTCATCGTGAGTGTGGTGTCTTCCAGCCAAGCGTCGGATACTAGCTTGACAGATCACAGCATCTAGCATCAGTATCGAGAATAAATTCACCCTCTCTACACAGGAAGCCCAGAACTGTGGGAGATATCAGAATATACTTTAGTCTATTAAAAGCAAATTTGCACTCTGGGGTCCAGTAAAACTTTCCTTTGCCTTTGTCAATTCATGCAGAGGCTTGGCGATCGTGGCGAACCCGGGCACAAATCGACGGTTGTAAGCACATAAGCTCAGAAAACCTCGCATTTCTGGTTTATCAGTTGGTAGAGGCCAATTGCTTATTGCTCCAGGGTCTGTTTCAATCCCATGGGCCGACAAAACCTGGTCCAAGAAATGATTTTCCTGTTGGAAAGATGGCATTTCTTAGGAACTAATTTGGCAGCAGCGACTTTCTTAAATACAGAATCTAGGCATCCCACGTGCATTTCAAATGTTCTTCCCATTACCACAATGTCGGCTAGATAAACTTGGCAGATGTCAAATGGCAGAACTTTCTCCTACAGTCGTTCGAAGGTGGCAGGAGCATTGCATAGCTTAAAGGGCATAACCTTGAATTGCTAGGTTCCTTTCCCTTGGACACAAAAGACAGTCTTTTCTTTATCTTCTGGGGCACCTCGCACTGCCAATATCCGTTCTTCGTGTCTAAAGTAAAAAACCACTGCGGACCTTATAGGCTATTCAGTTTATCTATCTTAGGTAGTGGATAAGGATTTTTCATGTCACAGTATTAAGATGGCGGTAAACAACACAAAATCTATTAGAGCAATATTTCTTTTTATCATGCACAATGGGAGAAGACAGTGTACTGACTGATGACTCTATCACATCTAAATATTTTACCTCTTTCACGATACCATCAACCACCTCATGTGAATCTAGCAGTAATCGCCTTGGTGGCTAAGATATGGGCCTGGCATCACCTGGGCCGATGTGATGGCATGCCATTTTAGTTCTGCCAATGTAATCGGGTTTATAGGAGAAGGCATCTCTATTTCTCTGTAGTGATGTTGATAGTCTTTTTTGTCCCCAGTTGAGGTTTTCTCTTGTTCTTGTCAGCACTTTTCCCAGAGCATCTGGTAGAGGAAATTCGGTATTTTGTGGCATCGAAGCTTCTGGAACATTTGGAAGTACCTGTGAGATATGCTTGCAAACTCCCATATTATCGCCTCCTCAAGATGGATAGCATGATTAGATAAGTAAATCATATTACTGGCAAGATGTCTGAAGTAATCAAAGCCCTTGCTCCAATCAAACCATCTGGTAAAATGCGACCTTTCTAGGCTTGTTCGCTCTAGCCTAACTGCCTGACTAATATTCCCTGGCATCTGCCTGGAATATCAATTTCGCTAGAAACTGGGAGCACAGTTGTCTGATTACACACTTGTGGGCAGCTCATTGGCGATGATAAATCTCGTCATGTTGACATTACCAACTCGGAATTACCTGCCTGTAACACCCCAGTCGAGTATCGCCACAGCACCCCAGCTTATGTAACTCATCAAGACAAAAATGCATTCGTGCTCAATTTCTGCTAAGTAAATATCATGATCTATATTACGGTTACTGATCTGTAAAAGTACCCTTCTCTTGCCTCTGACTGGTGTGCTCTCGCCCGTTACTGTAGTTAAGTAGCAGTGATCCATGCTCTTATCGGACAATAGTGGAAAATAAGGGGGGGGGGGGGAGCCTGCAATATCCAATCTTGCCATTATTATAGTCGCCCATGTGTAACGACCACCTGACAAGAAACATCATGTAGGTTCCCTTCCACCAACATGGCATCCAAGTCCTGTTTCACAGAAGGCACTTGCAAGAACACTGGGGCCTACCCTCCAGCAATTACCTACTTTTGCCCCTCAAGATTAGTGCGTACAAGTTTCCCGAAGATTGTGCAAACTTACCTACCCCTCGCTGCTTACTACCTGGTCGTTGCTTCTGTTTCTGCTCAGGACAGTTGGCTCTCAGGTGCCCCGGCTATCCATACAACCAACATGCAAGTTTTTGAGTGGCAGATTGCGAATCTCGGTAGCACGGACCGTGGAAACGATGTCCCCATGGTCGTATGAAATTATCTCAGTGTCATCTTGCTGTTGTCCTCGTCATCGTTCAGTGTCACTGCCCGCACTGGACTTCGGGGCACTGATGCCTGCCTTGCTGATTCCACCTCCAGTGCTCGGGCCAACACATCCTGTGTGGTATGAGGTGCAGTCAGGTGTACAGCTGGTTTCACCTCGGTGTCAGCTATTGTGTTGACAAAGAAGTCGACTGCGATGATATCACATGCCTTTTCAGAGCATTCGTGCAGAGGAAGGTGTGACAGCCTCACGAAATCCTGCCACAGCTCATGCAATGGTTCCCCTGGTCGGTGGATGTGATTTCGCAGTTGGGCATGGTGTGCGTGTCGTAGGTATCGGTCGCCGAATCGCAGATCCAAGGCCGGCACTAATGTGGAGTAATCAAGTCGATGTCGTTCTGACAGGGACTGCAGTATACTGAGTACCGATTCCTTCAGTAGAGGTGCCAGGTAGTACGCCTATTGCCATTCAGGGCAGCAGCGATATCGATCTGGTGCAGGTATTCGCGCCAAGGTGTCTGCCCATCGCAGAGGGCGCGCTTTATTGTGACGCCTTTGCCCACCCTTGACTGAGGCGTGCCCTCACTGTAGAACGGCTGGGCCTCTCCTGTGATGGTTGTATTGGTGGCGAACACTACCTTCACCTCGCTTCACACATTCGTCGGCTCGGCGGGGGTCGATTTCAGCTTCTCCTCAACAACTGCATGTCTCCTCCCCTTCTTCTGCAGGATCTCTTGCCATTTCTTCTTGATGGCGCTCACTTCCCTTTCCCCCTTACACTCGACACTGTCCATCCTTTCATTTACACTGACCATTCTCTTGCTCTTAGTGTCAATCTCCATATCCACACAGCCTATTTTATTGTTTACTAACTCGCGTACACCTTCTATCTTTCGGTCTACATTCTCATTCACACTGTCTATTTTTCTGCCCACCACTTCCATAACACTGTCTACCTGTTCAACACTTCACTAACACTGCCTATATTTTTATACAGAGTGTCGATTACCTCGCTAACTCTATTTTCTTGTCTATCAATTCAATAACGCCTATAACAGATTCACTAACACAATATACTTTACTATTTATATTTTCATTCACTCTAATTACAGACTTTCTATTTGGTCGCATAGTCTTTCTGTTAACAAGCAAAATGCTTCTATGTCTGCCGAAATTTTCCTCATTAGTATTCACAAATTTAATAATCCCTTGACCTATTACTATAACTATTATTATCGTTACAACTTTATCATACTGTGATCCTAAACACAGTTTTTTTTGTAATACAATGCCTTCATACCACTTCTGACACCAATGTTATAATTTTCTCAGTCAGTGAGCTAAACCAGGTTCATTAAGGGATGGGATCTTAATTAAATAAAAGAGGTAATTATAAGTTCCTAATTAATTACAATAATTACAAAGAATGCACTCTCACCTCCATACATAACAATAGATGGATACATCTTACTATATACAATAATAAATTCAATCAGCACAGCTTACAATTCCTCTTTAAGAAAATAATTTAATTCAATTATTAAAATCAGTCACAATAGACAGTGTATTAAAACCAAATGAATTACTTTGCAAATTATATATCCATATTTAACAGTTCAAATATTTTCAGTGAAGTCCGTATCACATAATCATACAGTCCCACATCAGTTTAGTACAGATCCCACCAGTCCATAATAATGTTATAGAGTTTTCCGAGCGGCCTCATGCACAGTAGCCTTCACTCAACGGGGTTCACGCACTCTCGTTCATTCACACCACAGATACTTCGTCCACCGTCGTCTAGCAGTTTCCCGTCGTCGTTCGTCCTCTTCACAGATGTCCCTCGTTGCACCAGACGTCTCTTGATTACCGCACTCAGCCAATTGGCTTCCATACAAAAGACTGCATCATCCAGCTGTGGCTATATTTAAAGTATCTTTGGCGATCGCCCAGAATATTTATTTTTCAAATGCCACATTGCGCTGAGGTCCCTTATTCCCAGAATTTTCTTGCGCTTCATCTACAGTTGTCGGCTTTCCAGGAAGAGGAGGAGGATGTGATGTAATGCCAGCAAGGTCAGGTTCCAAACGTACCCCCGTCTGCCCAGCGAGGGGACCGCGAGTGGGTCTGCCTGGGATGAGGGGAGGATCAAGGTTGTTCACCCCCCACGGGGCCGAGTCCGCACATTATGCTCGCACTTCGTAGGTAGTCATGGCGTAGCAGTACATATCTTAGGCCGAATTGATTAAGTTATATAAATAGGAAAACCTTCTCTGCGTTGCCAAATTTTAAATTAAGGGTAAAAAAATTCCCATTAGCTCAAGCATTTTACAAAATAATTACGAAAGTTGTTCACTACTAAAGAGAGCTTCGTAATTTTGATTGGCTGAATGCGATATAGTTATGTCACGTATATTTACTGACGTTTACGTTTTATGCAGCAGTGTACCATACACGTCATTATAATCTCGGTACTCGATGTCGCTAGTGTAAAAATCTTAAGCTACGTGTTTTTGTGTGCGTGTAGCTGAACAGGTCAAAGCACTCAGGCAATAAAAAAAGATTTCCGTCATTTATGTGTGGCAATTCGAGTATTTCATATTTTCATAGTAAAAAGAATATGAATAATTTTATAATTATATTACTTACGTTTTTATAGTGGAAGTAACGAAAACAAATACATTCTTTCCTATACGACTCGCCTTGTACAACCTTCAGCGAGTAATTTGTCACCACATTAGTACAGTTAAACTCGCGCAGGAAAAACTTATTTTTTCTTTATTTTAGGCACAAAAGTACTTCAAACAAATACTGATATTTATGATTAAAGCCTTGAAAATTTTTGCAATTGAGGATTGTTTCTGTATATTTTGTTGTCATTAATTGCACTTACATATTTGCATCTAATTTTCTTCCTACAGGACTTGTATGAAGCGTAAGTGATGTAAATTTACAGATAATAATAATTATCAATTTTTCTTTCCAATTAGTTTATATACAAACAGTAAAATATTTTGAATTAAGCATTGGGATTGAGAAACATATAAATAATATTTTTGTTCCTTAAATTAATTATTTTTTTATTCTTGTAAGTGGCATGTGATGTAGATGTGTAAAATTTTTCTACAAAAATTAATAGGAAAATTGAAATTTTTGAAATTGCAACATTGTACACCAAACTAAAAGAAAAAATTTTACATAAAAAAATCTATTATGGTAAAATAAAACATATTAATAACTACATTGAGGGGGCATAATACAGTATGTATAAACAATTAAGGAAAGATAAGTAGTTCTGTTACTGTTGGTTTATGACAAGCCAATCTCGTTGAAATCAAAGTATAAAAAAGTAATTATTTACTTTGATAGCTTATTTAATCCATTCTATCCTTGTGTACACAATTATGTACACCAATTTTTTGTCTGCACTGCACAATACGAAACTCAATGAACTTATGATCTTACTTGTGGGTAAATGATTCGCAAACAGTTTTACTGGTCTAGTTCAAAATTGGTTAATATAACAGCAGACAACCATTGTGACAGCAGGTAACCAATGTGCATTCAATATCGGCATATTTGTACATAAGACTGTAGAGTCTAGTCTGTAGGTCATCGAACTCGCGAATTTCTCAGGTGTCGTCTCATTGGATGTGACAACGAAACTAGTGTTGTGTCGACAAATACAACACCCGTCATAACATTTTTGTTTGGAACAGTTGAAACCGTAAATTAAAGTGGGTTTGAAAGGGTTAAAATAGGTTTTTACTCTGTTCAAAATAACACAAGAATTGAAATGCAATTTTGTATTGAAAACAATATAAACCAGGACACCAATAAACTTACAACCTGATAATTGCAATAGTGTATGATCCACGGGCCATACACTGTAAGATATGTATTACGGGCTGTAGTACAGAAACGAAGCGTTTGCGGACCTATGTTCGTACAATATTTTTTCATCCTCCAGATGCGAGGAATGTTCCCCCGAAGTATTGACATTAAATATTGCAACATACTGTATATGGACTTAAGTAATAAGAACATGGATGATGGCGGTTTCTTTGATCGTGGACGCACCCATTCACATATTGGCTTCCCGAATCTCTGGAACGGGCTTTGTGCCTGACTTGCTATGGCGGGCAGCGAAGGAGTTTCTATTGGCTAGGTTGTCGGCCGGCAAGTAAGTTACTAGGCGCTGATTGGTGGACGATGTTGTAACATGTTGCTGGCTCGTGATGCCATTTCGCTCGCGTATGCGGCTGGAGTTCGCAGAGAAAGCCGCCATTTTACATGAGAATTCTCAGATACATTTGAAGTACGCCATGGGATCATAGACTTTTATTGCATGTTTATTACCTATTAAAAAATTATTTAGGGCGTGTCTAATACACTCTGGAAATTTTTTTTTGTACTTTTACAAGAAAAATCTTTGGAAACCCAGTTACCAAGAAAATCCTTTGTATATCTACAAAGAGTTTTCTTGTAAAATCAGCAAGACATTTATTTATAATATTACTAATTATAGCCTCGTATTACAACTGACATAATTGAGAAGTGTAAATATATTTTTTTTTCTTGTAGAAAACAAATTCAATAAATTAAGAAGAGCGAATAACTTCAGAAAAATTTCAAAATATAATTTACGAAAAAATAAACACACATTCCCAGCACGTGGATTAGATCCCCACACACCGTGTATCGTTTACTGGCACTCTTAACCACAAGACCAACTTGAATTACGAGATTAGAGCTTAATTTTATAAACCTGTAAGAAACTACAAAATAATAATGAAGTTATTTAGTTATAGGCGATTTACGGTAAAGAGAGCACATTTTAAGGCCCTGCTGAATTTTTCTTTTCGTTAGATTTATATCTTCCTGTCACTTTTTTTGATATAAACATTGCCATCAGACGAATAAACATATTGTGTACATTTCACTACTAACGAAAGTTAATGTCTGGATCTGCAATAAAATATATTTATTAGTAGTTAATGCCTGTTAGAAGGGCCTTAAAAAGTGCTCACTTTACCGTGAACAGCGTATAGTAAGAATAGGTAGATTAGTTTCATTTTAAGAGTTCTGTTGTTGAGTTAAGACATTTGGAAGGCTCTTATACGCGTTCTACATTGACACGTGCGTGGATACGGATACGGTAGCGGACACAGTAACACAATTTACAACGAGAAGCACGCGGAAGCGGATAACGTACGGATACACGTAAGAAAGCTCCGCGACTCCCACCTCTTACGTGTCCATGAATACGCGTAGCCAATAGGAATCGAGTATTTGGTTTGTTGATATTCGTTTCCGTGGCCATTGTGGTATACACAGCAAGTGCTTCTATTTGCCGTGGTGATTATAATTTTTGTGTGAATAAATTAGTGCACATGGTTCGGCAGTAGTATTTACGTATTATTAAACACTGTAAAAATACTGAAACAAGATGTGAATATTATGAAGCATGTATAAATAATCTGCAACAGCTGAGTATTTTTTATTTCATAAGTTGTAAGACTGTACATTACTTGATATTGTAGAATGGTTAAGTCCACATGATGCGGCGGTAGTATTTGCGTATTTTAAAATAGGGTAAAAATACACGAAATAAGATGTGAATATTATGAAGCATGTATGAACAATTTGCAACAGCTGAGTATTTTTGATTTCATAAGTTGCAAGACTGTACATTACTTGATATTGTAGAATGGTTAAGTCCACATGATGCGGCGGTAGTATTTGCGTATTTTAAAATAGGGTAAAAATACACGAAATAAGATGTGAATATTATGAAGCATGTATGAACAATTTGCAACAGCTGAGTATTTTTGATTTCATAAGTTGCAAGACTGTACATTACTTCGTATTGTAGAATGGTTAAGTGGACATGGTTCGGCAGTAGCATTTACGTACTTTTAAGCACTGTAAAAATACACGAAATAAGATGTGAATATTATGAAGCAAGTATAAATAATTTCCAACAGCTGAGTATTTTTACATTCATAAGTTGCAAGACTGTACATTACTTCGTATTGTAGAATGGATTAAATTCATTCCTAGCCGTCAGCTTGTTCCGCTTGCGTGTCCGAGTCCGTTTTCTTACGTGTCCGTGCGTTGTAGAACGGGCCTTAAAAACGAAGTATTGAGAGTCGATTTAAGAGTTCTGTATAGTTAGGAAACATTAACAGTTAATGAATAAAACTGTCACCTTTTATTGAAATTGTCATTTTATTATTATTGTTTCAGTTGTTTTAAGTGATTTACGCTAAACAAACTTGCAATACGCTACGCTTTACATCACCCATAGTTTTGTACAAACAGCTAAATACGGATTTACGTTGTCGAGTCTCCTCCATATTGCTAAAGCCTGTGGAAGCGGGTCAGTATAGTACAAACATTTCTTGAAGTACATTACAAACATAGGAATTGTAGTTTTACAAGAGAAATATTTGTAATTTTACAAGCATTTGTAAAATTACAAACAATGTCCCGGTAAAAATTACAATTTTTTTTACTGTGTATGCAAGCCAACTGCAAAATTAGCTCAAATGTATTGGGATTTGAGCTCTAACTTGTTCTTAACACGCTCGGTCACAAATTGATTCACGAGTTCTTGTTGTCGCGTACAATGGTATTATAAAACACGAATCTCACATTAAAAGTATATTAAATGGATGTTATTTGTTTAGGCGTTATTTTTATACATGCTACTATTTTAAAGTGATTCATTAGTCATACAACAAATCACTGAAAAAACAGCGAATGAAATGGTTGATGAATCACTGTAATATATCATTAAAGCAATAGATAAGTGAAGGACAATTGGCAAATTTTACTAATTCATCAGTTTAATTGACTGAAGTGTTTACTGAATAGGTGCAGCGGCTCTTAACTGATTTAAACAGTGAAATTCTTACTGATTAAGATTTAGAGCGAAAATCGTAGTTTTAATGAGACTAGGACATATTGAAACTAGTCGCAGTATTTCATTCATATTAAAGTGTTGGTTTGTTGAAAATTGTAAATTTAACAGACGCGTTCATCCCGGTTGAACACGTACGTGGCTATGACAGTTGTATTGGCGATGGACTAGCGAATGTTGGGACATGCGCAGGAGACGAAGAGCTGTCTGCCTCTTCTTTGGAGGACAAGTTGAACGTCAACCACACACACATTTGAGTTTCTGTCTCTAAAGGATCACAGTTTGTTAAGCACGATCTGAGGACCATATTCAACCAATAACGAACATTCAAGGAAATCAAGGGGGTCAAATCCCGTGTTACACAGTTTGCGGATAAACTGGAGCGTCAACCAATGAATAGCTGACTGACGCTGTGTCTAAATTCACCAGCCATAGATAAGCGCATCGAGATCACGACGTCACTTTGCCGCTGTGCAAATTCCCAACTGTGCCACGAAGAAACGCTGCACGTGTCGATCCTCGAGCGCTTGTTTGGTTTTCGATATTCTACTGTTTGAAATATTCCATTTCTCGGTGTTTGCAACTTTGCATGACCACGTAGAACACTTGCCGCTGTCACAAAGACAAATAAAACTCGCACTGAATAAAATTCGCTGTAGTCTGTTCATGACAGAGAGAGCACTTTTGAAATCACCTTGTAAAAGTATCACTACCCGTTTAAAGCTGTTCACGATAAACTGAGCACTTACGAAAAACCCCGCTTAAGATCTACTTATATTCACATTCCGTATACTTCCGCTATATGTAAAATTAACATAGCCGTGGCTCTGGTCACTTATTTCATGCGTCGGTCAAGTAAAACTGTGAAATTATTAAGTAGGTAAATATTTTACAATTTTGTTCATTATTGCACGTTTTTACTTATTAATAATACAGAAAGTAAAACATATATTTCCATATATTCTCAAATGTTTGCTTAACATTTTAAATCAAACTTTAAGACATCGAACTACTTTCTCTCTGTCGTTAATAACTTTGCAGGGTGCATGTCATTCAGTGTGACTGTTGAAATACATGCAGCTAGTGGCAGTGACATTTTCCATAGGTTGATTTCAAAAGTGCGCACTTTACCATGGACAACCTTCAAACGCATTTGCACTACCGCATTCACTGGCGTGCTGGCCCTCAAAAAGTTGGCAGCGGATTGAGTAAAATAGTTCCAAGCCTTGACGTGGTATTACGAGAGTAGGCCTTAGTGTTTGCACTCCAAATTCGAATCTGTGGAAAACCACTGATTCGCAGTGAAAATGGCTCCGCTTAGAGACTGTGAAATGTTTTATATCACTAATTCAATCAGCGTAATTTTTACATTGAGACAATGAGTTATTATTTTTTTCTTACTGTTTCTAAGTTGAGCTAATGTCACTGCGAATCAGTGGTTTTCCACTGATTCGAATTTAGATTACAAATTTGTATAGGAAATCATGTTGGTGTTTTTTTCCGTATACGCTTTAGGGCGCGTATTTGCTTATTGGGAACACATTTACGTTTCTCCATTTACGTTCATGTTTTTACACTAATAGCGCATGATGAAAATCATTAGGCACATGGTAATTTAAATTTTACATATGGCGGAAAGAAACAAAACGTGAAGATAAGATGAACTTAATCAATGCTGTCAATAGTGTTCACATTACCGTGAACAACCTTTTAGAAAAAAAAAATCGAGATGAAAACTAAGAAGGTTTCCAGAATTCGCACTCGTGCACTTTGTCAAGTAGGAGACGAGGTTTCAGGGGCAAGCGAATGAGGGCACATCATACTGAATTTGCACACGTCCCAAGGCTCGATTGCGGTACCTAGTCGCGGAATGAACCCGCAATATTTCCGCGCCTGTTCACCTCTTGTCTGTGGCGGAGGGGGCCACGGTGGTGTGCGGTTAGCCTGCTCGCCTCCCCACAAAGTGAACCGGGTTCAATCCCCGGCCGGGTCACCGAATTTTCGCAAGTGGGCATCGTGCCGGGACGATGCCGTTGGTCGGTAAGTTTTCTCGGGGATCTCCCGTTTCCCCCGCCCCTTCATTCCGGCACCGCCCCGTACTCGCCTCAATCACCCTCATCGGCTCTTAAGACCTCGTAGGTCCTTTGCACTGAAACGTTTTCTGTGAAATTGTTGTTTGCGCATAAACGCGTTTCGGTAAATAAATGTCTATAAATACGAAGTTTTGCCAGAAAGTTTAAAAAAAACTATTGTCTATGTCGCTATCATTTACTTTTATCATATTAAGTGTATTAATGGAGAAAAAAAAATCTTGAATGTGGTCAAATATCGAATTTGTGAAACTTGCCTATGAAGTTTCTTTAAGCGGTACGAGAAAAGTACGATTATACCCAATTAGTTTGATCTGTATACTTTCATCGCGTGTAATGAAACCCTACAGTTACAGATCTAGCTTGCACAGTAAAGCGTTAGGACGAAAACACTGCAAGCCTTGTGCGTAGGAGCGATGAGGTGCTAGGCGTGCGTGGTAGTGTCGCCCGTATAGCTCCCTCGCTTCTTGAACTTAGACGAGCAGCTACATAGTCCTTGAAAGAGCCGCCGAAATCTCTTCACTCACTCTTATCTGTACCGTGAGGAGATCTGGAGCGCAGAGATTTGGCCGGCTCTTGACGTCCGTGGGGTCTTGGGTGGCGAAGAGGGTGAAGGCGCGGTGGGAAATGGAGCAGGGCCGGAATGCAAGGGCGGGGAGAGAAGGGAGACCCGGGAGGAAACCCCGTCGACCAGCGGCGTCATTGTCCGACACGGGTTGGTGGCGCAGTTCTGTCCCCCGCCCCCCAGGGCCGTGCTACTGTGGTACGACCCTAGATACATTCCAGCAGCGGCTCGACCGATTTCATATCACCCTCATTAATCTCACAAAGTCTTATCTTCGCGAACTAACAAATACCCTACTTTCGCCAGCCATAATCCATGAAAAGGAATTATTTTTTTATCCTCCGCGACTGTCGCATAGTTTCTCCAAGGCACTCTCCGCTATGCCGGGTTTTCTATGCCGGTACTAGACCCTTCTTCTTTCGGGGTGTTTCCATGGCTACAATTGCGGCCATGGCACCAGACAACCCTGCTTAGTAGCAATGCATGCACCCATTTTATTAATTAACCCTGACATAAGGCGTAAAGGGCTTGCCCTAAGACGCATCCCATTCTCCAAACGTCTTATCTATTATAGGATGTTCACGGTAAAGTTCCTTCCATCCTATTTCCATCTCCCTGCTGCTTTTTAAAATAAAAATTGCAATGTGACCAATAAACACAGTGCATACATTTCGCCACCCTCAAAACTTGATGCCTAAGACTGATAATCATACATATTTATTAGTAGTTAATGACTGTTGGGAGGGCCTTAAAAAGTGCTCACTTTACCGTGAATAGCCTATAACAGGCATGCCGGAGGGCACACAGAACTGTGAAGTTGCTCACGGTGGCGTAGCGGGATTTGGGGCTCGCCAGAGAGAAAAAATTCGTCCGACACGACCTCCCGCGTGCGGGGACGTAGGAGCGATGCCGCCGAGTTGGCGAGAGGAGGGCTGCTCTAGCCGCCGAGCCACCGCGGCCCCGCGTCTGCAGGCACGGGCGTCTCCACGACGGCGAAACCCACGCGCGAATGCCCTCGGCGGGCAGCGACGAGCTCCTCGCCTGAAAGGGGCTCTTCGTTCCCGGCGCGGCGATGTGTGTACGCTGCTCATTAGCACCGGCCGACTCCAAGGTCCAACCAGCAGGTCACGTCGCCGCACCGCGCCGCGCCGCGGCCCTTCTTCGGCCCGCCACCACAGCGTTGCCAACTCTTGTTCGCAGGTGCAGCAACACACAAGAACTATACTCCAATCGCGGTTTCTTTACACTTTGAGAATCAAACCTTTGAAAAATCAGCCTGTGTATGACATGTTCGGTTGTTTCCTAAATATATCATGCATCAGAATTGATATACATTTCTCTCAACATAAAAACATCTTATTTTTGGTTACATTGACCTCTTATTTATATTTTATCTACTAATCATAATATTTTATTTATAAATAGTATCTATAAATAACGCAGGGGGGTGGGGGTGGGGATAACAGGTGTGCTGGTAATGCCTGTTAACAAATAGCTGTTACGCAAAATGTTATTAAAGGATGTTCATGATAAAGTGAGCACTTCAGAAATGAACCTTAGAAAAAAGTCACTGCCCCTGTATGAATAAATTTTAATGGACACATTGAGTGAAATTCGTCCAGTTAAGTTGGTAACGATGGATGGAAAGTATTTCCCCGTCTTAACGTTTAATAAAAAGTGATAACTTAAAATCATTTCGTTCTTTTTTTTTTTTTTTTTTTTTTTTAATCGAAGTGTAAAGATGAGCAGATTTGTAAAGAATTTACTTAGTTTATAATTTCACAGTTTCATTTTACCGACGCATGACTAAAAGGATGATATCCATGGCAATGTTAATTTTACATAAGGTGGAACAATACACAACGTGTTTTACAAGTAGATCTTAAGCAGAGGCTTTAAAAAGTGCTCATTTCACCGTGGACAGCCTATACAATGAGCTCTCACGAATAGGGTGCGTTGTTCCTTTGGTGTAATTTTCTAGACATAGTTAAGCTTAGTTTGCACGAGGTGGAGGAATATCCTGGAAGTAGAACTTAAATCAGGGCTTCACAAATGTTGGAAGTACCAGTAAATGGAGTGCACGTGTTATTCTCCAGTATAATTTGGGCTTATTAATTCTCTGATCGGCTGCGTGATGATTTGAAAACGGGCCTTGTGGCTGACAAGCTACTACAAACTCCGACAGGTAACCTATTGCTTTAATTGTATGCTAGCGAGTAGTTTCACCAGGTAGACCGCTTATTCGTCTTCTGCGCATGTACCCGACATTGACCTACCTCAAACGAACACGACTGTCAAAGTAACATGGTCAAAAGTGATTTAAGCGTTTGTTCAGAGTTTAATTTTTCAAACGACAAGCACTTATATATGAAAAAATTACTTTCATAAATTTAAATTTAATCAGACTGCATTAAAAATATGTTAGAGGACGTATGAAAGCATCTCAAGGCACATGTCTACTAATGAGTGTTCTGACTTCAAATCCAACTCACGCCGTTTTCGCTAGACGTGTTGGCAGAACAGCAGTTCAATGTTGGGACACGGAGATTGGTTGCGCTGCCTTCGAGATTGGCCTACCTCATACTTAGTCTATGGTTTCGCCTGTGTATACTGAAATAACCTGTGGTTTTATGCGGTTCGCAGTTAACAGGGCATTTTTTTTTATAAACCTTTGAAAAATGTCACTGCCCCTACTGGCTTGCACTTTAACACGCACACTAACTGGCATGAGAACGGTGTAGTTGGTAACGATGGAGGCAAAATAATTCCCCACTGTGACGTTGAATTAAATGCGTTGGGTAAACATATGTAAGTACTGAAAATATTTATTTATTTTTCAATTTTTTAAATTCATATAATTTTAATAATAAGATTGGAGAGAGGGAGAGAGAGGGAAAGAGAGAAATAGAGAGAGAGAGAGAGAGAGAGAAAGAGAGAGAGAGAGATAGAGATAGAGAAAGAGTGTGGCAATATTCTGGGTGACTCATAATATCAGGGTCCTGAGAGAGCGAAAACAAGCAAATTCGTAAAAATGTTTACTTTTAGTATAATTTCACAGTTTTACTTGACCGGCGCATAAGTAATCAATTCTACGGCAGTGTTAATTTTACATACGGTATAAAAGTACACAATGCATATGTGTACATAAGTAGATCTCAAGAAGTTATTTAAAACGTTCACGATTTACTATGGACATCCCGTACAATATTATAAGACAATGAGATCCACATATAGACACAATATATTTTAAACTTTCAAGTTCGAAAAATCACAATTCAAGTGTGACAATTACATTAATTTGCGACGGTTGACGTGAGGATTAATTTTATAGCTCTTTCTTTATATGTTTTTTGCCCTTGCTACTAAGCAGATTGCGACTCGTAATACTTAATTTATGTAAGTTTTAATCATTATTTGGTAACTCTGACCACGAAACAACAAAGACATTTCATTTGGTTTTGATTCCGATTTCAAAAAACAAATTGCTGATTTTCAGTGTCACTCCTCTTAATTCTGTTGGCATTCCTGACCACAACAATTTCCCTTCTGTTATAGTTTATGTGTGAAATACACTGTATTTTGATACATTCCATGAAGCTCAATTATAATACTTTCCCTTAGTAATGTGGATGTATTATACTACGTACTATAGTGATTGGAATAATACATTAATAGTCCAATCGTATTATGGTTGGCAAGACTGCACTGCCCACCGTTTTCTTGCACGAAGGCATTGCCGTTGTTCGCTAAGGGTAACAGAGGAGACACGGAAATTTTTATAGAAAACCAATTCTCTCTTCACATTCTGTTGAATAATACCTCGAACTTTTATGACAAAGTACTTTGTGCAAAAAAAATTGAGTGTAATTTATTAAAAATGTTGTAAACATAACACATTAAATGTTCTTTGTTATTACAAATAAAACAAAAATGCAACTAAAAATTGGAATTTGAAAGACTCTGGCACAGAGTGCTTAGCAATACAGAGGTTAACCCTTTCAGACCCACTTTAATTCAGTGTTTCAGGTGTTGCAAACAAAACATTTCATGGCGCGTGCTGTACTTAATTCGACACAATTGTTTCGTTGTCACAGCCAAAGCGCTGTAGGTTATAGGTTTAGTTACATTTATATGAACGAACTATGACCTAGACCAGTAAGACGGCTTGCGAGTAATTTACCCACACGTCATATCATTGGTCATTGAGCTTCGCAGTGTGCAGTACATTACAAAAATTACCTACACGCACGTAATGTACGAAACTGTGTACATTGGGTCTGAATGGGTTAAACAGCAGCTTATACAGCGATCTCTAGCCGCACATTCGCTCAAAATGGCGTCACTGGCCAGAAAAATGTCTGAATGCCGTCCGCCAAGCAGCACCTGGTGATCAACCTAGCCGACCGGCAGCCCAGACAACAGGAAACCTGCAGCAGCATGCAGTAGCCAATTACAGACAATGCCCGTTCCTAGATCATCGCACAGCCAATCAGAGAATGGGCTAGCGCGCATCAAAAGAACCGCCGCAACGTTTTGTCTCTATGAAGTAAAGACTGTTTACGATAAAGTGAGTACTTTTGAACTCAACCTTAGAAAAATGTCACTGCTCCTACCTGCATATATTTTAATGGGCTCACCGAGTGACAATCGCCCGGTAAAGTTGGTATCGATGGATATAAAGTAGCTCCATATATTAACGTCGTATAAAAAGTGTTAGTTCACCATTTGTGATAACTTAAATTAATTCTTTCTTTTTCTGTTTTTAAAAGGAATCAGAATGTAAAAATGAGCAGTTTGTAAAATATTTACCGTTCTAATAATTTCACAGCTTCACTTCGCATGGATAAAGTTATGAAGCGCGCGGCAGTGTTAATTTTACATTAGGCGGAAGAATACACAACGTGCATATAAGTAGAATTTAAGCAGGGCTTTCAAAAGTGCCCATTTTACCGTGAATAGCCTATAACATAATGCGTGGAACAGTACTCGTCGTTCCCATTGCAAAAAGCGCATCAGGATTCACAGTGTCTATTCACGGTTTCTTCGGACGTTTTTACACAAACCTTTGAAAAATCACCCCATGTATTACGTATTTAGTTATTTCCAAAATATGTCATGCATCAAGCGTTTTATAACTCTGTAAACACAGGTGAATCTTATTTTTCGTTAAATTGGAGTTTAAACTGTATTTTATTTAAACATTATGATATTAATTTTATAATAAACACGAATAAAGACAACGAGAAAAATCCTGTGTTAGTAGCGCCTAGTAATAAATAGTTCTCATGAAATATAATATTACAGCTGAGTGCACAGGAGCGATGCGTTGTCCTCTCGTCTAATTTTCCAGACTTAGTTATGCTTAGCTTGCATGAGCCGAAGGAATATCCTGGAAGAATAAATTTTGCAGGACTACAGAAAAGTGGGAAGTATCCATGAATGGATTACAGCTAGATTTTCTTTTGTTTTACGTCTGCGTCCGACACAATCTGCTCATCCCCTACACAACCTAAAATAATGTAAAAAAAAAAAAAATATTGTTCAAGTTTTCTTTAGGATAACTTCTCAGACACTTTTTTTTTTTTTTTAGTCACGACAAATTGACTCTTCTGCGAAAGTAAAATATTGCACACTGAAAAAAAATTGTCGTGGGCTATTTGAAAAAAATTTTTTGAGAGAATGTTTTATAGAGAGAAAAATTGGTGGTTTCCTATGCTTCTGTGTACTCGACACATGCCTCGCAGTTTCTTTCCCTTATTGCCTGTAATGCATGGAAGTAGTAGGGGCGTAGGGGTTCTAGACACAAAGGGATGCGACCTTTTACGATTGACCTAATTAATTTGATATTAAAGGGTTAATTAAATCGATTGAAAGGGTTAATAAAAAGGTTAATCAAAAAGGGTTAAATTTATAGAAAGGGTTAAATTTATTGAAAAGTTGAATATATTGAAAGTGCGAAATTCTTTGGTGTGTTTGGTGCAAGAGTGTAATAAGGGTCAATTTTAATTATTTTCTTTCTTTCTTATTGAGGGGAGCTCTGGTACATCCTCACCCTTGGAGCTCTGGCACACTGAGGTGTGGCGTTTTGGGAATGGGGTATATATGTAATGATATTTGTTCAAGAGTGGTATAAGTGTAAATGTTGGTTGTGTCTCATAGATGCTGGTGGAAGATAGGCGATTTTTGGTAATAGTAATTAAACAGAAAGAGAAAACGATGTATAGTTAACACACAAGAGAAATTTCAGAGTGTTCTACCTATAAATATAAAAAACACGAGAGAGAGAAGTATAACTATGTGACTCTCCAGGTGTCTTAAAATTAATTAAATTTAAAGAGACGAATAACACGGTTTTCCTACTCTGACAGTCTTCTAAACACAAGATGTATGTAACACTACTTGACGACTCTCGCAAATACCTATGATAATATATGTCCGTCTGCCTGTGTGACTGGTCACGAACTTTAGAAATGTAATCCACATGTTAAAATTAATTAACTTATTATTAAGTGTAATGAAATCTCACCTCACCCAAAACATGTATCTACAGCTCGTAGGCTGGTGAAGGAATGGCGCCAGTGTATGATGTGCACCAACTTATATATGTGGAGTTTGTGGGCGAGTTGAAATTGTGGCAAAAAACTCTGAATATGATTGACTAAACCATTTACCCACTACTCATACACATCCTAAAATATATCTAGAAAAAAAAAACAATTTAAGCAGCAAAATACAGACAACGATTTAGCACTTCCAGTTTACATGGACAAATAAAGATTTCCAAACTATCATTTTGAATTTTAAACAGACACAATAGTGTAATGAAATTGCATCTCTCCCAAAACACATCCGTTCACCTCGAAGGTCAGTCAACGAATTATATGCACCTGCTTGTAAGCTGTTATATATATCTGTTTATATATATACATACATTAATGGAGAGTGGCTGAGTTGAAATTTACGACTGACAGGACCTTTTTCTCTACTAAGCTACTATTAACGACTTGATTACACTATTCGTCCTACAACTGCGCAAATATATAAAAATTACACAACTCAATAAACAATAAAAGTGACTTATTTAATAATAACAGACATACTACAAATTTCTATTAAGTCTGTAACTTCATGCCACTTGGTAACAAAAATTCCAGTTGATAATGCTACAAAGTTTTGTCTACCTAAAATAGAAATGGGGTTTACACGATAATAGCACTATCACATGAAAATTTATATTTTTTCCCGATAAATTAATGACTTATTAAGAAAATATTTCACACTATAGTTTACAAAGACTGTGAACGAGATCTGAATCCCTGAGCATATAATATGGCCTAACGAGAATCACAGCTATAACACTCCGAAGAATGGTGAAGTCGCATCTATCCAGGGGGAGGGAGGGCTTTGCGAAGAACTAATGTGGCAGAAACCTGCGCGAAGCCTCTGCATCGCTCCTGTCCAATTCCAACCACCCCCTACCCTTACACCAAATGTGTTTTCAGAGGGATGCTCTGTCACCTCAGCCCTGGTCCCCCTCCAACACAAAGTTCGTTGTCGCCCTTTCCAAACCTCTGGAGCATGCACCCTGGGATCAATCCAACAAAACTTGCTTTCCTCAAGGTCAGAATCGTTTTTCGGATGACTGCCCTGCTCATGGAGGGTGCTGTAAAGCCTTCGATGTCGTTTCAAGGTCTCATACCTCCTCCCCTACACCAGTCAAGAATGTGTTTCTGTAGAAATGCTTGGTCCATGCAAACCCAGTACTTCGCCCCAGAGCACTGCCTCTGCTATGAACAGAGGTGTGCTTCAGCTTCAAGGCCAAAGCAACACTTTCCCTAGGGGCAGCAGCAGGTTTTGAACTGACCTGGGCTAGCCTAATGCAAGAGTCTGGCATATTCCCAACAAAATAAAAAGATTCACAATTCCTGCTGATAAAACTTTATTTTCCTCATCACTAAGAAATATGTTTCAAATGTTTTTAAGACAGAGTGAATTCAAGTTAAAAAATTATAAACCTTTTTCCACCAATTTTTTTTTTTCACATTTCCAGTAATCTTTATTCCATTTTCCAGCAAACTTTAAACTAATCAATGTTTACTTTTCATACCAACAAAACTTAACAACATTTTTTTAGGTAATGAAAAACACATGTCTTTCTACTTTCACAAGTTAAACTTAGAACACCATTATTAGATTTAAGCAATTACTCATATTTACTTTATTTTCAAACATTTAAAACATATGTTAAACAAACTTGTTCGAAATATTTTTTTTTTACTTTCGATCTGTTTTTGTAAAAATATTTGTCCGTATTTTTATGTGAAGTTTTCCCACTTCTCAATTTATACCATAAAATTCATATATATATTTTAACTTATTTGCAAATATCTTTACCTAGAAAAAATTTCGACTTGATATTACTGAAATAACACATAGCAAGGTCACTGCTGTGACAATTGTGACTCTGAATGTGTTGAAACTTTCAATGCGATTTTATCATATAGGAAGGCGAAAACCTTATAGAATTTAGACTGCCCCAACTGTGAGTGTTGCCAAAAGAACTTATAATTTCTTTTGCAGGCCACAAAATAAAACTAGTGTATCCATTCCTGGCTGAACATTTGGAAGATAATGAGGATTTCATATCCTATTTCCCATGTGAATACTGTACTTATGGCATGCCTGCATTTGCTAATGATGATAAATTACAACATATATATAAGGACTGTATGTCACGCAGGCTGGAACAGCTACTTGAAGCTAGAATCATTCCAGATATAGTAATGGACACATCCAGAGTCAATGAAGTAGATTCCAAGGCGAGCACTGTCATCATCTTATAAATTAATTGAGATACTTTTTATGGGAAAGGGATTTTTTGTTAATAGTGTATAAAGAAAAAACGTAAAACTGATGTGCTACGCTCAGGGTTTCGAAAACTACCAAGACAACTCCTTATGCAAGTGATGCTAATGACTCTAAAGTATTATGCTTTAAATCTCCCAGACCTTGGTAGAGTTTAAAACCTGAGGTTAAAATGATGTTTCAGGAATATACTTCTGAGATACATAATCTGAAATGGGACTCTGGTGACATAGCTTACAAAAAGTTTTTAATTTGTAAATTATGTATTACTCGAAGACTATCCCATCTATGTGCTTGGAAAAACTACAGAAGGAAATTTTAAAAAGTTCAACAAATGCAGAAGAAATAAATATTAGAAGATACCACGACTGTTCGAGTATCAATTAGATATTCAAATGCTATAATACAAATCGAAGTCAGAAAAAACTTTCTGTTCACAACATAAAATGAAACTTTAAGATAACATTTGTACCAACATCCTACCTATGTGTAGAGGTATTAATTTTTCGAAATAAATGGTTTCTTCAATGTAGCGTTAGATTTCGAAAAAAAATGAGAAATTCTACCCAGTGAAGATGCACTCCAGTATTATTCGAGGACATAAGAAAGTATGGTTCCAGTCTTTAGGCAATATATACTTCCAAACACAGAGGTGCAACAGATGTGTACAGTGGAATTTTGCAAAGAGTTTTGGAGAAATCATGTATTCAGAACAAGTGTTGTGTTATGAAGAAGACTGTCCAGTTTTTAATATGTGGCCTGTCAGCGAACTGTCCTGTTCTTCTTGGGACCTATGTTTTAAAATTCACATTGTAGAAATATTCAAAGAATCAGGTTTTCATCAAATCAAATATAAATTGATTAGAGAATTTTATGACAACCCCACCTTATGTACTGAAACCTGTAATAATAAGGAACACATCATGCAAATACAAGGTAGTAGCAGACTTCTATGAGCACTATTTGGAATGTGGGACTATGATGTTTGGAACATCAATGTTTGTATTTGTAAATTTGATCTAACAAACTTGTCGTTGATAAACTAAATTTATCACATGCTGGAAAAACATGTGACTTCATAAAGAGAGAGAGAGAGAGAGAGAGAGAGAGAGAGAGAGAGAGAGAGAGAGAGAGAGAGAGAGAGAGAGAATTGTGCACCAGAACTTCAGTTACGATGGAGAGGTTTGACTCATCACTACAGTACACTAGTGTTACTCCAGGATTTAGGCAAGTGTGGTTTGGAATTGAATATGAAGATAGTTCACTACAGATACAGATGTGCAACAGAGATGAACCTTGGGAATATCTTGTTAATCAATCGAACAGTACCTTTTAAAGTTTTCGATGTATGTTATGTGCGATATACTTGTGATTTATATGGTTTATGTCCTCACAGCAAGCTACCTTGTAATGCCAGTCAACTAGAATTTGAAGCTCACAGTGAATACATCACCAAATGGAAGTCCTACCAGAAAATAAATTCATCATGCTGAATGAGAGTAGTTGTTCTCTTACTATAGTTTAGAAAGAACAATGCAACAACAAGCAACATTGTATGTACATCAGTGACCAAGAATTAACTTCTCCCTGAAGCATGTGGAATTGTACAGTTTTTCAAAGCAAGAACAGTTAAAAATTATAAAAAAAAGTGTTGTTTCAAAAGATATATAAATCAGAGTGTTCAGTATTAAATTGTCAGTCATTGTTCGAATCTTCGAACCTACAGACATATACAAGGTCCTACAAATTGGATATAGAAGAGTTTTCTTTAAACCATACTATAGTATTCTACAAGTTCATGTCTACAACAATATATATATCATTGGTGCTACACTTTCTACAACAGTCTTGGCATTCACTTTGGTGATGGAATAGCATGCAATGATTGTGCTGTGAGATATCTTCGCACTGACAGTAACTTGCCAGCAACATTAGAAGATTTGATGATTGCCAGTCTTAGCAAGGATATAGAAGAGAAACGGGGAAACAGAGCCATCTCCTACCAGCTCACCAGACCTCACCAGGTAATCACCATTAGTTGAAAGGAGACCTGCAATGGGGACATCTGCAACTTTATTTTCGAACAAGGAGGATTAGTTTTCCCATCCATCTGTAATTAATATGTGTGAAGTGGCTAATTGAGAATAATGTTCCCAATGAAATACAAGTAAGTTATGGATTTTTTACTTAAGGTTTGTATTCTGTAACTTACAGTTCATTATATTCATACTTTGCTGTAAAGGAAATATGTGAGTGAGAATTTAATTTAAAATGTAAGTATTTCTCTCAATATTTTACAGCACATAGTAAACCAACTCGTTATGATTCCACTTTAACTAACTGCAACAGTTCTGAATGTCTTGTAAACCAGTACAGACACCACAGAGTAGATCATAAGAATAAGCCTAAAGGCAAGCACACTGTAACATCCTATTGTGAGGAAGAAAAATGTTTGAATTATCTTGTTTGTAATACAGAGACTGTTTTACCCTATCAGTATTAAAAATAATGTGACAATAATCTTCATACTTTATATCGTTATAGCAAAAACCAGTTTGGTTTCTTCTCTCATACTGGGTGTTATTCATCAAAATGTTACATGCCTCGAGCAATAAAATTAGCAAAGATAAAATTAAGCCCTAAAACCTGCTCCAACTTGCAAATTTAGAGAAAGAATTTATCAATATACATACATTGTTCCTTGCTAAATCTTCTTGGTCGATTTTCATCCTGCAAATCATTACATCTGTGTCAAACAAGGAAAGTCAACTATATCTTACACCATATTGTGCAACTGACTGTTGCGAGAATTTACAGAGACTTGAGACAAAATTTTTCATTTTAAAGTAATTTATTTTCCTCTTCGAGACAAAAAGAGTAAAAAACTCCTACAATGTAGTGATAACAAATAATGTCCAGTGTTTTATATGACTGCAACCTCTTCCATCTAGTATTAAATATGTGTACTCACATTTTGTTGAATCTTGTCTCGATTTGGTTGAAAACATTGTTTTTCATCCCCTTGCTTGTGAAGATGTTTGTGTGCAAACAGACAAGTTAAAACCAGGGTGCAAGAAATGCCCCCACCTTGAAAGCAGAACTGAACAAAGGGATCTGCATACAATATTAAGAAAATGCATGAAAACTTTGTTCACAGAAGTTGCTAATAGTCTATAAAAATATTTGCTTTTTAAAGAAAAATGTAGTATATTTTCTAAATGTAGTTGAGATTGTTCAATGCTCTGTGTTACCTTATAGTTTTCTAGGAGCAAGGTGTAATTGTTGTATATTAATTTTTGGCTCAAGCTGTATTTTTGAAATAATTGTGTATTTTGGTGACATGTATTTGTTAGTGTTGTACATAAATTTCTGGATCATTCTATACTTGTTTTATGTTATGTTTTTGGGCATCCTGTGGTTACTTGTGTATATATTTTAACATAGTATGTTTAGTTTTGTCGAATTAATAATATATAATATGTGCGTACATATTTTGTCAATAAATATTATATATAATGAATTTCTTATGTTTATTTAACCTATTCCTTATTAAAAGCGAACTTGTTTTATTATGAAAAATATTTTCTCGACAGACAGGGGAGAGAGAGAGAGAGAGAGAGAGAGAGAGAGAGAGAGAGAGAGAGAGAGAGTGAGAGCGAGGGAGAGAAAAGAAATTAAATTGCTTTGGCAGAGAGAGATTCTAAAATTTTGTATTAAATGTATTTTGCATTAACAAGAAATAGTGTTTAAAGAAAAATTAGATAAAAAAACTATTATTTCACCAAAAACTAAATATTATCTGAATCTGATAATATTATTTTTTACAACTCACTTTAAATACATAAAATAAGTTCTTAAATGTCGCCAGCCTCCATAGAGTAATCAGTTTATAAAAGGAGGCTCCAGGTTCGAATCCCGGATAAGGCATGGTTGATATAAACTGAGTTCGAGTCCCGGCTAGGTCATATTTGATAATCCTAAGTTTCTGGGTTCGAGTCTTGGTTAGATCACGTACGCATGTAATATAGTTTTTGACATTCAATTATGGCTAGGTTTGATTGAAATATATATAATTTCTGAGTTCGAGTCTCAGTTAGACCATGAATGAATGTAATATCATTTCTGACATTCAATGATGGTAGGTTTGATTGTAAAATATATTCTAGGTTCGAGTCTCGGTTAGGTCATGTATGATTGTAACCATATTACATAAAAAGAATAAACAATGAAACATGTAATTAATAAATATACAATAGGTTGGTAATTGTTTGTTCATGTTAGGGATGTAAATATGTAGTATTAAATTCATTTCACCTAGTAATGGGAAAAGCTCATATTAGAATAACAATTGTTCATATATATCCGTTTAATACATTTTTAAAGCGATTAACACTATATCTATTTTGTTGGGGTATAAGTAAGACCACCCACCCCCAGTTTGCCATTTGCTGCTAGAACTTCATGGAGGTAACATCTCCCCTCCAGTACGCGGGAGTATCGTCCTATCTGTGAACTGGTCCGGACTGCTAGGGGATGCCTGGCTAACCTTGATTATTCAAGGCCACCGGTCTTTCGGATAGCTCTGCCGGGACCTGATGTTATGGGGT
Source organism: Dryococelus australis (assembly GCA_029891345.1). Taxonomy (NCBI): domain Eukaryota; kingdom Metazoa; phylum Arthropoda; class Insecta; order Phasmatodea; family Phasmatidae; genus Dryococelus; species Dryococelus australis. The sequence continues at coordinate 109,769,038 of CM057009.1, forward strand.
TGTGCAGTGAAGGAACTTCTCGCTTCCGACCTTCAGACTCACTTCTAATTCACCGCCCGCTGGGGAATTCACCCACTTTATTGATAGTTTGGCCGACCGCACGTCTGTGGGAATAGACATCCCGAACTATCGCCTGCTGGGTGGGGTAGAGCTCAACCAGTTTGACCTTGGGTTCAGGTCTCATTCGAAGCCTACCAGCTTCGCTACCAGAGTTAAAGAAAGTGGATAATTTAGGGCTTTTTAATTCTTTTGCAGTATTTTGTCGAAACATTTCATAAAATTTATTTTAAAATTTGTTTCGTTTTGATTGTGTTTCATATTGTAGTAACTTTCTTATCAAAATTTAAAATTTCCTTCAAATTGTTTAATATTTATATGATTTCATTTAACTTTCTTTAAAATCATTGAAACTTTTAACAAACTGAATATGTTTTTTTGTCAAACAATTCTTTACAATTTGAAAGACATTTGATAAACTTTCAGTAAATTGTTTGAACTTGAATGATGTTTTTTTAAAATAGTAAAACAAGTCTTTAGAATATGAAATAAATTTTATAAACATTTAAATCAATCATTAAAAATTGAAAGAACTTTTCTTAAAAATCATTGAAACTTTTAACAAACTGAAGATGTTTCTTTAAAATTCCTATACAAGTCTTTAGAATTTAAAATAAATTTTATAAACATTATAGTCATTCATTAAAACTTGATAGTACTTTTCTTAAAATAATATCATTTTTAACAAACTGAATGATGTTTCTTTAAAATCGTTAAACAAGTCTTTAGAATTTGAAAGAAATTTTATAAAATTTTATATGAATGATATAATTTTTCATTTAGAATTTTTATAAGGTGTAATTTGTTTAGTCTTAGTTAATGTTAATTCAAATATGCATGTGTGTGTGTGTGCAGGGACAAATTGTGTTCTTATTTAATTTTAGGCAGGTTGTTGGCATATATTTATGAGGAAATTTCATAAAGTTTACAAGGAATTACTGAATGACCACCATAGTATTGCACTATGGACAGAAGGTCGAGACAATATCTCATGCAGGCCCTCTCTACACTGTTAAATAGTCTTAAATAATACGATCTGCAATAAAAATACAAACTACTCTGAGAAAAATAGGTGCATGACTGCGAGTAAGAGTGTAGGGGAATATTGTGTTTTCATTAAATTTTAGTTGGTTTAGTGTATTTTTACGAGAGATTTAAGGATGGGTTTTGGTTATGACTGTTGTATGAACTGTGGAAAAGCTAAAACAATTTTGTTATAAAGTTACAAATACCTGCCATATGTACCAATTCAAACTGGAAAATTTACTATGTCATACCTGTTTGCTATCGTTTCCATAATCACACTAGCCAAATTCTTGTTCCATCCACCATTTTGGCAATTGTACCTGGCAAAGGCATTGTCAAGGCTATATCGCGATCATTAGACATTTCTCTGGATGTTATAGCCATCCCTAAGGAGTCACTAACATGCAAAAACTGAAAATGTGTTAAAGAAGCCATTCTACTGTCAGACCCCAACGATCTGTTCTCCAAATGTATATTTAATTGCTCTCAGGTCAACTCATTTTCAATATACGCCATTTTCCCCCACCAGCACGCCCTTACAAACCTGTCAGAAGGTACTATTATAAGATGTTTAAAAAGATCTCTCAACACTGATGTGCAAAACAAAAAGTTGGGTACTGTGGAACTACATGTTCTGTGTGGTTGTTATGTTGCCACACATGACCAAGTACTTGTAGAAGCAACATATTTATGTGACATAAGAGTGCCCACAATCCCGCTCTAGAAAACTATAGTGCCAGTACACTGGTTCATTTCACCTCCAACAATTGCATCACACAACAGGCATAATTGTTCTAACCTAAGTGATGCACTCAACACTAACTTGCAAATAAACCACACCCAGTTGCCAGTTCTGCCAGAATTTAATTCACAATAGAGGTATCTTACTATCAACGAAAACAAATTGTTTTCAGTACTCGAACCCCTGCATTATGACTACCTGTCAATGGCCACTTTATGCCTACTATTATGTTGTATTGTCACCGTGTACATTAAACTCCTCAAGGTTACAATGCTTCTGACATGTCTACAAAACACTAATTATGCAAGACTACCTTTCATAAAGCTTGTAGATAGCCAGTCCTACATGAGTAAAGATTGTTATAGTATACCCATATGATGGAGAAAACAGAGAACAAGTTTCACAACTATTTGAAGTATTAAGTACCACTTAATGCCAAGCCCTATAATTGCTAATGAATAATTTTATTTTGTTCCAATCTGGAACCTATTTCTACATATTACTGGTACAATTTTTCATAAGTAAAGGTGTATTTTAATTGAAATACATGTCACAAGTCCTTAATATGTTGTCTTCTTGCGATTACAAGTCGACCATGTTTCTCTTTTACAGGCATGTATAAGTAAGTTCATATCAGTTAAGAAATTTGCTGCTCAGCCTTGTGGTTATATTCCAAACTTAAGCATATATATAGGTGTAGTTAGTAAAAATGTGTATTTTCTTATTGTGTATCCACTGCTTTTGTCTGGCATTTAAATTGCCCAAGTATATAACTATACAATATTGCATTGCGACCCTCTGATGTGAGACTTACAATTTCATATTATAATTAATTATACTAGTGGTTGTCAACCAGAATAGGTGTGCCAGATCGCAGCTTGATTGGCGAAGTAATAACCTGAAAAGACATCTCGAAACATGTAGCAGTCTACCTTCACTTCCTGCTAAGCATTATCTGTTAACATTGCATTAGAGCTGTACTGAGGTGGTAACTGACACTATAAACACTAGAAAATCATCGAAGCAGAAACCTTTGTTTGTGAATGCTATCGATAGTTCGTTGCGTTCATCAAGACTTCCATGCAGCTTCTTCGACAAGACTTATGTTAACATCAATGAAGCACTAAGGCATGAAAAGAATGCATGTGGAAGGAGTACTGTCCGCATGGGATATGGGCGTAAGAAGTGCTCTAAACTGTTTGCACGCATCGAGAATTTAAATAGACATTTTAAACAATGTAAAAGTGATGTATCATCTACCAATACTGAATGAGCATATCATCCTTTCTCTGTGCAGTTTACAGCGAAAACTGGTCCTAATACAGCTTCGAATGATGAATCAGATGCTCCACCTATCAATTCGTCATCGCATCCTATGAAAATAACCTCTGAGATGAAGCCGACTGCAAATGGATTTTTCCTGGAGCAATCTGCATTCAGAGGTCTTCAAAAATATTATGCTGCTCTAAATCTAACGGCCTCAACAAAAGACATTTGTTCATTTCTGGCATCTAAGAAGCAAAATTTAATAGACCAACTTACAGAGGAGTTGGAAAAATATGGTGGTGTGAAATGCAATATATGGCTGGAATGCAGCTATAGTAAACCAGAGCCATACAATAATGTGCACACAAGAAAGATATTCAAGACATCTAATGTGCCTCTCTACAATGTGCATGACATCGAAGAGAGTGTTGCCAACAGCATAAAGAAGTTGTTTCTCAGGGAAGAAGAAATGGCACTGAAGGGCTCTGGCTGGACACTCGATTCGGTTGATAATCTACAGCTGAGAACTAGCGGATTCAGTCCAGTCGGAAAATAGGCAATATTTCGATATCTTTGTCTTTGGTATGGATTAAAAACACATGAAAATATTCACAGTTCATGATATCGCAAAGTGTATATATTCAAGGAGCCTAGGCAAGTGAGAAGCCTATGGATTGATTATGGTTACATCTCTATGGGGCATACAGTGTTGAGAAGTTTATATTTGGGTTGTGGCAACTTTCATTATGGGCATGATCGACAAATTCGTTCCTGGTTCCTGCTCCTTTCGACATGACGACAACCGAACCTTCTGGACCCGCTAGTATATGATCTACAGAACTTTCAGTGGCTAATCGGTGCTGCTTTTTGCTGCAAGGACTTTCCCTCCGAGCTTACTGCAAGACGACACAAAGTTTATAAATGCCACAATAGTCGGTTTCATGTTTAACGAAGTACTGGGCATTGAATACGGATTTAGACGAACATGAATATTTTTTAAGTGTTTATGTAGTAATAGATTTTTAATAAAATTCTAAAAAACAAAAATACCCAAATATTTTATTTCTTATTTTAATCCTGTATCTTAACCAGTCTGTTAGACCTCGTTAAGAAGAGCAAAATATTATTCTAAGCTAATTACTATTTGGTTATTAGGGCTTAAAAAATCAGTACCTATGGTTTAGAAATGTTACATGCAAACTGAATTTCGCGAGCCTGGTTTTAATATATCGCAAATTATATATACATGTGGCTACAAATATTCATTTCCTTACAGCCCAACTAGCTACAAATTTCTTTTAAAAGAATATATAAGAAAAAAATTAGTATGTGAGCTTAAGAATCCAGACTTCGACTGAAAGTTACGAGCTGTTAAAATACAGCACATAGCAAGTCTTTACATAAACAAATACTGCTCTAAAATATATTATTCATAAGCCATATATAAACTGGCTGAAAACAAATAAAAAATGCATTAACAATATTTCTGTAACTGCACGAGGATATGTAGCTTCTATGTTTTATACTTATATACAAGTTTTAAGCACTTGACTTGTTTTAAGATTGGCGGTGTAAAGGTTAGCATGCCGGATTTCAAATCCAAAGTTTTTGGGTTCGATTCCCATCCAAGCATTAGAATTTTTTTATTTTTTTTAAATGTTAAATGTGAAATGTACAAAGTTTAAGATCTTTGAACTGAATTTAGTTTGCAAAATACATGTTTGATAAATTTTTACTGTAATTTTCAAAGAAATTTTTTTGCAACATTATTCAAATGATGAAAGAAATAAATTTAAATAATTATACTTATTTATTAATGCATTGATTCCTAGATGACTGTGTACAGGGCTGGTTAGCCTCGCGATTGCTGAGTTCGCAAGCAGTTTTCCCTTCCCTCACAATGTCTGTGGATGACACTGCTCGTACATGTCGATGAGGTCACTCTTGGCGAGTCGCTGCAGGCATGCTGTCGTGGTGGACCTGTCGCAGCTAAGTCGCAGGTCTATTATATGTGGTTACAGGTCTGGGCGACAAATGTAAAAACTAATTGAATAAAGTAAAATATTAAGACTAAATTTTTTTTTTCAAAATATTAAGTATTGACAATCGAATATATTTTACATAGTCCTGCCTGGAATGTACTTTGCAATAATTTTTATATGCCTTTTTTCGTGAATGCAAATTATATCTTTAAATTCGTAAATAAATATACGCACTGACGATTCGTGCACTCTAGCAGGTGATGAAAGAACTATGTAGATGATGGAATGGAGCAAATGCAACCAATCGAACATGGATTAGTTATCAGTGGAGCAAATGTGACTAATCTAACAAGTGTGAGTAATTGGGTCGGACGAATGAGAGAGAAAGGAAAGAGAATCAAACTACAAAACATGGGGGACTCCGAGAAAACCTTCGGAGAGGAAGAGATAAACAAAAGAGAGACAATACATGGAATGAGAGAAAGAGAGAGAAACAGGCAGAGGGAAAAAGGCATGGAATGAGAGAAAGATATTGGATGAGGGAGGCAAGAGAGAGAAACGAAAGAGAGGAAGAAAGCGAGGCAAGAGAGAGATGGAGATAAATCGATTTAATGGTAGAAAGAGAGACAAGAGAAACATATATACATTGAGAGAAAGAGAGAGAAATGAAAGAGAGGGAGAAAGGGATGGAATGAGAGAAAGATATTGAATGAGGGAGGCAAGGGAGAGAAACTAAAGAGAGGGAGAAAGGATTGGAATGACGGAAAGATATTAAATGAGGGAGGCAAGAAAGGAGATAGAAAGAGAGAACGAAAGAGAAAAGAAAGAGGGAGAGAGACAGCTTGGAATGATAGAGCATGAAAAAACCAGGCAGTATGGTGATATGACATCAGGATTGTATGCGCCTTGGAAAGACGAGTCTGGTGATATATAATACTTAATACACATTTCCTTAAATTTTTTAATTTTAAATATATATTTAAATAAATTAATAATTTATTAAAATAATTTTTTTAGGATATCACGATCGTGTGTGTTTTGAAAAGACGAGTCCGGTGATCTATAACACTTAATACTTATGACTTAGAATGTTTAATTATAAAAATATATTTTAAAAAATATAATAAATTTATTTGGTAAAATCCTTAATGGGAGCATGATTTCGAGTTCCTTGCCCGTATTGAGGATTTACGTTTCCGGAATGAGGATGGGTGCTTTTTTTTTTTTAGGGAAAATCGGGAAATTTTGAGACATTTTTGGGATAAAATTTATGATTTTGTGCGAAAACGAGCGATGTTTGGATAAAAATCCAACATGGCGGCCAGTAACCTTGGCGTGGCGTCATAAATGGTCAGATCCTCGATCCTCCAGTCTCAGAGCTTTGCAACTTCTTCCCTATATGCCTACTACTCACATGTAGGAGATTTGTAATAACTCCACATGATAAATTTTTCTGCCTCGTTTATTTAGTGTCGAGAGTAGATGAGTTGAGCCGATCCGTTTGCATGGGCTGGAGGCCAAAGAGCGAGGAGCCGTACGCCATTTTGGATGACGTCGCAACCCCCTGTTACTGATATAGAGTGCGAGATTTCTCGTAATCTGCCATGTATGACGGGCGTCGGCCATTTTGGATGTGGTTGACCTGGAGGTGACCATAATCATTGATTACATTACATTTGAAAAATAAAGAAAATCACAAAAAATCTTAAAAATCAAGTACAAAATTCTGACCTTATATGCTATGTTGGACGTGGGTGACCTTAGCACCTCTGATCTTAAACTAGAAAAATCGAAAAAGTTAGTAAAACATAGAAAAAAACTAGTAAAATTCGAAGGACAAGACACACTACCCACCCCAACCGCCATTTTGGATGTAGATACCTGGACCTTAATCCTGGTGATTCTAAAATAAAGAAAAAAATACAGGAAAAATTGTAAATGACGAAGTTAATATTATGTTTCTGACCCCGAACGCCCTTTTGGATGTGCATGAACTTGACCTTTGATTGGTGTATTGGGTTTTGCAGGTGGAACGGGCTTATTTTGAGGAAGCGTGAAGTTCTGTCTAAGGCAAGAGGAGCTGGTGTCAACAAAGATGCTATTAGTTCCTATTTCGTTTTGCTGGGCAATGTACTAACTTAGTTCATTTTCCACAATAAGTCCAAGACTATATTTAATATGGATGAAAGTGGGTTCTTCTTAAACAATTACCCACAAAAAATTATAGCACAGAGAGGGAATAAAAGTAGTCATACTGACAAGTGTTGAAAGGGAAGAAAACGTAACCGCCACTGGTCATTGTCAAGGGATTATGTCAGCATCCAGAATTCATGGATAATCTCACTAATGGATCAGTTGTCACCGTGAGTGAATTTGGGTACATTATCGAAATAATATTTCTAAATTCCTTGAGCACTTCCAAGAACGTCGTGTACCAGGAAGAATACTTTTTATTTTAGTTTGCCTTTCATCTGAAGCAGCACTTGCAGCTTTTCTGTACTGCCAGACCAACAACATTGAAATGCTGTGAATTCCGTCACACCCTACACATGTGTTGCAGCCCCTCGATCGTTGTGTTTTTAAGGCAATGAAATCTAATTATCATCGATAGACCACGTCATTTGTTCAAAGTCACCAAGGATAAAATATAACTAAGATAAAATTCATTCCTATTTTCAATGAAGCTTGGAAGGCAACAGCAGCTGTTAGACTAGCAGTTAATGGGAGTAGTATGGCTATGCCGATGCGGGTGCAGGTATCGTGCATAGCATTTAGTATTCGCCAGCCACCTGGGGTGGTCATTTTGTGAAGGTAACGACCGAAATATTGTATCTTGGTGATCTTGACCCATGACCTTGACTTTGATATTGAACCCAAAATAAATTAAAAATTGCAAGAAATATAAAAAAATAATATCGAGTAACATATAATGTTACCCTACCCTAGTTATCGCTCACCGACCACCCTAACCAAAACCCTCTCTCAACCCACACCCATCCCAATCATTAAAAAATCGAGAAGAATCGCAAAAAAATCATTCAAGAATTTCAAAAAAATTCAGGAACACATGACATTAACCTCACAGCCATTCCACAACCCACACATCCCCCTCCACCGCACCTAATCATAAAAAAATCGAACAACCTATTTTTAAAATCGAAGAACATAGCGTTAAACTCACACTCATTCCACCACCCTGCCTAACACTCTCTCCACCTACAAGCCCTCCTAAAAAAATTGAGAGGTAAAAAAAAATCCTTTAAAATCGAATACCATAACATCATAACCTTTTCCCTTGCTCGCACCTCCAACACCTAGTCTTCACCCACTCCTCCACAAAAGTTAATAATTTGCCTTATGTGACAAAATTATCCCTCCACCCATACCAACTCAGACACCCATGTTGGATTCCAGTGGCCTTGACCTTGATCCCAATGACCTTGGAAAAAATTATCTTAATATTTTGTACAAAATTCTAAAAATTCAAAAAAATCAACGAACATAATATGGTACTGACTCCGACTCCATGTTGGATCATGGTGACCTTGAACCCAATGATTTTGAACTCTAAAAATAGAGGAAAAATTGCAAACATCGACGAACATAATAAACATTAAGAACATATTACATTACTGCCTCCAACCACGATGCCCCCACCCCTTTCCCAAATTAATAAAAAATCGGGAAAAATTAAAATCCAGTATCATATAATGGTAACCTCATAATCACCCTAACCATCAATTCCCACCACCCGTCTCACATACTTAAAAAAAATTGATAATATCGAAAAAAAATTTAAAAATTCCAGTAACGTTTAACATAAGACCCCTCTTCCTACACTCACTACTTTACCATCAACCCCTCAGTCCCCCCACAAAAATTAATCATTGACCTTATGTAACATAAATTATCCCTCCACCCATACCAGTCAATCGTATGTGCCCATAGGCCACTAAATTAAGACTATAAGACAGCATTTATTTTTTCCAATATTGAACACTCTAGAGTTTGCTAGTTATTTCGTTTTAATATCTACGACCAGATAGCTCCCATGTCGTACATTTACAAACCCATGGCATCGGTGATAACGCATGCATTCTTCATCTCGAACGGCCTGGCCCAGGAGAATTTTCTTTAGGCAATGAAGACTGTCATTACAAGTCAGCTGACATCGCATGCAGCAGAAGAATAGCGAAGTCAAGATTGGGGTGCAGGATCAATCAGTTACGAACTAAATACAGATGGTCGCAGTGATGCAATTAGATGGATGGTGCATTGTAATGGCGATCAGAACACCGCCATTCTGAGCCATGGGAATATGGTATGACAGTTGTTAGAAAATAGTGGATTGGGGACACCTGGTGTCCTTGCAGGGAGAAGGGGACAAGCCGGCAGTCATCTTGGGTGACGTCACATGGCAATTTTCCCCTGTTATCTCCCTTCGAATTTCCCATTTTCCTTCGGAATTCCCTGCTCCCAACGATCATATCGCATTCCGGTCAATTTCCACTGATGACCCCACAATGTGGGTTTTTCCTCCTTGTTGAGGAGGAGCAATGTCTTGCTCTGTCATTCCGGTTGTGATGTTCTCCTGGTGCTCCTGGTCTCTTCCTACCGAAAGTCCTCACTTCTAGTGAATGTTACCATACTACTGCATATGTGTTCATCATACTCTCGCATTACGCATGGAGGGAGGCGATTCCTGCCACAATGCCTTGCTGCAGGCAAACATCTTTTATTCACACACCTACCGCCAGTGAGACCGCACATGCCTCCAGACCGTTTGAAGTTCGACAGGTCACAGCTGGGAGCACTGGTATCAGCATGGCCATGTTCTGTAGGCTGGCTCACCCGTCACCAGCAGTGGTGCGCTAGCATTGGGGAGTGTAGATCAAGTGGCAGTCGCCAAGAGCACTGGGAGTTATTGTTAGTTATTTGGGAACTCAAAAAATGCAGGTGGCATGCGTGATAGTTCCAACTATCCTTGGGTTACCAGTCCAATGCTATTATTGAACGATAAGTGTGGGGAGATGAAATAGCATATATATACACACACCGGCCTACTCACTCGACAAGCATTGCAGTGTTAGGACTAGAAATAAAGTAAATACCCACATTGGCCAACACTCTCACCAGACAATAAACTTGTATCGCAAGCTGGCGAGGTATTCACATACTCCATCTGGATTCGAGTAAGCCAATGACGTCCTCGACAGACATTTCGTGGTTAGGAGAAGAAATATAGTAAATACTCGTGTGGGCCTACACACTCACAATACAATAAACTTGTAATCACGGTCCGGCGAGGTGTTCTAATACTCCTCACCAATGGTGGAGATGCTTAAATCATAGACGTCAATCACTGCCACCTGACTGTTGGCTGCGGATGTGCGGACAGACTAGTATATTTGCAAGTTTTCTCATATTCTTTTCTCGGAGATCCGAAATCTCATGCTCTGTCATTCCACTTAAGTTTTCTCATATGCCTTCCAGTTTCCTTCCGGGATCATTTCACCTGGCGGGGTGACGAGTCTCATGCTCTGTCATTCTTTCCAGGATCCGTCCATCTGTTGTCTGATGCAATGCCGAATACTCGCATCGGCCTATGCACACTCACATGACAATAAACTCATCTGCCTGGGAGGTTATTATTTATATTATAAGAACACTCATCCAAAATTCGACCTTTGGCCTCAGGTTATATATGTATTTAGTTCTCACATCGGGCATGTTACAAGTTTCACGACAAATTGATTCAATTTCGTTTTAACGGTTTTTATTATTAAACATATTTTAAAAAATTTCTCCATTCATTCGTAAAATCTCGGATATTTTCTCTAAGACAGAGAGGAAATTTATAGAGTTTTAATAGTTTTGGGCTTCGAACTCGGGTACTTACGCCATACCTAACAGATACAGATTCCTTAACAATTTTTACGAGTTGTGCATGAATACTAAACAGTACAGAACTCCGCTAAAAGCTTAAGAAAAAACTTGCGCTATTAATAAAATTTCAAACCTTGTATTTCATCTCGACTCCAGGATTGTTGCGTTTCACCTTCATTATATATATATATATATATATATATATATATACATTCATACATATATATCCCATACTGGGAAAAATTACCAAATATTTTTCTAATTACGAAAGTGAATTAATATTGCTACGGTTTCGGGCTGATCATGGTTCCCTACAACATACTCAACCGGTGGATATTGCTTAAACATTTATATCGGGTGTACATAATCAACCGGAAGTTCGCGAACGAACCTCACTGATAACCTTCGAAAATTTGAATCATTAATCGAATAGCGAACCACTTATCTTAACCGATGACTGGGAGGAAAAATGTGGCTACTGTGCCAAGATCTTCAATAAAAGCGCCCATAACATTATGCGAGCCTGCATCTTGTTTCAAAACAGTGGGGAGATGAAGGAAAATAAAAGAGGTGCAGACATTTTACTATGAACAGTGCAAGCCATACAGATCGTCAGAAGTTGTAAACAACATCCATGCATCGCTAAGAACGAAAATGTGGACTCCAAGACTGCTGTGATGAATGCATATTTTACAGATGATGAATTGACGTCAGCAAAGCGAAAAAAGTAACTATGCTGCTGAACATAATGACAACTTGAAGTTGGATTCGAACCCAGTACTCTGGCCTAGAGGTATATCGCAACCTAAACATCGCAGAAAAACAATACAATTGTCTAGCGAAAATAGAATCAGGAAATAGAGCATTGACGTTCAAGGGCGTGGGGCGTAGGAGCGCAGGAACTGAGGAGCCGCCATGTTTTTACATCACTCGCCCCCAACCTGGATGTCATTGACCTTTTACCCCTTACCCATGACCTTTTACTAGTGACTTGACCTTGACCCCGATGACCTTTGACCCCCGAAACCCCAAAAAAATTCCAAAAAATCCAAAAAATCTGAAAAAACTAATTATTAAAAATTATTACAAATTACTAAAAAATCACAACCAAAAAGTAATTGGACACCCGTGAAGATGGGTAATTCAGAACGTTAGATGACTTGTATTTCATGGCCTTTGGCTTAGGACCGCTGGTGTTTATCCATGGTATCATGAACACAGAGGCCTATTGTAACATTCTGGATAATTAAATACTCCGAACACTGTGGCGTTTTTACGGAATGGACCCGTGTTACTCCAGGATGACAATGTCAAGTGCCATGTTTCAAGGGCTACTATGCAGTGGTACCCCAACAACAATGTTCGCCAATTGGACTGGCCCGCCCAGAGCATCGACCTCAACCCTATAGAACATCTTTGGGACGAATTGGATCACCAGGTGAGGGCTCATCAGGCGTGGCTAAAATCCATGGAATGGTTGCAAGAGGAATGGCGACGAATCCCCGTGGATGTTCTGCAAACACTCGTAGAGAGCATGCCACACAGGGCAGCTGCTGTTATAGCCGTGATAGGTGACCCTACAAGATTCTAACGGGTGACAACAACCGAGCATACATTGTGGACAGGTGCCCAATTAAGTTTTGGTAGATAGTGTATTAAAATGATCCTTATAAATAACCCATCTATTTCCAAACAGGCAAGGAGGGATTGTGACACTGGTGACCATGGAGCCAGGTGATCGAGATCACTGACTCAGGACCTATGATCTACCTTGACCATCGACATTGAATTTTTTAAAATCACACTAACTTCCAAAGAAATTTAAAAAATGAATTAATAAAAAAATGAATTATTGGAAATTGTTACTAAATTATTTAAAACATGAATTAAAAGTTAAAAAATAAGAATAAAACTTACATTTCCGAATGCCACCTTTCTGGTAGGTGGCCGCCATCTTGGTAGGTGACGACTATCGTGGTAGGTGACCACCATCTTGGTAGGCAACCACCATCTTGGTGGACATCACCTATCAGCCATATTGGAAGCTAGTGACCATGGCCTTGGCCCTTGACCTTTAATGACCTTTAAAACGAAAAAACTCCAGAAAAATACCTAAAAGTCAACAAGCATAATACATTTTAGACTACCGCCACCATATTGCATACACACTACCTCGACATTGACTTCATGACCTTGAATTACCTTGAAAATAATTCTAGAGGAAAAATACGTAACAGTTAGCTAGCATAATATATTAGAGAATACCACCGCTATATTAGAAGCAGACTATCTCGACACTGACCCCATGACCTTGAATGACCTTAAAAACAAAAACTCGAGAATAAATGCTTAAACGTCAACAAGGATATTACATTACAGACTACTACCACCATATTAGATGCAGGCCCCCTCGACCTTGACTCCATGAATATGTATGACCTTGAAAACAAAAACACTTGAAAAAACATAAAATTCCACGAGCATAATACATTACAGACTACTACAACCACATTAGTTGCAGACTACAATAACATGGACCCATGACCTTAATGACCTAAAAAACAAAAAGTCGATAAAAACCGATGTAAAGAGGCAGAAGCTAGTCGAGACAATCCACCTTCCATGCAGCTGCTGTTAAACTAAACCTCTTAGCTTACCTACCTACTGCTAATAATATACGTGTGTGCAAACCCTGTGGCGTGATACTGACTTTGAACCAATCGTACTGCAGCATTAATACATTGTGCAGACACCGACCAGCCAATCATCGACCAGCCAATCCCCGACCAGCCAATCACCGACCAGCCAATTACCGAGTTGTCACGTGATTGCAGATGACCAATCACATGCAAGTACTGAGACACGACGAGCGTGAGTCAGTCTCTGAGTCCTGCCAGACCGACCCCTGATTGCGGCGCTGACTCCTAATAACCGCAAAACAACCTCTAAATGACCCCTAAATGGCCCCTGAATGACGTGTAAATGAATCCTAATGGCCCCAAAATGACCCCCGATGGTGGAGATGGATGTGGAGGTGGTGGTGGTGAAGCAGGAGGTGGTGGTGGTCAATCAGGAGGTGGAGGTTGAGGTGAATGTAAATGTGGAGGTGGTGGTGGTAGTGCTAACTGTGGTGCCGATTGTGGTGCTAAGTGCGGCGCTAAGTGGTGTGTGTGTGTGTGTGTCTCGCAAGTTAAAAAAAAAAAGGTCCCATTAATTAAAAATAAAATTTTATAGTCCTATTTCCAAAAGCTGAAATGCGAACATTTTATTTAGTTATCACGCTTTAAGAAAAAAAATTATATTTATAGTTCCCTCGTTATATTTAATCGCTTTCTGGGTAAACTGTATTTAAACTTTGCAATAAAAGAGCTCAGATCTACAACAGACTCCTACCATGCTTCACCATTGGTCAATGCGCAACATGGACTTTGTACTGACCAATGCTGCACCATAACAGGTCTCCATCATGCTTTCAAATTGGTTATCTTTGCGTTAAAAGGAATCTTCGTACGGACCACCCTCTCATACCGATATGCATTTTTGAACATAGGTGAAAATTCGACCACAGAATCGGCACTGGCGGCAACCAATTTGCGATGATGCAGGTTCACGGCTCCATGATCGTCTATATCAAAAGGCAGCCCTTCATATTCGCAATTCATCTTCGCGGCATGGGAGAACTCTGAGAAAATCAAAATACTTGTTGCCTCTGGAAAAAATCACACAGTTACTTACATAGCAATATGTTATTTAAATATGCTTGTAGGTATATGTATATATCTAAATATAGATATTTAATTTAATTTTATATTTCCACATTTATAAATTTACATAATTATATATAAATAAAATTGAAAATAATTTTATATTTTCATACATAAACGTACATTATTATATATATATATTAATTAAATTGAAAATAACATATTATTATTACGTTTATGTTAACAAGTAAAGTCTGTTCACAATAAAGTGAGCACGTTTGAAATCAACCTTAGAAAAAGTCACTGCCCCTACCTGCATATGTTTTAACGGGCGCACTTAGTGACACGAGTCCAGTAAAGTTGGTCATAATGGAGGGGAAAGTAGTTCCATATATTAATGTCGTACAAAAAGTATTAGGTGGCCATCTGTAATAACTTAAATTATTTCTCTCGCTTTCTGTATTTGGTAATGCATTTGAAGTGTAAAAATGAGCGGATTTATACAATGTTTACTTTTCTAATAATTTCACTATTTCACTTGACTGACTCATGGATAAAGTGATGATACCCATGGCAATGCCAATTTGACATAATCGGAGGATTACACAACGTGCAAACAAGTAGATCTTAAATAGGGCTTTCAAAAGTGCTCATTTTACATATATCCATTAGGTTATTTTAACATGGAATCACATTTCAACATTAACTGTTTCTATTGCGTAAGTAAAAGACAAATTTATTTTTTCGTGAGGCAATACCTACAAAACTAAAATACGATAAATAACCAACATGGGTGAATAATAAACTGGCATCTATATAATATAATGATACAGTATACTGTAATCGTTTGGAGCAGGTAAATTGGCTCGCACAGCAGAGAAAATTTTGTATGAATTTATTTCTTAGAATCTTTGTGGACATGGTTTACATTTAGTGTTCATGTTTCTATTTATTGCTGTGGTATTTTTTTTACAACTTGTACTCCACAATTTCCATTATTTTCATAACCCTCTCACTATCATTATTCGTAGTGTTTATTGGAAATAAAACAATGTCCATGATTCAGCACGATTAGTACTATCGATACATACCATTTTCCATAATATTTTTCACTTGCGTGTGGTGTCCAATAGGGGTCAGCCCTCCAGAACCAAACTCTTACTCCCTCCGGCACTGACAAGCACCGTCCCTTGAGCTGTCTACTGGAATCGTCTGCTAGTGGCTTCTGCTGGTGATTATCTGCTGAGATGGCATGCGTCAGCTCTTATACTTGTGGTGCCATCCTTTGGTGCACCGTAAAACTACATGACCTTGGGCGGCGGGCTCCAAGACTCAGTCGATAGTCTAATCTCACCTTGGAGAAGTTTGACGTGAAGTTTGATTTTAAGTGTGGAACGAAACATTAAAAGCTGGACGGACGTGTCTGTAATCACGCTCCTCATTTCAAGTCCTTATTTTGAAGGCAGGTGACTAACCCTTAATGCGGTTGTAACCCCGCCTTAGTGAAGTGAAAGTACGTTTAGATGAGGTGAAGTCGTGTTTGTACTAAAAGCAGACAAGGCATCACTTGTCGAAATAAATAATTTGATATCTTGTAACTTTCAAACCTGACAAAACATCATGAGTTTGGAAATTGAGGCTATGTTTCATGTAGGTCTGCAAAATTGATGCAGTGTAGAGGTCCACTAGAATAACTTAATTCAATCCATACACACTGGCATACAGAAATCTAACTTAAATGCGACATGTGTTGGTACATAAACCAGAGCTCTGAAAGTCTGGAGTGTTGACTATGCTGTGTAATTTACTGTCACATTAAATTTCAATTCCCACACAAATCTTTAGCGGCCAATAGACAGATATTTATTTGTCAATATGAATTAATATGGCAATGTAAATGCAATGATTTATGATAGTTAATAAACTTTCAGAAATGCAGAGAAAAAATATAAGAAAATATTTCAGATTTCGCAAACATTTTGTTGACATGTCTCAAGGAGCAGTATTCTTGTCACATAATCATTACGGAACTTAACATTAAATTATTATATTAACATCTCATATGTAATATTAACACAATTCTACGGTGAAAATTGAGTTTATAATATAATAGCTTTATTGTATATAGACTGGTATGATTGTTTATGACCTACCTAAGTAGATAAATTCCTCTGTTTCTGCAATTTGTATTACTGCATATTACAAGCTTGTCTTATCTTAGTTGATGTCTGTGCTGTTATATATGTACGTATACTCTACAAGTGTAGAAATGTGTCATTTCATATGTTAGATTATGTAAAATGAGCAATTGCATTAATTCGCCATTGTAAGGTAATCTTGTAAGTAGGTACTGCCCCTTTTAAATGTGCTTCGGCTCGTAGAGGTAAACTTTTTAAACCAAAAAATAAATATATTTTGACAACTATCTCTTATAATTTATCATAGGACAAGCACTGCCAAATAATGATAAAGTCACATTTTGAAAGGATGTCAGCAACACGTAAACCTGAGGTATAGCACAGATAACCTCAGCTCCGAGATGATGCTGTAGTACACATTGCGGACTACTTAAAGTACAGCATAAAACTGTGACCTGCACTTTACGTTAAGAATAGTAAAACTTACGACAATACTTGAACTTGGAATCAATAACCACAATGGAACAAAGTTTGAGGTTAGGCCTACGTTACAAAACCACACTAAGTTTTCAAAATCTTTCATTTTAATCGTAACTATTGACGGCCGCATATGTACTTTTATAAAGGCAAATTAAAAAAAAAAATGTTACGTAGCTGGGCATAAGTATATAAGTAGGCCTACTGATAATTTTTCATATAAAATTACGACGTAATATGCACCTGAAAACATGTATTAGGGCCTACCTATAATAATGTAGCGTCTCTGCTGTCATCCATTATTTGCATTACAGTTATTTAACCTTGATCATATTTATTTATTTATTTGTTGCTATGTCTTTGAACGGTTACAACCAGATCAGTTTTCTTTCCTAACGTACTGAGGAAAGGCGGGAAAATCTGTTCAGGAAAACGTCGTAAAAAACACGTTTACACATAACTCTGGACAAAAGCAGTTGAAAATTTCAACATTTCGACAACCCGTTCGATAATGTTTCAGATCTTCATCTCTTATCGGTGAAATAACGAATAACTTATATGCTCTAGGCGATATTAATTACGCCCTTTTTGACGTTGGTTACTTTTTCGTTGAGGTTTGCTTGAACTCATGGCTGCACTAAAACTATACAGCAAAAATAAAGACTATAAAATCTATGATAAACGATGGCTGGTTGAAGATAAATTGAAAATGAAACTAGAAATATTAAAGCATAAGAACTTCAAACTTGCAAATTCACAGGCACAACAAAACAACGGATAGTTAATTTTTACCGGCGCGCCGATCACGTGGCTCAATATAATTATGATTTATAATAAATACATATTTTTACGATAATGCATACTTCAATATGCATAAAATAACAAAATAACTTCTTAAGTATCCATAAATTTAAACATTTAGATTGTAACACAGCATTATTACCTAGAACTACTTTTCCTACTTCATTGCCAACTTAACTGGCAGTGTGCATCAAAAACCTATGCGGTGAGACACGTGGATACACATACGCAGTTGTAGGCAGTGATTTTTTGGAAGGTTGATTTCTAGAATGCTCACTCTATCGTGAACAGCCTTTATGAATTGTTAAGTATGTTGGAGGTATTTTACCTGATAGGTTTTGTTGGTTGATAGAGTGATTTATATTACTGTCTGGTATTATATTTTATCTGGTGTCTGATGCTATGACTAACGTGTTGGACTTACGATTTTCAGTAAGGTCAGTGTGGGCTGAAGTACGCTCGATTTGTAATATGAGTAGTGCATATATGTAGTATGTTGGTTGATAGATAAGATATTTTGATTGACCTGTAAAAATACGGGGATACATCTATTAAATGACATAACATGTGTGCGAATAGGATCAACAACAAAAATAATTAGAATGCAAATAATAAATTAAAAATTTATATATTCACAGCAATATGCATATCTGCTTCTCTGAAAGATTCATTAAGTCAGTGGTGTTTTAAATCAAATTTATGCGAGTACATGTAGTATAATGGTTATAGTAATATGCCTTACTCAAGTTATTTTTTAATCTACGAATGAAATGAGGTGAGTATTTTTTATGCAAGTATTTTTTCGGTCAGTCATTCATGTGAGAATAAAGACGCTTACAAGTCATGTAACAAAGTTTGTGCTTGGTATCGACCGATATGACAAGTGTGGTAATGACTTTTGTGTTTATCAAACTCTAAAATTTGTTTGTATTAGTATGAAAACTTTGAATATGGCCTGCTAGATAAACTATATTTGTATAACACTTTTGAGCGTATAACAGTTTTGAATCAACTTTTGTTATATAGGTCATGTTAAAAAAATAGTCTTTTTACATGTATACATTTACTCACATTTTTACAAAAAAGAACGTAATACATCAGTTAAAATTTGTTTTTTACTAATTTTTTTCGTACACACATGAAGTCCGCATATCAGAGTCTATTCTGGTGCCTGCAGTGCTAATTATGGTGTCTGCAGTGCTAACTGTGGTACTTGTGGTGCTAACTGCAGTGTCTGCAGTGTCTGCGGTGCTAACTGCGGTGCCTGAATTGCTAACTGTGGTGTCTGTCGTGCTCACTGCGGTGCATGTGGTGGATTTGCTACTTGCATAATTCCTGCTGGAGTACATAAGCTATGGTTCATGAAAAAACATATCTGAAATATTTATAGACTAACATCTGCTTGGTCAGGAGGTTTGATGGAGAAAAATTGGCTTCACTAAGTAATTTCTGCCTGTAAATAGGACAGAGTTTGCTCACATACACCCTAGTTTGCAGATCATTACAGGATGGTTCATGATGATTCAGAGCACTGTGGAGGACCCCGGTACACACTTAAGCATATTATAGTGGCATTTTGGATGCTCCTTAAAGCACACTGTAATGTTTTGAAGAACTTTCCATTAGTATCCTCGACAGTAAATGCTCGCATTTAGGATCAACATCAAACGTACTGTTAACTTCGCTTAAAATTAGATTTTTTATTTCTTGTAGTGCTCATGGACAAATATGCAAATATGATCTATTAAGGTTAACTAGACATTCGCTGCTATTGGAGTATCTCACAATTTCGGGTTTTATACAGTCTGGCATGGCTACTGTGTCCCATGAGAAGTACAGTCGCATAATTTGCACATTGCTCAACACATGTTACCAAGGAATCGTCCACACAATATTACATGCTCTGGAAACCTGGACGCGCACAACAGTAGTTTTGCTCTGGATCAAACATTGCTGATTAGTTGACTGGTTGGCTACTGCGGAGCGCAGATTAGACAGAAGAAAACTGGATGAAGATCGATGCTTACATATGACAGGTTAGTGGGGTGCACATAGTATCCCAAGTTGTTCTACCATAGTACAACATGGCAGTTTGGCGTTCTCCATCACGGTTCTCGGACCACCAATTAATCTTGCAAGTGTCTGGTCTTCTGAGTTGATATTCAATTTTGCTATCACCACAAAATTGGCATAGGTGTTCTTCTTTTGCTTGACTTATTAGCTCGCTGGTAGTGCAGGGTAGCTTCGAGTCTGGCCAAAGGCGGTACACTGGACAGGTAATAAAGCAGCATGGCACTGGAACCAAGCTGCAAAAGCCATCATCTTCATTCCTGCTGACTCAATGTTTAATTCTGTTGCAGGCTTGTACTTGCTCGTGAAGACTGCTGACTCATTCTCTTTAGTTACCAGACACCACGTAACTGCAAGCCTGTGAAAATGCTGTGTGCTGACTTAGGCGAATGGTCAGGAAGCATGTACAGACTCCAGTTACCTGACACCGTACTGGTGCAATCCTGTGAAAATGCCAACACAGCTATTCCCACGCACATGGTCATCTGACACAATGTAGATTGTGAAAACGACGTGAAAGCACATACATACTCCAGTAACCGTGCAGGTGCAGACCTGCTAACACTGCTCTTGATATTGTTTTTAAATTTTGAAAAGGTCAACTGGTCCCCAAGTCCCGGATAAAATGAAGAGGCTAATGGCATGGTGATTATAAATCTAGCAATGGTTCGTTCAAGATGTCTGACAACTGGGTAACTGAGCTCTACGACTCACTGAGGGAAGATGAGATGTATAACCTAAACATTTATGAGGAAGTCTCTACTCTCCTGCTGCCGACGAAGGAGTACTAGTTAAAACCGATGGGCATGTATGTATCAGTGTTTTTACACAAGGTGACTACAAGTCTTACAAGGTGGTTAGGTTATGGGTATGTCGAGAGAAATTAATTACAAATAAAACATATTCAGCTTCTTATACGAAGTGGAATTAAAGCGACTAAATGAGAAAATATTCAAAGTTCTAAAGAAGTGTGTGAAATGCATACAAGTCTTACATGATGGATAGATTAAATTAGGTTTAGGGGATGGCAAAAGGCATGTGGGAAAAAATATTTACAACTACTAGCATAGGGGTGGGAATTATTCTACGTTCAACATGGGACATATACTTTTTTCTAAGTTCAGTGCGAGTAACAAAGTCCCTATAAAACACTTAAGCCTGGGATAGTCAAAAAATTATTATATGTAAAATAAAAAATGTAAAAAATCTGGGATAGTCAAAAAAATATTACATATAAATACAAATTAAAAATACTCTCCTTTGCCTACTTGATTCAATATGGCGACCAAAAAGTGTGAATAATCAAGTTCATAATGTTACTTTATCATTCGACTTGAAAACACAAGTCAGAAAATATGTAACACTTGGTATATTACTAATACTTCATATGCATATAAAGAATATATGGTGCTGGCCATAGTCTCATAAACATATTTTCTGATGACGTATTCTTATCTGCCTAAAAAAATACAAATCTGTAGATATGCCTCTTGATACACTTGTTTGTGAAAGTTAAATAAAAAATATATATAGGAATACATGACTTTTATGCTATAAAAATTTATTCTTTGCATATTTTGACTGTTGTTATGCCATTATCGAATGCGTCTTGATAATACAAGTTCGTAGACACATCGCTCGATACGTTTATAGCTGCAAATTTTTACAAGTTGAATAAAATTATTTAAAATACCAAATCTATAAATTTAATGTATTTTGTTATAGTCATAGGTGGATATTTTTAAAAGTAATTTTTTATCTTATTTCTATAAGTACATTCATTTAATCATTGTCTTTATGCAATGTCTTTTAAAAATATATAAACATTTCCCTCCCCCCCCCCCCCCATTTACACAGGCTATAAAATTCCCATTAACGTGTCACGATAGCCGAGCGTTCTAAGGCGTTAGTCTGGCGACCCAAGGTCCGACAGTTCGATCCCGCACTATTCCAGATGGTATCTTAATTTCTAAAAAAAAAGCACCCCTAGCGACCAAATCCAGAACCAATATGGTTTTATAGCTACACCAGTGCTCCTAGCTGCCAACTCTAGAACCAAGATGGTGGTGGAAAGCTTGCGACTTATTGAACAAAGGTGACTAATCGAACGAGAGCGACACCAACTCTCCTAGCAGTCAAGTCTAGAACCAAGATGGCATCGAACAAAGATAAGAGACAAATGCCAAACAAAAACCAAGATGGTAGTGGAGTAAATGCGACTAATTTGGTCGAACGAGGGTGAGAGACAAATTATGACAAATGAATGTGAGAGGAAAGAAGGAAAGAGAGGGAAATGAAAGAAAAAAAAGAAGAGTGAATAAAATGGGAGCACTCGGAGTAAACCCTCGGATTGATAGAGTACGAAAAAATGACATGTAGTGATAGATCATGAAATATGATATACTGGATACCAAAATGGCTGTCCAAGATGCCGACATACTGGCTACCGAAATGGCGATATATTGACTACAAATATGGTGGCGTACTGGATACCAACATAGCGGGATCTAAGATGGCGGACGTGTGACCGGATAAGTCCTGGAATCCAAGATGGCGGCCGAGCCTCGGCGCCACACCACCGCTTCCTGATCCATGTTGTCCCAGAATGCCCATAGGCCTACTACTAAAATCGTAAAAATCACAGGCCTGTAGGCTTCTAACAAGAATAAGAACGTAGCTTTTAAAGTACAAATCCAAACTTGTATGGAAATCAATCTTAAAGATAAAAATATTTATAAAGTGAAATAGTGACAAACAATTATTAAATAGCCTGAAGTAGATCTTCATTTATATAGCCAGATAAACCAAATCTTAATATACATAAAACATTTAGCAAAAAAAAAAAGACATGACAATTATCTGACGAATAGAATTAAATAATTAATTAAATAAATCGTAGATAGTTCAGAATGAGAATAAAGGTATTATTTGCCCCAATAATTAACATAATAAAAGTAACGAGACATTTGATAATCATATTAATCGCAAAAGTAGTAATTTACTTAAATATTTGAAATTAAGTTTCAAAACAGTTTAAAAAAGTTCACTAGCAATGCCACAAATAATAAAATAGTCGTAAAGTATAATAAAACGACACACGTACGTTTGCAGGCTGGACTATTGAGCCTGATGTGTGAGGGAAAAACATTACAAATGATAGCAACAGATAGACTGAACGTGTGTTAATGACGAGTATGAGTTAATTGACAATAACGAGTGACATAAAGAAGGATGTTACTTAGAGTTTAAATATACATTAAAATTGCACTCACGGTGAAATAGAAATATTAATATTGGAGGAAGATATGTCCCACAGGAATTCACGTAAAACTGGTGTCATAAGTGGGATGGACACATTAAAATGTTAATTAATGTTGGCAATATACTAATAATTAATTAATTAAAATAATAATTAATTAAGGCTTTTTGTACAACCAACGCAGTGAATGTTAAGTAGAATAAATGTCTACAAAAATTTTTTAGCACTGCGAGCATTAATTGATGGGCTGAGTAGCCAAGCTAGCGCAAGTGTAAATAGCTTGAAAGAAGATGTAAATAATCAAGTTAATAGAGTAAATGTGACTGTAACTTGTAAATACTCAAATTAGTAGTGTGAAAGAAAGTGTAAATTAAATTGTAAATACCCTACTTAGTTCTGTATAAGAAAGTGTGAATGAAACTGTAAATACACTAAATAGATCTGTAATTGAAACTGCAAATAGTGTAAATGAGAATGTAGACAGGAAAAGAGATTTTGTAAATGAAAATGTAGACAAGAAAAGACATGATGTAGATAGGAAAATATATGGCATTAGCGAGTTAGCGAACTCGAAAATTTACAGTGTAAATGAAAGAATAGACAGTCTAAATGAAAGAATGGGCAGTGTAAATAAAATTATGGACAGTGTCGTTAATGAAATGAAACAGGAAATAAGTGCAACGAAGAAGGAATGGCAGGGATTTCTGCAGCAGCGGAATTCTACTATCACAATATCGCCAGCCGAGAAAAGTGAGGAAGCAGTACAAGTAGTAACCAGTCAACAGCTCTGCAGCATTGGTGTCGCGCAGACAGAGGTGGGAAAGGAGGTCTCAATTAAGCCCGCCTCTTACGATGGCCATAATTCATGGCAGGAATACAAACACCAGTTAAATAGTCGCCACCCTGAATTGCTGGTCAGCTGAACCTCGAGCTTACTATCTTGAAGCTGTACTGAGAGGCCCAGCACTAAGCATACTAAATCTCTGCCAGAGCGACATCTGCTAGAATACCACACACTGGTGTTGGCCTTGTAGTTACATTTCGGTGCTTGCAAAATGTCCACCATTCTCAATTGCGAAGCCACACGTATAAACCAGGAGAGTCACTGTAAGAGAAATGGCAAGACATCGTGCGGCTGTCTCAACTATATCTGGAAGGGTTATGCGAAGAGGCGCCCTACATTATGGCAATCGGCTTCTTCATCGATGCCATCGCCGACACAGAGGTACGGAAACCAGTAAGACTGGCTGTACACCACAACGTGCAGGACGCCCTGACCCAAGCACAGGAGGTGAGGTCAGCAAGACAGGGAGCCGCACCCCGGCGGATGGTATGGCCAATGACGCTGAACTAAGACGACGAAGACAGATTAACAAAGACACTGAAGAAGTTGGAGTTGGCCTAGAGAAACATCGCATCTTTATTACATCTTACAGGGAGTGTTGGTCATGTGGATAGCAGGGGCACCTGAGAGCCTATTGCCCACAACAGCAGCAGCATAAACAGAAGCAGCAGCAGGAAAAGAAGCAGGGAGATGAACAAATGGCTTCGATGAGCACATGCAGGCATTTGCGTGAAGAAATTTGTGAGCTTCGTGCATATGCCCAACAACTGAGAAAACGATTCGACGAACTGCTGCTGCAAGTTGCACAACTCCCAAAGCAGTTGGAAAATGCACACGATAACTTGCGAGTACTGTCGAGATGTCATGTGCACTCTGTGCCATATAGCAGCGAAATAAGTGTATGGTATGTGGCGAATGATGTGATAGTTCTTCTCAGTAGTGGCTCTCAGGACAGAAGTCTCATGAAGGAAGTGGTTCGGGGGGCAAAGAACCAGTTGTGTGAACTCAAGAAAGGTAGTGAGGCAGTCGACAAGAGCTACCAGTAAGATGAGGATCCAGCCAAACCTTCGTCATCCATCGTCAGTTCCCGCACCTTTCAAATTGGTATGTATGGTCTAAAAAAAATTCAAGGGGAAATTCTGTAGTTGTATCATTTTTCAAACCAGTAATGAAAGGATTAGTCCTTCTATAAGGCACAAACGACCATATAGTGGCAGGACGAAGACCTGATATGAGACGAGAATGTCGGACAAGGAATTTCAAGAAGGACAACTGGTGTGGCTGTACAACCCGCGGAGACGAAAAGGGTATTCGAATCTACAGAAATGTTGGGAAGGCCCCTATAGGATTCCGACGAAGATCAATTATGTGGTCTTTCGGATTTGTCATCAAAGCTCTCAGGCGGAGCCGAAGGTGGCCCACATTGACCGACTGGCATCCTACGAGTGTCCTGAAGTTGCAGAGTCTGTTCGGGACGAACAGACTTGAGGAAGGACTAGTGTTATGCTCTTGCAGCTTTGTCCCATGCAAGCGAGTGGAAGTAAACTATTGAGTAGATAGATGATTTATTGATGTGTGTGCTATCAGTTACAACCAGAGATGCTGGGGCTTTTGAAAAAAGGCATGTTTACAAAGCATGCCTGTTTTCCCTACCAGGGTGCATGCTGCTCCCAACCTTGGGTATCGGGTGTCTTTGAGACATCTGAAAAATGCTCTTGATTACTGATGTCGAGTCTCTTAGCTAGACTCGGGGTGCGGCGAACCATCCAGGTCAAGGCCAGCGGCTATAAAATGCATGATGGGCCTCCTTGCCAGCATTTGTTGGCTGAATGAGTTTCAGCGATAGACAACTAGCGAGAAGAGAAGTTCCCGGTTAAAGAAGTGACCAGCGAGAGGAGAATCTGCGACCACGAACATCAGAGCAGTGAAGTGTGTGAATATAGGCAGGACTGTTGGACTGAATGCGTGAGTGAAAGAAATTACATATGATAGCAACATATATACTGAACATTTGTTAATGACAAGTATGAGTTATTGACAATAACCAAACAGAGACATAAAGAAGGACGTTAATTAGAGTAGAAATAAACATTAAATATTGCGCTCACTGCAAAATAAAAAGTGTAAAAGCGGAGACAGATAATTAAATGCTGTAAATAATAGCTGTTTAATGTTCATCGAAATAAATATATTGTTTAAATTGTTATTTTCTATTTTTACAATTCAACATTTATTACGTATTCGTTTAAATGTTGGTAAAATTTTTTGCTTTCTTAACTATATTGCCAAAGTATTTTATAAATCTTCGTTATAATATCGCTTCTCTTGGAATTAAACCAGTTTCAACATTTTCAGCAAATGATATTTTAGATATCATGATTAATTGAAATATGCCCATATTATTAATATAATTTGTATGCAGTTGCACATTTGAATGGGAAATTAAAAATTTGATATACATTGATGTTCAAAAAATCTTTTTGTACACCTTGACATTACAATCATCTGTGTTTGAAGGTGTAATTATATGCCTTATGTATTTTATATACAATATTAAAATTTAAATATCATCAATGTTTGAAAACCCAAACAATTTCAATTAACTGATGACACAATAGTTTGATTTTATTTCAAAAACGAAATTGTAATTGCTCTGCAGTTTGCTATAATGTAGAATACATGTAAAATATATTTATATAAATGAAACTTATTTCAAGGCAAAACCAAATTTTTGAAAGTCCCGATATTCTTTAATAAACAATAAATTCAGTGTCCAATGTCTATTGAAGAGATCACTACACTTGCGATGTAATTTTGTCTTGATTGCTAAAATTTTTTTAATATTAAGTAATTGCATTTTAATCCATCCTGACAAATTGATTTTAATATTGGATAAATTATATTTTATCGCCAAACCATAATAAAATTCTTTATCTTATCTTAGTATTTGCATCCC
This sequence comes from Dryococelus australis, assembly GCA_029891345.1. Taxonomy (NCBI): domain Eukaryota; kingdom Metazoa; phylum Arthropoda; class Insecta; order Phasmatodea; family Phasmatidae; genus Dryococelus; species Dryococelus australis. The sequence goes on from CM057009.1 coordinate 109,796,246, forward strand.
GTTTTCATTTTAATGTTTTCCATTTATTATTAAAATATGTTACATGAATTATTATTTTTTTAAATAATTTTATATTCAATGTAAAATGGTATAACATTTTATTCACTAATAATATTCTTATATTCGGTTCTTATGGCCAGTTTTTATGATTAGTTCATATGGTTAACTGGTCTGAATGGTTTGTATGGTCGGCTGGTATGGTTTGTTCGTATGGTCGACTGGTATGGATGGTTCTTATGATCAGTCTTTGTTGTTAGTCGGTTTGGTCGGTTGGCTGGTCTGGTGTACTGTTATGGTACTTTGGTATGGTTAGCTGTAGGTGAGATGTTTCATGAAGTTTTTGCGAATATTCTGTGACGATTTATCGAAGTTTGTGAAACTGTTTTGCCAATAGGTAAGCAACGAGATTGGTATTAGGCGATTGTTTGTATAGGTGGGTGTTATGATCAATTGGTCTTTCTGGTTGGTCTTTTCCATTGTTCTAGTCAGTGTTGCAGGAACTGGTTTCTGCAGGAGCCAGTCTTAGGTGTAGTAAGTCTCGCCAGGAACCAGTCTTGGGTGGATTTAGTCTTAGATAGAGCAAGTCTTGGATCGAGTAAGCCTAGGGTGGAGTCGCATTGTGGGTGGTGCCATTCTTGGGTGATGTCAGTCTTGGGTGGGGTCAGTCTTGGGTGGTATTAGTCCTAAGTGGGGTCAATCTTGAGTGGAGTCAGTCTTGAGTGGTGTCAGACTTGTGTGGAATTAGTCTTGGGTGGAGTCAGTCTTGGGCGGAGTCAAGTCTTGGGCGGAGTCAAGTCTTGGGCGGACTCAAGTCTTGGGTGGAGTCAGCTTTGGGTGGAGTCAGCTTTGGGTGGAGTCAATTGTTGTCTAGTATGGTTGGTCTTTATGATGATTTTGGTATGGCCAGCTAGTCATGGCCAGTGTCAATTAAATATAGTGGTGGAGTGGAAGAGGTCGAACTATTGTGAGTAAACATAGCTGGCTGAATTTACTGTAGTGTGAGGAGAGGGTGCGTGGCATAGTTGTAGTTGGGGAGTGGAACTTTAGCGAGTATTCAGAAGGGGCAAGTCAATTGGTTGGCGAGGGTGGAGTGTAAACAACTATTCCATAGAACTATAGTGAGTAAATTGAGCTGTGGAAACTATCTGGAGTGAGAGGAAGAGGTTGTGTGTCGGTGGGTCATGGGGTTAGGGGAGCGAGAGGTGTGGAGTGTCGTATGGTTGGTTGATGGCAAAGGTGGATGGTGAAGGGGATGGGCTACGACGAGTTAATAGTGAGGGGGCAGAGAGTCGCATTATGAGTTGGGGAACGTTTGGATTTTGAGGGGGTCGAGCTATCATGAGAAAATGAAGGGGTCGCGATTGTGTCGTGGTTAGATTACTCACCTCCCACCTAGGAGGGTTGGGTTCGATTTCCGGCGGGGTCACTTCCAAATATTCAAATGTGTGAATCGTGCCGAACGATACCGCTGGTGGGCGGGTTTTCTCGGGATCTCCCGTTTCCTCCGCCATTTCACTCCGGCGATGCTCCATACCTCACCTCGCTTCACCAACATCGACTTCCAAGATCTCGATGTAAAGAGCTGCTCAGATCTCTTCTCTCACTCGCTTTTGGGGTCTATGATAGGTTTGGACATGCAATATGCTGTAAATACAGCGAACAGTGAATTTCGGAGAGCTCCAGGCTATGTTTCATAACCTGCTTGAGATTGCGGTAGTTGAGATTTATTAAACTGCTATTGTGTTCCAGTGTCGTCATGATGTTCGGGTGTTTTGAGCTCGGCCAGCACTTCTTGATGGACAGGAATGGTAGATCCTTATGTGACGCATACAGAGTTGTAGGATAGCCTATGCTGATCTCCAAGATTTATCCATTTGTATCCTCGACTGGTACAGACAGGACGTTGATGTTCTCATTGGCCTACCGAAGTCACGCACCAGGAGTGGCAATGCAATGGCCAAGATGTACGGTTTGTTGGCATCCAGATATTGCAGGAACCTGGAGGGTTAGCTGGGATCATATGTCTCGGGTGCATAAATGTTGTTCGCTACCGCATGTCACATGATGCACTTTACCACACTGCCACTTATACATTCTTCAATGAAAATGTGAATTTCGTAATCAGTAATAAATAATCTGTTCCTCCCATTCACAACATGGTGTAGAAAGCGTACAATGGTGAATTGATTTAGTGTGCACATTCTAGTTTGTAAATCGAAATGCATACGCTCCTGAAGTTTCCGAAGATATCTGCTAAAATGAGTAGATATATTTTGAGAGTTACAATTACGAATATATCCCCAAGATCGTGCAATTCAATTCTTGCCATACAGGTTGGATATTAGCACAGTTCGCAACATTGAACGTCGGTGTCAGTCAGTGGGTTGTGCAACGTTTCTATCGGGGACAGCTGCGACTCTTTCAGCTTCTTTCACCTTTTGATATAACTGTGTGGAAACACACAATTCCATGTGACGAGTGGCAGTTAGTTAGATCAAAAGAACTTCTTGTTTCCCAGCTGCTTCGAATACACAGAAAAAAAGGCTTATATTATACGAACAAAAAAAAAATTGATGCATTTCTGTAAACGTTTATGTTGTAGTAAAATTAATAAGGTTGCGAAAAAGTTAATAATGTTAACCATTTACAAAATCTTATATTACTATAATGCAAATATACTGTCGAAATTTTATTTTAATAAAACCTGTAAGTAATGTTTCCGCAACCAAAAGTTTTAAATGTTTACTCACCTTGTAATTTTCTCCTTTGAATGGTGATTCACAGTAGTAGTATTGCGTCGCTCATGATTAGCTAGAATTTTCATATGGTGTGAGGAATGCCATCTGCTTTAAAGTGACTTAGATTACTTTGACCGCACTGCCAATATCCACAATCACTTTCATAAAGAGCTTTTCCGCATCTGGTCCCTTATACAATATTGGTTATTTTGAAAGTGATATGAGATGAGTGATTAAGGAATTACATCATTATCAACTTTCATGTATATAAATTACTTGTGTGCCTCGTGCTTCTTATAGGCATATGTATAGGGGCAGTTGGAGTCCGGATCACAGGGTAGTGTGAATGCGTATCAGTATTGCATCAAAGTCTGCATACACGACGTTCGGTAATGTAATAATGTGGTGTTAATTCTTAAATATTAATACTGGTAGCCTATCATTCTTCACCCAACTGTGGTACCACGATCCTTGCTGGGAAATTTTCTTTGCAGTATTTCTTGTCTTCTTAACACCGCTAACCTGTACATCCAGAATATCATGGCAGGCCACAGTAAAATGTGAAGGATTTCTTGAATGTGCGAATTTTTCCATTGTAAGTCGTCGGTTGTTATTCTACAATATGGAAACATTTTTACGTAGCAGTTGTATGCATTTATTTTTTGGTGGTAAGCAACAACACAAAATGATCTGATTTTTCATTATTTATGACATACTCCTAGGACCTGAGCGAGTACACGTTGACTAATACGACAGAGTTATTCTTCTCGAAGACTTCGATCTGGCAAAGTGGGGTTGGAAACACAAGTCCAGAAAAATCAAATTTTCATTTCAGCTCACGATATTTTTGTCCATTAGCTGACACAGATTTTCTCTGCTAAAGAACGGGCTAGGATCGACCATTTAAAAAACACATGGCCGTTGGTGTTTTTTTTGCAATAATGATAGTCTCTTTCCTCTTGATCGAGGTGGGCAGTTCAACGCGAGACGAGGCGAATACTTTTTTCAGCTTATTGTTTTTAAGCTGCATGTGATTAACTTTTGTAAACATTCACTCCGATCTGTACAATTTTGTACATTTCTTCGGCTTCGTATATTCTTTATACATGCTTTTATGACATTTTCGATTTCACCGGTCTCATACATGAGTATATTCGCAGTCTTGAATGCCATTTTTTTTCTATAACTACGTCGAAAGATTTCAGTTTTGCACAATCGAATCAGGAATTTGCTAAAGGTACAAAGTCCACTTTTTAGCGAAATTAAGTTGTGACCATGTACATGACCTACGACAGTAGGGCTATCTGTTCAGCACCAAAATGTCCGAAGTCCAATGTTTTTAACACGTTTAATAGAGGTATGAATATTTACGGGATTTGCAAAAGGTCCTATGTCCTGAACTTGACACCTTTTGCAAAATAAATATGTCCTGGACTTCATACTTTTTGCAAAATAAAATGTTGCACACCTGTGACGTTAATTGCGAGGGTCCGTCATGGAGACATTATTTTATAAAGTGGCAGCTGCCCTACAAAAGCTGTGTAAGTGAGGAAGCTATAGCATTTTATGAAGAAGTGCTACGTTGGCCAGTCAGAATAAACACCCATGATGTGTTATAGTCTGAAGAACAGTCGTAATTCATTGTTAACAAGTGATGTCATGTATACTTTGTTTGCAGTACGTACAGTAGACTGTTTGTTGCGTTTACAGAAATGATGACAGTGACAGTTTGGGGTTTTATTTTCAAAAGGTCATAAGTCCAGCATATTCAAAAAATTGTACCGCAATTATTTTACAATGTAACACAATTATCTCACACATGTAACATCATTTATGATGTATAGATGTGTGTGTCAAAAATATAAACATATACTATAAGTATATATGTGACCTTGTGCAAATTCCTGATTCAATCATACTCAAGCCACCGATTACATTTAATTGGACCCTGCTCTCCTAATTCTTTTATGAGCTGCAGACGATATTTTCCTTTAAGCAAGCCAAAAATTACGAATATCTTTTGACGAACCATCCTCGTTTTGAGCGACATGCGTCTTTAAATTGCGCCGAAAAGCTGCTTCGGCCTCCACGGAAACCTTGGCATTATCCAACTCAGACCCTGCCACCATTCTGGAGCTTGACTGGCGCTCACACAATGGCGGATATCACCTCGAATTCTCGATGTGGTGGGAAGTACTTTCGTAATCTGCAGTGAAGGAGACAGAATACGGCAGATATTCACCGGCAAAGGACTTGAAGAGCTGCACAAGTCTTCCCGTGTCTCCGCAAGCAAACGATTCTAGCAGATGACACTCCACGATCTGCGCGCTTATGTGCCACTCGATCTGTATTCTTCGCAAAGACCTACTTTCCGTGTCTTTTAGCACATTGTCTGGATGCATACGTCGCACAAGAGTTGTGGGACTTATGACAATAGGTTTGTTCGCGTGGTATGCTTTTTATACTATCTAAGAGCAGGCGATATTTTTCACTTGCCGAAAAGTAGCAAAAACAGCAGTTACTCTAGGCAGGATGACACGACCGACTAACAGCAGTAAATTTATGTCAAAAATATATATAAACAAAATTTTATTTTTAAAAAGTCGATAATCATTGTTGTCTCTGTGTAATTGACGTATATTAACAATTTTAACCACTCAAGATAACTTACTTTTGAGGATAAATGCTTATTAGTTATTTTTATTTCCCTCTGCACTTCTTAGAGGATACCCAAACATATTCTCTTCATCAGCCTGCGTAAAAGCAAATTACTATTTGCAATCGTCACTCTCAAGACACTTCAACGTCTATAATTTAAATTAGACGGCCATTTTTTCCCACCTTGCTCGTTTTGATATTTCTGCTGTACCTCGGCGAGCAAGAACAGAAAAATCTGCTTTTTATAGCACAAATAGCAATTTCTACCGTCAACCGAACAACATACAAAAAAGTGCTTCCGGTGACACGAACGCCAACTAGCAGAAATAGCAATAAACTAGCAGAATAGTAAACCACGTGAACACACCTAATAAAACTATCCTTTTGATGGTATTGCTGTAGTTGAAGATGCTGTAGATGGCACCGTGAAAGCCATCGCTTACGATGTATGTAGCTCAGCTGGAGCCAGCGATGGTGCTACCAAAGACGAAGTCAGGATGCCAGTCGCAGGCGAACCATTAAACGAACATTTCATTTTAATCACTGTGGGGCAAATAAAAAAGTACAGAATTAGTAGATAAATTATTTCGTATATGATTTGCTTAACTACTCAATACATTAACTGCACACTTACAAGACGTAGGAATAATAATTGCACTAAAAATGTATAAATAACTGTTGCATTTGTAATAATTAAAACCTACAAGCGTTCTGCACAATATGTTACGAAATTCATTTGCAATTACGAGGACGACCGATAATACTCCACAGACTATTGAAATGAAGAGCCGAATATCTCATAGTTAACCAGAATTATAGATAAGGAAGTCAGGAGACAGAAGATGATCTATATAAGTAGAATTGAAATAATAAGTAAATTTCATATATTTTAATATTAAGGTATACATAAATATTTAGAATATAAATAATTAATAATTATAATACGTGTAAGAGAAAAAACCAAATTATAATACATTTAGTGGTAGAAACTTTTATTTATATTTATCTTATGGTTTACTTATTAAATATTTTTATTATTGGTACTTATAAACAAAAATCGTAAATAGTGTTGAACAAAAACACCGGCTTTTAAACCAGTTACTAAATTCGCTTGCTTATCCTCTGTTTTATAGAATTATAAATGAAAATGATATTAAATTGTTTTAGGAATTAGAGACGAAAATGGTAATTTAACATTCGCTTATATCAATAATATTGTATTTTTATTAATGAAAACTATTTAATAATTATTTACATGATTTATACATTGTATTATATATTAATATAGCATTTACTCATAGTATATTTACTGTATATACATCATGGAGTTAATTATTTAGCATTCGGTGATAACTTATATTGGATAAATCATTTTTAAATAAATGTTTTGTAATAAAGGTGGATTTAAATCTGTACGAAATATTCCGTATAAGGGAAGCAATTTAATGACGTAAATGGCAAGTGAATAATCACATATGGGATTATATGTGAAGTTGGTGTTAGGAATTTGTAATAAAACATATCAGAAAATGAAAGATGAACGAAAATAAAATTTTGCATGACTGTGGTAAACGTAATAATAAGTACTACTTTTAAAGAATTCTAATTGCAATATTAATCCTTATTACATTATAGGTAATTTTACGATTAAATTTTTGTAATATGAATGGACGTAGTTGTAGAAATTGTTGAAATAATAATACCTAACACAAGATTATAAAACAGAAAAGGACTGGTTGATAGGAATCAGAAATAGTTCTTTTTTTTTTAAACTGAGATCTCATAAAAGTTTAAATTTTGAAACAGATTGTAATGATTTTGATATGTGTGACGGTTGGAAATATGAACTTCATAATGTTATATTGTATAAAGTTTCTTAATTTATAATTTATAAAGCTTATTGTTGTTTCACTATCGTAAATAAAAATATTTCAAACTCTATCTGTCGCCTATAATATAAACAAAGGGACTTATACAATACTGCATAATTACGTATTATATAATTTCTCACTGCCTAAAAACACTAGTTTCAACAATTCTGAATTTTCAGTAGTGCATGCTTATTACTGACAATCACAGATTACTTATGCAAATTTCCTTATATTTCTAAAGTTAAGGTCGGAATTCATATTTGTTTCACTGCTGCAGCGCCGATCTGAGGGTATTATACACAAGCTGAGGAAATTGTTGTATCTCAGATTATTTATTAAAACGGTTTAAAGTACACGTACCCTGCTGGCAGTTCAGTCTCCGATATTTTATCGGAAAAAAATGAAAGTTTTTTGCATATTTTAAAAATGGTTTGTCTTCTAAAAATGATTAGGAGTTTTCTTTTCTGGGTTAAAAAAAAAATGTAAATCATTTGATATTGTTTCTGAGAGGTGTCATATTTAAGGAGTTTGCTACGTTTGTTTAAATTCAGTTTCGATGTGAATCTGAACTGTTTTTATATATGCAGAATGAACCATTAGAATTTTTTTCTTAACTGCCCAATGTTTTTTTCAAAATACCCTACTGAAAACTAAGTGTTATTTGTAGGTTCTCTAGTGTCAGTAAATCAGACAAGCCCTTGTAGACCTGCCATTTAAGACGGAATTGTGCAGTTTCTTGAAAAATATGTAAAACTAAAAATCGATGTAATGGGCCTTTTTGAAAAACTTTAGAAATTCTCAAAAATACTGTGTTTCTTAATTGTTTTTTAAGAGTAATAAAAATCTAAGAGATATGAATACTGAAGTTTATCGTGTCAGATATTGCGACTTTGCTGCAAGTTACCACAGTTGGTCCAGCAACCAATAATACGAAAGGCATAAAACTGAAATGTGGTGACATTACGTCAAAATGAGTCTTACGTGTTAGTATTTCAATTAAAATTGCATTATGTCAAGTTTTATTATTGAAAATACTCACCAATAAAGCAAATTGTGCCTACATGAGGAAATATGCCTCAGAGATTGCTTTAGGCCATTTTATTATCTTTTGAAAACATACCTATAAATGTCTGCAGGGATGTTGGTTACCAAAACATGCCTTGCTACATGAATACACATGTAGGGGTTAGAATCCAGCCTGGTTCATGTAGGGCTATCCAGCATCATGAAAATTTAATTTAACTCTTTAAATACTTCTCCGCAGTAAAAATAAATGAACAGCGATGTTTTAATTATTAAAAATTCTTTAATATTTGACAAATACGAAAAATCCTATGGTTAATATTTAGGGCTATTGGATACCAAGGTATGACCTGTTAAAATGTGGTTGTAATGCTCACTCATGAAACACATCACTGTAAGAGTACATAATAATATATTTTTTTAAATATTATAGTTATATCCAAAAACAGTATTTTTTTTTATATTTAGAATTTTGGAATTTTGATAATAGAGCCAAGCTGTTGTGTAATTGTATTTCTCCAAAATAGATTAGGTTAGCAATAATAAGTCAGATTTCAACAACAAAAAAGGAAACAGCTTCGAATACTTTTACCCCACCATTATGTAGTTATTTTATGTGTTCTTATTCCTCCTGTAATGCCTACAATCTTTACTAAACTCTAAAATATTAAATACTGTAATCGCGATAGAAAACCAGTTAGAGGATTGACACAAATCACATGTTCCATAGTACAACAACTGGCAGAAATAATAAATTTGCTTTCATCGCACACTTCTCAGGTACTCTTATTAGAGTAGAAAAATAAAGAGTTTATATTAAATAAGATTTTGCTACGTTTATTCATACGAACCATAAAAAAAAACATATTGCGTTATCTGTAACGCGATTCGTTGAAAGTATTTCGAAAAAATTTTGCAACTTTCAAAACTAAGTTTGTACTCATAGGGCAGGAAGATGACCAGGAGAGTGAGCACATGCTTAACACATAGCGTCCTCACCGTACAATTAGAGAAGCTTTGCTAATGACCTGTCTTAACTATCACATCCTCACTTCTAACTCTCTTTGTCTCTGACAGAGAGTTAAAGAACAGCGCAGGCGTTGCACGAAACTATTTTGCCGCGCCATAAAATCTCATAAAATGATCCAGGAATATTTTCGCTCTCATTAAATGCTTTTATTTTCTGAAGAAGGTATAACTTAAGTAATTGACGTAAAGAACTTTTTGAATACTTAATATTCGTTTTCGTGAGATCACGATCTTGATTTTTCTAGATGGTGTAATGAAATTTATTTAGAAACCATAGTTTACTCTACATATGGAGCTTCAACTAACGAAATAGTAACTCAAGTGGAGGGGTAAAAATACTTCGCGTTGATAGCTCATCTCCACACGCTGACTATCCACAATATTCCCAAAACGGGAGCTTTGTATAAATTTCCTGTAAAAAACCACAATTTACTACATCTCGCGTGTTGACAATTTAGACGCTAAACTCGTCAATGGTCGTATGGTGGCGGTCACTCTAGTTGAATTTTAGGGCGTGCAAACAAACATGCTTGGGGTTGTCCGTTAGCCGGTCCCCTTGGTGGATAATTACCTCACAGCCTTCCTCACAACGACTTCCGTCTGTCGGTACTCTGGCACTGATACGCTGCGATCCACTATCCACTCTAATATAGCGTGCGAGCTCATGTTCACATTTCACAAACCGATGAGTTTCCAAGTAATACTTCAGTTAACCCATATCAATGTCTCACTCTAAATCCGATTCACCAATTTAAACACTGAAATTACACATATTTGTAGCAGTCAACAAAAGAAAATTAACTATTTGACACCAAAAATGGGCAAATATCTTTACGCAAATTCTGTCGTGAATAGATATAAGAAAATGTACTATTTAGTGAAATGTATTTAACTCTGGACATTATAAGAACAGATTTCCAAGAATGCCTCACATGTTACCTACCATTGGGATCCGATAGTTAATAAATCTCTAATGTAATTTAAAATATTAATAATTATTTTATGTTCAAAAATATTTTTATAACTAAACGAGTCAAACGAAATATATTAGCTTGCTATATAAATCACTATTATTAATTATTATGATCTAAAAGTTACATATATTTTATGTATGGGCTGCTATTTAGTGGATGAAAACTAACATAGGCATATATGTAAAAATCATTTTTATGTACAAGGGCCTTAAAATGCATAATTATATTTTATATTGAAAATGGAAACTCGTTCGACAATTTGGAGGAATTAGTTCTCTACACTTCTCGCTAGACCTTTCGATAGCGAACAGCTATTGTGGTTAGACATTAGAAAGTGAAAATAATCCACAAAAACCATATTGAAATCAAAAGTCAATTAAAAGTATAATGCACGAGTAGAGCAGGTGGCGCCTGATAGAATAATTGATAAATAACTTAAATATAATTAAAATTATTTGGTGGTTGCCCAGAAATTATAGTTATCGCTGGAGTAGATTTTGAGTCGTAAAATTAGTAGTTTCTACCCTGCCTTCCTTGAGAGGACTAACTTATTCCAACAGGCCTACAAGCTACAACTAGTACAGATATCTATGAATGCACAAATGCTGTGTGTCCTAGATTCGGTACTGGTAATAGACAACAATGGCCAGATGGAAATAACAAAATAATTCAGTATCAACAAATAAATTTTCATTTCCCCATTACAGACAATTAATTTGGTTGCCCCAAATATATTTTGTTTTATTCAACAAAATCTTTCTCAGTGCAAGGAACATAAAAACAAGAGAAATCGATACTGTCGGTAAGTGATGAACTCACTAAAAAGCCTTTGCACCATGCTCGATGCATTTGGGGTGTTATCGTGAACTAAGGGATTACTGCTGTGAATGTATTTCTTAAAAGCAACTAATGGTTCTGATGAAGATTTGTCCTACTTCTTTACTGTGCATAGCTTCATATATAAAGCTACAGATGTTTTAAGCTGGCCGGGGATGACACAAACCGTCTCGATAAAAAAAAAATCGAAATTTCGCGTATTCAAATTTATTATATACCCAATACGTCGCAGATTGTGGCACAAGTACTTGGATATAATATACTCTCAAAAAGAATGATTTCATTCGTCACATTCAGAAAGCACTGACAGCCAAGTTAGTTAAAAAAATTTAATAACGGCATTGGCTGCTAACTAACATATATCCTTTCTGGAGGGAAAATGCACTCGCTCATTTCTGGAAATAAGATACAGCTCCTTTTGTGATTGTTCTGCAAAGCGTCGTTGTAAACGGCACTGTCGAGCTATGCTATGGATGGAAAAGAAAACATCGTACCAATGCAAATTTTTTGGATGTGGTATTCATCAAACTAAAGGTTGGTCACGAGTATGTGAATAAAGAGAGAACAGCTCCAGACAATTCCCTGAAGGTAACTAGTTGCAAATTATAAATTTTCTACGAAGACCACCATGGCCCTGGATGCTAACGCGGCGACTTGACAGCAAAATTCTACGTTCGGAGCCCAGATATGGCTAGTAGTGTGCGCATTTTAAAATACTGCCACAGTCAATAACTTCGTTGACTAGCTGGTACCCCGAGTGCAGGCTGACACGCACCTATAAGTTCACTATGTTCGTAGACTGGCTTCCCAAGTGTAGGAAAGTCAATCATGTCTAGGCAGCCACGCACCAATAAGTTCACTACGTTCGTGGACTGGCTTCCCAAGTGTAGGAAAGCCAATCACTTGTAGGCAGCCACGCACCTATAAGTTCACTATGTTCGTGGACTGGCTTCCCAAATGTAGGAAAGCCAATCACGTGTAGGCAGCCACGCACCAATAACTTCACTACGTTCGTGGACTGGCTTCCCAAATGTAGGAAAGCCAATCATGTCTAGGCAGCCACGCACCAATAACTTCACTACGTTCGTGGACTGGCTTCCCAAATGTAGGAAAGCCAATCATGTCTAGGCAGCCACGCACCTATAAGTTCACTACGTTCGTGGACTGGCTTCCCAAGTATAAGAAAGCCACGCACGAAGGCGCCCACAAACGTATTGACAATAATAAGTAGAAATAATGATTAACTTAGAATGTGAGCAGCCTTGCCCTTTACACGATTAACAAACTAAGAAAATTATATGAAGCATTAATAAACCGGTTAAGATCAAACTCTACTTGCTGAAAAACGCTCCGCTGCTCTTGTAATGAATGCTGAATATCACGCGCAGTTGCCTACGCACAGTGCAGTTCGAATAATATAACAGTTTGCGAGCAAGTTTTTGGCATGAAATCTGGCTGCATGAGAAAATGTTTATTGACTAACTTTATGTAACAGTGGACAACCTGTCTACGAAGTGTAGCATACTGTTATTATTTTATTTGAAAATTCATTTTAATGTTTTTATAAATTATTTACCAATAGTTCTTTAAATGTCTATCCATTATTTCAACACTCGGTTTACCATCAATAAATGGTTTGTATTTTAATTTACTCAATATTTCTCGAAGTATTTTGTTCCTCTTTATACGCTCGATAATAAAATATGGGGATAGACACAAAAACCACATTCATAGCTTCAGTAATATCTGAGATCTACACAATTGACTTTCCAAGCAGACATAGCAGTTCTCGTGATCTGTATTTACCATAGTTTTGAAATGCGTTTTTCTAAAGAATACGAAATAACATAATATAGTGCGTGAACGTAAATAAATGTTTCCAAGTTTTGCATATTTACGTTATTCTTGTTGAAATAATTTCGTCGGAATTGTTTATACCCTTATCAGGCACGAGTAAATGCATTAACATAAACTGTTGCTATCCTTATTGTGACGAAAATCACAAACAAACTCGTGAGTCGTATTTTCGGACGAATGCAATCAAAGACCCGACAACCCTACAGTAAACCAAATAAATGCAGTTCTGGACCAAGCTGATTTTGTTCGCGCAATAAATTATGTAATAATAGCTAAAGAAATTTACCAGCTAAAAAATACTTCATTCACTTCGAACATTCGAATTATTCTTCATGATGCTGGAACAACTAAATAATTGTTAGGCTCAACAAATTAATTTTGAATAACATATTTGGTTCAGGGAAATAAATTCAGAGTTTAGGAGCAACAACAGATTAGTCCCCTGAACAAAGTAAAGTTCAGTGTAAACAAGTGCTTTTTAGCAAATTTGCTTGTTATCTTTCTGACGGCGAAGGCGTGATATAATAGTGCCCGTGGAATAATTTTCATCATATTTCACTATGGTTTCACTGACCTGAGAACATTGATCTTAGCCACACCACATTTGTTCACGAAAAAAAGCGTAATTTTAATTGTTGCGACAAAAAAAGTTCGGAACTGCACTAGCTTCAATATATCTCTACGCCATCTGTAAGAACAATAGTAAATTATTTGTATTTGATTTCATTGGCACAGTTTTTTATGAGACCGGGGCATATAGTATAGTCTGTGAATGATGTCTCCTACTACGCGAGGGACTTACTAGATGCCGTTTTCTGCTTTGGGAAGTGTACGTAATTATATCCACTTGCTTTTCAACGGCTAATATTTACACCACAGTGACTGAAAGGGTTCATATTAGTGTACTCATAATTTGAGCTTGTAAAACCATGATAATGCAAGACTTTAAGCCACCTTGCGACAGACGCACGTACGTCTATATGTAAATCTCGGGTTACATCTCAGGCAACGCTTTTACACCAGGCTTCTGTTGTATAAGACCGAAAGGATGGTACCTGTATTTCTTGTAATGCAGTCGTCCTCCTTTTGTGGTTCCTAAGTGGATGGGGATCGATGCTGAAACTCGCGGAATCGCAAGTGGTTCGAGAATGACTCCTTGTGCTTTCCACACGCAACAAGGTGTTACAAGTTGTGATAAGGCCTTAGCTGAGCGGCCTGCCCGATTGCACATTCGCATAATTATCCAGGACACGGAGAGTGATTGCTGAAATTAGTTATGGAACAGCAAACCACAGAAACCCCCTCCACTGACCAGTGAATGGGAACAACGCAGCTGCTATAGGGCAGTGTGGCCCGTGGGCGGTGTCTTTTGTCGTCCGGCCATTGGAACGAAGACCATAATTAAATTATAACGTAACAGCAGTTTATCTTGTTACGTGCAGATTCATTTAGAAGGGTTGTTCTCAAGGTGTACAAAAGAAGTTGCAGGAAAAATAATGAAATAATCATAACCTAGGGATGATAAGTTGTCAGGGAAATTCTTGCCCTGTAGCTAAAATTTTAAATTTAACATCCACCGAGGTCTATGTGTATCTGATTGCAGTTGAACTTATAAATTGCTTAGGCGGTTTTCAAAAGTAATGGCTCCATACGTACCTATATGAATAGATCACATGAATGTGATCTATAGATAAAAAACTCTCCCACATTTAACCTCTTTTCCATCGTCAGTAAAACCGACTTACAGTGGCGCAGTCGGCTGGTGCGCTTCCGATCTGAGATGCGGGAGGCTCTGGGTTCGAATCCCAGGCAAGTCATGGGTGTTGATTTAAATTGGGTTATAAGTTCGCTTGTAAGCCGTCCACTGCTAAGCTTTCAAGCATAAAACCAGGGGATGTTAAAAATCCCTTTACAATACATATATGAATTTACGGAAGGACTCTCTGATTTGTTAACAAAAGAATATCACACATGAGGGCAATTTCACTGATACTGACTATGAAAACTACACGAAAATTGTTTTAGATACAAATGCTGCATTCCAAGAATATAATCCCAAGAAAAATAAACTCGAATAGAAGTTGGAAATACAAAAACATAATTAAACCAATTTATGATAACTATATAAAAGAATCACATTCAAGAATAACACCAAACATACAAGAAAAAAATATTTCTCTGAGAACTCCTAGATGTGGAGAAGGTATAAAAAAATACAATAATTTACCAAAAGAATATGTTTCGATAGATGATGTTAGAAAATTGGCTGATAGATTATTAGTTATTCATAGTGAAGATAATGCTGGAAATAAAAATTATTACAATGAAAAAGTAGACTTATTGAATATGTTAAACAATAAATTTTCTGATTTTGTTGTTAATAATCCAAAAGGAATTTATTATCTTATAGGAGTTTTAAATGTAATTCCACATTTATTTTGGAATTCTGAACATCATGGAAAATGTGTTCTATATTGGGCATTAAATAATTTAAATTTACCCGAAATGCATTTACCCGGTTATAATTTTTGTGGTCCATTTACAAAATTAAATTAAAGGTTACAAGGAGATACAGGAATAAATAAATAAGATGAATCACGTAAATATCCAGATATTCCTTATAAAGATCATAAAGATTTAGAATCTAGACATGAAGCTAACAAGATTTTACAAAAAGGAGCAAAAGAAATTATGTTACGAAAAATACTCCAATCGGTGAAAAAATTGTTTCTACAGATGTTGCTTCAACTATGTTAACAAAAAGAAAAATGTTTTTGGGCAATTTTTACGTGTGCCTATATGGTTATGCATTGTGTATTTTCTCTCGAACAGTTTTGCTGTTCCGCATTAGTTAATCAAATGTAGTATCATTATATTACCTATTAAATACTCCCGACTTTTAATTTACTATTCCTTAACTTTATCAAAAAGTTACTTTCAAAATTGCACATTTTAAAAATTAAGCATTATATATTGCACACTCTAAATCTGAATCAATGAGAAATATATTTTTCAGTCAGTCAACGGTACCTGACTGATCAACAGTCACTTCAGTGAAATTAACTAATGAATCCGTGAAAAAGGCCAGATTTCCTTCACTTATTGATTCAGTGACATTTTCCACTGATTTATCAGTAATTTTTCTTTCGCTATTTTTCAATGATTTGTTTTATGACTGATGGATCTGTTAAAAAGTGTGTAAAATAGACGTCAAACAACGTTAAAAAATGGCCGTCAAACAAAGTTTAAAAATAGCCATTAAACAATGTGTATCAAGTGAAATAACAAAGAATAAACTAATAAAACTAATACGAAATACTTTGTAAAATGTGTTTCTTCATTCAAAATACAATCTTACGAGCTAATATGATCATTTAGCCAGTCATTCCATTTTACGTCTTTCATTTCGTTTTCATGTAATCATCACAGCGCTCTGTTTGAAGGTTTAAACTGCTTACAATGTGGCGAAGAGAGTGCACTCTAATATATTATTCATTTTAACAATCCTAACGGTAACAATTAAACCAAAAACGTAAAGTAAGTGCATACAATTTAAACTTCACGATTTCGGTAACTACTATAATCATATATTTTCCTAATACTTCTTAGTTTGACTTGGTAGCGCAGGTGGTAAGGTAACAGCCCGAAAGCGTAGTGGAAAGGGTGTGTTAGTACATTCCCGGCAACATTAACGAATTTTTTACTCTTTTTAAAATTACAGTAAAGTGAGCAATATAAAAAGTAATCTATCGTAAATATATCTATTCCACGTAATAATTTGGCTAAGGCCAATAAAAACTATTTAATTCACCACTGCTGTCGGCCGTCACTTATTCAATCAGTAAAATTGTTTCACGTCACTAATTCAATCAGTGTAACTTTTTCACTGAAACAATCAGCGGTGTTACAATGATTTAAGGAGAAACATTTTCACTCATACGAGTAGTTAAATTTCACTGAGAATTAGTGGTTTTCCACTCATTCGAATTTAGAATGCAGGAAAACACCAAGTGGCAAATTTCACCAAAGCGTGGCATGTTAGCAATAAATAAAAATAAATGCGTTAACAGCTCATTTGGTGCTCCGTTTCGGAATATAGTGCTACCATAAAGATCAAGCTTAAATAATCATATCTGAGAAACTGCAAAATAGAATATGCAAAATATGAATGAATATTTATGAACAGAATTTTAAGCACTAAGATATTATTATCATAAAGGTGGTAGTAGTATATGTGTAGGTCCAGGAGAATACAATTTTTGCCCTAAAATTCCTCGATTTTTCCTCGAATTTCATGCTTTATACATCCAAAAAGTTACAAAATAAAAATTACACACAAAATCCTACACGAATACTGACCGTAATATTTGTGCAAAAATTAAGCAAAATCAACCGAGTACGCATTAAACTAAACAAATATAGACAAAAATGGCACTAAATCTAGCAAAAAAATTAAGGTAATTTAGCCCAAAATTATGCAAATGAAGCTAAAATCAAATG
This sequence comes from Dryococelus australis, assembly GCA_029891345.1. Classification (NCBI taxonomy): domain Eukaryota; kingdom Metazoa; phylum Arthropoda; class Insecta; order Phasmatodea; family Phasmatidae; genus Dryococelus; species Dryococelus australis. The sequence goes on from CM057009.1 coordinate 109,813,733, forward strand.
AAATATTATGTTATTATTCTTTATAGATTATATTCGAAGCTCTCCAAGTTTTTTAAATACTTCTTCTATATGTTAAAATTCGTCACCAATTTCATGAAGTTCATCTTCATCACAAACACTATCTAAAATCATTAACTATAATTTTTATAGATTTCAATAGAATTCGAAAACTATGTTAAGGAGTTCGGGAGACTTCATATTTATATTATACGCTGGGAAAGTTGATTTGGAAACTCATTTTAAAACGTTAGTCAAACTGCATGGTAAACCAAGCGAAGCCATTTCTATTTATAAAGGAAAAAACTATTTAGCTTTAACAAAATGATTTTATATTCGATTAATTAACTTAACTAAACATCTAAAATTTTCTATAAAATTATGGAAACATTTTGTTGTTTCCATAAAATCATTTACATCCTCCACATATTAATTTAAAAAATGTACATTTCCTCAGTAATATTTTCTTTTAAACAATCATAAGTTAGATTCCTTTGACTAATTAGAACAACATTACAAATTGTTCCTGCTTCAACAGCTTAGTTAAAATCTACGGAAATTTTTATGTTTGTTTTATCTTTAACAGCAGTTGTTTTTCTATATAATTAATCAATAACAAATAATGGTCCTCGCCCCCAAAATGAATAGTAATTGATATTACCTTGAGTGTTTGCAGTTGGTTTATAATAAAGTTCATTAAACATTTTATAACAAATGCCATTTTTAATATCTAGATTACAATTTTCTATAGGAAATATCTCATTTCTTCCATTATTAACATATATATTTCTTACATTACAGTGATCAAACATAGCAGCATGTACATATTGTTAAACACGTTATTTTTCTATTAGCTGGAATGCCTACAATTACAAAATCAGGCATATCAAATTGTAAATTATTAAACTGATCTCTTATGTCAAAATTAAAAACAGTTCCAGCAGGATCTTCTTTTTCTAAAAATTGCCAATAATTTAAACTAATAGGTATTTTTGGACGTTTGTATTTTTTTAAACTGCAATGACTGTGTTATATTGTCATTCAACAATTGGCCACATCATTTACAATTTTTTAATAACAATTTTACTTAGATCAGTATAAATTTTCGGAACTAAACCATCTGTGTTCTTAGTTTCATAAACAATTGTTATCAGACGAATTTCGAATAAAAATAATTTTATAACCGCTTTTCGAATAAATTTAATTGTTATCTCGAATAAAACCAAACAGATATCTCAGTGGATAGGTTATTTCATTTGTTTTGTCACTATGAACAGATTTTACATGGTATTTACACCAGTAAATTATAAAAATTTTTGCTCACTTGGAGATCTTAACAAATTATTCATCATTGTTGTAGTTAAATCTGGGTTATCAACAGCCTCAATACTAGGTCCATGTTTTGAGATTTCTATTCTAGAAAACTGAAAAGGAAAAATGTTAGCACTAATATTAATATTATCTATTTAGCGTATCTTGCCTCATCTCCTTCTTTATCTCTGTTTAGTAACCTAACCTACTTAAAAACATAAGCATCAATCGGGAAAGAAAATCCATCACCTATAGGAATATAAAAATCAGTTATATTATTGTAAACATTTAAATTCCCCCTAGTTTGATCAGCTGGAGGAAAAGTTTGTGTTTCAAAACTCTCTATACTTTTATAACTCAATTATAAATTATATATATATAAATGAAAGATTCATCAAAGGCAGTTTCTCGAGTTAAATTACTCATTGAGAATTACAAAAATTATAAAAAGAATCATAAAGTAGATTATGGAAAAATAAGAAGAAAGATCTATCATTAATTCACGAATTACGAAATATTGGTAAAAAAGTAAAACAAGTAGGCGAAAAAAATAAAAATTTACTAACAACATTAGTTCCAGTTGTAGCAAAAAATTTAGATTATCCATCAACCCCAGAAGAAATATAATTTGAAAGAGAGTTATTCTCAAAGTCTCCTAACGTAAAAGAGCGAATGGAGATTGGACCCGTAAAAAATTTGAGGCATGGTGCATCTGATTCTACTATAAATCTCGAAAAGAAATTACAGAAACAATGAATGATATTGATACTCAATATGGATTACGTGCAGAAGGAAAAAATTTTTACATCGGTAATACACAAGTGATACACATATGAAAATAACCGTAAAAAATAAAGAATATGGATTAATGTAAGGACTCTCTAATTTGTCAACAAAAGAAAAAGAAGATGTCCATTGGGATAGTTTCACTGATATTTTTATTATTATTAAATGGAGAATACTTGGTTTTTTGAAGTGTAAGAAGCTCACTAAAATTAATAATATAAAAAGTCAAAATACTAAAAATGAACGATTAGTTCAGAAAAGTAAATGTTCAATATGCACTTCTAATAAATCAACATTAAAAATAAATAATTGCCTAGTTTAAGAGAAGGTATAATCAATGCATTATATAAACCAGCACGAAAAAGTTTTCCAAGAAGAAAAGTATGGTATTGATGATTTATGGCAAATTGATCTTGTCGTGATGGATACTGGAAATTTAAAAGGAATATCACATATAAATAATGGATACAAGACATATATTATGACAATTATCGATTTTTTTTTTCAAAATATGCATTTGCTATACCAATTCAAGATAAAGCAGCCAAAAATGTAACAAATGCTTTAGAATGTATATTGTTGAAAAGAAAATCGCATAATATACAAATTGACAATGGGTCCGAATTTTATATTTGAAACTTTAAAAAACTTATGCAAAAATATAACATCAATCACTATTCTACATTCAGTGAACTTAAAGCCAGTATTGTGGAAAGATATAACCGTACAATGAAGAACAAAATGTGGATGGAATTTGCTTTAAATGGCATTTACAAATGGGTAAATATATTAGAGGATTTAGTTAAAATATACAAAGAATACCGAACATAATACTATTGGTATGAAACCAATTTAAGTCAATAAGGAAAATGTAAAAAATTTAAGACAACAATATTTTGTAAAAGTGTTTACAAAACCGCAATATAAAGTTTGAGATATTGTCTGAGTGAGTAAACTTAAATTATATTTTGAAAATAGTTTTATAGCTAATTGGACAACAGAATTGTTTACTATTTTTGAGGTTCAAAATTATGATGTACTCACTTACAAACAGAAAGATACCAATGGAGAAGAAATAAAAGGTGGTTTTTATAAATATGTAATTATTAAAACTGACTATCCAAATAAATATTTGGTTGAAAGAGTTTTAAAAACAAAAAGTGATAAAATTGATGTAAAATGGTTGGGTTTTGATAACTCACATAACTCTTGGATAAATAAAATTAATTTAGTGTAAACTTGAATATTAATTCTAGAAAATATTATAATATTAAAATAAAAATCGGCTTCTTACTCAATTCGACAAAGATTATTAATATCATTAATCAGTTGTTATTAAGTATAGTTATTTGTGACAATTTTAAAACAGTTACGAAAACACACAATGTGACTATTCAATATTTCTTTTATTATTTGATATAAATTGATAGAATTTGGAATATAATCAAAACTCAACAATTGTTCACAATTTGGACATCTATCTACAATTCTATCGAATTGTCTATGAACATTTTTTTCTTTAAGTTCTAATGACATTAAAATCATAGTCACAATCGGCATCAAATAATTTTAAAAGAACGAAGGTTGGATTTAAATTTTGATACTGTGTTTGTTGTACAATATGAGGGACCATTAATCTGATTTCCTCATTTCTGCGGGCTATTACATCAAAGCCATATCAACTGTCTCTCTTAAATTTTCAATATTTCTATCCTTAATTTCGTTTATATCTCTTAAATGATTAACTCTAATTTCGTTCAATTTTATATGCTCTATTTTGAATCTTATATGCACCATGTTTCTAATTGATGGAAGAATTTCTTCAGTTACGCAATCTTGGAATTGTTCAGTGTATTTCATTTTTTATTTTAAAATTAATTAATATAATCCAGGTTCATTGATAAATATTGTACGTGGTTGCATATTAAAGGGGTGTGACGAATAACCCAATGGTATATTTCTGTATAATTGCTTATGTTTTTCGTTAATATGATCTATAATTGCTTTATGGGTATCTTTGTATTATAATATTTAAGCAACATCTTTTGCTTTAAACCAAGGATTATTATCATAATCAATAATCATAAAAAATTGTTTACCATTGGAAATAAGTTTATTATTTATGTCTATAATTGACTCGATTTTATATATAAAATTATGTGCTTATACACAAGCCAAATTGGCATGTAGAATTAAGTGTACACACACAGATATATATTCCTTTTTAATAAGGAAATGAAAAATTTATATAAACCAAATTCATTAACAAATATAGTAATATTTTTGTTATTCTCAAGTAGCTCCATTTTGGTGCCACCCCAAATATTCATATGATTAAACTGTTTATCATTAATTTTATAAAAAAAAAGGATATAAAATCTGAACTAGCTAAATTTTCTAAATCATTAACAATATATTTCATTTTAATTATAATTTCATTATATGATTCACACTTTATACTGAACAAGGAAACATTATTTTTACCAACTCTAAATAGTTTCTTTGTAAATTCATTATATTTGTAGAAAGTTTCATTACTAAATAAATGCAGTAAACCATTTGTATATCTAAAAGCTGAGTCTATCATATTTGATAAATAACGAAATTTTTTGATAAATGGAGCATTCTATTTCAGCTGGAAATTACATTAATCTATTTCTGTATAATATACCTTTTCATAAAATATAAAGTTTTTCCTGAGTATGAATTAAAAACAGCTCTTATTTTATATTAATCACTTATTCCAAATTAAGAAAATCCTTTTGGGTATCCCTCAATAATTTTATAATTAGGATATTCAACCATATAAATTTCATCATCAACAATCATATTCATTAAAAAAAAAGTTGATAACACATTTTGTTCGACTCTCTTTCTTGGACATAACAAAATTTATATTTCTAACAGCAAGAATAATAATATAAGACTTCATTTATATACAAAAATATTTAACAGGTTGTAAGAAGGCTAATCATTTCAAATGTAAAAGCATTTAATGTACATTGTATAAAGTACATCATTAGATGTACATAAAATGTGTTCAATGTTTGATTCATCATTCATTCGTTCAACCCACATTTTACCTATAGTGAGCTTTATTTTTAAAAATTGCATTAGGTTTACGGGCTATTACATCATACCAGGGACATTCCAGGTTTGTGGGCTTTTACACAATGCCAGTGACCTGTTATATATTTTTACAGCCTTGATATTGAAACAGGCAAAACTCCAATGGAGAAAATTCCCACTTCACCACCAGCCGACTTTAATTTTTAAATTTTTTTTAAGTGGTGAAATAGAAAGTTTTTTAATTATTTGTATATTTTTATTTTATAGTACCACCCATCCCATATGATGTTGTTACCTTACATCATATGGGAACACCTCAGTTATACATATGTTAAATTACATTTGTATTATAGAGAGAATTTTTTGCTGGTGATTGAGGTGGTAGCAATTCATGGCATCTACTGATTGTATTTTTTATATAAGCATGAGCAAGGTTTTTTTTTAGATCAAATTTGGAATGAATTGGGTGATAATTAAATAGTGAGGGTGCCTACACACCATTAAATTATCCGCATGGACCGGGATTCGAACCCACGACCCACGATTTTGTAGTCGAACGCCTTGTCAACTGAGCCATGTTGACAAGATGAACAATGCGGTGATTATAACAATTCATGCGGCGAGCTGCGGCGAGTTGAAAGCTTCTTTATCACAAGTCACTCACTAAGCGTGTCACAACTGCTGCACCGAGCTCCCCCGAAGGTCGCCAAGTGGAGCCATTCTTGCCAACTGTTCAATGTATTGCTACTATAGAACAGCTCGCTACACTAATGTCGAAGAGAGAGACCATGTGTTATATGTTTTCTGTGCATGTAGTTGGCTTTCTTCTCTCGCCACTAGATGTCAGCACAGTAGAAATGCTTTCTTTTATCGCGAATAGATAGCAGCATGTTTGCTGAAACAGATAAAAGGATTCTCGCACAATAAGTGCAACTTTCAGTCTTTGATTGTATTTCTGTATTTTCCTTCTGTCATTTTTCTATGCAGACCTAATTTTATAAAACCATAGTCTTTGTTCCAACAGGTTGCACAGATCTCTTTAAATTTCTTTTAAGTCTTATCTCCACCAACAAAATCATAATATGGAGGGTTCAGAGCAGAAGTGGACTAAGTCCACGAAGTGCTATTTTCAGATAAATGAGTTTAAAGTTAGTGGTCTATTGCTAATTCTGGTTTAACAATTTTTATGGTTGGGTGTACCCAAAATGTCATGCATGTGTTAACTTAAGTATTACCATATGTCTTACATAAATATAACTTGTTGTAGGTTAGCAGGCATCTGTTATTTAATGCAAAGTGGGAGCTGGTTCGCTTTTCCTCTGAAAGTTTTGACATCTAGGGTTTTGTGTAACATGCTTTGTTTGGCAAGTGGTTTACCGGAATAGACATGATTTTACAGCATCTTTTTCACATTTTAAACAATTATTAATTAAAACTTGATAAAAAAACAGAACAATTTTTAATGTGACATTGAAATACATACCAATTTTATGCTGAAATCCAGTACAATATTTTCAAGAGGCCAATGTTGCGGAATTTTTTCACTAATATCACCATACACACAAAATATATCACTTTGTATAACTTTACAGCAAATGAAGTATTAATATTTCTTTATGTGGTCACGTGTCCTTTAACCATACACATTGTAATATTTCCATTAAACACACACAATATCACCATTTTAAGATCAACATTTTGAGGGATGTTTATGTTGATGAAAAGTAAAAACCCTGAATGTTTGTATAGCAACATTATTGCTAGACATTAACAAATTTGTTTCATTATATGAAAGATTCACTCTGCAAAGTTTAAGATTATACATATTTTTTAAACTTATAAACATCACTTAATCAAACACATTCGTCTAATTGTCAGTTTCAGAATCTTGGGAGACCATTTGCGATCTAGTGTTAGAGCTGACTGGAAGGCTCTTGAAGTTCTTGTGATGTACTGGAGGGGTGTATGGAAGCAGTGCTGTCATGTCATTCTTTTTGGCTTCGCTGATTAGGTGATGACTTGGGTAAAGAGGAACTTGTTCAATACTAACCAAAGATTGTACATTTATTCCAGGTCCATGTTTTTGTAGGTCGATCTGGCAAAATTCAACAAGGTCATTGAAGGTTTCTTTGAACTTGATTCAAGAAGGGGAGCCATTTTCGAAATGTAGCCAGCGCATCTGTTACCAATTAAGTGAATTTCCATCAGTATCTTTTTTCCAGTTGCATACTGCTTTCTCCAAGGCCCCAGTACTGAAAAACTCTATTAAAAGCATTGAAATTTATTTAAATTTTGGTTTCTTATGCTATGCTGTTCTTATATCATTTAGCTAGTCTTCTGGCACAAAAATGTTCTGCTGTTTGATACTTTTTTTCAATGAAGCCGAAATCTACATCATTTGGAAGAAAAGAGTGTCCAGAAACCAAAAAAATTAGATCAATAACATCCATAGTCATTTTAGGGTCCTGTTCATGTTTCAACATTGTGAGTGTAATTTTAATGTTTCGGTTTTGTCCTGTACAAGAATCGGAAAACATAATAATTGTTTTGTAAGGAGCAGCATTTTCACATAAGTGTTTCTGAACACAATATGAAAGGTCCTGGGATCATCTGCCCTCTTCAGTTTCATCCCAAACATACATACAACTAGTTGCTTCATGAAACGAATGTGTGCCAAAGTTATTCATGTACATATTTCTTTTTTAGTATGCAACTGATGTGGATAATTTTGGGAAGGACTGAGCTTTTTGAAAGACAAATGTGCAAACATATGTGTCTTCAGAAATGCGTTTACTGTCATCATTTAGAACTTGCCTTGCCTTTTCAGAACAAGCAAGGTGAAGCTCTTTTTAATGTTTCAGTTGGTTTTTTTCCCTTTGTCATTCACAACTTCAAGTTCCATGCGAAGTTCATCACATAAACGACAAGTATCCTTAGGCGGTACTCTAAAGTGAAGATTAAATTTAGTTGCAATTACATGGTAATAATATTTTTCTTAAACAGGCTGCTTGTTTTCCACAAAACATTTATCAACATACAGATCATACATTTTTCAGATATTTAAATAAGGATGTAAATATTTTCTGTCAATATTATCTTTCCTTGCATAATGACTGTGATAACAAGGAAAGGACTGTATGTGAGCAACATCATCTTTATCATCAATTTTGTTAGCTGAAATATTTTTCCCTCTGCCATCAAGAACACCAAACACCCCATCTTTGCTAAGATATCTGTACAGTCGTCCCAACTGATTTGATGTGCCTAGAAAAAATGTCTCGCAAACTCTTACATTCTCCCCTTTAACATGAATGAAGTAATGAAAACTGTCGATTTATGGTACCCAGTCCCATCTCGTTAACATGATCTTGCACATTTAGATGTTTTAACCAAAGCACATAAAGACATTTTGTTGGGAATAATTTCCCAGCTTCCAAAATCAAGAAAGAAAGTCTGTAAGACTTTTTGTGATATAATTTCTCTGGACATTTTCTGAAATATTTACAATCAAAATTACTGGTGAAGGTCTTGCCTGGAACAAACTTATTTTTTGCTCTTGTATACGTTTATCCACTATTATGACATTGCTTTCCTCACATTTAGTCCTCTTCCTACCTCGTGAACTACCACCCTGAGATGCATAATCAATTTGTGGAGTTTCTGAAACATTAGCATACACTACAATTTACGCTTTTCATTAAGTGAAAATCCACAAGTTGATGAATTATATCAGCATTAGTTTAATTTTTGTGTGGCCGCATGGTTCGAATGATCTATGTATCAACATTGTACCACTGCATTCGTTTGTTGAAAAAATAAACAGTTCTGACAGATACTGTAAACTATCCTCTCATGCATTGTAAAACATGCTCGAATACCAATGTAAAAATGTTCCAATGTTTAATAATGTTTTAATGTTGATACAATTCATAATGGTTACTTTTTAATAAGAGTAACATAGGCCCTATCTAGTAACATCCCCTTGATTATGGAAACAAGAAGTTTGGTTATTTAAAAATTAATTGAACTCTTCAGCTGTAAATTGCAATTTAATTGTAAAACAAATTAATTTTATTAATGTTTCTTGTGTAGGCATAGTATCCCAGTCGGCAAAACAGGCTATGGTAAAATAAAATATCAAGCCAAGTGGGCTCTCCGAGCCCAAAGCATAGTTTTAAAGTAATGTAAACTGTTTTTCTTACGTTCAGTAGCATGGTATGGTCCTGCAACTGAAGACTGGCTAGTACTAGGCACAACATCCTTTTCTCTGTCAGTCAAGCATGGGACAGTAGCATGGAGTGGTCCTAAATCCACTCCATCTCCATTTTCGTCATCAGAGTGTAAGAAATATTAAGGACAACAAAAGTAATTATCTGACCAGAATACTTTGGTAAGCATACAGGAAGACAAACATATATAAAGGAAATTTACAAAAATTGACCAGGGCCTAACAACCTACAAAAATTCTTGGATATAGTCTTAAAACCTTACCTTCAGTATCGTCAGCATAGCTTGGATGCCAATCTTCATCAGAATACTTTATTTATCCACAGGTATTAAAACCATAAAACTATGCTGTAGTTGGGAAAAATTGTTAGAACACTTCAACAAACAAACAACCACTAGCAGTGCTGCATCCTAACACCCCTGTACAATGCAAATGGACTTGGTCTGGTTCAGCTCTGAAGAAATCTGAGGATCCTTCATTGCTCAACACAACTACAGCCATCTGTGACCACATTATTAAAGTACGAACTTGGGTCATTATTGCCTTGAAAAATATCACTTTTATTCTTTGTGCCTACATTATAACTCAAAATATCAAATTTTTGGACTTGGTTCACTTCAGCTCTGAACGCTCCATTTATGTGTTTTAAATTTTTGTCTTCTTGTTTAAATATACATAGAAAGTTCGCATTGTCTCTCACAAATTGCTTGGGTACTTATGAATAAGTCTGTGCCAAATAAAATAAATCAACATTTTTATGCCTTCCCGTGGTAAAGTACTCGTGGATAACATCTTGGTTTTCTGAGATGACTTCATCGAAAATAACTAGAGAATTATTTTCACACTGACCTAGAGGAATCATTTCATCATTGCTATTTAAAAAATAAGCCATATTTTTATCTAACTTGTTGGATATGACATCAAAATCATTTTGTAACTGAATATATTTTGTTTGATTTAAACTTTTTGAATGAACACACATTTTATTAAAATTTAGCAATCCTGGATTATATATAAAATGAATCATCAGGTCTGTATTTCTGCATCCACTGAGACCAACTATAACTGCCCTTATATTGTCAGACAAAAGTTCGCCATTCTTTATTTTATTAGCATCTTCTTCGGAAATTAAAACACCAATACCCTAATCGACTTTTTTCATTTAATAACATAATTTTTTGTAATAAATTGACAATTAAGTGTTTAAGTTAACAAATAATACTTCTATATTAAATAAAAATCTTCATTATTATACAATTCATCAAGATAATTCATTTGCATTGGTTAGTTTTCATATGAAATTTGTGGCTCCTAATATAGACAATAATACTACAACGACAATTGAAATATTGAGTGCTGGTGTTGATAAGAATGAAGTTTTCAATATTCATAGAGGACAGTACAATGTTGAATCTTTAAAAGAAGCTATAAATTCAAGTGATGCATTTTCAACCAATTACAATGAATTGACAGCAGACAATGTGAAAAACAGAATATTAGTTAAATCTAAGTTTGATATTAAAATTTGATGACCAATTACCTGATGTGCTTGGATTTAAAATAAATATGACTATTGAAATAGACAAAGTTGTTATAGGCAGTAAATTACACAATTTCGATCCATTTAAAACAAAAAATTTCTACTGTAATTTGGCATATGGAATTTTTTTAAAATATGATGAATACAATCACTTACAAACACATAATTGCCAGTTTCCCATCAAAAACTATGTTTGGTTTTAGAGATTCTATTGTCCGCAAGCCCACATATCTAATTTTTTATCAAATTAATAACGAGCAGTTTAATTATATTGTTTTAGAAATTAGGGATGGAAATGGTAAACTCATTGATTTTAATGGTTCTCATATCGATATTATTTTGGAAATTAATTATGTTGAAAATATAATTTGTCTAATTTCAGTGGTTGGTGTGCCTACCATTCAATTTTTTGTCAATCCATTATATATATATAAAATATAAAAATATAAAATTATTTGTTTAATATCCCCATGGTAATAAATCTATTTCATGCTGTCTGTATCATAATATACTACTTTATCACCTAATCTATCTAACACCGCATATAAACGTAGTCTAGCATTTGAAGTGGTAGAAGTTTTTATAAATATATTTGTTGGTATGCTATCATCTACATAATTATATTGTATTTATATGACACTTCAACTATTGTTTCATTGATTTAAATAGCATTGTTTACTTCTACTCTTTTATCTAATAACAATTCGTACCAACGAGTTGGATCAGTAATATATTCTGTTTGGGTCAAATTTTTTCTTATTCCAAATTTTCCCAAATAAGAATTTAAACAAATTTTGGCAACAGCTTGTTTTCTTGGATTTTATTCGATATTTTCAATGTTTAAATCAATATCTTGTTCTTTTTTTTTTTTTGTAATGCGAATATATTATTTTTTTTATTTATAATCGTCTTCCCAAGGACTAGTTTCCAATTTTAATTTCATAAATGTTTTAAAATAATTTCTGAACACGTTATTGTTTCTTTGTTTAAAATACCAAACTTCATGAATTTTAAGTAATATGTAACCTTTTTCGATAGCTTTATTTAGTTCTAATGTAGTGCAAGTACCATTTATTGCTCTTTCTTCTTCACTATGTTTACATTATCCTTTTTTCTCTACAGCACATGTTAAACATAAAGTAAATAATAGTTTTTCTTGCTTAATTAGAAGTACTGGATGATATAAATTTCTATCTATTTCGATCAATGTAAAACCAATTTTCTTCGTAATTTTTAGGGTTAAATATTTTAATTGGATGACCAACTGGGTAATCATCATAAAATATCACTGTTCGATATTAACTACATATATCTATAAATCATAACTTTTTCCTGAAACTTTTAATTTTGAAGCATTAGTTCTACCACCAAAAATACAACTCTAGGTTGTAATGGTTCTATTACATTTTTAGTATTCTTTAATTGCTTTTATAGAAAATCGATTTTTCTATTTGCAAGTCCACATTTCCTTTACTTTGTAACCATTTTGTCTTAAAATTGTTGTTCGATTGTTTGTTTTAGTAAGAAAATAATCCATGTCTTCTTTGTTACAATTATTTATTGTGTCCGGTGAGTAACAATCAGGACAACCATGCCAAAAACAGCCACGATATTGATATATTGTTTTAGTTTTGTCATCATAGCCATCAACTTTTGCTCCACAAATAGTAACTTCTCCACCATTTAATGGATGTTGAACATTTGGAAATGAATTTAACCACGAAATTGATTCTTTACTAAACCTTTCTTTTTTATCATCTTTAACTATTGCAATAGTATTATTCATAAGAAAAGTTGATCTATAAAAAAACCATCTAAACACCTGCGATTGTTATGTATTAAAATGGATCTATATTTGCAATTTCTATAAAAGATTCTCTAAATTTAATACAACCACGTCTTAAAATATCAACATCGGAATTACAATATTCAAGAAGTTTTTCTTTGAAATTGAAGACATAATTTTATTTTTTTTTCAGCATGGCATTTAAAAAAGTCTTTTCGTTGTCCTTGTTTCATTGTATTGACTCCATAATGTTTTGTAGCAGGTATTTTTCCAATATAATTTTGATTTTCTGGTTTATTGAAAAAGTCTGGAAAATGTCCTTTTTTAAGCTCTTTTAAACCAAATGTTTTGGGAAATGTTGCAAGACATCCTTGAATAAAGTTTATACTATGGATTATTTTGATATTTAGACTCGATATTTTAACGTGCATAATTTTTGAACCCTCATATATTGTGTGAGGTTTTATACTGTTTCTACAACAATATTGTAAAATAAAATATGAATCGTAGCCTTTGGAATTGTGTGCAATAAATGTATATCCTTTATTTCCTTCAGATATTACCCATTCGCAAAACTTATCTTTCGTTTTAAAATGTCTTTTGTTACCATTAAAATCTTGAACAGATATGAAGTTTGGTGTGTGAAAACCAGTATCTTATGTGACTTCGTAGTCAGAATAGTAGTATTTTCCAGTGTTAGAACAATTCATATCATTTTTCTTGTTTCGCCCATTACAATTGCAAGCTTTTGTACAAAAACAGCCTTTTAGAGGCTTCTCTTGCATATAACATTTATGTTCATCAGTTTTCACAAATTCCTTACAATTCCAACTTTTGGTATAACCAAATTCGTGTTTTTTATTTCTCAAGCATATTTTGTTACAAGTTTTACACTTATAAACCGTCTTACACACAGCATTGTGATTAGTAAAACATTCCTGTCCAAAACAATATCTATTTCATTTTTGATTTTACGTGTTTTGATTTTTTACACAAATTACATATATTTTTATTATTTTTCTCACACTCGTGTTGATCTTTATTATTGTACAGTTTGTCATATTTTTTACAATAATAAACACTACCTAAAAATGTTTTCATACTATTAATTACATCATAATGTTCATCGCGTAGATACAAATAAATAGTTGTTGATTTTTTTTTACCAGACTGTATAATTGAGTTGAAATGTGCACTTGAAACAACTTAAATTTTAACATTTAGAAAATGTTCTGCAGCCATAATATCGTCCAAACTGAATCCGATTTCACAACTTTTACCCATTCTTACACAAAGTTCACGAGCCAATTCTCCTCGTAATTTGCTTCCTTTTCTAATATAAATATGCTCATTATTCGTTAATTCTCTACCCAAAATGATATTAGTTTCGTATGTTAAACCCGTAATTATTGTTCCAGTCCCACATTAATTATCACCATTGTTAATTTTATTAATACATTGTTTTGCTTTTATATCTTTAGTTACATTGACATTTTTTTTACCTCTTGCACCATTACCACTGAGTATTTTATAAACATGAATATCAAAAGTAGTTTCATTTATATCTACAATTTCATTCGATGTAAATATTCTCTCAATTTGATTGAGAAAACTTTCGGCGTTTAAATGGTTATTTCATTCCACCAAAATTGTATGGTGAAAATTCTGGTTATTTGCATATTTTCTCATTTGATCACCATTTATATAACCAGGTAATTTTTTTACAGAGCTCATTGCTGCGTGAACTGCATTTCGAACAGCATTAATTTTTTTTCAATCGACTTGCCTTGTAAATTATTTATGTGAATGCTGTATTTTGTTTGCCGAATGTTGCATCTATCATTAAAATAACATTCACGTTCACAATTTTCAAAGGGTGGTCTCCTTTCCACGCGCTCATTAAAAATTTTTTGTTTAAAAGAAAATATTTGACCTAAACTTTTGTTTTCTTCTTTAATTTCGGGTTTTGAAAAAGTGAGATTTTTTAAATTCCTGTTACTTTTACTTTTCGGGGATACAAATATCTGATTACATATTGGAAATGTTTCTTTTAGTTCAGTTCTATCGGTTGAATATAGTTCTCTAACATTGAGATGGGAAAATGGTAAATTTGTAAAGTTTCTTTTCCTTTCTTTATCTATAATAAATGGCATAAAAGCTGTTATTAATTCAGCTTTCCTTAAATTGTACTAACATATAATTTTAAATTTTTTAGCTAAGGTTTTTAGCTCTCGTACTCTCCTTCGCTCAACTCAACTGCTAGATTGTTCGTTGCCTTTATTATTGTTTTATTTATATAGAAAAAATTGACAGTTTAAAAAAAACATATAAAGATAATGTAGAAATATCAAATTAATATAATTAAAGGAATGAAATTGTAATAGTGTTAAATTATTGATAGTATTTTTTTTTTAATATAACTTCTTTTACGATAATATTTATCATTAAAACATTTTTTTTTTCATATTGTTTTACGTTTATCCCTAGCAGTTTTATAATGAGAAAATAACTTTATAGGTTTATTCTCATTACGTGCTGTACATGTCTTAGTGTAACGGGGTGATGCTTTACTATCTTCGGTGACGTCCATTATCTCACCTCTTTCTCTGATCTAAAGGTACAGGGGTATTGCCCCAGTTATTACCTGAAGAGCTTCCGTTTATGTTGTTCTCAATACTTTCGTAGCTGCCAACAGAGCTGCTCTCTTTGTCTTTAAAATTAACTTTTTATCTATATATGCTATGCTGTTATGGACCATACAGTAATTCTGTTCCATGCATGACAATTGCTTTGAAGACACCTTTATATAGCGTCATCATAGTTTTAAAGCCAAGTGTCAAAGACACCGTAAACACTGATTTCATCTTGATATAAATGGATACCGCTTTATCCATTCTGTATCTGATGTGGTCATGGAATCGTAATTTACTATCTACAATCACACCAAGATAATTTACCTTATCATTCAGCTTACTGGGCTACCTTGAAATATTATTATCAGTGTTTTCTTGGGGTTATCCTTCATAAGTATGAACTTCAATTTGCCTTTTCTACGGCAAACTTAAGCATCATTTATTCCCCCACTCTTGTACTTCATTTAATATTTCTTAAGTTTGGCTTTTAGTTATATCTTCCGATCCATACTGGTACGATGACTAACGCATAATCCGCATAGGCAGAAATCTCACTTTCAGCTGGTATTGTCATCTTCAGTAAACTGTGGAAAATACGTTGCATAGGATAGGTCCTAGGACTGAGCATTTTGGGCATGCCCTCGTCAAAGTTTGCCGAACTTCTACCGATTTTAATAATTAGCTACATTGATTCTCGCACTAGGTGTCATCAGCACGTCAAGAAACACATTACTTTAGATATGAGTTATTAGAATATAATATTCATATTACCATCAGCAGTATATGGGTAGGTCCAGCACAATCCATTTTTTCCCTAAAATTCCTCGATATTTCCTGGAATTTCATGCTTTATGCCTCTAAAATGTTACGAAATAAAAATTACACACAACATCCTGCACTAATACTGATCGTAATATTTCTCGAAAAAATTAAGCAAAATCAACCCATTATGCATCAAATTAAGAAAATTAGGCCAAAAATGCAAGCTAATTCAAGCAAAAAAATTTAGTCCAAAATGATGCAAATTAAGCTAAAATTAAATGAAAATATTAAAAAGATAATTGAAATATTCAAATTAATATAAATGAATACGTTTTAAGAGAATTCAATATCATGTACCGATTTTCCATTTTTCAGTTCTTATAGACCTTTAAACATTATAAAAACTTGTTTCTCATTTATTAATTTTAAAGCATTTTTATCAAACATGGTTACATAACGATCTTGTAAACTAAATGTGTGCTTTCCATCTAGAATACAATTAATATATTTTACCAAACTTATATTCATAAATTTTAAATTCTGTAGCAGCATACTATTTATTAATTGTGAGATCTTGTAGTTCAGTCAATTCATATGAATAGTTCAACTTCTTGATAAGAGATACCATTTTGTTTTATTTACAAACAATTGGATTATTAAGAAATTTTTTTTTTGGTCTTAATATTTTTTTTCTTTATAAATAAAATGGAACTAATGTTTGAAATGGAAAATAATACCATATGTAAGCAATGCAAAAATTGTGGTGAATTATTAAACATTAAATGTTATCCATCTCATAACCACACAAAAGATAAGCATATTAACACATATAAAAATGTTCCGCCTTATATGCCAAAAATCATTATGATTTAAATAAAGAGAAAGTACTATGCGAATGTGGAAAATATGTATCTAAACTATATCTCAAAAAGCATAAAAATACAAAATTACACATTGCAAATGAAAATCGACACAGTGATTATTCAACTAAGACGTGTATATTATGTAAAGAGAATAAACCTATATATTCATTTTATCCACATAAAGCGGCTATAGACAAACACACATCAAAATGTAAAACTTGTTTAATAAGTAAATACTGTGCGAATGTGGAAAATATGTTCGTAGTACATATCTCAAAGAGCATAAAAATACTACATCACACAATGCATTTTAATTGTGAAAATTAATACATAATTACGATTTTGAAAATTTAATTGTTGTCTTGCTAACATCTGTGTAATAGGAAGTGTGTCTAATGAAATATTGTGTATGATGGTCGATATCGATACTATAGAATCGTCCTCCATTGCACTCGTGAGGAGAACACCCGTATTCATTCTTCTGAAAGGTTCAATCATGGCGTAGTGTAACGGAATTTTGAAAATTTAATTGTTGTCTTGCTAACATCTGTGTAATAGGAAGTGTGTCTAATGAAATATTGTGTATGATGGTCGATATCGATACTATAGAATCGTCCTCCATTGCACTCGTGAGGAGAACACCCGTATTCATTCTTCTGAAAGGTTCAATCATGGCGTAGTGTAACGGAATTTTGAAAATTTAATTGTTGTCTTGCTAACATCTGTGTAATAGGAAGTGTGTCTAATGAAATATTGTGTATGATGGTCGATATCGATACTATAGAATCGTCCTCCATTGCACTCGTGCGGAGAACACCCGTATTCATTCTTCTGAAAGGTTCAATCATGGCGTAGTGTAACGGAATTTTGAAAATTTAATTGTTGTCTTGCTAACATCTGTGTAATAGGAAGTGTGTCTAATGAAATATTGTGTATGATGGTCGATATCGATACTATAGAATCGTCCTCCATTGCACTCGTGAGGAGAACACCCGTATTCATTCTTCTGAAAGGTTCAATCATGGCGTAGTGTAACGGAATTTTGAAAATTTAATTGTTGTCTTGCTAACATCTGTGTAATAGGAAGTGTGTCTAATGAAATATTGTGTATGATGGTCGATATCGATACTATAGAATCGTCCTCCATTGCACTCGTGCGGAGAACACCCGTATTCATTCTTCTGAAAGGTTCAATCATGGCGTAGTGTAACGGAATTTTGAAAATTTAATTGTTGTCTTGCTAACATCTGTGTAATAGGAAGTGTGTCTAATGAAATATTGTGTATGATGGTCGATATCGATACTATAGAATCGTCCTCCATTGCACTCGTG
Organism: Dryococelus australis; assembly: GCA_029891345.1. Classification (NCBI taxonomy): domain Eukaryota; kingdom Metazoa; phylum Arthropoda; class Insecta; order Phasmatodea; family Phasmatidae; genus Dryococelus; species Dryococelus australis. The sequence goes on from CM057009.1 coordinate 109,832,040, forward strand.
CGGAGAACACCCGTATTCATTCTTCTGAAAGGTTCAATCATGGCGTAGTGTAACGGAATTTTTTCGTGTGCTTCAAATCTACTTAATATCAATTAATAATTATGTCTTACCGCTCAGGGTAAGTGGATTTGGTATTATTAATATTAGGGTATACTGAAGCAGTACTATTTGTGCTCTAACTTGTCGAAATTTTGTTGTTTAGCAATTCAATAGTAGTGTTGGCTTGATTCTTGCGATGGCAGCTTACTAATTTCCATTACCAAAACTATGGTGGCATTCCGCATCTTGTTTCCCTTCTGGAATCGCCAATAATTGCTTCCGGTAGAATGTCAGCTAATAATTTATTATTTATTTTAATTATTTTCTTTGCATTATTGGGATGGCTCGCCTCATCAAATTTTTGTTTTAAAGACCGAAAGCTAGCATTCAGAAAGCGATTTGGAATACAACGTACTCAAAATTTAAGATCTCTCAGACGGTGTTTTGTTTTTGTCTAGGTGTACCCTAAAATACCATTGACCAAATTACCTAAGCGGGCATAACAATAACTGTTGTAGATTTTCTTTAACGCCGCGTCATGTTGCATACCTTTTTTTATATTGTGTGTTTCGTTTCGTAACTAAATGGTTTCTGGAAGACTCAACTGATATACTGAGAGAGAATTAAAAATAGTAAGTAACCCCTCCAGATTTGGAAGATGGTGAATCAAGTAAAATTATTTTTATAAAGATACCTACACTTAAAAATTATCTTGTAAAAAACCAAATGTTCTGAAAACCATGTTTATCCATACATTTTGCTATATAGGAGAAACCTACGGAATGTATTTAAGTATTACATTTGTAAAGGGACTGGGGAAGAGTGTTTTCTGCTCGGCCTTGCATTGCTGATCTTGTCTTTCGATGCTAACCTCTTTACGCCTAAACTTTTCGATTCTCGTTGCACCTTGTTTCCTACGTGACCAATTGCAACCATACACGAAGGTTATCCTAGTGTGTGGTCGGTTCGAGTCTCGATCATATTGTGCTACATCGACGGACATGGGCATGCTCGCGATTGTGCGGTATCGACGGTGAGTTATCTAGCATACGTTCGTTTAGCTCGAGTATTCGTCGGGCAATAGCTTCTTAAACAGCATCGGCCATGCGCCATATGACAAAAGGTTGGTCCCTTACACGATATTCAATGAACGTGACAAATTATATGACTATGTAAATGAATGCACTCCTGACTTAAAGGTTAGTTGTTATTGAACCAACAAACAGTAACGTCTCGGCAGGAGTCAATCTCGGCAGGAGTCAGTCTGCAGGAGTCAATCTTGACAGGAGTCAGTCGACAGGAGTTAGTTGGCAGGAGTAAGTCTGAAGGAGTGCGTTGGCAGGAGTAAAGTTTATCCTTTAATGTATGCTTTAATGAGAAGCAAGCCACTGATTGTGTGAAATATAACACGGAGAATATGTGTACACATAGTTTAAGCGATTATCCTATCACAAGATGGAAAGAAACTGTTTTTCTCTTACGACAAATCTTTTAATACTAAATGACTGCGTGTAAAGAGAAAATCTTCGAAAGTACTGACCTCCGAACTGCAACGACACGATGGGCTTGGTATGTCATTTACTAGAAGCAATAATTTGAAAATAATTTACAAGACATGTAAAGGTAGTGTTATATCGTCTGGACAGTGTGATTGCAATGTTTTGGTCGATGTGGAGGGTGGCAGGTTTTCTATGGGTGGTACCATGTTACCGTAGTGACAAGCGACCGTACGTCTGCTACTGGCTACTGCGCACTGTTGGCAACGGCCAACTGCATGAATGCTTGGCCACGGCTTATTTGTAACCAATAAGAATACTAATGGCTTACTGGAAGTTCATCCCTTTATTTTCCCGACCAATAATGAAACTGTATAGTATTATGTGGCATACGAAAGCTTCGTACGAAAACAGCACAATGTTAAACAATAAAAATGCTACATTTCTGAGGCGAAATGTGCTGATGCGTCAGGCAACCGTACGCGGCGAGCGGCTGTGCGTCAAGCTACCGTACAAATTCTGCTTCGAGGAAGAGTAGCGTAAGTTCAAACCCTTTTTCCCCGTTCAGTGCTACACTCAATATTTCACCTCTCAATCCTGTTGTTTCTCCATCTACGTCGGATGCATTGAAATAAACGTGACCAGTGATTATTATAAAGTAAATAAATACAATAATTTTAGTTTTATTGGTATTTTACTTTAGTGAATAAGCAGCTTGATGTTTAGAAACATTGTGCTCAAACTATAACACCGAAAATATTTTGAACGAGTTCAATTCAACTCCAGACGGGAATCAGTGATATTAGAATTGTTCTTGCTTTAAATATCTAGGGTTCGTAGACCATCGTAATGACGCTAGGGCACTCCCTGCGAGAGGTTCTAAGAAGCTGGGGAGAAATATTAATCAGGATATTATTTAGCTAATTCAGAGATATGTACGCTAAGGTAGCATAAAAGTATTTTTCATATATTTTCCCTTATTATTTGTAAACGTAGGCCTAATGTATATGCGGAAAATAATATTTTTTGTACAGTGGTACGAAATAAAAGTTCTGCAGGGAGTAATTTGAATTTGAAAAGGTAAAGAAAATGTGAAAAGTAAAAAAATTAAGAGTTAAATCACTCATACGTCGTGGTTTTTACAGTTCTTGAAATTTGCAGGCAAGTATGCCTATTAAAATTGTAGTCTCTGATTTCGCCTCATTGTGAAAATTAAGTATTCTTAATAAAATTATATTGATTAAGTCACTTTAAAGTTGTAAGCAATGTGAGACGAAATAATGTCTTGTAATACCAATTGGATTATGAAATTATGTGTTAATTATTATAAAACATTAACTTAGATATATTTTTTTAAAATTATTCATTAGAAGTCGCTGCCAGTAACATCGCTTATTCCCAGAGACCTGCAAAATTCGCGTTATTGCTTAAGGACACATTGAACTCCAAATTACTGTGCGTTTGACCAACTTCATCCATTGGACAAAAATATGTGTGGGACTACTTGGACAACTCTTGAGCCAATAATACAAGTTCAGCGGCAGAGTGGCCAATCTATTTTAAAGAGCTCAAGCAGGCACGTGACGTTGATAACAGTGCAGCAGCCTATGAAACCACGAACTGTGGTCACTTGTTTCTAAGGCAGTGGAGTCTATCGTGTCACCAAAAAATAACGTGAATTTTGCACGTCTCTGCAAGTCATTTGGAGCAAAAACTGCCATATGAATGTGCCTACTATTCCTAATGTTAACTGACTATACGAAAAATTGGAAACGCAATACAGTGAACAGTGCCAGTGGGGATGGCTGAAGGATATTGTGTGCCAGAGGACTGCACAAACACGTGGGGAGCTACTTACGTGCATGCCGCTACAGAGAAACTTGTGTGCAGGCATCATGTAGGGCGACACGTGCAGTTCATAGGCGTGCCGCCAAGTGTATGGAGGTATACGGAAACATTTTTGAACATGTCTCGCATACTTGCTATAGCACTCAATTTTGATGCTCAACTGTAAACCACAGAGTCTGCAATTACATACAAGTCATTACTTCGACAAAGGTTATTCTTCTTTCTTCACCTTTCCAATTTTTTGAAATACCTGCCCTACAATTGTTGTGGTTTTGTGTGCTTGCGTCTCTAATGACCCTGCGTCGACAAGATGTCAAGCCAACATAATGTTACTATTTCCCTCTCTCGAAATGTAGTGGGTTAACCAAGTTCGTTAAGGGATGGAGGTGTTAGTTAAATAAAAGAGTTAATTATAATTGCCTCTTTTTATTTACAATAACTGCAAACACAATTCTCTCAAATCAACATCTCACATAAAATTGATATCTTTTACTGTTTACAATTAATAACTTCAATTAATTAAATTAAATAGACAGTGCATCAACATATTAAATTATTTTATAAATTATGTGGCCGTATCTGACAATTTCAATATTCACAGTAAATTCCGTATTACATGTCTACTCAGTCCCACCTCAGTTTAGTCCATGTCCCGCCAGTCCGCAATGTTCTAAAGTTCTTAGAGAGCACTCATGCCTTCACTCATCGGGTTTCACGTCCTTTCGCTTATTCACACCACGAACGCGTCGTCCGCCGGCGTCGTCTCGCACTAAACTTCGCTCCCCTATTAGGCCAGATGGCCTTCGCCAAGACTGCTGGCCGCTGGAACGCAGCGGTATTTATACAGCCGTAGGCCGTCATTTGGAAATTTCGCAAATTCCTCAGTTGCGCCGAGTGTCCTAGTTCCCAGAATATTCTTGCGCCTTCGCTACATTTGTTGGCATATCCAGCAAGGGGAAGGAAGGGCTGTGAAGCCAGCCAGGAGCCGAGCGTAGCGACAACTTGACGGGCTCTGTTATTCATTCGTGGGCTTCCCAGAATGAGAGCAACAAGGCAGCGAGCATGTCGGTCCAGGGCAAGGGGAGAATCGAGGTGGGTCACCCCCAAAGCGTCGGACAGTAGCCCGGATGCCAGCGTAAAAATAAATAAAAACATCAAATAAAAATTCACTTACTTTTACTTCGTCAAATAGCAGAACTGTTAACCTGTCCTCTTCCTTCAAGTCTAGAGCACCAATTTTCAAAAACTTCAGTACATCCTTAAGTATTCATTGCGTCATGTTGATGCGTGACGCCCAATGAGGCAGTCATGTTGGCGCGAGAAGAGGAAAAAGAATATCATTGCGAAGGAACGTGTAAAGGGCTTATTAACGTCCCCCCAGTGATATGCCCGAATGCTTATCAGGCTTACAAACTAACTTATGGACTTAATACGCCCCTTTAGGGCGCAGCAGGGCAAAAGGAAGGCAAGGAGAAGGACGCACACCATTAAAATAAATCAAGAATGCATGGACACAAAAATTCCAAAATCAATATAAACATATCGAAACCCATCTATACATTATCACCAAGAACAACTGTGCAACTTGATTTGGAAAATATGAATTGCATCTGTAAATTTCTGATGCTTGCTACCAATTGGTGAACATGGGGAAGGAGAGAACACACATGCACTGGAACAAACAGAAAAACAACAATATTATTATATCCTGAGAAATCACCAAACCTGAATAAACACTTGTGAAATCCCATTAAAAAAAGTAAAAATGACTCCCTGAGTAAAGCAAGCACCATTACAACATTAAAATTAAAGTAGGCCTGATGATTCACTAAAAAGTACAACATGGAATACTAATTTCAAGAATACCATTGGGAAGGAGCAAAACCCTATTTATACTTAACCATGAGCATAAAGGAATGCTATAAAATATTCACTCTGCTCCTTAACATTAAAATTCTTTTGGCAAATCGTAGTCTAGAGGACCATTCCGACAGTACGCCAAAAAACAAAAGGAAGAATCCACCTCTTACAAATATTCCCATAAAAATACCATATTGAAAATTCACACAAGCAAAACAGTGAAGAAACAATTCCCTACGAAAATCCGTATACAAAAAAAATCGCAAAAAAAAACACTACTAATAGGAAATCTCTGTCCCCAGCATAGCAACAACTACGTTCATTGCAATACTTAACTTGAATAGTACTCATATTACGCGAAAACGCGTCTAACATGTTGTAGCTCCAAAGTACGAAGTAGGTCAGCCCGCGCAACTCGAAGAGGAACACTGCACACTTGCTCGGGCTGGGGACGAACTTTTATAAGCGAAAACGCGGCTCGGGAATATTAAGGAGACGGCGGGAATAGCGCAGAGGCGTATGGAAGGTGCCAGAGTGTGCGAGGCTGAACTTGTTGCCAGTAGTAGCCACCAGACAGCGCTCGGCCGCGCCAGGAGCGCCGCGTGCCTCTCTTCAGTATAGCTGAACGCTTGGAAGCGTTCAGACGTGCGCCCACCTCCCCCCCCCCCGGGGGGGGGGTGAAGAACAAAGTACCTTTTTCTGCAGCAAAAATATTATCTATTCAAACAGTAACCCCTCTTCAAACAATAACAGTTTATTAATCTGGGCTACCAAATACAGACGTTGGAAATAACCAACAGACTTGCTAACCAAGTTCATTAACGTCATGTAGTTCTGTAAACACACCAATCCTATAATAGTAGCATTTAATCGTACTCCAGAAAATTGTAGGCAACATACAATTCACCAGCTGGCGGGACGAAAAATAAATCGTTCAAGCAGGACCGTCTTTTTAGCAGGACAAGAGTACTCACATAAAATGGCTTGAGTTTGCTGATTGACACGCGTGTCACACTTGAAGCTGGGCTTCAAATTAACTTAAATGTCTTACTCAGGATTCGAACCCAGAAGCTCCGGCACCGCAGGCCGCAGCACACCAACCGACTACGCCACGGAAGGTCGGCTACCTCAAAGTAAATGCTCATTTTAAGTCAGTATTTATACACACTTTTTTTTTCTTGTCACACGAAACCACACCACACTGGGTTTTGGATAAAAAACATTGCTTGACTTTTCCTCTGCAAATAACATTTTCTTTGTATCATTTTAGATCTGTTTATCCAATTTTTTTTTTTTTTTTAGGCACGATTATATTTTTTTCCGCTTATATTTTCCCTGCAGTAATTCACTACCACTATATTTTCATTATATATTTAGTCAGCCAATATCTCATTTTCGTTCGACTCCTCCACCCCACCACTATAGTTCATTAGCTATTTAGCCAACCCCCCACCCCTCCAATTATTTGCGTTCGCTCGACTTCCCTCCAACGAATCACTGGCTTTACATTACAACCCCTTATTACTCGAATTCGCCCGACTCCCCACCTCCTCCTCATCTTGTCACCCCATCATTGACCCACTATATTTTAACACCCACTGCCACTAGACTACATTAGTGTTAGCAATGTGATACCTCGTTTTCTACCTTTAATTAATGTAAGCATTGGCTCACCACGTCACTGTTATTCGTCTGATGCGAGAGGTGGCAGATAGAATTCTCTTCCCTTGTTGTTTCTAGCATTCAATCTTGTAAGTAAATTTATGTTCCGTCTTTTGCATCAAAATTTGCAGGGTATTATCGGACGTGCTCGCAAATACATTTACATTTCTCAGTCAAAGTAAAAAACATGCGTAAAATGTTGAATATTTGTTCGGACCAGCAATTTATTGGAGTGAAGATATAAAGGTGAAGCGTTAGTTTAATTGCACGCTTACGACTAGCATCCCGACTTCGTCTGCGGTGGTACCATCGTCTAATACAGCTGAACTGCCTATATTATCAATTATAACATCCACAAATCATTAGTGTTACGTCCTTGAAATTTGGAACATACGATGCCAGCATTAATGATAAATAGTCACATCTTCCGTGTTTTCTCAACCATCAATTCTCAAATCCCTTGTGCAGTTTTTCGATCAATCTCTCAATCTTTTGATCAATCATTTTGATCCATACCTCAAACATACCTCAAACATGCCGTAATCATTTCTCAAACATACCTCAATCATGCCTCAGCCATAACTCAATTATGCCTCAATTATACCTCAAAATACATACCTAAAATTCATACCTCAAAATCTATAACTAAAAACTCATACCTCAAAAACCATACTTTGAAAAACATACTTCAAAAATCATACCTCAAATATCATACCTTAAAAACACTAACTCACAAACAAATAAAACTCAGCCATACTTAAACTACCCGAGAAAGATGTAATACCTTGGTTTCAACCATAGCCCTAGTTGCTCACTTACTCGTAGGAATTTTACTTAAAACTAACCATGCTTATCGATTTTATACACCGCTGAATTAATAAGAAATGCGTAAAAGCCGAAGGCTAAAGTTCAAAAACTTAAACATGCTCTACAATGAAAACAAAAGTTGATTGCTTTAATTAGAACTGGTTGCTTGCTGATCCGTAGTAGTGCCCTATGGTTTCATTTGCTGTAACCCCTTTCCTTTAATTCATATATGATAGCAGTTACGTCATCAATATGCAAGTGATTTCTACCTTTTGGAAGGTCAATAAAATGTCTGAGTCTGGGGAAATGTTCATTCGGGTCTTCAGGAAATACACAGCGAGAATTCTTGAAATCTTTCACCTTCTTCAGATCACGTGTCACAGCATACTTGTTGGAGGAATTCGTGAGAACATTGGGGAAGTCACCACAATCTCCATCGTCTCCATCAACACCTTCAACATTGTATTTCCTCGCTTCTTCATCAATTACATCATCAGCTAGTTTCCTTTCCTTGAGAGTTGGAGTGTTGTTGGCAACATTAGTCTTCACAGCTGCTTGTGCTGCATTATTTATTCGAAGATCGTCTAGTTTACGTGTCAGTTTAGGAAGTTATACATCATACGATCTGAATTTTGAAACGTAAACACCACATTCACATAATGAAGCAATACGAAGCCGTCTTATTTCCCTGTGTCAATATAGCCAGAATATTAATATAATTTAGGCACACAAGCTTACTGAAAAAACCTATACATAGCTTGCCTGCAGTATATACGTCACATATGCCAAGTGCCGTGCCCTGTGTATCTGCTGCTCGTGCTCGTGTTGTAGCCCTATTACAAGTAGTATTTACCTCAAATATTAGCAGATAGGATATTACCATGTAGCACTGAATAGAAAATACGTGACAATGTGTGGAACAGAGGTAGTGTACTCTTGAGCTGTTTGCATAACCATACTCTCCTCTAGGCCCATAAAACAGTGTGAAATTAAATCATGTGTTGATATCGTGTGTTAGGTTAAGTATATTGTTGGAAAAATTTATTACAACTGAGCAGTGTGATAGTAGAATATTTCTCCCCTGAGGAAAACGTCTACCTGCCCCTTGCAGGCTCGAGAATCAGACGTTAGATGCGAAGAACACTCACCTTAGTTTATCACACCTACTTGAGATCAGTGACCATTTTTCACACTCTGAAAATTATTCCACCCAAATTATTTTATTTCAAAATCAGTTTCTTAAATTTAATTGATATGTATTCTGGCTGTAAATGAAAATAATTAAACATCCTGAATGGCAATAGCAACGGGTTTATCAAAAACATTTAAACTAGCACTGCTGATAGGAAGTGGTCAGACGTAACCGTCGTTAACAATACCCTTATTCAAAAACGTAAACTAGCCTGACGTGTCAGTTTGCACTTAAAAAAAAAATCGCTGAATGAAAACGTCTGGAATTATTACTTGGAAAAATTAAACTTTGCTTATCATAGAGGTAGAACAATAAAAACTCCCGTCTCTCGGGATAAATCATGGTTAAAATTTGCTGGTTCTTAGCTGTTAAAAACGTCGTGCCAACATAGCGTTGTGTAGAATGTTCTATTACAAATGGCCACTCTCTTAGGCCTATACGACGTGTGGACTAAACTCGTACAAAAACCAGTAGTGTAGAAAAAGAGTTCACTTGTACCATTTATAGTAGAAAGCAGGACGTGATCTCAGGAAAATGTAGAGTAGTATTCAAAGTTCGTAGAATTAAGGTGTTTCGTAACGTGGCTTACAGCTCACGGAACGTCACAACGTCTAACTAACTGATCTAAGATCCTATACAGCTGTTTATAATACGGAGGGGCTTACAGCATACCTCTCTACGTAGAAACAAAACAATATTAACAGCAAGCTATAGAAACTAAAACACCCTAATATAATACTTAAAATACTTATACTACGTCCAACTTCTGGGCGTGCGTCCTGACGTAGGTCTTAACCCGTTGAAAGATGGCGGCAGAGGGAGCATCTCCTAACTGAAATTACCTGCCCAGCCCTACAGCATCACACTAGCCAATTGCGGGTGCAGGATTCAAACCTGCTAGCCAATCGGACGACTTCCTACTCAAACAGCTTATCTGATACACTCCTAACGGCCTAATTCCCTATGTCAAAGAGTTACGGGTCTCGTAGAAGGTAATAAAAATAACACAATAAATCCCCTGAAACAATTACAATGGTGTGAGACCAAGAAAATTAATGAAAATATTGCATTTTTAATTAAAATACAAACCAAAATAAACTCTAGGTAACTAAGGAATTAAAAAATAAATTATTGCCATTCTAACATCTAATTATTCAAAATCCTAAACATACGAAAATTAATAAAAATTCATAAAAATGAAACATATGTGAAAAACGTGTGCAAATTACAGTGTTTGACATTGAGAGTGTAGAATGAGTAAAAATATACATAGATTATAATAATGAATGCAGAAACTGCAAAAGTTTATGTTACACTGTATGGCAAGCTGCTGTTCGTCTCTTGCATTGTTCATAGTTTCCGTTGTCTTCTACGAACATATTATGCAGCATATTATCAGCAGATAGCGATGTATTAGATGTTGTCTCTCGGTAGGAGAAGAAACACAATACTTGCGTACCATGACGTGTATATTCAAGTTATCAGCTCAAGCGAACTGCCTAGGAGAGTTTTTTACAGCTAAAAATTACACGAGATGGGTTCTTCGGGCATTCACCCTTCCCATGTATGATATTTCTATGTATATACCTATATATATATTTCTTGGTGTTCACCAGTATGTATAGACTACGAAGGCTGTAAAGAATAATATAACAACAAACTTAAAATGTTAAGGGATAAGCTACACGTTTTTTTCGAATTCACCGAAGGTGGCTTGTTTACAATGCAATACTTAGCGAAACTATAAATAATTTACACTTTTGTGTACAATTTTATCAATCAGGTAAATGTTATTTCCAAATGTAATAAAAAGCACATGTCAAATCGTATGACAATTGTCGTGTAGGATAAAAAAAACCATCAGCAGTTATAAAATGATTAACAACTACACGACACAAGACAGACTGTCGGCACCAGTGACAAAAGCACTAATATCCGCTCACCATGTAGCATATGCTTACACATTACAGATTTGACACATTGTTATAGGTATTAGAAGATAATGTTCAGAAATATGTTTAGATTTATCTAGTCTTTACTTCCTTATGTTCTAGTGTTCTATGATTTACTACCTTTTACCACCATCTTCTTAAATGTTCGTCCCTTTGTCTTCATTTCTCTCACTTCTTCACCTTACTTCCTCCTTCTTTTCATTTCCGAAATATTAAATTTGAAATTAAAATAGTATATCAAGCTCTTAAATTTCGTTTTTGCCTACTGGCTTTCTTCATAGAGTAGTAACTTTGCATGGCGTGATTAATTATCTTCACCAGCATCATCACGTCTTTCTTTTAATCAGAAACTTTTTGTTTCTGCACGAATTGCTTAAGGCCATTACAAATTTCGGAAGACAGGGATTCCAGAATTTTTCTGTATTTTTCCTCAGTACCTCCACCGATCAGACAAACTAGTCGGAGGAAAACAAGTGAAGTGAGCAAACTTCTTTAATCATTTTGTTCTGAGAAAGAATGCGACTGGTCTTCGTCACAGTCGCTATCGTTAGTACATTACTGCTACTCTTGCATGTAATGTGACTGTCCAGAACTACTGTCAAACCAACATTTTTCTACAAGTTTGCTGTCTCTCAATACACTGCACTGAGTTTCGCTGAGAATCTTAAGTATCCTGTGCGATGTGTGGTTTTAAGATATTACGCAAAGGCACATTACTGAAAGTTCTGTGGCGTTAATGTTTGTCGAGTGTTCTTCTCAGCTTTCAAATCTTTGTGGCATAATGGTTACATATTGGCATTCCGGCACTTGGAAAAATGTCTTAGTAACAAGGAGAAATTCTTAGGCAGGTTGCCATCTACCATAAGGGCAGCTGGTTCATCAGGTGTGCATGGGATAAGGTCTTGGTTTATAGCTCTTAGTCTTCGTAATGTAGGAGTGGTCTCGCCAAATACAACACACTATTGGCTGAAGATTCATTCCGCCTTCTTCGCTATTTCACTAATGCAGCTTTACTAATATATATATATATATATATATATATATATATATGGGTATGTGTGTATGAATGTGTTTATGAGTGTGTGTGTAGTGCTACATATAAGAGTAAAGTGCCCTGTTATTTTTACATTTTCTTCTCTGCAACAATTCATTGTAGTCTACTGAAGGACAACTACGTTTATGAGGATTCAAGTTGTGTAACATTCCAGATGCCAGCCCAGCTCTAAGAATAAAAGTGTTTAGCTGGAAATAGGTTTTAAATACTTATTTCAGGATTAACGTGTCTTTAATATTAAAATGTATGAATAAAAGTTTTTAAAAGAAGCAACTGTAACATGAAAGAGTGTTATTTTATTAATTGATTAATTTTACTCTTTTGTATATTATTTAAAATTGCAGTAACTTTCTTTTCTACTTTGCCATGTTTGAAAGTTCCAACTGCCCTTGTAAGCTGTGTACTGTAAGAATTACGAATATTTGGTTAAAAAAAAAGTCGATGTTGGTCGCTGAGAAAAAATATTGGAATAAGAATAATACCTCTATAAGTTTTGAATAGTTTATGAAGCTGGCAACAAAAAGTCATGAAGAGTTACGTAAATTAAATCGTGATATTATGCTGTACGCTTAGTTGTAGTAGGATTTAGTTCCTCCGGGTACATCGGCGTCTGGCGTCGTAGCCTGAGCCGGAGCCGGCTGACAGCTATGTTTTCATTTTCCCCTCAAAATGACTAAATTTCCCTAAAAATTTCCCTTTTTTCAGAACATTTTCTTTTTTCCTTAAAACAAATTCCCAATTTTCTCATAGCAGGAGAGGCGGATCAGTGACTACGAGCCAGGAGAGCAGACCGGTGTGGACTAAGGACTCTTGCGAGTGACCTTTAACCTTTGACGCCAAAAAACCAAAAACTTTAATAAAATTTTTGAAATATTCCAATAATGTTATTATAAAAAATTATAAAAAAAAAAAAAAAAATACTGAGGTTTCTTCCTTAACCTCCTCACCCTACAATTTAGTCAGCAGGCTTCCACCCCCTCGGACATACCCAGTCAGCCATCTTGGTGCTGTCAGCTATTGTAGCAACAATATTGGATGCATATGACCTAGATCCCATGACCTGGAGTTACCTTGAAAATAAAAACTCGAACAAAAAACATAAATGTCAACAAGCATATTGCATTACAGATAACCTGGACCTTCACTCCGTGACCTTAAGTAACCTTGAAGCTAAAAACTCGAGAAACAAGTGAATAAAACATAAAAGTCAATTAGCAAATCATATTACAAACCGCTACCATAATATTGAGTGCAGGTAACCTTGACCTTGACCCCATGAACTTGAATGACATTGAAAACAAAGACTCGAGAAAAAGTTACGACAGACCTGCTAGCAGTAAACCTGGTACCGAGTCACTGAACGAGAAATGCACTTCACTTTTACAGATATTTGCAAGTCGAAGTAAACTGTCGCTATAGTTGAACTTCTTACCACACCTGTCACACAAATATGATATACAACAGGGATTCGTGACACAACTAAAGCACTCATGATACCGTACATTATGGTCGAAGGTAAATGCCATATCACAAAAGTGACACTGATGATGGCGTAGTGGTTCAGGCAAAGACTCGGGCAGGCTTGTTGGATATGTAGGTGTTGGAGCTAAAGAAGCAGTAATGCCAGCAATGATGTTCGAGGGTTCCACTCCCGTAGAAGTTGATGACACTGCCGTAGATACCATCAACTCTGGAGTGCCCGAAGACATGGTAGATAAAATACGACTTAGAATCGAAGAGGCAGAAACTTGCCGAGATGATCCACCTTTCATGCTAGCCACTGTCAAACTAAGTCTCTCAGCTGACCTCTCTATTGCTTATAATATACGAGTATGCAAGCCCTATGACGTCATACTGACTGTGAACCAATCGTATTAAACCATTAATACATTGTTAGGACATTAACCACCCAATCACTGAGTTGCCACGTGATTGCAGCTGGCCAATAACATGCAGGCACTGCGACATCACAAGCAGGAATCAGTCTGCTGGATTCAATCTTGCATGAAGCAAAAGTGCAAATGGATTAAATGGAGCAGTTGGAGCAAATGGAAAGTGTCTTGGGTTGAGCGAGCCTTTGGTGGAGCGAATCGGCAAATTGGAATATTTCGGGTTATTCGTGTGTGTGTGTGTGCGTGTGTAGGTGTATGTGTGAGTGTGAGTCGTAAAGTAAAATAATTTGAGACAGGAGGTCTCATAATTGCGTTTTCTCTACCCTCCCCTCCCATACATCGATGTGTCCCATTCATATGGCTCGTCTCACCTAGCCTCGGCGCGATGCAACACGGCACCATGTACGGCGGTGAATGGACAGTTTTCTATCATCGAGCTGTGAAATCCCTCTTTTAAATGTACAAAAATTATATTTATTCTACACGTGTTTAAAAATTAACCACCAACCTGCTGTTTCTGTGAGCCCTGGAAGTTCTGCGATGTAAATTCGTTTGGACAAAGTGGTGACAATCGCGGCAGTAAACCAGCAGCATGTCCGAACCCCAGTGCTATTCCATCGTGACTGATGGCTGGCGTATTCGCTGGTAAGGGCGCGTGGAACATGACGACATTGGCCAGCGTGGTTCCATGGGGCCAGGAAACTGTTCCATCAGAACTGCCGGACATTAATGTGCCAAAGACTTTGAGATTCTTGAATAATAATGTTCAAGTTTCGATGACGTCTTGTGGCTGGTTAGGGTACCGCTCTAGGGGTTAATGATCAATTTTTTGTATATGTGTGTATATATATATATATATATATATATATATATATATATATATATATATATATATATATATATATATATATATATATATATACTCCCAGGGCTGGCTCAGTCGGGGAGAATAGCAACCCTGGGAACTTCTAGCTCAGATAAGTAATGCATGTAATTATGTACCTCTTGAGAAGGACCCTTATGGTCAAAGCTAGGAAGTACATGTTGAAGTCCTTAGCTGGTAGGCGCCATGCTGGAGCACACAAAAGCCTTCGAAATCTACCATTTTATTTTTAAAAGGCGGCGAATGTAAATATGCAAAAATATAGCCTTCTTTAAAAAGATGTTCTGAAAATTATAATTTTTTAATATACCAAAATTTTCAGAATTTTGGCCGCTGTTTTTTTTTGCCATGATGTTCTGGTTCTACACTTTTAATGTAATTGGTTGTATATATCGATTTTGTAAGGACAGACTTGTTTAAAGTAACCAATAAAATCATAAATGGCTCGTGACTATTCCATACAGCCAGTAAATCTTTATTGATATTGAAATTATGAATTGTCATTTTGAAAGATTGCGAAATACTCTCAAGCCAAGTAAAAGTAATGTTTTATATCTTTTGTGGTTGAAATCTTGTCTTTGTCTGTTTAGCCAGAAAAATAAATAACTTATCCACTTGTGATTAAAATAAGAAAATATGAAATTCACTTTGTCCTGGTTTGTGAAATATTTTTCTAGTTAAAACGAATTCTAGATATTTTTAGTGAAACTCTGTCTTTGACATTTCAGAATAGAGCGTAGCACTGATGATTTTAAGTAAGGAAAAGCAAAGACCAAATAAAGATATTCACTATAATTAAAATACACAAGTATTATACATATTCTATTTTAAGAATGCGCTTTTATATTGCGTTTTAAGAGACACATAAATTTTTATCACATGTGTGTTTACTATAAAATGGGAGTAGAGAAAATTGAAATCTGTATATATTTTTGTAATCCTTGCTGTTTAAAGCTGTTTAAAAGAAAATAAGTATTTATAATAAATATAGCATAAGGTATTCATGTGTTTTGTTGTTGTAGATTTTGGGTATGCTCTTAACACTTTACTTATGAAGGGTTTTTGGATTTTGCCATGTTTTATACTGGTTTGTAATGTGATGCTGGGCTGGTTTATGAGCCCCTATTGCCACGCTTATTAGATAGGGCGTCGCAAAATTACCCATATTTTCAAATAAAATTATTTAGCCCTACCTCAAAAACCTGAAAGGTGAAGATCTTATTTGATAATCTCGCTTTAAAAAGTATACATCCAGGTCCCTCGGTATATTTAAACTCTTCCTGGGTCAACTATATTTGCACTTTGCGCTAAAAGTGCCTATAACTACGGCAGGCTACCACCACGCTTCACCATTCGTCGATTCACAACTTGGACTTTGTACTGAACAATGTAGCACCACAGCAGAACCCCACCATGCTTCCCAATACAGATCTTGGTTTGTTCTATCAATGTATCGCCTTGCACAAGCTGCATGGGACCAATGTTGTAATGCCTCATCGCGCGAAAAGGACTCTATGTCGACCAGCATTTTGACAATAGGTGAAAACCCTATCGCAGAATCAGCACTCGCGACGAGTTAGTGATGATGCAGGTCGTGGCACCATGGTCGTCGAGTTCAAAGGCGGTCCTTCTTATCCACAACTGATCTTCGTGGTATTGGAGCACTCTGAGAAAACCGAAATACTCGTTCGACCCAGAAGAAAACATGGAGGTATAAAATGCATTCTCTACGCAATCATGTGTATCCCTATCATATATATTATTATATACATAATTATGTATATTGCTATATTATATATATACATTATTGTATGCATAATTATCTGCATCCCTCTCGTTTACATGAATTAATATTATACTCCTTTATTTACGTGTACATAATTACGTAAATAATTAATTTAATATAATTATATTTTTAATATTTATATACCTATAACTATACATAATTTTTATAAAATAAATGTAACATTATTTTATATTCCCATATTTATAAATACATAATTATGTATGAAATAAACTGCAAATCATTTTACATTTACATATATCGATACCTATATATATGCATAATTATGTATAAAATAAATTGGAAACTTTTATATATTCCCATTTTTGTATATATATAATTGTGAATAAAATAATTTGAAAATGATGTCAAAATTCGATATTTATATACAAATTCATATTTAAATTAATTTTGTATTTACTAATTCATATATCTATACATATTTATGCCCGTGTTTTCTTCTGAGGCGAACGAGTATTTGGGTTTTCTCAGTGTGCTTCCATACCGCGAAGATTAATTGTGAATACGAAGGGCCACCTTTGAAATTGATAACCATGGAGCCGCGAACTGCATCATCGCTAACTCGTTGCCAGTGCCGATTCTGCGATTGGGTTTTCACCTATGGTCAGAATGCTGGTCGACATGAAAGGGCAGTATGTACGAAGAGTCCTTTTCGCGCGATGAGGCATTACAACATTGGTCCCATGCAGCTTGTGCAAGGCGATACATTGATAGAACAAACCAAGATCTGTATTGGGAAGCATGGTGGGGTTCTGCTGTGGTGCTACATTGTTCAGTACAAAGTCCAAGTTGTGCATCAACCAATGGCGAAGCGTGGTGGTAGCCTGCCGTAGTTATAGGTACTTTTAGCGCAAAGTGCAAATACAGTTTACCCAGGAAGCTATGAAATATACCGAGGTACCTAGATATACCCTTTTTGAAGCAATATTAATAAATGAAATATTAACATTTCAGCTTTTTGAGGTAGGACAAAACAATTATATTTTAAAATATGGGGGATTTATTTTAACATTCGACTCTGACACACACACAACACAAAGGTCCCGAAATATTCCAATTTTTGGACTCGCTCCACTAAAGATACGCTCCACCCCAGATTAGCTCCATTAGCTCCACCTGCTGCATTTGCTCAATTTGCTCAATTTTATAAATTTGGTCTACACAAGACTGACTCCAGCAGAATCTCTCCAGCAGACTGACTCCAGCAAACTGACTTGTGCAGACTTACTCCAGCAGACTGACTCCTGCATGTGATGTCTCAGTGTTTGCACGTGATTGTCCAGCTGCGAACATGTGGCAACTCAGTGATTGGCTGGTCGTTGTCCGAACAATGTATTAATGGTGAAATACGATTGGTTCACAGTCAGTATGACGTCATAGGTCTTGCATACTCGTATATTATAAGCAATAGAGAGGTCAGCTGAGAGACTTAGTTTGACAGTGGCTAGCGTGAAAGGTGGATCATCTCGGCAAGCTTCTGCCTATTCGCATCTAAGTTTTATTTTGCATCTGCGATGTCTTCGGGCACTCCAGAGTTGATGGTATCTACGGCAGTGTCATCGAGTTCTTCAGGAGTGGTACCTAGAACATCATTTCTGGCATTACCTGCTTCTTTAGCTTCAACACCTACATATCCAACAAGCCTGCCCGAATCTTGGTCTGATCCACTACGCCATCATCAGTATCACTTTTGTGATAAGGTATTACCTTCGACCATAATGTACGGTATCATGAGTGCTTTAGTTGTGTCACGAATCCCTGTTGTATATCATATTTGTGTGACAGGTGTGGTAAGAAGTTCAGTTATAGCGATAGAGTACTTAGACTTGCAAATACCTGTAAAGGTGAAGTGCATTTCGCGTTCAGTACCTCGGTACCAGGTTTACTACAAGCAGGTCTGTTGTGACTTTTTCTCGAGTTTTTGTTTTCAATGTCATTCAAGTTCATGGGGTCAAGGTCAAGGTTACCTGCACCCAATATGATGGTAGCGGTTAGTAATATATGATAATTGACTTTTATGTTTTATTCACTTGTTTCTCGAGTTTTTTGTTTTCAAGGTCATTAAAAGTCACGGGGTGAAGGTATAGGATATCTGCATACAATATGGTGGTAGTTATCAGTACTGTAATAAGCTTGCTGTCTTTTATGTATTTTTTCTAGAATTTTTGTTTTCGAAGTCATTCCAAGTCCATCTACATCTTATTTGGTAGTAGTGATCTGTAATGTAATATGCTTATTGGCTTTTATGTATTTTTTCGAGTTTTTTTTCAATGTCATTCACGGTTATGGGGTGAAGGTACAGGTTGTCTGCATGTAATATGGTGGTAGTAGTCTAAAATCAATAATTCGCGAAAAAAAATACACAACAGTTAGCTAGCATATTATGTTACAATGTCATTCGAGGTCATTGGAACAAGTACCAATTAGTCTGCTTTTGATATGGTGGTATAGGCTATTCACGGTAAAGTGAGCACTTTTGATGACCCAGTTACGTTTTCCTATCCACCATTGTTTTTCTTCCAGCACTTTTTAAAATAAATATCTCCATGTAAGTAATAAACTCAGTGTATTATTTCACCGGACATTAAAGTTAACATCTAGGGATATGAGATAATATATTTATTGACTGTTATTTTTAATGAGAGGGCTTTCCAAAATATTCGCTTTTCCATTAATAGTCCACAGTAGTCTGTAATGTAATTTGCTTGATGAATTTTATGTATTTTTCTCGAGTTTTTGTTTCCTAGGTCATTTGAGGTCATGGGACCAATGTCAAGGTTACCTGAATCCAGTATGGTGGCAGTAGTCTGTAATGTAGTATGCTTGTTGGCTTCCATCTAAATTTAGAGTTTTTTTCAAGTTCGTTTAATGTCATGGAGTCAAGGTCCATGTTATCTGTAACTAACATGGTGGTGGTAGTAGTCCATAATATAATATGCTTGTTGAATGTTACGAATTTTTCCCACAGTTTTTGTTTTCAACTTCATGGAGTAAAGATCAAGGCTATGTGCATCTATAGGCGATTCACGGTAAAGTGAGTACTTTTGAAATCCCTCTCATTTGTAATAATAGTCATTAAATATATTTAATTTTACCCCTAGGCGTTGACTTCTGTGTGCTGTGGAATATGCACTCTGTGTTCATTTTTTACATGGCAATATTTATTTGAAAACATAGTTGAATTATAAGATATGGCTGAAAGGAAAAAGTGCTCACTTTACCGTGAACCTCCTATATTATGGTGGCGGTAGTTAGTGATGTAATATGCTTGTTAAGTTTTGTGAATTTTTATAGAGTTTTGGTTTTCAAGGCCATTCAAAGTGATGGGGTAAAACTCATCTGCATATAATATGGTGTTAGTAGTCTGTAATGTAATATACTGGTTGACTTTTATGTATTTTCTCCCGAGTTTTGGTTTTCAAGGTCCATCTGTATATATTATGGTGGTAATAGTTAGTGGTATAAAATAATTGCTGAATTTTGTGAATTTTTTCTCGAGTTTTGGTTTTCAAGGTTATTCAATGTCATGGAATCAAGTTCAAGGACATCTGCATCCAATACGTATGCTACGATGGCTGACAACAGCAAGATGGCTGACTGGGTTTGGGCAGGGGAGGGTGGATGCCTACCGACTAATTTGTTGGATGAGGGTGGTGAGGAGAAACCTCAGAAAACTTCATTTTGTAAATAAAATTAAATTGTTTTTTTAAATAAATTAAAAACATACGTTATTTTGATTGTTTTGGAATTTTTTGAAATTTTTGGGTTTTTGGGATTAAATGTTAAAGGTCACTCATCAACGGTTAAGGGTCCTGAGTCCACACTTGTCTGCTCTCCTGGCTTGGAGTCACCGACCCGCCTCTCCTGAGTCACGAATCTGCTCTGTGAAAAGTGGGAATTTTCTTAGGAAAAAAAGGAAAACTTTTAGAAAACGGGGAATTTTTAAGGGGAATTTATTTGATTTTAAGAGGAAAAGGGAAATTTTGAGGTAAAAAGGGGAAATTCCAACATGGCTGCTGGCCGGCTCCCGCTCCGACGCCGGATGCTGATATGCTTGAAGGTACCAAAACCTACTGCTGATAATGATACACATATTCTGCATTCATTGAAGAGAATCTTCAAGAGTAACCGGCAGAAACAATTTTGACTGATATCGTCAAAATTACTGTGGTCTTCGAAAAACCCTTTACTACATCACCGGAAATACTGCTAAGCTATTTTATGTCACCAGTATTTTGTGAATGGGAAATCCCGCGATTTAACTTAATATGTCTCACATTATAATTTTCTTGATAGGAAGTTATTCAAGCAGACGAACTTAATACAAACACCGGAATACAACATAATTTAAGCGAATTAATTAACTTCACATTAATATGTTATAATGTATTTATTGGTGTGAGTATTAACTAGGCATTTTTTTTTAACTCTGAAAACCGTAAATCAAGTCAATATTTTGATTCAATCAAACATTAACACATATCATTTATAAAATCGTTTAGTATTAGTCAAATGTATTATTTTTTTTAATGATAATGTGAGATATACATAACTGACATAATCATTTCAATGTAGTTAATCAATGTTTGCAGGACAGCTTACAGACTACGTGATCCAAATTAAAGAATCATGCAAATCTCACTTTCATAGGCTAAGCTATTGTAAGCATTAGTAATAAACATTAAAATAAATCTGAGTCCCAAAAATAATGATCTTGATTTTACTGTCCTATCTAAGATTTGAATTTAACAAATAATTATTCAAATTACATTACTCAGGGGAAAAATAAAGGTAAAAAAAAAGCTTGCTTTTCAGCAACATCCTACATTTCACTTTAAATATTTTGCTACATCGATCGCATTGCGTCGAGAATTTCAACTACTCGAGGAAAAAAAACGGAATTTCCTATAATTTTCACGCATTCATCACCATTATCTAATTTCAGAAGAGAAGTAACATGCTGCAAAACCTGCTCTTTGCTGTTAGTTGTGACAAACAAGATGACGTAAATATTTTTTCGTCATCTCAACTCTGGTCGAGAAGACATATAAAAGTCCCAAATCACAAAATTAATTAAATATATGCTACATTCAAATTACTAAAACGTGAGTTAACTTTTTAGTTAAAATTGACTTTCTGTTTGCCAAAAGCAACATCACTGCAACATATTCACAAGAAATACACTTTCAATTTTAAGAGTGATAATTTTTAGAACTGGTAAAGTTCGGCTGTAAGAAATGACATTTACGTTAGCTACAGTTTCCGAAGTGAGTCTCTCGCAGTAAATTGATAAGATCTCTGAAAAAGAGGATAAACAAAGCTGTGCTTACATCTACAAGTGGGTCAACCTGCAGGTTGGTGACTGAGGGCTATTTTGGTACAGCGCAGCTAGCCACACCTTAGCTAAATGCTGACAGACGGACAAAAACTGACAGCTGAATCTTTACACACTTATTCTCTACGTACAAAGCTACGTTTAGGTTCTGATATCGTCTGTTCGGCTGTGTTCGCTCTTTTCGCAGTGTGTGTTTCATTACAAAATTTTACCTAAACATAGGCTGTTCAGGGTAAAATGAGCACTTTTGAAAGCCCTTGTTAAGATCTACTTGTATGCACGTTGTATATTCTTCCGTTTTTAGTAATATTAACATTGTCATAAGCCTCATCACTTCATTAATGCGTCCGTGAAGTGAAACTGAAATTATTACAAAAGTAAATATTTAACAAATCTGCTCATTTTTACACTTCGATGCATTAAAAAAACAGAAAGCGAAATAAATAGTTTAATTTATCAGAAATGGTTATGTAACACTTTTTATACGACTTTAAGATACGGAACTACTTTCCCCTTCATTAACACCAACTTTACTGGACACATGTCACTCATTGCGCCCGTTAAAATATGTGGAGACAAGGACAGTGACTTCTTTCTAAGGTTGATTTAAAAAGTGCTCACTTTATCGTGAACAGTCTTTAAACGAAAATAACGTACACTTGAGACGAGGCCTGCATAGTGCTTTCAAGACGTCACGTACATTGGAAATTCCATCTGAGAGAACTTCAGCAACTTTTTAAAAGCCGCCGTATCTTAAAACTCACCCGTCAAATATATACGTAATTACTCAAGGAACCCTACATTTAACTTCGCTAC
Organism: Dryococelus australis; assembly: GCA_029891345.1. Lineage (NCBI taxonomy): Eukaryota > Metazoa > Arthropoda > Insecta > Phasmatodea > Phasmatidae > Dryococelus > Dryococelus australis. The sequence goes on from CM057009.1 coordinate 109,854,680, forward strand.
AGACATTACACCAACAAAATTATAAGTTCCCATATCAGTCCCGTAGAAATACGCAGTGCGACGAGAACACTACACGCCATTTCAGAGCATTCCGCCCAGTGGCGATGGCGCGAATGGTTTTCTTGACAGTGTAGTTGTTATCGACTTCAAACGCACAAAATAGTTCCAGGTAGGCGGGCTCCACAACAACATCTCACACGCGCAGTGCTAAAGAGTGAAACGCCGAAATAAAAATAGACCAAACCTATATTTAAAAAAATTATTAAAAACTTACGCGTTATGGACGGACCTGGGATCGAACCTTTAACCCCCGTATTCGAACCAGTGTATCAGAGACAGCATTAAATTAATTGAAATTTAATTATTTGAATTAAATGAACGAACAAAAAAACAGATGTCGCCACTTACGCCTCCCGGAGACGCCGGCAGCATCAAGCGCCAAGGGAGCTGCGATCCACAAGCGTGAGCAACAGCTCGAACAGCGCTGGCCACGACCACACGGCCGCGGTGACGTTCGCTCTAGAGCCACTTACTTGGAGCATATCTAGCCAACAATGGAGACTTGGTGGTGGTGGTGAAGAACAAGGCGGCTGGCATTGTTCACAGTCGCTGTTTACAGATGACGCATTACGTACAATAGCGGCTAACAGATGACGGTCAGTTTGCTCGCATTGTTATTAAATAACGAAATTCAAAATGTTTTCAGCTATTCTGAATATGTTTGTTATGTTTCTGATGAAAACAAAAGACGAATGTCTTTGGAGTGGTGCTACTCTGTATATAAATTGGAGCTACAATTGGTTTAAAGACGTCTATGTAATGGATTAAAATTATATGTGAATTGTGCGGTATCTTTTGTTTATTATATTTATGAAAACATTTATTTGTTTAATGTTTCTGCTTCTGAGTAGTAAAAATTTTGTAACATTTAATATCCTATAATGTAATAAGCGCTGTAGCTGTACGCAAGCATAAAATATGAAATATGTAAAATAAACATAATTAAGGTAATTTTTGTTTGAAAATGTGGTGTGCTTGTAAGTTTTGATCTTAAAAATAAATTACGTAAGAACTGTTTTCGAGGCGATGTCACTTTGCATGGAATTCAAACAAAAAACATTGTCACGACACGCTTTGTATCACACAAAATATCTAATTACTGTACATCGTTATTCCCTTCAAAGATTCAACATTAAATCGCTTCTGTATTATTCGACTACGACAAGTGTGCAGCAGGTGAGAAGAATGGCACAGCGGTAGCGCCAGTTAGTGAGCAGTGGCGCGTGATATTCGACTACGACAAGTGTGCAGCAGGTGAGAAGAATGGCACAGCGGTAGCGCCAGTTAGTGAGCAGTGGCGCGTGATATTCGACTACGACAAGTGTGCAGCAGGTGAGAAGAATGGCACCAGCGGTAGCGCCAGTTAGTGAGCAGTGGCAACGACCATGCTGCCATCTCTCGAGCAACTTCATAAGCTCCGCCCCACCAAGTTCTCTCGGCCAATCAGAGCCCTCTGGCCAATATAACTGTTTAACTTCACTCACGAGACGTGTTTTCATGGCTCTGCTCTCGAATTTTACAAATCTACATAATTATCAATACAGAATATAGTTCAAAACTATTTTTAAAATATAAATTCACGCCTTCAGCGCAATTATACCGCCCGATTTCATAGAAATAAGGCCCCGATACTGGCCGGAATTTTCCCATCGGTCCGGGACAAAAATCTACCATGTTTAACAAAACTAGTTGGCGCTTGCATCGCACCAGCCATATCGCTCTCGGACTTCCCCGAGTTAATATGTTTTACTTAACTTTTAGCTGCTCGTCACGGTACATTCAGACATGCACTCACACACCAATTAGATTATTTAATTGAATATAACATATGAGATATGAAGTAATTACAAAAACTGAACCAATAACACTGATTTAAATTTTCGCGAAACTTAAATTCACCACATCATATACATATAATTAATTTAATTATATAAACCCTTGCCACTCCAGTCATGGGAAAGCTACTTTTATCGAATATTTAACTTCATTTGGCTATTAACCTCCGCTTTTTATACCAAACTGTCGCTAGCTCTCTCACAGGGAGCTCGTGACAGTACTTCACAAGTCCTGAACTTTAAAATTCCGCGCTGATAAAATCAATTAACTTCACCACTCTCTTTTATCCCGTACAGGCAGGGAAAAAGAGAGTAAAAATCAGTTATGGAAACAGCTCCCAGGCGCTACCCTGGGAATCCTGTACAATAATGTTGCTTTGCAGCTTGAAGTAAGTTTGATGGGTGGGGAGGGGGGCGGGGGTTAGCTTCTCCTCGCCTCCGCAAACTAATTGATAACCAACTGGGTGGCCAAGGTTCCTCACAAGGAGCCGATCTACCCCCGCGCTGAGGGAGTAGCGTCCCAGTGATGTAAAATGGCGGAGTGAGCAGTGGCGCGTGAGGGGTGACCTGGCGAGTAATGGAGAAACCACGCCCATTGTTACTGCAGCACGTACACAAGACTGCATGAATCTATGTAACAGTATCGCGCACACTGCAGACATTCATTGTCGATACAAGAATTATATATATATATATATATATACAAGAATATATACAAGAATTATATATATATATATAATTCTTGTATCGACAATGAATATATATATATATATATATATATATATATATATATATATATATATACACACACACACATACACGCGTGCACACACCTATACACATAAATAGATAAACATTTACTGTCTATTCGTTTGCATAAGCTTGCTCATTTTCTCATTCGCCTTAAATATCCCATTTTCGAGGCGACAATGTCATTTATTTTCATTTAAAGCCTTTCTTTTGTATTTCCACTTTTTGAAGCGAAACCTTTTTTCTTATCGCAGGGACTTGACCATTAACCATATAAAACAATTGTACGGTGCACCGAAATACACCAAGATCAAAAACATCTAAACAGCTCTTTAAAAAAAAAAATTAAATTTTTTCCCCAGGTGTATGCAGTTTATCACCACTCACACCAGCTTATTTTCCTTTCTTAATTTTGCATATAGTTCGCTCCGATTTACCTGTTGCAGCTGCTGCGCGTTTTTTAGCATGACATATCGGATGAATAAATTTTCCCGGATGCTTTTTCCCTATCACAAAATTAATCACATTTCTTGTGACTTCTCTGCACTAACTGAGTAAAGCTTTATTACTTTACTTATTAGTCGATGCCATTCTTAAACACCTAAAACCACTGCCTCTTCTATTCCACACCTTGTACCTATCATTCGTGCCTGCATAAACACTTCCATAAATACGAGCGTACGAACATGGGAAATACTGTGGCACGAGTTATGGCCAGTGCTAAATTACCCGCCCGCAGCTGAGAGCTTTCTTCCCCTCCGCCACTTAGTAATGACAGGATGAAGAGGTAGGGGGATGTCGTCTTGAAGTTTGCAATATTTTCCGGCTGCACACTTGTCGCTGTCATGTAATTGTACTTCAGTGATATTATTAAACTTTTAAGTCATAGTGCGTAAGCATCGATCTATTTACTAATATATCATAACGACAAACCTGCATAGATCTGTACATTGACACAAAGCCTGTAATATACCCTACATCACCACTGCAAAGAGTTTTTTGAACGAGCAGCATTCTGTTACAGTTTCTCTCTTAAAAGTCAGTGGGCTAAACCAAGTTCGTTAAGGGAAGGAGGCCTTGATTAAATTAAAGGGATAATTATAATTTCCTAATTATATTTACGACAGCAAAAATTCTCTCCACTCAACATCTCACAATAAATTTATATCACTTACTGTTTACAATTTAATGGTTTCAGTTAATACAATTTAATTACTTCAATGAAAACGATTTATAATTAACTCATATAAATCTATTAAATCAAGTAATTAAAAATCAGTCCATATAGACAGTGTAATATGTAAGTATGCATTAAGTATTTTTGGATGAATCAGTGGAGTAAGCAATAAGTATTTTTGCGTGCGCCACATGTCTACGCTGGGACTCACTATACCTTGGTAAATATTGAAGCTGGTATTAAGATAAAACTCAGAATCCAAATGTTACTTGAGAAAGTTAGCACCACCTATTATATTACAGACTGTAATCTGGTCTCCTTCAAATCAGAAAAATCACTGGCCAGTGGTTCTGAAGACATGTCTGTATATATTCTCTTATCAGAGTTGCAATATTGCAGAGTACAGAGTACATATTTCAAGTGATAAGCTGCCAACACACACTATCTCATATGAGGTTATCGAAGATCACATATTACGAAGTCCGAGTGTCTTATAACTCCATGAAATATTCGGCTGCAATGGCCAATATGGGATGCTCATCCCGGTAGCGGCCCGTAAAACTAGGGTCGCTGCCACGGGGCTTCGGGATGTATTAATTAATGAAACAACCTGCATATGGTAAACCCCTTTATTATACACTATATCACATATGACAACATACATACATAAAAATTTATAGAATGCACATAAAGGATTATAAACCAATTCTACGTAACCTAATATTTTCATATTACCACAAATACCTGTTAACTTTCTATATATATATATATATATATATATATATATATATATATATATATATATATATATATATATATGATCACCAACATAAAATTTCATTTTCTTTCGTGAATATATAATATAATTTCCATATTAACTTATAATAGCAGTACTACTTGTAACACCTTCATTAACTGGGAATGTTTTCCAACAAATTATATCTTGAGAATCTATTTCACTAATGTCTTATGGTTTTGGGTCTTTAGAATTATTTGCTCGTCTGAAGAAACAGAATCCTAAGAATCCAGAGCCAGCTTTTGCAGTAATACACCCTTGCGGTGTATTGTGGTTGTAATTTATTATGTTTCGTGTTTTCCAAATAATTCGAAAATTTTGACATTTCTGGTCAAGATGTACGTTAACAGGTTTCATACAGGTCGAAGTTCTTATTTTCCAAGAAAGGTGTTTCGCAATATACATTCTATTGAAGAAGTACGTTAACAAAGATGATACCGAGTGAACTGTACGAGTTATGGACATAGAATAAAGTTATATATTGTTGTCATTGTTATTTAGATTTGCATGTATGTTTTGAGAAATTATATGAGGAGTACTTATTATTTTTCAACTGTATTTTTAATTTGGCCGCCTATTTATATGTGAAGAGATTTGGGTGGCTCTTAAAATCGAGGTCTTCAGAGCCGATGAGAGTGATTGAGGTGAGTATGGAGCAGCGCCGGAACGGAAGGGCTGGAGATTCCCACGAAAACCCGCCGACCAACTGCTCAGCCACCGTGGCCTCGCTTATTTATTTCTTTCAAGTTTTGCATTTGAGTACATTTATTTAAAACACCATATATTTTATGCTTTTTGGTCGTTGGGGAAGTATCTAAGTTGCAGTAGGAATGATTTTGAATTGTGCGCATTGTGACTGGCTAGTTTTAAAGGAATAGTCTTAAATTCAGATTTTGAAGAAAAAGACTGGCATCTTGTTACGTGATGTCAGGCAGCCAGCCCTGGTGGGTTGCGCACTAGGAGCAGATTATATATTTTTTATAAGGAGAATACGAGTTCGCACTCCTGAATTTGCAGGTCGTCTTGAGTAGACGAAGACGCGAAGTGTTCAATGAAAGAAGCATGCCTGTACGGTCTCCGCGCGCGTAGATTCAGAGAGGTTAGCTAGAACTCGTGCGACGTCGGTTAGGTGCATATAAGAGCTGTATGCGTGCACCTTAAGCCGGCGCGCTTACCAAGGGATGACGTCATCCAGGGCTCCTGCGCATCCGGAAGGATGCCTTGTCGCTGGACGTGATCATCGGGAACCTTCGCGATTCAACTATTTTCGGCAATCTAGTTGCTATAAGAGACTTCGAAATTCTGTTTTTCACTTAATACAGTCAGTACGAAATTTCGAACGTTTCACACACCGCCATATTGTTTTATCACGCTAATGACTTTTTCCAGCGTCTACTACGAGTAACTCTGAACTGAGTTCCAAGCATATCGCTAGTATTTGGGCATACGTTTTTATTTTAAATAAATATTTTTGAACAATTATCAAAGTTTTTGAGGAATTTGAACATTTTATATACAAAATGCTAAACTATCACGAGGGCACTAGTGTTACGACGCCAACTAACTACCCCAAGTAAATTATTGATATATATTGCTACACGACTGCAGTGTTCCTGAGAGTACGTATTTTACACGTCAGTCCAGTTGGTAAGATTATAAGTGTGTGTGCGCGCGCGCGTTCCTACCGCCGCAGTCTGGATCTGGATGGGGTCGTTTTAACTAAACTCGTCAGACTGCCTTATGTGTCACTATATTCAGTCTGGGTTCCAGTTTTTACACTGTATTTTAGGTATTAAGGAGATAAAATGGCATTATTTTTTTATCTTCAACATGCACATTACACTCGCACCCAATTCTGACAACACTCGTGACTGTGCAGCCAGTGTTTGCACTTTACCCTGTAAACACGTAACACGTACCGCTGCTGCCGCTACATTACACTCGCCCTATCATAAGGTGTACTGTTATGGTGACTTACTGTTTTGCCATTAGGTAAGGGTTGAGATTAGCAGAGCAGTTTAATTACATATTAACACCTGCATTTATTGTACGTTGGGTGAACGTACATTACATTTGCATATATATGTCTACTATTTACTTAACACATTGCTTTCTGTGGCATTTACTATATACGTAAGTATAATGAATTGTTACGAAGCTAGGTAATGATGAACAATATTCACACAAGTAATCTCTTTGAGTAGTACATTTATTAATCTTGTCATTACACAGGTGCATGTTTCCAAAAAAAAAAAATATTATGACTTTGAGAATGTTTGTACTGTCGCCAAATTTTTCCGCCTATATGTTTTTTTTTCTTATTTAAAGTTAATGATTGCACAGAAGTTTTGTTAAACATGCTGGCAGCAGTCACAACGTGGACAATATGTAAATCAATATGGATAGTACCTAGTTGATTCCATTGCCACTTTTAGTAGGTAGTTGAAGTACATGCAACGTTATACAAAAATGTCTACGTATTCGATTACTTGAAAGCTACAGTGCAAAGAAACAACAAGAAAATGTAGTTTTATCACGAAGTACAAGGGATCATATCCTTTAAGTCTATTTTTGGCAGGGACACGCCACAGATTTTGGTTGTTAAAAAAAAAGGGGGGGGGGACTGTTGCACAAAAATGTTCCTCTACAAACAGGTGAATACTTGACGAAGCTGTAAGGTATTTAGAACTATGTTTATAAACGCATGAATATGTTTCATGAACTGTAACCACAAAACATTTAAAAAATTTTAATTTTAGTAAAAAAATTTTACATTTTTTGTTATAAGGAGACAAGAAATGAATTGTACAATGTAAAAATATAAAATAATAACATAAAATAATTTGTATTTAAAAAATTGTGTCTAATGTTTATTTTTAAAATTTTTTTTTGTAGTAACGTAAACATTTTTGGTGACTTTGTACTCTGCGTTACACGGGATTTGGTAATGTAACTTTTAAGTTATCTGGCAACCCTGTTACATAAGCTTTATCACAACCTTAAAATAATGCGTGGAAATTTCTTGTACAGGCGTGCTCTGAAGGCCGTAATGGGATGCTGTTAGCTCATTATTGTATTACTTAATGTTTGATTTAATATTGACATTGATGTCCATATAATAGCAATATTATTACAAACTGAAATTGTCAGGGTAACCTTACATGATTAAAGGCTGGCTATAATAAAAAATGCAATTCACTCTACTTTTGCATTTCCATACAACCTAGATCTCATGAAAAACAAAAACTCAATTTAACGCATTATTCTTACTACCATTTCTGATGAAGCTTTAAGGAAAAAATATTCTTGAGGAGGAGGGGGGTGGGGACAGTGGCCAAAGTGCCCCTCCACCGGGTGCGCCCACGAATGTTTGGGTTCTGTTAACAAAAATTTGTAAGCTGGGATGGGACAGGTAGGTACCATGACCTTTAATTGATTTTTATACCTACCACTAAATGAAACATTATTTTATTTTTGGCGTTGAACTATATTTCTGAAATATCATAAGTCACACGACAAATGTCAACATGTAATGTTGCAAAAATATATGTAATTCTTATTTTAAACTTACACTGTTATGCACGTTACTTACAACCACGGTTGTTTAATATCCTTGGTCACGAGCACGTTTTTAAACTGTTATTGCGACCATGTCATATAATATAAGGTTGCATAGGCAAACATTCTGAGACAAGCGCCGGTTATGAATTTACATTGATAGTTTAAGAAACATAATTTTTTATCCTTCTTATAACGTCGAAATTCAGTTGTACGATATCATATTGCTTTTTCGTATTTCTATTTGGAATAAGGCAGGATTTTTACATCATTTTGAATCTAGTGTTTAGAACATTTTGCTATACGGCAATAGTACAGCTAATGTTAAGAAGGTGCAATTAAATTTTATGTAGTAAGTCACATTTTGTTTACAATTCAGGCAATATTATAGTTTAAGATTATGCAAAGTAGATCATACATTATTATTAAAACTTTTATTTCCTTAAAGGACGTGTGAAACTATTAGGCACTGCTAAACAACGACTAAATACGTATGCATATAACGCCTCGAAATTAATTGCGCAGACATTTTCATATAAACATTTACAAACAGTCAGTGCCCCCACTGGAAGGGATAGGAAGTCGTATTATCTTGTCTCTCACAATTATGGTTTCTATCTGGGGAGACTGTATTACTTCTTGCCAATTTTCTTCACGAAGTGAATAATCTAGAGGTAGGATGAAATTATAAAGGGAAAAATGATGGAAATGAATCGAACAGCCCCACCGGGGGTTGTTTATGCGTGCTAGTGGTAGTGTGTTTTGTGTGCGTGACTATACGACTGTCAGTACTGGTATGAGAAAACATAGTAGTGCAGAGGAATTCCAGGACCCGAGGAGGACATCTAACTGGCGGAAGTGAGCACGTCGTTCTCAACGAGGGAAATTATACATTGGAAAATTTTTGGTAAACAAGTTTTAAGCATGAAGTGCGACATTTAACTTATTCATAACATGTGAAGTGTAGTAAGTGCATATATATATATAATTATAAATGTAGACATTTTTAGCGTTGGTAATGGACACTATACATACTGTTTCGCTATCCCTGTCACAGACAATAATTTTTTAAAACAAATTTTGGAGAGCTACTATGGATGCATTTCGTAAGGATGAGGGTGGAAATTCATCATTCGCCTTTATCACACCTGTAATTACACTGTTCTGTTCTAATTTACGAACGTTAGCTTATACTGTTCACGTGTTATAATTCTATCTCTCGGCGAGTGCAGTGGGGTTGCAGGGAGAGATAGGGGTGCTCCCACGACAGCAAAGAAAAAAAGTACATTGTCATAAATCTGTGGGGAAAAACGGAGTTTGAACTAGTTTCATGAAAAAAGTACACGTTTCGATATTCTAAAGAATAGCTTTAATAATTTTTCGACAACGCGTCATTTCAGGGATACTTGAAATTATTTCACACAAAATTTGAGACGATAAACAAAACATGTTGCCGTTGATTTTCTTATATTTATATAAACCTGTGTCTATGGTCTGTTATCTAGTGGAAAACATTTCTAACACTGACTGTTAACATCAACTATCATACATTAATCATATTACAGTACTGAAAGAGCCTATTTTTCTCTGGCGACACTCAAATTGTGATTCCCTGCACAAAGTTGACGAGCGACAGTCCCGGCTGTCAGACTGCCCCCGTTCGTAGGTAACTTGGGAGACGCTAGGCGAGTCGCGTCTAGTCTACTTCATTCGGTCCGGGGCGCAGGTGCCCGCCCGGTGTACAGTACGGGCCTCGTGGGTCGACGGCTGGGCACGAAGTCAGACTCTACGACCTTGACCCCCCCCCCCCCTTCGAGGTACCGGCTTGGGTAGTGGCACAGCAGTTCGGTGAGGTGGCGTGGGGTTGACGGTACCCGTGTATTCGCACTGACTGGTGTTTCGCTTGACTGGTGTGTGATCTGCTCCGGTACTGGTGCTTCTGGCCGTGGTTCGGGTTCGTCTGGCTGTCTGATGCCAAAAGTGCCTCCTGCACTACCGGATGGTATCCCTCCGCGACCCTGGTGGGTGGCTCGAACAATCCGACGGGAACGATGTCTGGAACTGGTATGCTGAGGCGTCGTTGAAGTGCAGCTTGTTCCCGTGGAGTGAGTAACCCGGACCCGCTAGGAAGGATACGTACTGCCTGGGAAAGCTTAGCATTTGCCCTCGCCTTTCTGGCCCGTCTCTCAACTCCACCCCTGTGGGTGTACGACATGGGGTATAGATCAGAGCAGCAGGAGTTGGGCAGTTGACGTGTCAGTATTTAACAGTGTGCGGGTATCCCGTGGGAGTAGACTTCCCTGCACCAGACTGCAGCCCTCTCGGCACCACTAGGGGAGCGATGAGATTTTGCCACCTGGTTGGCAAGTACAATCCACCGAGAACGTACCTAATGTCGTGGCTCTACCGTTCCTTCCACGTGGTGCAAGGAACGGCTGACCTTCCAATGGTGATACGGTGAGGGTTCCGGGGTCACTGGTCTCCCCGAACTAAAAAAATAACCCCTCTTTGGCACCACGGAGAGAGCGATGAAGAAGGGGAGACTTCGAGTTGACAAGCCAATTTCTACAGGGCGGTATGCTAATGTCGTGGCTCTACCGTTCCTTCCACGTGGTGCAAGGAACGGCTGACCTTCCAATGGTGATACGGTGAGGGTTCCGGGGTCACTGGTCTCCCCGAACTAAAAAAATAACCCCTCTTTGGCACTACGGAGAGAGCGATGAAGAAGGGGAGACTTCGAGTTGACAAGCCAATTTCTACAGGGCGGTATGCTAATGTCGTGGCTCTACCGTTCCTCCTACGACGTACAAGGAACGGGTGGCCTTCCAAGGATGTACTTGTTCTGTTGTGCAGTGTACGTTCTGCAGTACCAAAAACCAGTATCCTGCAAAGTCCTGCAGCCCCGATGTGACAGAGGAAGAAGCTTAGAGTGAAAGGTGAGATTACTGGTAAGAACGGTGTTTATATACTGAAGCGAAATAAACACTGATGGCAAAGGTACTAACTCACTCCTAATTCCACCACGGAGTATACGGAATGTTAAACACCTTATCGTTAAACAGGGGAAGGCGCCCTGTGCAAGGCTGGGTGGATTAGGCAGTTACTTAATGTGTGTTTCCTCGAGGCGAGCTCTACTCTCAGGTGACTGTCCGTAAGGCACCGAACGTGTCTAAGTGTAACTTCTTGACGTCCGCTGAGACTTCCTTAGGCTTCCGCTGGAGAGGAACTTCGGCCCTACGAAGAGAGCAATGAAGCTTAGGAGAGGTTGGAGCCTCGGCACCAGTAACTGGGGCGGTGAGAGCTCAGGAAGCGATTGAGTACTGAGAAGAACTGGCGATCAGGAGGTTTTTTTTTCCGTTGAGCCCTCAAATCCCGCTACGATAGCGTGAGCACCTTCACAGTTTTGTGTGCCCTCCGGCATGCATGTTAGTAGCTAAGACGGTTGGAGAATGGGATGCGTCTCAGGGCAAGCCCTTTACGCCTTAGGTCAGGGTTAATTAATAAAATTGGGTGCATGAATCGCAGCTAAGCAGGTTTTTCTGGTGCCATGGCTGTAATTGTGGCCATGAACACACCCCGAAAGAATAAGGGTCCAGTAAAGGGCATAGAAACCCAGGCAAAGCGGAGAGAGCCTGGAGAAAACTATGCGACAGTCGCGGAGGATAAAAATAATTCCTTTTAATGGATTAGGACTGGAGATAGTAGGGCTATTGTTAGTTCGCTAAGATAGACTTTGCGAGGTTAATGAGGGTGATATGAAATGTGTCGATACGCTGCTGGAATGTATCCAGGGTCGTACCGCAGTAGCACGGCCCTGGAGGCGGTGGACAGAACTGCGCCACCCGCCCGCAGATGCCAGTCATCTCTCTGGAAGCAGAAAAAAGTGTTAGCTTCCAGGCATAAAAATAGGAGTAATTAGGAAGGGGAAAGGGGTAGTGGTGCGATGAAATGAAATGGCATTACCTAGAGTGAAAGTTCGCTTGCAGCTAGTGTGGTGTTGTGTATATTGTTGGCAGAGTTGTGCGTGACCAGTGTAGTGTCGAATAATTGGGTAATTAGTAATGAAGGGTATAAATATATAATCGCCAGCCTGGAGGACGCCATATTGGGTATCAGGTAGGTGTATAGGGCCAACGCACAGGCCTACACCAGACCGAACTCCAGGTTGGATCCCGCGATGCTGACACTCATAGAAAACAATTGCAATGTAAAGCACAGGGCCATCTCTGAGCCAGAAGCTGTACAGAGCCTGCTTTGCCTTGTTCTGTGTTCACATGTTGCTTCGCATCATTGTATGTGTTTTTGGGAATTATCACGAGACATACTGGGGTAGTTTAGGGAGGTTATGGCGACCTGGGAGCCAAAATGCAATTCGGCCGCTTATATTTTTGTGTTTCCTTGAGGTCATAATCCCCGAGGCTGGATATTTTCGCATTTGCAATGTTTGCACAGTCAGTGTACAGTTTTTGTGCTAATTTCACGATGTGCTGATCCAGTTTTTCAATTTTTAATTCGCAATGCAGATCTGCTATAGGGCAGTATCGGGGCGCATCTGATGCTATTCGTAGGCATTTATTTTGAATTATTTGGAGGCGCCTTATGTGTGCATTGTAGCTGCATGTGCCCAGGTGGGCGCAGCATAAGTTATAATTGGGTGTATTAGGATTGTATACAGTAATACAGCCTTGCTTCGGGTTAGGGCGCTTCGTGGGTTTAATATAGGATAGAGGTGTGGATAGCCGGGCTTGGGCGCTGGCACATTTTGCATCTATATGAGCCTTCCAAGTGAGCTTTCGGTTCATATGGACGCCTAAGTATTTCACCACATCTTTATGGGGATTTGTTCGTCAAAAAGAGTTAATTCGGGGCGATTATTCGCCTGGGGTAATATTTTGCGAGTAAAGACAATAGCTTCACTTTTGTAGACATAAATTTTAATTCGCCATTTTGTGTAAAAATGTTGGAAAATATTTAACACATTTTATAACATTTAGGTTGCTAGTTCGAGATTGTGGGAGCGACTGAAAATAACTGTGTAGTAAGCATTACATCTAAATTGCACCAGTCAGTGATCAGGTTTCGGTAGGTCGTTTATGTACATATTAAATAATACTGGGCCTAAAACGCTGCCTTGTGGAACTCCGGCACAGATGATTTTTGTACCAGATTTAGCACCCTGGCATGAAAAAGTAAAGTTTCTGTGCGCGAAATAGCTCCTTATCAATTTGACATAGCAGTCGAGGAGATTTATTTCATATAATTTATATATTAGGCCTGCGTGATATACACGGTCAAAGGCTTTTTCGATATCAAGTAATATTACAACAACATAATCTTTAAAGTTAAAGGTATTCGAAGTGTATTCCGTAACTCGTACAAGCTGCTGTGTTGTCGAGTGTTTCGATCGGAAGCCAAATTGCTCCTCGTGTAGTAAGTTGTTACTTTCCAGGTGAGAATTTATTCGCCTTAATATAATATATTCAACTACTTTTGAAAGTGTATTGAGTAGCCTGGTTGGCCTATAATTTTGTGGCAGGTTCTTGTCTTTTCCTGGTTTGTGAAAAACAATTACATTCGCTTTTTTCCATATATTCGGAAAATATTAGAACTTGAGCATTGAATTCACACAGAGTGCTAAATGCTCAAGAGCTAAATCGAGGAGTTCCTTTAATACAATCGCTTGTATGCCATCCTCATCAGGTGCCTTTTTTGGCTTCATATGTCGAATGGCAAGTTTAACTTCTTGCAATTGTGTATATTAGAGTTCGTGCTCTGTGGGCTGCCATTTTTTTTAAATCTAGTCCATGGAGAATTTGGGCGGTAAAAATTCTGTCACTAGGTACCTGATTTGGCTGGAAAGTGTTTTCCAGCACATTGGCGAAGGCCTGTGCCTTCGCTGCAGGGGTGAAAGCTACCCCAGTGTTCGTGGTTAAGGGCGGAATTTTATCAGTTTTGTTTAATAGGTGCTTTGTTAGCCCCCACAGATTATTCGTGTTAGTATTTAATTTTGCGATTTTCGCATCCCAAACACTGGGCCTTCAAAGGGTTACTTCTTCCGTGATCACTGCCTGCAACTCGTTTATGCGGGCCTTAATTCTGTGATTTCTGCGGCGTAATTTTTTGTGTGATAATATCCAGTATGTATTGTGGGAATGTTTCTAGCATTGTTGTGATTATTTTCTCTGGAATGTGCTCTGCCATACCTTTATGAGTAGTTTCAGTAAGGACTGAGACTGCTTCGTCAATTAGAGCAGTTGAAGTTATAGATTCTGCATCTAATTGCAGTAAATTTTCGTCAATATAATTTATAAATGCGGGCCAGTTTGCATGGGAATAGTCTTTAATTTTTCTAGGGGCAGTAGTTTCAACATTAAGTGAGTGAAAATCTATATGTTCTGGTAAGTGGTCAGAAGAAAAATCCTGCTCGACCCTGAGGTCGAAGCCAGTACTAAACTGTTTATTTATTACGATATCAAGCACATCAGGGTGTCGATTTCGTTGTGTCGGGTTATATGTCAGCTCATAAGGTGCCATAACCTGAGAATTTCGATTAGTTTGGTGCTTTTGCAATAGCACACCGTTTGCTGTTCTAGTTCGCGAATGCCAATACGGATGTTTTGCATTAATGTCCCCTATGGCTAGTATTACACGGCCTAAATTATTAATTAATGTATTAAGATCTGCTACTGTAAGAGAGCGGCCTGGTAGGGCATAAGTTGATAGCAGTTTGGATTTTTGTTGGCCTAATTTAAGTTCAATTCCCACTGCTCCCAGTGTAAGGAAATTTGGGAGTAATATTTTGTGATGTACTATTGAATGGTAAATAAAAATTGCAACTCCACCACCTCTGCCTACATTCTGCGCTCTGTCCCGCATATATATGGCACAGCCTGGGTCAGAGAATCGATTATTTGGAGTAAAATGTGTCTGGTTTACTGCCGCGATTTTTACGTTATTCAGAGGCAAATAATCAATAAATTCGTCCTTTTTGTTACTAAGGCCATGCGCATTCCAGTACAAAATTGTATATATGTGTGGATCGGAATTATTTATTGTTACTGCACTACAGTTGTTTGTTTGCGTGGCCACAGCTCTTGACCATCTTTATGTGGATCGTGATTGTCTGGGTAATTTTGTCTTCTTGCAAAAGACCAGGAGTTGTCCAAACAACGATTAGTTGTACTAGGGGCATTAGTTCGTTCATTAATAGGGGCGTTTTGCTTAGTTCAGCAACGCTGTTTTAATCGCGTCCATGATGAAAGGAGCTTGTAGGGGTGCAGATGCTGCCTCCATGGGCTCTGAGATCGTTCTGATCGGTGGTCCATTTTCAGGCTTCTTTTGTAGGGGAGCTATGTAAACCTGCTCGCCCAATGGGTGAGGGGCTGGCCCCTGATTGGCCGCGCAGGCAGGAGCGGTCTCTGGCGCGGCGGTGGTAGCTGAAGCTTCGCTCGTGTGGGGAGGGACGGGGGGAGAATTTTTGGGGCCGTTTTTCTTTGGTTTTTACGTGGTTTTTTTTTTTTACCCCAGCGCCTCTTTAGATCGCGGGGGATGAAATCATTTGCGATGGGTGGAAATTCAGACTCGTTCATGTAATATCCGAACCTATTATAGGTCGGGATTGGCCGGGTCGCGCTTGTTGTGCCCAGTGGGGCATGAAAGTGGTTATCGGAGGCGGGGTGGCGCCTGCTGTTGCCCTAAGGGGGCCTGAGATTGAAGTGGCTGCTGCCATGCATTCACTTCTTTGCCCATTTTCGCAAATAACCAGCTTAGACTGCAGCTGGTGCGAGTGTCTTTCGTCTTGTGGCAGTCTACTACACTTTGCTGCCTTGTAGTTCCTACAACAGCGGTAGTTAGCACAGTGGTTGTCCCCGTACGGTGCACACTTGATCTGCACTCTGTTGTTGACAATAGTGCAGGCTGTAGTGAGGTGGTTTCCACTGCAGTATCTGCATTTGGGTGTGGCATTACAGTCTCCGGCCGCGTGGCCATATCGCTGGCATCGCGAGCACTGAACTGGCGCTGTTGGGTGGTGGAAGTCTTCTACTTTCACTGATAGGCCAGAAAAGCTCGTAAGTGCTAAGTAGGGTGCTGTGTCAGTACCATTGGGCAGCTAAACTACAAGATTGTTGATCGCTCTGCGGTTTCTGTCATGGATGAAATAAAAACGCGTGGCAGGCATTCTGGCAGCTTGAAATTCTTCCACCAGGAAATCGTGTGGAGTATCGGCTTGTACCCTGCAGAATACAAGTTTCCCCGGGATTTCAGTCTCTTGGCGCAGAAGGCTGTGCTGATAGCCCATCTGTTTCACGATGCGAACTGCGTTTACATAGTCGGTGATAGAGGGGGTAAATACACGAATTTTGTCTGTTCCTGTGCAGACAGTATTCCATGATAAGGCTATTTTCACGTACATGGCCTTTTTCAGGGCTCGATAGGGGTGTTCCCTATTCGTGTAGACTGTAATGGGCTTGATTTGCACCTTTTTCGGTTTTGGGTTCGCTGCACTGATGTTTTGCGCTTGTTAGTAGATCTGTGAGGGCGCATTTGTGCCTTGAGGGGGCGTTGATGTTACCATAGGGGTCTGAAGGGTTGGCACGCCCTGTAGCTGTTTCATAGAGTTTTGTCTTTTGTCATTCGCGTCTCTGAGCCCCGCTTCGGGGGCTGGGCGCTTCAGGGATTGTGGTTCTGCATCCATGGCAGCCCCGAGGTTTGCCATGGTTTCGCTTATGTCCGGAACCTACAGTAAAATTAAATGAATGGAGGGAAAAATACATATTGAACCTTAAACCAAGGGATCCTACGTGAACGTGTTCCTACCGAGTACCTAAACCTTCGTTGTTGTGATGAGCGCTTTCGTCCAAGCCGGCACCTCCTGACCTCTCCCCTCTACCGGAAACAAGGCTAGGGAGGCCCGGGTGACTAGCGCTTTAAGTACCTCAAGTAGAAAATATTTATTTCTGTATTTAGTGGGGGACTGAGTATTTTACTTTCAGAAAATAAGTAGTCTTAAAAAGACATTTAACTGATATAGCCGCGGTGTATTAGCATTAAGAAGTGCTAAGAAACACTTGTTGCACTCGGAGCTTTCTGCAGCAGGTCTTCCCCAGACGACACCTCGGCTGGAAATCCCGAAACCAGCGAGAAAGTCCGATCAGGAGAATTTTTTTTTCTAACTACCCTATAACTAAGTGTTAAGTGAAAGCCCGGTGGGTAGAGCGGGATTCAATGCGTCTCAGGGCTAGACCCCTTACGCCTACAAGGATAGGAAATCATGCAAGGAGACGTGCATCATGGCAGAAAGGGATTGGGCAGCCATGGCATGCTATTGGGGCCATGACTACCTCTCTAAGTGTACTCATAGCGAAGCTACCACTAGAAAAGTCTGGGAAAAACCGGCATAGACACCGCAAAAATCCAGTCGACAGAATAGAATTCAAAATTATTCATGCATTAAACATAAATGCTACAGGAGACAGAGAGTGTGTGTGTGTGTGTGTGTGTGTGTGTGTGTGTAACATGCTCGTGTTAGTAGAGGTGAAAAAGCTATTAGAGAGAGGGGACGGGAACTATATTTCCTTTCGCCTTGGCAATTGGAAGGAGACACTGGCTTGTAACCAGAGAGGTGCTTGGACTCCTCTCTGGTGGCGGAAGTGGCGCTATTGGGTGGCTTTCCCCCCGATTCGCCAGTAGAACCTGAAAATTAAAGAGGATAATGTGAGTAGCCAGTAAGCGTCAGCATGACTGACAGCTGAGCCAACGCTTACTGGTTTTTAGATGTCCGCGAAGAGACGGTACAGCCTGTGGAAAGAAAGGGGTTAATCTATTAAGCTTATATCAAAATAACATAAGAATCTTATAGTAACATATGTCCTCGGGGACACATGTGTTAAATCTAATACCGTGGTAACTCGCAGCGGCCAATCTCTGTAGCCATAGGCTGTAACAGAGCATTTTTCGACCGTCTGCTGTTAGTGCACGGAGCTTCTTAAAGTGGGGAGGGGGGTGGGGTTCCGATCAGGATGCTTGGCTGCCGGCCCTTTTATACTTCTCGGCCATCCCTTCTTCTGCTGGCATAGTGCATTTGAGGAGGGTGCATAGCAGGTGCGAGCCCGGTATCTGGATCCTTCGAGCGGGCGGCGTAGAGAAGAGCGCCAGGATCTACGACCCTTGTCTGTGGCGGCATCTAGCGGTGCATTGCGGTACTTGCCACGAACCTCTTGCATAGTATCGGAGGCTTATTGGGCGAAATAATAATTATCAATGTGACGCGTGTCCCTGCCCGGTAGGTAATACAATCTTGCAGACGTCGGCGGCAGCGACGTGACTCGTGGACGAGCTATCAGGGGTATAGTTGACTGATGAGTATCAGTCGTTTATTATCATAGAGAAGACGCCATGCGTTTAAGTATTGGCATGGCTGACGTGCCGGGAGTATCATACTCAACAAAAAAGGTCCTCTTGTTGCAAGTGCCTAGGACACACCGTTTCTTTTTAAAATACACGCATTGTCTGCAACGGAGATGATACAACACCTGGCACGTAGGCATTACATCATATATGCGGAGGTAAAGAAATCGTAAGCAAACGTGTGTAGAAACTGGCATGCAGGTTCCGAATTAACTTGGCAGCAAATTAACATCACTTCTAAGACTTGACGTTTTATTGCAAGCTTATATTTAAATTCATATGCCACTGAAATAGCTTAATTTGGTACGATTTATAAATGACGATATAAAATTTACAGAGGCTTTAAATGTTTTAGACAGCTATTACCTAGATTACACTTACAGTTTTCTTACTAGCGCGAAACATACAAAATACAATCATACATAATTCTTTGTAGTTCGTAACTGTCAACACGGTCTGCCAGGGCCGGGCGGGTGCAAAGTAACTCAGTGCCCAGGCGAAAGACGCCTCTCCCCCTTCCCCTTCCCGTTAGCTTCTTTTTTTTAAAATTCGTTTCAAGTAACACTCGCTTCTAATAAAAGTCTAAAGTCTCACTAATGAACTTTATTTTTAATTTATCTGCATACTTTCGAAACATTTAAAATGTAATTCAGATACGTAGTTCTAAATCAAATAAATAAAAACGTATACATAATAAAATAAAATATTAAGGGTCTATATATTTACTGCAATAAATTGTACAATCTTAGCGGCGTGCAGATGTTGCAAAATAGTTCTTAAAAGCGTGATCCATGCAAGAATATTAACACAGTGTATATGAACCAGCAACAAAATTGCTAAGGAGTAAAAAAATAATTTTTTTGCCTTCAGTTTTGTAGAAGATGAAATGTGTTAACATAAGTCAATGGTTTGCTCTATAAAGTTAAGTTGATAATTCTAACAGTCTCCTTTTTGCATGGACGAGTGGTTGTATATTTTAGTCAACTGTACCTCAGAAAAACTGCACTCATCGGTACTTACAGATACATGAAGTTTCAGCAACATTCCAAATGAATAAATAAATTAGGCACATTACCTTGTAAGATGAACTTACAAAAGTAATCTAAAACGTCCTATGAAGTTGCTTTCTGAGACACCTTTCTTGCAACATTCTGTATATCACTACACATCTCAGTGACATTAATATCCTTTGTAGTCTTCACGAGTCAGATGTTTTTCAGCTTTACACACATTTCAAATATACAACGGGTTGGCTTTTCCTGCAATATTGGACGCAACCAACGATATTTGCAATAAATATGTTACTAGACAATACAAATAATTATTCACCTTAAATTAACTTTATAATGATCCAATCAGTTATATGACGTTTATATAAATTTGTATAGCCAAAGTGTAAAGAATGTTGGATATTCCGTTGACCGTCCCGCCGCCCTCAGCTACTGGGCCCCCTAGTTCGCCTATATGAACGCGCCCAATAACATTGCAGGCGAAAAGAGAAAAATTACTTTTTAGATGAAAAATACATACAGTGCTGTACATCTTTCCTTTATCCTTTTACACGCCACCCCCAGATCCCACAAAAAAAAAAATTTTTTCGTGCATGTAACAGTCACCTAACGTCTTATTCAGAAAAGCAAATAGATTAATTGCAAGAAAAACATCTTTACTAACTTATTTTTTATGTTCCAGAAGGGGAACACTGGCAAGTCTGGGGTATTAGAAAAAAATACTTTCACATAAATTTCCTCTTGTATGCTATGTATTAAAAAAATCCTGAACCAAAAAATGAATAGAGGGCTTTGGTCTCCTTTCGATAAGAAACTCGCAGTAGGGACATAGTGACCTAGTAAATAAAGATCGTTGAAATAGAAGAGTGTAAATTTTATATACGATTGGGAATAAAAATGAAACGAACATTTACTTGTCGCCGAAAAGAAAGATCGTATAGATGTAAACACGATGTTTTCGGGTGAGGTTTTTCATGAACAATCCAGGCAACAACCACAGCAATGTTGAGAGCGTAGCAAAACAAGTTCAACCACCACCTTTTCGAACGTAGTTTAGGCCGGTAAGATCCCAACATCCTATCCATAACATCAACTTCTCCCATACCATAGTTATATTTCCCCAGGAGATGAGGTTGGTCGATAAAAAAAAAAAAAAAAAACAGGTCAATGGGCTCTAGGATCTAGGATACCAAATGTATCACTAAGTTTTGCTTTGTTTTCAGATGGAATTATACTTAGTTGCCAGTTTGGTTTTTCTGGTATATGTTTTTCTTCCACTATAGATTTTGGATTATTTGTCCTTTTAGAAAAAATTTTAATAGCAGGAGACGTTGTAATAGTTGAAGGAATAGATTCTGTAAGTTCTTCAATGGACATAGCTGCACCAGATTTGATAAATAAGCTTACTTGTCCACAAATGTCGGTCGGCTCCACTTCTTCCAAATTGTTGTCATCAATGTCTTCGCTATCCGTCGCTCGTTCTTTCTTTTCTGGAGGTAATTGGCATAAGTCATATTCCTCACAACAATTGTCAAGGAGTTCAGACTCCTTCAAAGAGAACAAGTACTCGAGTGCCTTATACACTCTACGAAACACTGTTTCGCTCGCCAAAAAAGCACGCACAGTAACAAACTAACAGCAACAGAGCATTGAACAACCCGACCCTTAGACTTGTGAAAGAAAACTGTATGGGAGCGGGCTGCACTCCGAAGTAGGTAGAGACTTGCGCAGGAAGGTGTGCAGTAACGTGTCCAGGTTGAGTAGGCTACTCGCACACTAATGATCCATTTTGGAACGTCAGATTGTCTGTGACACCAGTGACCTAAGTAAACATTATAACTGATGGTTTTTTAAAAGTATTACATTCCTATACTCTTCCTCACCCCCTCCCCCCTTCTTTCCCTTAAAATTCTCAATGAATAAAACATATACTATCATAACAAAAATGAGAAATACAATTATGGCTGTACAACACCTTAAAAATCGCCATTTTCAGAAATTACTTCAGATAGTAAGATATTTAATAGGGCCACTGAAAAAAAATTCAAGATACAAAAACACGCTTTCTTTAACGAGGGAAAAAAAAGTAATATAAATATACTTGTTTTGTAATAGCAAATAAATTATCAAAATCATGTTCCAGCGGTGGAACAATGGCAGGTAAAAGGATAAAGTATGTGTTTTATTTTTACTTGAGAATTCAACTACAACTGAAGAAAAAAGTCATTGGCCTCTAATATCGTAAGAGTCATTTTAAATAATTTAACTTTTAAATGTTCAAGTCAATTCGAGCTTGTTTCAGTAATGACGCCCCATTATACAGAAGAGTATATTCTAATTTGGTACGTACAAGTACAGAAAAACCATAATATTGACTCACATGTGGATGCTTAACAAGTTGTGAAGATATTTTGTAAGAAATATAACGCAGATATTAGTGAATATGAAAACATGACTTAGAATCTCATAAAAACCCATTAAATCCGAACTTAACTGTGACAGAAATTCGTTTCTTTTATTTATGTTTTCCTGTATTCATGTGGCAATTGTACTGTAAAAACTTTGTTTGATTTATGTGTATATCCTGAATGTTTGCAAGGTTATTAATTCCTAAAATTTGTTTATTTGATTATGTTATATTACCGATTTTATCAATATTCACTTTAATTAATAACTTTGAAATTTGTATTGGAAATGTCACTGCAATGCCTGTTAATATTTGACGTCTTGCTTAGTCTGTATATGTATTTTTTTTAAATCTCTCTGGCAGAATTGTTAAAATGTATGAAGGTCTAAGTTTATTATTCAGGATCTGCTTTTGTTAGGGAGTAAGGAATTTTTCATGCTTGGTATGTTCTTCAAAAGATGCTGCAATCTATTAAAAGGGCAACGAAGCAATTAAAAGGTTTTGTTCGGCATCTTCACGATTTTGGATTGACTTAGTGTGCAAAAGAGGTGATTCCTGTTGATTAACAAAGAAGGAATCAAGATTCATCCCTCTATACAGCATTTCATTTGGAATGTCATATTCCAAATTTGTAGAATCTAGCCGATCTGTCAAGCACTACTAAAATGGCAAATTACAAGCAATTATTTTAATTGTGCTGACCTATTCCTTTATAAATTTCGGTGACATACCGAATTCAAGAGGAAAGATGTTGGCTTGGAACAAATAAACTATACCTAATTATACAAATTCTTCCTATGAAAAATTTCACCTACCACCCAGAAGCCCCAATTTACTTACTCGAGTTCTACCACCGCTAGTCGAGAACCAGTCTGATTAATCGTTGTATGTTAGGTTTATGTAGTATATCATAAAATTGCGGTGCCAACCTTATTTATCTATTACGATTTTCTCATTAAAATTTAATATTTAAATGTCCAGCTATCAAGAATATACACCCGAGACCAAATATTTGGCTACCAATGTTGTGGATTGTTGAAAACAGTACAAAAATAGGCCTATATGTTACCAAATTTTGTTTAGGCACTAGTCTTCTTTCCACTCACACACACACACACATAAAAAAATCTTCGCTTGCCCGACGTAGGGTACGTAAAAATTTGTGAACAAATCTTTCCTAACACACAACTTTTGTTGTTTGATGAATTTATTATTGATATATAGTATTTACACACGATGAAAATAGTTTTAGTGTGAAATATTTTAATTGAATTTTGGCTGGGTTTCATTTCATGTTATTAATTACACACCAAAGTTGTACAGGATCAATGTCATCTTGTAGTTTTCCAGTCATTTGCAATTGCAGAATGCTGGAATGTTTAATTACGTTTATTAAACCATTTGTTAATATATTACTGTATCCCGCTCTACCCACCGGGCTTTCATGTACGTTCGTGCGTGACACCTGATCACAACTTAGTAGGTAGTCGATAATGTGTCTGTAATTCTAACCATTACATAGCGTTCGCTAAATAACTATCACAGCCATTTACGCAGCACATTGAAATACTAAAATCAACACACATACAGGTAGAGAAACAACGTTGAGAAATATAAGAAGCCTTACTGGAGTAGAACTGACATTACTCTGTGACCTTACTGTAGTATATACATAACATTAGTTCATGAAAGAAAGTTGTTTGTAGACGTAGTCCTGCCTCTTGTAAGTCTGTGCTGAAATCTATAAATTTTTTTGATGAAATATATTGTAGCGATGTATTTTTTTCCCCAAATTTTAGGAAAATCGCTTAGTAAAGATTTAAACATTGGCGGTAATTTAAGATTTTCTGTGATGAAACATTTAAAATCTGACATGTCTATAGCAGATTTCCCATTGTACAGATACCACAAAATAAATGTTTTCGAACAGAACAGTAAGAGATCAGACATGCGTATATCATATATTATTATGCATATATTAAGTCCACATTTAAGCTACTTGATATTGCTTTTAATAACAACAGGTCACACAATACTTCAAAAGCCTGTATCAATATGATACAGAATTAAGTCACGTATTGCATGTAGTGTTGGGATAATGTATTGGAAGATTTGCATACTAACGTTTTCGTGTGTCTAATCATCATAACTGAAATGTGTATAAATGTTTATTCACGTGTCAGATCAGAGTGCATCGTTGCCAAGATCACTCAGCATATACTTGCAGCCAATTTTCCAGCTTCAATCCCGAATTTGCCTTGTAGGTATAAGTGGCGATTTCATAACAAAGCGCCTAACGAACTGCCTCTGCGTTAATCAACAACAATAAATAATAATTTTAATTTATTTCGCAGGAAATTTAACAGAAATATACATGCATATAAATAAATAGATTTTGTATCAGAAAAGCCCATGTTTTCGTATTTTTTAAAATAAACCTTTTTCAATTAAACTTCAAAACCCTTTTTGGTCTATTATTTACAGTGTTAACATTTTACCTAATTATTTCGCTCATGTAAAATAAAATTAAATAGTAAAAATATTCGAGTCAAATAGGCCACATTATGTTTGCTCCATTAAAAAAAGCCCATAAGAGCAGCTTGCCAAGAATTGACAGGATACAAAATAGTTAGCAAGTAAGTGATGGGCTGCAACTGTTACTAAATTCTTCAGCTATTTTCCCAACTTGGATCTATGTATTGTATTTTCAGTTATTGATTTCCAGCATTTAAAATAAATGAGTTCGGTCGTTATTAAATGCCTTAGTTTCGCAAAAGTAGCCTACATTGTTATTTATGAATAAAATAATCAAGATACTGGTAGGCTTGACATTGACTTTGTCACGAAATTATTAAAACAAAAACGTGGAAGTACTCCATAACGTCATGTGTAGAATCACAGTTGTTCTCAGGTATTGTAAATATAAACTACGCCGACAGAAAAATTATAGAAATGAAAATAATATTGAGGTGTCTGTAACAGAGTGGCAACCGCAGATAAGCCCCTTTAGCTTTCCCAGTGTATTTTATGTTCCTGGAACCTCTTCCATTCTTCTCTCGCCAGACGCTGCTGTGTGTGGCGTGTCCAGTACGGCCGCGTGACGTGTCCAGCAATGGTTGTGATACGGTCGGGTGACGCGAACGATTCTCCACCTTACATTCCCATTGGTCGTTTGATGAAAGAAACCGTTTCCTCCCCAGACATTTTGGAAAACTCACTTGATTCGTCAAGAGAAAAACACGCGGGGAAAGCAACTGGTCTGTTGTTGGCCACTGCCTTTACCTGGGGCGTGGTTTCAAATCATACGCTCACTTGTCGCTACGAGGACATGCCGTGCCACCGTTTTCTATATTACTTGTAGAAATGGTATCGCAATATGGGCGTGTCTCTTTTATATGATCTGTTTATGCGACCAGTATGGCATGATGGTATTGTAGATAATTTTTTGGTTTAGAATATTTTCGTAGCAATGGATAATTATATTTTCTGACAGTATGGCCTGCCAGTTGGTTAGAATATTTGGTTGTAATATTTTGGCTTGATGGTTTGAAGAGCTTGTCTGTATATATGGCTGGTTTGCTGGTATTGTCTAATAGTAAACACTCTGCAAATTGTTGGTATCGTCTGTTGAAATGGGTTGTGTGGTATGATATGGTCTGCGAGTATTGATGCTAAGAATGTTTCGGCTTGGACATTTATATGATCGATGTGATAAGTATAGACTGGTGGTAATACTATGACAGGCCAAGTAAACGTAGGCGAATTAACTTTATTATGTACTTATCTTCAAAATGGCGGCCATACAAATATTTGAGGTATATTTGGTTTATCTACCATACCATTAAACCAATTTCGACCAAATTATGTATGATGGAAGCATCTACTACATGCATCATACATGCCAACAGTCACTTTTGTCAGCCATTTTATAAGATATCTCCACATTAATAAATAGTTTTTGTCATATCTCGGGAAATAATCGTCAGATTCATGCCGAATTTGGCAAACGAATAGCATTGCGACAGATGGTGCAAAATGGTATATTTTAATGTAAAAATTTATTTTCAAAATGGCGGCTTTATAGCCATTTCTTTTATTATGCTTTATCGTCGAAACTATGTAAGCAATTCTAAATTAATCTTGTATACTGCACTATATTTTCCAACTATCAAATGCATCTTAACAGAGGAAATTTTGTCCGCCATTTTGTAAGATATGCCACTGTTATGTTGTCAGTAGGTCAGGCACTTATGTTGAAAATGTGACTACAAAAATACTGTAGCTCTGCATATTTTATTAAGGAAATAAAATCCATCTTAACTTTGTATGCTGGCAGTATCTATTTCAATAATCTATTACAACTGTAAAATTTTTCTCTACAGAACACCTCATTTCTTTACCAGTTTGTAAGTTACTCCAAAAATAAAGATTATCTTTAATGCCATTCGAGGAAACTCTCAACCCATTATTATCAAATTTGGCAAAAAAATTGTACTATGGTATGCCATATAAAGGAATGTATTTTGTTAATGTGACATAGGCCTACACATATTTTCATAATGGCGTCTATAAAATAATTTTAACTTAGTGTACTATATACACGAAAGTATGTAATGGTGTTTAACTTAATTTTGTACACTAGTAATATACTGACATTGAATGTGCTTATAAATAACAGTTTTGTCCTCCATTTATGAATATTTTCACACAAAAAATATGAAGGTATTATGCCATATCTCAGGGACCAAAAAACAAATTTCCACTAGATTCTTCACACAAATGGTGCTAGGTAGGCCATGTAAACTTACATGTTTTAAGTGTATCGACATAATTCGAAAAATTAGACTGGTTAAATCCGAAGTTGATGCTCCGTATCCAACCCCCGTAACTGAGATGATTGCGCACTAGATTAGAGTACGAAGTTTTCTGGGTTCGAGTCCCGGGTAAGGAATGTTTGTGTTGGAAATTTTCTCACTACTGTAGCATATGTTCCTTTTAACGAGAAGACAAGTGCTACCTATCAACTCAGCTTTTTAGAACTTATTTAACAATGAATTGCACCCATGTTGAAGAAAGGATGCTCATTAGTTACATCACTAACTAATTGCTTTTACTCTGGCTCTGTCTTCTGAAGTGGCCGTCCAACTACAATATCAATCTATAAATTCAATGCCTATATCATGCTCTGGCGAAATACAAAATTTGTTTTAATTCTATTGAATGGTTCCTAAGATATGACATGTCACCCTGGATTTTAAATTTACCTCCAGTTTGAAAGTAAGCACCCCGTGTGGTCAAAAACTATAAGCGCCACATGTCCTGACTAATTACTAGATGTGTGCCCAGTTTCTCGAAGTTCGGTTAGCGAGTTCAGAAGTTATAGGTGCGGACACGCACAGACCCACACACACAAACGCACACACACGCGTACACAAAATACGCACACAGACAGGTAACTGATATCGTAAGCATTTCTTTCCTTCGGAAGGTAGGCTAGAACCGTAAACAATTGTTCGTAAGCTTACACCGCACTAAAATATTGAACAGTTTTTAATTACAATTCCACGCACTGAGAGAAAATTAAACAAAATATTTATTTGTACAGGGCCAAATATACTTAGATGACCTAACAAAATAGATTGTTAAGGAAGCAAAATTTGGAAAGCAACATAGTTTATTTTGTTCGTCTAACAAAATATATGTTTGAATAAACAAAATCTCTGTGTTGGGCCAAAATAAAATAGACTGACAACTAAATATTTTGTTGAATCATCTTCATATATTTGTTTAGCCACTTATTTGACTCTCTTCGTTCGAAAATACAGCTCCAGAGTTTGTTTGTACTTTTTTTGTGGCAATTAGGATAGTAACCGTGTTTGTTACTGGTTCTATTGATGCTTAACAATCGTTTAAACACATTAATAAAACAATGAAACAAGAACCTGACCAGTAAAGCTGTAAAACTTGAAATATTTGTTTGCATACGTTGCCCAATACTTGCAGTATATATATATTTAAAAGCTTTCCATTATTGTCAGTTGTCATGTTAGCTGAGATTACTAACGCAGGTGATCTACGTACGAAACTCGGTCGAACTTGAAAATGTTTTTATATCCGCCCAAGCTATTTAATGTACGTGTAGCCAAATAAATATTTAGTTGCACCATCCAAATCTTACAGTTTGGGGCAACTAAATGAGTACAACAAAATAAATTATTTTCCGCAACAAAACATTATTCATTGCCCTTGTACTATACATATAAATAATTTGGTCGCACCAAACAAATCTTGTTTGATTCAACGAAATCTTTTTCTCAGTGCGATCGAACCACTGCGCTCTGTCTGTTTGCCTGACCAGCAAGGCAACCTCAAAGAGATCATGTTGTCACCTTTATTTACTAAAGATTTAACGGCTCTAATATTCCAATTATACCCTTACGCATATATGTTATCACTCGGAGCACATGCAGATCAACAGTCTCCTGAAATTTGCATTTTACCTACCTCTTTGGAACTTAACAATAAATAATTTTCAACTTTATGCTAAATGGTACACGGGATACAACAAAAATCCAAAAAAAAAAAAAACACTTGCCTGAAAAAAATCATACACTGGTAAACATGCTTTCAAAAGGGAAGTAAATAAAAAAATAAATTGCTGTCGCTTTGATACTCTAATGCTTTAACACCGGAAAATGTTGAGCTTTATAAACCGAACACATACTTCAGTAGGTACTAAGAAAATATTTCAAACTATTTTATTTTTAAAGGTCACTCAATTTATTTAGTGCCTCTTCTTACGCACTAGTATAAGAGGCCTGGAGTGTGTACGTGGGCGTGCAAGTTCGCAAGCACATTTACACCAATGGAGAAGGTAAATTTCAGAATGTAGCTATAGTCTGTCCGCGGTGTCTTCGCCCTTTTTAATCAAACCTTTGGAAAATCTACCCTTGTATGACGTGTTTAGTTATTTCCAACATATGCCACACAGGCCTATCACCAGCGTTTTATACTTGTGTTCATAAAAGTTACTTTTTTTTCTGTTAAATGGAAAAGTTATTCATATTTTATCTATAAATTACAATCCTCCGTTTATAAATAATTTTAATCAGAAAACAGTGATAAAACACGTGTGTTGATAGCGCCTAGTAAGAAATAGTTCTTATACAAAATATTGTTACAGCTGAGTGCGCACGAACTTGGTGCGTTGTCCTTTGGTGTAATTTTCTAGACTTATTTAAGCTTAGTTTGCACGAGGCGGAGGAATATTCTGGAAGTAGAACTTTAGCAGGGCTTCAGAAAAGTGCGAAGTAACCGTGAATGGATTATAACACCGAAACCTGCTTATAAAAAAGGAAAGCAAGGGACACGCACGACTTATAAATACGCAAGGGTGATATGCCCATTTGGAGGTGGAACAGAAACACATGTTTTTTGTAGAATATACAGAAATGTGTTCGAAAAGTACAAAAAAAGTATACTGATACTAAGCACAATGTAAAACTCAACTAAAATATTAAACTACCGCAAACATAAAATTATCCCATTAAAGCATCCCGATTTACCACTATAAAACCGCACTAAACGTTTTTGAGCAGAAGCTATTTTTTCACATGTTATAAAACGGTATTTACAATTCAACCTAATAGCTTGGCTTATGATTCTACTCTAAACGCCTGAAGGTCGGCAACCTTCACTGCACTACAGTTGATATGGTGGCGGGAAACGAGTACTGATGAAACTTGTAAAGTACCAGTAAGGAATTCAAAATACGTAGCGTTTTGGACCATACGGGTTTTCTGCAATACCTTATAACTACGTTTTCCTACCAGGAAACCAGTGGATTTAGGGAAACAATATATAATTCCTTTTCAAAGAAACTTAGCAAGAGTGCCAAATTGCACATTTAATATGGAATATGTAATTAATTTCCTTCATGGATTTATTGAAATAAATTATAGCTAACAACTGTAAAATACGAGTATTTACCAAGAGGCCACAGAAAGTTCTATGACAAAAAGCGTTTAGCATCAGTTTCCAACTTGACAAAATAGTTTATAAACCGTAAAAAAACAAGGAAAAAAAAAATTACCGAATTTGGCAACAGCATCGATTTGTTTGGATAGAATCATAAAGAGGAGGCTATTTAACAGCTAAAGAAAATAAATTTTAATTCCAATGTTATTTTCAAGTAAGAATCGAATTGCAGCTATTCTTTAGTTCCTAAAAATCACAGAGAAATTATTGAAAATCACATCAAAGGGACAACACACCGCATTCGTGCACACTCAGATTTTGCATAAGAACTATTTCTAACTAGGCATTTCTATAGGTTTTTATTAACATCAATATTAAAAGAAAAAAATCTTCCATTAATTTAGTTATAATATACCTAAGTCAAAGTTCAATGAAACAAAAAAAAAAGATAATTTATTTTAACAGAACTTAAAATGCTTGTGGTACATGACATTTAGGAAACAACCAAGCACGTCACACATACTATCATTTTCCAATGGTTTGATTAAAAAAAGTGTGAAGAATATGCGATTAAACTTTATTTTCCGAGTTTGAAGCAAGCACGCGTCATAAAGCGCACAATCTTAGCTAAGAGAAAATTAGTGGAATAATGCGCAGGCACTTCGTAGTTGCATGAGGCTATAGGCGGTCGTATAATTTTATCTGTAGGAAATTTGTGGCCTACACCAGTCTATCCTTACCGTTTATAGTCGTGTGGGAGAGTTTAAAATCAGAATTAGAGCCACCGCTTGTGGAACATGCTCTATCAAATAGTTCTTTTTGTGCACGTTAGATAGTGCGGCTGCTGCGCGACGCCGTCTTGACGCGACCGCAGATGGAGAATGAATAGTGTGTGCATGTGAGTTTCGTATAGGTAATCTACCTTTTCCCATCATTAGACTGCTTTACTGCCAATAGCACTATCACGAACAACATGTGAGTAACGTTTGAGGTTACAAAACCATATAATTAACTACATGGTTTGAGATGTGTGCCCACTGCTTCCAACAAATTTTTATTGCAACTAGAATATATTCAAGTAGGTCCCAGTATGTTATTCATAAAAAAAGGGCGGCTTTGTTAAAAATTTTAATGTAAACAAACGCGTTCTTCTTTTTTTGACCACGTGACTTTGACAGTTCCGCTGGCAATGGACGAATGAGAGTTGAAAACATATGACGAACATTGGCCTGTTTACTGTTTCATATTAAAAGCCGTGTCCGAAACGGCTACGAGGCAATGATTTAGGTTACTAAATCGACCACGTGACCAATTTTAGGCCCTAAATATTTGGGGATTTAGGGTTGAAATTTACTGAGGTGAATTAGCACACTAAATCACCTAATAGGTTCGCAAAATCGTCTTCTGTTGTTTAGTTACGGTTTATTTTCGCGTTGTGGCAGAGACATCGGTATTCACTGTTCTTGAAACGCTGCACAAAACATTAACGTGAAAAATGGAGAATCGGGCATATACATGAAGTCATTTCAAAATAAAAATTCGTATGTTGTATTAAAATTGCTAAAAAAAAAAAAAAAAGGGGGGGGATCGGTTATTTGAAACGGAATGTTAATTTCAGGGAGCGAAGAAATTACGAGAAGATTGCTAAGAAATACGATCAGTTATTTACAAGACGTGAAAAATTCTTGGGAGTAACTTATTTATTAATAGCGTGACAAACAAAACAACGTCGAAATTACACAAGTCTGTAGTGTCCAACTTTGTCACGTGTAGCGCTGTTACAAGCCGTTCGAAACCATCCACCCTAAATTCCTAAAACCTAATTCCCCAAATTTGCCATTTCGGACACGGCTTTTGTCTATGATGACGACTTCAGGCCGATGACCTACCTGCCTCTCCTATAAGCTAAATTCTCCTTCTTCTTCATCTAATGCGGCGCAAAAGCTCCTGGCCTTAGGAATTTTACCTGTACAGCCAGTGAATACCACAAATATCGAATAAATCTCAAAAGCTCAATTATCTTCATAATACGAAATTTCCAAATTTCGAAAGTCCATTAAATTCGCAAATCATCAAAAGGGTACACACACACACACACACACACACACACACACACACACACACACACACACACACACACACAAAGATACGTCACAACTCCGACGCCTAGGTTCAAAAATACGATCCGTACACGACGGCGCATACTACACTTCTCACCCTATAAGCAAAAATAATGCCGGAAAAGGGGATTCGACATTACAACGAGATACCACCCCCCCCCCAACCCTTCGCAAAAAACTTGTAATCTCAGTATTCAAGCCGCTTTCATATATTTAATTGTGATAGTAAAGTTCCAAATACAACACTTTATTTTCCTAGCGCTCCTTCAGTACTTCATGAAAATACATAAATAATTCATAA
The DNA here is from genome assembly GCA_029891345.1 of Dryococelus australis. Lineage (NCBI taxonomy): Eukaryota > Metazoa > Arthropoda > Insecta > Phasmatodea > Phasmatidae > Dryococelus > Dryococelus australis. The sequence goes on from CM057009.1 coordinate 109,887,078, forward strand.
ATTACATTTATATATTGTATTGTTTAACCAGTTATAAAAAACCTGGTCGTGTGTAATTAAAACTATATATTTAAATATGCATATTCTTATGAATTTTCGCAACAAATGATAGCTATTAAAGCGACGTTAGTGATCAAGATCTTTAACGAGAAGTGTCTTTCATATCTTGAATTCATGAGTTTATTGTCCCAATTTATTATATATTTCATAAGGCATGTCCAAAAATTTAGTGCTTCCAGAATTTATTTAATTGCTACGCTTGTATTCACTGGGTTGGTTCGTTTCTGGCTTATAATTACCGAGGCAAAATACATTTAAGTGTTTATTTTGTGCGGGAAAATTCACAGACGTCTATAGCAACACCAGTAGGAGTACAATATGTTGTTGGTCTGATTCGAGCATTGAATGAATAAATCAATAAAAACAGTCAAAAATAAATAAAAATAAATACTGACTTCAGTTGAGTTGAGAGGTTTTAAAGAGCACCGTAAAGGGGAAATAAGTTATGTGGATGGGGAGGGAGGTTGAAGAGGGGAATGGAGAAGGGGGAAAATGGAAACGTCAGCCATGTTTTCCACATTATAAAATCTGGGCCATCCAGCGAAGAGTCAAACCCGGTTCTCGTTGGTGCGATATGAGTTGTCTTAATACTACATATACGGTCGCGGCCCGTATACCGATTTCCGACGTTGCTCTAAGAACAGCTTCGTATTTTGTAAGTCAGTAAATCTAAATAGCGGACATGTACTCTTTCAGGCTGTAGTGAAATTTCGCGAATCTATTTCCAACATAAAATTGAGGTGGTAGGGGCCTGCGGCGGTTTAGTGGTTAGACTACTCTCCTCTAATCAAGATGAACCAGGTTCGATTCCCGGCGGGGTAACCCAAGGATTTTCGCAAGTGGGAATCATGCCGGACGATGCCGCTGGTCGGCGGGTTTTCTTGGTGATCTCCCGTTTCCCCCGCCCTTGCATTCGGCTCTCAAGATCCCGATGTTAAGAGCCGCCTAAATCTCTTCACTCTCTAAATACCTAGCTGAAGTAAACTGTGTTGCTAAGAATGTTTTGAAACCATAGCATACCCAAACAAAGATTTAAAGCATAACTTTTTAAAATAGATTTTACAAATAAATCTAACAATTGGCAGTTTTTCAGAAGAATATTTAAATAATTCACGTCTCCCTAAATGGGCCGCGGTGGTGTAGGGGTTTGACTAATCGCCTCCCACCTAGGCAAATCGGGTTCGATTCCCAGCGCATGTGGGAATCGTTCCGGACGATGCAGCTAGTTGATAGGTTTTTTTTACGGGATCTCTCATTTACCCTGCTCTTGCATCCCGGCGCTGCTACATACTCACTTCGCTTCGCCCTCATCGGCTCGCAAGACCACCATGTTAAGAGCAAGACAATGTGTCCCTAAAAATGTGATATATGTTTTTAAAAAAAAAAACCTGCAATTCCCTTACTTTTGCAAACAACATGTGTTTGGTTATCGTTTATCACACATTTAAAATAAATAAAATCAGCATTTATTACGATAATAGATAATGTAGTTTGGCATGGTGTATATTCGTCCATTTAACACAAAAAAGTAGTTTTTGCACTATTGCCCATTTGGGTAAATAATGAGATAAAGACAGAAATGAGACAAACAAGGAAGTTATTGCAATAAATTAAGCTAATTTATTTGGAAAAACATTAAAATGGGGTACATATTAGTACAAAAGCACAAGTATTAATAACCCTTAGGATTTTGAAAACATGTAGTATAAAACTGTCATAAAAACATACATGTTTAACAAGCAGCTGATACTCTTTATTTATTTTTTCTTTGAATAGAATTTCTTTTTCCTTTGTTTCTTACTTTAATTTGGTATATTTTGAATTTTATTATTCAGCTGTTTCCATTGCTATTGTTTTTGCACTGTTTTGTTCACTTGAGTGGTGTTTTCATTTTCTTCATCACTTCCTGAAGTCGGTGCTTAGGTCCACATAAGAAAAACTTTCAGAGTTTAGAAACACTTTAGCATTCTTTATCTTGATGTGATCGAACTTTGAGCGGTCTGCACCAATACCATTTCGCCTTCCTGTCTGATATGCTAGAATTAGTATCTTGGTTTTCATTAGCAAAACTAAAATTTACATTCCAATTTACATTTTAAGACTGTGTAATACTCGGGTATGTTTCTAAGCTCCCTTAGCGGAATTCCATGCTGATATTACTTCCTTTCTCCATAAACTCCAGCACTCTGATTTGTTCTTCCAATCTTACTTGTGCGTGCGGTAGATATCACTCTATGGAATGTAGTGATAGTATTACAACTTCTGGATTTTCTTCAGTATCTACAAAAACATTAGTTTGCATGTTTTTTAATAGCATTACCAGCTCTTGTTTGGAATTAACTATTATATGTTTGTAGTCCTCGGTGAATCCCAGCAACGTAGATAGTGGAATGCAAGTTTCGAATCTTTCACCTTGATATACCAATACTTTATAATCCTGTTCGATTCCCCACCCAGACATTTTGGCTGTGGGTAGTTGGTAATACCTACATATATTGCCTGATAGAGTTCGATGCCAATGAGTTCATAAGATATTTGATTAATCATGTGAAGTACTCCATTTCGAATTATCTTGGTAGTTGCAGGTACATCATCACCAAAAAGCGTACCTCGGAATCTCAAGTAAAAATGTCATGGTGGCGTATAGTTATCTTGGTCTTCCACTGGTATTCGAACCTTGTTCAATTGTATGAACTTCTGTCTTTGTGATGGCATCTTACTAGCTAATGGGCTCGTATATATTCAGTATTTCTGCCTCCATTCTTGCTGACTCTGAACTCAAGACTCTATAAGATCATGATATTCTTTCGTGTTAACACACTGATGGCTCTCGTTGTACTGGCCTTTGGCTTTGCATCAAGGCCTGCTTTTATATGTTTACTTTTAAAATTCAGGCCCATATCTCTGCAAATGTAATCGTAGTGTCATGTCTTCATATCGGAAATTTATCAAGTTGTCTTCTTGGTCAACTAAATGAAAGATAGTTTCCTGCGACCTCTTCAATATAATCGGTGCATAAATAAGAGATTTTGGTACCTCTACTACTAGTTTGAAGCCAGACGGGACCATGGCTGCAAATTAATTTAATATATGGTTCTCTTTCCCATCGAGATATGAGCCTGTTACCAGATTGCAGTTCACTCTTATAACATTCAATGGCATCACATTTACTGGAATCGTTGATTCATGTACTTTACCACTCTCATACATAATATGTTCTAAGCCTAACATTGAGGCTAGCATATCATGCTTGGCAAATTCAATATCTGTATTGCAAATAATCTCACTTTTCAAAGTGTTTGAGTTTCCATGCATTAAAAACATTTATTCTGGCTGCAATGATTTCTTGAGGCACAATGCAATGCCATCGATCTCACATTAACCTGTGGGTAAGGTGACTTATTTCACTGCATTATTTTTAAAATAACCAAAACTGCAGTTTGAATTGTCCATGTTGGGCACTTAGAAATATGTTTGAAAATCGACAAGTGCCACAGGCCATAATCCTTCCAAGATGAGTGCTGCGAAACGCACAGAGTGCAGTTCCGAGCTCTTGCTCATAAAGATCAAAGTTACGGACATGACTGATCGCAGTACATGAATGTGCCTGCTTTTTTATTAACACTTTGCCAAGAAGCGAAGACATAGGTGACCACAAATCCTCCCACTTTGTAACTATTCAGCAAAGTAATTGTAATTTAATTCCAAGTTGTTTAAATATTCGCACATTTCAATTGGATGATGTAGGATTCCAAAGCTGTCATTGTAGTCAACACTGTTTCCATATTTCCTGCAAGCGACCCAGTGCATCCCAGGACCACTGCTATTGTATAAATTTATGATTTCACATCCATTTCTCTTAGGTTTTTGAAGTAGGTAGTTTTGAATATACACTCCACGGAAATATCGCATTCATACATTTTGTGCGGTTTTCTTCAAGTATAGACTAGTAAGCAGTCGGTTAGGTAATTTCTTTAGGATAGCTTCCTTCTTCTCCTTTGTCCGGTTCTTTTTCCATCTCCTATAGGGTATTGCCTTAAGTACAGTCCTTTGCTGTTGTTTGCTGCTTGTGCAACTTTTAAAAGTTTTTACTGAATGTGCAATTCTGCTAACTCCTCCGATCATACCACCCACTGCTATAAGTAACGTTAAAATAAATGGTAGGAAGCCACCCTGATTCTTTCCCATGCATCCTTTCCTCCACATATTCCTTTTATTTTTCTCCTGGTTGAGCTCCAAACTCAGTCCACATTTGATTTTCGTCTTCATTATTTTGGACACGCTCCAGGCAGATACTTGTTGACCAAACTTTGTTTGGGGTGATTTAGCTATTTTCTTGGCTTTGTCGACAAGAATAGCATCAGCTGTGTCCCTGTATTCCAACTTGTTACTGGTCGCATACACAATATAGTGTTCCTAGCAGGCGTTATCAAGTTCATTCACACCAATGTTGCTATGTGACAAATGTTTTGCAAGCTTTGTTCCCGGTACACAGAACGTGTATCCAGGAATATGAGCTTTGCATCGAATGTTATTTATAAGCGTGTTCTCTAGTTCACGACTGCTCTTGATCTTATCTCTATGAGGCATCACAATGTACTGATTACAAAGTATAAAAGCAAGGGTTTGTATACTGTTTAGTCAGTATCATTCTAAACTTTGAACAGTGCAGTTGTGTCACACATTCTAATATGTCATTTCAGTGCAACATCTGTCAACAAATAGTTTACTCCGAGTGATAATTTCAAGAAGGCTTGTTTATGCCACCTTCTCAATTTCCTCCTCTATGTCCTCCTCAGTTTCTTCCTCGTCATCATCAATTTCCTCCTCATTCCTACATATGGCATTGTTATGGATCCCTTATGTGGAGCCATACAAAATATAAGTGGGAAGTGGGCTCAGATGGATATAACATGTAACACTAGTTTGACGTCCTATATTTTAAATATAAATAACACAACAGTTACAACATGGTTTACAACACTCTACGTCAATTACTTTACTATTATTTACTTCGGGAGAGTTAAACTTGAGATATATGATTTGCTGTTTAGTTGCAACAATTAAATAATTAAATTATTCAATCTATTAAGCCACGTACGAGTTACTCTAAAGTCTTTTCTTTAACTAACTGGAACATCTTCACCTTAATGATGCCAAAGGCTGATCATCGTAAAGGCTCTGGCGGATGGAACCCCTGGTATTGTCTCTCTATCTTCCCCTGTCGGCGGCTGGCTGTGGTAAGACCCCTGCTCGATGCCCTGCTTGTTTAAATAAGGCATTTGTTTTACTAACATTGAACTGTCGTCGAAATCTCCATGACTCGTGGCCTCGCTACGAAGTACTCGCTCTATTTTCATGTGGGATGGCTTGTTGAGGCAAGCGGTTTAACCCAGGCTTTCCCATGCTATAACAATATCAAAAAAGCAGATGAAAGTAACTTACAAATTATCAAGCTAGATGTTACTCTTCCCATACATATTCCTGTATAGGATGAGGTCATCTCTCATGAATCAAAACATAGAAGCTTATTTCCGAATACAGTGCGATGCATCACAACCAGTCCTTCAAACTGTGGAAAAATATTTTTGATGCTAAGTTCGCTAGAGGAACTCAATGGTCATTGGTTCAAGAATGTTTAACTATGCTCTAAATTTTTACAACAGCCAAAGTATTAGTGCCTCGCTACAATTCTACGGACTTTGCATTTGCTAGACTATTTTCCATTCAGTAATAATGAAGCTGCTGTGCCTCCGAGTGAAGCTATACAAAACTCTGTAGTTATTTTCGACGATGTGATATGTGAGAATCATCCGTGCATTCGAGAACATTTCTGCATAGACAGACATGTAGAAGTGGATTCTTTTTACCTTTGCCAAAATTACACATACCAAATCAATTACTACATGACAATGCTAACATGCTGGTTTTGTTTTGTATGGTTGATTTAAACATATGTCATGTTTATTCCGATCATGTTAATAACGACATATCATTTGAAAAATTTAAGGATATGTGTGTATGTTGTTGGAGTGTTCCACATTGTTTCCTTGTTATAGTTAAGGATTTCCCCCTATTTAAAGGGAGATACAGACGAGGATTTGATCAGTTCATTATTATACATCATTGAGAGATGAGCTACATCATTTCAAAATTTGGCCATTATGGTTTGAAACGAAAGACATAAAGCTATTTCTAGTCCACCAATGATGGTAACTATAGCACCAAGGAGGAGTGAATTAAAAACGTCGGTGATCCAAAGGAAGACAAAGATGCTGTTAACAAGGCTCATGTCGAGATCCAGAATGCTGACTTGATTATTTTAATACAAAGTATGCTGGAAACGACAACTAATGATGTTAAAGGTACCATAAATGATTTGGTTGTTAAACCCAGTGTTGTGCCTATAGATGTGTAAACTATGATCGACAGGAAAAATGTAAGCACAAAAGCCATATTGAAGCCTAGCAGTGGTGATGTTGGTGATTAAATAATACCTCATATAATAACATTAGAAAACTCCATTGATAATACTGAAAACCTGATGACAACTGTTTCAACTTGCTATTTCGCAAGAAGATTATATACCTGGAACAAACCGATTTTGTATTTAGTATGATGTCTGACATCGTCAGTGACATACACAATATGATTACGAATATTCGCTCAAAGTATTTACTCGCCTATCATGTCAGAATGGAACATTTTATATCTAATTAAGAAGCCTTTAATCCTATTACCGAATGCTCTACAATAAGAAACCTGCTGCAAGGAGTGCAGAGAGCGCACCTTGGGGATAACGACTATAGTTCGCTGATCCGCCGATGTTTGGTCTTGGTTTCCTGATTGCTCTTCTTTCCTTCTCTGCTCTTTGGATTCCCTACCCTTCCACGCATGTGTGGTTGGCAGTTTAATTCTGTTTGGCTGTTGTAATTTTTGAGTGCTCAGCCTTTTGCTGAGCTTATGTCTCTGCCACTTCAACTTCTACCAGCACCTGAAATGCCTCGTTCAACTTCTGCTCCTGACCGATGGTTAGTTAGACTTTATTCAAATCGGTTTGTTGCCATGCTCATTACTTTAGTGGCTAATTATAAGAGTTAAGTGTTTTATCAACTATGGCTGTAGGGCAAGTGTACATGTGGGTTACCTTTTACAGATGTTAATATGTTTTAATATTTTGGTAATTTGTTGAGCTAGTAAACGGTAGTTAAGGTATCGCAATTTCCGTAGCATACTAAATTTGGTTTCGGCCGCCCAGCGAAAATTGTCGTTTGTATTAACTTGCTCGGTTATGTGTGTGGTTCCCTATAGTGTTTCATGTTGTTTTTGCAGTACTATATTGTGTGAATTTGAATTAGTTTAACTGTTGCTAGTGTTTGCGAGCTACCTGGAAACTTGATGGCACAGGTAAATGGGATCGCACAAGCTCGCACATTTTGTTCAACTTTCTTTCGTAACCTACCCATAAAATAGTGGTACATGTTTCTGAGCTTTAAATGTGCTCAACTCCATTTTTAAGCGATTGCTATTTTAATTTGTTTGTGTTATTTTTATTCTGTATGGACTTGGAGGTTCTTTGTGGGTGCCCTTTCAGAAGCATACAATTTTAGGTTAGAGTTTTAATGAGCTGAGATTTGTGCATGATGAGGACGGTGTTTGGAAAGTAACATGCATTTAGATTTGTTCAGAATAATAAATGTAATCAAAAGTGTTTTGTCCAGCTCTACCAAGAATTTAATTAATATTTTTAATGTGTTATATGGTTTTATTCCATGTGGCTGAGATCAGGCTCTTTCGACTGTCTGCATTACTATTGTGTAATTTTTAATATTTCATTGTAATAAGATTTCTTCTTGCATTCTAGTGTGTTAAACATAATCTGTATTTTCCAAGAGTTTTAATTATTCACTGTCAAGATTATTGATTCAGTGAGATTGTTTGAAGTCTTTAATAATTGTTATTGATCAGTTTCCTTTTTCATAACTTGTGTAGATTCCCCACAAGTTTTTCCATGCAACTCTGCTCAAATTTGCTAATTAATGAATTTTCCTGTTTCATGAAAATTTATGAGAATATAGGTTTTTTGTATTCCTTAAAGAAGGAGGAAATACAACCCTTCTTGTCCCACTGCAAGTGCTCCTTCTCACCCGATGCTACCATTGCTGAATTGCACTGCCAAGCTGTAAATTTTGGAAGGGGTCACCGCCAGGATACGAGCAGTGCCGGCGAGGAGGTTGCTTCGGTGAGTGCAAATCAGTCCTTTTCTTCCAAGATGTTATTTCAATCCATCCATGCAGTGCCGAATTTATAGTTGGTTGAGCCTCGCATATTGCTAATTTTTTTTTTGTGGTTGCGAAAATGATTGATTTGCACTTGTGTGAAGATATGACCATGTTGCACACTTTGTCTGTCAATTGTGAATGTTACGCCCTATCGCTTATTTTGGAAGAAACCAATAGCTTAAATTGCAGTTTTATACATTTTCATCACAGGATGTTCGCTAACACTTTTCCTCCGCGTATTAATCATACCTGTGAACGTGATTTTGTGTATCGAGTTCAACGACCAGGATAATACTTAATAGGATTTATTGATTCAATAGTTTGTTATCAGAGGGCTTTAGGTTCAGTTTTTATCTGAATTTAAAATTGTTAGCATTGTGTTTGAAAATCTTGCACCTCATGTGTGTGCATCGTGTTCCTTGTTGCAGGTATCACACACAATTATTGAAGTATGTGAACATGCCATAGAATTTACAAGGTTGTTTAACTGCTGCGATCGAACACTGTGTTGCCTTTCCCCCGCTTTCCCAAAATGAATGGTCTTAGCAAGTGAACACAGTGTCCAAAGCTAACGAATGTGTGAAAAATCGTTGCTGTGGTAATTGCACTAAATGTGGCCACATTAGTAATGAGTGTGTGGAACAATGTATTCCGTTTCAGCAATGTAAATGTTTTAGTTGCTCTCAGGTTGGTCATGTTCGTGCAAGATGTTTTTGTTTGGGAAACGAATGACTGCCGTAAATGTGAATGGCATTTCTGGCTGCCATTCAAGTGTTATTGTAAAACCGCAGCAAAAATGTATAGTCCAGGTAGTGTGGAGAGGCGCATTATACCTCGCTTTGGTCGATACTGGCGTGACAAATTTGCATATTGAGTTGGCATTTTATCACATCCCTGACACATACTAAGAAGATTTCACGGTCGAGTGTGCGACATGTTTCGGAGTTGAAATTATGTATAGCCAATGGCGATGTTTTGTCGGTTACCCATATCTTTAACCTTCATTTTAAAATAGGTTGCTTTTCTTAGACCTTTTCCTTTTAAATATTACCTGTACTTAATCATATAGTCATTTTGACTTACAATTTCTTGGCTGGATGCACGCTTCGATAAATTAGGGGAGTTTACCCTTTCTTTTGGGCCTGCCCTTAATATCTAAATAAGTTTTGATCGTGGTGAATGTATTCAGGTTGATATGTCTCATTCTGGTATAACTGTCAGTTCATTGGAAAATACTCAGGAATGTTAATTACATCTGAAACAAGAATTAAATTAATTTTGTTATTAATAGTGTAGGAAAATGTGACTTACTGCCATTTCATTAGTGGACGATGTGCCAGTAAGTGATAGTCATTTGCGTTGCCTACCTCCTAAATTAAGGGCATTTTTTGAAATGATAGATATATTTTTGCGGGAAGGAGTGATAGTACTATCTACGCCATATTATTGGTCACCAGGATTTCTAGTAAAAAGGAACAGTGACAAATATAGATTAGTCTTAAACAATACCCTACTAAACAGTAAAATACATAAGTATAATTTCCCACACCCCACAGTTGATTGCACCCTTCAGCACTTATGACATGCTAAAATTTTTCAGTCCTGAATTTAAACAACAGTTTTCACCAGTGTCTATTGGATCTTTCATGCCGAAAATACACCGCCTTTAGCACCCCTTGGAACCAGTATGGGCTGACAAGGAATCTAATGGGCGTTAAATTTGGAAGCCAGCCCCTTTCTCGAGTTTTAGATCATGTGCTCTCAGAATGTAAATAAATTGTTTTCAATTATGTGGGTATGTGATTATTTATAGTGAGGATATAGAATCACAGGAGGGTCACATACGTTAGGTTTTCAAATTATTTAGAGAGGTAGGGTTAACTGTTAATTCCAAGAAAGTCACCCCAGCCGTTGATAGAGTTAAATTACTAGGATATGTTATAATTGAAGGGAATCTTTTAATGGATCCAGATCGCATAGCCCGATTGACAACGTTCCCCATACTCGTACCTTAAGTGGGTACAAGAATTTTTGGGTCTCATGGGGTATTATTCAAGGTTTGCAGAGAATTACTCAGAAATAGCAGCTACTCTAAACCATTTAAAAGGGAAAGGAGTTGAATTTACTTGGTATCAGGAGCAGGAACAGGCTTTTAATAATCTAAAACAGGTGTTTAGATCTCCTCTGGTTCTTAACTTGCTGGATTTCGACTGGAATTTTTTGGTCTAGGTTGATGCCACCTCAGTGGCTTTGGGTACACTGTTAGGCCAGTGGATTGATGGTCATATTGCTCTGGTGGCTTTCGCGATTAGAACTTTGATGGATTCTAAATGCACCTTAGGAATATATGAGAAAGAAACTATTGTGTGTTTGTTTGGTGTTAGGAAATTCCTCTCATATATTAAACATGTCAAATGTGATGTTTTTTACTGACAAACAAACCTTCAGTTGGGTGCTTAACCATCTACACCAACTGGGTAAACTGAGAATGTGGGTGTTGCACTGGTCCAGATTTAGGTTTAAGGTATATCATGCCAGAGGCGTAGATAAAACTGTAATAGATGTGTTATCACATATGTTTGATCCAAATTATTTTGAAGTAGATCTTGCTGACCAACCAGCTTCATTGGGTATGATACAGGATTTTTCAGATTGTTTTATTCAATTCTGCCATGCACAGCTACCGATGCATGGTGTCAGCAAATCAAGAATGATATGGCAGCAGGAAATTAATGCCCATATTTAAAGAAGGATAGACTTCTTTATTTCACTGGTAAAACTGGATGTGCTAGGAAGTTGATTGTACTGGGAGCATTAAGGACTATGATCTTAAAGTATTGCCATGATTCTCTTTTTGTTGACCATTTGGGGGTAAATAAAACCTGTCTTAAAATTTAGGCACAATTCGCATGTCCTACTTTCAAGTAGGATGTGTCCAAATATGTACATAATTGTGATGGCTGTCAATGTTGCAAACAAGCATTGCAAACTTATTTTGGGCAAACTAAAATTCAGGTCCCAAATTGCCCATGGAATATTGTGCACTTAGATATTTTTGGATTATTAGTTAGGTCAAAAAAGGGCAATGTTTGTTTTTTGGTCATTTGTAATCCTTTTGCCCTTAAAGAATATGGCAAATTTGGTCAAATCTCTTCAAGATCAGGTCTGTAAACTCTTTGGCGCCCCTCCAGAGATAGTGACAGACAATACCTGATATTTTCAATCTCTCTGTTTTCAAAACATGTGTTTTCGCTGTACGATTAAGTTATACACATCAAGTCCCTATTTCCTGAAAGGAAATCCGGTTGAGCATTATAATATGAATATCAAAGCTGTTATTGCGATTTTTTATAATCTGGACCATACTGTCTGGGATCGCGATCTTGAAATAATCAATGTAGGTTTCAAATCTATGGTCCATAATTATATGGGCTCATCTCCTTCCTTGCCATTTTTGGGATGATATCTACCTCATCATCTTCTGAACATCTGGAATATCCCTGTACTTTGTTCCCTGGATGCTGCCTCTCGAGACCATCTCCTTGGCGATGTGGCTCGTCGCCTTGACGCTGCGAAGCGAGAGATTACCACATCCCTGGACAAAGACAGAATTGACCCTCCCTTTTCAGTCGGTGATCAAGTTTGTGTAAGAATTTTATTTTAACAGAGAGTGGAAAGTATATCGGTTCTAAATTCATACAGAAGTTCATAGGTCCACATGTTTTATCAAGGGATTTAGGGGTCAATACTGTTATGTTGTATTTGTCAGGGACTTCGCATGAGTTTAGAAAGCTCATGTGAGTCACCTAAAAGATATTTGCCCAGGCCTTAGGATGTTTTTTGAAAATTCTGTAATTTTGTTATTGATTATTTTGTAGGAATATTTCTTTGTAAAGTTTAGGTAATTGTTAGTTTTAATTGTTAATGTCCCTGTGTTCATGTTTTCCCTCCTTTGTGTTCCCTAATTTTTGTTATTGTTCAACTCTCATGCTTCATGTTTTTTGGTTTATTTTTCCACCCGAGCCCCGTCCAGAGGCGTGGAGTGTGACCTCATCGATCAGCTGGTGGCTTCGTCGGAGAGTTGAGCTTGCACCTACCTCCCTTGCTGCTGCAACTCCCTCTTCTCTGGTGCCCGACCTACTACTGGTCCTCCAGACACTGTGATGTACGGAATAAACTAAAGCTTTATCGCACTGGAATGCACAAGGAAGATTGTTTTCAACACTATCCCGGGAGAGACAACAGAAGAAAAAAGAAATGCATCATTCTAGAATAAATTTAATATTTATTTTTGTTACCATGGACTGACATCTATGTTAATCGTTACTGTTTCGAGTATCTAAAACTCTTTTCTTCAATCATGGTTACTGTTTGTGTTTATACACTATATGTCTTCTGTGTCTTTGGGCGAAGTGTATTTACTGTCTGGGATCTACGATTGTGAACAATTTTTTTTATAATTCTTCCATTTCGATTATTATAATTGGGTTGGACTTTTGGAAATGATTTGGCACTACGCATTTTTAGCGAGGGTGATTGCAAGGATTGTAGAGCACGCTCCTCGGGGATAAAGATTTATTTCGCCACTCCACCGATGTTCAGAATTTGTTTCCTTTTTGCGCCTCTTTCATTTCCCTGCTCTTTTGATTCCGCCCCCTTCCACACATATGTGGTTGGCAGTTTAATTCTGATTAGCTGTTGTCATTTTGTGCGTGCTCGGCCTTCTGCTGAGCTTATGCCTCTGCAACTTCAACATTTACTAGCACCTGAAACACCTTGTTCAACTTCTGCTCCTGACCGATGATTGGTTAGACTTAATTCAAATCGGGTTGTTGCCATGCTCATTACCTTAGTGACTAATTATGATAGTTTAGATATTTATCATAGATGGCTGAAGGGCATGTATATAGGTTGGTTACCTTTTTTAGATGTTAATGGATTTTTATATTTTGGTAATTTTTTGGTCTAGTCACCATTCATTAAGGTAGCACAATTTACATAGCATACTGAATTTAGTTTCGGCCGCCCAGTGAAAATTATTGTTTGGATTAACTTGATTTGTTATGTGTGTGGTTCTCTGTAGTGTTTCAGATTGTATTTGCAGTATTACATTGTGTGAATTTAAATTGTTTTTGCTGTCGATAGTGTTTGATAGTCGCATGGAAGCTTGATGGGACATGTAAATAAGACAGCACCAGTTCGCACATTTCCTTAAACTTTCTTTGCTAACATACCTGTGAAATATTGGTACACATTTTTGTGCTATAAACATTATAAACTAATTTTTAAAGTAATTGCTAGTATAACTTTTCGTGTTATTTTTATTCTTTAAGGCATTCAAGGCACTTAGTGGATGCCCTTTTGGAAGCATACTATTTTAAGTAATAGTAGTAATGAGTCTAGAAATGAGGTAAGTGCAATATGAGGAAAGTGTTTTGAAAGTAGCACACATTTGAAGTTGTTAAGAATAATAAATTAAATCAAGAGTTTTTTGTCCTGCTATATCAAGCCTTTTAATTGATATTTTTTATGTGATACATTGTTTTATTCCATGTGGCAGTGATTAAGCTCTTTCGAATGCCTGTATGGATATTGTGTAATTCTAATATTTTATTTTAACATCAATTTTATTGAATTATAGTGTTTTTAAACATTATATGTAGTTTGCTAGAATTTTAAATATTCATTGTCAATATGTTTAATTCAGAGAGATTTTTTTAAGTCTTTAAAAAGTGTTAAAGACCAGTTTCCTTTTTCATAACATGTGTAGATTCTCCACACTGCATCATCTTCATTTACTGTGGTAGTGACGACAGATGCGGAAATCGAACCCAAGTCTCAGAAGAAACCTAAATGTTCTCTCATAGATGAAGATGATATTCTGTTGTTTGTATGGAAGCAAATAAAATAACAGATAAGTTATCGAACCCTACCTCTTTACAAACATTTCAGAACTTACACATCTATATCTATTGAGAGGACATATGGCAAATACAAACAAAATAAAAAGTGGTTCTTGAGGAATAAACATATATTTTTTTCTGGCCAATGAAGAAGTACGAATTGGAAATGCTGTGATCCACCCATCTACAGGACTTAATGAACTAGTAAACAAACAAAACCCTACTGTATATGCTCGCAATGCACATCAACAGTATAAATGACTGCTGAACTTTATGAGCCTACACTTCAAGGATAACGACCCTGCTAGCAATGAATTTATGGATTACACAAATCCGAAATTTGGCATTATTTCGCAGTTATTTCCCGATGTAAGAGATGCAGTTGGTTCCGGTCTTGATCGGAGTAAAAAAAATACAAGATGGTCAAAATCCAGAATACATTTACTGGAATGATGACAATGAAATAGTTTATACACTGGTCTGCTAATTGTTTTTCAGCGAGCAGAAAATAATTCTCACATTACTGAAGTATCCATTATTATCGAAGAACTGTGTAAAGATAGATACATAGAATGAGTCATGCAGATATTGCCAGTGAGGTACACCAGCCTGCAAGATAATTTTTTCTTCATCGCAATGGGCTAGTGTTTGGTTTACAAGACTTGTATCAAAAAGGTCTCATTGAAATTATGCCTTTTGCATGTGTGAATAAAGGATCCAAATATCCATGGACAGTCACTGACTGTTACATCAAATAAATTTGGGCAGTGCCTAAAAATAATAAAATTGCGAAAGATGTGTCAAATGCAATCAGCTATGTTTCACAAGACAAAGGACCTCACAAGAATTTACACACATGCCTTGGAAGGATAATTCTACAATTCTAAATTTTTCATCTTGATGAGAAAACATAGTGTAAACCACTGCTCGACACATAATGGTAAGATGGTGAACATGGTGGAATTCTTTTATCACACATTGAAGAATGGAATGCGGAAGAAATTTTCATTGGAAGGAAGTTACAAGCAGCTGCACATCTTACTTCGCCTGGCATCGTATATACAACTGCAAATTACATCGAACTATAGAAATGAGACCTGTAAATGTCAAGGAAACTCTATAACAATATTAAAGAACAAGACGAAATTTGACACTAACAAGCCGAAGTGAAGGTTGGAGACTACATCAGGATATCGCGAGTGAAAGGAACATTTCCAAAATCATACATTCCAAACTAGAGCACATAAATTCACAAGGTTGTCAAGTTTCGCCATTATGAATTAAGGACCAACTATCTCGAGAACATCGAAGGAAGACCTCTCCAAGGAAGTTTCAATGGCAAAGAAATTCAAGATACCAAGTATCCACACATATATTTAGACGAAAAAGTGTTGAAGCTCAAAGGAAATAACTTGTTCGTGCTGTGACTTGGCTTCGATTATAGTCTTGTGGTCATTCATTTGATGCACACATTCCATACCTTTCTGGAGGAGGATCATATTATATTTGAAGAATATTTAGGGTTCAAACAGACTCAGGCAGGTCACCTCCTCCAGCACCTTTCAACAGAATGGGTATCTGCGACAGGTATCGTCTGCAGAATCTAACACAACAGAGGTGGATTAATCATCCCCTGCCACATCGTTCTCACAGCAGGTCACGTAATCAGTGTAACTTGCTATCATCACCGCCAGTGTTACAGAAGGATTACATCACATGAATGCTGCAGCCTCTAGCATATATCGATGCCTCCTCTCCCATGCTATCGACTACAGGCAACGGACATGTACTCGCTCCAGTGCCTTAGAGTGAGTACACTCCGTACTCGTACATCGACCATCTCACTGACTTGGACGAGGTGGATGAAGAAGGCGTGACTCTGCGGGACACGCACAATGAGTTTGGTCTCTTTCAGGAGGAGGCTGCAGCAGCAATGCCTACAAGTTGCATGCTGTGCAACAATTGCAGTATCCTGCTGGACGAGGTACAGAACCCGTGTGCTATCCTGTGGTGTCTGTGAGATGCAGATAATTTGCAAATGGAGTGATTATGTGTCTTCATTAATTCAAATAATAGAAAAAAATTTTCTTGTTTTTAAATCTTATTATCACCTGTGTTTGTGAGACATTATTTCATCACCATCATAGTCGCCTAGTTTAACCAAACCATGAGTAAAATCTCGATCACTATTATATTTTAAAGATTTTACTTGGTTCTTGTTTGTAAATACTATTCTGCAATAGTGTTTGATTTGCATTTGCAAAATTCTTAGAAAGTAAGCATATGTAAATAAATATTTACATGCGACAAAAAGTGGAACACAGGCGATTAAATGTATTACCTCATAATGAATAATCATGAAAGTTTTAATTGGTGATACAAATTATTTGATGCGAATAAACATATACAGACATTACACATAAAATTATTTCTACATTACAAAAGACAGTTGAAAATATTTTGAATATAATGGATATCATGATTGAAGTTGTCAGGTTCACGTTCCTAAATACTCATTATATGCTTCATGTTTTCTTGTTTTGCACTTTTATACCTTTGATGGTCTGTGTGTGTACAAAATGCAAAATATTTATTTACAATCAGCAAATAATTAAACCATAATCCATTTAGTGCTAATAATATTACACAGACTTAAATATATTTTCTCCTCCTCCTCAGTTTTATGTCTTCTCATAAATTACTTGAACACTTGTTTTGAATACCAGGTGAGGCATTTAAAACAGGCCACCTTAATAAATCAGCCACTTGTAAATGGGTCGATGTGGTTTAGTGTTCACGTTTCTAGTACATGTGACACATGTTTGCATTCATCTTGCGAAGAGCTGTTCAGAGGTGTGTAATAAAGTATGTCATTCCATTTACAATACCGACGTTGACCCCCATAACTCCTTCACCCCTCGATGTAACACCAAACCCTTAATGTCACATTATGGACCCTTTCACCCCAAACAACATTTGTCTGAACCATTTTCTTGTATCTTTACAAGGTGGCGATTTATTAAAGTGGCCTGTTTTACATGCCTCATCTTGTATAATGGAAATGAAATATACCATAATCAACCTGCCTAGCATTTCATTCATCGATGTAAGCCAAGATAGTGTACGAGCACAGGCGAGAGATGTGCATGATGTTCATTCAAGTGTACTAATTCTTGTAATAAATTGGATATTAAATAAATCATAATCAATCCACCTAGCATGTCGTTCATCGATGTAAGCCAAGATGACTGTCGAACAGAGGTTTGGTATGCGCACTCTAGTGTTTCATTCATCAACTTAGGCGAGGGCACTATGTAAATGAAAGTCAACAGCAAATGATATCCAAGATGTTTGACTACAGCAGATGAAACAGACGGAGGACGAAGGTGACAGACAAATGTAAGAGAGAACAGAGCTGGGAGAGAAAAGAGGTGGTAGAGAGAGAGAGAGAGAGAGAGAGAGAGAGAGAGAGAGAGAGAGAGAGAGAGAGAGAGAGAGAGAGGTGGGAGAGAAAAGAGGTGGGGGAGGGGCAAGAAAGAATGACAGAGAATGAAGTGAAAAATTCCAGAAACAATATTGCAGTCACAGATCCTAGCTACCAAAATGGCGGAAACACATCATGGCTGCCAAAGTGGTGGACACAAATCCTGACTAGCAAGATGGTGAGGATAATACAATCCAATATGGCAGCAGTGACATCATTAAAGGTACCCGAACAGAATGTCAGAACAGGAGATGATGCAATCTAAGATGGTTTTTGTCCCCAAATCCCCAGCCTACAGCCTGCACCAGTATCGATTATTTCCTACTACTCATGTGAATTCAGACATGGCCTTATACTCCAGTGGAATATGATGAAATCACAAGATGACAATCACAGAAGGTCACAAATCCACAAGAATGGCATTGTCTTTCACCGACTTGATATGGTTTTATGAGGAAGGAGTGATGTTCCTGCACTGCATTGATACAGGGGATGGATAGTGTGTGCATCGTGTGACACCGGAGGCGAAACAAGCATCCATGTCGTGGAAACACACACCGTACACAAATTCCAAGAAATACAGAACATCACCACTCGCGAAGAAAAATATGACGATGGTCTTTTGAGAAAACGAGGGCGTTTTTCTGGTTGATTTCCTCAACAAGGGAGTGACAAAGGTTAATGCCAGCTTCCATAGACTGGAGCGGTTGCGGGAGGCAATTCGCAGAAAACGACTAGGTCTTCTCGCAACAGGCGTTGTGTTTCTGCAGGATAACACCCGACCATACTCAGCCACCAGCACACGTAAATTGTTATGGCTCATTCGGCAGGAGATATTATACCATCCTCCCTACAGCCTCTACCTAGCACCCAAGGATTTATATTTCATCGGGCTATAAAGAAACACATGTGTGGTAAGCGAGTCACTATCGGTATGGAAGTTCAGGAAGCCATCATGATGTGTCTTCAGAGACTGGAAGCAAATTTCTTCTATGCTGATATCGATGGCTTTGTGTACCATTGGTACAAATGTTAGGCAAGAATGGTTAGGTGACTGTGTTTAAAAGTGATGTATATCAGTGCCATACTATTGTGTATTGGTTTATGTGCATGTGCAATAAATTTTGTCCATGAGAGATCTTGATGCCTGCTATTTTTAATCATCCTCGTATGTTGGCCGGCGTGTGCTCCCTGCCGTCAAAGGATAACCAAAACTTGATTATTTTAATGAAATTCTAATTATTTTACAAAGCGATTAAATTTTTATTTTAACAACATTCCGATTTAATATCGACCTTGACACAATAGAATAAAATCATTATCCTTGCATATAATAAAACTGTGATTTCGTACATTCTTAAAACTATGGCAATACAAGAGTATTTGCCAGATTTTGAATATGGAATATCTTTGGTTCATGTAACACCAGGAAAATAAAAATATACCTTGTACTTTAAGGTTATTTCTTGCACAAGATCTCTTCTTTTAAAGATGGTGGTTTTATTCTTGTAAGAATATATATATATATATATATATATATATATATATATATATATATACAAATGTTTTTGTGTGTAACAGCATTTAACTGACTAAAATTAATTATGGCGTGCTTCCGCACTTGCAGTGTGGACTATATTTGTTCAGTAATAAATGCAATTGTCATCCATTTTGGATTGCTATTCTAACAAAAGTGTTGTGATCATGCATCATGTTGTTACAGGCTTGCTGCTGTCTTTCGCTGCTCAAGTGAAGGAAACAGTGTTCCAAAGGCTGAGTAGTAACACGATAAGTGCACGGATATTTACAAAGCTGAACCACTGAATGTACCAGATAGGACATACGAGACTTGTTGACTCCTGAAATTCAGCAGATTGAAATTCTGAGGTTATCTATTATGAAAGGATGTTGTGGTCATTGCCCTAGCCTCTCTCAGCGAGACTCGAGGTGCGGGTAACTTTCTACAGAATGCTCGGAAATTCCCCTTACAAACTTCTAGGACTTGTAGAGGAGACTGAGTAGACTATTTTTGCACAGGAACCCATGTTCGGAAACGTACCGTTACCGTACTACAACCATTTCAAATCAGGTGTATCACTCGTCCACTTCCACTTAGGGAAAGGCCGGGTTTAACTCCATTGGACTATTTCTTGTGGGGTCGTATGAAGAGTATGGTGTACGAGACTCCTGTATAGACAGAGGAAGATCTCCTGGCACCAGTTATGATCACTGCACCACATATTGACGGGACACCAGGTGTGATAGAGTGAGTGAGCCGGAATATAATTCGTAGGTACAATGTGTGGTAAGACATTGGTGGTCGTCACATCGAGCCGCTGTTGTAGTGGATCAGTACCGTATGCTACATATCCTTTGCAACTGTTTGCTGCGTTTAACTGTAGACAAAAGTGTTATTGTGATAAATAACTACGTTTCTTCATTATTTGTTCCCTTAGCATTGTTACTTAATTTGAATTTGATTGCTAGTTAATTTACGCACGCAGAAGTGAACACGTGACACCTGATTTTAAATGGTTGTAACACAGTAATGGTACGTTTCCGGACATGGGTTCCTATTCAAAAGATCGTATACTCAGTCCCCGCTACACGTGCTAAAAGTTTGTATGGGGATTCCCCGAGCATCCTGTATATTGTGTCAGCATGACTACTTAAGCCATGACGGGCCTCCGAGACATTTTTAGAGTTTGGAATATTGTGCGACATGAAGCATCAGATGCAAGATGATAGCGAAGTGACGAGTCAGAATATCATAAAGTGGTTGCAAGTGTGACGAGCGGGAGTGAAATCTGTGGACTGCGAGCATCGGTAGGATGGACAGTGAGACTGACGGGCGCGACTGTTTACCTGGATGCATGAGTGTAAGATATTTCAAATGACGGAAATACACAGTTATAATAAGTGGAAATAATGAGTGTGAATTAAGTGACTTAACAAATATAGAAACATTATAATGGACTTTCATTAGAACTGATCTAGAAACTAAATATTGCTCTCAGTGAGAATAACAAGCGTTATAGAGGACATGGATAGTTAATGTTGTAAACAATAGCTGTGTAAATAAATTACAACCCAAATGTAGTTATTTTATCTTTATTAAGACCTCATCTCTCACGAACTCGGCATCTTGTACCACTGGTGTCAGAAGTTGGATGGTGGCATTAAATTATAAATTAAGTTAGGCAACAGACTACTATAAAATGATATTAAAACAAAACGAATTTATTATAATGGCTGTAGGCCGAAATATTAAAACAGTTTCGTGCAAGCATCGAAGCTAATGTTTACTATAAATGGTCTGCGGACCTAGTAGCATTGCGAGCATTAATTGAGGAATTAAGCTGCCGTTTGAGAGCAAGTCTTAGTAGCCTTGGTAACAGAATTATAACTTTAAAAGAAAGTGCAAATGAAAGTGTAAATACCTAAATAAGCAATGTAATGGAAGGTGTAAACGAGCATGTAAATAGCCAGACAACTAGTGTAAGTGATTTATGAGATAAGAAATTAGTAGACATCGGCGCGTTAGTGAATACAAGGATTTACAGTGCGGACAAGAAAAAATGACAGTGTAACTGAAGCGGTCGACAGTGTTAGTGGAAGGATAACGCAGTGAGTGCAATGAAAATAAATTGGCAGAAATTTCTTCAGCAGCGGAGCTCCACAATCATCACACATGCGGCCGAGAAAAGTGGTGAAATAGTGGAAATCTTAAACAACACAGCAACATAAAATAGCCGGCAGCTCCGCGGCATTGGTGTCGGGCAGCCTGTAGTAAGGAAGGAAGTCACAATTAAACCCCGGCCCCTTACGATGGGCAGACTTTTTGGCGAGTTTACCAACACCAGTTTGAAAAAGTCGCCCATTCAATAGCTGGTCAGCCGAGCAGTGGGCTTACTACCTCACAGATGCACTAAGTGACCCCGCACTGAGCTTACCAAAATATCTGCCAGAGCAATATCGTATGGAGTACCCCACACTGGCATCGGCCTTAGAGCTAAGTTTTGCTGACCGATACCTGCGATATGTAAATCTAGCCAAACTACGAAGTCGCACCCAGCGTCCAGGAGAGCCACTGCAGGAGCAGGGGCAAAATGCCATTCGGCTGCCCCACATATATATGGAGGAGGCGGCGAAATCATCGCATTCGGCTTCTTTATCAATGCCATCGCCGATACAGAGATAAGGCGAGCTGTTCATTTTGCTGTATTCCACACCATGCAGGATGCTCTGCCCTGAGCACTGGAGTTGGAGTCAGCTTAACAGGAGTCCCGCACCCTATATTCCTGTACTGGCAGCGGTGCTGAACATATACAACGAAGGCAGCATGAAGAAGACACTGAAATAGTTGCAGATGGTCGTGAAGGACATCGCTTCCAAGGTTTATGCTACGTAGCTTTGCCTCCCACCACACAAATGGCCTGAGTGTCAGTCATGTGGACAGCCAGGGCACCTTAAATCGTCCTGCTCACAAAAGCAACAGCAGCAACAACAGAAGCAGCACCAGTGGAAAAAGAGACAGCAAGAGGCAAGTGAGAAAACAACACTTTCAGAAAACATGTAAACACCGATCTTTGAGGTGAAGGGGGACACCCCAGTGTTCTTAAATGTATGCTCGGTAAAACCGGATTTGGAGGCAATAATGGTGGAGGTGAACCTAAATGATGTTCCTTGCTAGATGGTTGTCGACACTGAAGTGACCTTAACCATAGTAATAATACACATCCTATGATCTTCCCCAATGATCGCCAGACGACACTGGGATCGTTTTTATTTGACTATGGTAACAGGTTAGACCACACCAGTGAAAGTTAAGACGAGAGTGACTTGAAACTTTGTGACCTTAGCTTAAAACATGATATCTTAATAGCAGAAATAGAGGGTGAGTATATTTCGGGGCTTGGTATACTATGTAGACTGGGTTGTTGTATTGATACGTGACATGGTGTGCTATGAGTATGGATTACAGAGTTGGTGGGGTCAACATGGTATAAGTTGTCCTCACAAATTAGATGCCCTGTTGTAAGTTCCCAGCCCACTGTGCTACCCACATCTAGTGAGATTGTCATCACATGCAGATGTAAAGTATAATTTGTCAGGTTATTTGGGTCTGATTGAGCCAGCATAAACAGATGGCATCCTGCAAGACAGTGACATCAGTGTCATTCAAGAACTTTGGTCTCTTCGAATTCCGACAGTTTGCTAGATAGAAGGAATAATTTGTCAGTTTTTACCATTCGTCTCGAAGAGGGGATTACTATTGGGTTTGCAAAAATATGTCACACAGGTATTTCCAAATGTTAGAGAGGATTCTAGAGTAAATCAATTTGAATGTCCTTTCCCAGATATACTGGAGTAACTGGTAGTAAGAATAAGAGAAAACCTCATATGATGACAGGAGAAGGCTGTCTCTGAATAACTGCACAGAAATGGTGATGCCTCCTCGTAAGGACCAAATGACCTCGGAAAGATTAATATATCCTGTCATTACATTGATACATGCTATCCTAGGCCCATAAAGCAGTCACCAAGGTAACTGCAACTAGCTTCGCAGGAGGCAGTTGAAGGAATTCTGAAGGAAATGGGGTAAGTATATGTGATAGAACCATCAATTAGTCAATGGGCTTCCTCATTGTGCTTGTTAAGAAGAAAGATTGCTCTCTGAGGTTTGGTGTGGATTATCGTCAGCTTAATAATGGAACAAAGAAAGAGTTTTAACCATTTCCAATGACAGATGACACACTGAAAATACGCGCAGGTTCGCAACAGTTTTATACTTTGGACATGAAGATTGGGCACTGGCAGTGGGAGGTGGCCCCAGGGTGTCAAGAGAATACCAAATTTTGTGTACAAGGGAATGAAATCTGGCAGTACAATGTTATGCCTTTTGGACTGTGTAATGCTCCTGCCACTTTCGATCACCTGATGGAAAATGTCCTACCATTAGATATCCATAAGGTTCACCTAGATTACATTGTTGTACAATGAAAGACAATTGAAGAGCACTTATATTCTGTATTCCAGAAAGTGGCCGCATCCAACTTCAATCTAGTTTCTAAGAAGTGCCACCTGTTCCAAATAAAAAAGTTGGGACATGTAGTGTCTCCCCATGGAACTGGGACCTGACTCCAAGAAGGCCAAAGTCATAAAAAATTGGAAGACACCAACTGACAAAACCTATGCATGGTGTTCGATCGCCAATAGAAAACATGAACTGAATGAGGTTGAAGCCCTGCTTCAAGTCTGACACACATGTCAATCAGCAAACTCAAGCAATTTTGTGAGTACACCTGCCTCCCAAAGACTGTCCTGCCTGAACTATTAATTTTCGTCCGCCAGCTGGTGAAATGTGTGATGCCTACAATTTTTTGGAGTACGATTTAATACTGCTACTATGGGGTTGTTGTGTTTATAGAACTACATGATGTTAATGAACTTGGTTAGCAAGTCTGCTTCGTTATTTGCCACGTCTGTATTTGGTAGCCCATATTAATAAACTTTTATTTTGTTTGAAGAGGGGTTACTGATTGAAGTGGCAATATTTATGCTGCAGAAAAACGTACTTTGTTTTTCTTCGCTCCCCCCCCCCCCCGGAGGTGGCGTACATCTGAACGCTTCCAAGCGCTGAGCTATACTGAAGAGAAGCCGCGGCGCTCCTGGCGCAGCCGAGCACTGTCTTATGGATACTACTGGCAATGAGTTCAGCCTCGCACACTCTGGCACATTCCATACACTTCTCCGCTATTCCCTCCGCCTCCTTAACCTTCCCGAGCCGCTTTTCCCCTATAAATTTTCGTCCCCAGCCCGAGCAAGTGTGCAGTGTTTCTCATCGAGTTGTGCAGGCTGGGCGACGATAGATCATACTTCGTACTTCGTACACCACTTCGTACTTCGGGGCTTCAGCATGCTAGACGAGCTTTCGCGTAATATGAGTACTACTCAAGTTAAGTATTGCAATGAACATAGTTGTTGTAATGCCGGGGGTGGAGTTTTTTTTTTTTTTTTTTTTTTAAATAGCGATTTTTGTGTATATGGATTTTTGTGGAGAAGTGTTTCTTCACTATTTTGCTTGTGTGAATTTTCAATATGGTATTTTATGGGAATGTTTGTAAGAGGTGAGTTCTTCCCTTTTTTTTTGTGTGCTGTAAGAATGGTCTTCTGGACTACGATTTGCCAAAATAATTTTACTGCGAAGGAGTTTATTGGATATTTTATGACGTGCCTTTATGCTCATGGTTAAGTGTATTGAGGGTTTTTGCTCCTTCCCAATGGTATTCCTGAAATTAGTATTCCATGTTGTACTTTTTAGTGAATCGTCCGGCATACTTTACTTTTAAAGTTGTAATGGTACTTGCTTTACTCATTGAGTCATTTTACCTTTTTTAATGGGATTTCACAAGTATCTATTCAGGTTGGGTTATTTCTCAGCATATATTAATATTGTCGTTTTTCTGTTTGTTCCAGTGCATGTGTGTTATCTCCTTCCCCTAGTTCACCATTTGGTAGCACGCAACATAAATTTACAGATGCAATTTATATTTTTCAAATCAAGTTACAAAGTGGTTGTTCTTGGTGATACTGTATAGATGGGCTTCTATATATTTGTATTGGTTATGGAATTTTTGTGTCCATGCTTTCTTGATTTTATTTCTGTGTCCCCTTCTCCTTGCCTTCGTTTAGCCCTTCTCTGCGACACTCTGCATAAGGCAGAGTTGAACGGATTCAGTTTGCCTTTGTTCGTTTTTTTTTTTGTTATTGAGTGGAAATTAACTGTTGATTTTAAAATGTTTAAAGGTACCACCTGGTTGCAGCAACTGTTCAAAGAAACTCTAATGCAGTTGCTCCTACATCTTCATATTCCAGACTTGCCGCAGGAAGCGACTTTTGACGAATTGACGATATTAGCTCGCGGTTTAGTGCGGGATGCTACTTGTGGTGGAAATGAAATTAGTGGCGAATCATCTTCATTTCATTTCAGTGCTGGTATACTCTCCTCGGGAGCCAGCAAACATGTAGGAAAAATGTTGGGTGATATTCCTACTCTTCGTAGTTGTGCTGCAGTCGAAGTGGTAATGTTTCTTCAACAAGTTACTTTAATAGTAAAAATTCTGGCTTTATCATTGCAAGATATTTTGGGAATTTTAGTGGCTCATGTTCTTAGTGAGCTACAGACTATTATCATTAGAGTTAGAGAATTGGGCACACCTTGGGGTACTGTAGTTAAAGAAGTATTTTAATTATCTGATACTGAGCGTATTAATGGCCATTTTCAAAGCTTGTTTCTCCAACAAAATCAACAGCCAGAAGATACATTGTTGACATATTTAGGCAAAATAGAATGTCTTAGGTTTGCCATATAGGGAATCTGAGTGTGTAGAGAGCATTATCGAAGATGTGCTGCCACCACATCTGCCTTATGTATTATCAGCTGATAGTCCCAAAACCTTGAGCACACTGAGACAGTTTTTCCACCGTGTAGACATGCGCTCGCAGGTGAAATGTTGTGAAGGAGGTGAGATTAGCAGGGCTCATGCTCAGGATAAACGTTTCCCCAAAGCCACAAAAAAGATTGTTTGTTTTAAATTTAGTGAACCTAATCACAAAGCATACCAATGTAAAATGTATATGGTTCCAGCAGATAATTCTCAGACTAAGTCAGTGGAAAAGAGTACATCTCCTGTGATGTGTTTTGGCTGCAGTAAACCTGGCCATTTTAAAACCCAATGTCCTAATCAAGATCAACCTTAGATTTTGCATGTCCAAACTGTGAGTGGTAACCAAGTGACTAGGGTAGGGGATAATTTCCATACGAATGCGAGTACCAAAGGAGGGAACTGCCCTAAGCCAAATAAGAGAATTACGAAAATTGAAAACTATGGAAACTTTAAGTTACCATTTGTCCTAATGAAGGTATGTTCAGTTGAAGAACCCTCCCTAATTGATAGTGGTTGTTCAGTGTCCTTGATCGATCAGACTTTTTGTAATAAGTTGTTTGGGGAACACCCCACAGGCGTTATGACTGTTGAACACAGTGAGAAAAATTGTTTATAGTTTAGCAAATGGAAGTTTGATGCAATCATCATTTTGCCACACCTAAGCAACAATATAATTTTGGGTGTAGATTTCCTCCACAGCACTCATGCCTATTTAAATTTGCACGAAGGCGCACTGAGTTTTCCTTTTTGTAACGAAGAGGTAAAGTTGATGGGGCAGGAGAAATGTGAGCAGGTAAATGCCATAGTTAATTATTTTGCGCAAGAAATCCGAGGGAAGTTCCCATATGTAATAACAGACAAACTGGGAGTATGTAATCAATATGTGCATGATTTGATACTGACCAACAACACCCTGGTTAGGTGCCATCCCTATATTGTAGGTCCAGCTAAGAGACAAGCTTTTAAAAAAATGCTAGACCACTTGCTTGATGAGGATGTTGATACACATTCTACTAGTCGTTATGCGAGCCCGGCATTTTTAGTAAACAAAATAGAGCCTGATAAATTTCGGTTAGTAATAGACTACCGACATATCAATTAAAAAATTGAACTAGATCCTTAACCTTTACTTAAAGTAGACCATGTTTTTCAGTTATTAGGGAAGGCTAGGTATTTTGCAGTGTTAGATCTGAATCAGGCCTTTCTCCAAAATTTGTTGCACCAAGATGAACGAAAATTTCTTGCCTTTGTTACTCCTTAGGGAGTTTTTGAACGGATAATGCGAGAAAATTTACTTTCACCGAGTTATCAAATCTAGCTTTTTTCTGGGGAGTTTGTTTGGTTCATAGATTCCCTTATCACCCTCAAGGTAATATGGCAGAGCGGTATAACCGTACCGTTAAGGCTGCACTTGTTACCTTTCATCATTATGTTCACACAGATTGGGATAAAGAGATCCATGTCACTATGTGGGCCTTGAATTCTTGTGTAAATGCTGCTTCATGTTTGAATCCACAAGAAGAGTTCTTTGGTTGGAGATTATTGCATCCTCTTCTTAATGCCTGGGGCTTACATTTTGATGTAGCTGTAGGGGAGCGAAATGAATTCTGGGAGGATGCTACCAAGCATCTCAAGGAATAATCTCGCCATATGCATAGGGCGCAGGACGAGCAATATGATCATGTTTATTACAAGGTCGGTGATTTTGTACTTGTAAAGGCTCATCATTTATCTAGAAAGTTGATACCTTCTCAGCAAAATTAGGCCTTTAGTACGATGGCCCATTTTGCAGTGTTAGCATTAGTTTTCTTACCATAATGTCAGTGTGGTTCCAGAACCCAGCATTGGAAAAGTTTTTAAAAAGCCACGTCTCTAATATTAAGAGTTTTCATCAGCCATTGAAAGATCAGTCAGCCCCTAAAGAGGAGCACAGTCACCAATAGGGGAGGGTTCACACTGTATGGTAATGTATTTTTGAAGTAAGGTACTGCATATATTGTTGTTAAAATTTTCTTTTTGTAAGATGTTAGCTATATATATATATATATATATATATATATATATATATATATATATATAATTTTTCATTAGCCACTAAAGGAGTAAACTACAAGCAGTAGTTGTTTTTATGGATTAGTAGGCAAAGGATTTTTTTTTTACGGTGAAGAAACACAATGGGGCGTTATTAGAATTTTCGGTAGGTTAGTTTAGGCAGACATCTCCTCCTTAGTACTTTTTCTGTTTTCGGTATTCCTTACTACCCTGCCGGAATTACTAAAGTTCAAGAGCCGAAGATATGGGGTACGACTTAGCCACTCTTTCTTCGTCATCATCTGTTCTCTAATATCGGCCTCATCCATCAGCTTCTCCGGGTTTGGAGAAGATACCCCTACAGCTCTCTTCCAGTGTGTGGGAGGATTGAAGCCCTGCTTCAAGTCTGACACGCTTTTCAATTAGTAAACTCAAGCAATTTTGTGAGTACACTTGTCCTCCCAAAAACTGTCCTGTCTGAACGATTTATTTTCGTCCCGCCAGCTGGTGAAATGTATGATGGCTACAATTTTTTGGAGTACGATTTAATGCTGATATTATGGGGTTGGTGTATTTACAGAACTACATGTTGTTAATGAACTTGGTTAGCAAGTCTGCTTCGTTATTTGCCACGTCTGTATTTGGTAGCCCAGATTAATAAACTGTTATTTTGTTTGAAGAGGGGTTACTATTTGAAGAGGCAATATTTTTGCTGCAGTAATTTGTTTTACTTCGCAGTAATTTGTTTTACTTCGCTACACACCAACATAAATTTACAGATGCGATTTATATTTTTCAAATCAAGTTACAAATTTGTTGTTCTTGGTGATAATGTATAGATGGGCTTTAATGTGTTTGTATTGATTATGAAATTTTTGTGTCCATGCTTTCTTGATTTTTTTAATGCTGTGCGTCCTTCTCCTTGCCTTCTTTTAGCACTGCTTCGCTCTAAAGAGACGTAACAAGGTGAAAAGTAAATTTCGTTTCAAATTATTTTTTGATGCTGATGCTGGAGATGCAGTCATTAGAGCTGTGTTATCTCAGGTGAATGAGAAGAAGAGACTACTAAAATTATTAATTAACATACTGCAGAAGCCCGAGAGATATGTGTTACATGCAGGGAGTTTCTGTCAATGGGGAAGACAATTTCACACATTCACCCCTACCTGCAAGACAAACATTTCATATTAAGTACAGACAGTGCTTCATTGTGGTGTTTACTTTATTTCAATAACTCTGAAGGACAAATAGCCTGGTTGATACAGTATATTCAAATATATGACTGAAATACAGCATAGATCTGGATTCCTTCACAGAATCAGATATACGTTCTGGGAGGCCATGTGAACAATTATGTCATTTTGAACACAATAAAGTAAAGAGTGGCAAATCGCTGAAGATGCAGAGGCAAAGAATTCGAGGTTTCTTATCTTGTGATGAGTCACCAGTATAGATTGAAGAGGGTATTAGGTAATATCAGATAAATATACAACTTGTACCATTAGTATAAAGAAAAGGAGCTGGCTGTCGACCAGAATGGAAAGAGATACTTAGCATGAGTGTAGCAGTAAAAGCATATTGGGTACAATGTAATTCCTTCGTACTGAAGAATGGCGTGCTTTACAGTAAATGGGAAAGTAATAATAATAAACACACGTGTTTCTAGTTGGTCCCTCGAGAATGGAGGGTTCCCGAAATTATGAAGAAACTGAATAATGAACTTTTTTGGTGGTAATAAAACCCTCGACAGAGTTAGAATGAAATTGTACTGGCTTAATTGTCGGGAGGATGTTGAGAAGGGGTGTCGAATTGTGACACCTGTACTGTGAGGACCAGGAGACAAGGTTACCTCCAGAAAAAACTATGTCAGAGCCTCATTAGACAGGAGGACAGTAGATATTCTGGGCCCCTTTCCTGTCACATCTGTATCTACTGTTGGTCCAAGATTACCTTATTAAGTGGCCTGAGGTCACTCTCCTACCTAACCAAGAAGTGTGTACTGTGGCCGAAGCACTATTAGAGCACATCTTCTCGAGGTTTGGGGTGCCACTATTACTCCATTCGTATAAGGGACAAAATTTGAAGCTACTGTATTAGAGGATGTAACAAAGATTCCATGGATGAAAAAACTAGGACTACAGCCTTACACCCTCTGTTAGATGGAATGATCAAGAGTAGTAACCTCCTCTTAAACAGTGTCTGTCGGTTTTTGTGTCACACAACCAAAAGGACTAGGATTCAAAGGTGCCATTGTAACTCCTTGCTTACCAGTTAGCAGTTCATGATTATAGAAGGGCGGTCTTTGGAAGAGAGCTAAAACATCCTAGTGACCTGCGGTTTTACCGACCGACGGAATAAGAAGCTGTTGCCATTGATTATGAAAGCGATTTACGCCACAGACTAGCCAGTGTTCATTATTTTGTCGACAGCACTTCAGAATAAATAGCGACTTGATGAAGACCCAGTATGACTGGAGAATTTCAGGCAAATTTTTTTTTAAGAAGGACAATTTGTGTTGCTTTACAACGCATAGGCAGAAAGGGTACTGCCCGAAGCTAACGACTTGTTTGAAAGCCCCCTTATGTATTTTGAAGATCAATTATTTAAGTATTTCCAATTTATCGTAAAGGCTTTCAATGGCATGTGATAGTGCGTGCGAATATGAATTCAGTGATATAACATCCAATGTAAAGTAGCATATGAATGCCAAGAAATAATGTGCAAATATGATTAAGATAAGTGGGCCTGTAGCATGGGGCTGTGGAACTATACTCACAACTGTAAGCAAGCAACATGCGCCATGACAAATGCTGGCGGGACGGCTTGCTTATAGTAGTGTAGTGCTTACCTTATTATGGCAAGGAGCACGGAATGTAATATTGGACAAAGAAGAGCACCACAGCGAAGGGAACACAGGCAATGTGAGTGCAAGTCTCATATCAATATGTTACATTTTAATCAGATACCAACATAATTCAGGAGATTTGTTTCCTAGTCATTAACTCGACTGAGTAACAACCGCATACAGATGCACAACACAAATAGAACAAACCAACCTAAGGAGAAATTAAATCTCATCCGCAAGCATAGTACAAAAGAGCACAGTTATGGTTGAAATGCTTCACATTAGGTCATTTCACAGCATGTGCTCAATGTATTTACCATCGACAGCAATACATATCTATATGAAGTTCTTCTGGCCTAATGCCTCTGCAAGCTGCCAGAATGCATTCCTGCATGTCCTCTGGCCTCGTAGGAACCGTGTTATATGCCCCATCTTTCAGTGTTCCCAACAGGAAATAATTGAGAGGTGTAAGGTCAGGGAAGCAAGCTGGCCATCTTCCAACACTATATATGCCCTAACCACCAGTTAGAAAACCTTTCAATCAACCTTAGTCTCACCACCAAACAAAATACGCAGGACAACCATCATGCTGAAACCTCATATCAAGACGTATGTTTAGTAGTATGTCTTCCAGAAGTGCCAGTAAGGTCTCTCTGAGGAAATGGGCGTATGTACAGTCGATCACTATCGTTTGAATGAAGTATGGCCCTATGATGTAGTCTCCAATGATTCCACACCACTCGTTCACTTTCCACTGTTGCCGGTGCTCCATGTGCTGGACTCAACACGGATTCTTCATCGCCCAGTAGTGGATATTTCGTAAATTTACAAGCCCATGGTTTGTGAAAGAAACTTCATCAGTAAATAGTATGTTCTTCAGACAAATTCTGTTATCCCTTACAGACAGCAGAAAAAAACCTACAAAACTGAACACATTGCTGGAAATCATCTTCATGTAATGCCTGATGAAGAGCCAAATTATGTGGATGAAATTTCCATTGGCGCAGTATCAATAACAAACTTGTTTTAGTTATTCCTATGAACATGGAAATTTCTCGCGTACCCATGTGGAGGTTTGCATCATCACGTGCCAACATATCGTATTGATGAGTCTCGCCCGAAGCAATATTTCGTCGCACTCGTGTTGTAGAACTCAAATCACCTCGTGACAAGAGACGCGTGCAAATTCTTCGTATCGGTTGTCGTGGGGTGGGCGTCCGATTAGAATACCTTTCACCATACATTTCGACGGCTTGCTTGGCATTTCTGCCACACTCACCATAAATATGTAGAGCGTCCAGTTTTCCCTCATTAGGGAATCTCATTGCATACGTACAGCTACATACTACAATACCACTTACCATAACAGATTATGGGGACTGGTGCTTTGCTGCTATTAGGAAACGGTACCGCTACGATGAGTCAAGGCGCATGTTGCTTGTTTACAGCTGTTAGTAGACCACTGCCCCCTGCTACAGGCCCACTTAACTCAATCGTAGTTGCACTTTTTTTTTGTCAGTTCTGTGCTACTTTCCATTTCATATGCTATATCACTGAATGCCTCTTTGCACGTACTTACAGATGCAATTGAAATAAATTCATGTTTCCAGGAGAAAAATCATACGTGGATTTGTAATTTCTGCCCATACGCATGTTATGAGTAGTCACTTTGCGGAAAATAACTTGCCTCGTATGTAATTTCATTTAACTAAAATCGCATTTCGTGATCTGCAACTGTTCCGGAAACTTTTGGGGTGTCTATGTTAGGCGGGCCATCCTATGTGCCGAGCGAGATGGCCCAGTGGTGAACTACTGTATTCACATTCGTGTGTTCACAAGTGTAGATCCAGGTCCAGCTACCCTGATTTCGATTTTCCATGATTTTCCGAAATATCTCCAGACGAATGCAGTAATGGTTTCTTACTACAGTTAATGGCCAAATTCCTTCTCGTTCGTGCTTCTCCAAGCAACTTGCTCGATATCTGATATCCATCCTCCCGATGATAAGTTACGCCCTGCCTACCTAAACCTGCCTGCATATATTTTAGGCCAATCAATTTAATTCGTAGCTTACACTCACTGTTGTTGAATGTATTAGCGTATAAGCTTATTAGTGTTTTGTGTGTCAAGTATTTAAAGTTGTGTTTATATACACTCGTCTCGGTATAAGCAGTAGTAACTGATAACCTACGTGCAATCCGGAAAAAAAACTCAAATTATTACTGCTATTGTAACGATTATAACATACACTAGTTTCAGCAACGTCATTAGATTATTTATTTTCCAGTTGAAATGATATTTCAATATAATTTTATTCTTAATGTAGAGCAATTTAATGTCCAATGTGAATTAACTGACTTGTGCCATACAGTTTGGTTTTATTCTCAATGTTATAGCTTTGGAATAAAAGTTTCACTCTGCAAAGCTTCTCCTATTTTTAAGGGATAAAAGGGTGAATAATTAAAACGATGTTTACAAATCGTTTTATTTTGGAATATTTTGAAGAAGGGTAAATAACTGGCATATTCAATTACGATTTTAGGCAATAAATGTTTGTGATATATGAAATAATAAGTTTTAGATAATCATCGGTAGGTTGGAGAAACCATGGTCTACTCAGTGTATATCGGCGAATGTGGAGAGGATTGAAGTGAGATGACAGATTATGCGACGGAGAACGTCTTTTCCAACTGTAGAATGAGTTGTGTTCTTCGTAGTTGTGCTTAACCCTGCTTAATGTTATCAATACAACATATAAGAAAATCCTACATTTAAATATGCATCAGTTTATTAAAATTACAATTCCTTTTCGACTTTAAAAGTTTCACGAAACCCTTATAAATTAATACCTAAAACTCGTGTTATTACAGGAATATTTTTATTCCGTGCAAAAAATTACCTTTAAAATATTTAACATGGACTTTGGAAAATTTATTGGTTTTTTGTAAATGGATGCTAAAAATTTTTACACACTTGCATTACTAGCGCCAGTCAATATAATGACCACGTTTTAATATTATATATATTATACTAACATTTATATAATTTTCAAATTCACCTAATTATATTTTTTAAATTTAAGTATAAAATTATTATATTTTTGGTAATTCATGTGAGATTCAAAACAAGCTCTTAGTTGGAAATACTCTATGGGATCAATTCCAATACTTAATGCAAGGAAACATGTCTTACTACATTCTGAACAAATTACTGAAATGTTCCTCATCACTTAGAAATGATATTCTGTGTCATATTAAGGTAATAAATATGATACAAAACAGCAACTTGTCTGAAATATATTTAGATTTCCTGTAGTCTAAATCACACGCATAAATATTTTATCTCATGTTATAAAAAGTTTTACATGTTAGTTGAGGTTATGTAAAGCGTAGTTGAAAAGCTGGATATGCGAGCTAAACAGGGGCGTTAAACTATTAACGAACAAGTAACAATACACCCATTATACTAGTGTGTGAAATCTGCTGCAGGCCCTACTTTTAGGAAGTTGATCTGTAAACTCAGAAGTAAGCTAGAGAAATAATCCAGCATGCAATGCATTCTCTCAATAGCTATTTTTGTACATTGATGGTCTGTAATTTAAACGGTAATAACTGCTAAATAAAATGCCAATCTCTCTTGATGCACATCATAAAGTTACGTGTATTAGGGGTTATCTCTTTCTTTATATTTTTTAACCTGCTGCATTGTGGAAAAGTTCCTGGGCCTTGGCTCCGCCTTAAATGTTACGCCCAAAGAATTCTAATGAAAAAAAGTTGCCTTCAGATGAAAGCTTTTGCACCTGGCTACCCTATTGGCGATCTTCATATTGGAATTATGTAAGAAAATCATATCTCTTTTTAGGGGAGTACAGGAAGTATGTAATGTATTTTGTTTCACTGTACAGGATAGTATGGTTTTTTCGCTTAATTATGGAATATTTGACGAGGCTATGTATCCCACACAGACTTATCGCCAGTCTAGCTGAGATATTCAGCGAAAGGTGTCCTCCACCTCCTCCATTGCAGCATGCTATCAACTGCTGTTGTTTGCTTTACCATCTTCCATCAGAACTATTTGAACTAATCAATCTGGTCGGTACATGCCAGTGAACTGATGCAATTGTACTACTAACTTACTGAAAATTTGAAAGCTGTGTAAATGTGAAAGGGGCATGTTGATGATGGAGAGTCAGTTCCCTACCCACCTCTATAGCCACAGTTATTTTACCAACATGTTCTGAGCGATTACTACAGCATGGAAACAAATGGGGCTGTTTGATAAAGCTCTGTTCTGCTGCGACCAGGCGTGAGATTCGATTAAGAGTGGAAATACGACACTCGTGAGAGCTCTTCTATCACACTCGCATTTTGCTTTCATCTTGACAGGTTTGGCCACATCCAACAGCAAAAAGGGCTGCCGTGCACATATAAAAGAACCACATTTTATTAGAAGGAACTGTCAAACCCGTTCAGGATCATACAATGGACTTTAAAATTATTGTAATACTGGATTGTCCTATAATGGGCCATTGAAAGGACAGAAACACCACTTCTGAATGATACAGAATAAGGGTCCATTATCGAGGAAACAATGTTTTATTATATACTGACTATTACAGAAAGTTCATGACATCTTGCCTTGCAGATTTACGCATCACTACAATCCAGAGGTAGACGTACATGGAGTTATATTATTGTCCCAGTTTTTCCAGCTGCATAGTGTTCATTGTTCGCTCATGTGGTGACGTGAAACTTATGTTAGGCTGTAAAAATATTTTCGTTGTAAATTTATAATTTTTTTGATAATATCGACGAGTACTGCAAAAAATTTAAAGCTACTGCATAACATGATATTTTAGTTAAATTTTGGTGCAGTTTTAGGATTTTTTTAGTGAAAAACATAAATGAATAATATATTTTATTTTAACTTTTTATTTTCATTTAATGAATTATACTCAGCCTGAAATGGCATTTTTCTGTTGAAGGACATTTTAATATATGAATTTAGAGCAGAAATACTGTTTTTAATATGGGGAAAATTATTTTGCTTAAGTTTGATTGGCATAAGATTATTCTATCAATGTTTTGCATATCCATAAGGTGTTCTACAGTTATTATATTTGTATCAGGTAGTTAGAAAAAATGTTTAGCCATGAATATTGTTGAAGCTACTACTAAAATTTCAAATATATATCTGATCTTTTAATTTTATTAAGCAGTATCAACTATTACCCTGGCACCTACAGGTGTTACAGGCCAGTGCTGGAGAAGTTTGACCACTCACTACGTTGACCCTTTTCAGGAGAAGAGAACAGTGCAGGTCTGCTTCGCCTAAAAGCCAACCACTGTCACCACGAAACTGTTCCTTTGATAGGTCACAGGAGAGAACCTCCTGTTGGGCCAACTGATTACCATTGGCACAACTTAACTTTCCATGCCTTGTAGGCTGTCAGTACCAGCCGCACGACCCCCTCCTCCACAAATCAGCAGAAGGGGTGGCAACTCATCCAAGGACAGGAGGGCGCACATTGATGCCCTTCCACAGTCCAAGGGGGCACCAACTGCCACCAGCCTCTGGAAAAGGAAGGGGGAGGGGTGTAGTGAGCAGCCCAACCATCGTAAAGCCCCCCTCCTCTCCAATTATCATTCCAGAAATTTATTCACCTTGAAATGCAGGGTTTTTTTTGTTTTTTTTACCTAAATGGCATGAATGTTTAGTAGTCCAACACACCACCTAGTGGTTGGATCTTGGTACCCTCTATTATTTCAAACATCAAGGCATGTACCCCTTTCCCAGTCGCAGGAAAGCTGGGTGGCATAGGTACCACTCCAAGTAGCTCGATTTTCTTAAAACCAGGGGCGATGGCTGCCGATGTTACCCACGACGAGTTATAGAATGCCTTCTGTTAGAAGTCTATTGCTCCACATACACATTCTAGGACCTTGCACTGTTTAATAGAATCGCATATCCATAGCATGGTACTGCCATGACAGCTCAAGCACACGTGTGCCTACATCGGCCAGGGAAACTCACCTGGGGAGCCCATGACCCATATCCCTCTTGTATTGTCACACATCATATAACCAATGGACCAGAAGTGGTCAATCATATTTTTTTGGTATTACATCCAAACACAGTGATGGGCATATAACATTATCTTTGCCACATGGAAAAGGTTTCCTTCCCATTTAGATAAATATTTTATACAGATTTCGAAACATCCCTTCTACACAGAGTGCAATATGTCAAATTTA
Organism: Dryococelus australis; assembly: GCA_029891345.1. Lineage (NCBI taxonomy): Eukaryota > Metazoa > Arthropoda > Insecta > Phasmatodea > Phasmatidae > Dryococelus > Dryococelus australis. The sequence goes on from CM057009.1 coordinate 109,924,387, forward strand.
TTTGTAGTAGAATGTATAATGCACGTACACATTTATGGTTCCACTGAGAAAATAGCAATATTTTTACATGCGTAGAGCATCAAACATCATATAAACATAATGAAAGAATGTCACCAAACACATGGTTGGTCTTGTAAATACATTAAGCAGCATTGCCAACACTTGACTGAGACTAAAAGGTGCCTCATTGAGTGTCTACAAGAAGCTAGGTGGACATATTGAGCAAGTTTTAAGCATGTGTCATATTTCGGTGTAAAAGCCGCCTAAGAAATGAGCGAAGAGATTTGGGTGGCTCCTAACAGCAAGGTCTTGAGAGCCGATCAATTACCTAATGTTGGAAACAATAGGTACGTAATAACTTCTATAGTCATTCGATATATGTTAAGGCCATATATGGTAGTGATTCGAGAGAAACTGGTGGCACAGTGATTATGTCAGTGACATCCCAGCCACTCTGTGTTACCCCACATGGGACAGAGCCTGATATAGTCCTTCAGCAAGACAATGCTCTTCCACATATGGCTCATGTGTCAACAGAGGGCCTGTATCATATTGAGATACTCTCGTAGCCAGCAGGTTACCCAATCTCTCCCGGTATAACATGTGTGAGATCAATGCGGATGTCAATTGCGACCTGTTGTCGCTCTGTAAGATATCTAGGGCCAGTGACATATGTGAGCCGACTTACTTTAGGAGAGAATGTAACACACAACTCCTTTGGCAGACGATGGTCCAATTGGACGCTACATCGCAATGATATTGAACCAGCGGTATGCTTATACTGCCAACACATTCGTCTGTGTAATCTGAGTTTTCAACCATTGCAACGAACTCACGTAACTTTTCAGCAATAACAGTTTTATTTCTGTACCTGTGCTTGTTCTAGATGCTTAACTGTTCTGTAAATTCGCTTACAAACACTATCATGACGCCTATATGGTTTAAAGATGCATGGATTATATTAATTCCACTGTGATGAAATTCACAGTATTTTGTAGTCATTGCTTAAAATTTTTATGGTATAGATTCTTTAAAGTTGTTATTGCTGGCAATTTATAAGACTCTGCAGTCGCAATCTTTAAAACATACAACACTGAAATTCGAAAATGACTGACCAATGTTTTGATCGGAGGATAGTACAGACGTATATTAACATCTATTAAAGATCTCTTATTTTCTGTATTATGTTATTTCCTTACATGTTGACGGATATTAAGTTTGCAAGTTTACAAATACTATTTACATAATATTTAAAACCAAGTAGAATAAATTATTCAAAATGTATAAGACATTCTAATAATATTATGAAACTAAATGCACTATAAGCTGTACTGAATTTTGTTTCTCATACAAGTGGTAAAGCCAAGATTAGTATTTCTTTTATTAGTGAGAGCAATATTATAATCACAGAGGTTTTATTTGTTTGGTTCAGGATGTTGCTCAATAAATTTATTTTATATGTTGTTCATTCTTGATATTTAAACAAATAATTTTTCTAGAGTATTTTGTATAAATAAAGCAAATATTTGAAGGTTAATTTACACATATATGGACGATGTTTAGGAAATCATGACACATGTTCTTGGAAGAGTACAAATGCAGTTATATTTATGGCAGTAGACATATTAGCACAGTACATTCGAGTTGAGGTTTAGAATACAATTTTGTAGGCTGATTCAATATTAGGAGTGGCAAACCACAGATAATATAGAGTGAACGAAAGAAAAAAATAACCGATGGCAAATTTGTCTAACCAAACTTATTTGCACATTCACCAAAACAGTAGTGAAAAATAAATCTTCTGTAAGTGAATGCTAAACAATCTTGCTTCAAGAAGCTTTGCACCAAAAATGTCTAGTTATAAAAATATAAATATATATTAAATAACATGTATTGACTGAACGAACTTGGATAGTTATTAGCATGGTGTCCTAATCATTACACCACCACTGACAACGTTGGTTTGACCAGAAAAGCATGCCATGTGACGAACTATTTTTAATAAATTATATTTCACCCCAAACTAACATTCGGATAAGCATCAGTCCTATGTCATGTCCCTTGAGGCGGACATCTGATTTGTTTGCCACTATAACACAGAATCATGCTCTACAAACGAACACGTCTGTCCACACTTGATGCACTTCGACGAAACAGGTACATATTCACAGTAGGGGGGAAAAATAGCTGAGGACTTGAGAAATTAAGCGACGCTCGAAGCTTTTTTTTGTCGATGCTCGTCAGGGGAGCAAACAAATTCTTGGACGAATGTCCCAGTCGGAAAGCAGCCTTCATGCGACACAAGAGACATGCAAAACGCGTGCAAAATGACACTCGCATGCGAAATATCATGCAAGAATATCCCGTATGAGATACGGAAAGCTTGATACGATCCATGTCCAAATTTCAGGAGAGTTGTGCGCGAAATGAGTGATTCTACTGGTCGTTGCCTGCTAGTCGCGTGACAACCACATAGGTAGGGGATAAAATTTCGTTTTGAAGAACTCCAGAAAATTTTGTTTTGCAAATTAGAAAGTTGGAAAAAAAATATTATGTCCTGTACTATTTGAGTAGTCCATTTCTAATGAATCCCTTGTCCACAAAAACAAAAATTTCCAATAATGGTCCTGTTGGTTCACTCCTAGGCTTTGCTATGGAATTACAAATGCTTTATAAGTCCAAAACAGCGTAGAGACCATTTAAACGCACGTTTAAAATGCATTCCATTTCAAAAGTTGTCCTTCTATAAAATCATTAAATAAAATTTATTTAATTTCAAGGACAATACTTGATTTCAGAAGGCTCTTATTTCTACAGACAATGTTCGTGACCAACAGTTACATTCCTGTCAAAATTCATACAGCTCCATTAAGAAATACTGTCCATATATATTTTTCGCTGTCTGCCGAAAAACAATGTACATGGAAATGGACTACTCATTTCATTGCCAGCTTGTGTTCATGAGGTTTAGGTATACAAATTGTGGCTAATTATGATGTTCCGAGGCCACCGATTGTTCTTCATGCAAGGAAAGGAAGTATTTCACAGGGAGTTTGATTGAACTCGTCCCTGGCACGGAAGCCACCTCGCGCCGCGTGAAAGCCGCTGAAGAGGAGGAAGAGTAGCTGGAGGAGGAGGTTGACGTCGACTCAGCGGCGGCCGTAGCCCTGCGAGAAGCCCGGCTTGCCCTCGGCGTCGATGACCTCGAGCTGCTGCTGTAGTAGCTCCTGGCGCCGCTCGTCCTCGGCCAGCAGCACCTCGAGCGGCGTGTTGAGGATGGCGCGTAGCCATGCGGCGTCGAGCCGGCTCACGGCTGTGGGGGTGACAGACGACCCGCAGCCGAGGTCCCAGCTGTAAAGGCCGCTCAGCACGTAGCGGCCGTCGCCAGGTTCGCACGCCACTGGACCTCCGGCTCCCACCTGCCAACACCACGGGCCCATCACTCACCTCGTCCTTACTTATCGTAAGGTTCAGTAAAACAACTGCCTATGGAGCACTGCACCCGAATATACAATGTGAAAAACTCATTATTAAAAAGTAGTACAGAAACCATAAAAATTATCAGAAAAGTGCGATTTATGCGGTATGTAAAAGAAGAATGTGTATATCTTGCAACATTATAAAATATAATTTTTAAATGTGAAAAATAATAAATTAAAATAGTCTGTATTTTTAACAAAATTTAAGCACATTTCCATTGTAGGTGCTTCCAAAAGCAGTATTTGTAAGATATCTTAATCATGGAATATCGTCAAAATGTATACTATTATTTGTGTTTAAGAAAATTGTAACAATTATGTCGGAAATAATATTCATAATTATATTTATGTGCGTCCATTTGTCACAAACATTTATGGCTGAAACTGACGTAATTATAGTTGATTATAAAATTGACATGACACACTATTACTATGATTTTATTACACATGATCACAGTAAATATAATATGCAGTGGTGTATCGTAAGGCAAGTATACTGACGGAAATAAACAATACATTGCAATATTTTGGAAACAAACCACATTTTTTCTCGCCAGTTTGGTAACTTCATAGATACACTCGTATGATAAAACATAAGCAACGACTTGACTGATCTTCGCCATTTATGGGATTAATTATTTCGTGCTACTATCTGACTGGGTAGATTTGGCATTTATTTTTACTGAATAAACTGTCGATTCTACTAAATATTTTGTTGACAGCCTAATTTTGGGCCCAACACTGAAGTCTTTTTATTCAAGCATGTATATTGTTTGATGAACAAAATCAATTTTGTCGCTTTCAAATTCCGTTAACTCAACAAAATATTTTGTTGGGGCTGCTACATATATTTTTGGCCATATGCGAACAAGTATTTTGTTGTGGCTGCTACATATATGTTTGTCATATGCAAAATTGTATTTTGTTGTGGCTGCTACATATGTTTGTTCATATGCAAAATAGTATTCTGTTGTGGCTGCTAAATATATATGTTTGGCAATATGCAGACAAATATTTTGTAGTGGCTACTACACATATGTTTGGCGATATGTAAATAAGTATATTGTAGTGGCTGCTGTATATATGCTTGGCCATATGCAAACAAGTATTTTGTTATGGCTGCTACGTATATCTTTGGCCGTATGCAAACAAGTACTTTGCCGGCTGGAACGAAAGCTTTCTGTCAGTGGGTGGTCCCGGAGGTTGGGTTGGTGCGTGTGCGCGATTACCTTGCAGAGGTCGGTGTCCGGGGACATGGGCACAGCGCACTGGAAGCTCTTGTGCAGCTGGAAGTAGTTTCCGAGGAAGGTGCTCCTGTAGCTGATCTGGCAGTCCGCCTCAGGGATGAACTGCACTGGCACTTGGTGCAAGATGTCGTCGCGGGAGTTACCTGCAACACAAGTCGGGGACATTCAGCAGATGATGGCAACAAAATTGTGAACTATTAACTACTATAGGTTGTTCACGGTAAAATGATCACTTTTGAAAGCCCTGCTTAAGATTTACTTGTATACATACTAAGTATTCTTCCGCCTTATGTAAAATTAACCTTACCAATGGCCGCCTCACTTGTTTATGCATCAGCCAAGTGCAACTGTAAAATTATTAGAAAAGCAGGCTTAAATAACGTTTGAAATATTTATCTCTTCATGTTACCCTGGAATTTATATAGCACGGTAGGCGGGGAAAGGGTAAAACCAACATTGTGACGGACATTCAAGATATATTCCTTAGTTAGTTGTCGTGAGTGAAAATTATGCTGCAGGATGTAACACACGGACGCGTAAAAAAAATACGTATCACGTAAACGGAATGAGCGGAAAAAATTGGTATGTATCTGAGGTTTTCTGGAATACGTAGAAACGTAACGATTTGCAGCAAAGGAAAAAAAATCCGCTGTTATAAACTGCCGGCATAAACTATCAAATATATGTATACACCTTATTTCAAATATTTATACGAGTTGTAATATCACAGTAATTGTACTGTCAAGCCTTGCACTTGCATTTAATAAAACAAAAATTATAATAACTTATCCACTTGAAATCCGTGCTCCTGTTTTCTTGCGTATAAAAATATCACGAAAATTAAGATCAAGAAATCGAACACTTAATTATTATTGGCCGCAAGGATTAACGAACACTAAAGGGGCGGAATTCGATCAGCTTTTTTTTTGTTTTTCTCACGTATCCGTGTAAGCATGAGTTCCGAAGGAGATTCACGTCGACCGTAGTCACGATGCATATCCTTATCCGCGTCGTTGTATAACGAGTAGCGACGGAATGCCAGATGGGAACTTGTGGATTTATCATGTAGTGTACTCGTATCAGGTTTTCCACACACATGTTTCATATATGTTGTTAAAAGCTACAAATAACTCCACACAATATATTGTCGTATGTTGGTACGTGTAGTGTTTATATTCCTCAAAATTCCGCAAGAACTGTTTTGTTAACGTCTGTAGTAGAAACTTTAACTTTACGGTGCATGATTTTTTTGCCGATAGCGTATGTATTAACTTTTCATCAGTTGAAAATACAAACGTAATTAATTATTATTGCACAACTTAGTAATATTTGGTAAACTTAGCTATTATATAATCTAAGTTGTTGAAATATTTTTCCTCTGTTTAAAAAGTTGAATTCTGGGTGACATTATCATTATTTTAACGCATATAATTCTGACCTTTGGAGTACCGGGTTACAGGCGAACTGTTATGGATATCCCACCTTAACACGAAAGTCAACCTATAAATTATATCTGGCCTAGATTGTTTACCATGGTACTAGGGCAGTGGACTTAAAATACCACGAGATGAAATTATGGTTTATTTAAAGCGATTAAGAAAACTTTTCTCGTATTTCCTCATCTACAGTGTAATACATTTAACAATTCGTGTTTTTGTTTAAAAAACTGCTAAGTGTGTTTAATATTACTAATAATGTAATTTAACATTTGGAACAGCATATAATTACTAAGTTTAAGGTCGAACTGAAACATCTAGTTAATTTACGAATCTTTTTGCAAATGAATGGCAACTTTCAAACCGATAACTACGGATAGGAACATTTCGCGGGTTCATTTCAGGACAAGAGGTCAAATACGTGTACACTGAAGTCACCTTTGAAATTGGATCACAGTTCGTTAGACACGCCGTGAACGACTCTGAGCCAATAGCAGACCTACTGTGAAACCGTTAGCGAGTGCCGTACTGCCAGGTGTAAAGTAACACTGGCTACTCTATGGGGCAGCAGCCAACGAAAAAAGATTTGTGGCTAGAGTGTACACAGGACTGTGGAGTTTAGTCTACAGGCCCATTGAACTCTTGAAATTTTCCTATCTCTACCGACAACTTACCTTGCAAAGCACTCTTTCCCCAGCCAGTGGCGACGCACGAGTTATGCGGCCCTGCAGTTGATGAGTCTGGAAGACAGATGAAGTCGACGTGCTGGTCCGGTATGAAAGGCTCGTTCAGGATCAGGATAGCCATGTCGTTGAACAAAGAGTTGCTTTCAAATTTCGGGTGAACGGACTTAGCTGCCACGGACGAAATTTGCACAGGTTTCGGCTGGATATTTTGGTTCAGCCTCCACACGCCCGCTTTAACCAGAATGTCTGAGGACTCAAGTCTGAAAAAAAAAAGACTAATACATTGCAAATAATTCGTAATGCTATGGAAACATTTAATAAAAATCACTAAAAAAAACTCTTATTCCAAAAGTGGCATCAGATTGCCTTTAATAAATTTCACATCAAAACTATATAAATGAAATAAAAATGGTTATGTCGCAATTCATAAGTAGCCAGTTTTACTGTTTTACTTGCTATCTCAGTGTCTTAATAAATGATTTAACATTAGTATTTTTTAACCGACTGCCATAATCCATGACTACATAATGAAAATTATTGTAGGTGTATCTTGCTTGTATCTTACTACCAATAAATGTGGATTTGTGCGGTTCAATTATCGCACAATGTATAATTACTACCTGAAATATTTCAAACCCATTCATCTTTCTTTAATTTTACACACGCACTCACATACACGTTATCTGTGAGTCACCATATAAGTTTCTGTATATTGTATTAATATATAAATTTAACAAGATTTAACTCGCGAATATATTGATAAGTTTTATTGTTGAAATATGAAACCACAGAAAGCAAAACTACGTAACTAACTCCGTAATAAGTTAGAAGTTATAAAATAATATTAATATAATCCTAGAACGATAAATAGTTAAGAATTCAATTAATGACAAAATGTTACTATTAATACGATTTTAATTCCATTAAATAAAACGGTATCCTGGTGATTCACTCTATAAGTACAAAAATAAAAATTATAACCAAAAATGTATGTGAACAGCAACTAATTTCTAAATAAAGCACATGTCTCCTTACTTGTCAACGCAGTGCGCTGTAGTAATGACAGCCTTCGGAGCGATTATCGCTCCACTGCACACAGCACTTTGGTTGTTATTGTCTACAATGAGTGCTTGCCACGGGAATTCTCCGAAACCACAGTCGCTCTTTGACAGTCCTTCTCGTGATACCTGAAATTATTTAATTCATTAGTAATATGGACGTTCTTCATGCATATGTGTACAGACATACATTTACCAGATATACCAGACTTCCTATTTATTAAAATGTATCTTGTATGCAACCGACAGATTACAATGCAATGTGAAAACCTCTGATTTTCACACTGGATCCATAGGCTAGGCAAATCTTTCATTAAGAACTACGCAAAAGTAAGCACTGAGCACAGATTTTAGCAAAAACGCACAGAGGCGACTTAAAAAGTAGGCTAATCATTAGATGTAAATGATTTGGTCGTGTGATAGACCTCAGTCAAGAATATCATCTAACACTCGTTCCGTTTTTTGTGTTAAGTTAGTGTAGGTCTTATATTGACGTAACCATTGCTATTAGTGTTGTCTGATCCACACTGTGTTTATGGCAAGTTTTTTTGTTTTTCAAATATGCACTGAAAGTGTTCATCATTAAATGTTTGACCTCTACATAATAAGCACTACACCCAATGCTTAATTGTGACTTGAACGAATAAGGACGTACCTGTCTACGTATCCCACATTCGTTCCCAGGAGTTATCTGGAGGCCACTCGTCGATTGAGGAGCTGATGGATACGTTCTTGGGGGCTGAATGACTACGGCGGATCCTTGTCCGGTAGCTGCAGGTACACTAGGCTGTGGCTGCGGAAGATTACTGGGTTGCTGGAGGATTTGAGGTGGGACCGGGGCACCAGGTAGTAATATTTGCTGACTCCCAGGGAACCCATTGTTTGGCTGACTTTGAAATCCTGGCAGAGAAGACTGCCCTTCGATGGTTTGTTCAGGCTGGAAGCCTGGTTGAGATGGAGGTGATGGACTGTGAATATTTTGTTTTGGAGGCTGAAGTTTCGATTCAGGTTGTGATCCAGGTTGTTGATTTTGAAGTCCTGGCTGCAAACCAGGCTGATGTTGACCAGGAGTCTGGGGCCGGAACTGAGTTTGTGGCTGCTGAGTTTGGAAACTTGGTGGCCTGTTTCCAGTGGCAGAATTAGATCCTGCCTGAGAGATAAAAGGATTATTTGAGAGAAAACTTCCAGGTTCACCAGGATATAAAGGCTTCTGCGTTTGTGTACTGCCAGAAATCGATTGAGAATTGGATGTTGCCCCAGTAGAAAGGATTTGTTGGCCCACTGGAAAGGTAGTTTGGGCAGACGAACAGCAGACACCACTTGCTCCATCTAGTGGCACCCGGCAACTCTGCATTCACAGAATAAAATAGTGGTAGTTAAATATTTTACACAACAGAAATAAAATCTGTTTCGCATAAGTATTTTGGGTTATTATGAACTTACCTTCAGAGGCCTCAGTGTGTTTTGTTCACCACATTGGTAAGAGTGAGCACATTTCCCAGCAGGACTGCATTCATCTGGAAATGTCTGATGACCATCATTGTGGCCATTGGGCATCATCATACCTGCTGGCCATGGATCTTTGTAGTTAGGGTCTCTGCAGCACTTTCCTTCAATACCAGTGTCAGGGTCAACACAATCCTATATTAATAGGAAAAACAGAAACATATTGCTGTAACTATTGTTGGCATCATGTTACTTAAATTAATAGAATGAGTTCTGTGTGCTCTACTCACAGTTAGTGGCACCTTGTTCTCGATCTGATCTCTTGTAAGGAATACTTGCACATTGGACATGGTTCCATCAGCAGTACAGAAACTTTCTTGGACGCACTTCAGAGCAGCCGCACACCCAGGATAGGGTGTTGTGTTAAGGGGACCTGTGTATGGTTTTTGATTAGGATTTTGAGTAACTGGAGAAACATCAAAAATTGACCCACCAATGGGCACTCCATTGGTTCCTGGGGATGGTTTGTAATATTGTTTGGAATCAGAACTTCCACCTATTAACGCAGGACCTCCAACATTTCCAGGCTTTTGAGGCACATTTGATTGAAATATTGACCCAGGTTGTTGAGATTGCCCACTAGGCCCATGGAAAATACCAGACTGTTGAGGTTGACCAGCAGGTCCAGAAATGACACCAGGTTGCTGAGGTTGTCCGCTAGGAGTGAAAATAATGCCTGGTGTTTGAGCTTGACCTTGAGAGCCAGAAATAATTCCAGGCTGCTGAGGTTGACCACTAGGGCTATAGATAGTGCTTGGTATTTGAGGTTGACCAGCGGGTTCAAAAATGACTCCAGGCTTTTGAGGCTGTCCGCTAGGATTATAGGCAATGCCTGGAGTGTGAGGTTGACCAGCAGCTCCAGAAATTATTCCAGGCTGCTGAGGTTGTCCGCTAGGACTATAGACAAAACCTGGTGTTTGAGGTTGACCAGCAGGGCCAGAAATTATTCCAGGCTGCTGAGGTTGTCCGCTAGGACTATTGACAATGCCTGGGGTTTGAGATTGGCCAACAGGGCCAGAAATTAATCCCGGCTGCTGAGCCTGTCCAGTAGGTACATAAACGACACCGGGCTGCTTAGGTTGTTCACCAGGGCCATAGATAATCCCTGGCTGTTGAGTATGTCCAGTGGGTCCGGAAATGACTCCAGGCTGCTGGGGTTGACTAGTAGGCCCACTGACAAATCCTGGTTGACCTGGCTGTAGAGGTGATCCTGGTTGTTGTTGCTGACCACCACTACCATAAATAGGTCCCTGCTGATTTGGGTGCCCAGGTACACTTTGGCCGGGTAGGAATCCTGTATGACCAGGTGTAGTTGATGGGATAACCTGCTGTCCAGGGGAAATTCCTGGTTGTCCTATCACACCTCCAGGTTGTCCAAACTGTCCTGTCACAACTCCAGGTTGGGAGGACAGCGCAAGTTTGCAGCAAATCTGTGTTGCAGCGTCGCATTGCCCCTGAAAAATGTAAGACATATTTCAATAATCTGAGTGAGTAAATGCTGTAACATTTAACAGATTTGGGTAATACTATAACATAACTTAAGTTATAAAATGAGATAACCTGATCGAAAGAAATTATGCGAATTTTGGTGGAAATTCCATTGTAATAACCGTCATACTATTGGGTATCTAAATTTCAAATAATATTAGAGAAATAATGTATATACTCTTGAGACATTATACATGTGTATCTTGAGAATTGGCACTGGAATTAAAATACACATAACAATAATATTACGTGCAGGTACAGTCGAAGAGACGAATTTTATATTAGGAGTGCCATTTTAACATGTCAAATAACACACATATTAAATGCGATAAAAAAATTTTCTTCTATAGAAGCCTTTCTTAATATTTACTTAAAATCGTTCATATTGCCAATTGTGCCATAAAATTAAAAATTAATCAACTTCCTTAAAAACAAATACAAAATCTTTAACTGTAATTACATTTGATAAATGTATATTCTTTTATGATACTAGCAGGTGAAAGTGTCAGAAAATGATTTGTGATAGTCGCTGTTTACATTTAGTAACTAAGCTCGAGTAATCTACGACCATGCTCTTTTGACAGGAAACTGCCTATGTTTGTAATAAAATATTTCAGAATGTTAAAACTTTATATAAGTAGCTACGTATAATGAAAGTATTTCACTGCAACACCTTTGGTGAAAAATGGCAAATTTATGAAATGTTATCACTGATTATGTGCTTCTGGCGTGCACGCCCATCCTCAATCTCCTGTTCGGGTAAAAAAAAAATCATCTGGCTGAAAAGGTGTTTCTTGGTCATTTTACTTTATGTATCAATCCACCCTTCATGTAGCAAATAAAACTGATTATCTGAGACAAATATTACCCCCAAGGGTTTTAGTTATCCTTGTTCATCATTAGAGACTTATTGTATCTATATGACAGTATATATTTATTGCTTTTAATGTATTTACTATATATTATAAGAAATTTTGACTAGGTCAATGACATAAAAGGTGAGTATAATTTTAATTTAATTTTTTAATTATGCTTTTACATTATTTTATTGTTCTGTGATATATGTTGTCTCTGGTCATCAAAATTCATATCCAGGGACAAGTTTCTATAACTGAGTTGAAATAAAAATTTGTTTTTAATTCATAGTTTTCACTGTCTCTTTTTCTGAAGTAACTGCGAAAATGCTTAAATATATTTAATACTGCACCTACTCATGAACTGTTGTATTTGAAATCAGATGCTTTTTCGCTATTATAAAACATAGGATAACAATTAACCGAAACTTAATAAATATTTACAATCTATTTATATTATAACATCTTATAACATGCAAGAAAAGGAAAATAATATTCACACTGAGTGGCAATTCAAGTTTTATTCAACTTCTTACCTTCAATATTGTTCACTTTATAAACATATTTTGGTAAAATGTATAGTTATATACTAACTGGAATTTTTTATAAAAACTCTATATAATAAGCATAATTTTGTAGTTCTCTAAAACATGGCACTGTGAAAATTATCTATTCAGTTAGGAGGCCAACCTTTATATACATAAAAAATTACAAAATCTCTTCGATCAGGTCATAAAATATTTTAATATAAATGTATATTAAAATAAACTATATGAAAAATCACAATTTTTATAATTAGGATCATTCGAATTTTCTGGCAATTTCTACGATAGTGTTGGGCATCAAAATCTCTGTTTGTTCATTCGAACACATATAGAAGGACTTTGTCACTTCTCTTGATTTCGGTACTTAGTTAAAATGTTGAGTTTGTCTCCACTGGTAACGTCAAGACTAAACTTCAGAAATGATCGCCGTCTTCAGATTAATGAAATTTGACTTACCACAATCCCTGTTATAAATGAAGTTACTAAAAACGGAACTGGTATAGATACATTGAATGGGTTATCTGACTGTGTGACATAGTTTATTTATTACTTTAATTAATTAATTTATTATTTGAATAAATTTTGTTAAGATAATTATAAAATTGCACAACTGGTAAATAAAACAAATCAGTCGAAGGGATGTTAACTGCATCAAACCTAAGAGGAAAATAATTGTTATATATTTAATTTATACTTAACCAATGAACAAATACTTAGCACCAAAATATCATAAATTTATTTTGCCTTATTTATGGTCTCCATATTACGTTATATCGAGTATCTTTAAATTCTTCTTAAATTCATAGTTCGTGTGTTACCGCTGGGTTTGTAAAAAAAAAAGTATGATTTTTGTTATGAACTTACTTCTCACGAAGATATTATGATTTCCTAAATAATAACATCGAATAAAACTTCTTGTCTATAAATCAGGGAAGCAAAATTGAGGCAGTTTATATAGAATGTACGATCGAATGCTCAGCAATTCCCTGTACTCAAGACATTTGAAGATTTAATGAAATGGTAATATAACATTCCTTGGTGAGATATTATCTGGTTTTCCATAAATTTGACTACAAACTTGACTTATCAGAATAGATACTTACAATTAAAGCTGTTCAATAGCCAATAATTAATTCTATATTTTGAGGATATTTTATAGTTTCACCGCAAGATATCGACGATAACTTTAGAAAAATGCCATATCATTGAAAAAATAACACTGAACTCGTTTTTAAGCAATAATATAAAAATTTCATTTTAAAATATTTATTCGTGCAGATTTTTCAAAGTTACTTTTACACCAATTTTGTTTTAAGCTGGAATGTTTCTTAAGGGTAAAGAAGTGGTATACTGCAATTTATTTGAAATACTACAGTTGGTTTACCTGCAGTAAATATTTTCATTTTAAAATCTTAAAAATTAAAATGGAAATATGAGCAAACCTCAAGACAAATTTTCATAAAATTTTGTTTGTGACTTTCTAGTAGGCCTAGTAGAAACTATTATTTTGGCGGTATACTTACATGTTAGCAATGTCCAATTTTGTGATTTGTACGAAAAATGATATAAATTAACTATTCCTATCATTCATTTCATTCACTTTTTCTTTATGTAATATTCCTCCATTGTCTTACTTTATTCAGAATATTATCTCACAAGTCAAGGATTGAAGAATGACTAAAATTAGTTTCGACAATTTAACGCTCTTAGAGTTGATTTTCCATATATGGGCTGTTTGTGTAGCCGAGCATAGTGATAGCAAGTACACATGAATGCAGTGGTCAAGGGGTCACAGTACCCAGTGTTTTGTGTATGTACTATTTCGCCATTTAGAAATATTTGTGAATTTTTTCCACAATACGAATAATATATATATACTTTATATAAATGTCACAGCATTAATTAATTTTGTATTAGAGCCTGTCTAAAAGAAACAAGTGAATTTCCTTGCAAGCAGTTACAAAAAAGTATACACCCAACAGGTGTCGAGCAACAGAGAATTTAGAAAAGGCGTAAAGCAATACCCTTCGTCTTGTCTATGCCAGAAATGAAATGCAAAATCTGTGACATAGGTTGTGGCGAAAATCACGTAAACCCTATATGGTGAGGACTTTATATTCATAATGGACGTGCTTACCTCAGTGGCGTGTAGTGGCTTCTTCTGGCCAACTATCAGCCCGTCGTGGCATTGCTGTTTCGGCACGCAGAAGTGATTGGACGCAATGCAAGACTGCTTCAAGCCCGTTAAGAATGGATTTCCCTGTGCTAGCACCGGCTGCTGCGGCTGCAACGGTTGCTGCGGCTGCAGTGGTTGTTGCGGCTGTTGCGGTTGCTGCGGCTGTAGTGGCTGCTGCGGCTGCACGGGTTGTTGCGGCTGCGCACTCCCTCCCGTGCCGGTGAATGCGTTGTTGTTCTGCCACCAGAACGTACCGGAAGAAGACGACGAAGTGACAGAGGACGATGGCGCCGGCTCCCCGAGTATGCTGTTGCCGTTATCCGCGGGCAGTGGACTCAGTCCTGGCGGGAACGGCGTGGTGGTTCGGTGCTTCTTGCCTCCTTTTATTGGGCCGTACGCATTCGCCATGCATACTGCCAGCAGCAGCACGCATGCTAACCTCATGACTGTCATCTGGAAACCAAGACATCCACTTTTAGGACCAGTTACTCAAATACCGCTTAGGTCACTATTTAGATAGTATGGGGCATAAATTAACCCCACATGTGTCAATTGAAGTCCACAGGTTTGTAGACACAAAAATATAAAAACAAAAAAATTAAGGTCAATCCAACCAAATTTTCCTACTTTGTGAGCAACTATGTTGTTACTTCGATAAATTTATTTTACATTATATATTCCGCCGCAATAACATATCATATTTCAAAGCGCCAGATACAGTTTAGCAGTAACACATCACTGGTAAGTTATTTGTTTACAGTGTGAATAAAACAATAATGGAGGTTGTTACTGTATTGGCCCTTATGGAATTGTAAAATAAGATAAACTTCTGTATTGTTTATTTACGTCCCACATACCCTTAAACTTGAATGATATATTATGCTATTGTTAAGAAAATTTTCGCCTTTTCTACATATAGTCGGAAATAACATATAGTATTGAACGGTCACAAACATTGAATGTAAACAACATTTACATTCCGATTGCCAAACATAATCGTAACACACATCTTAACATAATCGTAACACATAAGGATGATAATTCCCCTGATTTGCGACGATGTTCAGATGTCAGGTAATGATGACTCCGGAAGAGGCGAATCCACAATGGGGGAAGGGCTACTAAGGAGGCTGCCCCCACGCCCCCTGGGGTTTAGTTTTACACAGCGTATAATGAAATTATTCTTGAACCCAAGTACAGTGTTAATAATGCAGTATTTATATAAATATTAAGTATAGTAACACGAAATTGTGAAAAGTTAGTTAGATGTCATATGCACTAAGTACTGGTATTTACATATAACAACAAACTTTCTAATGTTTATTGGCAAGCAATGTATATCTAGATCCGCCGTTGCATACCAGTTATGGTAATAGTTTTTATGAGTTAGTTATTTGAGAACGATGACATAATTAACGACAAGAAATTACATATTTAGCCAGAGTTTAAAAAATCATCAGTGAGATAAACTAAGTTAATTCAAATACAAAGGCGTGGTCAGATAAATATTTATATAAAACTCAAATTATTGTAGCTTTATTTTGGTAGTACCTGTGTTCAGGAGGATTATTAAATTATAATATTTTTATTTCTCTCCTTTTCAGGGAACAAAAAATAAAATGTATGTCAAATGTGTTATTCTTAATGCATTGAAATGTATTATCTATAGATATAAAAAGTAATCCAGAAACCAAAATAAAATGTTTACTTATATTTTATTATTTTTTTCTATTAAAAGATAAAATAACATAAAAACTATAAAATGCTGATATTTATTTTAGAAGATCAGGTCTTGGAGGTTAAATTTCTTTTCGTGATCACGTTATCAACATTATTCAATCATTACTAGAATTCCGTCGAGTCCATTTTGTAGAAAACATCATCACTAATTCAATTTTGTCCCTACAAAATTGTTTCCAGCAGTTTCCCGGTAATTCCGAGTACAGCTGTATCATGTAGAATATTCTTAAATATTAAAAAAATATTCTGCAGAAATTTTTTGTAATCCTGTTTGCACATTCTTTCCAATGTAGCAGAGTTTTCGTACAAGTTATTTTGTTTCCAACAAGCCGTTCCAGAGATATAAGCATAGATCCAGATTTATGTTAACCTCTTAAGGTTGAAGTAAAGCAACTGCTTATGAAGCACTGAACCCGACTATACCACGCGAATAACTCATAAAAAAAGTAGTACAGAGACCATAAAAATTGCCAGAAAAGAGCAACTTATGCTTTATGTGAAAGAAGAATGTAGACATTTTGCAACATTAAAATATATTTTACTAAAATATACTTTTTAAATGTAAAAAAAATCGATTAAAATAGTCTGTATTGTTAACAAAAATTTAGCATATTTCTATTCTGGATGCTTCAGAATGCAGAATTTGCAAGAAAGCCTACGTCATGGAATATCGTCATTTTGTTTACTCTTGTTGTTTGTAAGAAAGTTGTAATAATAATGTAGGATATAATTTTTATGATTGATTTTATGTGCGTCCATTTGTCACAAACATTTATGGCTGAAACTGACGTAAATAAAGTTAATTATAAATTTGATGTGATATATTATTACTATGACTTTACTACACATGAACACAGTAGGCCTAAATATTATGACGATCTTTCTTGAAGAACATTTTATTGTTAATACTGTTTTCCAAAGCATCCAAAACGATAATGCGCTTCAATTTTTGTTAAAAATGCGAACTCAATGGATTGATCAATGTTTTACATTTAAAAAGAATATTTTAGTAAAATGTTTTATAATGTTGCAAAATATATACAATCTTCTTTCACGTACAACTTAAATCACACTTTTCTGACCATTTTTATGGTATGTGTACTAATTCTTTATGAGTTCTTCCCATTGTACAGTCAGGTGCAGTGTTCCATAGGCAGTTGCTTTACTTCAATCTTAATCACACGCTAATCACCGATTCCGTCGTCGGTAAACTTAAATCGAGGTGCAGATGTAGGCCTAACATAAACAACCGGTTATAAGAACTGGTTCATATTTAACAGCTGGGCAGATAAAGATAACCATTACTCTAAACGTACATCACGAAACACAATTAATTGAAGTATAATTTATATGCAACGAACACACCCTTCAACGAAACGTCTTCATTAAGGGTTCCACCTGGGGTTTGAACTGCGTTGCAGAGCTTTTGAAATCCTGGTTTGTCGACGAAACTATTAAACATGACACCAGTATGTTAATCTACGAAAAAAATATATCCCATACGAGGAAGGAGTGGTACATTAAAGTTATCACGCGAGCTGTAAATGTTATTTCGGAGACCTCTGATATAGTTAAAAACGGCTTTTACAGACTGCCGTATCTTAAAACATGCTAACTGGACACGAGCCGAATTACGATAGCAGCACGTATTGATCTATGCTACTGACTGTTCATCAATCAAATTGTAGAGTCAGCGCTGAAAGTCCCATAGGTGCACGCAGCACTATGAGAACTCTGCACGCCAGTTCAGAGCCCTGCGGGTAGCGACGATGGCGCTCTTATAGAGCGTGCCAGTGTAACCCTTATCGACCCAAAAAGGAGAAAAAACGATGCAGTCAGGCGGGACTCTTAAGTTACACTTATCCTGTGATTCGGTTGCCGTCATATAATCGTGCAGAAAAACGGCTGGGAGTAATGGTGGACCTCATGATTGTTGTAAGTTCCGAAGAACTCCGCAGGCGATTGTCCGCAGCAATCACCGGTTCGACGTGCCCGCAGTGCGACCGATGTTGCCTCCACGACCACGCCCCGCGAGTCCAGTTACCCGGGTCCAGATGGGAATCTCCCGATGGCTCCGTCCAACCGGAACGCACGCACGACTCGCTCGCCTGGTCACGGCCGCCTTCGCAGGGCCGGAGGTGAGTCAGCGACCCTCGCGGGGGCACTTCGGACCGGCCGCCGGCCTCTGACGTCACGAGCCCGTCGCCCGTGACCCGACCCGTCCCGCGGCTCCAGGCGCGGCAGGTGAGAATCCGGGAGCAGATCTCGCGCCGAAGGGATAACCCGGGGAGAGATTGGTGACCTACAGTGTACTGTTGGTAGTTCACTGTCCATAGGTGCTTTTTGAAATCAACTTACGGGATATGGCACTGACCTAAGTCTGTTCACGATTGCCTCCCACCTAGACGAACCTGGTTCGTTCTCGGATTTTCACATGTGGGATTCGTGCCGTACGACGCTGCTGGTCGGCAGGCTTTCTCTGCGATCTCCCGTTTCCCCCGCCCTTGCATTCCGGCCCTGCCCCATACTGACCTTATCTCACCCTCACCGACTCTCAAGACCTCGATGTTAAGAACCACCCAAATCTCTCCACTCCAATCTCTCTCCAGGATTAATTGAGCGCATTTTAAAACTCTTTCTTATTTGGTATCCTTTTGCTATGAATCATCGAAACCCTCGTTCCCAGCCCTAACTAAATTGATTCGTTTAATAAAAATGGCAGGATTTTAAAGTTTCTCACAGTCTCTGATAGCACATCTGCGTGATCTACGAATAATATTAAAAAACTGACTTTCTGAAGACCCCTTCGTCGTTTTACAAAATTTGAAACACAGGTTAATGTATTTATAAACTACCGAAAAAGTCACGCAAGTAGAGACACCTAAAAAAAAAGGCTTGGAATATGTCCACCGAGGTTCGCCTCACTGAGTGTACGTTGTTCACGGTTTCTTGAGCACCTATGTAGCCCTGCTTAGGATCTACTTTTCTCCTCAATTAGTATCCTTCCACCACATGTAAGATTAACATTGCCGTGGACTGTATCACCGTGGTATTTTTTAGGTATGTAAATGCGTTACAATTATGCAAACTCGTATTACTATGGGTGTAACACAAGAAGCGCAAATATAAATAACATTAATTTAAACATTTCCTTCTCAGTACACCGCTACCTCTAAAACTATTTTCATTCATCCGTTGCCAACTTGGCTTGGATTCAACATGCCACTGTGCTCTGTAGCTGATATTTTATCATGGACAGTGATTTTTCTCAAAGGTTGGTATAAAAAGTGCTCACTTCACTATGAACATCCTTTATTTCCCATGGTGCAGGTCGCGAGCCAGAGAGGTAATGGTGACCATAACATCAGAGTTTGTTATTTTCGTGTAAATTGAAGTCAAGACAGTGGTACACAGAATCCCAACAAGGTGCAAATTATTCACTAGTAAGAGCTAGTTTATAACATTCTCGTTAAATTTGATACGTTAAACACCTTTGAGAAATTTTAGTTGATGACTGTGTCAGAAGATGGGACAGCATTTTTAAAATAATATCCAAAATCCGTTTAGATACTGTTGACCAGACAATAAGAAGACCACACATCGAAATAAATCAGAAAAAACCGGCACTATTAGCACGCTGATATATTTATAATGATATCTTCATTTATTTTCCGTCGAGGTCAATAACAAATGTGCCATCACTTTTCGTCACGGTTTCGATTCTGTTTTGCTGGAGTTCTAACAATATTGCTCCTATTTCATAGAATGAATAACAAATCATATGAGAATTTATTGCCATTAAACCTAGTTGACTTATCAAGACGTTACCATATAGCCTTGTATTTTGTAGCAGAATTTAACTTTCAGCCAAGTCCCTAGTGTTTTATACTGATACTGATACTCTGTATAAGCAACATTAAATGTTGCTTCAAGGTATAATATCTTATCAGTTATAGCATTTCCTAATGCAGCGAGATTTTTGTACGTTTACCTTGCTCTGGTGAAATTCATATAATGTGTTGGACTTCATTCTACGCTAAATTTTCATTCCCACTCTATGCGCATACGATTCATATTGACACTCGTGGGTGAAGTGAGAGTTAGTTCGCTTCTACTTTTCGTTCTTGGCATTTCCATGTCATTTGCATAAGTCAACGATTCTACCGTCAGAGTTTAGTGTGCTCATTCGTATATCTGTTTTTTTTTTTCTTCTGAAAGCATATGTAGTTTTCCAAGAAAAGTGATTGTGAAACCGAACAACGTAAACAAAGTTGCCTTTTTATACATGTTGACCAATGAATGACACTAAGTGAGATTTAAATACTATCAACGCTGATTCGAGAAACTTGTATCAATTATACAGTAATATAGATATCTAAACATGTAACTACGCGCCCAAATGTAAGAACAATATTATCCTTAAATATTAATTCCAATAGTGTTTTATGAATACGCCCTGTGTAATTCCTCTAATCGTGAGACGGCTAACAACAAAACACATATTTAACCTAACTATGGAACGACAGCAAAGTCTCATCCGGGATTCGAACCTTGAATATCACACACCGAAAGGTACCGTTTCAACAAAAATTCCCCGTGGTGTTCATTACAATTTACGCAAAAACATGATTCATATTATAGTAATGTTGATAAGTACCAGAAACAATTCCATTTAACCTTGAAATGTTTCTGTAATTTGTACCGAAATTTTCATGACAGTGACATGAATAATCATACCAAGTAATACAAAAGTATTAAGTTGGAAAATAGAAATTTAATAATTTTTTGATTTTAAAGTCGGATCCGTTATATTTTTGTCAGGCTTTCAAGAAATTTGGCTTAAGAGGTTCTAAGAAGAAAAACTTATTATCATATAACCTTTCGAAATGTTTACTTATAAACCCGGTTTATTTGATACAGTAAAAGCCAAACAAGAATCTGTGACAAATTAAAAAATAAATAAAAACTTATCATGCATTTCTGAACATTAGGCTTATATGTGGTAGCATCTATTTTCGAGCATAAATAATGCGTACCTTCTGCGGAGAGTAAAATGGATGAATTGTTTTACTGATTGTGAGGTAAGCGTAAATGAAGCATGTGTTTATTCAATTAGGCAGAAAATAATTATAAGAAGTTACTGTAGTCTTTGTGTGAAATGAAAACTCTCGGAATCTTGTTCCAGGAATAAACAACGTTGAGAAAACCGTATACTCAACATCAATTATTTCATAAGAATCTAAACAAACCCAAATACAGAACATGTAATGGTGTAACACTGGATGATAGGTTCAGGTGAGCTACTTTATTATAAAACCCGAAGCAGCTTGGTGGAACAGTGGTTTGAAAACTTAAAGTAAACAAACAATTAATTAATTAAAGAAGAATATATATGGCGTTTGCGTTAATCGAAGAAAAAATAGTTTCATATGGCGTTCTTAATGGATCGCATACATTCTGTTACATGTAGCTGCAAGCCTGGTGCGGTAAATTAGTAGAATAAAACATAAACCTTCGATGCATTCGACAAGATGCTGAAAAAAAAAATCGTAACTTGAAGGTGAACCTGTGCAGTTTTTAATGCATCGCTGAATCCACAAGGTATAAACGAAGGCATGTATTTTTATCACTTTTTACATCGACAACAAAACAACTTGCAAAACACCTTGAGTTCCTTCACGACCTTGGCATTCAGCAGGAAGCATCGCTCATGCAACAACGACTTACGAAGCGAACCGCGAAAATCAGTTAACGAACGAGAATAAAACGGGAAGAGAGATTTACTATCATAAAAATTTTTTAACTTTTCTTCGACAGCAGGGACGTAAGAGGCTAAAGCACGCATCGGCAATTAGGAAAGTTCAGGGAATTGGGACATGCCTTGAATTGGAAACACTTCTCTGAATTCGGCGAGGATGAGTTTGGAAACCCCAGAGACAAAATATGAGTTATAGACTGCTGCCGGTAAACTGGGCACTTTTGAAATACCCTGCATACATTTTAGTACTTACGCTGTGTATTTTCCCCACCATGTGTAAAATTAGCACTCCTGGAAGCCTGAGTAGTTAATTCCTGTGCCGCTCAAGTGAAATTGTAAAATTATTTCAAAAGTAAATTTTTCACTAATTAATTTACTTACTTTTACACTTATATTCATAAACATACAGAATGTACAATAATTCTTTCCAGTATTCACACATGGTTCTCTAACAGTTTTAACTCACCGTTAAGACATGAAATTACTTTTCTGCTGTTGTTACCAACTTTACTGTGCGCAGACCAGTCAAATCTAGTCGTTAAAATATTTGTACGTAGTGGCAGTGACATCTTTCAAAGGTTGATTTCAAGAAGTGCTCAGTTGTCTGTGAACAACCTATTGACAGATCTTCATCTTCGTAACATTGCCAGCAAAAGGTTTTAGAATGTTATCGCTGAGTAAGGTACGCATCACATATTATTTTTTAGGTTGTATTAATTCAAATTGTTATTACATTTAAAATGTGAATATTCGTAATGAAAGACTATTTTCGATATGTAATATCCGATAGATTAACTTAACTACAATGACCATATAATACTTCACTTAAAATTCCGCAGAATATAAACCAAAATAAAACATTCTCTTTTTTTTTACGGGCCTCGGTGGCTGAGCGGTTAACTTGCTCGCCTCCCACCATGGCGGACCGGGTTAAATCCCCAACTGGGTCACTCCCGGATCTTCACATGTAGGAATCGTGCGGGTTTACTCAGGGATCTCCCGTTTCCCCCCGCCACATCATTCTGGCGCAGCTCCATAGACACCTCATGGAGCCTCATCGTCTCTCAAGAACTCGCTGTTGATAGCCGCCCAAATCTCTTCACTCACTCACTCTTTTTAGAAATAAAATTGGGTAAATATAAATGCAATAAATTATTAATGACCTTTGTACAGGAATGGTGTTTAAAATTTAATCATGATTTATAGAAAATTTTCCTTGTATGTACCCTGTTTGACGGGGAAAAACAGAAGGTCTTAAAAAAGAAACTAGTATTTTGCTTTTCAACTTATTAGGCAATCAATTCCGAAGGAAGTAAATATGAAACAGTGTTTCCAAATCTGGAAACGACGTATTTAAATCCGCAAATGGCCAAGAGATTTTAAGAATGTTCAAGCTGCAAGCCTCCAGAGCCGATGTGTATGTAGATAAAAGAACTGTCAACCCGCGGAAGGTTTCTTACGCCGGACCAACATCGCAAGCACAAAGGAAACACGGTGTCACGATTACATTGAAAGTTATTTTTTGTTTTCTCTCTCTCCAGTATAAAACGGCGCTAAGATACGTCCCATAATCGCACACCGCTCGGTTGCGTCCCTGCAAGCAGGCGCTCAGCGCGGCAGCGTCATTGGGCGTGTTTGGAATGTGGCTGGCGATGTATGCAGCAGCTAAGAAAGCATCAACGAGCACCGACGAGTAAATACACAGGACGACACGTTCTCAGCCTGGGGAACTACGCCGTTAGAAACGTCCGTAACTCACGGAAATATTTACGGAAATACCATAAAATACCGTGAGTGGGTCGCGACTGTGACACAGTGAGGCGACTTTTAAAGAGAGCATATGTGTGTATATATATTATATAGGTGTATATATACAAATAAATAAATATATATATATAAGTTGTTCACGATAAAGTAAGCACTTTTAAACTCAATCTTAGAAAAAAAGTCGCTGCCCCTGCCTGCATATATTTTAACGGGCGCACTGAGTGACGTTCGCCCAGTAAAGTTGGTAATGATGGATGGAAAATAGTTCCATATCTTAACGTCAGATTAATAGTGTTAGCTATCCATTCGTAATAACTTGAAATATTTATTTCGCTTTCTACTTTTTTTAATGTATGAAAGTTTAAAAAAGAGTATATTATTTGTGAAATGTTTACTTTTCTAATAATTTAAAAGGTTCACTTGACCGACGCACGAATAAAGTCATGAGGTCCATGATAGTGCTAATTTTACATAAGGCGCAATAATACACAATTTGCAGACAAGTAGATCTTAAGCTGTGTTTTCAAAAGTGCTCATCTTAGCGCTTCGTAAATACTTAAAACGGACGTGAGCTCCATAGGTACATATTATGGAGAATCTCCGTATTTCCGACAGCTTCGGTTTTCGGTAACGAGTAAAGCCGACGTCACACGAAGCGTTCGTTGCCACCGCCACGTACAGGAAATTACCATCGCTCCTGCGAAAGTAGGTATGTACGCGTCAATGAAATGTAGTCTTTCAAACAAGGAAAGGTGGCACGAGCCACCTGCAATAACTGGGGGGAAAAAAAAAAGTTTCATGCTTTACTTTCTTCTTAATAATACGTTAACAATGCGTGTTGTGAGGAAGTGTTAGCGGACCGATATAAGTGATATTGTGCAATGACACTCGATTCGTGTTCAAATTACGCTCCTAAAAAAAAATATTAAAAATTTTAAAACTAATTTTTTTAAGGCTATACACACTTAAAAAATCGCCCGAATAATGAAAATGGAACGATTTCTTCGTTATAACCAAGATATACACAAAAACAAAACAAGATAATTTACGGGGACGATACTCAATTCACTGAAATTTTTATGAAAGTAACGGATAGTCCATTATTAAAAAAATAGTGTTTTTTTTACAAATATTTATTACTGGTTTTTTTGCTGGTAGTTTTACTTATCCGTAATTTCACTTAAATGCTTTGCAGCAATGTAATATGGAAGCGCACAGCCTAAATAAATTGTGCTGTTCGCCTTTCAAGACAAGTTTATTTCGACTTGAGTGAGAGTCAATCGAGTAAGAAGTTTAACGGACTCAGCGAAAGATACTTACCGCGAACAAGCGAAGAAAGAAAAGCTGATGACTTACTTTCGAACATCAGTCTTCCTTCTACTGTTTCTTTTCAGGGCAAAAATAATTACGTTCCATTTGCAGAAAGTACAATGGACGAACGGGTATTAAGTTTCCATTTTATGTGTATATCAAATACGGCAGAAAATTACGATTTAATTTAAGTCTTTGTGTGCGTGTCAAACTGTAGTTACCTTCAAATAAGGCCTAACCTGCGAAAAAAGGCGGCAAAGTCAGCCAACAATAACAAATGTCACGGTGTTTTCTATCATATTTCCACATCGCATTTAAGACGCGGCACTTCTATCCACGGTAAATGCCATAACTGTTAAATACTTTATTCACGTAGAAGGAGTGTTGCGTCAGCTTCAATAAATCTAGAAATAATTTGCATGTT
This sequence comes from Dryococelus australis, assembly GCA_029891345.1. NCBI lineage: Eukaryota > Metazoa > Arthropoda > Insecta > Phasmatodea > Phasmatidae > Dryococelus > Dryococelus australis. Next base: position 109,949,862 of record CM057009.1, read on the forward strand.
CACATTCAAGTCTGCTCAATAAATGCGTCGTGCGGCCATAAAAAAGATAGAGTTTCGCATGTTAAACGATTTCACATTGTGTGAAGAGTGTGAAGAGATTTGAGCAGCTCTTAAGAGTGAGGTCTTGAGAGCCAATGAGGGTGTTTGATGTAAGTACGGAGCAGCGCCGGAATGAAGGGGCGCGGTAAATGGGAGATCCCCTAGAAAACCCGTTGACGAGCGGCATTATCCGGCACGATTCCCGGAGCGACCCCGCCGGAGATCGAACCCTGTTCGCCTATGTGGGAGGCGAGTAGTCTATCCACTACACCACCGCGTCCTCTTTAACAATCAGTGCATTTATTTCTTGAATAGGTTTGGCCCCAGTGTATTTGACTAAAGCGACACTATTTGTTGGTGTGTACATTGTTATGATATGGGTCATCATCATGCCTTATGTAATGGATACTATATAAAAGGGGTTTATTTAACACTAGTGCTGTACAATATAACTTCAATATAAATATGATTGTATATAACCGGGGGGGGGGGCTATACAAATGCACTGAAATATTAAATTAGATTAAATTATAAAGATTTAACCAGCCAAATTATGAGTAGAGTATAACTGGAGAGTAATCGTCTTGTTCATGATTCCGGAGGCTGATTAATATGGCGGAAGTCGACGCCCGGACATCCCCATCTTCAATAATCTTCTCGTTCCAATGGACCGACGACAAAAAGACGCTGCCCTTTATCGGCTGCGTTGTCCCCGTCTACTGGCCGGTGGAGGGGATTTCTGTGCTTTGCGATTTCATAACTAATTTCAGCAATCACGGCCCGTGTCCAGGATAAATATGTGAAGACGTGATCAGGTAGGCCGCTCTTCTAAGGACTGATCCCAAATCGTTACAACATGTTGAATTAAAGCATAAAACCAGAGGAAAGCTAGGTGCTACAGGCAGTGTAATTATTCGGCATTCAATATCTAGCACGCATTAATTTGTTTTATGAAGGGGGATGATTTCACGAACAAAATTTTCTGAGACTAAAGATCTTTTAACGACTAATCATCATTTCTTGATGAGCACTTTAATCTTGCGAAATTTATGGTATGTTAAAATTTATATTTATTATAAAACGACCTGCTTTAGGGGATCATTCCCTCTTTAGGCTCAAAGTTATGTTGTATGTTCCTGTCTCATTTTTCATTATGAACGACTTTACAAATCTTGTAATATACATTCAGATACACATTGTTTTATATTTGCTAGCACTGGTAAACGACTTTCAAAATAAGTGTTATTCTTGACTCCAATTTTAAGCCTTGTACTATTTTATGAAACTTTTCACATAGTGTTAAGACAAAGTTAACATTACGAGCATCATGTTAACTTAAATTTGAAGCTGTGTTAATAGTTAAATTTTTACGATTACTGAAAATTGGAAAAAGTCACTTTTCGTTCTGTAAATAGTAGAAAAATATTTTAGTCATATAAACATTTTAATAAATCTATGACTGGAAATGCTGTCACGTCACCATAGCAAGAATATACGTGAGCAGGCATATTATTGAATTTATATGAGATGGAATGATACACACTGGAGGAAACAAAGCAGGACTGCCTGAAATATTCCCTTAACCTTGAACTTAGCATACCTGCATTGTTGCGTGACTTTACTTGGCGCTGAATTTTAATTATTTTTTTTTTACTTGGTCGTGCTTGATGATTTCACCATGCCATCGATAAAGGTCAAGGTGCACATGTTTTCCGCTTGCGAAGGTCGACCCAGATATCCCTCCCCCCCCCCCTCCTTTTGGTGACAACACATAGGTGTAAGTAAGTTGGCTTTTCAGAGCTGGCACAGAACTCGGTCCGAACAATGACACACGCAATAGTTCCCAGCTGCATTTAGCGGGAGATCTTACCACGTTGCGGTTCATACTGGTTACACGGTACGACAAAATGCAAACTAATAAGACGGCCAAATTTTTCTTTAACACAATAGCGTCGTATAAAGGGCCTGGTCACCACAATTTCATTATTTTGGGGAGCCACGGTGTCTAAGCGGTTAGATTGCTCGCCTCCCACCAAGGTGAACCGGGTTCAATCCCCGGCCGGTTCACTCCCGGATTTTCGCAAGTGGGAATCGTGTCGGACGATGCCGCTGTTCGGCGGGCTTTCTCGGGGATCTTTCGTTTCCCTCGTCCCTTCATTCCGGCTCTGCTCCATACTCATCTCTTTCCACCCTCATCGGCTCTCAAGACCTCGATATTAACAGCCGTCCAAATCTCTTCACTCATTCATTATTTTGCATGCATACGAAATGTTGTTACTTACAATTACTATTTTCTTGAGTAAAAAAATTAACACCGCAAATTTTTTGCATAATGGTATGTCTAAATAAAAATTTAGTGTTTTCGGGTCGTGCAAATAAAAAAAACTAATTTAATTGACTTAATGAGGCAAATCACATTGAAATAAACATACCATGACTTGCATCAAGAAGTCTTTAAAATCACTCTATAACATGATTTCGGAATTTTCAGAAATGGACTAAAATAAGGAAAGTAATGCACACATGTGATTTGTAGATGTAAATTTTTTTTTTTAATTTTGCTAAGCAAACCTTAAAATAAATTGAGAAATGGCTTTCCAGTCACCCTTGAAAAAATCTCTGTACGTGATTTAGTGAATTTCATTTGTAAATACCGAAAGCACTAAAATTGTGAACCTCACCTGTACACAATATAAAACAAAGTCGCCCGGTCGCGTGTGTCTGTGGATTAGACTAAGGCTTCTAAACGACATGGTGGATTTTGATGCGGTTTTCACCCTTATTTAGAGAATTTCTTGAAGAAGGTTCGGGTCTATAATACATTATTATTGAATGTAAGGATGGTAGAGAAATGTAGACGTTTTCTGATAAAGTTGGGAAACCCCGCTTTTCTGGCGCTTACGCTGACTAAACCGTAAGAGATACACCAAATTAATGTAATACAGAATTGTAGATCTCAAGAAGGTCTACAAAAAATTCCGCGACGGCATATGTTTATCTTTTAAAGGTGATCCACATTAACAGTTTTTTGTCTTTCACTTTCGAATACATTTTGACACACAAAACAATGTAGTTAGTTACCTTATGTTCAGGTATATACTTGCTGTAAACCTAAACAACGCCATATTAGTAAATCATACCCGAGCAAGGCCGGGGCGGGTCGCTAGTATTCCGTAATGCAAAACTACGCGATGTTTTTTTGGCAAAGGGAGAGTACTTACAAATAATGTGTATTGTCTGTTCGCAGTTTCCTGACACTTTATAAATCAAACCTTGGAAAAAATCACCCCATGTATGACATGTTTGGTTGCTAGCACAAGCGTTTTATAACTCTGTTAACGTGAAAATATCTTATTTTCCGTTAAATTTAAGATTTACCTGTATTTTAGTTATAAATTTTAATAATTAGTTTAAAACAAAAAAAAAAACAGCGAGAAAAAATGTGTATTGGAAGCGCCTAGTAAGAAATAGTTCTCATGCAAAATATTATTACTCTGAGTACGCACGAATACGGTGTGTTGTCCCTTGTGTAATTTTCTAAACTTGGTTAAGCTTTGTTTGCATGAGGCGGAGGAACATCCTGGAAGTGGAACTACAGCATGGCTTCAGAAAATGTGGAAGTCACCGTGGTTGTAGTAGAGCTAAAAACTCCATTTACCTGACCACAAAGTAAATAAGTACCCAGTGACGAAATGGTATGCCGCCTTCTTCGAAGTGATTACGTGACACGACTTAGAATATTTTATTGCGGCGCTGATACCGGGTGACTCGATTTCTGTATTGCAAGCACCTGTGTCGTTAAAGGTTTATTCTACTCGCGTTGGGAAGCTCAATGCATTTAGTTTGACAACTGAAACTTATCACCGCCAGGTATCTCTGATATCGTACGTTTACCGGATGTATGTAAGTATAGCCTGTGCGTGATAAAGTGAGCGCTTTTGAAATCAACCATAGAAATAATTCACTGCTCCTACACACACACACACAGATATGTATATATATATATATATATATATATATATATATATATATATATATATATATATATATATATATATATATATATGACGGGCGCACAGAGTGACATCTCCCGGTAAAGTTGGTAACGATGTAGGGAAAGCAGTTCCATGACTTAAAATCGAATTAAAAGTGTTAAGTAAACATTTCTGATTACTTAAATTATTTCTTTCGCTTTGTTTTTTATAATGCATCTAATTGTAAAATTAGCAGATTTGTGAAACATTTACCTTTCTAACAATTTCACAGTTTCGCTTGACCTCACATTCATAAAGTGACGAGGCCCATGGTATTGATAAATTTATATAACGCGGAAAAAAACACTACATGCATACAAGTAGTTTAAATCAGGGACTTCAAAAGTGCTCATCTTACCGTGAACAGCCTATAGATCGAATTTCTCCGTTTACCACCAGCTTGAAATTAGCTTTTTTTTTTTTTAATAACAGTGCACCGGGGGGGGGGGGGGGGAATTTTTGCTATGACGAACTCTTCCATGAGAAATCTCGTCTAGTTCCTAACCTGAGAAGAATAAACTTTAGTGTAGTGTACATGAGCACGTGGCGTACTGACTGGCATGGTGTTTACAACGTCACGTGTAGGATGTTATCGCGTTGGTATCTGTCTGCGGACAGCAGTGAAAACAACTTAGTCCTTCGTAGCTGTTTACAGCGACAGCTTCCAGCAATCCCCAAAGAGCGTGGAAGAAGAACCCTGCCTCCTGAGCACCAGTTGCTAGACCTACGACGTAGATATGCGATGAGAACCTCTTTTCCGTAACCCTGCTCAGTTCTCATTTTATTCCAATTTTATCCCCCCCCCCCCCCCCCTTTTTCACAGACTCATAACAAAATGTACTATGGATCGAGTGAATCCAGTTATAAGTTGATCAGGCAAAAATGCGAAACATTCAACATCATAGTAATATTATTACCACATTAAGTCTTGCCCGACTGTATATAAAACAAGAAATAAAGGACACTATATTATAATGATACAGTGTTATACAATAAATATAACTACCATCCATAGCTCACTTTACGTTATAGGACTACTGTATTCAGCTACGAGGGGTGTTTTTTTTTTAACGGCTGGTTTCGGCTTAATCAACCGATACATATTTATAGCAACTGACTGACTGATTTACAACGGCAGGTATTTCTCTGAATTACGTCAACCGATAGACGATTATAGAGAACTTATAAAGTGTTGAAAGTTGAGACGGAACGCGAGGCCACACAAGCAGCAGTAAACAGAGAAAAACCGCAAGCCGAAGGAAATTCCGCTACGTTTTCCTCGCGTGCGGAAAAAAAATCAAGGGGTGACATCGTCTGGTTTGGAACCCGGTACTCCATCCACGTGAATCACCGTGACCTCTGTTTTTCTAGCCCAGAAGCGAAGCAATATGAATTTAAATATGGAACTGTTTTTTCTACATGGCTACCAACGTGACCGCAAGCCTGTTTAGTTATTGGGAGGGTGGTTATTTCGAAAGCGGCGAATTTTATGGGATGGTGTGCTGAGACCGTAGACTAAAGATGAGGTAGACCAACATCGTCAAAACGGCTGTCAAAGTCAATAGTCCAACCGAAATTAGCTAGTTTATTTACGTTTGAATTTTCAAAAGGCGCGCCATTTCATATGAATAAAATGCTTCGGCTAACTTCAATGTATTACAATAGCAATATAACTAAGTTAGGGAAAGAGTAAAAATATATGAAATTACTCAAATCCCATAAATGTGTTCCTAACCTCAAATCCTTGAAGATGTATACAAGTTGTTTTTTAATTGTGCTATTGGCAGCAAAACAGCCCATTATTGGAGTACGCAGAGTCGCTCCAGCGCAGCTAGAACGAGCACTATAATGTCCGTTCACGATGTCATCAAACTTTTTGGAAAAAACTTTGAAAAATCACCCAGGTGTAACCTGAGTAAATGTTTTCAAACAAATCGTATATGTGCCAGAAACATTTAATACCGTTATTAAAATTTAAGTTTTCAATTTTGTTGGAAGTAAACATTTGTTTGTATACTGTCTCAAAGCTATAATATCAATTTCTTAACCAGTATGAAATAAAAGCAGTGAAAACAGTGTTGTGTTGGCAATGTCCATTAAAAAATAGTTTACATATAAAATATTATTTAACTGTGTGTGTGCTGTTTTTAAAGTAAACGTTAATTATTGAAATATATACCTTTTTCAAATAGCGCTTATGAAAATATATTTCATTGTTACTTATGTACTAGACTTTTTTTTTTTTTTTGCTGTTGTCTATTTTGATCAGGTCTAAATACGGCGAGCAGACATTAGTCTTGTCGTGTTTGTTTCCGAGAAACAATAAAAAAAAAATGTTTCTATACGTGGCACAAGGATACGTAATCGTTTCCTGAAAGTAGAACATCACCAGGGCTGGCAGGGCTTCAGATAAAATGCGAACTTATCGTGAATGGACAATAATAACCACCGACTAGTTTTCATGGTTGTATTTAAAGCACAATTTAGTTTTGAAAGATAACATTTCGGTGTTAATATTTTAAAGTTTGATATGCTCTATATAGTTCACAAAAATGCTATTTTCAACTCCTATCTGCAAGAAATTTATAATACAAAGCTCTTAAAAATATTCAGTAAAGATTTTATTTAATTTTAAATTACATTGACATATAATCGGATTATAGGTATTAAAATATTTTCTGGCACAAATAAGACAATGTGAATTCTCTTCGATCAGTATCTTACAAAAAAATTTGGAAAAAATTACTAGAAGCATTAATTGACATGTTACTTATAAATCGAAGAGTTTTTGTTAATTTAGTTTTATTTTCTGTCTTAATTTAAATATCGGTATTATGCGATGTATTGAAAAGCATTTCGGTGCTATTTCGGTTTTATCGCTACTCACCATGTAATATTGTCTAAATACTACCCATTTTGTAACCCTCACAAGAAAACCTCGTAACTTAATTTTTGGTTGTTGGTAGGTTTTTACGCCAACATAACAAAAAAATTCAGCTGATAGACCACGAAAATCTGGTATCTCCAGGAATGTTTAGAAATGATCTCCAAACAAAAACGCTAAACTTTTAACTACACTATGATGTTTCAAACAGCGAAAAATCTTATATATATAATAAATATTTTTAGTGCTAATCTATCTTCAAATATGGGTTAAATATCACACGGATATAAATTATTAACTACAATATTTATTTCAGTTAGAACAATATTGCTTTCTAATTCAAATTATAGTCCACTTAAAGTAACATCAAATTTTGAATCAAAGCCACAGTTCTACTTCCACGATATACATCCGCCTCATGAAAAAGTAGCATAACCGAGTCAAGAAAATTACAACAAAAGGATATCACACCGCATTCGAACGCACTCCGTGTAATAATATTTAGAATAAGAACGATTTCTTATCATCCACTACTTGCACACATATATTGTTCTTTGATTTATTCATATTGCTTAAAAACAAAATATCGCAATTTGCAAGTAAAACATAAGTAAGATTTCACTTGAACAAAAATATACTTTTATGTTGATAAATGTATAAAACGCTTGTGATAAATAACATATTTAGAAATCAATGGGACACGTCATACATGGTGTCCTCTTGCAAATTATTTCTTTTAAATGTGCTAAAGAACCGCGAATATACTATAATTACGTTTTCTGTCTCTCTTGTAAAAGACACATTTGAGTTACAGGCTGTTCGTGGTTACATGACAACTTTTGAATTCAACCTTTGAAAAATATAACTGCCATTATCTGCATACATTTTAACGGACACCCTGACTAACGTGCGGCCAGTAAAGATAGCAATAATGGAGGGAAAGTAGTTTATGTATTAACAATGATTTTAAAGTATCAGGTAAAAAATAGTTTACATATAAAATATTATTTAACTGTGTGTGTGCTGTTTTTAAAGTAAACGTTAATTATTGAAATATATACCTTTTTCAAATAGCGCTTATGAAAATATATTTCATTGTTACTTATGTACTAGACCTGTGAATACTGACATTATTAATTTTGCGTTGTTTTTTTTTTTTTAAGTGCAAATGTAATAACAAGGAAATTTGTAAAAATGCGTACTGTGTAATCAATTCACAGTTTCTCTTGACCGTCGCGTGAATAATTTTAAATATAGTGGAAGAACACATGATGTGCATATAGTCAATTCACGTTAACTTCCTACTTTTACGAAGCCCTGCTAAAGATCTACTACCGGGATATTCATTTGCCTCATGTAAACAAAGGTTAACCAAGTCTAAAAAATTACACCGAAGGGACAACGCACCGTATTCCTGCGCACTCAACATAATACTATTTTGCATATAAGAACTATTTCTTACTAGGTATTACCATCATGCGTATTATCTCACTATTTTTATTCATGTTAATTGAAAATAAAATACTATAAATATAGAAATAAAAGTTCAATTTAACCAAAAATAAGGTACTTTAATGTTAACACACGTATATGGGCTATACACGATAAAATGAGCTCTTTTGTAAGCCTTGCTTTAAATCTACTTGTACCCACGTTGTGTATTCCTCTGCTTATGAACGATTAACACTGTCGTGGGCCTCATTACTTTATTCATGCGTCGGTCAAGTGAAACTGTGAAAATATTTTTAATGTAAATATCGAACAAATCTGCTCATTCTTACACTTCATTGCATAAAAAAATTAACATAAAGTGAAAGAAATGTTTTAATTTATCAGGAATGGTTACCTACCACTATTTATTCGACGTTAACATACACCACTATTTCCCATACATTGTTACCAACTCTACTGAGCGCATGTCACTCAGGGCGCCCGTTGAAATATATGCAGGTATAGGCTGTTCACGGTAAAATGAGCACTTTTGAAAGCTCCGCTTATTATCTATCTGTATGCACGTTGTATGTTCTTCTACCTTATGTAAAATTATCATTGCCACGGGTTTCATAGTTTTCTTCATGCGTCGGTAAAATGAAAAATTAAAATTATTAGAAAAGTAATTATTTAAAAAAAACTGTGAATTTTTACACTTCGACGCATAAAAAACAGAAATGATAAAAATATTTTAATTGATCAGAAATGGTTTCCTAGAATTTTTTAATTCGACGTTAAGATATGGAACTACTTTCCCCTCCATCGTTGCCAACTTTACTGGGCGCATGCCACTCATTGCGCCCATTAAAATATACGCAGGTAGGAACAGTAACTTTTTTCTAAGGTTGATTTCAAAGTGCTCACTTTATCGTGAACAGCCTTTAAAAACGTTGTGATACGTGATATATTTTGTAAACAACCAAACACGTCATATACGGGATGGTTCATAAAAGTGTGAATAAACCGCGAATAGACTATAGAATCAGATGTTAAGCAGGTCTTTTTAAAGTGCTCAATTTACCGTGAATAGTCTTTAAAAAGGTTGTGATACGTGATATATTTTGTAAACAACCAAACACGTCATATACGGGATGATTAAAAAAAAGTGTGAATATAAACCGCGAATAGACTATAGAAGCAGATGTTAAGTAGAGCTTTTAAAAGTGCTCCATTTACCGTCAACAGTCTCGACTAGGTTTTCTCGTGGTGGTCGCGATATCCCTAGTCTGGCAAACACTTACCTCGAGACGGGGCGGGGACGTCTTGGTCGCCGCGCTGCCCGGTGTTTGGCTGGGCGTCGGGAGGCAGCGGGCCTTTATACAGACGCGTCGGGCCGCCTTCTGGGAAGAGCCCGCGACGGTGGAGGATCGAGGAGGGGAGGCGAGGGAGCTCCGCATCCGGAACCAGTCTGCGGAGAGCTTCAGGGCCGTCGCTGCGTCACCTCTCCCGTGCCCGCCATCGACGCCAGTTCGCTCACGGGGCGCTCCCCCCCCCCTCCCCTCTGCATCATTCATGCTGGAACTTCAGGACATTACTCCAGCATCATACTGCAACACCCTTGATTCGCACGCTTAAGAGGAGTGTGAAGGGAAACATTTTTTTGCGAAATCGTTGTTTTCGCGAATCTCGTTAAATATATGCCCCGTAAAAACGACCTTTTGCTAGAAAAGGTAAAAAAACTATTATCTGCGAGACTATATTTTTACTTTTAACGTATGAAGTACACTCATGGAGGAAAAAATTTACAAAATGTTCAAATATCGCATTTTTGAAGCTTGCCTATGCAGTTTTCTTAAGCGGCGAGAGAAAAGTACTACCATACTGACTTAGTTTAATCTGTGGGCTTTCATTGCATGTAATAAAATCCCACCGTTACAGATCTGATTTGCACAGTGCATGACCACGACGGAAAAACTGCACGCCTTGGACTTAGGAGCAATAAGGCACTAGGCATGCGTGTTCGTGTCGCCCGTATTGCCGTCCTCACTTCTTGACCTTGGACGCGCAGGATCACACTCCTCTAAGGCCAGGCTTCACCTTGCATGGGCGTATAGGGAATCAAAGGCTAGATTCGGGCAACGTTCTCTCAGTAATTTTTTTGTGATAGTATTTTCATTTAAGGTTTTTTTTTTTTTTTTTTTTTTTTTTTTTTTTAAAGATTGAACGCATCTTCATTTGTAAACCATTTTTATTTTTATTTTTAAATTTTAAATACACTTTGTGATCATCTATAAAATGTCACAATTTAAAAAATAATGAAAACGAACGTTTGAAATTTAAATATTTAAATTTGGAAGGTTTACAAATCTAGATGGGTTCAAACTCTAATAAAACATTTTTATTTGGAAAAACTACAACACAAAACGACTGAGAGATCTTTGCCCAGATTTAGCCTTTGATTCCATATACGCCCATGCATGGTGAAGCCTGGCCTTAAGTGTGGGGTGAAATCCGTCCCCAAGGTCAAGAATCGAGGGAGCAATACGGGCGACACGAAAAAGGAACGCCTAGTGCCTTATCGCTCCTAAGCGCAAGGCGTGCAGTGTTTCCGTCGTTACGCTGTACTGTGCAAATTAGACCGTTAACAGTGTAATTTTATTACACGTGATGAAAGCCCATAGAACCAACTACGCTTGTATCTTTGTACTTTACTCTTGCCGCTTAAGGAAATTTCATAGGCAAGCTTTAAAAATGCGATATTTGACCATTTTCACAATTTTTTTTTCGATCAAGAATACACTTAATATGAAAAAAGTAAAAATTTGGGATATAGATAATTGTTTTTTTTTTATTTTTTTTTATTTTTTCGAACAAAAAGTCGTATTCGCAGAACATTTATTTATAGATATACGCGTATTCGCGCAAATAATTATTTCAAATAAAATTCGGCGTTTGTATCCCACTCATAAGGTGGTCGCCTGGGGTAGGCCGCCGAGCGGTGTGCAGACATCTATCACAAAACGTTTTATGAACATTTCGACCGACCACCCTAGCGCAGTCGGTTGGTGCGACACCGATCTGGGGTGCGGGAGGCTCTGGGTTCGATCCCCGGGAAAAGCATGGGTGTTATTTTAAGTTAGGTTATGAGATAGTCTTTAAGCCGTCCCCTAGTAAGCTTTCAAGCATAAAACCAGGAGTTTGGCTTTGTTGGGGAAATGGCCGTTTGTTTTGCTCGATTACGTCTACGTTGACGAGCTAGGACTCCTTGGTGTTTATTTTACGTTCCCGGAACCGCTTCACTCGATCGTATGGGGTTTTATGTGTATAGGCTGATCACGATAAAGTGAGCACTTCTTAAGGCCCTCGTAACAGGCATTAACCGCTAATAAATATATCTCATTACAGCCTCAGGCATTAAATTTTGATGGTGGTGAAATGAATACACAGTGTTTATTGGTCACATTGCAATGCTTATATTTAAAAGCAGCGCGAACAGCCTATATCACTGGATTGCTTTTGAGATGCTTTTTCCAACCGTATACGATTTCTGTATTTCGACTTGACTTTTTGAGTATAGGCCGAAATTGAGTTGTTTTTTGAATGTTTTACATTAAACGCATACAATTTCATCATAACCACGCCACAGAAATGTTTTTATTCACGCAATCGATTGATCTTGACGAGAGCTGTCGATTGAAATTTCAATGAGCGTTGTAGCCTCTCCTAGTCAAAAGTTATACTACACGTAAGTTATGAGACGGGGTGAAACGAACTCAAAATTGAGCCCTTCCCCCTCCTCCCTTCCCGATGCTACGCAGTCCTCACTCAACGTAACATATTCTTTGATCCTTTGGCAATCAAGTGGTGCAATTTAATTTCGAATGTAGACGAGAGATTCGGATCTACAATGCCAAATGTTATCCTCCGATTTTATCATCAGATTTTCTGAATTGCCTCCGAATATGGATGCATATTTAAAGACGCATTCACGTCAAAAACCGCCCAAAGTGTCTGACTGAGGTCTGCTTACCAATATCATTTAAGAAACGGCACGCGTCTGTATATGTTTTTCAGCTCCTCCGTTTCCCTCTAAAGTATGTTTTTGTGATAGTGAAAATGACTCAAACGGGTGTTTTCGCGGACATTTCTAGGTATGAACATTCCGGTACAAAACATAAAAAAAGAAATAGGGTCGTGCTATCGTGCATCAAATTTTTTTTTTTATCATGTCATAAAATGGTAGGGTCTCCGCTGAAAGTCTCATAGAGTAGCGTTATCGACGGAAAGACTGCGTGCCAGTTCAGTGCTTCGCGCTAGAGGCGACGAGAGTGTTGATGCGCTTGTCTCGGTCGCCCCTAGCGCTCCCAGGCTTTTAGGCCTCAGACGTGCAAAATTCCTTCAACCAGGTGGCCACCTTAAGGCCCCCGCCTACATTGAGGTTTTTTATGTATCCGAGGCCAAAGGGCACAGGAATGATAAGAGCGACACTGCCTCGCGCATCAAGTACGCCTTCGTCACTAAGCGCAAGGCTCTGAACCGACATGCAGTGTTTTAGTCGCGCTGCGTGTACCTACAGGACTTTCAGCGTTGACCCTGTTATTTTATTGGTGGAATGTCTGCAGGAAGGTTCCATGCAGAGCCCATGAGTAGTTTAGTTTGTGTCTGACGAATATATGTTGAGATACAATACTTTGGGAAAACGTTTTTAGCCATTTTTGAGTACTCAGTATGGTGTTTCCAATGTGCGCAACGTATTGATAGTACAACAGCCCTCGCCTGACGTGTGTGTTATTTTCGTAGGTCGGAAAATTTGACGCACGTATAGTAGTTTCGCAGAAAAGCGTAGATTACTAACACTCTGCAACGCAGCTCAGCACCAGTTATGCGGGAGAGTTAAAGGACCCGCCCACCTGGAGTAATTTTCAGTGTCTGAGGTAGAGAAATGAGGGAGCGATAAGAGCTACACTGGTCGGAGTACCAAGTGCGCCATCGTCTATAAAAGCTTCACTCGGAAATTGCGTGCAGTGATCTCGTCAAGCAGCGTGCACATGCGAGAAATTAAGATGTGACCCGACAATTTAATGGTGGAAAGTGATAAGTATGTTTCAATGCAGTGGCCCTCGCGTATTTTTGTGAGATTCAGCACTTTTTAAAAAGGAATTCTTACCCTTGTTGCAACTGCCTAGGACCCACAGTTTTCGTTTAAAACGCACACAAATTTTCCCTAGTTTCTGCTGCAGCGATACAACGCCTAGTATTCAGGTACTACTACATACGTGTGTATGGCTATAGCACAGCCGATGGTGGTGGACAAGGTTAACATCTACTTTTTTTTTCTACACTACCTTATTATAAGTGTTAGGTGTAAGTCCGAAGGTAGGGTCGGGTTCTAATTACATCTCAGGGCTGAGCCCCTTACGCCTAAAGAAGAGAGAATTGAATACAAGGAGGCGGGTATCACAGCCAAGAGGGAATGGGTAAGCATGGCCATCACTTTGGAGCTATGACTACCTCCCTAAGTGCAGTGTAGTTAAAACTACATTAAGAAGGGTTATGGTAAAACCCGCATAGACACGTTAAAACCCATACCGAAAGAAAATGAGTTAAACTAGTGAAAATGCTAAAGGAGATAGCAGGTCTGAAGTCCATGCTGTTTAATATTGGAGTGAAAAATCTAGTAGAGAGGTGGCGGGGTTTTGGGCCAGCATGTTAAAGGCACATGCGCCCTTGAGATGGAACTGCAATCCATGTTCCTTCGCGGGCAGCCTGACTAGCCACACAGCAACATCGACAGCAATGACTTCAGGCAGGGTCCTTAAGCTTCGAGCCGAGGGTGCAAGAAATCCGGGCAGCTCAGTCATGGCACCTAATCCATCTTCGCTCTTCTGCGCCGACATCAGGAGCTCCACATCGCATGTGAAGGCGAGGAGAAATGCGTCGGGTAGCCACCACCTCTCCCTCCTCCAAAATTTCCCTCGGTCATAGGCGAGCAGCGCTCGGCGGGACATCCAGGAGCTACCAGTTGTGGAGGCGAATCCTCTGGCCCACGAGTGAAGGCTGACACCATTGCTTCTAAGTTCCGATGCTGTTCCATTCCATTCCCCACACATCTACAGTTAACAGCCCGCATAATCCAGCAGTGGAGTGGTTCGCCACTCTTCGCATGTTTCAGCACCTCGGGTAACCCCCAACATCCTCCACCTTGATTGTTGGGCCGCCCCCAGCAGATGCGCGAAGCCATCAACAACTGAGCCACCCAGGTTCCCGACGATCACGACCGTCCGCCTCGAGGGCCGCCGCCCGAGTGTAACATCTACCGTATTCAATGCGTACCATACATACTTTTTTTTTTGCGTATTGCCTACGTACGAGGCACTGTATCGCGGCAGGAGAATCTAGCGGAATCTTTGTGTGCGGTTTAAAAGAAAACGTTGTGTCCTAGGCAGTTGCAACACGAGACCATTTCTGTTTCGTAGGTCATACTGCTCAATAAACCAGCATCAAACGTTCATTATTCAAGACAGTAACGAATTTGCCGGCAATAATAAGGTGGCCACCCCTGTTATTTTCGTAACGAGGTGTGTTATTATTGTGACTTTGCTCTGAGGTTGAAGATCTCGATAACATAAAAGAATTGTACTTTCAGCTCACCTGGTTTCCGATATTTCGTAAAGTTACGTTCCAAAATCTTCATTTTCGGGGACTTATTATGCCCCTAATATATAGATTAGGTACAAAGTGTCCTCTATATTTGCCACTTGATTTTGTATAAGGCATCACCTCACGAAATTTGTCGGTAGAATTCAGCCCTACCCTCTACTATATACAGAATGTTGCAATATTTCATCTCAATACTTCGGAGGAACATTCCCCACATCTGGAGGATGAAAAAATGTTATAAGAATATAGGTCCGCAAATGCTTTATTTCCGTACTACAGACCATAATAAATAACGTACAGTGTATGGGCCGCAAGCTGGATCGTATTACTGCGGAATGTCGTCGCAGCTGTAATTGGCAGCCTCATACCAGCCCCCGAGGGGCCCTGATGTAAATCCACTAGACTTTTGTTTGTGGGGACATATAAAGGCACTTGTGTATGCAAACCCAATCGACGATGTGGGCACCCTTCGTAATCAAAATTGTAGTGGGTTGAGAAACAATCAGGAATTTTCAGGGATTCATCAAAGCATCCGGTGCCCATGCAATGGCGGGTTCATGCATGTGTTCGTGCTGGTGGAGGGCATTTTGAAAATTTCCTTTAGTGCCGACGAATAGCATTCACACATGTGTAACTAACTGATTCCTGTGCAGTTTCTACTGTTCTAGGTGTAGGTCGCAATGTGAGGTGTCGTGTACCATGCAAACGAACGCTGCGATGGCGTTCACAGTAACATGATCCAGCACGCGGGCCATAAACTGTACGTTATCTATGATGGGTTGTAGTACAGAAACGAAGCGTTTGGGACCTATGTTCAGGTAACATTTTTTCATCCTCCAGATGTGAGGAATGTTCCCCCGAATTATTGATATGCAATATTGCAATATTCTGTACATAGTAGAGGGTAGGGCTGAATTCGACTGACAAATATACATACATACAATATTGTTTTCCAACCACGCACTCCTTATCTATGGGGGATTTTGAAGGAAGGGGCACATGCCTCCTTTGCCTGTCGTTAAATTCTGCTGCTTCCAATGGATCATTGCACCCAACTGTAATAAATGCAAAACTCACAAAAAAATATTAGGCCTGCACAAACTACCAAAATTTACCGAAAAGAACGTTTCATTTTGCATTTAAAAGAAAACTCCTTATTCTGAAAAAACTGCAAAATATTTTCCTAGAATTTGCAAATTTTAAGGTTTTTTTCTTTTTTAGTCAGTTATTTAGAGCAGATAAAAATTAAGCAAAATTATATTTTGGATAATTCAAAGACCACATTTTGCAAGAAAACTTTCAAGTGGGACAAACATAATAATGCACATGGTTCTTTGTAATAAAATATCAGTACTTATATTGAAACCATTTTTAATAATTAATGTTGTGTATATTCATTTCAATTTATAAACATAACACTAATGACGGAAATGAATTTGCATAAAATCAATAATAAGAAATATTTGTAAACTTTGTTACTTATTCATAAAATGCAACCATGGTAATTATAATTAATATCTTAATTTACTTAATTTTTCTGCAAATGAAACTTTTTAGAGTCTAAAGCATCCGAAATGGAAAAAAAATGCTTTAATTTTGATTAAGAAGTCAGAGTTGTTGAATTATTTTAAAACATCGAAACACGTAAATACTTTCAATAGATTTTTCTCTGGCACAAAAATATATGAATTATTCTTTGATAAGCAACATAATTAATACGTTTCTAACAATTTCAGTAGTGTAAGTACTGCTTTTTTTTTAGCTATGTTCTGCAATTTAAAGCAGAGCTCCATTGTATTCCATTCTTTTTCTATCTTCAATTTCGGACACAGAATATAATTTTTTCTTCAGAGTATGTTATTTCCAAAGCTTGTCAATCGACATATAAGTAGCAAATTTATGTTTATTTCAATTTCACAGTTTCACTTGACCGGAACAGGAATAAAGGTTTCCTGTTCTACTACAATGAAAATGTCATTAGGGGCGCATTGTATTTCACCTTTAAAATTTATTTACCCTTGCACATAAAAATTGTTATTTCGAGTTGTTCTACAAAGAATTTCAAATATTTTCTCCACTACAAATTTCGTAGTGTAGAAATTAATGTTATATGTTTAGAATTATAAGGGATAAATCATATAAATGGCTTGAACTATGTAAAAATATAGATTTAAATGTATTTGTATAATTGATTACAAAATAAATTTTGTACACTTTCGTTCCAAAAAATGAATTTATTGTTAGTTTGTGTTTTCCATTTCTGCTATACATATGAGGTCATAAAAATAGATCCATCACTTGATTTTTCTTTCGTCGGCTTTCTGTTTTGTTCTAAGTAACATAAAACACATGTTCTGGATGCTATGACAGTGAGTATTAAGTTCTCAGGTATCCAGGATTGTCGCATGAGTGCACTAGGAACTGATATTCTGGCCTTCCTACACACTCTCTGGGCTATAACAGGCATTCGTACACTTCAATGACGATGCCATTTGATTATTACACGATTCTGTGACCTTTTCCACCGCACACCCATGGCCTCGAACATATTGCGGAAGGATACAAAATCGAGAGGAAAACGTATCACGGGCAAGTCTTTCAAAACCAACGTCATCTTATAGGAGCTATAGCAGTGGCATGCCCAAGGTGAAAGGGGGCAAGACGAAGCTGAGGTGGTTTGCAGCTGCTTTCTGCAGTACGAGGGAGAAGCCGGGCCCATTAATCACTTCAAACATTCCAAGGATTGGTGCGGCAAATTGAATCTGGATCCCCCGAGTGTAATGACGCTACTCGGCTACACATTCCATCGGAGTATTAAATGTTTTGAAGTCTAGGCTGTTGGTTATAATAGATTTTTCTACTTGCAAACAGCTCAAAACCAAATTTAACCCTAGATGACGATGTTGTAAACATAATGTATTGCTTATAGTAAACTCCGTGCACACACTTAGTGATGTGATTACTTATAGAAAACGGAGCAAGAAACTTAATACGACCTATGACCTAACGTTATTAGTAAGAGAGAGAGAGAGAGAGAGAGAGAGAGAGAGAGAGAGGAGAGAGAGAGAGAGAGAGAGAGAGAGAGAGAGAGAGAGAGACACGCCATTAAAATCTCGGAATTAAAAGTAGTTATTGGAAACTGCACTATATATCTGAATCAGTGAGAATTTCGCTAGTTCAATCAGTCAAGAGTACCTGACTGACTTGACAAACACTTAAGTGAATTTATTTTATGGATCAGTGAAAAAATGCCAGATTTCCTGCACTTATTGATCCAGTGACATTTTCCACTGATACATTATACAGTGTCATTTCCTGGCAGTTGGTAACACTGAAAAAATTACCTATCGCCTCAGTTCTTTCGTTACTGTGAGGTAAGTATGTGGCGTGAGACTAACATTCACCTAAGGCTATTTGTAGATTTGACAAGTGAGAGAACAAAGTTTGTTACTTTGATGTAATATTTTAAGGACGTAAGTTAAGCTTTGCCATGTAGGTAAACGAAGGTGCATTCATTGTGCGTACATATGTAACAGTCATGGTTCCAAGCATTCATGGCGGTTTAACACGTCGTGCTTTTCCAACATTTGCTGCTATCTATCGGTTATTTCAGAAATCTCATGTTCGTCCCCAAAGAGTGCGCATATAGATTGTCCACAAGAGTGCGCGCGCACTCTTTGGAGCATATTTTGCACTCCTTGGGGCAACGTGCGCACTCTTTGGAAACAGTTATAGTGTTTTGTATTAACGAACTGGTTTATAATTTTTTTTTCAGAATGTCATTGTCGCATATGGGAAAGTCAGAGAGGAAGTTGATATTTACCAACGAATTGTTAAATAAAGCAATACAAAGAATACAAAATGGGGAAAGTCAAAGACAAGTTGCAGTGGATATTGGCACAAAGGAGTCGACACTAAGAAAACGTCGCAAAATTTTGAGTACAAATGAGGACCAAATACTCCCGACCAGCGACGTAAGTCATGACGTATTTGATTTTCCTGACCATAGTGAGAATATTTCGCCTAAGGCTAGTGAGGTTAGTAGATCGGCTGGTGAAATAATTCTCGATGCTGAAGTACATGCTTGTGAATCAAGTAAGGCTAGTGACGAAGAAAGTAGCTCTCCCAATGGCACTAAGAATAACAGGCCTACTATAGAAGAAAATAATGAAAGAACAACAATCTCTCCAGCCAACACCATTCCTATTCCCAAAGCAGACACTTCTGGCAAGAGAGAAATAAAAGGAAGGAAATTAGAGGCTATGGCAAGCTCTCCATTAAAAAATGCTCTTTTGCTTGCGAATTACAATAAAAAGGCACGAGATTCACGGATGCAAAATAAAAGGGGAATATCTTCATGTCCAGTAAAGAAGATTACACTATGAAAAATACTAGAAAGTATTATATTCTGCCCAGGATGCAATGAGATATACACTGAGCCTATCTTTGATGACTGGATACAGTGTATCAAATGCCAATACAGATGGTATCAGCAATGTTTGTCATTTGAATGAGGTTCAATATTTACATGTGACCAGTGTTGAATGCGTACTCTTTGGGTGCATGCTGCGTTCTCTTAGGAGCTAGGGCTCCTAAGAGTGCACATTTGAAATCATTTAGTTTTTTTACATTCTGTGAAAATTATAACATGTCTATGTGATTAGGCCTTTAAGCACGAAATTATAATAGATTAATAAAACGCCATGTGCATGAACCATATTTTTTCACTATAAAATGTAGCAGTAAAGGGGGTCGATTTGTTAGGTGCGCACTCTTTGGTGCCATGCCCCTATCAAGTCGAATAAAGAGGAATAAACTAATAAAACTATCACAAAATATTATATAAAATCCGTTTCGCAATTTCAAAACATCATTTTACGAGGTAATATGAACATTCAGCCTTACATTCGGTTTTTACGGCTCTCATTTCGTTTTCATGTAATCATAATAGCGCTCTGTTTAAGGTTTTTAACATCATATAATGTGGCGAAAAGAGTGCACTCATACGTACTATTGGTTTTAACATTCCTAATGGCACCAATTAAACCAAAAACGAAAAGTAAGGACATGCAATTTAAAACTGCAAACATTCGACGATACATGTAGGAGAGTTTTCTTTCCTCTTACTTTTCAAATAAATTTGGTAGCGCAGTTAATTATTTAATGGCCTAAAAGCGGAGTGGAATGGGTGTGTGAGTTCAATCCCAGCCACTTCCGGTTTTTTGTAAATTACGGTAGAATACGCAATATAAATAGTAAACTATCGTCAGTTTGTTTATTTCACGTAATTATTTGACTAAATTCAATACGAACCATTTTTAACTCGCCGCTACAGTCAGCCGCCAATTATTCAATCAGTGAAATTGTTTCACGTCACTAAATCAATTAGTTAAAATTTTTGTACTGAAACAATCAGTGGTTTTCCAATGATTATAAGTGGAGAGTCTTTTTACCTATTCGAGTACTTCAATGTCACTGTGAATGAGTAGTTTTCAACTGATTTGAATTTAGAGTGTGCCAGAAACTACGAGAGATGGAACAAATTCGTGAGTAATGATAGCCTGAATTAATATCTGTAATCTCGGATCATTTATTGGTTGTTAAAAATCACCCATGATTAGGACATTTAGTGGGGTTCAATATTATTTATGTTAGGTGTGTTATCCGCGATAAATGTTCATATATAGCTGATATATCAGTTTAAATTTATTAACGTATTAATTGTTTCTAATATTTTGCTAATAACTACTGTCAATTCCGGATTTTCAAGTGTCTATCTTTCCCTTAAGGATCACGTAAGATTATGGACCATGTTTCGTTTTCTACACAATTTTCCCTAAACAATTTGATTACAAAATTTGTATTGGGAGTTCAGGATAAGCCTGTATATATTAACGACATTAAAGAAAAGGTTTTATATTTTTATTACAATATAAAATATATTATAAGATCAATTATAGTTACATATATTATTACTCAAAATACTTAAAACGAAGTAATTTCCCTTTGCAAATTATGTTTCCACAAAACATTATTCGTCTAATAAGGTATTAATTTTACTACGATTTTCAAAGAGTGTATATGAATTTAACATAAAAATGAAGATAAACTAAAACTAATATCAAAGATTCCACTTATCTGTGGAATTTAGCTACAAATTAAGTGTAAATACACATGAAAAATCTATATAGGTACATTGTACAGAACACACATAAGTGACTCAGAAGGCAGTGATAAGGAACGAATTATACTATAAAAAATACAAAAATTCACACACACGCACACAGATATATATGCACATTCTCTTCCTTTCGCACCGTCCTTTCTTCACATCACACACGGTTCAGTCTCTGTCAAACTTTTCACGTAATCGTATAATGGTTGCATGTGACGGTGCCATAGTATCGAATTCTACTCTCCATCGTCTCTGCATCTCAATCATGTTCTCATACTGCCAATGACAATTTAAAATCCATTTATTTTGCTCGAAAGAAAACCTAGTCATCTCCGTCATTTCCTCGACAATTACAGTGCCGCCACTCGTGGCTGCAAACGGAACCTACAACAGCAGAATGGCTATATGGGATCGCACGCACACAACGTTGTCCTTAAAGCGTCAAATACACACAACCCTATCAGATTATTTTATGTAGTTTGTCACTTATTATGGTACAAAGAGCGTAAGCATTAATTTGGTACATCGGTACAATTGCATGCCAATAATTCGGGTAATTATTCTTCACATCCGGAGGATGAAAAAATATTATACGAACATAGATCCGCAAACGCTTCGTTTATTTACTACAGCCCGTAATACATAACGTACAGTGCATGGCCCATGGGCTGGATCATATTACTGTGGAATACCATTGTAGCTGTGATTGGCCGCCCCATACCAACCCCGAGGAGCCCTGATTTGAAGCCACTAGACCTGCATTTGTGGGGACATTTAAAGGCGCTTGTGTATGCAACCCCAATCGACGATTTGGGCAACCTCTGTAGCCGTATTGGGGCAGGTTGCGAAACAATCAGGAATTTTCAGGGATTCATCAATGCATCCTGGTGTCTATGTAATGATGGGTTGATGCATGTGTTCGTGCCTATGGAAGGGATTTTGAACATTTCCTTTAGTGCCGACGATAAGGTTTTACACATGTGTAACAAATTCCTGTGCTGTGCAGTTCCTACTGTTCTAGGTATTGTGTCGTAGTGCGAGATGTCGTGTATCATGCAAACGAATGCTGCGATGGCATTCCACAGTAACATGATCCAACTCACAGACCGTACACTTACGTTACGTTTAACGGTATGTAGTACAGGAACGAAGCGGTTGCGGACCTGTGTCCATATAACATATTTTCATCCTCCAGATGAATGGAATGTTTCACCAAAGTATTGACATACAATTTTGCAACATTCTGTATACCTATACATACAAAGACTGCGGCACAATTATTCTAGCGTGACAGCGTGATAGTAGTTTATTCCTGTGTGCAGTATTTTCAAAGCCGATATGAGGGAAACCAAGGAAGAGAAACTTACACTTTTAACTATATTCAGAAGAAATAAGTCACTGTGGTGGATTAATCTTCTTCTTTAGGGCTGATTGCTGCTAGAACTTAAAAAGCTGTCTTCCAGATACAAAATCATAGTGTGTAAGTGTGTTGTTTGTGGTAATTTGAGTCCTTTCCAAAGAATCGCTTAGGGTATATTTTTATGCCAATTTCGTATCCTTCTGAAATGTGGATAGTTATCATTTTCATATGGACCGGATCACTTTATGCATACTTTGAGCTGGCAAAACTATGGGATTGATAGAACTAGAATACATTAAATATTTACTAGTTCTTAGGTTCATTCGCATTATACGAAGTAAATGAAAAATTATTTCTGTGTACATAATTTTCAACATGGCATTTTGAAATAAGTAGTAAATCCATTTTATAAATGTCCTATCTCACTGCCATTTTTATTGGGATCACATCAATATGCGTGTCCGTTTAAAATGAGTGCATTTAGCAGTGGACATTCTTTTTCAAATGTTTGTTTCGTTAATTGCTAAGCAGCTCTAGACAACCTATAACAAGTTGTAATTTTTTGCTTGTGAGGGAGTATAACCAAGACAATAACCAGTAAATGCAGAAGCATTTATCTCGACCGAGAGAGGTGGCACATTTGGAAGGACCTGATTTCGAATCCCGATCTGGCCATCCTGTTTTCGGTTTTCCGTGATTTGCCGATATCACTCCAGGTAGATTCCATCCTGATTTCGGTTTTCCGTGATTTCCCGATATCACCCCAGGTGGATCCTGGCATTGCCATGGCCGATTTCTTCCATGTTCCTGCTCATCCGAACAAATTACTCCTGCTCTAATGTCCTTTCTTTCGACGTGACATTAATCCCGATACATACTTACCTACGTTTATCTCGAATGAGTACGGGACACAACTTCGTAAAATATCTTCGGAGTTGACAACCACGACCTTCCGAATGCGAGGCGAGCATGTAACCTCGCGGTAAGATACACTCAATTCTCGAGAGAGGATCATATGCGTGCCAGATCTACGGCACATTTGAGATTTATAGATTCGCTATAAAGATTTAAGTTTGGGGTTTTCGCGCCACATAGAAACGTACAAAAATATGAAGGGCGACAGAAACTGCTGATTGCAGGCGTCTCTGAAATACCCGATTTCGAGTCTCTGACGAATGAAGCCGTACCGGAGATTGGACGCCACACATCACCAGTCCGGCCTCTTCGACGCCTGAGCGTGACACATCAAGATTGTAGTACACGGTACCAGATTCTGTGAAAGCTTGTGCAAGGTCTATCATAGCGGACATTAAACCAGATAGTATGGCACCCGTTACGGCATTTGTTGCCTTGTAGGGCCAGATTTCATACCAGGTTTGATGATATGACATCTCGTTTTTTTTCCGTGGCAGGTTCCATACGAACTTTCGTACCTGGCCAATCACAACGGAATTTCAGAACGTAGGGCGCTCCCCGTAGCTACCATTTGAAACGCGTTTATGAAGAAACCAAAATGGACGCCTCCGTCTTGACTATACATACATTCGTGAGGATGAACTTCTTTCAAATGATTTTAAAATTCGACAAAGACTAATATTATTGACAATGACTACTTATATTACTGTTAAGAACGTACCAAATATTTAAAACACTAGCTACACAATGAACATTTAATACCAGCAATTTTACAGGTATACGTGTACTTATCAAATGTAAACATAGCAAAACACGTGTGAACTGGTAGCGTAGTGGGAATGACGCGTCACGCGAGTTTAGGCGTTAAATTTCGACGAGACTTCGAAACTTCCCCCAGCACATTTTTTTTTTTCTAAAATTCTGATTGCATATGATATCTTGGTACGGTAAGAAAAATACTCGATTGCGCGCATAGCGTAAAATATTCGCCAGCAAAATTAGTTCTCACGTGCTACATACGTCACATTATTATATAAAAAATATCCCATTAAATTACATCAGTGGACATTGAATTGATGTAACGGCCAAGACATGTAACTGATCAAAAGCAGTTATATGAGTCGGTGTCGTATTTACTACGAACCACACGCTGCGCGCACCCAGTGAGTGTGTCAAATGCTGGCACGCCAACTGCTGTTGCGTACAGGCTGTTCACGGTAAACTGAACACTCTTGAAAGCCCTGATTTAGATCTACGTGTGTGAACATTGTGTACTCTTCCGCCATATGAAAAAAATTAACATTGTCATGGGCCTCATCACTTTGTTCATGCGTCGGTAAAGCGAAACCATGAATTTATTTTCAAAGTGAATATTTCACAAATCTGATCATTGTTACACTCAGATGCATACAAAAAAACATAAAGCAAGCGAATTACACTCCAGTTTTCACAAATGTATACCCTTCATTTATAGTTCGATGTTAAGAGATGGAACTACCTTCCCTCTGTCGTTACCAACTTTACTGGGCGCATGTCACTCAGTACGCCCGTTAAATTATACGCAGGTAGGGGCAGTGTCATTTCTCAAAGGTTGATTTCAAAAGTGCTCACTTTATAGTGAACAGCCTTTAATTGTAATATTCCCGTAGGCATCGTGTAGTATCTCTTTTAGCGATCACGTTCACCGAAGATCCTTGAATCGTCTACGGGAAACAGCGCATGTTTCCGTCAATAAAATTCAAGTGGCTATTATTTCTGACAGGAATGTTTGGAAACAATGTGATGGTCGGTAAAAGAGGAGCGGAATGATTTGCAGGCAAAAAATCACTACTGCGGCGTGATTTTAACAGCCAACTTAAAAAAAAAAGCTGATTCGTGTTTTACTGATCGTTTTTGAAAAACCCACGTTTAATTTTTCCTTTCTGTCCATTGTTTATTCTTAGCTTCATGTAGCTGTCATGTAAACGTCGGCCATGACGTCATTACGGAACTTTGTGAAATTGATTCAAACACAACGCAAATGTATTAATATTATGCGAATACCTTCTCTACAAGGTTACCGCGGCCCGTAGAACTCAGTCGACTAAAACCAGATCTCGCAAAAGCGGGCATGTTAGTACTTGTGGAAAAATAATATGCAACATAAAGCAGGGACTTTTTACAAATGCTGCAATCTGTTTGAAGTACAGCCAACAAACTTTGTGTGAAGGGTGCTTTAAATGTGTGTGTGTGTAGGGGGAGGGAGGGGGTGCCTAGGAAACAGATGATGTGAATATTAAATATGTCATGATGAGTGTAGTACATGCAAAATGTGAATTTCATAGCTTAAATGGTTAGGGCATAGCAAAAAATCACATAACAAGAGAGTTATTTAGGGAGGAGAATACAAAGTTACCATTTAAATGGAAGACGTCAAGTAGGGAGGTGTAGGCCTACATTTCAAATACGACGTCCTGGCATAAAAAGCAACATAAGATCAAAGGGCATCTAAAAGGTGATGATAGGATGGGGTAGGTTGTAGGTGGGATATTTGGTCAGATCTTAACAAAAAGGTCTTGCGAGCTGACGAGTGTGAAATGAGATGAGAATGGAGTAGCGCCGGAATACAAGGGCGGGGAACGGGAGATCCCCGAGAAAACCCGCCGACCAGCGGCATCATCCGGCACAATTTCCACTAACGAAAATCTGGGAGTGAATCTCCCGGTTCGCTTTGGTGAGAGGCGAGCAGTCCAACTACTCAGCCACCATGGCCCCGATGCAAAGATGGAGAAGCGATGGCTTGCAAAATGAGAGGGAATGGGGTACCTCGAGAAAACGATAGACTACTGGCAACATCTACCAGGGAGGCAAGGCAAAAAATTAAACTTAAAAGGTGCGAGTATGGAAAGCACATACAAAAATGATGGAAAATTCGCAGTAACGTTTCAGTAATTACAGGCATGTTAGTAGCAGTGTGGGTAAAAATTTCCAAAAAATTTACATTGAGAGTTAACTGGAATTGTGACCGAAACCAAAATAAAAAATTTGTGCGTTTTTTATTTTAATGATTGCTAGAATTTTCCTGGGAAATTTCTTGGTATTCATATTTTAGACCAGGATGTCCACAGTTCAGAAATACCACCACATTAATACCGACAACCCCATACGCATTTAATTATTTAATTAACTAAGAAAACGAGCGAGGGTTTATTATTTTCACTGAGTTACGTAATTCATTGACCATAATTATGTGCCAAACTCCGGGAGGTGATTTGTAATGAAAAATAAGGTGGGGTATACATTCGCAAACACTATCGTGTGGTGAATATTAAGGGAGGTACGCGACATTGAAAATTAATGTTTGAAATGCATAAATTTAATAATATTAGGAATTTATTAAGATAGAGCAACAAAAATCTTATTCTTATTTCATGAAACGGAAATTGTATGTCTGTTAAAATGTAGTTGGTCAAATCCTTTATTGATTATGTAGGGTTAGTCGCCCTATTTTCGCAGGTAACATTGAAATACTAGACGGTAATGAAAAATTCAAGGCAATTTATTTCTCACCATGGAAAACTAAAGACAAAATGTTTTCTTGTCCGATATCGCTCGGGTAAACCGTTTTCGAGAAACCACCACTCAAATTTTCAAAGATGCGGTGTAACTCTGCAAATGTAGGCAACACATCTGCCATCCACGCTACGTTATGTGAAAGTAAGTGAAGGTCAATGTAGTCAACACATCTGCCATCCACGCTACACTATGTCGAT
Source organism: Dryococelus australis (assembly GCA_029891345.1). Classification (NCBI taxonomy): domain Eukaryota; kingdom Metazoa; phylum Arthropoda; class Insecta; order Phasmatodea; family Phasmatidae; genus Dryococelus; species Dryococelus australis. The sequence continues at coordinate 109,977,112 of CM057009.1, forward strand.
GTAAGTGATGGTCAATGTTGGCAACACATCTGCCATCCACGCTACGCTATGCGGATGTAAGTGATGGTCAATAGAGGCAGGACAAGCGTAGAGAATAAGGAACGGAATGCAAACAGGAAGAATACATGACACATGTCTACATAGTATGTATTAAGGCGAAGCACGTCCTCGTCAAATGTCGTTGTTCTTCTTGTCCATGATGCTCTAGCATTCGGCCACGTCACAATTGTTGAACCTTCATTCCGCAATCTCATAATGGAGCCGTGCAAATGTCGCTCGGGAGGGTTGACGACACATCGGATAGCGCAGCTGGTACAGCTTCATTGCTCACCTTGCATTAGTGTTGGCTGTCTCGTACACGAGATACATGTCGGCTGGCTCCTCTCGCGTAAAACCTTCCATCCATCCACAACCATTTGCAGGACGCACATACTAACTTGCCAGCAGTTAAGCTCACCTTCACGCGTGCACCAATTACATCATCACCTGTTTCCTAGGCCATGAGAGGGGCGCGATTGGCATTTTGTTGCCTACACTCGTTGGGTTACACAGTACCTTTAAAATTTCGGATATAGGTTTCTCAAACACGATTTACCGAAGCAAGTTTGGACAAAAGGACGTTTCGTCTTTATTTCGCCATGGTGAATGATAATTTGCCTCGAATTTTACATTGCCGTCTAGTGTTCCGAAGTTACCTGCAAGCTGAGGGTGAATAGCCCTTCTTAAACAATGAAGGGAAACGATTTGACCAACTACATATTTAACAGATTTACGAGCTCCGTTTCATGAAACACGAATACGATTTTTTTCCGCTCCATGTTGAGTATTTCCTAATAGTTTTACCTAAATGCATTTCAATCTACATTAATGCATTTCAATCTTTGTTTTTCAACGTCGCATACCTCCCTTAATATTCACTACTCGATAGTGTTTGTCAGTAATTACTCCACCTTATTTTTCATAAGGAATCACCTTCCGCAGTCTGGCACATTAGTTATAGTCAATTTTATATAGTGAATAATACTACACTGTGATAACATACCTGGATGGATTTTTGCAGTGTTGTTAATCAGTTAAATCGATCCCTCTCAGACATGGCCACGCTCAGGTAAGTGTATCATTGTATAAAATAATTGTTTAGGACTCCTTTCAACAATTTACAACATTACGTCCGAATGGTAACAACATATACGAAAATATTAATTGTACTAATGTGTATTACAGGACTCCTCAAAAGCGTTTGTTTGCTAAATATTAATTACTTTATATTGTTTGTATAAAAGTGTTCAAACAACATTAATTGAAAGTAGTGTAATTTTAAGCAAAGACATAGAAAAAAATCTCTATGTAGTTTCTGGATGACGTAATCTGAAAATCGCACTTTTACTGTATTTGGAACACCTAAACTAGACTAACTTGAAGAAATTAGTTAAATTAATTGTTGTGAATCGACGTAATTTTGACCATGTGATCTAGTTAATCAAACCAAACAATGTTTTGCATCTGTGTTTGTTGAAATAAGGCAATTGTTGGATACATTTGATCTTCAACTGTACATGAGATTTTTGAAAAATAATGTAAAGCATAATTAAAATTAATTCATCTTTTGGCTTTCATTTTGTAAACGGATTTGTTAATTTCATTTGCTAATTAAAGTTGTGATATTTGGCATGCGTTTTTTTCTCACGATATGGAAAACGTGTAGTTTTCTAATTCCTGGGAATAAAATGTCATGTAATACCTGCAAGTTAAGAAATGTTTTGTACAAATGTAAACGTTGCGTGTAATAAAAAAATAGGGGTTGTCAGTTATTTATTGAATAGCAAACGATGAGCTGGGTATGAGTTTGAAAATATATCAGGTATGTAGCAGATGACACGGAATGTAGCAGAAGACGGGCGACAAGGCAGTGGGATGGTCCGGTTAAAGACAGGTCTGCCCACGTACCAACCCATCCTAGCCGCGGTCTGGATTCCTTCAGCTGGCTTCATGTGACTGCAAGTTTATTCTCGGTAACAACGCGCATTTTAACATCTGTTGCGTTTGTTCTATATTATTTCTTGGTATCTCAATTAATATCCCATCTGTAATACTACTGAAATATTTCCGTATATTTAAAATAAGCCGGAAAATAATTTGTGGTCCTAATGACGATCAACTGCACTCTACATGTAAATCAGTGAGAATTTCACCGTTTAAATCAGTCAAACGTATCTGACTGATTCAACAGTCACTCCAGTGAATTTAACTGATGAATCAGTAAAACATATTGCTAGTGTAATTGCTTTATACTATGAAATCATTTGTAGGGCATACGGACAGCAAGCCATTCGCCATGTAAAAATTATTCGCCGTTTATGTAATAAATGTATATTCTTTAATCTTGAGCTGCTTTGAAAAGTTGATATCTAATCTGATGCACATAAGTGCCAACTTCTGTGCTTCGCAGCTTAATTTAAATGCTTTTAATTGTCGACTTTATCGCTGTTCGTAAGTATTCGCCGTTTTACAACGCTGCAAAGCTGACGTCAAGTAAGTCCTACATGGAACTTAGGCCAGTGGAACAATTAATTAATTGCCAATAATTTGATATGGAGAATTTTCCATTTTTTTTCACAATGTCGTTGTCATCTTCACTACTTCAGTTGCAGAGTTTTCGAAAATCGTGTAAGATGGGGAAAAATAATTGCGAGAATAATCTGCGTCGAATTTTTTTTTAGCAAATATAATTTTTTGTGACCACAAATATTTTGGTTATTTATCACAAAGCAAGGTTTTTTTTTTTCCCCCACTAAAACTGCAAGATAATTCACTGGAAGATAATTTTGTGTATCCGTACGATATTTAGCTATCTGTATATTCTTACACAATTGTTTTAGAATATCTTTACTTTAAATATTTTTATTTTAAATATATATACTTTGCTTCATTTCAGGATATAAATATTAAAATTTCGTGGTTCGTTATTAATGTTGGTTGTAAATATTTATAAAACAATTATATATATATATATATATATATATATATATATATATATATATATATATATATATATATTGGAAATTATAACGTTAGTCACATTAAAATTTTATAAAAGCATGTATTGCGTTATTTAATCAGTATTGTTTTCAAGAAATGAACACGTAATGTTAGCCTCCGTTCCACAAATAGCTCAGTCTAACGTAATACAAGAAGATATTTTTATTTTATTTTGACATGCTAATTTGTTTTCCATCATGAATATTCGTACACACAACACAGTTAATTGACAACCCTTTTTATTTAGCATGGTAACAAAGAATGTACAAAATACACAAATGTAGGCTACACCAAAGGTGTTAAAACATTTGAATCATATTACACATTTCCCAAACTACTCTTTTAAAAATGAAGTATAAAACCACTGTAAGTAAACACTTGCACAGCTCCACTGTTGTGATATCACATCCATTTTACTAGGATAATATATGCTATAAAAGGCAGATCCCGCATTTGACAAATCTTAAAGGCCAACATGCACTCATAAAAATGTATGTGCAAATATTTGTACTACAATACATACACTCTATATAAATAAATATAATTTTTCTCTACTATCCAACATCAGCGTCTGGAGACGCTCCCATGCTGCACCTGCCCATAGAATGAATACCGTGATGGGGTGGAAAAAATGTAGCTTTAAAGTTTTTAACATGTAACATGGCAATTCTCGTTAAGATAAGTGAGTATAACATTAACCTGGCGGCACACCTTCCCCAGTGATTGCAAAACACTATCCTGAATTTCTCCACGGAAGCTGGATACCATAAAATTCATAAAGCTGCACCATAAAATACTTAAAAAACCTTGGCTCCTATCAAATGTCTAAACATTTACAAAACACTTCATTTCAATTCACAATATATTACGTGCACTTCCCTCAGTTGTGCTTTCCTTTTTATGCAAAATGCGAACGTGTATGACACGAACAATAAACCAACGTCGCAGTTTACTCCTCGCCACAACACATTAACAGGCATAGGTACAAGTAAATGACCTTGGGTGAGCCCCCTTTTTGAAAATACAATTAGGATATGCTAAAATAATTATGCCACACCTACGAGTTATTCTCAGTCCGAATCAAGGGCGTAAACAATAAGGCCTTTATTAAAACAAACAACGCTGCAGGGTGACGCTGGATTGTGGCGCCCAATTACTCATGATGCTAATTATTATCCTCTCTAAGCGCCACCCAGAATAAAATGTACAATGTAAAATGAACGATGACTCCTGACTCTAACATTAACGTGGCAAGACTCAACAGCCAAATGGGACTGCACATACTGTAGACAAAGTATGCAATCAGTAAACCAAAAGAAATCGGCAAACACCAAATCACTTGGCTTAAATTAACACAACTACTGAAAAACCAATTGTAAGAGAAATTTACGTTAAACGTACGTGTCCACAACGACTTCACCAAAATACTCACTAATTAAATACGACCACGCAAAATTCTTAAAAAACCTCGTTCGTCGCCCACGACTCCCCAATCACTATGTCAGGCCGCTCCATCAAAAACTGGTAATTGAAAGAAGTATGTTGCGGAGCATCAGAAAACACCAGAGGGCGTTGAAACATCCATCACGTTTTAAACATCGCCTATCAAGTCGATCCAAACTGGTCACAGCAGTGACCCCACATGTTCTGGGCGTTCACAGAGCTGGCTGGGTCTCACGAGGCGGTGAAGGAAAAAAGTGAAGTCTCCCACAGGCCTGATAGTAGTAAAAGTGATAAGTCCCACACCTTCACCAACCTCCCGCTGATCACAGATCCCTACCCCCTTTGATTATTATGACACCGAGAGAGGAAGGGGGTGGGGGTAATTCATGGAACAGGGTTCGGGAAGCCAAGCAACCCGGTTGGAAAGTCACTAGCTCCCCTACCGGCGATTATGGGAAGCAGTATCGAAACCGGCGTCACTGCACCAGCTCAACTCCCATCCCTAAATACTGTCCTAGGTAGAAGATCCCCTGGCAAACACAGCATGTCAATTTCCATACTCAAGCCCTGGCCACCCAGTCGTCTCACAAATACAAAATACACCAGGCAGAATCCAGTTCCAGAATAAAAATATAAATAGTTCGCAGGTACAATCCAGAAATAAGATATAACATCATAATGATCACTGAAGACAAGGTTCTCCGCCGGGAGAGTAATACGATGATAGGCGCCGAGCATGGGGCGCATGAGGCTGGGTGTCTTCTCGGGTACTTCGGGCAAGGCTGGGAGCGAGGATGAATCAGCACTGCCGCCGGGCGAACGGCGGTCCAGCATCCAGGTACAGGACGAAGCGGAGATGTCGGCGCCTCAGAGCCACTCGGTGGGAAGACAGGATATATAGAAAAACACAAATCGGAAAGGTTAAGGGGGAACAAACTAAAAAAAAATTATAAGGGGCAGGAAAAACAAAGGGGGAAAAGGGGGCGTCAAAACCAAACACAATTACACACCATCGTAGCCATAATACACAAAGAAATAACAAAAACTCATTAAGTTCTAGGAGTGGCCAGAAGTGGGATCAACCAACATAACTGTATTTACACCGAGGAATTTGGATACCCTAAATGGACCTTCAAATTTTGGCACGAGCTTTGAGGTGACGTCATTGGCCGAGCCCGCGAGACTGTAGCTCTTAACCAACACCAATTCACTAACTACAAAATTGGCAGGGGTGCGTGAAGCGCTTAACCTTTCATTAACGAATTCCTTGGCTGCAGACAGTCGCCTCTGCACCTCTCCCAGCAGCACGTCCCGGTCAGTTTCAGACAGGGTGGCAGGAAATGGAGGGATATTCCAGAGGTGAAGTAGGGGATGAGTGAGAGCTCGGCTAAAAACGGTAAAGATGGAGGAACCCCTGTGGAACCATGGAGGGCACTGTTAAACCCCACGTTGATGAGATTCAAATCTTGATCCCAACGGGAGTGATCAACGTTATAAAAGATGGTAAGACAGGCCTTCAAGTCTTTATTAAAATGTTCCAAAAGATTACCCTTAGGGTAATAGAGGCTCGAAGTGAAATGTATCATGGGCCACCTAAAACACATGCCCCTAAATAACACTGAGGTGAAGTAGCGTGCATTGTCTGTCAGGTTCTCAGCGGGGCACTTAACACCTTCAAAATTGTTTCATTTATAGCCCTGACAATGGTTGAAGATTTCATGTTTCGCATTGGCAGGGGAAAGAAAAATTTACTTAAAATATCCAGAAGAATCAAGATGCATATATTACCCTTCCCGGTACGGATTAAAGGCCCAAACACATCAATATCCACGGTGGGCCAAGGGCCTTCCGGAAGATGACTGACAGGCTCGCTTGACCTGCTTGCGCTTCTGGCAGGGCTCGCCGGAGCGAACATAGCCGCCATTTCCTCGCAAAATACGTCACAATGCGCTGAAACGCCCTCGCGATGCCCTGACGTCCTCCAAATACGGAGTCATGGAAGTAGGTAATTACCATGGGCCGCAAAGCTATAAGCTGTTCACGGTAAAATGAGCATTTCTGAAAGCCCTGCTTACGGTCTATTTGTATGGACGTTGTGTGTTCTTCCGCCTTATGTAAAATTAACACTGCCATGGGCCTCATCACTTTATTCATGCGTCTGTGAAATTATTAGAAAAGAAAATATTTTACAAATATGCTAATTTTTACACTTTATGCATTAAAAAAACAGAAAGCGAGAGATATTATTTTAAGTTGTCACAACTGGTTACCTGATACTTTTCATTATTCGACATTAAAATATGGAACTACTTCCCATACATCGTTAATAACTTTACCGGGCAGATGTTACTCAGTGTGCTAGTTAAAATTTACGCAGGTAGGGGTGGTGACTTTTTTCTAAGGTTGATTTCAAAAGTGCCCACTTTATCATGAACAGCCTTTAACAGGGTGGTCAACCGTATTATTCCCATCAAACGTTATTTGACGCAAATATAGATATACGTTTAACAGCCCACTATACGTACAAACAGCGTTCGAATTAAACGATTTCCCGTGCTATTCCATATAAATCAGTCTATAAGCTCCACTTTAGTGTGTACCACACTTAGGAAGCTCGTTATGCTGTATGTCACATACGTACATTTCACATACATTTCTGGTGAGGAATCGCTTTTCTGGCATAGGTCGGTGTTATTTGTGAACATCCTGTACGTGTGTACGTGCGTGTCGTGGTAACATCATCACACGTAATGTTTAGTAGTGGAACGGTGTTCAGTGCAAATAGAAAGCAAATTATTCTTTTTTCTCAGCCCAACGCTAAAAAAACTCTTGTAGGCTGTTCACGGCTAATTGAGTATTTTTTTAAAATCAACCTCTAAAAATGTCATTGTCCCCACCTGCAACTGCTCAGTAAAGTTTTCTTATGCTGAATTAAATGTGTAAGTTTAACACACCTGAGTTCAAAAATAACTTGCTCTCTTTGTGATTTTTCATGCGAATACGTATAACAATAATTAAATTTGTAAAATATTTTCTTTTCTGATAATCCCACATTTTCAATTGAACGAAGCACGAATAGAGCTCTACGCTATTCACGGTAAAATGAGCACTTTTGTAAACCCTGCTTAAGATCTACTTGTATGCACGTTGTGTATTCATCCGCCTTATGTAAACTTAACATAACCATGGGCCTCGTCACGTTATTTATGCGTCGGTGATGTGAAACTGTGAAATTATTATAAAAGTAAATATTTTACAAATCCGCTAATTTTTCCTGGTCGACTCATTACAAAGCCACAGAAACTGAAAGAGATAATTTAAGTTATCACAAATCGTTACTTAACACTTTTTATTCGACGCTAAGATATGGAAGTACTTTCCATCCCGTGTTACCAACTTTACTGGACGCATTTCACTCATTAGGCCAGTGAAAATATATGCAGGACAGTAACTTTTCTCTTAGGTTCATTTCAAAAGTGCTCACTTTATCGTGAACATACTTTATCGGGACATTAAAAATGTTAATTTCACATATGTTGGAAAAATTCGCAACGCACAACAGCCTTTACCCATGTGAATGTAGATCCACCACTTTATCTACATGCTTGCCACAAAATCAGAGTTTCCTTTAAGGGCGCCGCCTGGTTGGACTACCATTGCGTGTCCGAGGCGTGAGAACACGGCAGTGTTAAAGACGACGTAGATGCGCGCATCGAATAACTGGTTGCCCTTACGCACAAGGCACTGCACTCCATGGCGTGTTTGTCTCGTCGACTCGCCTCGCAGAACTTTTAGTGACGGTTCTCTCATTTTACGGTGTAATAATATATACTTATGCATGCCGCATGTACCGACGCTATGTTAAATGAACACTGCCGAAATATTTGCGCCTAAGAATGATCGCGAAACACTCGTATTAGACATTTTTACTTCTAGATGCAGAAAACTGCTACAGCCATTCGGATGTGGAAAATGCATTGAAAGGTATTCGGATGTGGAAAATGTATTGAATGGTATTCGGATGTGGAAAATGTATTGAAAGGTATTCGGATATGGAAAATGTATTGAAAGGTATTCGGATGTGTACAATGTATTGAAAGGTATTCGGATGTTGAAAATGTATTGAAAGGTATTCCGGTTTTAGACGCCGCCTAAAAATATTGAAAACAAATTTAAATGACAGCAATACTATAGGAGCTCTGCGTTCTGTTGGAAGACCTCGGCAGACGAAGCCCTTTAAACCGATGATCACGGGAAAAAAAGTGGAGTAATTTATATTTTTTACCAGAAATACAGTTTAACTTGTAGATATTATCCGCCACTACTTTTCCACGGATAAATTTTTTTAGATCTCATAATTTTTACCTGATTAAATGTAAAAAGTAAAATTGTACTGTTTTTGAAACGTACAAACTAGATAAAAAATGCTATTTGGAGGAAATTTTCAGTGAGCTACTGAAAGATCTTGTTTTAATTAATTAAAGGTCTGGTAGGAAGTAGTTATTTTGCAAACATTCAGGGAAAGCCACAAAAGAAAATATGCTCGAATTTCTACGTTTTATTTCAGCAATTTTTTTAAATTTCAAAAACTTGTCTTTGTACGATTTTATAGACGTTTTGAAATAGCTGTTGCCGTCTTCTTTCACTGTATATTATCTTAATCTGTACTTGTGTTAGTTTTGATTAGTACCGTTTTAAAATAGTAAAATGGTAATTTTTACTTCTATTTGTGCGAAATCTACGGACTCATTTTTTCCGAGCAAAGAATAATCACTGTTAATATCTAAAAGTTGAACATTTACGTGGCACAAATGTAAAATAACACATTTTTTCCCTGCCTAACACCCGTAAGGCGGTCGTATAACTAGTGACTGAAATGTGTTACAGAATGTTTGAAAAATAGGTTTTTTGACCAAACTATTAAACGTGCCCCCAGTACGTTTCCCTACGTAAAGAAGGTAAATTATAGATTCTGGCATGGTATTTTAAGACATTATGCAAGATGAAAACATTATTTTCAAGCCCTCCAACATAGCTAAAATAATGCTTTTTCAGAATGGTGTACCTCAAAATATACGAGCCGGATACATATGAAACTATGATAGAGCCATGCATTGGACTTAGCTACAGAATCACATCCAATAAAATTATAGAGTCTCCACTTAAAATCACGTCCAAGCGAGTCGCAGATGGAAAGGCTACACGCCAGATGCATTGCGGCCATCGTCGTTTGTAGACTTCATTAATTTGTTGCCTCATTCAAGCAAACATACCGCTCGCTGGCGATCTTAAGACTATATTTCACTTTTTTTTTTAATTTTGTTACCTGTAAGAGCTTTTGAAAAGTGCCCCCTTAATCCTGTTATGAGATGTGAAGTAATTGTAGTTTTAAAAATATCACACTCAAAATTCTTAATTTCCCGAATTCTGCAGCATACTAGGCTTTGCTCCTACATTTTTTTCATCCAGCCAATTTGCATTTAATGCAATCTGTATGGTGTGCAGAACATACTGATTCAGTATGAGTGCGATTTATAAACAGATGAGTGATTATTGGCACTCTGAATTTTGTTGGATATAAAGGCCAGACTTGAAAATAATTTTTGTTCATTCAAGCGAAAATGTTAAAATTAATTTAATAAATAGTTTAAATCATAAACTTTAGAGGAAAGGTAGTTTTTGTTACTTTCGTAGCATGTAACACAAATGCTGTATGCCGCGCTTGGACTCTAAATTCAACACTTTGAACCTGCCTATAACACTCTTGTTTCGGAATTTAAGTGTTATATTTTAAAAACTATAATGATTTGGAAACTAACAATGCATTAAGGGGGCACTTTTCGAAACGTCTCTCAGATAACCAAATTCCAAAAAGTGAGAAATAAAACCTTTAAGGTGGCCGCCTGGTTGAAGGAATTTTGCACGTTTGAAGCGTAAAAGCGTGGGAGCGCTAGGGGCGACCGAGACATGCGCATCGACCCCTCTCATCGCCTCTACGCGCAAAGCACTGAGCTGGTGTGCAATCTGGTCGTAGATAACGCGCCTCTATGAGACTTTCAGCGGAGACCCTACTATGTTATGACTTAATGATAAAAATAAAGGTTTAATTCCCGTGTCTGTGTCTTTCTTGATATTTTGTGCCGGAATGTTTATACCTTAAAATGACCGTGTAAACACCCGTTTAAGCCATTTTCACTATCACAAAAATATGCTTTACAGAGAAATGGAGTAATGGAAAAACGTATACAGGCGAGTGATGTTTCTGGAATGCTTTTCGTAAGCAGGCCTCACTGAAAGACGTTGGAAGGTTTTTTAATCAAACTTTTCTGCTAGAGCTGTGCGCACCGTTCGGCGGCCTAACTAGGCGGCCACCTTAATATAACGATCGGGATCACTGAAGATATGACTAGAAAGAAACTATTGTATAAGGCTTTCACGGTAAAATGAGCATTTTTGAAAGACCTGCTCAAGATCTACTTGTAAACACGTTGTGGCTTCTTCCGCTTAATGTAAAATTAACTTTGTCATGAGCCGCATAACTTTATTAATGCGTCGGTGAAGTGAAACCTTCAAATTATTAGAAGATTAAACATTGTACAAATATGCTAATTTTTACACTTTGGTGCATTAGAAAAAAAACACAAAGTAAAAGAAACAATTTAAGTTATCACAAACCCTTAGTTAACGTGTTTTATTCGACGTTAACATATGGAACTACTTTCCACCCTTCGTTGCCAACATTACTTGGCGCATGTCGCTCGGTGATCCCGTTAGAATATATACAGGCGGGAGCGGTGACTTTTTTCTAAGGTTGATTTGAAAAGTGCTCACTTTATCGTGAACAGCTTTTAAGGAAAGGATGAAGCTAAAGGTGCAAGCAAAGTGTCTGGGTTTGTTTCCTCGTCGGTTTTATACTTTCCTGATTTTGCGTGAGGGAATGAGGAGCAAGTGTGCGTGACTGAGTGTACAAGGACAACACGGTACTAGTTATTTACGTGGGTTGCGTGAAGGAATAATTAGCAACAAAAAAATTTGCTCGTCACTATCACGAACAACTCTCTTCTTCAGCGTAAAACAATTCGTACCAAGAATAAAAGATTCCTTGTCCACTGTGAACGCTGCCACGTTTGCACTGTATTTCGAATTCGTGTTCCTTAAAGGTTTTCGATCTATCGGGTTCCAATAACCGTACGTTCTCTTGAGGTTCTGCAACCAGAGTAAACGCTACACGATCTGTTAATGCGGAAGAAGGAAATTGTCTTCACTTGACCCACGAGCTCTTTGAGAGTCCCAATATTTATTTTTCTCAAGCGGTGAAAATACCTTTCCGTACGTGACAATACAACTCCGGTTATTACGTCAGTCGCGTGTCTATAAATACTATCCACTCTAGTATATGTATAAGAGGAGTTCTGGCTCACCTAATATTTTCATCGAAAAACCAAGTAATTTATGTCAAATATCAAGTAATTTTATCATTTTAAGCAACCTTTTCTTGTTTATACCAATTCTCACCTCTAAAAAGAAACAAGCAATTAATGTTATTAATATCTCCAGAAATATATTTTCCGAGTCTAATTGTTGAGTCTTTCACTGGCATTATACCCAAATTTGGAGACCTATCTTTACCAAATAATTCTCTTTCAAATGATATTTCTTCTGGTGTTGGTGGATAATCTAAATTTTTTGCTGCCACTTTTTCTAATTTTTTTTTTTTTTTTACCGATATTTCGTAATTTGTCGATTAAAGGTAGCTCTTTCTTCTTAATTTTTAATATTCTGCTCCATAAGTCTTTTTATAATTTCTATATTTTTTAATGAGTAATTTAACTCGAGAAACATCCTTTGATAAATCATACATTTATATATAATTTTTTATCTTATAAATGAGTTATAAAAGTATTGAGAGTTTTGAGAGACAAAATTTTCCTCCAATCTAGGGGGAATTTAAATGGTTACAATAATAGAATTGAATTTGATATTCCTATAGGTGATGGCTTTTCTTTTCCAAATGATGCTTATGTTTATAAAGAATTTAGTTTACTAAAGAGAGATACGATTGGAGATGAGGCAAAATATGATAAATCAGATAATGTTGATGTTTGTTCTATCTTTTTTCCTTTTCAATTTTCTAGAGTAGAAATCTCAATACATGGAAATATTTTTGAAGCTGTTGTTAATCCGGGTATAATGTCAACAATGATGTATGCTTTATTAAGATCAGCAAGTGAACAAAATAATTTATAATTTTTTGGTGTTGATAATCTATATCGAGATAAATGTGTTTCTAGTAATATAACATATGAAGTTAAAACTGTTTATAGTGATAAAACAAATTAAATAATGTATATACTGAGATATTTGTTTTGTTTTGTTCGTGATAACAATTAGATTTATTGGAAAGGTAGTTATATAATTATGTTTTTTTCGTAATTCATCTGATAACAACTGTTTATTTCTTTACGAAACTTTAGATAAAGAAGGTAAAGCTACGAAACATCGTCCCGATAATGGTAAAATTGTTATTCAAAAATTAGAAATTATGTTTCCTATTGTTGAATATGAATCTAACACAGACATTGCAATTAAAGAAAAAATATACAAAGATCCAAAAATACATATTAGTTTTGATTTTTGACAAGTTTTAGAAAATGTAGTTCCTGCTCTATCAACTGTTTTTATCTGTGATATGAAAGATCAGTTTAATAATTTACAATTTGATATGCCCGATTTTGTAATTGTAGGTTTTCAACTTAATAGAATAAATCACGCTGAACAGCATAAACACTCTATATCTGATCATTGTAAAATAAGAAATATTTATGTTAAAAATTGCAGAAATGAAATTTTTCCTAAAGAAAAGTGGAATCTAAACATTGCTTATAATGATTTCAGAAATTCAAAACCAAACTAGATATCTACTATGGAAATAATAAACTCTATTATAAACCAACTGTAAACTTCGATGGTGATAATTACTATTCCTTTTGGGGGCGAAGACCGTTATATGTTATAGATTTTTTATACAGACAAACTACTGGCGTTAAAGAAAAAAACAATCACAAAGATTAGTGTTGATTTTAATAATGCTGTTGAAGCAGGTACTGTTTGTAATGTTGTTTTAATTAGTAAAAGAAATATAACATGATTATTTGAAAGAAAGAATTACTGAAGATAACAATATTTTAATATTTCTAAATGGAGGACGTAAACGATATTAAAGAGACAACAATATGTTTCTATATTTTAATACAATTTTTTTTTAGTAAGGTAGTTATTTTTAAAAGTTTTACGATATTATAGATATATAGAAGGTTTGCTTAATCGAAAAAAATTCTCATAGTATTTCTTTTTATAAAACATATATAAATTAAAAATATTATTAATGGACGAAATTATAGAAATTTTAGAAGATTGTGATATTGACTGTGAAGTTATAAAACCATAACTTCCATTGATAAAGAATGGGACATTGTTAATTTCAAAATTGTTTTAAAAAACAATAAAAATGATTAAAAATCAGATAAATTTTCTAATTCTATAGAAGATGTTTATGATTTTGATTGTAATGATGGTTGGGATTATGGAATCAGTGATGGTTATGCTTCAGATTTATCCTTATTTGTATCCTTTAAAAAGTCTTCTTGGTGTTTTACATTTATTGAATAAATTTTATAAGTTCCGTCAATTATAATTTTTAATATTGTATTGAATATATAAAATTTTAACAAATATTCCGTCAAAATCAGTTTGTCGAGAGATTGAAAAATATTTTTTTCTTTATAAAATATATTTTCTTGTAAATTAAACAATATAAATGATGCCCTATTACGCAATGGAAATGGATGAACTTCCAGATTCACATGATGATCCTATCATGTTTTATATTGATTATTTTAGTTCAGACGAATCCGGTTATAATACAGAAGATTGTGATATTATAGGTTATCATTGGCGATTACAATATTCAGATTCAGACACAGATACTTTAGATGGTGAATATGGTTATGATGATTTAGATATTTCAGTTACAGAAACTTCAGATGATAAATTTGGTTACAATGCAGTGATGAATCTGGTTGAGAAAAGAAATTATTTTTTTATTTTTATAAATTCTATTAATTTGATTTCTACATATTATCTTTTTAATATTTGTTTATTTGTAGCTTATTTTACTTACTTTAACTTGCATATTTAGCTTAAATTTGTTGTTTTTTAAGACAAATCCTGAAGGAGCAGTTTTTGAAAAATGGTCAAATTTGCTTGATTTTTATTTAAACTTGCATGATTTGGCTTAAATTTTTAACGCAATACAAATGCTGCACGGCCATTTAGGGAAAAACTGGAAAAATTGCTTGATTTTGACTTAAAATTACATGATTTTACCTTAAATTTGCTTGTTTATTTGAGAGGTGAGAGTTGGCAGAAACAAGAAAAGGTTGCGTAAAATGATCAAATTACTTTATTTTTTACTTAAATTACTTGGTTTTTAGATGAAAATATTTGGTGAGCAAGAACACCATATATACATTTACTCACTCGTTAGCGGGAAAATTAGCACGTGCAATGTAAAAATATTCTTTGTAGACTTCCTAAATTTTAAAGGAAGTTTTTAACGTTTACATTTCGTTGAAATGATACCACAGATCAAGGTGCAAATAAAGGAATGTTAAGCATTGCTACTATAAAAAGTTGGGAATTATACTTCGCATTTGACTCATTCCTGCGCAAATGAAGAATCGCTACCAAGAATACATGGGAAAATAATTTACCATTCGTGCTTTCCTACTGTACGTATACACTGATGTGGTAAATTTGCGTATAACATCTTAGAGCGAAGCAGTTTAAAATAACATAATTTGCATATTATTAATACACCGACAAATGTTTCAAACGTTCAAAAGATCAACTATTCGTATTAAAGCACGTCTTTGTGATCCGTTCAAGTAAGTGATAGAAATTTCTGATCAAAAACCCACTTTCTTCAAAATCTGGGGGTCTATATGTTGCAGTCACGTCACGTTGGGAATAATATCGTAGAACAAAACTTACAAACTTCATTTAAATGTGTTTCTTTCTCTTGATTGGATAAGAAACCATAATAACAACATGTACGATACCCTAGGAAGAGAAATCAGAACTCGGAATTTAGTTAGTGAAATATAGGTCATACTTATAACGTTTATGATAAATAATGATGTCCTTTGAAATGTATCTGCAAAACAATTTATCTTATTTCATTATGCATCACTGCACAGTTTAGTGAACTACAGTATGATGAATATTAACCTATAATCTTGTATATTGTTGTTTATTAAACATTTTATTTTACAGTTAAGAGGCGGATTGGAAAAAAAAATAAAGATATTTTGGTCTGCAATTTAATATAATGTTAGGTTACAAGTAGCAAAATTTCATCCTGGTTAGATTTATATTATACAATAAATTAAGTAATTTTTCTGCCTCTAAACTAAAGCGAGACAGCTTGAAATTGGCGTGGCTTTTTCTCATAATCTTAATATGTAGTGGGTCACCTATTTAAATGATAAATATGGTTTGGTATATGTGATTAATACGATTTTATTTGGTTTAATTTAGCTTGCACGTTCAATTTACTCCCTGGGTCGTTCTGCAACTGACAACGCAATAGACAAAGGAAAACTGCGAATTTACATAGATTAAAAAATATTACTCAGCTTTTGTAAAAGGAGTATGGTATATTGTAATTTAATTCATTTATACATACATCGCGTCTTCATACTCTGATTATTTGTAGTTTCCCTTATTGTACACTTTATATATCACTTCCGTTTTTATTTGTTTCCTTAACATTTCAATTGTTTGGCTGTTTCTTATTTACTGGTATATTGCAAAATACGTCACGCTAACATAATTTTTGCAACAGCAGCAGCAGCAGCCTGAATATATGAGGTCACGCAAGTGTTCGTATACCCCCCTCCACCCCTCAACGGTGAAAACTTTCTCACTTCGGTGACTCATAACTATTTACTGGTCAATGTGGCAAATAAACGAATTTTTGATTACTTGTCGTGTTAGAGAACATGCATTTAGCATACGAGTTCTGATAAATTAATTCCCTCAGAGACTGAGAACTACGTCTGACTGTTGAATAGTTACAAACTGTGATGTCAGATTCAGTACGCTTTTGGGGAAATTACACTAGTTTTTAACAGGTACGTGAACTTGTAAGAGAAATGCGGTGTCAACGAACCGACCAGCTGATCGAAACTTTGAAAAGTCTAAATAAAAGACCCCAGGATATTTTGTTCGCAACGAAACGTGATATAGGCCGTTCACGGTAAAGTGAGCACTTTTTGAAGTTGTTTCATCAGATATAATAAACAATAAAGACTTTTCATTGTGGGCTCGTTCGTTTGGTTTTGGGTATAGTGAATGTATACACTGTGTTTATTACTCACATTACAGGGTATACATTAACAAGTGGTGGAAGGATATAAATTGTTTGAAAGGAAAAAATAACTAGGGCTTCAAAAGTGCTCACTTTACCGTGAACGGCCTACAAACACAAGACGAAGAGAATTAATGGCGTGCTGGTGGAAATCCCTCGGGTGACTAATGTTTCGTATGCGTACAGGAGTCCGGATACTTTCACTCGCTTGCTCAACTGAATTCGTGTTAATATGATGGCCTCGCGACTGCGCAGCGTGTTATGTAGTACGGGAACAATGAGGTAAGCGTGTAGCATAGTCATCAGCCGAAAATAGCAACGTTAGATAAAATATTTAACTGTCAGCTTTTAATCAAGCTATTGTTTTATTTCTTCCACTGCGTACATTCACAAGCAATCAAAGTAAAAATAAATAAATTTACAGTTTTCTTTGTATTATAAGAAAACCAGTACTGAGGCATTAAAGAGCCATGGGAATGGAATAGGTATACAGATTTGCAGAGTCGCGTCTTCCACTCTTACGTTCGTGAAAAGTAGGCCGCAGGTGACTGACCATTCCACAAAAATTTGTATCATTTCTTGTATTCAGATCTGTTCGCACGCATTGCACTAACAAACAACTACCATAAATGTGGTGCAGATGCAGCACCGCGTATCTCCAAATGATGTCAAGTTGTCAGTATCAACAAAAATATGTCATGATAAATCGATTTTCTCACGGTGACACCCAGCCTTTCGCGTTGGGAAAGAAATTCACTTGAGCTCCAGTCAGTGGTGAAAACAGAGGAGGGAGTCATGGTTGCTGAAACCCCATTTTTTCTCTTAATGTCGCAGTTTAAATTTGAATTAATAACGGTAGTCTTGAAACGTAGCTCATTATTTAACTTAATGAAGTAAAATAAATGTTTAAATGTTTGCAGTTTGAATTATACACTAAACATAGGTTGGACTTCACGCTTCATCAACAGCGAGGTCTTTAGGGACCGAGAAGGTTGTTGAGAGATTGAGGAACGGGGAAGGGATAGGTCATGTTTTTCAGTAAGGAACCACGTAAGCATTTCGGAAACCATGGAAAGCCGCAACAAGGATGGCCGACTGGGATTCGAACCATGGTCGTCCAGAGTTGCATTCCGAAGGTTAGCCCCTTCGCCAGCTCGTTCGGTAATTGACTTTCATATGCACCATTCAAACTGCACGCACGCATTCTTGAAAGCTTGTGATTCGAACATAGCAAGATGGCACTAAACGACTTTACCCCCACACGCAAAGAATGGACAAGTCCGATACCCTCTGTCACTGGTCTGCATTGTACATTTGTACCTAAGTGTGCGATTTTCATTAGTGAGTAGGCTTTGTATGGTACTTCTGTTTAGTGGTTATTTATTATAACTTCGTGTTTATTAACGTACTGATTGTGTGTTTATTTGCTGCAGTATATCAATACTACTGATTGTGACTATTCAACCACAGTTAAGCCTGTTCTTAAAATACAATTTAAAAAAAATTGATATGACTATACTAATTATGTAACGAAACAACTGGCCATAGCAACTGAAAAATTCTCCGTCATAGTAGTCCCTCCCTAAATTTAATTAGTTGTTAGATCCACTATTGGCTGGAGGCCTCCAGTAGGACATTATCCACATGACAGTTATGCTTTAGTTACCTATTTCCTTAGGTTTTTTATACTTAAAATGTTGAGTGTTTTTAGATTTCTTGGCGGAAGAGAATGCAGTGTGACTGGTTTTAGTAATCACTTAATTTTGGTTTGAGTACATTTCATTTCCACTTTCGAGAATAATTGCATAGGCTACACATTTGATAACATTTAATCCTGTATTGATTGGCCAAAATATCTGCCTTAATTCTTAAAATAAAAAATTGCATACAATACTTAAGATTAGAAACGAACGTTTATATCACTCGGTAACTATGCAACGAAGGGTTTTCAATAAATAGTTTGACATTCTACGTTATTTGATATAGACTCTGGTCTCGTGAACTTCTGACTGGTGTTTTATCAATCTGGGCTTTAGGTCATGAAAACGCCATTTCTCATGGCAAATAGTTTAGAGCATTAACATTTTTCGATGGATAAGCCTAGGTGTAATATAAAATACAGATTTTATGATTCGGGCCCCTTTATCCGAATAAGAAAATCTACGATTGCAACACTATTTAATTGGCACTACAAAGAAAGTGTAGATTTGAACGAAATATAATGCGAAAGTTTACATTTAACGTGTATGGTAAAAAAAAACATGTCAATATAAATTTACACAAAACTACACATTAATTATAATGTGTAAAAGGACACCAACACAAGTACTAAACATTTTATTTTGCATTGGTGTTATCGTAATGTCTTTCGAGTGGGCATCGCTATATGATTTTATGGAACGTAGAAAAAAATCTACGAAATAACATTTATAAATATAATATGTATGTCAGTAACTATAACGTCATATTAACACATCACGCCAGTTTAAATTTCCATATTCTGCAGCATAATGTAATAAGGACCACGTATGTTAAAATTAAATCAACTAAATTTATTCAAAAAATATCTTGACCAAAAGTAAAGCATAAATTTACCGGCCCCAATTCTCGGAAAATTTAAAACTGTTCTGTGTAAGCTATAAAACAGACTAAAGCAAATATCTGGCATAAGTACATTTATAATTTGCCTGCTTTTATATTAAGAGTTGTAAATTAAAAGTGAACTAGTCCGGTTAAAAATTCTCCAAAATTCAAGTTGTTGTAATGAGAGTATCTTAATAGAATTACGCGCCGTTCACGGCAAACTGAGCTCTTTTGAAAGCCCTGCTTATTGATCTACTTGTACAGACTGTTGTACTTTTGAAAGCCCTGCTTAAGATCTACTTGTATACACGTTGTGTAATCTTCCGCCTTATGTAAAATTAACATTGCCATGGGCTTGATCACTTTATTTGTACGCTGGTCCAAGGAAACGTAAACATATCAGATAAGTAAATATTCACAAATGTGCTCATTCTTATACTTGCACGCATTAAAAATAAAGAATGCGAAGAAAGCAATTCCAATATTCATATATGTTTACGTAACATTCTAATTTAACTTTAAGACATGAAGCTATTTTCCCTCCTTCGTTAACAAAATTGTTTGGCGCATGCCCTTCAGTGCGCCCGTTTAAATATGTACAGACAGGGACAATGATACTCTTCTAGAGGTGACTTTAAAAAGCTAATTAATCGTGGGCAGCAGTATCAAGTACCATTCATTTATAAATATCATAAAATCCTTATTTGTTTTTTTAATTGTAATTTAGTAACATTAATTCACCATATCCTTAGCAGTTTTATGTAAACATAGCACTGATGAAATAATTATTTTCTTCAAGTACAAACAAAAAAAGAAATCTTACGGTGAACTTATCATTTAGTGAGAACTATTTTGGGAACGGTTTAATATATTACCAAAACATAAACAAGGGCGAAATCTTCGTTTAAAATTATGCAACATTTAGAAAACAACATGGACGTTGCTTTTTTGAAACTTGAGTTTCTCGGTTATCATGTAGGCTTCAGTAAATAATAACCTTTTATTCAATGATCCTGCGAAGATGCTTGGCACACTTAGCTTCGTCACCTCATGGGTACTACGATCTTCTTCTATAATACCCGTAAAATTCAACGAAAACAAGTGTGGCGAGGAATAAAAACATGTTTTGCAGAAGATGGACGGAATTCGTTAACGTCATTAGACGGTAAAAAACGGACAACCAAATTCTTGTTTGAGTATCGCTAAATGACGCCAGCACGGCATGTCGCTGTATCGAATATATAAAGGTTACAATGGATTATTCGTACATAAACGCAATGCCCTTAGTGCTGGGGATGACTACGGCTGGCATGAGAAAAAATTCCCGCCCTTGATTTCGTGTAGAGAATTGATTTCATCTATCCACTATCAAAGGTTCAACAGCGATTTCTAATGCTGAATGTTGAATTATATTACCTCATGTCGCTAATGGTTTGTGTGTTTTGCTAAGTCGTTATTTAGGAACGGCAAACCACCAGAGTTGAGAGGTGAAAGATTTTGACGGCTCTTAACAACGAGGTATTGAGAGCCGATGAGGGTGAAATGAGGTGAGAATGGAGCAACGCCGGAATGCAAGGACGGGGGAACTGGAGATCCCCAGAAAACCCGCCGACCGACGGCGTCGTCCGGCACGATTCTTAATTGCGAAAATCCGGAGCGATCCGGCCGGGGAGCAAACCATCAGAAATTATGGTGACTACAATGTCATTGATATAATTGCCTATCCGAATGAAGATTGTAAGGAAAAACTCGGAATACCAACTTCTCGTTGCTGGTGGCAATGTTCCATTTTAGCCTTCTGAACCCGTACGAAAACCGGTTTGTTATAATTGTGCTGGCTAGCCTAATGTTTTTTGAATTGTATCTTTGTGAAACATGGGTTAATATGTAGATCTTGAGAGCAATGAACTTTACATATAGTGTTATTATAACTACGCAAAATATTATTTTGCGCAATTACCAGTCAAATTGCAATTTCATTGAAAATGGACAGCAAAATTACAAAATAAAAGTCGTGTAAAGAAACGAAATTGTTTGCATTCAATATACACAAAATACAAATAATAACTTCTTCTTTAAGTAAGTTTATTTCAATTTCATTTAATTGTTTAGTATTTGGAGAGTGCGTTGACAAAACAATATATTTATTTCGGCAGATAATTTTGCTAAAAACAGTCAAAGATGAAAATTTTAAATCTTATGCAATCTTATACGTCAGGGAGAAGTGGAAGAACAGTTTATTTTATTTGCACCTAAGTTTATTATGTAGCATTGAACGAGCTAATAATAGTAATAATAACTTATTTATGTTACCGCTCCTGGCCTTCACAGCTGTCTTTATCTCAAATTGTTTCCAAATGTATATGTATGTATATATATATATATATATATATATATATATATATAGTGTAGTATTGTGGTTTTTTCGTAACCAGCATTTAAGCATATCATAGAGATTTCCAGTCGCTGACAAATCATGCTTTACCTCAAGATAGGGAATATATTAAATGTGTTCACTTTTAAAGCCACCGACTGTCCAGGCCCTCAAATAGAAACAGACTGCAGAGCCACAGCAGCATAATTGCCATGGAAAATCTGTTCAGTAATTATAAGAGTCTTCTGCTTACGAATAGCAGTTAAGAAATGTTCTATGTCCGATTGGTATTTCCCGTATCTAATGCTATGTTTTTATGCGATAAAGGGCTAATACGAGTATTTCATTATGATTTTTAAGCATGAAACGCCTCGTACAATGATGACAGAAAACCTTTAACATCGCTGAAAAATTACATTTAGTACGAAGAATTATTTCTTTACTGTGAAGAAAATCAGCTCAAAAAATGTTCATTTAATTACTATAAAGAAAGGTAATGTTGCCATAAATCAAACAAGTGTAAAGAAAATATTTATTGACAGCAAACGTATGCTTCTGTGATGTTGTCTTTGAATTAAAGCATATTGTTTTTGTGTAAACAAAACAACCTCTATGAAATGGTTTTCTTTGCCGTAAAGAAAATTTTGTAAGGATTTTTTTGAGTGTAATTACATGCTGTTTCTCGTGGCCACGGCGTGACATCTATCATACACACGAATTTGCCTATACAGCTTTCGTGCACACTGACTCGAAATCATGAGCAAATGATGAACCAGCAGCTTCTTTTTACAGTAAGGGTCGTTAACGTCATGTGATGTAGCTCATTTTGGTACGCATAAACCAAAAGTGACTGAAATTATGAAAATAAAATGCTTGTGATTTGTTATATTAATTCATCCCATTTTACCTATGTGGTATACAAAAGCTTATCTTAAATTTTGACTGAAAAGGCAGACATGAAATGGAATATATTGCGTCCTGGATAGTCATGAATAAAGTATAGCAAAATTTATTTCCTTTTTGTTAAACAGGGGTAGTGCCGGTCTTAATTAAACGAAAACTTTCTGAAAATATACCCCAGTGAACAGCTATGTCACCACAGAAATCCAAGATGATGACTTGAATATATTCACTGAAACAAGCCGAGATTAGTTGTCAACAGATATTGGAAATATAAAATAAAAATGTCAAGGAATGGTCAGATTTTTGCACACAAACGAGACAAAAACAGAAGGACGAGTGACCACACAAAAAACAACGAACGTAGTGTACACAATGCACGAAAATATTCAGGATGACAGCACAAAGAAAACACTCAAGAACATTGTGCGAAGACAATACATATACAGACGGTGTCCATGTATGTGGGAAGTACACACTTCAAAGCAAAACAGCCATGTGAACGTATTTCCTAGGTTCGATGGTCCCAGAGTTATGAGGCCAATCCACTGTTTAGAGTCCGTATACCTTTGTTTGTGTTGTTAGCCCATGTCAATCTTGACATCCAGCGCACGTCGGACACTAAATAATACGTTTACTACTAGTTGAAGCGAGCCCAGTGTATCACTTCACAAGGCACTGTGATCACGGGAAACTTGTTCCAATCACATATCATGTACGAACTTGATAAGTGTAATCCGGTGACAGTGATTAATCTGTACGCACAGGGGGAAAATATGGTTGTTGCAAACAGGTAGACTGTTAAAATAGGGACAGCCATCTCATTTGCTATAGGTACCAACCAAATATTGTTAAAATACCAACAGAACTCTTTGTTGTATTCCTAACTGTGATTTTATTTGGTACTGTACATATGGTTGTTACAGCAGAGCACTGCGTTCCTACTACAAAACAGATAGTACATCTAACGGAGCAACTTCAACAATATTTGGTTTATTGTTTCCCCGGACAATCAGAATTGTAATAATTTAAAAGAGTGTATATATTGCTGCTACTCGCAAACCTAATTTCAGAACTGTTCAGTTCCAGCAACAGAACATTCTGTCGGACTATTACAATATTAATTGTTGTGGGAACAAACCAAACATTGTTGAAGTTTTTCTTTTGCAGATAATATCTGTTTTGTTGTAGGAACGAAGTGCTATGCTCTAGCAACCTTATGTTCAGTAGCAAATACAATCACACACAAGAATATAGCAAACAGTTCTGTTGGTAGTACTATATATCATAACATTTAGATGGTACCTATGACCGTCGGATGGCTGTCCGTATTTTAACTGCCTAGACGGTTCCTTCAACCATATCTTTTTTCTCAATGCAGAAAGAACACTTTCCGAATCGTCATATTCCAAAGAGTGAGTGAGCGAGTGAGTGAGTGAGTGAAGAGATTTTTATGGGTTTTAACATCGAGATCTTGATAGCCGATGAGGGTGAGTTAATGTGAGTATGGAGCAGCGCCGGAATGGAAGGGCGAGGGAAATGGAAGATCCCGAGAAAACCCGCCGACCAGCGGCATTGTCCGGCACGATTCCCACACACGAAAATCCGGGAGTGACCCGGCTGGGGATTGAATCCGGTTCGCCTTGGTGGGAGGCAAGCAGGCTAACCGCTGAGAAACCACGGCCCCCGCATTTGAGAGCGTGAGTCATTGAAGAGTTTGGGAAATGTTACATGTTAAATTGTTTCGCCCATGTCCCATTCAGCGAGTGTAATCTCTTGCTGAGGCTGACTTCCCACCACACAATCTGTTTTGTTTACTGAGGGATAGCGTTATTAATTTCCACGACAGATTTTGCTGAGCTGCTGAAAATCCACACATCGGTCTGCAGTTACACCACGAGCCACCGTTCAGTATTAATGTCTGATCAGGAAGAGTTGGCGACAACTTAGTTGGGCATTACATGTTACCTGGACGCTTGACAGGTAATCCATAGTGCAAAGTTCTGTCAGAAGCTTTACATGTGCAACTCGATGATGTCTCATTGGATTTGAAACACTAAATGGGCTTGTGCATGTTTGTGCGCCACTGAATTTCAGCAGAGTGGCCGGGGTCTATCTGAATGAGCTCTTGCCGTACAAGTGGAAGGGCCGTGCAAGACCAATAGCTGGAGATCCGGAAATTTCGCGATTTCATTTGAGGACAAGCTAGACTTCAAACACGTATACATTTACTTTCTCACTCAATTGAATCGCAGCTTGTGAGGCACGCCCTGGACGAATTTGAACCAATAACTGACCTGCAATAAAGGCAGGGCCGAATACCGTTCTATCTGGCCTGCGATAAAACTGGGGCATCAGCCAATGACCAACTAAGTGAGGCTCTAGTACACAAAGGATTGTGGAGTCTAACTTGTATCCAAAAGAATCCGCGAAATTTCCGGGTCTATACCAATAGCCTGTCCTGCATGTTACCCTTATATGAATTCAGTAAATTAGTACCTGAAGGGAACTATCAAGGTCATCGTTTTCGCAACACTTGCCACGGACGTTGCTATGCTTCGCCAACGGGTATCAAAACGTTGCTTCCAGATCCGTGGCATATCTAGGGTGTTTTAACGATTCAGTCACTGATGCTATGAGTGCAGGCGTGCCTTCGGATTTTAAGTGAGCATTTCGAGCACCTCTTTTACGAGTGAATCACTGCTGGTACACTGGCAAGTCGTCAGTGAGGTGCATCCAGTACGACTATTAACAATTCCAGCAGAGCCTTGGAAGACCTTACCTCGGGAACCACCCAACGCACGGCATATGTTCATATGGACTTTTTGTTTTGAGGTGCACTGTAGTACAGTTCACGCCTCGGTTGTCTGGTTGTCTCCCACATATGTTGTCTCCCACATATGTCGAAGATCCTGTACATGAACAAAATAAGTCGAATCAACGAAGGGCTGCGCCGAAGAGCATAAATGATTTTCTTCGGGAGCCATTAGCGACTTTTGTAAAGTGGAACCAATGTCTATCTCCAAGTATACTGAATCAAGGAAATGAAAATAACACCGTGAGGTGTTTGTTTAATGTGCGAGGACTGGGAATGCTCATTTTAACCCTTTCTCAGGCCACGTAAAATATACTTCTCGCAGTTAAGTATAATTTTTTGTTTGCGAAAAAGAGGTCGCAGTGAGTAGACTACATATTTTTCCTACAGACAAATTGTTTGTTAATTTAATATTAAATATAGATATGGTATAAAATGAGTACATTTAATTGTACACTAAAACGCAAATTTTATGAAGATTATTCTTAAGTATAGATTATCACTGGCTTGAATTACTTCTACTCATATGCCAGGATAAAATATCCTAGACATTCCAACATTAAACTGATAAAAACAATACCCCAGTGAAACTAGCTGAGACCGAGCACATGGTGTCACAAATGCGAAATAAGATAAGCTACCACGTGTTTTGAATATTCAGGAATGGTATAAATACGCATAGCATATATATTAGCTACCCTGTTCTCATTTTGGAATGATGGTAATCGTAGGGCTGTTTAAAAACTAAAACTAAATAATATTTAAAATATTGCTTCTCAAAACGTCATACATATCTAAGGCCCATCCCAGAATCGAACCTTGAAGCTCATGTAAGAAACACGGCCAGTGAGTTCGGCAATAATCTGTACAGAACACCGCGAATGTAAATCGAGGATAGCACCAACTTATATGCGACAGGTGTGGTAGTGTAGTAGTCGAAATACTTTACTCCCACAACAAAGAACTGAGTTACATTCCCGGCTGCTGAATGCCAGTAATTAAGTGTTAATTTTGTGTACGCAGCATATATTTGACAATGCCAATTTGTAAGAGTTTTTTCGCACTTAATTGTAAAATTTCACTTGGCTCCAATACCCGAAATTAAAGATTAGGGCCTAATTACTTTTATGAAACGGTGGGCTCGCATAATGACTAAAATTGCAGACACATTAGACAATTATGAACGCGGGAGAAAATTTCAAGTTTAATATTTCGAATCTAGTTGCCATAGATTTTAATTCACTCACTTTATTCTGCTATATAAACCAGATAGGCTATCAGGAGAATAGAACCTGCAAAAAATACTACGCATGACATGCTATTTGTTGAAAGGACGGAAGTCTAAATTTTTACAAAATTTATATTTGAGTCTAAATGCCCTATTTGACTATAGACACGTCAATTCTGCCAGAAAGATTGTAGTGGTAGCCACAGCAATTCACAGAAATAATCTTACTATTTAATTTATTATGTTAAAATGCGGAAGTCCTGGACTTTTGATCTGCGCAAATATTACATTTCCTGTTATTGTTCAAACTTGGCAGCCCTAAATACAGCAGGAGTTCATTTCTTGCTTCGTCATATGTGTATAGATATATCAGCTTGAAGTGGAGCATCAAAAATTTGTTGTTGTGAAAGTAAGTCCAACTAGACCAGCAAATTACATTTAAAAAAAACTGGTGACAAACGAATTATGAGATAATCCTGTATCAGTTGGAACTGCATGTATAAAGGAGCGTGACAAGAACGTATATTTTGCACCATAGAGCTTACATGATTTATCTATGAGCAACAGCGCTCAGGGACTGTTGCAGATAGACAATTCAGTAATGCAATAATTCATATACCACAATTTAACTTTACCAAGCCTGTTCTCTTATTCTGAAATAAAAATATGATCAAAGGAAGAAAATGGTCTAGTACTTGAAGAAGATTATCTTATATATCAATTAAAATCACAGAAAAATGTATGAAGATATAAAACATTAACCCCTTAAAATAGTTCGTTTGCCAGCAGCCACCAATAGCATTATCCAGAGAAAGACAACGTCCGTATTGTTCCTATAGGCTGTTCACGGTAAAATGAGCACTTTTGAAAGTCCTGCTTTAGATCTACTTGTATACACGGTGTGTGTTCTTCCGCCTTATGTAAAATTAACATTGCCATGGGTCTCATCACTTTATTCATACTTTGGTCAAGTGAAACAGTATAGTTATTAGAAAAGTAAATATTGTAAAAATCTTCTCGTTTTTAAACTTTAATGCATTACAAAAAATACAGAAAGCGAGAGAAATAATTCAAGTTATAAAAAATGGTTTTCTAACACTTTTTTTTCGACGTAAATGTATGGAACTACTTTCTCCTCCATCGTTACCAACTTTACTGGACACATTTCACTCACTGCTTCCGTTAAAATATGTGCAGGTAGTGGCAGTGACTTTTTCTTTCTAAGGTTGATGTCAAATGTGCTCACTTTACCGTGAACTGCCCAGCTCCGACCATTATTTCACATGTTCTGCAACATCCCATATGGGAACGGGTTTGTTATGGATTGCACGTTAGAGAGTTAATGTTCACAAATGCACAGAAAGGTCATGCAATTACAAGACACCTATTTATAACAATGCTATAGATTGTTGAATGTGTATTCTGTATGATGTCATGTACTTTTTTGTATGTTGACCATTACATTGAGGAAAATAATTTTGCTTTAGATTTCACCATGAACAGTAAGGAATTTAATTCCAGAGTATTATTTTTATTTGTTATGCTGAATCATCTCAATATAAATTGTATAGTATCGAAATAACAAAAATAGATTTTTCCTTTAAACTTGTTGTTTGATAAAAGGAAGAAGTCCTGAGTAAAAAAGGCCTTATTTAAAATCATAATTCCAGGAATAGCATAAAAACACTTTTAACATGACAGCTAACGCTGGAGCTATGTTAAAAGGTAATGAAAAATTCTGCGCTGCGGTTTGCTGCTAGAAAAACGTTTTATGCACCTCCTGTAAAACTTGTGCTTATGGGCTTACGCCCTAAACACAAACAGCGATTCATATATAGTGTCTATAGGCTGTTCACGGTAAATTGAGCACTTTTAAGGCCCTAGTTACTTTCTTATTTAAGCCATTTCTTATCCTTTAGACACCTTTATAAATAAACATTGCCGTGTAAGTAATAAACACAGTATATATTTTCCACCGCACTCGGAAGTTAACGTGTAAGACTACAATAAAATTGACTATTATTCCAAATGAGAGATATTTCAAAAGTGCTCACTTTACCGTGAATAGCCTATATATTTTTGTAATACTGCTGAATTAAGTACCATGCCTAATTAAATACATCACTCTAGAAATTTATTGCGATTAAACTATTGTCGTTTATATTAGAAAGCAATTAATAATTCTTCAACCTTGAGTATATATATCCTTTAACCTCTCTTCTATGAAGTTGAAGCCTCGGTGACTTTGGCTGGAGAAATCGTCTTCTTTTAAATGTTTGAATGTTATTTTCTTGCGTCACTTATTTGACATTTATAAACCTATTGTTTTTGTATCTGATGTGACGCATGCAGCTACAATGGTCAGCGATCATTACAAAAAAATGTAAGGGAAGACCAACAAAATGTCATATAATTTTAGTTTCAATTTATGTCGTCTATCGAAGTCAAATTTTCCTTCGCGTCTGAATACTTAAGTGCACTTTACACGATAAGTAAAACTAGCATTGTAGCATGAATATGGCTATTAGTTATATGTAAACATTGAATAAAATAGTTTTTTTACATTGAAGACTATGAACATTTTTTCTCTTTATTTATTAAAATGTTTAAATAAACGCAATTTAAAGTGAACCCCTGTATATATAGTTTTTCAAATTTTAATTTACTTTGCAATTTATTTGTTTAAGGTGAAATATAACATGTATAGCAAAAACCATATTAATTACTTTGTAGATAAAAACACTTCAATTCCCTTTTCAGATAATAATAAATCTCAAGATGACGACTATAAGTTTAGATAATGAAATTTTATTTGATGAAAATGATATTTTTAACTGCAAATTATCACTCCTCATAGAAATAAATACAGCAAAATATTCAAATTGCAAACCGCATCCCAGTTACCATCTCGTCAGTATTTATAGGTGTAAGTTCACTTATTCTGTATTACAAAAAATTGCAACACAGTGAACAACTAATTTACAATTGAACATTTCAAATATTTCAAAGCTATTTTTCGTTGAAATTAGACGCAGCTAAGAAATTTTTTAAGACATGGTTATAATATGTAGAATAAAACAATACATTCGCGTTTACATATCGTTTGCTAAAAGACATCCAAATTTAAAATCTTTTTCAGAAAATATTTTTTTTTTTTTTAGTCGGTCGCATACCCGATGCTTGTACGTGTTTGAAAAACGCGTTTTCTGACGAATCAAATGCACATGACGTCAACATGTTCGCATACGAAAGTAAAAAATTCACCAGACGAGGACTGGATGGCACTTTCAAGATATTACGCAAGTTTGATTATTTTTGAATGGCTGGACTATGTCCATTGCTGACAATGAGGTTAAAATAAAGTAAAAATTGCACCCTCACAAAAGTCAGCAAGGAAAAAAATACCATTAAAAAATCCCTTTTTAACAACTTGTCAATACGATTTTATTTAGTCTCATGCTCGTAAGTAGTAGGATATAACCGATTCTGGCACAATATATTTTAAATGTCTACCGCAGCGGCTTCTGCGGCTGGGCGGCTGGCGGTCTTTGTCCTGATTCGGACGAGCTCGGCAATCTTCGGCTCGACTTGGGAGGGTGTGTGAGGGGGGAGGGTTGCTCGGAATCAGTCGACTCGGGTTTGTTGGACGTACCCGAAGATGCTCGGCAGTTACGCTCTCTAATATTCTTCAGGCATATATGAATGTTTCGGGTAACCAAATTGTTTTTATAGACATAGGCAATTTATAATCGTAAATCTGTATTTATTATTGAATTTTAAAATTTATTTATTAATTTAAAATTATTTATTTATTTTTTATATTGCGCCAAAAGGGTATTGTGGAAACATGCAAAAGTCTCTCAACTATATTTACAGTCCCTCTTTAGAAGTCTCATTATTCACTGCCTCGACTATTTTTTTAGGTATACGTATGCTAATGAGATTATTGTTTTAATGTATGTACGTATGAATAAACCAATCAGATGCATGAGTGTATAATAATCATGGTATGTATCAGCATCTACCAACTCTTTTATAGGCTCTTTTGGCTTTAGTTGAAATGTCAATGCTGCCACGCTCCTGGATACTTGGAATGTACGATAATCATTCGTGCTCTTCTCAGGCAACAAACATTCAATAAATTTTTCGAAATCATCCGATCGATCTTTCGCAACCTTTCCATCAATCGGCACTGCAATCTGGAGTTATTTATGGGTTTCATTTTAGAGTCATTTTGGAGTCAGTCTGCAGGAGTTAGCCTGTAAGAGTCAGTCTGCAGGAGTCAGTCGGCAGGAGTCAGTTGTCTGCTTTAATTGTGACTATGAGTTCAAACTGAGCGAAGATAACACGAGGACGAAATATGTTTTCACATTTTAAAAAATCTATTTTCTGACAGGGCAGCGATGGCAAGTTAGCAGCTAGCGAGTCATTCTCAGGTTTATTTAACTCGTTGTGTAGGGTCCTTCCTAGGCTAACCATAATGTACAATGTTTACGAATTAAAGTTAATTTTTCCCCCCGTGACAATTTGTGTATGAGGTTTTATTTTTTCCGTAGATTGTTACAAAATTGACTTTGTTGTAAGTGGTCGAATATCAAAAACGTTGTTTCACATTTGATTTGCCTGTATATAGGCATGATCGATGTAATAAATATTTATCCTGGAATTTTTATTTCAAGTGCGAAATATTCCACCGCCTATTAGCTAGCATGAAGCAGATTTTAAATTGATGGTGCAGAGACTTCTTTACATCATATTTTCCCTGTGTGGCAGCTTTAATTTTGTTTGGGATATTTTGCCTTTTTCCATCAGTATGAAAGCATGGTATAATTTTTTTAACAGTATGTTCTTTGCTTGCCCTCGCCAGTATGGTAACGGAGATATTTTTTCTCATAGGTTTGTCCACACCAGTTGTTCTGCCTTTTTTTCAACAGTATTGTAAAAGAGATTTTTTTTTTCATCAGTATGGTAACGTGTGTATATTTCTAAAGTGTCGAACCTGTATGCGTTCTGGTTGAATACTAAACAGTGAAAAACTAATGTGATAAAATTGCTAAAAAAATGTTCTCGAAACTCGGGTCACTAATCGAATTACTCTGATTCCTATATCCCATGCCTAAAACTTGCATTTCCCGTTTATTGTAAATTCCAAAAACAGTCTCTGAAATTTGTTTTAAGTCCGAAAGAAAATTAATATTTTTTATACGTTCGGGACTCGAACTCAGGGTCCCACGACATGCATAAACGATATATAGTGAATAAATAATAATATCAGGTACGTACACGCGCGTAAACAGACAGAAAACCGCAAACAAAGTTCGTTAAAAAGATCCAAAGTTCGGGTCGGTATTCGAACTGTGGGCCATTTATGTCTCTATAAGATCTCTATTCTTCACAGAAAATGAGCATAACCGTTTTCATTATGAATTTCATACACAATGTATTTATATTGGATTCCTCCAACATTTTTTTTACTAAAGTGTCACTTAGGTGGTTCGTGCATGTAGACTTGTTGAAAGATAATGGCGGATCAGGGGCAAGGGGACCTGGATTGTGACCTATGACCTTGAATTTTTTTATAAATAACTAAATTAATTCAGAATATAATAATCATGCCTGTTTTTTGTTAACATGGGTAGAGTGGTAGGTTGGGTACGACTTAAAGCTGATAAGCAGACAAAAAAATCCAAATGGGAGGCCTCCAGTAATGCATACACAAACAACGATTGACAAGAACCAAGATGGCGACCACCAGCAATGTATAAACAAAAAACAAACAAAAAATTCAAGATGGTGGCCGCCAGCAATGTATAAACAATTGACAAACGAAAAAAAAAACATATTCCCTAAAAGTGCTATACAGACCGTTATACCGGATAGTGTGACACCCTTCATGGCATTCCCCGCCTTGTACGGCCATTCGTACAAGGTTTGGTAACAGGACACGTCGTATTTTTCGTGGCAGGTTCCATACCGGCTTTCGTATCTGGGCAATCACATCGCAGTTTCAGAGCGTAGTGCGCTCGCCGTGGCTACTACTTGAAACGAGTCGATGAAGAAACCGAAAAGGACGCCTCCATCTTGATTATACATTCGTGAGGTCGAAACTATTTCAAATAGATTTTAAATATGACAACGACGAATAATATTGGCGATGACAACTTTTAATTACTGTTTAATACCTTTCTAAATACTGAAAATATTACCTACTCTATGGAAAAGAGGCCATGGTGGGTGAGCGGTTATCTCGCTCGCCTCCCACCAAGGCGATCAGGGTTAAATGCCCGGCTCGGTCACTCCGGACTTTCGCATGAGGGACTCGTGCTGGACGATACCGTTGGTCTGCGGGTTTTTTCGGGGATCTCCTGCTTCCTCCGCCCTTCCATTCTCACTTCAAATATTCTCATCGGCTCTCAAGACCTCGATGTTAAGAGCCGACCAAATCTCTTCACTTCACTCTATGAAAAAGAAAAAGTCAACAAGTTTACTTTATCTAAGGCATATAAACATGTCATTTGGTGGGTGAACATAGATTGGCAATGTCGCGGCGCCCGTTAGTGAAATATACTTTTTGGGCGTGTGTTCGAAAATTTTTTATCATTTAAGATCAAAAGGGGATAATAACCTGGCGCATAAAGAAAACGCTATATTTTACAATCGTTTAATAATTTTCATCAAAAATAAATTAATAAAACTATACTAGTAAGCCATCGATTTATGTAAAAGACGAACAGTAATATAGCAATATTAAGATGTGCTAGCTAGTTTTTCCATACGCCTAAGTAAGTTACTAACTGGTAGCAGTTCTAGGAATAGGGTTCACCTATACTACAAACCGTACACTGCGTACTCACCGAGGGTGCCAAATGCTAGTACGCAAACTGCTCTCATGTAATATGAATCTTCCATGGCGGCTCATATACCGGCTCGTTGTGTCGTCAAGAATCAGTGGTAAGGAGATAATTTGTTCTGTGTGCAGGATGTATCTGGAAACGAACCTAGGAGCATCGAACCCTAGAGGTCCCTTGTTAAAGAGCCTTAATTATTGATAACGTTAATACTAGCTTGGAAGAGTCAAGTAATTATTCAGAGTTGTTTGAATAAAATTTCCAGATCATTTTTGTACAAGAAAGGGAAATAAATGTTTTAGTAGTTATTGTTATTGCCTTGTATCATTAAGTCACCTTTGAGTCATTCCCCCAGAGTAAGCGTAACGTTAAAGAGGATTAGCCTCAGTGTCTTATCCTGTTCATGCTTAGAGATTGCGAGCTATATGCCAACGTCACATCGTGCTTGCAGAAGCTTGTACAAGTAGCAAGTACTGCTGCAAGTATCGTGTAATATCGGCTTTAACCGAGGACAGCTTATGCGGTCCACCAGGGGGTTGAGAAATCGCCGGGTCAGGAAGGCGCCAACGAGGACTGTTTTACAAGTCGGTCGCGAAGGAGCCGTCCGGCCGAGAGGCGAGGCGATTCCCGTGTGACAAACGGTCGGCCGACGTCGGAAGAATTCCGTTGCGACACGAGACGGCGTTCCGGGACCACCCTCCCCCTCGGCGGAGTTCCACGTAACTCCCGCACAGTGTTGCCATATAGGGGGAATCAAATTCTGGTACCATGCACCAAAATATCCAGATAATTGCCATGAAATTCTCGTAATTTAGTAAAAAGGAGCCCAACTCCCCCACCCTCCAACAGAAAAACAGTTGTCGCAATTACATTACAGTTATTTTAAGTCTCTAATAAAATTTGGGTAGTTTTAAAACAACAGTTACAATTGTTATTTATGATATAGGGTAAAGCCAGCTCCTACTTGTGTTGGAATATCTCGGACATATAGCGCATATAACATTGGTGAAAGCACTGAGCCCTGTGGGACACCTTCTGTAATTCCTCTTTTGGAGGAGAGGGCTCCGTCGATTGTTACTTGAAAAGTTCTGTTTTGTAAGTAACTGTAGATTATTTTCCAGTATTTTGCCAGCATTTCTGTTTTTATCAGTTTGTGAATTAAAAAGGTATGGCGGACCATGTCGATATCTTTCTCAATATCTGTACATACCATTACAGTTGCCTGTCTTTTGATGAACCCTTTGATTATGTATTTGGTTACTCTGGATGCCGCGTGTATGGTGGACTGTTTTTTTCTCAACCCTATATGTTGGTTGGGAAGTAATTATATGTATATAATATATATAATATAATATAATATAAATATAAATAATTTATATATATTAAGGATGCTCAGAGATTACTTACCGGTCCTCACTTTACAAAATAAAATTTTTGATTCACTTCAAATTACGTTTAGTCAGAAACTAAAAAATACGAAAATAATTTTAAACATTTTTTATCATCATATAATTTGATGTATCACTATGTATTGTAACAAACTACAAATACAATAAAACATAAAATAATCTTAAGCAGTATAATTTCGCGACATCAGTAAATTTTAGCAAAATTTTGTGATCAACAAAAAAATCTGGTATATATGCGTACCAGGATGAGAAAACTCCCGGAACCTGGTATCAAGATAAAAATGTGGTACAAATACCACAGTTCTGGAACATCTGGCAACAATGCTCTCGCGGCACAAGACCGAGAGTTCAGACACCGACTTCGCCACCAGAGCTCTCGCAAGGTTTATTTACTCAGGTTACGAACAAAACTAGTTTTCCTTTTGGGAGAGTTTGGCATAGGGACAATTTCTGGCGCTAGGTGCGCAGTGTTCCAAAAGGGTTAATTTTAAATTAAAATTTTAGGCTACACTTTAAGAAATTATTTGCAAATTTACCACATCAGTGTATATGTACAGGGGGAAGGCGTACATAGTAAAGTTATTTCCCATACATCAGTGGTATAAGCTGTTCACAGTAAATTGAGCACTTTTGAAAGATCTGCTTAAGATCTACTTGTCCTACAGTTTGTGTGTTCTTCCTCCTTATGTGAAATTAACACTGCTATGGGTCTCATCACTTTATTCATTCGTCGGTCAAGTGAAACTGTGAAATTATTAGAAAAGTATATATTGTAAAAATCTAATTTTTAAACTTCAAAGCATTAACAAATGCGGACAGCAAGAGAAATGATTTAACTTATCAAAAATGGTTATCTAACACTTTTTGTTCGACGTTAATATATGGCACTACTTTCCCCTACATCGTTACCAACTGTACTGGACACATATCACTCATTGCGCACGCAAAAATACATGCAAGTAGGGGCAGTGAATTTTTTTTGAGGTTGATACCAAAAGTGCTCAATTTATCGTGAACAGCCAATAGAGTTCCTACATTTGCTCAGAAAACAGTCAAATGCGTAGGGAAGTTCCCAACTTTATATAGTAGTGATACTAAACGTTCCTACATTTCCAGTTTGACGTGTGGTAATATTTGCATACAATATATAGGTTTAAATCTTCCAGTACAGTTTATGAAGTTTACCAGAAATTTCTTTACAGTGTTCGTGAATAACAAAAAAATTAACTGTAAAAAAACCTTTTAAAACAAGCTTTTATTTATAAATGAAGTAAAAAGATAAAAATAGTTATAGGAGTAGTTGCACAATTATTAGAACTTGTAAGACGTGGTCGAACAGCCGCAATAAACTTTACTACAAATTAATATTTTCGTATCAATCTATATTTGGTATATAAAAGCTTGGCGTAATATAGAACGTATACCTCATTTGCGTTAGCGTATTAAGAACATATCTTGCGCAAGGCTCTTAACTATTCGCGCCTATCATGTATATAAATTAACACAAAAATATTAATTAGTAGTAAAGTTTATTACGGCTGTTCGACAACGTCTTACAAGTTCTTCAAATTCTGTAACTTCTCCTATAATTATTTTAAAATTTTTAGTTCATTCATAAATAAAAGCTTAGGTATAAATGTTTTTATTCTTCACTTTCTTTGTCTCACCTATTTTTTATTATATCGGTAGGCTATTTATACATTCACAGACTCGTCCGTCATCGGTGTCACTTGCGATCAGGCAAGTTTCAGTGCACTTTTTTTTCGCAGGAAGTTGAACCGTTATGCTGAATATTCATTATTCATCTTATACGGGTGCGCATGTCGATGTACTTGACATTTCAACACGAGCTCACGCAGGTCAGAATCTCCAAATGGTATTTCACATACACACGCGCGGTTGATCATTGGAATTCCTTCTTGTGTTTCAAAGTTCGGACGTTCTTTTACCCACGTAACCACGTGTAAACGAGGACTCTCCCGGTACTGGAACGCTACACGCCACCAGTAAATGACAACTAATCCATCATTACATAGTGATTGCTAGTGATTCGGTTGGCACCGGACAGACGCCTCACAGAGACCTACCATGCATACAAACAAGTGCAGTTAAATAAAAGCTTGTAAAAAAGAAAGATTTTACATAGTTTCTAAATTATTTTATATTTGATTTATGATTTTTTAATTCATCGTGTTTTTAGCGCAGAAAATAGAGATGATCCGGTACAATGGAAACCTAGTGCGTTCCTAGAGGCGAAACAATTTAGTTGCCTAACTAAAAGCATTGATATTCCCAACCTGAATAGAATAAACCTTGGTTATGCGTATAGAGATAACCGATAAACCGCAGCCCGCTACTTTATCACGGATATTTCCTTGTCGCAGTCATAGACCAAAGATGGGGTAGAACGATCTCGTTGGCTGCGCACAACCAATCTCCGTGTCCCAACAGTAAATTTCTTTTCTGCCAATATGACTATCAAAACCTGCGTGAATTGGATTTGGTGTTAGACAACTGTTTAATAAATTGGTGGTTTTTATACGTTTGTATACGGCGTCTAATCTATTTGAGATACAGTTAAATTAAATTCAAAATGGTGAAAGCATGTTATGAGTATAAATGTTCTTGTCTTTTAGAAAATAAGATATAAACAAACACGTTCATCACTGTCGACAATGCGAATTCGATATTTGTGTTCCTTTAGGGTAGGTCAATGTTGGATACATGTGCAGAAGACAATCAAGCAATCTACCTCATATTTAGTTTATGATCACGGAATTTAACTATGACAAAGCCATTGAAGTATCTGTGACTGCGATATCATATAATAGACACACGTTCACAGGTTTATGATACCTGATTCACTTGTCACAACGTCGCAGCTGGCAGTTTACTGGAGTGGCCGTGTTTGCCACTAACTGGCGTCTGAGTGCTTTTAAACAGACAGTTTGTTGAGTTTAAAACTGTGGTAAGTCTCTTTACATGAATTCATTTCATTTCACTTTGATTGTGTTTTATCCACCTTACTGTTTTATTATACAGCTAGTCTACAACAGACAGCAATATAATAAGTAACAGAACAATGTTTTATTTTATATGCACTGTTATGTTGGTTTTGTAAATATTAACGTTTTTCACAGAAGAAAAAATACCACGCCAAACAACAAAATGGATAAACAAATCCTCAGAAAAGGGACACATATCATAAATTTAAACTTTAACGCTGGCGTTTCCGATTCAACACTGGTAATGCTATCATAACCATACCTACGTACTGATGTTTATTTTTTTTAAATCAACACTGATAATACAATCTCCACCACTGTTACATTAGTGACTGTTTTCTATTTTTGTAACTGTGACAAAACCACAGATATGAGTGGCAGATATTTATCTGTCATAGTAATAGTTGCCACAGATATTTGTAAACAATGTTTAAGCTCATCCATATTTCTGGGATGTGAGTCGTAAATTACGCAATGTCCCAAAAATCACGGCTCTTCTTAGGACGACACACGTCAAGGAGACCGAATGACGTGCAGTGGTGACCAATAGGAACCCGCCCGGACCAAGGAGCATACGCGGTAAGAGATGCAACTCAAGCTTATAACCAGAGAACATAATCTTATGTTTGATTCGCGATCACGCTAAACATGCGGAGCGGACATTACCTGTGGTTGTTCACATGTAAGCAGATATTTCTGCGTTATTACCATTTTGGTATTTGTTTACAGTCTCGGTTTACGGCAACTAGATGCTGTCATGTTTCTACTATATTTTATTAATTCCATTTATGTACGGATTTTTTACTAAATTATTTTCGAAGAACAGTAATTTCATCTTGTACTTCCAGAAATACTTTACAATATAGTGCTACCAAACGGTTCATTTTCAAACAACGATTATTTGACAGGTTAAAATAAAAAAGTTCATGTTCACGTATTATATAAGTAAATACATTGGACTGTTATGTACAATTACATCAATGTACACTGACTATCCCATTAATTAGTGGTGTAAAATATGTCAACCATCTGACATCTGGGAAATATCGGCGAAGTCTGTGCTTTCTGGGAAACGGAAATTTCTGGGTGAGCTCAACTTTTCTGCGTTTCAAGTGCGGAAAACGAGGAAGATTTCTGATTGGTTTTTCCAGTTTTCCGTTCTGCATGTTCGGCGCTGCCAGTCGTGCCAACTCATCTGTTTGCCACGGTGGGTTCTGCGATATTGCCAACGTCGCAACACTTAAAAAACTACAAATTTTCGTTTCCTTACGTGCTCAGACATTGCGCATAACGTCGCCAGCAAGGCGTGTTTCTTTTTTAAGGCGGGGCTATGTTTTCTGGGCAATATAATTGATTATATGATGTTCACGATTAAATGAGCTCTTTCGAAAGTCCTGCTTAAGATCTACTTGTATGCACGTTGTGTAGTATTCCGCCTTATGTATGATCTACATTGTCATAGGTCTCATCAATTTATTCATGTGTCGGTAAAGTGAAACCGTGAAATTATTAGAAAAGTAAATTTTTTACAAATTTACTTATTTTTACACTATGGTACATTACAAAAAACACAGAAAGCGAAATAAATAATATAAGTTATCAGAAATATTAACCTAACACTTTTTATTCGACGTTAAAAGACGGAACTACTTCCCATCCATCGTTACCAACTTTACTGGGAGCGTGTCACTCAGTGCGCCCGTTGAAATATATGCAGTGACTTTTTCTAAGGTTGATATCAAAAGTGTTCACTTTATCGTGAACAGCCTTTACAACTTTTATTTGCAGTTACTTCATACCACAACACATTCCAAGGAGTAAGAATCAGGATCATTAAGACAAAAAGCTTCTTTAAAGACATTTTCGATCAAATAGTCATGAAAATACACGTGGTAAGAAATAACACACATTAAATCTACATAGCCAAAAATAACCACCTGATCGTTTATTATATAGGTTATTTATGCGAAGTGCAAGTAGTAAATATATTTTTTTAATATGAAATTTTTTTTTAATTCCGTAGTTGTAGGAACTTAAAACCTCGACTTGAGATATCTTCGGTAAGGATTCGTTTCCCTTATTCGATCTGCGAATGTCAATGACCGTGGTTTCTGAACGGTTAGATTGCTCGCCTTCCACCAAGGCAAACCGAGCTCAATCCCCGGCCGTGTCACACCCGGATTTTCGCAAGTGGACATCGTGCCGGACGATGCCGCTGGTCTGCGGGTTTTCACCGGGATCTCTCGTTTACCCCACCCTTGCATTCCGGCGCTGCTCCATTCTCACCTCGTTCAACACTCATCGGCTCTCAGACCTCGTTGTTAAGAGCAGGCCAATTCTCTCAACTCAACCCCGCCGGAAATCATACACGATTCGCCTTGGTGATTTTCTTTGAAATTCGACACTTGTTCGCCTATGGTAAAAGTTAAGTTATTTATTTATTTCACTTTTTTTTTCTGTGCGTGCAGTGTAGGCTTAATTTGCCTTCTCTCACACGGGATAGTTTCTAAAGTTATTTTCCTACATTGTCATACTTTTTAACACTATCTTCTCAAATCACAAAGTAGAAGAATTTACTATGTTTAAAAATGTAAAATGATAATTTTATCCTCTTGAACGCTTTTAAGTTTACATGTTCAAAGCCAGTTGGATTTGCTTGTTTTTAAAATATACTTTTGAAAATTATTTTGAAAATGGTTTTCTATGGAACGTAAACGTACATCGTAAAACTATATATTTAGCCTACACGCTAAAAAGTTAATTTTAGATATTAAATCATTCCATTAATTAATAGTAAATGATAACTACTGCTCTTTAATTTAAATTCTGTTTGTGCGAAAAGTTACTTGCCAAAATATTGAGGCTTTTTTTAAATTACATGTCCTCCCATTTTATATGTACCTAATTGCTAAATAAAATTGGGCATTTTTTGTTTATCTCATTTTAAAAAATGTTTTTTTTTATATGTTTTGATTCCTTTACAATATTAACATTATGTAAGTTCTGTGTTATTTATTGTAATTCCCATGAAATTTTTTACAAATACTTCTCTGCAACATTTCTTATGTAAGAAAATGGCATAAATTACAGCAAAGTGCAGATTTCTGCGTGTCTTAAAAAGTTCTGGTAGGCTTGGAAAACTTTTCAATTAGTTGAACTTTGTCCAAATCATACGCTGTAACAGATATTGTTTGATTTGGTGTATGGATACTTACAGAAACACAGTTGTTTTATTTTAAACATGTCAACGATAGGAAATAAGCTTCAACTTTAAAGCCTGTATACCTCGTCGGGCGTAGTAACTTGCCATGGCGTCTCTTCAGACTGGCCCGCGTAAAGAGGTTCATTTATCATGATACCTGACAAGTTTATTACAACCGCCTTCAGCTCCACTGCAGCAACGCCCTGATATCAATCGCGAACTCGTATTGTTTAGACTATTAAACTGTATATTAAGCGTGTTAATTTACTTAGTAGCTGCATCGTTTTTAATTTATTCATTTTTTTTTTTACTTTTCTAATCACACAGGATTAATAGTTCGCGTTTGTATCGTTCGGTTTAACAGAGTATTCACATATCAATTTAGACGTGATCATGACTTGTATAGGTCAGTTTGTATGATTAAGAGTTTGTCAGTACATGCCATAAGTTTAAGTTCTTATTCTACGTCTTATGGCCAAGCGATTGTAAACGATATCTTACTTTCGGGAAGAAAAAAGCTACAAAATTGTCGAAATAATTCTTCTCGTCCGGGCGTGAACTCTTAAATTACATACAGTACGTACTTGCAGGTTTTCGTCTATTAAATGGGTTCCAGTTTGGAGAGCATAAGAGTACAAAGGTGAACAAACAAGTTTTAAGTATATTTTTACATAAAAAATGAAAAATTTTAAGCATATTTTTACCTAAAAATCAATTTTTTTAAGGTAAGGTAGGTATAGCTAGACGTTTCATCGGCAACTATGTCATTAGAGACTGAACAAGTAGTTGCTCAGAGTAGCAGGAAAATTGAATG
This sequence comes from Dryococelus australis, assembly GCA_029891345.1. NCBI lineage: Eukaryota > Metazoa > Arthropoda > Insecta > Phasmatodea > Phasmatidae > Dryococelus > Dryococelus australis. The sequence continues at coordinate 110,019,202 of CM057009.1, forward strand.
ATTCCGAGTAGTAGGAAAATGGGAAGTCTGGCGCAAGGGCGTGGGGAGTAAGATTGTAGGATTCGGCGGCCACCATCTTGTTACATCACCGTCTGCCATTTTTCCATTTTCTCCATCAAAATTTCCCTTTTTTCATTCAAAATCGAAGAAGAACCTAAAAATGTTCCTATTCCCCAAAACATTTCCCTTTTTTCCCTCAAAAAAAAAAAAAGAAGCCAGCAAAAACGGTAGAAGCCCACTTCGTGCAAAAACAAGCCCCCGAAATCCAATTTTCGTGAATTTAATTCATTTGGGGGGCTTCCTTCGGACCTACAGAGCAGTGGCAGCCATATTGGTTTTATAGGCATACCCTAAGCCAAATCGATACAATTTATAGAGGATAGCACTCAGACCTAAACATCAGCCATCTTGAATTCATATTGAATGCAGGTAACCTTTGACCCGACCATGACCTTTGACCAATGACCTTTGATCTTGAAAATGCAAAACCCAAAAAAAAAATTCTAAAATTCACAAAAATTGCCAACAAATTACAAAAAAATCCAAAATTACCAAAAAAAGTATTATTAATAGTTATAAAAAATTTTATAAAAAATTTATTATTAAAAATTATAAAAAGTTATTTAAAAATTATGAAATTTTTTTAAAACTTATATTTCCGAAGGTCCCCCAGAACAGCCAATTACTCACATCTGTTCGATCCAGAAGACGACTGACACCCTCGCACCCACTCCCCTCACCTATACTCATTCCACCATATTGATTTATTTCGTTCGTCATATGTTTACATGCTACTGGAGGCAGCCATATTTATTTATATGTTAATGTAGGCTGCCATATGTGGTTTCCATTGGCCATCTGTTTATGCATTACTAGAGGCAACCATCTTGGTAGCAGACCACAATATTCGTAGTCATCACCCATCCGCCATACTGAAAACCAATTACCATGATCTTCACCCCATTACCAAGAATGACATTGAAAATCAAAACTCGAGAAAAATGCACAAACAAAGTCAGCAAGCATAATACATTACAGACTAGTACCAACATGTTAGATGCAGACTACCTCGACCTTGACCCCAAGACCTTGAATGAACTAGAAAACCAAAATTCGAGAAAAATGTATAAAACTCAACAAGCATAATATATTACAGACTATTATTGCCATGTTAGATGCAGACTACCTCGACCTTTACCCCATGACCTTGAATTACTTTGAAAATAAAAACTCGAGAAAAAATAAATAAAAGTCAATGAGCATAATACATTACAGATTACCACCACCATATTAGATACAGATTACCTCGAACTTGACAGCATGGCTTTTAATAAACTTGAATATAAAATCTCGAAAAAAATGTATGTAAAAGTCAACAAGCATAATACATTACAGGTTACCATCACCACATCAGATACAGACTACCTCGAACTTGACCCCATGGCCTTGGATGTCTTTGAAAATAAAAACCTTAGAAAAATACATAAAAGTCAACTAGCATAATACATTACAGAATACCACCACCCCATTAGATGCAGATTACCTTGTATGACCTAAAAACAAAAAGTCGAGAAAAAAATCTATGTGAAGGGGCAGAAGTTAGTCGAGACGATCCACCTTCCACTCATATGCTGTCAAACTAAACCTCCCAGCTTACCTCCATACTGCTTATAATATACAAGTGTGCAAGCCATATGGCCTCATATTGACTTCGTAGTAATCGTATTGCACCATAAATCATGGTCACCCTTAAAGTAGACAACTCACTCCTGTTGTCGGACCGACCCCTCACAAGACTGACCCCTTTGACCCCATCGACCCCATCGGCCTCATCGACCCCATCAACACCATTGACCCATTGACTCCATCGACCCATTGACACCATTGAAACATTTACCCATAATGATCCCTGATTGTGGTTCTAACTGCGGTGCTGTACTGCTAATCGCAGTACTGCGGTGCTATGGTCCTAATCGCAGTGCTGCAGATCTAATTGCGGTGCTAATTGTGGTGCTTATTGCAATGCTGCTGTGCTAATTGCAGTGGTAAGTGCAGTGATGATTGTGATTGTGGTGCTAAGTGCGATGGTAAGTGTGGTATGTTTGTGTGTAGGTCTGAAGTAAAAAAAATTTCATTTATTTCAAAACAAAATTAAATAGTCCTACATCCAAAAGCTGAAATGCCAGTCGGCATGAGAGGACGGTCCGTAGGAAGAGTCCCTTTCACGCGACTACGACCAATTGGGAAGTATGGTGGTGGCCTGTCGTGGTGTGGCATTGTTCAGTACAAAGTCCATGTTGCGCATCGACCAATGGCAAACATGGTGGGAGCCTGCTGTAGCTCTGGCCACTTTTATTGCAAAGTGTAAATACAATTTACTCAGGAAACGATTAAGTATACCGAGGAACCTGGATATACAATTTTTTAAAGCGAGATTATTAAATAAAATGTTCGCATTTCAGCTTTTCGAGGTAGGACTATTTATTTTAATTTTAAAATACATGGAATTTGTTTTACTTGAAACCTACACACACACACCGCACTTACCATCGCACTTAGCACCACAATCACAATAAGCACTGCACTTACCACTGCAATTAGCACCACAGCACTGCAATTAGTGCCACAAATAGCACCACAATTAGCACCGCACCACCACAATTAGTACCTCAATTAGCACCGCAATTATCACCGCAATTAGCACCACAGCACCGCGATCAGCACCACAATTAAGGGTCATTATGCATAAATGGTTCAATGGGGTCAATGCATCGATGGGGTCAATGGGTCGATTGGGTCAATGGGTTGATGGGGTCGATGAGGCTGATGAGGTCGATGTGGTCGATGGGGTCGATGCGACCGATGACGTCGATGTGGTCGTTGGGGTTGGTGTGGTCGATGGGGTTAGTGGCGTTAGTCTTGTGAGGAGTCGGTCCGACAACAGGAGTCAGTTGTCTACTTTAAGTGTAACCATGATTTATAGGTGAGCGAAGAACTTGTCTGGAAGAAAGTGTAGAAGATATAAATGCATGCTAAAGTGATCAAGGAACTAGTATCTAAAGCCTGTCTACCTACCTGTGTGTGGTGGCTCAATGCTCGCATGTGATTGGTTAGCTACAATAATGTGGTAACTAGGCTGGTCGGTGTCTGCACAATGTATTAATGGTGCAGTACGATTAGTACAAAGGCAATATGATGCCATGGGGCTGGCACAATTGCATATTATAAGCAGTAGGGAGGTGAGCTGAGAGGTTTAGTTTGACAGCATCTGAGTGGAAGGTGGATTGTCTGGACTAACTTCTGTGTCTTCACATAGATTTTTCTCGACTTTTTGTTTTTTGGTCATTCATGGTCATGGGGTAAAGGACGCGGTAGTCTGCATATAATATGGCGGTGGTAGTCTATAATGTATTATGCATGTTGACTTTTATATATTTTTCGAGGGTTTGTATTTTCAAAGACATTCAAGATCATGGGGTCAAGGTCGACATAGTCTACATCTAATATGGTGGTGGTAGTCTGTAATGTATTATGCTTGTTGACTTTTATGTATTATTTCTCGAGTTTTTATTTTCAAGGTCATTCAAGTTCATAGGGTCAAGGCCGAGGCAGTCTGCATCTGACATGGTGGTGCTAGCCAGTATTGTATTATGATTGCTAACTTTTACTAATTTTTCTTGAGTTTTTATTTTCAAGGTCATTCAAGTTCATGTTGTCAAGGTCTAGGTAATCTGTATCTAATATTGTGGTGGTAACCAGTAATGTATTATGCTTGTTTAATTTTATGTATTTTTTCTAGAGTCTTTAATTTCAAGGTCATTCAAGGCCATGGAGTAATTTTCGAAGTAGTCTGCATCTAACATGGCTGTAGTAGTATGTAGTGTATTGTGCTTGCTGACTTTGATGCATTTTTCTCGTATTTTGGTTTTAAAGTTCATTCAAGATAATGTTGTCAAGGTCGAGGTAGTCTGCATCTGGCATGGCTGTAGTAGTATGTAATGTATTATGCTTGCTGACATTTATGTATTTCTCTCGAATTTTGGTTTTCAAGGTCATTCAAGGTCGGGGGTCAAGTTCGAGGTAGCCTGCATCTATAGTGGTAGTAGTCTGTAATTTATTAAGCTTGCTGAATTTTATGAATTATTCTCGAATTTTGGTTATCAATGTCATTCAAGGTCATTGGGTAAATGTCGAGGTAGTCTTCATCTAGCATGGTGGTACTAGTCTGTAATGTATTATGTTTGCTCTCTTTTGTGCATTTTTCTCGATTATTGTTATCAAGGTCATGGGGTCAAGGTCATGGTCATTGGCTTTCAATATGGCGGGTGGGTGAGGACTACCAAGATTGTGTTTGCCCACGAAGATGATTGCCTCCAGTAATGTATAAACAACTAGCAAACGAAAAACACGTGAGGCAGCTTCGAGTAATATATAAACAAATATGGCTGCCTCCAGTAGCCTGTTAACAAATGACGAACGAAAAAACCAACATGGCGGAATGAGTATATGTTAGGGGAGTGGGCGTGAGTGAGTCAGTCGTCTGCTGGATTCGAACAATTGTGAGTAATTGGTTGTGCTGGGAGGACCTTAGGAAATGTCAGATTAAAAATAAAATAAATAATGTTATTAACGTTTAATAATTTTTAATAATTAATTTTTCATAATTTTTAATAACTGTAAGTATTAAATTTTTTGTGTTTTTTGTTAATTTTTTGTAATTTTTTTCGCATTTTTGGTCCGTTTTGCATTTTTGGGATTTTTGCATTATCTACATCAAAGGTCATGGTCGGGGTCAAACGTCACCTGCATACGATATGAATGCAAGATGACTGATGCTTAGGTCTGAGTCCTATCCTCTATACCTTGTATCGATTTGGCATAGGGTTTGCCTATAAAACCAATATGGCCGCTACTGCTCTGTAGGTCCGAAGGAAGCCCTCCCAATTAATTAAGTGGACGAAAATGGGATTTTAGGGTCTTGTTTTTGCACGAAGTGGGCTTCTGCTGTTTTTGAGGGCTTCTAATTTTTTGAGGGAAAAAGAGAAATTTTTACAGAAAAAAGGGAGATTTTTTAGGAAATAAGGCAAATCTTTAGGATCTTTAGGTCGATTTTGAGGGAAAAAACGGAAAAATGGCGGACGGTTACGTAACAAGATGGCGGCCACCGAATCCTACAATCTTACGCCCCACGCCATTGCGCCAGACTTCCAATTTTCCTACTACTATTCCGCTATGGCCTTTAGTAAGAAATAGGGCCGTGGTGGCTGAGCAGTTAGCCTGCCCGCTCCCACCAAGCCGAACCAGGTTCAATCCCCAGCCGAGTCACTACCGATTTTTTGCGTGTGGGAATTACGTCGGACGATGCAGCTGGTCGGCGAGTTTTCTCGGGGATCTTTCGTTTCTCGAGCCGTTTCATTCCGGCGCTGGCCCATTATCACCTCAATCACTCTCATCGACTGTCAAGACTTCCCTTTTAAGAGCCGCCCAAATCTCTCCTCTCACTTTAGTAAGAAACAAGCCCAGTTTTCACTTGGAGTGGTTTCGGGAAACCAGAAACCTAAATCAGGGAAGCCGGACAAGTGTTCGAACCCAGGTTCCCCCAAATGCGAATCCGAATATGTACAACTGCGCCAACTTTCTCTTCTTTAAAACTAAGCAATGAGTTCTTAGTTTACTATAAGAGCAGGTGTATTAAGTAATATATGCAATTATCGTGGCTCGATAACATAATCAAAAGTAATATAACTTATATCAGAAGTAAACCAACGCATTGATCTGATGGCCGAAGAATTTTAAATGTTGGTATCAAGAGACTACATCAACACGTGCCAATAGTGAAAAACTGTTTGTGAAAATATATACGAAATTATTAGCGTCGGGTTTGATCCACGACGTCATGAAAAAGAGCGAAGTATGTCATTTGAAGACCCCAACATGCTCGGTCTAAACTAATAAACCTATTGTTTCTTATACGTGAGGTAGTTCTTTTACCCGATCATCAGAGAAAAGAAAATTCGTATAATTATTAAGTACCTTGACAGACTACATTATCATGTCTACACTAGAATAACTCGTGCTTTCATTGGTTATTGGCGACTGAATGGCGTCATTAACCTGTGTGATCGCTCCAGCGTAGGCTGATTGCTCGAAATTCGAGCCTTTACTATTGGCTGAAAGCGGCGTTGGGGCGTGTCACACAAGTTTCGGGCCAATAGCATAGAAGGCAAGCAAGAATACGACGTCTTGTAGTTTAGCGTGTAGTTAACACATAACGCGAATTTCGCAGGTCCCTACTTATCATTTGCAAGTGAATCAGTCATCGGATTGTGAAACGTCTCCACGTTTAGAAAAGGTATCGACCTCGTTTCTGGTGAACATCCAGCGATGACGTTTTCTACCTCATCATATGACGGCTTCTCGATGATCAAGGTCATCTTCACCGAATGTTGCAACTCCTGAGCCGGCTTGTCATCAGGAATTATTTTTCTTCTTCAGCCTTGGAGAGATGGGATCGGTGTAGCTCGTGCGTTTTTTTTTTTTTTTGCGAAGTATCGACAAACAGGAAGACATCCTGCAACATTTTAGCAACGGTGAATGTACGCTCTAATTTCGAATCAGTGAGAATTTCACTATTTCAATCATTCAACAGTATCTGACTGATTGAACAGCCACTTAGTGAATTTAACTGATGAATACGTGAAAAAAAAAGCCACATCTCCTTCCCTTATTGATTCAGTGACAAATTCTGTGATTCGTAAGTCATGTTTTTTCACTGTTTATCAGTGGTTTGTTTTTTGAGTGATGGATCAGTTGAACAGCGTGTAAAATTACCGTTAAACAACGTGTATCAAGTGAAATAGCAACGAATAAACTAATAAAACTAATGCAAAATACTTTCTAAAATGTGTTTCGTCTTTCAAAACACCATTTTACGAGATAATATGAACTTTCAGCCTTTCAATCCGTTTTTACGTCGTTGGTTTCGTTTTAGGGTAATCATCTCACAGCACTCTGACGGTTTAAACTGCACATAAAGTGGTGAAGAGAGTGCATTCATATACACTATTCGTTTTAACAATCCTAACGGTACCAATTAAACGAAAAATGAAAAGTAAAGCCATAGAATGTAAATCTTTAATATTTCGATAAAAAACATAACATTTATGTTCTTCTTACTGTTTTTAACTTTAATTGTCAGTGCAAATAGTGCCTGCTTCCATGGCTCAGGGGTAGGGCGGCTGACTTGTAGTCGGAGGTTCGCACCCCGGTGCCTCCGCAGCAGATTTTCAGTTCTCGTGTCGCACTGATAATTTGGCAGCAAACAACAACTACAACAAATGATTGTTAGGTAACGGCCTAAAATCGAAGTGGAGAGGGTGTATGAGTTCAATCCTGGCCACCGAAAATTCTTTTACTTTTTAAATTACGATAAATTGCGCAATATAAATAGCAAACTATCGTAAATATGTTTATTTCACGTAATTATTTGGCTAAATAAAAAAACATATTTAAATTGCCACTGCAGTAGGCCGTCACTTATTCATAAAGTGAAATTCTTTCGCGACACTAACTAAATCAGTAAAATCTTCCACTGAAACAATTAGTGGTTTTCATTGATTCTAAGTGAAGCCATTTTCGAGGATTCGAGTAGTTGAATTTTACTGCGAATCAGTGGTTTTCCACTGATTCGAATTCAGAGTGTAAGAGTTTTGGACAGTACTTAAGAGTACTTGGGCACGGGAATGTTTTCATGCGTACAATGCAGAGAAGCCGAGGAGCGATGCGAGTGACACTTACATACACGTCTAGTTCGTCATCGCTGTTACGATGTTACCTTTGAGCTACCAATATATTTCCTTACAGAAATACTTTATCATATGTATTCCTAAGTAAGATTTGTATTAAAATACTCCATAAAAGTATTAATATCACGTCTGGTAAGAATTTGTTTCCAGAGAAGGCATTTGACTGACACAGCAAATAGAAAGGAATTTCGTGAAGAATTCGCTTTGTTGTTGCGATGCGCTATACTACGGAAATTGGATCTGTAGCAGTAGGACTTCAATACATGCGATGAAAGCACACATATTTAACTACACCCGTGTGGTTGTACTTTTTTTTTTCTACCTATGAAGGATACTTCCTGGAGGCTGGCAGCAGTGACATTTAAATAGGAAATCCTATGCCTTAGGATGTGTAAATTTTAAACATAGGCGCTTCAAACAAAATGTATTCTACACGAATATTTTAGGAGAAGTTCCCCACCGAGGAAACGTTTCCATAACATGTATAACCTGTGTGCAATAAATTTTTTTAAATGTACGTTTTACAAGAAAAATGCATACTGCTTGTGTGTGTATGTGTGTGTGTGTGTGTGTGTGTGTATATATATATATATATATATATATATATATATATATATATATATATATATATATATATATATATATATATATATAGAAAATAAAAATATACGCTCGAAGGTGTATTCTCCTAAAAATTCGTAAAGAATACATTTTGTTTGAAATGCCTATGTTTAAAATTAGCGCACTGAGGAGAATTATAATTATTATGGGATTTCCTAACAATTTTGCAGTTGCCAGCCGATAAGCAACACTAGAATTTCGTTTTTTTAAATTGCTTTCACGAATCGTCTTTCTTCCAGTACACTTAATACGACACAGTAGAATCATACGATGTTGGAACAATATTTTTTACATATTCTGGTAAAAATATGCTTCCCAAGCATAATTATATAATGATACATGCAAAACCGCACAAATAAGTCAGTGAAAAAAAAAAACAAGATTCAGCACTACCAACATATAACCGCTGAGATATTCAGTGCCAATAGGGGAGAACTGAGGTGAGAGTTTCGAGCAAAAACGGAATGTTGTGTTGATGAGGACAAAAGGAGCAGCACAAAAAATAAAATCCACCGGCCGACGGCAATGTGCGCTGAGTTTCTCACATGCGAAAATCCCGGATCTTTACCCTGCCAGGGAATCGAACCCAGTTCGCCATAGTGGGAGGCGATTGAATTCGATTTACACTGACGTAAATAAACATGGAGCTCGCTGCATTATTTCTGCATTGCCGTTACGTTCAGATATATATATATATATATATATATATATATATATATATATATATATATATATAATGCATCAGTGCTTTCACATTTATTCAATAGTGAACCAAAGGAAAACTTCTCACGTGACAAATTGACCCAACTTCGACATAACTTAAAGGTAACAAAGATTTTTTTCAGTTGAATTGCAGGGACAAAATTTTATTTCGTTTTCTGCATTAGTTTTTAGTCCTACATACTATCCACTGGATCGTTTATTTTGTACTATGCCACGATAGAACCAGTTTTGTCCGTATGTATTTTGATGATAAATAACTAACCATTTGTAACACTCTGCTTAGAATTAAAGAAAATGTTTAGGTGAAAATAAGCGTCAATTTATGTGGGAGATTAGATTGTTGTTGGATAGTTGAGGGCTGAGGAAAATGTTTGAACTATTATAACAAGCGTTCATTTGTGAATTTAATTGTAGATATACGCATTAATAAAATAGCCTTTTATCACCTCCTAGATAGCTACATCATATTTGGTAGTAGTTTGTTACGACTATCAAACGTGGGCCATCCTTATCTCCAACGTCAATACAGGTATAATTTTATCAAAAAAAATTGAAACGGAGTTATTACAAACGATCTCCACGTTAACGTCAGAATGAATAGGTCTTTTGTCCACGATGAAGACGTTTTGACTTCTAAACTTTCCTTCAGCAGAATATCATGCGTAACTACAAAGTACCAGAATTTATTGCGTAATAAATACGAGGGCTGATTCAGGATTCATGGCAACTAATGTTTATTTCCTGCAAATGACCCAACACAGGAAATGTGCTATGTACAATTTAAAGTGTACGACATGTCCTTTTTAAAGGTAACACCACATGAGGCATGGATGCAGGGATGTCCGACAAGGAACAAAGACAATCATGGCTGTTTGACATCACCGTTTTATTGATGTATTCTCGTACAAACTGTATACACTCATGTGAACGGGTACATATTGTACGTGTACGAGCTGTTTAACATCATTCAAAGTAGTCTCCGAAGTTATCCACTGTTCGTTGCCAGCGATGAGCTAGACGGGAAATACCATCGGCTTCATGAGATCCATCAATGTGCGCCACCTCTAGTCGAAATTCTGTGACAATTGATACAATGAATTCAATTAATAGTTAATTATACCAAACTTAACTTATCCAAACAGTTCTAGTAACAAGAGAACGAGTAATAGAGCTAAGACAGTATGTACAAATACACGAACAAAACTTTTGACGACCCAACGAAGACAACAAAGACGAACACTGAGAAGAAAGCAAGAATGTAAGCTAAAAAAAACTGACGACACAGCGGATCCATCACAGAAGAGCATACACAGTTTTCTTGGCGAATCCGAAGCAACGTTTTGGGAACTGGCATCTTTCCCCGTTTTCAGGCAAACTGAATCTGTTTCTTCCTGGTGGCACATCTCTGAAATGACATATGGTCGTTATTATTTTTCATTTAATCACTTAATCCGATTGCAAGTATAATTAAACTAACACAAGGACCTAGCAAAGGTAACAAAAGGGTCGCAATTGAATTTAGTTTTAAATTACGCGAAATTTGCCAGGAATCGTTTGTGATAATAGGCAAGCTTACGGCGAAGAATCAACGGACATATCGGCCATATACTCGTGGTGGGAGCATTCGGAGGGAGAGAGCAGTGTGCAGTATACCCACAATAACTTCGTACTGGGGCTCCAAATGAAAAAGTGTTTGACTTAATGGTTGTATAACTGGAAGGGGGAAATTATACTGCTGGGGAGTCATTCTTAAAACATTAATCATTAGTGAGATATGAATACTGACATCAGGTTTTTAAATGGCACCATGCATTCATTGGTCACAATTTTAATGTAACTCGTCAAGACCTATTTAAAGAGGTATCACAATGTGAACTTTCATAATATGAACATCAAATATGACATAGGAAGTGAGATCTCTACTGCCCGTCTATAGTACTATCTATATGAGTACTGCGATGGGTAAAACATTCACATCATATGTTCAAAGTGGTGGCCATTGGCGGCGATACACATGTACAGTCGCTGGATAAATGACGACACACATTTCGCCAGTGTTGAATGCTAAAGAGCATTACAAGCACGCACAATACATTCCTGCATGTTCTCTGGAGTTGTTGTAATATCTAGATAGACAGCGCCTGTAACGTAACACCAAAGAAAAAGGTCCTGGGGGCTAAGTACAGGAGACCAAGTAGACCACTGAACGGGTCCTTCACGACCAATCCACCTACCAGGATTTTTTCGGTCCAGAACACGACTTGCATACACTACATTAAGTGATGGGCATCCATCATGCTGGTAACACATTATCATTCTGTTCCTTATAGGTATCTTCTCCAGAAGACCAGGAAGAATTGTTTGTACGACGGTGGCATATTCTCTGCCCTTTCTGTTACCATTCACGAAAAAGGCCCTATATCATTACTGCCAACCATCGCACACCAGACATTTATTCTCCGTTGACGCTGATGGTCGACCTGTCGAAACCATCGTGGGTTCTTGACGTCTCGAAAATGCACGCTCCTCGTATTTACTTGATCTGAGTTGGAGAACGACGATTCGTCGGTAAAAACATCCGAAAAAAGTTCAGGTTGGCGATAATTTGACGCTGTGTCTATGGCAGAACTGTACGCTATTCTGGATATCATTCCCTTGCAAATCGTGGTGTAAGTATACATGATAGGGAGAGAATATATGACGCATAAGAATGAGATGTGCATTCGATTTCGGAATACCATTGTTGGCTTCAAGTTGGCGTGTACTGACGTGTGGATAAACTGCTAAGGCAGCGAGAAGAACAACCTCAGCAGCTTTATACGAGTTCTACGACTATTGTGTTGTTGTGGGTTCAAATTGCCCGTTTCATAAAGTTTTACAACGAGATGGGAAAACATTCGTCTAGACAGTGGGGTCTTGTCGGATATCAGTCACTTTAGAGTTGCTCTGCCTGACAAGAATTACGCCAACTTTCAACAGAATGAACGATGAGTGAGATAACCAAGCTATTGATAATGGTAATCACAGAACTGTGTGTGTGTTTCAATACAACTCACTTGAACGTACTACACTGTACGGTGAATTAATACGAACAGGTTCATTTGCACATTCTCCATAGATGACCAGCATTTCTACCATCTCGTTGTTGGGAACATTTCCGTTACGACAACTCTCACCTTGCAGTGTGCTGTATTCGACTGCACACGAATGATTCATTGAGTAGTCGTCACGTCAAGTCTGCTCCTTTGTTTCCTCTAAGTGCAACCTCTGTGGAATGGGGTAGGCAATTCTTGGTACCTGCACTGTTTACATCACCTTTACATCAAATGCAGAGCGTCAACGTCATAATGTGCAGCGAAATCGTGCCGCAAGGCATTACACAACGCATCTTTATGAACACTTATGAGTCCCAATGCCTGTGGTTGTTTTTTAAACGATCTGTTTAATAAGCTAGTATATTTTGTAATACATTTTTGAATAGGTCTTGACGGTCTTAATTGAAAATTTGACGATTAGACACATGATGCCACTTAATATACTCATGTAAGTACTCGTATCTCACTAATAAATAATGCTATAAAGCTGACTCCCCAGCAATATTATTTCACCCTTGCAGTTATAAAACCTTTGTTGGAAACACTTTTTCATTTGGAGTCCCGGTACAGGAGTTAATTTAGGGTGATCTAGATAAATGGGACATACTATATATGAACAATGAACTCATTGCGAAAGTAGACGTGATTCATCAGTTGCCATCTAAACAATCTTGGAGTAGAAATATGTCACGCAATATTTATGAACCACCTGCAAAATTGTCGTCTTTGTGTAAAATAGATGCTAGCTCGCACACTGTAGTTTCTGGGCATTCCAATTCTTCAGAAATAATTAAGACGAAGGTAGTTAAGCACAGACCAGGGAGTAAAAGCTGTCACATAAATATTTTACCCCGACAATCAGAAAATTATGTGAAAGGTGTGGTTAAGAAGCCACTGCATCGCTGGAAACTGCTTACAGATTGTGAAGGTTGTTATTTCGAAAAGGAGACCCACACCATACCTCATACTGACTTGGTACTCCACTATAGTCTACCTGCGGTTTCTGAACATTTTTAAAATCAAACCTTTGAAAAATCACCCCACGAATGACGTGTTCAGTTATTTTCTGAAAAATGCCATTATCACAAGCGTTTCGTACCTCAGTTTACATAAAAGAATCTTATTTTCGTTCAATGGAAGATTTACCAATATTTTATTTATAAAAGCTAATATTTAATTAATAATCATATATATGTATAAAACATCGAGGAGACGCGTGTGTTGGTAGCGCCTAATAAGAAAAATTTCTCGTGCAAAATATTATTACAGCCGAGTGCGCACGAATTCGGTGCGTTGTCCTTTGGTGTAAATTTCTAAACTTATTTAAGTTAAGTTTGCATGAGGCGGAGGAATGATCTGGAAATAGAACTCTGGCAGTACTTCAGAAAAGTACTAAATAACAGTGAATGGACTAAAACGATATCACTCAACGAAGTTTCAGAGCATCCTTCGTAGCATCGAACTTCTTTCGTATTCCTGTATCGGTTTCTAAAAACCTGTGAACGTGGTAAGCGTGGACGTTATATCCCACGCGATCTATAGCAGCCATCTACTTGGCTATGCCACTGTACGGTGAGTAGAAATTAAGTATTAAACGCCCAGTTCAAAAACTGCGGAATATCTCTGTGGACCTGGGTTCGAATCCTGGACTGTCCATATGATTCTTTCCGTTTTCCATGGTTTCCAGAAATCACTCTAGGCGAATGTTGCGTTATGAGGGGGGGGGGGGGGGGTACTTACTACAATCCATGGCCGATACCCCATTCCTGCTTCTCTGGAGAAACTTGCTCCGTCCCTAATGCCGGAATCACAAAGCCTTACAAGCACGACACGACAGCCTCGACGCGACACTTAAAACCGATATATCTGACGTAAGCCCGACAAATTCTGTCGCCCGACCAGCAATTTTGGACTAGAAATCATTTCTATTTTCGTCCTTGTCGTGCGGCACGACACACAGATTGTAAAACCTTTTAAAATTAAATTTTATGGCAAGATTCCCCTACAATGGCAAATACACAGCTTAAAAGAAAATCTGAACTCCATATCTATAACTCTTAGAAATAATAGATACATTTACCTTTGTATGCGCCCGCGATAATACACTTTGTCGCCATCATGCATATATTAAAAATTTCTCGTCTGCCCACCAACTTGGAAACTAGCGTAGTTAATCAGCGCCTTCTAAATGGTTCCGAAAGAAAAATTCTACTCTTCGTGTCGCGTCAGCCAACTGTCGGGCTGTAAATTCGAGCAGTCACATTGAAAATATAAATGTGTCGTGGTTGCGGTCTTTGTTGTGTCGTGCTGTGTTTTCCGGCGCTATGTGGCTCCTGCATAAGATCTCGCTGTCGAAAAAAAGTTAAGGTGCCCGCCTACCGGGGGGGCTTCTTTTCCCGCGTTTGATGCGATATGGGCTACAATTCACGTTCATCGAGTGCGCCTTCGCCGCTACGGGCGAGGGTCTAAGCTGACGTCGTGCTGCGTGCATTCATGGAACTTTAAGCTGCGAACGTATCATTTTATCGGTAGAGCGTTTGTAACAAGACTCGATGCAGATCTCTTGAGTACTTCAGTGTGTATTCGACGCGTGTATGTTGATATATACAGCCGTTTTGAGCTATGCTGGAGTGCCCTAGAACAGTGTTTTATAACGTGCGCAAACTGTTGATAGCACTCAACAAGCATCGTGTGACATGGATGTTCTTTCCCTGACGCAGGTTTGATAGTTTTGTGCGAGAAAGGTGTAGGTTCAAAAACTCTGCCCTATTGTACGTTAACAGTTACTTCCGACTTTTCTGAAGCCCTGCTAAAGTTCTACTTACAGGATATTCCTCCGCCTCAAGAAAACAAAGTTTAAGAGAGGTATTGACCCCCCCCCCCCACCCCAATTTTTGTGAAATAGTTGTTTACGCAAATACGCGTATCTCGGCAAATAAATGTTATGCAAGTACGATTGTTCGTCAGAAAATATGAACAATTATCTATGTCCCCGGTTTTTACTTTTGTCTTATTAAGTGTATTCTAGGAGAAAAAAATCGTGAATATTGTCAAATACAGCATTTTTTTTAAATCTTGCGTATGCAGTTTCTTTAAGCGGCAAGATAAAAGTACAAAGATACGGGTGTAGCTTAATCTGTGGTATTTCATCGCATGTAATAAAACCCCACTGTTACAAATCTAAATTGCACAGTAAAGCGTCACGACGAAAACACTGCAGGCCTTGCGCGTAGAGGCGAAGAGACACTAGGTGTGCGTGTTAAGGAGGAAACCCACTGGATCGGCTCGGCTCGGCTCGCCATCGGTAGGAACAAAAGTAAGTATGCGTGTAAACAAATGTGACGTAACCCACTGTATCTGCGCGACGTGGCTAGGCTCGGCCCGGCTCGGCCCGGCATCGGCCGAAACAAAAAAATAAGTATGCTTGCAAAGAAATGTGGCGTAACCTACTGTATCGGCGCGGAGTGGCTCGGCTCGGCCCGGCATCGGTCTGAACAAAAGTAAGTATTCGTGTAAACAAATGTGGCGTAACCCACTGTATCGGCTCGGCGTGGCTAGGCTCGGCCCGGCTCGGCTCGACCTGGCATCGGTCGAAACAAAAAAATAAGTATGCTTGCAAAGAAATGTGGCGTAACCCTCTGTATCGGCACGGTGTGGCTCGGCTCGGCCTGGCATCGGTCGGAACAAAAAATAAGTATGTTTGTAAACAAATGTGGTATAACCCACTGTATCGGCTCGGCCCGGTTTGGCTTGTCCTGGCATCGGTTGGGAACAAAAAATAAGTACACTTGTAAACAAATCTGGCACAACCCACTGTATTGGCGCGGCGTCGCTCGGCTCGGCCCGGCATCCGTTGGAACAAAAAAATAAGTATGCTTGTGATCAAATGTGGCGTATCCCACTGTATCGGTGCGGCGTGGCTCGGCTCGATCGGTCGGAACAAAAAAAAGTATGCTTGTAAACAAATGTGGCGTAACCCTCTGTATCGGCTTGGCACGGCTCCGCTCGGCCCGCTCGGCACTGTCCGGGTTCTTCGCCAGAGCATATTTACCATACGGCCGGTCGGCGCGATCCGATTTCCTAGTGCAGGAAAGTAGTGTACAGCTGCAACACATTTTCAGGACTTGTCAAGAATGGAAATTACACAAGAAGTTTTAACTGTAGCCGCGAGAGAGTACCCACTTCTATACGACACATCTAATAAATCTTTCCACGATTCGTCAAGGTGGGAGAATGCATGGAAAGAAATAAGTGAGAATTCCGAATATCGTACACGTGAGTACACTGCGAATTTCGTTACTAAAGTTGGTTTGAATGTACTTCCATGCAGTACAGTTGAATAGGCAACATCGTTAGTGATTTTGTATTATTGCAGTCACATTAAATTCAGTACATTATTCACTACAGCACCATACACGCAAAATTATGTTGTGGTATGCTATTTATAACAGAAGACACAATGTTCCCTAGGGAGCGTGTGTATTTACACGCATATATATATATATATATGTATACATACATTTAAGCACATGTGTTATAATAGTGAAAAATTCTTTATTTTCCAGAATAATAAATATGTTTTGCCACAACATAAAAATAACAATATTTTTAAAGTACTTTTATAGTAGGTCTGTCTCATTATTGACTTCGTTTTGGTTGCGTTTGCGTACTGCAAAGAGACTACACTCGTTTTCAGTCGAACAACAAAACGTTTTCATAAACCTCATTGACAGTAAAAAGGCTTATTCAACTATACATAGTACTCCGAAATCTGATTATCCTGGCCCTTATTACATGGTACAAAACAACATAATTACACTGTCGATAAGACCGACAAAGAAATAATGTCAAAGATAATCTTGTTTGCAAAATGAGACATTACTTATTTCTAATTAGTGTACTTATAACATTAATTGTGTTACAAAAACAATAGATAAAAACATATACTGTATTAAAACTGTTAATTATCAAACGTATAAATAAATTTGTTGTAACAGGCACATTATATAATAAGGGTAGTACAGAGTAAAATAGTACATAATGACTACAACCTATTCTTTTTAAAGCTAATTTAATGGTTTTCATTTCTGAAAGTGTGAGGGCTCAATGTCTGTAAACAAATTGTTCGTTCAAAGAAATAAGAGGTCGAAACCACAATATATTTTTATTGCTAGTGTAATGTAACTATTCTTAATTTTTATATATATTATATCATGTTACTGGGACAATGTCTTATTACAGAAGTACGTAGAAAACCAAGAAATGCACTTGCATTACTCTACAGACCTTTGTTTTCTACTATTTCATTAACTGATGTTCGTAGTTATAGTGCATTGAACCAGGATTTGGAGACTTTTCGAAAACAGCATATTTACTGTCTACAGACCCAATGAAATTAGGAAAGTGCCACATTTCATGAAAATCCTTTTCGAATGCTTTCCAATGTTCTTCCATTGGCGACGGCGTAACTTTCGGTGCTATGGTGTCCCATATCAGCTCCAAAGTTTCGTCGATGATGGTTGGAACAGTTGTGTAGCCTAGTATATAACTGATTGAGAGACTTTTGAAA
The DNA here is from genome assembly GCA_029891345.1 of Dryococelus australis. Lineage (NCBI taxonomy): Eukaryota > Metazoa > Arthropoda > Insecta > Phasmatodea > Phasmatidae > Dryococelus > Dryococelus australis. The sequence continues at coordinate 110,037,015 of CM057009.1, forward strand.
GAATTAGTATGTTCAAGGAATCTATTTATAACAGATAAATTAACTGATGGATTATAAAACGGAAATATTCTTGCACACTAAATAATACCGTAGTCTTACTAGATTAGCTACATGTGAATAATTCACAAGCACGGCTGGCTAATTGACTAGTGTTTAATTTTTTTGTTGCTGCTGCCTTTTTCCGTGCAATGGAAGACAGAGTAAGAATTTTCAGCTAGCCATTGCAAACAGCGATCAAGGCCAAAATAGCAGCACTAGTAAACGAATACGAGTTTAACAATTACGTAACTAAAACACAGCCTCCCGCTTTGCCTTCAAACACAATTGTTTCCTCGGCAACTCCTTGCTCAAGTTCCACCTATTCTTCTTTACCTTCACCCGTACCTTACTCTCCTACCACAGAAACTCCTCCAATGACCTATTCTCCTTCCGGTTTTGTATTTTCGCAGCTGCATAGTATCGCAGACTATGATTCATTCAATACTGGCAGTTAAACATTACGTGGGATTGTGTTTCTTTCATAGTAAATATATGTTATGTTTTAGTTTCTGTTTCAGATTACATGTATTTAATGTATAGATACATAATTAATTTACATATGATTTAGTCACAAAATATATGCAGATAGTATCTATTTTATTATTAGACAGTTATTTACTTAACACTGAATAATTCTAATTTGCGACAACCCTATTAATATAATATAAAATACATTGAAAAGTTTAATAAATTAAATTTACACTTACTTACTTCAATGTCAGTGCCAATCTTTCTTGACCAACAGACTTGTGAAAGTTTTTTTGTTTTTTCTGTAGAGGTAACATGTGCAGTAACTCGTAAAACTTTTCAGTAGACATTCTAAAGTATGCCATCAACTTTTGCTGGTCACGTAAAACTTTTCAGTAGACATTCTAAAGTATGCCATAAACTTTTGCTGGTCACGCAATAACTAAGGAAACAAATGGTGGAATTCGTCTAAAATTTATCTTTTAAAAAAAAATGTTGTGTACCCAAAATCTATGCGTACGTTATTTCAACTCTTTCTCTACTTCGTGGAAGGCAACTGCCACAACAATGTCTTCATCTGAAGAGCTGTCCATTGCTACTGACCGTTGGTCCGGCCAGAGCGTGCCGATCCAGTGGGTTTTGTGAGTGTGGTGCCGTGCCATGCCAGGCCGGGCCGATCCAGTGGATTTCCTCCTCAAACGCCCTTAGACATTTGAAAACTTTAACATTTGACTTTGCCATTCGACTTTACGTTTGCTTTCCGAAATGTTGTTTCTTATGGAGTTTGACACAATGGAACTGCCAAAAGTAAAATCAAGCACTCTTGACTTGACGATTTCGAAAGTTGAAATTTAAAGTCAAAGTCATGTAGCCATTTTGCCAAGAATCTAACAGAGGTTATGCGGAAAGTGCGATATTTTATTTTACTGCGGTTTTAATCTCGTTATATTAGACGAAGTTAGTCTTAAATTAAATAAAAGGCAAACGAATATAATGCGAAGAGGAAATATATGAATTTACCTACATATTTTAATGAAGTAAACAAATGAGTTTTTTGTTTTGAAATAAACTTATAATATAAGTTTTAAGCCTATTACAAAAATGTAGGTAAAATGCATTCTTGAATATTATCATAATTATTTTCATAACAGGATACACATTTTTACGAAGCTCCAGAATCGATGTTCAACTGTCTGAACTCTGACTTTGCGATTATATTGTGTATTGACACTTTTGTCAGGTGAAAGGAAACGTAAAATCAAATGCTACAGTTTTCTATAGTGTAAGAAGCTTTAGTGTCGTCCGTATCGCCCCTTCGCTTCTCGACCTTGGACGCGGGGTTCCCACGGGGGACCATCCCACTCTTAACCGGGACTAGAAAAATTACATGAAAGGGGCAGCGCACCGCATTCGTACCCACTAAGTGTAAAAATATTTTGCATAAGAACTATTTCCAACCAGTCGTTACCAACACACCAATTTTCTCCCTGTTCTTATTAATATTTATTATAAGTACGATTATTATTTTTTATAAAATATAAGTTAAGGGTAAATTTATTGAAATAATAAAGTATATTTTTGCTAGCACGATAATAAAACCCTAGTGATAGATGACATGTTTATGAAACAACCAGACAAGTCATTAATGGGGTAATTTTTCGAAGCTGTGATTCAAAAGGTGTGAAAATACTGCAAATAGACTATACCAAAAATTGAACTAAATTGAACTTAATTTCAAGTCACGTGTGACTGGTTGACACAAGCACGACCTTGTGCATGGGTGTGATTATTGTGGTTCAACACCTCCCACGATGTCGCAAGAAATAAAACAAACCTAAACAGCACTTTAGAAACAATATACAACTATACTAGTGCCAAACTCAGTTTTAATTATCCTCTAGAAAGTGATGCAGTTTTGGTTGTTCATTGAATAATTCCTATGAGTGGGTTTTACCAGAAAATTGTGTTCAGTGTACACTGTGAAACTGAAGGCGAACTTGATGTAGCTTTGTACAAGCCAGAGGTGGGGCCGCGGTGGGTTAGCGGTTAAACTTTTTTTAAAATTTATTTCACTAACCCTACTTAGCAGTTCAGCCATTCAGGGTGTTCAATTGCAGCCTACAATGACTACTAAAATTTAACAAGCAGTATATTAGTTACATAGATTTTTTTTTAAGACTACTCGCCTGCCACCCTGGCGAACCGGGTTCAATTCCCGGCGGGGTCACTCCCGAATTTCCGCACGTGGGAATCGTGCCGGACGATGTCGCCGGTCGGCGGGATTTTCTTGGGGATCTCCCACTTCCCCCCGTCCCTGCATTCCGACGTTGCTCCTAAACAACTTAATACTTCCTCACCGGCTATTTTCACTCACCCACTCACTCAACTCTCTCCGAGCTAGAGCAAGCGTAGACGCATCTTGCCGGAAGTAGATGGTGAACGAAGCTTCCCTGCGCACGCCTGTGTCTTGGGAAACCCAGCCCAACGTGCGGCGAACGGTAAGTGGAGTTCCGAACCGCATACCGAAGGCGACCTTGACGAAGCAATATGGCGCGAGGCGAACCTTGGCCGTATCCAGCCCTGCGATGGTGCTTCGCATGCAGCTGTTACATCACACTTTATGAATCAAACCTTTGAAAAACCAATATATGTATGACGTGTTTTATACTTATGTTAACTTAAAAGAGCATGAAAGTAACTTACATTTGCTTAAATAAAAATCTTATTTCTATTTTATTTTTAAAATATATTTAATTAAAAATTAATATGAATCAAAACAGCGAGAAAATATGTCTGGTGGTAATATCTAGTAAGAAATAAATATTACGAAAAGTATTATTGTAGACTATTCACGGTAAAGTGAGCCCTTTTGAAAGCCCTCTCATTTGGAATAATATTCAATAAATATATTTGATTATATACTTAGACCTTAACTTCCCAGTGCGATGGAATATACGCACTTTACTTATTATATGGCAATATTTATTTAAAAAAAGATTGTTAAAGGATAACAAATGGCTGAAAGGTAAAAAGTAACAAGGGCCTCAAATGTACTCATTTGACTGTGAACAGCTTGTACACTGAGCGCGCACGAATACTGTGTGTTGTCTGTTAGTGGATTTTTCAGGACTCTATTTGCATGAGGCGGAGGAATATCCTGGACCGTCCGCACGCGTATGATTCCTACGCGTGTCCCTTATACACGACGTACGATTTGTGGCGGTATGGGGCACTTGAACAAGTATGAGCTTCCATAGTCGAGCGTACTCCGCGCCACGTAGCAGCTATCAAGTTGTTGTACTGCGAAATGGAGGTGGACTCGGAAATGCTAATTAGTGAAGTGGAAGAAAGGTCGTGCTTATGGGATCCATCTTGCAATGATTATAGGAATAGAGAAATACGAATACAAGTATGAGCTTCCATAGTCGAGCGTACTCCGCGCCACGTAGCAGTTGTCAAGTTGTTGTACTGCGCAATGGAGGTGGACTCGGAAATGCTAATTAGTGAAGTGGAAGAAAGGTCGTGCTTATGGGATCCATCTTGCGATGATTATAGGAATAGAGAAATACGAATACAAGTATGAGCTTCCATAGTCGAGCGTACTCCGCGCCACGTAGCAGTTGTCAAGTTGCTGTACTGCGCAATGGAGGTGGACTCGGAAATGCTAATTAGTGAAGTGGAAGAAAGGTCGTGCTTATAGGATCCATCTTGCGATGATTATAGGAATAGAGAAATACGAATGAAAACATGGAACGACATCGCAGAAAATGTGGTTCCCCATTGTGGAGAAATGAGGTAAGCTATTTTCAATGTTTAAAATGTAGTTGTATATAATGAATTTTACATTTAATTGTCCTATGTAGTAATGGTGTTGGTGTAATAGTTTGTACATACTTGTGGGTGGCCTGCATGTAGTCGGTATCAATTGTTAATGATAATAAATTTCAATACATATAAGTACCAATGCATGATTTCTACACGCTTCAACATAGAACAAATTACACTGTGAAAATATAGACTTACACGAGGAAGTTATTTAATCATAACCGCCATACTCTGTTGGTATCACAGTACTTATGAAATAAAACGATATTAAGGAAGCAAAGTCCTATGCAACTTAATAGATGTTGCTATGTAATGATAACCAAACTACTGCAATATGACATTATGCTACAAGTTGTGAAACAGCCTATTTTGGCTTTTGTATTTGATTAAATACATTTGAAAGTTGTGTGTTCCACTCCAAATTTGGATGAATGACTGTTAAGGTAGTAACATATTTAGTGAAAATTGGAATCCTGCTAAGGAACATTACCACAACTAACAAAGTAGTTACAAAGCTATTTCTAATCGAAGTGCATGTCTTATTACATGTCGGAGCACGCATGTCATTGTCTTCAAAACCAGTTACTGTAAGCATATCCTCAAAATTACATCCATCTCTAACTCTAAGGAGGTTATGTAGTAAGCAATATGTCTTTACAATGGACACAGCTAAATCTACATTAAGCGGGCGATGAAATATTCGCCATTTGTTACTAAAAATTCCAAGTGTCCACTCGATATATCGGCGGGCTCTAGTCAACCTGTAGTTGAAATTTTTTTCTTGTAGGTTAAGTTTTTTTTTTCTTTATAGGGTCTCATCATATGTCGCGACAGAGCAAATCTTCCATCTGCTACCAACACATACGGTAAGACAAGTCCATCAGTACCAGATAACGATGTTGCTGGAGGAATATGCAATTGGTGCAATTCCAGCTTCTTCAAAAATGTGGAGTCTTTGAAAACACTCAAATTGGAATTCCTCCCGTAAGCGCCTACTTCAGTAAACGTGAAACTGTAATTTACGTCAAAAATGGCCATTAGAACTATTGAAAAATAATGTTTGTAGATAAAGAAGAGAGACCCACTTCTGATTGGTTTGATCAACCGGATCATATTGCCGTCAAGTGCTCCGATGCAGAGTAGGAAATTGCCACAGGTTTGGAAGCTATTGCTAATATCGAGCCATTGTTGAAGAGAGGGTTCGGGTCGACATTCTTCTACAAACAGTTCCCATATTACGTGACACACCTGCCGTCCTATGACAGCAATTGTTGATATTCCTTTTCTGTATGTGTAGTGCTGTCTGTCAATGTATTTCCTCTAGCAAGGTACCTGGAACAAATACCAGAATCCATGCACAAGTATCTCCATTTTATGTATAGTCTCTATACCTAGGAAACCAAATGTATTGGTATTAAAAACATTGCAATAACACATTTCTATGTTCTTTATATTTTTATTGCTTTTATTAAAACGTTTAGTCTAAATGAATGTTAAAAAAATTGTTGTAAACATGCTCTACAGTGTTTCCTCGTACTCTGTTAATCATTTATTTTATTTAAGAAACGTATTTACAATAACTGGTTTATACATTGCTGACATCGGTTATGAACATAATAATATGGTAGGCCTAATTTCTATCGTCGTAAAATAATAGTAAACACTATTAAGCAGGGTTCTAAAATGTATATATTCAGTTTTTCATTTTGCAGCACACATTTCAATAAGCATATTAAGAAACCAGTTTCATGTGTATTTTATATCTTAATAATAGCAAGGCTTTGTTCGTTTTAACATGTTGCGTGACTTTTCATTCAAATATCTTTCGGATGGAGCTACAATCTACTCTATGTGTACTGAATTAGCAATGCACTGAGAGGCAGGCATGTTTTGTGTGTGTGTCTGTACGTGCTTAGGAAACAGGTAAAATTGTAAAGAGCTTCTTAATATGTCAAACTGAATTTTCCAAAAAAACAGGCTTTTTAGGTGTATTGAAATGCATCTCGGGTGCCCTGGAACAGTGTGTTCGGATTGTTTATTTAAAATATTTTATAGTGTGTTTTTTTTACCAGCTGTCAATAGAAAGAAACAAACGTCAATGAAAGTGACATATTCCTCGAACCACAACACGTTGGCGCGAAACATACCAAACCAAGTCCACACACTGTTCCACACACTGTTCGCAGCATATTTCACGCATACATTTCTTATAAAAAATACATGTTACTTTGAATAATTTACCTCCGATAGTACAACAACATTAATTTAATTGTTGATATTTGTTTTCAGTTGAAACACCTCAAACTCGGTGGAAGACTGCACGAGGTGCGTGTGCGAGAAGTAAGGCCAAAACAAATTACCAGCAAATCGGGATCTCAAGCAACCAAAGTTGTTAAGTACACTTTAAGTACAGTCATTCCTGGAACGCCTACACAGTCGAAGAACAGAAACAAATTAAGATACATCGACAGAAACCGAGTCTCAGATAGGAATAAGTGAGGAAGCAGCGGGCGATCCTAGCAATGAAACTGAAATTACGCCCAAAGAAGATGTCTCCAGAACTCGAGATAAAGAACCGAGGAAACATATACGAAATATCATTGCGTTTGAAGAAGAATTAATGAAGGTGCTCCGGGAAAGCAAATGAAAAGATGATGACCAAGATCTTGCATTTTTTGAATCACTACTGCCAACCTTACATACCTTCAGTACTGACCAGAAACTGCAATTCCGTGCGTAAGTGCTAAATGTGATAATGCGTATTAAAAATCCTACGCCATTTACATCAATACTTCCTAACACAACTCCCTTCAACTCACGTACCTCTTTTACGCATAATCCACATCAAAATTCATTACCTCTGAATATTTATATAGCTCATCATTCCCATTGCCGATTTCTAAACAATATGGACTCTCCGCAGCCGTCAAGTGTGGCATCTGAGATGAATCCCTCAACTCCCGTACAACAAGAGACCAACTTACGTTATCTGCAAACAGACTCAGCGTCATCTGTATCACATGTCCCACAAGATACACATCTACACAACGATTCTGTTTCATCCACTGGCTCTTGGACGTATTAATTGATGTGTAACCAATTTATCTGTCTGCAAAACAAAAGTGTTTGTAAGCCTATGCATATGTAAAACTATTTATGACCAGAGTGACCACAAATAATGTAACCTCTTAATTTGTAATATAATTAATTTGATTACGCAGGCTTTCAAGCTAATTTTACTAACCTTATAGATACAACAAGTCTCTCCGTAGGACATATGGGAATCCTGTTCGCTTTACACATTTGTAACCTGGAAGCAGTTTTACCGATGAGCTCACCAAAAGATGCGATCGACATACGAAAATAATTAAAAAATTTGTTTTCATCTTCACGCAACTCAGTGTAGAGAGCCGTGAAAGAGATCCCTTCAGTCCCCAGGTATGATTTATCGGATGAATCCACAAATGTTTTTTCCTTCTTCATTTCCTCTTTTCTGCTGAATGATATCCTACGACAAATTTTGCTTTCATCGCATCCATCTTGCTAGGAAAACTGCCATCAACTGGGCTTTCCGCGTAGCATACGCCCTACACCGGCGTAGCGCGTACCGCGTAGCATACACGCGACTGTGTAACCGGCCTAAGGGTTACACTGGCACGCGCTACAAGAGCGCCATCGCCGCTACGCGCAAGGCTCAGAACTGGCGTGCAGTGTTCTCGTAGTGCTGCTCGTACCTGTGGGACTTCCAGCGCTGACCCTGTCATTTTATTGACGCAAAATATGTATAGGCTGTTCATGGAAAACTGAGCACATTTGAAAGCCCTGCTTAAGATCTGCTTGTATACACGTTGTGTGTTCCTTCGCCTTGTAAAATCTACACTTCTATGCACCTAATCACTTTATTCATGCGTCGGTCAAATCAAACTGTGAAATTATTAGGACAGTAAATACTTTACAAATCTACCCATGTTTACAATTCGAGACATTAAAAAATCTGAGAGTTAAAAACGTTATATTATATTAATTAAAAAATAATTTACTAGCACTTTTTAATCGACGTTATAAGATATGCAACTACTTTCCATTCATCGTTACCCACTTTACTGCGGAATATCACTCAGTTTGTCCATTAACATATATGCATGCAAGGGCAGTGACTTTTTTCTAAGGTTCATTTCTAATGTGCTTTTTATAATGAACATCCTTTAGGAAAATTCAATACACGCTCTTTTCGTAGTTTGGCTCGCGTCCGGCTACTATGTTTTAAAATACTGCAATCTGAAAAAGAGCCGTTTTAAACTATATTGAAGGACTCCAAAATAATATTTACAGCGTGCGTGGTAACTTTAAAGTATCAATCCGCCCTCTTCTGGTGTAGTTTGTTTTTTCGTAAGTAATCATACTGGGGGCACGTTTGATAGTTTCGTCGAAAAAAACTAGAATTTCAGACACTCTGCAGTGCAGGGCAGGCAGAAATTAACCTTACAACAAGTACATTTGAAAAACAGTCTCCGAAAGAAAGCCCAACCACTTACTACACACACTCTAAAGCTAAAAACAATGAGTATTTCACTGTTTCAATCAGTTAACAGCACCTGACTTATTCAACAGTCATTTTTATCGATTTAACTTGTGTACTTGAGAAAAAACTAGAATTTCAGACACTCTGCAGTGCAGGGCAGGCAGAAAGAAACCTTACAACAAGTACATTTGAAAAACAGTCTCCGAAAGAAAGCCCAACCACTTACTACACACACTCTAAAGCTAAAAACAATGAGTATTTCACTGTTTCAATCAGTTAACAGCACCTGACTCATTCAACAGTCATTTTTGTCGATTTAACTTGTGTACTTGAGAAAAAAAATGGCCAGTTTCCCTTCATGTTGATTCCGTGACGTTTTTCAATCATTCATCAACCATTTCAGTTGCAGTTTTTTAGTGATTTGTTTTTTGACTATTGGATTAGTTAGACAAGCCGTATAAAATCAAATAGGAATGTATAAACTAATAATGTTCAGAAAATATATTTTCTTTAATGCATGTTTCGTCTTTTATAACACCATTTTACTAGGCAACACCTACTTTCATTGAGTTTTACGTCTTTCGTTTCGATTTCGCGTAATCATCATAACACTTGGTATAAATGTTTAAAATGCAATAAAGTTGGTGAAGTGAGTGCATTGATGCGAAGTTTTTGTGTATTTGTTGTAACAATTCTAATGTTACCAATAAAAGCAAAACCGAAATGAAAGGACGAACAATTTAAAGCTACATATTTTCGATATAAAAAAAGTATAATACACGTATTTTCCACCTTACATAAATGTTGTAAGATAACGGTTTGGAAGCGGAATACGGCGGGTACAGATCCTCGACGTAATGGACTTTACTGCTTAAATTAAGTTTAATTCCACAATATAAATATTGACTATCGTAAATACCTTTATTTCTCGTAGTTATATGGCTGAATTCCAATAAAACAATATTAAATTCACCGCACGCAGTTGTTTGTCGCTTATTCAATCAGTGGAATTGTTTCACTGAAACAACCATTGGTTTTCCACCGGTTCTTAGCAGAGCCATTTCCACTGATTCGATTAGTTGGATTTGACTGCGAATCAGTAGTTTTAAAATGATTTTCATTTAGAGTTTATATGTACAGGTGCCCCATAAATATTGTCCTTCGCTGTAAATCTGAACCAGTGAGAATTTCACTGTTTCAATAAGTCAAACGTATCTGACAGTTACAGCAGTCACTTCGGTGAATTTAACTGATGATCCAGTGAAAAATATGCCATATTTCCTTCACTGATTGATTCTCTGGCAGGTGACTGAGGCAATAACGGAGTTCGGAAAATGCGTATTTAATGAAATTATTATGAAATGGAAATCAATTAAACGAAAAGAGAGATGAATACGATTTTGTCTGCAGCATGATTTTACTAAACCGTCCTGTATGCTAGCAATATAATTTATGACAGACTAAATTCCACGAAGGACTCATCGAATCAGAAATACAAATTTCCAACAGATCCCAGCTATACTGGTGTCATAAAGAAATCAAATATCGAACTATTTCCGTACAGAATCTAGCTATCCTGGTGTTATTAAGAACGCAACTAGTTAATTAAATTTCGGTAGCAATATATAAATTGAATTACTTCAATTAAACGGCAGTCTTCCTAAACACATTAACGAGGGATTTGAAAACACGTACAAATTAGTCTACTTGATGCATATGCCTCTCAGTTCTACAAGTACCTTAAATTATTTTAATATACGTCCGTTCGATCGGGAGGTTGCTGTAGGAATGACGTCAGTATAGGATTTGTGGAGACTTATAAGATGTGTGTCGGGAGGGATGTTGATCGAAGGTGACTGAGCTCTATATATCCGAAAAGTGGGAGGACATTTCGGCGAAATAGGTATTGAAAAGAGAGGCGAATACGACTTACGTGCAAATACACAAAACTACGTGACAAATGGATTAAAATTATGTTTACGATACACGTACTAGATGAAACAAATATTTCCCCACGAAATAAATGAAAACTCGTACCAATATATAAACTACACCACTTGAACTAAACGACATAACATAAACGAATTGAAAACACGCAGGAATAAATAAATGAAACCGTACAAGCACCTCTCCCAAAACACGTCCGTCCGGCTGTAAGGTTGGTGAAGCAATGACTGACATGTATAACGTGCGCCGACTTATAAGCTGTTAGAGAGACGTCTGTTTCGAGCGCTGATTGGCAGGCGACTGAGCTGAAATTATGCGAAAAACTCGGAAATGAACAAAAAGAGAGGCGAATACACAACTACGTAACAAATGGATAAAAATCGTGTTTACGGCGCACGTACTTGATGAAACAAATATTCCCCTACAAAATATACTATAAAGGAATTACAGAAGCTATTTTCACATAAAAATTAAAACTCGGTTACTGCCCGCAGAAATTCCGATAACTTAAAGATGGAAGCATATTTATTAACAAACAGTATAAAGGCAAAAGTTATATTTCACGCAACAATAGCACGGACAAATAAATATTTCTCATGCAAACAAGTACTGAAAAAAACTTACCCCAGTGCCACATTTTAAATTATTATTAATTCACAATTTCACTTCCTGGGGAAAATAAATAAATAATACACTCGCATTATTTTACGTATTTTTCTAGCAGGAGAATAAATGATTTTTAACACAATTTCCGTCGAAGCGTAGGGAGACTCGGGTAGCGTGAAGAAGGAATTAATCCCGCAACACTTTATAGAAACAATGGATATTTTAAAAATTAATAAATCTAGGAACGATTTCAGATCAAACACTTGGTCGAAGTAAAACTATAGAATTATTAAAAAATAATGGACGCACTATATCGATCTGGTCTTAGGACACGAAAACATACCCAATAATAAAAAAAACAATTGTTATATTAAAATGTGTATATAATATCGCATGAAACGATAGCTGAAGACCGGAGCAGATATTGTTCGATGCAAACGTTTAACGAGAGCTGAAGCGTGTTGCTTGGATCCACAGATCAACTACCCCTTGGTCGTGGCACAGGAGGCCGGCAGACATCGTCCCGCCCGGTGAAAAGCTATTCCCTAAGAGCGGAACCAGGTATCCAAGTGTACAGAGAGTGGGTTGTTGTCAAACTAAGATGGCGGTGGAAAGCAAGGACCTGTGCCCTGTCCAGCGCTATACGCCCCCTGCCCTACCCCCTCCCACCAATCCCTAGCCAAGAGCACGTCCTTGGCTAGCTCGAGGGCTGCCTGCCTACCTAGCTGCCTCCCTCCCCTTGGGCCGTGAATTTTTGACTGTCACAGCGAGTTGACCTATTTGCAATACACTTTGCTTCCAGTGAATGTAATTTGACAATTAAATATATATAGGAAATCACACTGAAAAATTATCTCATAATCTATATAATTTAAGTCTGAAGTTTCATTAATAGCAAAAAAAAAAAAAAATAGAAATTAATTTTAATCCAAAAAAAAATCCAAGAAACTTGAAGTGGCAAGTATATTTTCCTGTAAACTTATAAAATTATTTCCCAGTAAACTTATTAATTAAAAAAAGTCACAGAAATCCAGGAAACTATGAATGATTTCGCACAAGGTAAATACAAGAGATATTTTCACTCACTAAATTTTTTATATTGAAGGAACACCGTATGCAAACACGTACCATTCTAGTTACCTAAGTTGCAACTACAACGTTAAAACAAACTTGTGTTAAAACGAAACGTCTTTAAATTCAGGAGAATGTGAAACAACACATTCAAAAGTTTCAATCTGTTAAATATTGGTGTATAGTAGAGAAAAATACATGTTTTACATGTAGACTTCTCTCAAATTTTTACTTATAACCAAAGTTTCATGTACATGTATAAAAGTTTCCCAGCCGAGATTTTCGACTACATTATCTACCATAAATATGTATATTTGAACAAATATAAACTTATTTTATTTAAAAGTAATATATTTCGACACAATATTAATGAAATACTATGCATCCAGGCGAAAATAACTTCTATCGGAGCTGTAATAGAGCAAATTTCAACAATATTTCAACAATATTTCAACAAATCTTCTAGAAGCCTCCAAATTGTAAAGGAAAATATCGGCCATTTTGTAATATTATACCCCATCTTTTAGGATAATAAATTCCGACATTCAACAAATTATTTACATCGTAAAGAGATACCCGAAACAAATAACATTATTCCATACGATTTATATACTCGACATAACGAATTATCAAACAAAACTTACTGGGAAAAACGAAATTCGTATTACATACATACATTAAAAAATACAACATATTTCAAACACCTATAAGACAATCACAGCTCAAAATGGGTTACTCAACAGACTAGCCTCCGATTAACACAATCGTTTCAGTAAACAAAGTCTTTAAACATTCATTACAAAATACTTCAAAAAACCCATCTTTCCCTTTTATATTCCTAAAATCAATTATTCTTTATTCATTTTAATCGAATAACAAGTAAAGACATATTCCGTCTTAACATATGTAGATTTAACCCCATGGTGAATAAGTAGGCATACTTCCGCAGTTAACATACAAATATTAGAGAGGAAGACATTTTTATCATTATTAATTAAATCCGCTACTGTTTAAAACATACGTTTAAACAGAAACAATTTTGTCGACTTTCTGACAATGTGAGCTGAACATCTATTCGGAAGTAAACTTTCTCCTCACACCGAAGATTATTCATTTAATCGACATTGATGGAAATGGAGGCAGCACCGAATAAACTACTCTGCAAATACTGCGGGAAAATACACACGTTCGCCTACAGTGCTCGTAGACATGAAAATAGTGAATGTTTGAATAATGCATCTCGGGCCATTCTTAACTGCAAAAACTGTTGTTGTTGAGCATAATTATTTCCAACAATATTAAAATAGTTATGAAAACCCTCAATGTGAGCATTCAATGTTTCTTTCATTCATTGAAAAAATTGAATGAAATTGGAGTATAATCAAATCTCTATCATTCTTCGCAGTTTGGATGTCTATCTTCAATTCCATACAATAGTCTTTGAACATATTTTCTTTGAGTTCTTATGACATAGCAATCATATTCAAAATTATTATCAAATAATTTTAAAAGAACAAAAGTTGGATTTAAATTTTTATCTTGTGTTTGCTGTACAACATGAGCTGCCATTCTCTGATTACCTCATTTCTGTGAATTATTTCATCTAATGCCATATTAAGCGACTCTCTTAAATGTTCACTATTATATTTTTTCTTTGTAACTCAAAGATGAAATCTCTGCTCAACAAGTTGAACAATTCATTTGAATTCACCAAACTACAAGATCTAGAAAAAATAAATGGTTTACTGCTACGGATTTTGAAATTTATCAATCTAATTTTGGTGAAAAAAAAAAATTGTATTCTAGATGGCAAGTTTAAAATTTCATTGCCAGAGCGCTATGTGAAGTTATTAGATAAAAATTCTTTGAAACTACTAAATGAGAATGAAGTTTTTATTTCATATAAAGGTTTAAAAGTAAGGAAAAATGGAAAATGTATGCTTGATATAGAGTTCTCTTAAGTGCATTTTAAGAATTAGTTAATTTTTAAAATTATTTTTAATAAATTTGTTTCTTTATAAATAAACATGTCCGCACCTGTCTTCCCCTTCAGTTTGACTAGCATTTTAAAAGGTGGCACTGGCTCACGGCCACCTTCATATAGATTAGATAACGCCTCTGAAGATCTAAAAAAATTTGTTAACAAATTTCATTCAAATTTACAAAGCTTACAATTATCACTCTTTGATAACATTGACGATAAATATGAACTTCGAGAAATGGGTGAATATCTAGAGCAAATAGCAGAAGTGTTAAAAAAAATTAGTAGAGTAGCGAATATAACATATTTGTTTCTGTCTATTTTATTTGCGTCAACTTTTTTGGGTAGCTGTGTTTCACTGCCACTTGAATATATAGAAAATATTTAGAATTCTTATTAATGGATATGGTTTATATACAATTATTAGCAGTTTGTTTACTGTTTTTATTTTTTTCCTTATCTTAATCAATTTCTTGCCTTATAAATGAAAATGGAATCATCACCCTCTTACAAAATGGAATATAATACCATATGTAAGCAATGTAAAAAATGTGGTGAAGTTTTAAACACTGAATGTTTTCCACAGCATAAACACACAAAAGATAAGCACACTAACACCTGCAAAAATGAATAAATGAATATTCTAGAAGTCGCTATAATTTATATAAAGAGAAGTTACTATGCGAATGTGGAAAATCTGTTTGCAAGGTAAATCTCGAAAAGCATGAAAATAATAAATTGCACAATACATATGAAACTTTACAAGGTGATCATTCAACCAAGACATGCTCTGGATGCAAGGAGAATAAGCCTATCATTTCTTTTGCGTCTCGTAAAAACACAACAGATAAGCATTATAACACTTACAAAAAATGTTATACCGAATATGCCAAACGACATTATGAGTCAAAAAAAGAGAAAGTACAATGCGGATGCGGAAAATATATTTATAATCATTCTCTAAAAAAGCATAAAAATAGTAAATCACACAATGCAGTGATAGATATTCTAAATGAAAGTCGGAGGAGATGTTTCGGTCTTTGGTTTCTGGGCAGGAGTTTGGCTGCTGCCAGAAGATGCCTCTTTGATATCGTGCCCCTGCCTCACCCTCCGTTCGAGAAGACACCCTACTCTTGGCACTGGGACTTGTTCCTGATTGCCCACCAATTCTTCCCCGGGGAAGAAACTTGCTATTGTGAATACGTCAAGACTGTTTACCTAATTTAATTTTCAAGAAGGATTGTTACACATGCTGTGCTGTGAACTGTACTGTTTGTTTGATTGGGGAGACTGTTCCGTATGTGATACTATCACTTTTCTTCAACTCTTCTTGTTCTTCGCGTGCCTTTTTATTTAGACTGTTTTGTGTATGTACTGTGTTATGTTTTTTTTTTTAAGGGTCACCAGAGTTTATCATGAACACACAGTCTTTTAGTTTTGGACAGTGGGGTACAATTTAGGGCATTTACCACGCGCAGCGCTGATGGTTTCGCTTCTCACCGCTCAGGTCCGTTTTCCTACTCTTTCCCTTTTCCCTCTCCCCCTGCCCCACCCGGTGTGTCACATGGTAGGTGTTTGAAGTGGATCTACCTTGGGCGGTTCCTACGAGCACTACCTCAGCAACCACTCGCCTATAACTTGTTCTGCTACACCACACGTCAGACTTCCCAACACAATGATTGAGTGCGACTTCGAAATTATAAAGTAAAACTGGCACAGTGCATTAGTCTTTTGATTAACCTGGTTCAGAATTTATTCATTGTTCGTTAGTGTAATAGGATATCCATGTTGGGAATTTCGCTGGGGAGCTGTGGTTAGCACGTGTAATTGGGCTTGTTTTTGGCATGTTTGTAGTGTGTAATTGTAGCTGGATGCGCGATCGAGTGGTCTATCATTTTGTGTTTTTGATACCTTTTGTAGCTTATCATGTATTTAATAATATTTTTTTTTGTAGTTGCCATGCATACTTGGGAGTGTCCCAAGTGCGTAGTATAGGTGTTGGATCGCTTCCCCATTCGGCACGCCCGGCCATATTTTATTTGTATGTCGCTTGTCCACAGCTCATGCCTGGGTAGAGAAAGTCATTAATCCTTTAAAGTGTTTGTCTGATTTTTAATATTCAGGTGCCTTAACGCTCCGTATGTTTTTACTGGGTGCCAAATGAATAATATATATATATATTTAGTAAAGTTTTATTGCAGCTTTTAACGTGTTTATTTTTAGAGTTGCACCCTCCGGTCGTGGTACACTTGCTTTGGTAGTTTCAATAATAATCATTAAGTATGCTGCTTTCAAATATAAATTTAGTATTATTCTAGTTCAAGGAAATGTGTAAATATTTAGCAGTGACTTTGGGTACTTTCGTCGAATGGTTTATCGACGTATTAATTGTAATTAAATGTCACCTGAATTTTCTTTATAAATTGTTTGTTTTGTGGCATGCCTTTTTGAGGTTCTAATTTAATTGAAGTGTTCATAAAACAGTGCATTGGTGACTTTACACTTGGCTCATTGTTAACGGCGTTGTTTCCGAATGGCCAATTACGCACCTGGTAACATGTTGGGCTTATGGTGGAAATGATAATTAACGGGAGTGCCCATGCTACCTGTACGACTAGAAATTATTGTCTCAAAATGATCAATACTGACAAACAATCCTTCTTCTCTCTCTAATTGTTTACTTATTTATTTTGCACCGAGTACAGGTGTGTAAAACATGAAAGTTTTATAGAATGTTTAGATATTTTTTATATTGGGCTGAGCAAATAAACCAAGCCGAAATTGAATAACTTTGTGTACTGATTTATATATGCTGTACTCTGCTTGTTTTGATATACGATTGTGCTGAAAGTCAGTGCAACAATTATCGAACAAAAACATGTAGAGTATGTAATAAGGATAAATCAATAAATTTATTTTCAATTCATAAAATGACTAAGAATAAACACCTATCAAAATGTAAAAAAATCTTTAATGAGGAATATATCATGAAGTTAAATATTAAAATAGTTTATTAATCATTTATAATTAATGTAATTTCTTGTTCGATTTTTATCCCTTGATATTTATTATTTTTATATTTTTATTTACTTTATTTTTTCTAATCTTATTAAATTTGTTTTCTTAAAAATAAACAAATGTGATGATGTTCAATTCAATAATAGATCTGAGTGAAAAGATAGTGCATTATTTGAGAATTATAGGTAAAGAATTAAACAAAAAATTTGTACAAATTAAGTAAAGATGATTTAATTACAAGTATTATTACACAAAATCTTCAAACAAGCGAATGTAAATTTAAAAACCTACAGAGAATCTAAATGATATAAAAGTTGTGGAATTAAGAGTTAAAGCTAAAAGTTTAAAAATAAAAAATGTATAGCAGTTTAAAAAATATGAATTAATTACAGCTATATCAAACGAAAAAACAACGAATAAATGTACAAATGGACCTTTTTCAGGCTACAAAATAATCAGAAATAAAAATAAAAAAATAACTGAAAGAAATATTCCCATTTTCCAATCAGATATTTGCAAGCCCAAAAAATGAAAGTAAAAGGAATTTACCCTATTTAATTTATAATGTTAAAGAGTAAAATTAACATTTCGGTAAAATCTTTCTTTAATCAAAAATTTTTTGACGAGTGTGACGAAAAGAAGATTCAATTCGAAATACGTAAGGTCAGCCGTATTTTCATTGATGATTTCAGCATTTGGCAAACCAAATACAACATTCGCATAAATAATTTACAAGGAGAACCATTAGAAAAAAATGGATGCCGTTCGAAATACAGTTCATGCAACAATGAAAACTGCAAGAAAAACAACCGGTTATAGAAATAGTGATCAAATGAAAATATATGCAAATAATCAGAATTTTCACCATACAATTTCGGCCGCAATAAATGGCAATTTGAATGACGACAATTTACTTACTCAAATTGAAATAAAATTTACATCGAATGAAAATGTAGGCATAAATGAAACTACTTTTGACATAGATGTTTATAAAATTCCAAAAGGAGGAAAAAGTAAAGAAATTTTTAATTTAACTAAATATATAAAAGCAAAACAGTGTATTAATAAAATTAACAATGATGATAATTTATGTGGACCCAGAGCAATATTTATAGCTTTAACATACACAAATAATATTATTTTTGTTAGAGAATTAACGAATAATGAACTCCTTTACATTAAAAAAAGGAAGAAAATTGCAAGAAGAATAGGCTCGTGAACTTTGCAAAAGAATGGGGGAAAATTGCGAAATTGGTTTCAGTTTGGAAAATATTATGGATGCAGAAAATTTTCTAAGTGTTCAAATTAAAATTGTTTCAGCTGCGCATTTCAATTCAATTATACAATCTGGTAAAAATAACCAAAAACTATTTATTTGTATTTACATTATGAACATTATGATAGTATTAATAGTATGAAAGTATTTTTAGGTAGTGTTTATTATTTAAAAAAATTTTGACAAACCATATAATAATAAAGATCAACATGAGTGTGAGAGAAATAATAAAAAATTTTCTATTTTGTACAAAAAACCATAACACAATAAAGTTTGGGAAGGTGAAGATCGTATTACAATATATTGTCAAAAAAATAAAAGAAATTGTTTTGGAAAAATTGGCTTTTTATAATCACGATGATGTATGTAAGACGGTTTATAAGTCTAAAACTTGTAACAAAATATGTTTGAGAAATCAAAAAACACGAATGTGGCTACGCCAAATGTTGGAATTGTGAAATTGTTAGAACCGATGAACATAAATGTTATATGCAAGAGAAACAGCAAAAAGGTTTTCTTTGTATAAAAGATTGTACTTGTATATGGTAAAAACAACGGAAAAGTTATAAATTGATCTTACACTGAACAATATAACTTTTTTGACTACGAAGCCACTCAAGATACTGGTTTTCGCACACCAAACTTTATATCTGTTCAAGGTTTTTATGGTAATAAAATAAAGGATGTACATTTATTGCACACAATTCCAAAGGCTACAATTCATATTTTATTTTACAATATTGTGTTAGAAAGAGTTTAAAACCTCAAAAAAAAATATCATGGTTAAAAATGTATACAACTTAAAATAAAGAGTCTAATTATCAAAATAATTGATAGTATAAACTTTATTGAAGCTTAAAAAGGGTATATTCCACACTTTTCAAATAAACCAGAAAATCTAAATTATATTAGAAAAATTCCTGCTACAAAATATAATGGAGTCGATACAATGAAACAAGAACAATGAAAAGATTTTTTTTAATGGCATGCTGAAAATTTTAATGATAATTATATTTTCGATTTAAAAAAAGACCTTGCTGAATATTGTGATTCTGATGTTGATATTTTACGACGTGGATGATTTAAATCTAGAGAATCTTTTCTAGAAATAGCTATTATAGATCCAATTTGTTACATAACAATAGTGGGTGTTTGTATGACTGTTTATAGATCAATTTTTGTTATGAATTATACTATTGGTGTAGTTAAATGTGTAGTAAAGAATCAATTTCGTGGTTAAATACATATCCAAATGTTCGACATGCATTAAATAGCTGAGAAGTAAATATTTGTGGAGCAAAAGTTGATGGTTACGACGAAAAACTGAAACATTATATCAATATCACGGATGTTTTTGGCATGGTTGTCAAAATTGTTATTTTCCTGATACAATAGATAAATGAAACAATGAAAGTATGGATGATTTGCTTGCTAAAACAATCAATCTAACAAAAATTTTTAAGACAAAATGGTTACAAATTAAGGGAAATGTGGGCTTACAAATGGAAAAAACGATTTCCTACAAAAATAATATACAAGAAAAAACTAAAAATGTAATAGAACGATTGCCAAAGGCTTCAAAATTGAAAGTTTCAGGAAAAAAATTAAAACATATAGGTATATGTAGTTTGTACCCAATAGTAATGTTTTATGATTATTATCCAGTTGGTCATTCAATTAAATATTTTATCCTAAATATTACGACGAAAATTGGTTTGGATTGATTAAATGTAAAGCTTTACCACCAAGTACCACCATGTACTACCTATTCAGTTACAAACATTGTTTACTTTATGTTCAAAATGTGTTGTCGAGAAGGACAATGTAAACATAGTGATAAAGAAAGATCAATAAATGGAACTTGGACAACATAAGAACTAAATAAAGCTATCAAAATAGGTCACGAACTACTTAAAAAACTTGAAGTATGGTATATCAACCAAAGAAGTAATAACATGTTCAGAAATTAAATTAAAACATTAATGAAAATTGTATTAGAATATAGTCCATGGGAAGATTATTATAAATCAAAAGAAGAACATACATATATGTTATTAAACAAGAACAAGATATCAATTTAAACATTGAAAAATAGAAAAAAAATTCTGGAAAATGTGCTGTGGCCAAAAATTTGTTTAAATTCACTTTGGGGAAAATTTGGACAAAGTAAAAGTTTGACACACCAGAATATGTTACTGATCCAACTCGTTGGTACGAATTGTTATTAAATGATATAATAGAAATAAATAATGTTGTTTACATCAATAAAAAACAATTGAAGTGTCATATAAATACAACAATAATTATGTAGAAGTTAGCAATGGAACACATATATTTATAGCAACTTTTACCAATTAAAATGTAATATTATGTTTATACGAAATGTTGGATAAATTAAATTATAAAGTATTATATTATTACATAGACAGTTCAGTTTACATTGATGATAGTAAAAATACTGTAAAAATGGGTGGCATGCTTGATGAATGGACAGACGAATTTGGACGAAATGATAATGGTGTCGAATAGATAAGTACATGATCAAAAAGTTATGGTAATGAAACTTTTTTAGGAAAACAAGTTACAAAATTTTAGGATTCACTCTTAATCACGAAAATGCTTTACGATTAAATATAAATTCTGACCGAATTAGTACAAAAAAATAGGAAAAAAATTTACTACAAAAACCATATTATTACAAGCGACAAGGAAACAAAAAATTTGGTAAATTAGTTAATGGTAAAAGAATTTGAATTTGACTATGATAAATGTATAATTTTGAATTAAATAGATAATGTTATAGATACATTGCCATGGGGATATTAAACAAATCTATTTATTTATAATTTTAATTAATTTTTCTAATATGTTATTATATTCTATGTTATATTCTTTATTAATATATTCTATATGATTATAATCTATATTATATTCTATATATACATTTTATTTTTTAAAAATTCTCTAATATTATAAACATATTCAGTTTCTTAAATAATATCAATATCAGAGCCATCAAAATCAATTAGTATACCATTTTAGTCTCTAATTTACAAAAAAAAATGATTAAACAACTCATTAATAATATGATAACAAATTGGATATGTGGGCTCATAAATAATATTATATCTAAAATCAAAATTTTTTGGTGGAAAACTAGCAATTATGTCTGTTTATAAATGGTTAGACTCATCATATTTAATAAACAAGTCATATGCTAAGTTACAATGCATATTTATTGTTTTAAAAGGATCAAAATTAGGTAATTTAGTACATGTAAGCAATTTTTTCTTTTTAAATAATTACATTTTTTTTTTCAAAACCATGAATATCAGATATTCTATCATCAAATTTAGAACTATTTGTTGATAGTTCAATGTTATTAGTTGAAAAAGGTTCAAATGAATTTATAGTTTCTTTTAATGATTTAATATTGTTTGCCCTCTAGGTAAATGTATAACTTTATTATCTATCAATGTTATAGTATTATTGTTTATATTTGGAGATACAAATTTTGCATGAAGAAAATTAAGGCAATAGATTTTTCTTGAAGAATTATATCATAATGCAGTTTCTTCATTAATATTGAACTATTATTTGTTAAATTAAATACTTTGTTATCCATTTAATAAATAATTATTTAATTAAATGAAAATAGTGTATTGGAGTATGGGTGTTTTAATTTCCAAAGAAAAAGCTAAAATAAAAAAATTGGCAGCTTTTGCCCAACAAAATAACTGCCATTATAGTTGATCCAAGTAATAGTGAGAAAACTAATTTGATATAAAATTTTATTTATAAAATAGGTTGTAACATTTTAATAAACTGTATGTTTGTTAAAAAGTTAAAATCAACCTAAATATTTTCAGTAATAAAAATATATTGATTTATTCTTCAAAATGCCCAAAGTTAAAGAAAAATGCCATACATTTTAATAATAATGACGAAATAACACCTTTAGAGCAATGTGAAAATGATTCTCTGTTTATACCAGATGTTATTTTACACAATCAAGATATAATTCGCGATTATTTAAAGAAGAAGACAAAAATATTGATGTGTTTTATTCAGCTCAAATGTTTTCCAAAATATTTAACCAATTGGTCATAGATAAAACTTTTTTTTTTACGAGATGATACTAATTTGAAACACATTTATAATGATTTTGTTGATGGTGATATAACTTATAAAAATTTAAAGATATTTTGGTAAAATGTTGGACAAAGAATATGGCTTTATAACATTATGTTTAAGCATACAAGTGAAAGAAGGTAAGTATAGAAATAAAATTAAAGACTCTTATTTTTTAAAAATATTTTTCATATTTGTAAGCCAAATGATCAATCTATTAAAAATTTTTTTTAACATAAAATGTGTCTTATGAACATAAATGTTTAATGTTGAACATGTTATAATAACCAGAAACATATGTTAAATGTAATGTTGAATGTGTGTAATGAATGGTAAACATATTTGATTAAAGTTAAATGAGAAATTAAAATATGTATTTGTGTTGCATTTGAAACATATAATTTCGTAAATATATTTAAAAATAACAAAACAGATATTTTAATAATCCATGAATTATGAGAATTATCAAAACATAACCATACTGCATACATTTCATTACCTTTAGTTTTTAAGACTGTTTCAATCAAATATTCATCGCTCATTGCAATCACTTGTGCAGCAACAGTTATAGTCAATTATATGGTGCAGTATTCCATTTGCAACTTTGCTATAGTGTATTAATCAGAATAATTGGTGCTAATTAATGTTAATCCAAATAATAAAGAATGGGTAAATGTTTTGTGTAATTGTGAAACATACACGTATTTTTTAATACACTCAAATATTTTAAAAATCACATAGCCTCATGTGTGTAAATTTTAGATTTTTATTTCTCGAATTGTCTATATAAATAATTTGTTTGTATTTTTTCAATTTGTCAAAGAGAAAGTAAATTATATGGGGAGAATTAAAGTTTTTTGCTGGAATTGTGTATGCCATATTTGTGAACCTGTCACAAAAATTTTCTGCAGAAATCTGCTAATTTTGAATTATTTCTGTTTGATGTTCAATGTCGCGATGTCGTGAGCAGAGGTTGGATTTTTGTATGCCTTACACAAAGAAGAACTATTGGGGTTCCTCGAAGACCATGGCATACCTGTTGATGCAAATGTTACTTTGGCCGAGCTGCAGAAAACTGTGGTGAACTTTTGGCAATCCCGTCTCAAGTTGCAGGTGCCATCCTTCCAGCAGGCGGGCTCAGTGAGTGTTGCAAATTGGTTTTATTTACATTCCCAGAATATTAGTAGATTGTTTAACATTTAATTGGAAAGGTTTCCCTTTTTAACATCCTTGGATCCCGCTCATATTTTGACCTTCCTGATTGCCATCGATAAGTTTGCAAGCTTAGGATTGTGCACTGAACACGAGCTGTTAACAGTTGTTACTATTAAATGCGAAGGTTGCACATTGCAATTGTTGCACGAGGAAATTGTTACTCTTGAAGGGGGGAACCCTTGAGTCATTTAAGTGTCGTGTTTTGCTAGTCTTGTTTCCACCATGAGTGAAGCGACAGGCTGAACGTGATATTTTTTTTACAGGTTTCAGCGCCCCTTAAAAAAAATTTATGATTTCATCGAGTCAATATGTGCATATCACATGGATTTGGGTTTGCGACTTCCAGAAAGTGACTTAATCACTATTATAATTGACCATTTAACACCTTATGTTCGTGCACATTGCATGCTGATGTTTACCGTCATAAACTTGCAGAATTGAGACTATTTGCAACTGATCTTCAAAGTCGTTTAGTAGTCTCGAGAAAATTGATGGCTTGCCACCCTCCCCCTCCTCGCGATCAGCTGGCCGGTCTTGTCTCATATCCACATTTCCACAGTCAGGTACCGGGTTGTCTGACAGCATTGTACCAAATGTTACACTAGGGGACATTTTGTAAAGGATTGTCCAAATAGCAGGCGCCGCTTTGCATGGCGTACTTATTTCTGCTGCGGTGAAGTCGGACACCTTCGGAATGCGAGTAAGAAGGTGGAAAACGGTTTGTGACTGGTAGTCAAAATGGTAGTCAGTGTGTAGTTACTTAATGTTCTGTGCTAATCACAGTTAGCGGTAACAATTTTCCCGCTCTTGTGGACACAGGGGCCACACACTGTGTAATAAGTAAATATATTTAAATTCACTTAATAACCTCTAAATTGATTTCTAAGGACTAAGGGTCTTGTTTGTAGTAGTCAGAAATGTTTGGTTGTAACAAATGGCGATTTACTTCGTAGTAGTCAGGTTGTAAATTTCCATCTTAAAATATCAGTTGGAACTTCCCCATCTGGGTGTTCCCCAATTTGTCTTATGAAATAATCGTAGGTTTGGATGTCTTAAGTAAGTCTAGAGAATCCGTTAAATGTGATGAGTATTTTCTGTTCTTTCGTTTCACCCCGAATATCCAGGTTACTTTACAGATTGGTTGTTAACCCGAAATATTTTCTCCCTTAGTCAATGACAGTGCAGAAGTCGAGTTTCAATGTAGTTTGGATAATTGGTGGCAAGAATTTTCTGACATCATTACTTCGCGAATTGGGATGTATGACGTCCTTTCCTACAAGTTTATGCTAATAGACTATGTCCTGGTTAGGGATTGTCATTTTCGTTGCTCTCCTGGGAAACTGCAAGCATTTAGGTAAATCAATAATTTATTGGAGACTGGTGTAATAGTGCCGTCCACCTATGACTACTGATCTCCCAGTTTTTCGTTCTTAAAAAGGACAGTAACAATTATTTATTGGCGGTAAACCACGCTTTAGTGATTAAGAAGATACGTAAGGACCCATTCCCTTTGCCTACTATTGTTTGTGCCCTTCAACACCTTGGTAAGACTCGAGTGTTCTTTGTACTCGACCTAAACAATAGTTTTTATTAGTGTTTGTTGAACCCTTTGGGTCGCAAGGCGTTTAGAACACTATGGAGTCAATTTGAGATTACCAAAATACCTATGGGATCCAACATTGGTAGCCAAGCCCTTTCTAGAGAGCTCGACCATGTGTTATATGATTTTATATTTAAATTGGTATTCAATTTTATCGATGATATAATTGTTTACAGTAAAGATTATGATACCCATATTGAACATTTAATCTGTATATCTGGAAAAAGTTTCCCTAGGCACCAAGAAGGTGAAGTTTGTGGTTTACTTTTTGAGTGAAGGGCAGTTGATGATTGATCCAGATAGAGTGGCCCCTATCATAAATTTCCCTCAGCCTAAATCTATAAGGTTGTTCAATAATTAATTGGTATTCCGGGGTACTATTCCCATTTTATCGAATGTTTTTTTTCCGAAAGTTGTGCTCCCTTTCATTATTTGAAAAGGAAAGTTGTGGAATTTCATTGGAGTTCGGCGCAAGAAGCATCCTTTCAACAATGTAAGGAGAAATTATCTGCACCACCAGTTCTTTGTATTCCGGATTTTACAAGACGTTTTACTGTACAGGTTGAAGCATCATACTTGGCTCTTGGGGTCATCCTTAGTTAGCATACGCAAATATGGTAGGCATCTATCGCCTTTGCCAACATAAATTTGGCTGAGAGTGAGCATCATTTGGGCACTTATGAAAATGAGACACTGGCTTGTATATTCGGACTTGAAACATTTGCATCATATATAGAACATGATGAGTGCGACCAAAATATTGATAACCAAGTTTTGAGCTGGGTTCTGAGTCACCCACAACAGCCAGATAAGTTGGGCCGCTGGGTACTTCGTCTCACCTGTTTTAGATTTAAGATCCATCGTGTTAAGTGCTCAGACAATCAGGAGGCAGATGTGTTATCGTAATTGTACTATCCAGTGGACTTTGAGGTACCTGAAGTTGATTTGTTGCAGGCCTGCCTTTCCATGATACAAGTTTTCCAGAATTTTTCGTTAAAATTCGTAATGTGCAAAATGAGGATCCTTTTTGTAAACAAATAGTTCATGATATAAATAATGGTCTTACGGTTCCCTGTGTCATTGAGAATAATATAATTTATTTGACTGGAAAAAATTCCTCTGCTTTGAAAATATTGATTCCCAAAGCACTGAGGGCGATGGTTCACTCATATTTTCACGTCTCGGTCTTTAGAGGTCATTTGGACATGAATAAAACTTTTAATAAAATAGCAATCCATTTTGCTTGGTCATCTATTAAGATAGATGTAACCTCGTATATGCGAACATACGATGCTTGTCAAAATTGCAAGCAACCTCTGCGAGCTAATTTCGGGCAGTCAGTGATTCAGGTTCCTCCTGCTCTATGTAGCATGGAGCATCTTGATGTTTTCGTTACCCTCGTTCGATCTAAGAAGAGAAATGTTTGTATATTGATTCTCCTTCACAGATTTACTAAGTTTTTTATTTTGCTTCCATTACATAATATGAAGGCATCCTCTACAATAAAATCATTATCAGAACAGGTTTGGAAAATTATTAGCGGTTCTATGGAGATTGTTACAGACAATGCAAAATATTTTACATCTTATTTGGTTAAGAATATGTGTTTTCGCTGGGCGATGAAGCACTACACTTCAAGACCGTATTATCCCAGGGGTAATCCGGTCGAAAGAGTGAACAAAAATCTAAAGGCCTTTCTTGCTATTTTTATAATCACGATTATGCCTTGTGGGATAGTGATTTAATTTTTTTTTAGTGTAGGGTTCAACAGTGCCTTCTACGATTCTACTGGGCTCCCTACATTCTTACCATTTTTGGGTCGTCCCTTGACACGTCCCTTATTAGATTTATGGAACATCCCTTCCCTGGCCACTCCCCTTAGCGACACTAACCAGGACTGCCTGTCGGAGGAGGTTCATAGCAGACTCTCCACAGCGAAACTTGTTGTTGCTGCGAAATTAGATAAAGGTCGTATTCCCGGTAATTATAAAGTGAGTGATCCTGTTCTGTGTAAAAGTTATCTTCTTCCCGATTCTAGTAGAATTCTTTCTTCAAAGCTCCTTCCCAAGTTTAATGGGCCTTGCAAAATATTGAAGTTCTTGACAGCCAACACTGTACAACTGGTTTCTTTTAATAATTGTAGATTATATGGGAAACGTCATTTATCCCATTTGAAACTGTACAAGCAAAGATAGTTGCATAACTTTTAATATTATTTTATTGACTCCTTTTTATCTAGTTTAGTGGCTGTGGCCCCATACTTCCCTTTTCCTTTTTTACTTTTCATCCTTAGGATTCCTTGGTTAAGTTTATCCTTTCTTTTTCATGCTCATCGTTCTCCACCCTGCCCATGAGACGAGCTGAGTTGAGTGCGATCACCGATACCAGAGCAGCCTCTGGTGGTCCTAGAAGAACTGTTCCTGTGGATGCCTACTCGCTTTGGTGGTTGTTGTCTCTTGGGCCGGCCCGCCATACTTCCCGAGAAGAAATAACTTGAAACTGCTGGATGAGAAGATTCCGGCTTTTATTCATCCCCGAGGATGCTCTTCGTATTATCTGAAGATTATTTGAATTAATATATTTGGAAGATATACGTAATTGTTTTGATGTCGATGCTGTACTACGTATTTTCGTCGTGTATTTAAAGATCTAATATACTTCTTTCAGTTTAAAGAATCTTGATCTCTTTATGTGTACACTATGTAATAATTTTTCTGTGAACTGTGATTGATGTACTTGTACTGTATGTGGTTACCAGGGAATAAATAGGGATGGGGGTTGCGACAGCGATAGTGTCGCGGGCATTTCGTTGTTATGGCGCTCTGAACATTCACCGAGCTCTTTAGCGAGGCTCGATCCATTCCTAACTACCCTGCTTATCCCCTCTCCCATTACCCTCCTTTGCCGGGGTCTTCGTCTATAAATAGGAGTGTTGCTCTACTCTCCCGCTTCTTCTACTTCAGCTGTGATTATGCCAACTTCGCGGACATGGGACGTCTGCTCTATAACTTACAAAATGTCTGAAATATATAAGTGCTAAAATGATGAAATGGTTTCGTGGTCTGTCAACGAGATACAGAGCAAACAGCCTGAGGTAAGTGGTGGCCTCCGGTGACCTTTGAGTATACTGTTCATTGGAGTTTTTAGAATGTGTTTTAAAACCATAGTTGGGCTTTGGTGTTGCATAATTGGTGTGCCCATTGTAATATTCATATTTTTTGTGTAATTTTGCTTGGTTTGTGTTGCAACCAGTTTGTGAGGGCATAATAATTTTCAGGTTTTACTTAGACTTTTCAAAGTAGACTTTGAGTTTTAAATATTGTACCCACGAGTTATAGTGGTTGGTGGGTGATATAAGATTTATATTTTGATGTGTGTGGTTTTATAGAACCCAAGTTTTGGTAGGGCTACTCGTTGCCTTGAGAATTCGAAATTGTTTTAAATTTGTAAATGTCCCTTTTGTGAGGTTCAGCTGTATTGGACACGCACAACGTGTTGCCCCTCTTTCTCGTAAATTTTCATGCTTGGTAAAGTAATAAGAGATATTTGATATTATTATTATTTTATCTTGTTTGGTTCATGTAATCAATGTTAAAAGGAATTTCGTGTGCTAATTTTTGTGCTTGGCATATAACTAATTTATCTTGTACGGTTTATGAATTAAAAGTAAAAGGGAATCGCGTACGCGAGTTGAGAAAGATGTTAAATTCTCCATTATCATTCAGGAATGGACACCCCATGTAAATATATTTTCTTCAATATACAGTGTTTAGCGAAATGAAAGTTAATTATAAGTATTAGTATGATTGTGGTTTGAGAAATAAGTATTTTATGAGATGGCAAGCATTGATTCGCTCATTTCGATCGCTTGCTGTGTAGCAAACATTTCTAGTCGCAGTATATACCCTAAAGTATCTAAATATTACGTAAAAAATTATAGAAACATGGTGTGAATGACGGTTCTAGGCAAAAGGCTGATTAAATGTAAATTGTGCATTGGAGTTATTACGGTGTAATATTCCGTTTGCAGTTTTATATTTCAGGTTAATGAGCCTCTTTTCTATAGTGTATTTCTCCTAATAATTGGTGCTAATTATTGCTGATCTAAATAATAATTTTAGGGTAAATGGTTTATGTAATTGTGAAACATACATGTATTTTTAAATACTCCAAATGTTTTAAAAGACATGTCGTCTCATATGGGTACATTGTAGATTTGTATTTTCTCAAATTGTCAAAATAAAGAATCTGCTGGTATTTTCTCAATTTATCAAAGGAAAAGTGAATGGTACGGAGTGAATTAAAGTTTACTGCTGTAATTGTGTGTGTCATATTTGTGAACCCGTCACAATTGTTTTATTATTATTATTATTCAAATCAATTTTACAAATTTATATTTGCACCTATAACATTGTATTTAATGCAGTGGACATGAAATGTGAAGGAGCACTGAGCTATAATTGTATTGGAGTTCTTGTAAAGTTCTTAAAGAAAAAGGTTCCTTTATTATTGCGTGCTGTCAAATCATGTGACTTTTTCTATTATTAATTTCATTTTCTTGGCTTTATTGTTTATTATACCATCAAAAACAGTTTGCATAATATGTAAAAGGGCAATTGTTTTGCCTTCTTTCCGTCTACTTAAGAGTGCGACGAACCCCCGCATTTTTTGTGAAACAGTTGTTTGCGCGAATACGCGCATCTCGATAAATAAATGTTCTGCAAATACGAATTTTTGTCAGAAAAAATAAAAAACAAATTATCTAAGACTCTATTGTTTTACTTTTGTCATATTAAATGTATTCTTGGAGGAAACGAATTCGTTAAAATGGTCAAATATCGCACATTTAAAGCTTGCCTATGCAGTTTCCTTAAGCGGAAAGAGAAAAATACAAAGGCAGGGGCGTAGTTTAATCTGTGGTCTTTCATCGCGTGTAATAAAACCCCACTGTTACATATCTAATTTGCACAGTACAGCGTTACGACTGAAACACTGCACACCTTGCTTATAGGAGCGATGAGGCACTAGGCGTGCGGGTTAGTGTCGCCCGTGTCGCCCGTGTCGCTCGCTCGCTTCTTGACCTTGGACGCGGCGGTCCCACGGGAGTCCATCCCACTCCTATGGAAACACATATGAGTGTGTATAATTTTAAAGAGCGACAGTAGAGTGTATCGGCATGTATATATTTTTGTCATTTATGATTTTTAGCTCGATTAACTGTTCTGTATTAACTTATTTCTCTATTCAATAACTGTTCACCCTAAATGTGTGTATGTGCGTGCGTATCTACTACATAGCGTATCTACTACATATGCACGTAGAAACACCTACATGTAAGTAAGTCTGACTTAGGAAGGGCAGGGACCGCGGAGGCTGAGCGGTTAGCCTGCTCGCCTCCCATCAAGGCAAGCCAGGTTCAATCCTCGGCCGGGTCATCCCGAATTTTCGCATGTTTAAATCGTGCCGGACGATGCCACTTGTCGGCGGGTTTTCTCGGGGATCTCCCGTTCCCTCCACTCCTTCATTCCGGCGCTGCTCCATACCGAAGCCTCAATCATCCTCATCGGCGCTCAAGGCCTCGCTGCTAAAAGCCGCCCAAGTGTCTTCACTCTTCACTCACTTAAGGCGATATTACGCGATACCAGATTCCTTAAAAGCTTGTGCAAGGTCCGCCATAGCAACCGGTATACGGGCTAGTGTGGCGCCCGTCATGGCATTTCCGGTCTTGTACGGCCATATTTATAACCAGGTATGGTAATTGGACACGTCCTATTTTTCGCTGCAGGTTACATACCAGGTTTCGTATCTGGCCAATAGCATCGCAATTTCAGAGTGTAGGGCGCTCTCCGTGGCTATACTTGAAAATAAATTGATGAAGAAACCGGAAAGCACGCCTCCAATTTGATTTTACATCCGTGAGGTTGAAACTCTTTAAAAAATATTTAAAATACGACGACGAATAATATTGGCTTGGACATATTTCACTCGCTGTTTAAAACCGTTCTGAATACTTAAAACATTACCTATAGTATAAAAAATGTAATCAAACTTACGGTATCTACAGTAGGAAACTCAACACCTTGCATGTGAACTGATAGTACAGCGGCAAAGTCACGTCGACCGCTATTATCATGTGAATTTTGGCTTGAGTTCCAAACTCCGCTGGACCCAAACTTCTTTTTATCATTAAATTTTACATACTGATAATATCCCGGTACGTAAATAAAAAACTATATTTTGCAACCGGTCAGTAATTTTCATCAAAATTAAAAATAACGCACTCGTACTCTTAGTGTATTTACGACATTTTCAAGAAAATGAATGAAATTATACTAGTATGGAATTAATTTAAGTAAAAGACAAACATTAATATAGCTATATTAACATGTGCAAGCTAGTACTTTTAAAGGCCTTCGCAAATTTCTAACTGGTAGCAGTTATATGAGTGGGGGTTCATATTTATTACAAACCACACACTGCGCACCCACCGAGAGTGCCAAATGCTAGTACGTGAACTTCTGTCGTGTAATGTGAATCTTCCATGGCGGCTCATATAACGGCTGGTATACCGGCTCGTGCACCAGGGCGTGTAGAAGCTTGTACAAGAACCAAGTCCACCGTTTTACAGCACTGGGACGCTACTCCCTCAGCGCGGGGGTAGATCGGTCCCTTGTGTGGGACCTTGACTACCCAGACGGTTTTCATTTAGCATGCGGAGGTAAGGAGAAGCTAGTCCCCACCCTCCACACCCCTCATAATATAATATTTTGTTGCTTAGCATTCAAATTTACAGTTATCCCAGGGTAGCGCTTGGGATCTGTTTCCATAGCTGTGATTTTACCTGCCTTTCCCCTGACTGTACGGGATAAAGGAAGGTGGTGAAGCTAAAATTAAAATGAATTTAATCTCCGCGAAAATGTGGAAATTCAGGACTTTTGAAGGCACAGGTAAACCCTGTGAAGAAGGCCAGCGACAGTTGAAAATAATTAAAATAGAATTTACTGGCAAAAGAATTTAAAATAAACTATTAAAGATGCTTTCCATGACTGGAGTGGCGTAGGTAATTTAATTAATAAGTATATGTGTTGCGGTGAAGTTAAATTTCGCGAATATTATGTTATATGAAGTTGCTGTGGTATTAAATGTTCATCTACTAATTAAGAAATAGTGCAAGAATCAGGATATGAACAAGAACCAAATACAGCTGCAGGTATCGTATAATATCGGCTTTGGGAAGGGCGACCCCCCTCCCCCTTTCATAATATATATCTGGTCCCGCCACTGGAGGTGACACCACAAGCAGGTTTTCCCGCAGTAATATGCAGGCTGTACAACTCAGTTGGTTTCGGAATGCCAAGTTGAGCGAGGGTCAACCATGTGCGCGAAGTCTGCACGTGGGCGCGCAGGGGTTTCGCATCGCGGGATACAAGATCCTCTTCAGCAGCCTCGCCGTTCCCGGAACGACCATAAAACTCGAAGTCATGAGGTCAGCGACCCCCAGGGCTCCTCCTAGCCGCCCGACTGGCGTAGGCGGCCAGCTCCAGCCATTATTTGAACGTGTTCAGTCGTTATTTAAACAAGTACGCCGCTATACCTGCTCGGCAGCTTTCGGGTATTCCCGACACAATGGCCGGAAACGAGAGTGATTAATGAGCGCGGTGCGTGAGCTTTTACCGCAAAGTGAGCTCTTATAAAATCCCCGCTTATAGGCTGTTCACGGTAAAATGAGCACTTTTGAAGCCCTGCTTAAGATCTACTACTTGTATGCACATTGTGTATTCGGCCGCCTTACGTAAAATTATCATTGCCATGGGCCTCGTCACTTTACTCATGCGTCGGTCATGTGAAACTGTGAAATTATTACCAAAGAAAATATTTTGTAAATCTGCTCATTTTTACACTTCGATGTTTAGAAAGTGAAAGAAATATTTTAAGTTATCACAAATGGTTACCTGACACTTTTTATTCGATGTTAGGATTTGAAACTACTTTTCATTTATAGTTACCAACTTTAATGACTGGGCACATGTCACTCAGTTAGCCCGTTAATATATGTGCAGGTATGGATACTGACTTTTTTCTAAGGTTGATTTCAAAAGTGCTCACATTATCGTGAACAGCCATTGGTATCAAATATTCTTCTTTGTTACATACCCTTCCGCCAATTGTGAAAATTTACATTGCAATGGGTTTTTGGCTTTATTGATGCGTCAGCCATGCAAAAACCATAAAATGGTTGGGATCATAAATGTGCTAGGAATACGCCATTTAATACTCATGTGTACAAAGTAAAACTATACTATAGTCTGTTCACGGTAAAGTGAGCACTTAGTTACTTTTTTTCAGTCATTTTTTAAATCCTTTAACCACCTTTTAAAATAAATACTGCCATGTAAGTAATAATCACAGTGTATATATTCCACTGCACACGGAAGTTTACATCTAGTGCTAAAATAAAATATATTTATTGACTATTATTCCAAATGAGAGAGCTTCAAAAGTGCTCACTTTACAGTAAACAGCCAATACATTGACTAGTAATACAATGTGAAGTCTTAACTTCACTCAATTTTACTTCATTACATGTCAACTTAACTGGAAGCCGGCATGCCAGTTTGTATGGTTGCGTACCTGGTATGTGCAGTTCGCAGGCGGTGACTGTTATTGAAGATTAATTTCAAATGTGCTCACATTACCGTGAACAGACCACACTAGTTTTACAAATGTAACCGTTGTGTTGGGAATTTCCGACATTCTATTATTTCGCGTCACGCATTTTTGGTGTACGTATAACAAGTGTACCACTGAAAAATGAAATACAGTGCAACCTGACGTTTATATACATCCAGACTCGTTCCTGATGGATTTCGAACTAAATGGAAGAATGTGTATCTTATGACGGAACCCTCATTTCAAGCACATGCCGTGGTTTCATAGAGTCTTAATGTAAAGCTTTATTTTTGAGTAGGTGAGGTACGATTCAGTTGAAACAACGAAATAAATTTGCTCATGTCAGATTCATCGAGTACTCATTATGGCCGTTTTACAAACTATTCTCTCTTGCAATCCGGTTTTCTAAGCATGAGCATATTTTCCATTTTTCGTCACATTTGCACCGAAAAATCTATATAAAAATTTGGAAATTAATTTACATCGCACAATCTTCTACGTGTTTACATTATTTGGAAAGGAAATTACAATGCCTTTGTCGCACTACATTTTAATATGGCAGTTTACAGTTATACTCTTCTTACTTTCCTGCTACTATTTAAATTCGGCTATAAAAATTTGATAATTAAAAACTGTCGCTTAGTCTGTAACGAGAAGATTTGAACACCCACGAGCCCCTTTTTTTACATATGGCCTTGTTTATTGAAATTATTCTTTTTTAAACTTCCTATACTTTATTCCAAAATACTGATTGGTAGACACTTTAGAACGTGCAGTTATCTAAACTTACATATTTACCTAAACCATAACATATTATTAAAGAATACCAGCACGCATGAGACATTTTACAAGCATGCTCCAATCACATTTGTCTTTCCGCTTTAATATTTGCATATTCGCAAATAATATTGATTAATAGAGTATCAGAATTAAAACATATTTGTCTTTACTGAACGAACACAGCGTGACATGCCGATGCGCCATTATTTATATACTGCAGTACGTATGGAAACATATCATGGCACTTCTTAAATAATAACCGAAAGACAGTTAAGCATCGACTGTCGTTAAAATTACGCTTTTTCTTTAGCCGTGGTAAGTACTTTGTATGTATCTGCGACAGTAGAGGTAATATCAGTTTCATCAACGATAATTGTATATGCACATATATACAGTAAGCCTTTTATGTCCAAATACTATGTGAAAAAATCATTATGTCGTAACCATATGAGAAAGGGAAGTGCGGTTTTTTACAAAGTGTTCGGCGACTATGAAAGTCTCTTTCACGCTTTTCCCATAATAAACTCAACTATAAATGACAACACCGCAGAAAAAACAACGAGTCATCCGAAATGCTTATTCCCATGACTCTGTGATCACCGCACAACGAAAATTTCGCTGTAGTTTTGGAAATCTCTCCTCCCACCTCCCCCAGCCTAAATCGATTTCAGTTACATGGTTTAAGTATTTTTAAGTAACGGGCAGTAGTTAAAGACCTCCTATTGACATGCACCCTTCAAGTAGCATCCCAACACAGACATCCAGAGGTCAGTTCATTGTACTTTGCGTGGATTGTAGCAACCTAGGTCAAAGGCCTATAAAGAAATGCATTAGCAGTCATTTCTATATTGTTTAGGAGGTGTGGTAAAAAACGTATCGGGACTGGTGCCTTATGCTCGGAGCGAATACACACAAAGCGAATCTACTAGACGAAGTTTGAACTTGGACCCTGCTCACGCATGCACCCTTAAACAGAACATCCTGCCTCAA
This sequence comes from Dryococelus australis, assembly GCA_029891345.1. Lineage (NCBI taxonomy): Eukaryota > Metazoa > Arthropoda > Insecta > Phasmatodea > Phasmatidae > Dryococelus > Dryococelus australis. The sequence continues at coordinate 110,073,154 of CM057009.1, forward strand.
TTTGCCTGTTTACAGTGGTGCTTAGATTAAACATGTGTGATGTGTGATCTCCGTATTGACATTGGCGGAGAGATTTCAACAGAGAATCTGCATCAAAGTTCGCCAATAGTTTCTGTTCACTACAGTTCATTCTTACTGAAGAGTTCGGTATGAGACGCGAGTCCACCAAGTTTGTGTCGAAAACACTCTCGGCTGAATAAAATCAAAACTTGCTTCCAGCTGAGGAAGGTCTCCTTGATTGTGCCGAGATCTCCGAAAACTGTTTGAAAAGGGCCATAATATGTGACGAGTCGTGAGTATATGGCTATAACTCTGAAACCAAGGCTTATTCTTCACAGTGGAAGACCCTAAACTCTCCCAGACACAAGAAAGCACAAATGAGTTGAAGCAATATGAAGTCTCTGTTGACAGCGTTACTGAACTACAATGATACTTTATTTCCCATCATGAGTACGCTCCAACTGGTCAGAAGACAAACAAGAACCACTGCTTGAAGGGTTACACCATTTTAGGGGGGCTATGCTTCGGAAAAGACAAGAATTGCAAGCATCCAGTGTGTGGCAAGTCTACTACGACAACATGCCTACCCATTCCGCGCAACTTGTGTAGCTGTTTTTGGCCAAACACAACATTTCCTAATTCCTACAGTCACCATATTCCCAGGTCTCGAACCCCGTACCTCTTGCAAAAAAACCCACTTGAAAGGAAAAAGATTTCAAGACGGCGGAGGGATCCAACAATTTGCGACGAGGCAGCTATCTTTGTCAATGAAAAGGAGTAGGGTGGGGAGGTTTGGGCGGCTCTTACAATCGGGGTCTTGAGATTCGAGCAGAAAAGGAGTTTAAGTCATGCTGCCAGTAATAGATAATATATGCTGGATAAAGTGGGTGGCCTCAGAAGGAGACCACATCGAAGGGGGTTAAATACCAACTCTGTAAGTATTGTACTTTTTCCTTACTCGTCCTAGTACCAATAATTTTTTATCCGGCCTCTCCTCTGCGTACGTGAGTCTGTGTGTATATATATATATATATATATATATATATATATATATATATATATATATATATCTGTGTGTGTGTTATAAGTGTATGTTACAAACTTCGAGAGATGATTCAGAATGGAAAAAAAATCATAAAAGATAAATGCCAACTATGGATTACAATGATTATTAATCATTATATCTTAAGCAACTATAATTGTAGCTTTGTAAGGAAGACAACTTTCAAAGCAAACAGATGTCGAGAAAACAGCACAGGAAGTGTTAAAGCGTGTTGAGATGTCTGGTGGGTGTGCAACAATCTGTGCACTCTAAGGCTAGGATTTTATTAAAACATTGCATAAATTGCTCGATTGTGATGAATATAACATGCAATTTATAGCAATTGCATAAAATATAAAGGTATCGCACAATTATTGCAATTGATAAATGTTTGCAAGACAATCACAACAGGTGCTCGAACGTCCGGCCAACTTCATTCGTGCAAGCAATGCATTCCTGCAACATGGACTGTCGCACACTCTCGGCCTTGTTCACATTCGTTCAGGTCACTTCTCCAGCTGCTACGATTCTTGCCACGAGTTCTTTCACAATGTCCGCTGGTGTCTCATTGACAAGTCTTTTTATATGGCCCCTCAGGTAGAAGTCGAAGGGTAACAAATCGGCGAAGCGAGCAGACCACGCGAATGGGGCCTCCCCCTGCCTATCCACCTATCTGCAAATAGTTAGTCCATGCACTCACAGTCAGCACGAGCACTGGGTGGTGATGCGCAACCATGTTCTAGTCACATGCGGTCACTTATCACCGTAGCACGTCCTCCAACAACTCGGGTAATGTGTCTTGCGGAAGCACTGGTACACCGCCATCAAGGCACACGGGTAACAGATACTCCCCTACTAAGTGATCATGGACTACCCTAGCCCACATGTTGACTGAAAACCTCTCTTTCGTGGAATGTCACGACCATGGCATGTGGATTTTCATCAGTCTACGCATGGTCGTGGCAGCTGTGGTATGCACCATGACAAGTGTAACAAGCCTCATTTGTTTACAGCACAAACTTCTAAATCTCTGGGCCAAGAGTTCTCTGCTGCACAAACCAGGCACAGAAATTACGTCTGGTTAGAAAGTCGCGTGGTCGTAATACTGTTTCCTTTCGTGCGTGATAGAGGTGTAGCAGCTGCTCATGCAAGATTTCCCATGCCGTCATGTGTGAAGAATACATCTAATGTGAAATGGCATAGGTGCTGGTCGATGGTTGATCCTTAACTCAAGTAACAACATCTTTCTCAAAGCGTGGCGTACTCTTTGTCACCTGCACACTACAGTACCGAAAGTTTGGCAGGAGACTCTCTATGTCCTACAAGGGGTGGACAATCCTTGTGAAAATGATATGAGCTGAGTGCCATCTGTTGAGATATCTTTCGCGATAGAACCATGAATCTAACCTGCCAAAGCACTTAGTTTCGCCATAAATCATTAGAATGTCGGTGAGCTCTGCAGGTACGCACCTGTCCATGATACCTAAAGCACTGAAGTTCGAGGCAGAATGTGACCCACCTAGCTAATTCTGCTGGTTTTTGGGAGCGAAAGTCTCAAGCGTACATTACTGGTGGAGACTTCGTATCGCACGGAGTTCGTAAAGTAAAGCATTCACCTCCAAGAGCATACGGTTTGCCTACCGCTAAAGCATTGAACAGCCACGTCGTAAAAATGTAGGGGTTGCTTCCTCGTGAAATGGAATTTTGTGTGGGCCCGTACGTTGTTTCATTTCCCTGTGCTCACGTAATGCAAAAGTCAACATATAAAATATTTGGCTTGTTTTCTTTTCAATTTTGTTAAACACTCATTGTAATACCACCTTCGAGGGTACATACTGCAACACCTTACTTTATTTGCGAACGGAATGATACGACCTTGTTTAATAATACACCGGCGAGAAATTTGTTGCTTAATCTCACGTGTCAATTTTTTTAAAGTATTATTATATTTTCACATTTTCAACTGTGCATATTGCCCTTATTAATCACCGTATGCCACAGGCTGCATATAGATTTTATGACTCTTTTTCAATACTAAACACCTCTCGGGATTTTATAACATACTTCATACTTTTATAAACAACATACTGTATATAGAGAATGGGGAGGAATTTTACAGACAAACTTCGTGAGAAGAGTCGTTACGCAAAATAAATTCGGAAATATATACGCTACTTTAATAAACGAATACTAAGAGAAATATAAGTTCTTGAAAAGTGAGATTTAAAAATGTACTTTTGCCAAATATCGGCAACGAAGTGTAGTTAAAATTTTCGAACATCGGTTTACGTTAGCAGGAAAACTCTCATTAATACCTCCCCTTGTAATGATAATAACAGGAAACTTAATACGGTCAGGAAATATAAACATGTTGTACTGGTTTATTGAGTAGTATAACCCAATTAACAAAATTGGTCCTCTTGTTGAAACTGTCCAGGGCCCACCGTTATCGTGTAAAATCCACACAAATATTGGGCTGCAGTGATACAGTTCCTAGTACTTTTGCAATGTTGCCTACAGGCGGTTCACGGTTATTTGAGCACTTCTGAAACCAAACATTGGAAAATGTCACTGCCCATACCTCGATGTATTTAAACGGGCTTACTGATCGGCATGAGCCCGGCAATGTTGAAACGACGAACAGAAAGTAGCTCTGCGTCTTCACGTTGAATTAAAAGTGCTAGGTAAACATTTTCCAGTATTGATATGGTTTTTCATAGCTTTCGGTAAATTTCTAATGGATATATGAGTGAGAATTTCAGAGTTCGTAAAGTATTTGTTTTTCTAATAATTTCACAGTTTCGCTTGACCGACGCACGAATTAACTGATCAGGCCCATGACAATGTTACCTGCACATATGGCAGAATAATACACAATGCGAGTAAAGGCTAAAGGCTGTTCACGATAAAGTGAGCACTTTTAAATTCAACATTAGAAATAAGTCACTGCCCCTACCTGCATATAATTTGATGGGCGCACTGAGTGACATGTGCCCAGTAAAGTTGGCAACGATGGATGGAAAGCACTTCCGTATCTCAACGTCCAATAAAAATTGTAGGTGTCCAATCGTGCTAACTTAAATTATTATTTTTTGACTTTCTTTTTTTTAATGCACCGGAGTGTAAAAATTACCAGATTTGTAAAATATTTGATTTTCCAATAATTTTACAGTTTCACCTGACCGACGCACGAATAAAGGGAGAGGCCCATGGCAATGTTTGATTTTACATAAGGCGGGAGAATACATAACGTGCATACAAGTAGATCCTAAGCAGGGCTTCCAAAGTGCTCATTTTACCGTGAACAGCCTTTACAAGTAGAGCTCTAGCCGGGTTTTTAAAAGCGGTCAGTTTACCGGGAACAGACTTTGCATGCGTGTTTATGCGTGCTGCCGTGTCCACCACAAAGATGACGGTGGAGGACACCTTTAACGCTTACTGTAAAAAGCATGTGCCACTCATTAATAAGATTACGGTACTGAAACTGCCTTTTTGGCCACTGTCAGTACGTGATTGCCGGCAGGAAGTGTTGGTTTTGGCTATGCGCATGGAATTGTTTCACTGCCACCGAAAGATTTTCGGCATATTTGAAAAGAAAACGGTGATTCATGGGGTGGCAAAAAGAGGACAAGTTTGGGTGACTGGGCCAAACCGCTCAAAAAACCAGCATCAAACATTCATAATACTAACGGTAAAACATTTGTCCGCGGAAAGAGGCTGGCTGCCTCTGTCATTTTCATCACGAAAGGTGGTGATTCTGCTCTTAGATTGAAAATCCCGATGTCATAAAGCAATGTTCAGATAACTTAACTTGAATCTCACTTCTTTTCCGATATTTTGCAAAAAATACAATTCAATTAAAATTTTACAGTACTCCATCTTGAATTGCACTAAGGGAATTAAATATCAACCATGGTTTGTGTGAATATTTGAACGTAGTCATTCCTTTTCTTTGAAACCTGCAATTAGCATGCAACATTCTTACCGCAACTGATAAAATCCTCGAGTAAGATAAACTAAATTTAATAAATGAAATAACTGATAAACAGGACAAACGTTAAAATATGATACCATGCAGAGTACAGCAAGAATAAATTAAAGTAACTTCCAATCATATTATAAAGTGTTTGTGTGTAAACATTGCCGTGAATGACGTTTATTTTGTTTATTCTTAAATACCTGCATTAGGTTGCATGTGCAGAGCAAATTTAATTAAAGTGATTAAGATAGCAAAACATTGCTTTCGAACCTACAGGGGCAATCCCAAACAAATTCCGTAAAATATACAATTGCCCTATAGTTAACGTTCTCGACTCTTAACGTTTGCTACCAAACATAAATCACGATTTGAATGTCATGACATTGCAGGTAAAAATTAAAACTGTTAGGGTCATCAAGTTGACCTGGCAATTTTGTAAAACTGACTTCTAAACAACGCACTAAAAATTAACCGGCCCCGATATGCCAGGTGACTTGAATGCTCCCGTAAGACAGTAACTTTTAACACCCAACATGTGGAGTTTCAAAACATTTGTATAAACAATTTATCGAATGCTATTCTTCACGTATTGATGTTGTTATGCCAGTAAACGTTTTCTTAACGATCACATTGTACATGTTACACAAATGCAATAACTCCAGCTACTGCTGAAGACTGCATTTATTTTCTTTTTGTTATATAACTGTGTATTTTCGTAAACCGAGAAAAATGAGTTTCTAAGTTTAAAATAGTTGATAGTTAACAGAAGCGTTTCCAATAAGAGGAGAAGTTTGGTTTCTGCGCTCTTGTACCGTTAAAGTCAAACTCCGCAAAAATTAATTTTTCTTCGGAGATTTTAATTTTGAGGCAAATGTTTATTTTCGGATGTAGTAATTCTTCCTTATATGAGTTGTACTAGAGACGTATGATAATTCATGGCAGGTTTACGTGGGCATCAGTTACAGCGTTGACTTCTTTTGTTAGGCTACAAAACACTTCGTAAGTAGCTGCCGAGCCAATAATAATTCCTGTTCGCAATCTAGAGGCACTTTTCATCACTATTATGGTGATAAGTCCCTTACATGTCATCTTAATGTGTATATTACTGTCTCATTAACAAAGGGGTTAAGCCAGCCGGAAAAGTTTTACAAGAACATTCAGGTATGGGGAAAGAAGCGGCCATAGCCTGAAACAAGGAATCATCCCAGCATTTGCTTGCAGATTTTAGAAAAACCACGGAAAATCGATATCGGGTATAAATACCTAATCATCCCGATTGCGATTCCACAGCGTGTTACTAATTCGCAACCTCGCTCGCTTTCAGTCAATCCTCTGCCATGCCACCCATGCATAAGCTTACTTTACATATGAAAGTGAAATTAAGTATGTTTTAGTGCAACAGTTGTTTATAGTATAAGAGTATTTAGATTATAAGCATGTTTGACACCTAAGATTTCCTGACATTTCCCAAGAATCTGCGTCATTTTAATATTCTCTGTCTACTAAGGACAGCTGGCCTCATGTATAATTTTCGAAACTTGCTACACGAATGTGTTTTATTTGAACTCCAATTTAATTCATTAAAATCCCTAACTAATTGCACTGTGCAGCTCATAAGTGAAACATTATTGTGTGTCATATCAAGTCGATGCCAGGCTTGTAGCATGTTATCGACCGCCGTTTAGTGACACAAACAAATATAGAGATATTTAGACTAGTAAAAAAAGTACAAGCTTGTCAACAGTTGTTGCAAATTCCATTTTTCCAAGTGTATTAATGTGTGTGCTCGAGTTTTTTTTTTTTAAAGATGAGCATCTGTCGGACAAAGCCCACTTTGATTTTAACGAGCCACCTTCGTTGCGGTTATCGTGACGGTAGGCAAGTTTTTTCGTGTGAACGTTACAAACAAGAAATCACCATGTGTGGACCGGTTCTGATACTCGTAAGATTTACAGAGAAGTTTGACTGTTCATTCACACTCAGTAATTGTTTACAAACAGTGTAGGTAATGTGCACACTGATATTACAAAACTGATTCTATCAGTTATAAAAATCTCAGTCATTTGTTACTTCATGTGTTCATGTTGTTTTAATTGTAATACTTTTTCGTTTTGAAAATATTTCCAGATCCAACTTTTAAACAAGAATTGACACTTCTTTATTGAAAGCACAAACCGATAACCAGAACGTCCATGGTAGCTTTCGATGACTCTACGAAGAGTTGTTTCTCTAAGCAAAAGCATTAGCGACATTTAAAACGAAAATATCGTTTAAGACAGCCTAATCTGATGAGGTTTCAAAAGTAATTGTGCCTATATTGTGACTTAAGTATCCTAAATTGAGGTTTTACATTTCACTGGAAATGTTATTCACTTTAGAAATAAATTAAAAATTACTTGAATCAGCATATATGTAGAGCCAAACTGTGTAAATGTAAACCAATGGGGTGCACATGGTGGCCATATTGAGTTACTGCGCAGCCGTAGAGTGGAAGTCTTTTCTCTATCGTTTATATTGTGTCTTGCAGTAAGAAACCGCTGCCAGCAAGTCGATTACAACTACGTACATACTTCGTTAGTCTGTTTGCGGTTTAGTCACACTTATTTTTTCAAACATTTGTAAAATCACCCCATATAAGACGGGTTTGGTTGTTTTCTAAATAGGCCATGTATCACAAGCGTTGTATAGACTACTTGTGTTAAAATATAAGTTTTTTTTTTTTTTTTAGTGAAAATGAACTTAAGCTTACATTTTACCTAAAAATTATAACACTTGATTTGTAGTTAGATCATATGAATATAAACAAGTGTGGTGGCAATGCCTAGTATGAAATAGTTCTTTTAGAATATATTATTACACGGAGTGGGCACGAATGCGGTACGCTGTCCCTTTGGTGTATTTTTCAAGGCTAGGTTTAGCTTTTTTTTGCATGAAGCGAAGGAATATCCTGTAAGTAGAACTTTCACAAGGCTTCAGAAACGTTGGATGTAACCGTGAATGAACGATAGACTGGCCTCCTTCTTAACGCACAGAGTGCTGGACTAATAAGGATTGATTATAGTGCATCTCGGGTGCCCACTCTACCATAGTTTACCTCTGCGGCTCCCTCACCCAGGCGGTCGTGAGTTGTGGGTCGGCGGCAGGCGATATCGCCCCGACACTTCACCAAGGTGCGTTAGGAGGCAGGAAAGGTCAGACACGTCACTGAAGTACGTCACCGGCATCGCCAGCTGGCGGCCGCTGGCTGTCGAAACTCGCCGTGTCCGCTTCGTAACTTCATCCCCGTATCCCCGTGCGCGCGCAGCCTGGGGGGAGAGAGAGAGAGAGAGGATAGAGAGAGAGAGAGAGAGAGAGAGAGAGAGAGAATAACACACACACTTGCACGCTATATGTGGAGTGGATCCAGTACAACACTGCGCTCGACTGAACAAATGCCGAGTTCATTAAACAGTAATACACTTGAGGAAAAGTATACCGCATTTGTCCGCTCTCAGTGAAATGATATTATGCATAAGAAGTGTTTCTTACTAAAGACTGTTCACGGTAAAAATGAACACTTTTGAAAGCCCTGCTTAAGATCTACTTGTATTCACGTTGCATATTCTTCCACCATATGTAAAATTAACCTTGTCATGAGCCTCATCACTTTATTCGTGCGTCGGTCAAATGAAACGTGAAATTATTATAAAAGTAAATATTTGACAAATCTGCTCCTTTTTTACGCTTCGATACATAAAAAAACACAAAGCAAAATAAATAATTTCAGAAATCACGAATGGTTACCTAACACTTTTAATTCGACGTTAAGGTATGGAACTATTTTCCATCCATCGTCACCAACTTTAATGAGCGTATGTCACTCAGTGCGCCCATTAATATATGTAGGCAAGGGCAGTGACTTTTTTCTAAGGTTGATTTCAAAAGTGCTAACTTTACCGTGAACAGCCTTTAGGCATTACCAACACACCTATTTTTTCCCTGTCGCTATTCACATCTATACATAAAAAGTCGCCCAGTCGCGTGTGTCTGTATTCAGTCAAGGCTTCTAAACTGCTCGATGGATTTTGATGCGGTTTTCACCATCATTTAGAGAATTTCTTGAGGAAGATTTACTTATTTAATAATTGTATGGATAGTAGAGAAATATAAACGTTTTCTAATCAAATAGGAAACAGTCGCTTTCCGGGCGCCTACATGGCTTACTCTGACAAAACAATAAGAGATACACCAAATTAGTGTGCTACAGAATTGCAGATCTCAAAAAGGTCTACAAAAAAGTCCACGACAGCATATGTTTATCATTTAAGGATTACCCAAAGTAACCATGTTTGTGTTTTAAAGTTCGCTTATGAAGAATTTTTTAACCACGCAGCATTAATCCTATGTTAGTTAAGTTAACTATTTAGTGTATATACCTGCTGCGAACGTAAAACAACGCCATAATTGTAAATAGCACCGGAGAGAGGCCGGGGCGGGAGGCTACTTACTTCTAAATGAAAGAAAAAAAAAGACAAAATATAAGTAGAAGTTAAATTTAAGCAAAAATAAGAAACGTTATATTAACGCAAATATAAACCGTTTGTGATACACGACATATTTAGGAATCAACCAAACACGTCATACATGGAGTGTATTTTGAAAGGTTTGATACAAAAAGTGTGAAGAAACCGCAAATAAACTATATCAAAGTTTCAGAAAAGTATGATTTCTTTTGTATATATAAGAAGAATGTGCATATTTCGTAACGTATGTAATCATTTACTTATGCCGGGTATTTGTGAACAACATCGACAAACTCCGGCAGGTTATTCCTTACGAAAAAATAAGACGATACCAAACTGTGATGGCCTTAAAAAGTTATTTTATGGGAAAAGTGTGTATGCGTAGCTGCCTTATATGTTTGTGAAGAGTAACCTACCGGAGATTGGCGGTGTTGTTTAAAAAACGATATGCATGTTTAAAAATAAGTAATAATAAATTTATAATTAAATTTTAAGCATAATTCTATTTCGGATGCTTCAGAAAGTAAATTTTTGAACCCTCCCCCCTTTTTATCATGCAAGACTATCAAAGAAATTCTTTGATTATAATATAGGAAAAAATCAGTAACAATTTTAATAATATTTTAAATAATTTATTTTATGCACATCCCTTTCAGTTATTAAAATGAACGTCCGTTTTTAAATTGAATCAATTATCAAAAACATGTCTAAACGTTGACACTGGTATTTAATTACATACAATCCTCTTAATTATTATGATAATCTCGCTTGATAAACATGTTTATTTTTTCTTTGTGAAATGTATTTTCTGAAGCTTTCCGAGTAAAAAAGCACTTAAAAGTGGTTAAAAATGAATTATTATAACTGATATTTTTAAAACTTTAATTTGTAAATTCTAGAAAAATATTTGGCCATGTTCAAAAATGTATGCTATCCTCTTTCGGCCGAAACATATATCGTATTTTTTTTTACAATTTCGGAAGTTTGTGAACTACTTTTAATGAACTCTGCAATATGATGTATATTTAAATTAAGTGCTCCATTGGAATCCACTCTACTTATAGCTTTTCATTCTATTTAAAAAAGTTTTAATCGAAACACGGGCTAGCCGTGTAACAGATTAATAAGAAATATTCGTCTTAAGCATGACAAATTTTATCTAGGCTACCTTTATCCTAACGTGTTAATTTCGTTCCATTTTAAGAGTTGTTATGAAAAATTATGTACACATGAAAATTATGATTCGTTTAGTTCTTCTCTTAAAAATCATTTTCTTCATTGTGATACTTTTTCTTTTATCTCCATTATTTCATATCACGACGGAAAAGAACGAATTATACTAAAATTCCATAGAAATTTTAACGTCATGAGCGGTGTTAAGGCGTGTTCACATGTTCGCAGGCACGCCGATAAGGGAGAGTTGGATGAGAGGATTTCAGTGAGCTACGCTGTGAGTACTTTTAGACTTTCAAGTAACGCTTTTCCCCCCATTTACTATATTGTTTCAAAAAAAAAATTCTGATTCGCTTTTCAAAATCGTTTCTGTTTCGCATGATTTCTAAGTCTGAAGGGGAAACTCTCCCCGTCATTTTGGATTTATTTAAATTATTTCTATTTTTTTAAAATTAAAATTACGAAAGTACCCACGTACCCAACTAGTTTCAGTCCTTGCATTTAATTACAGACATAACGGCAGGACAATACTTATTTTACCACATTTTAAAATTGTAACGTAGTTATGAGTTTCTAGTTGCCGTGTCTTGTCTGTATTGTATTGGAAGGTCAATAGTTAGTTTGACTAAGGGTACTTCCTGAATTTTCCAAAACCTAACTAAACTAGAAAAATGTAAACAATTCCTTCGATAGCATCCAATTTGGTTGCCTTGGACATCCTGCACCTGAATTATGAGTAATATTGTAGTTTTTTGCCCGAAAAATTTCAGATCCGTCTACAGCGCTCACAACAGATATTTTATACTTCTTATGCTTTATGTACCATACCAATAAAAAAAATACATACAGATTTTTCTACTGCTATTAAAATACGTACAGATACACATAGATATGCTCACAGACGCGCTTGCGTACTTAAATTAATTTTTTTCTTAAAAAAACATAAAAACAGGTAGGCCTAAACCAATAAACAATTATTGTAAAATCGTAATTATTTTAGTCTACAGTGTTGTCAACTTAGAGACGTTTGTTACCTGTCATGAAAGTTTTGATCCAAAATGCGCTGTCGTTATAATTTACATCGGAGATTAAAGAATATACACCGTGTAAAGAAATTTTCGGATTGTGACTCCAGGGTTTCGTACAGAAGTGAAAACTGAGAATAAATATAGGGGTGGTTTTTAGTCTACTTACCCAGCGAAAGACAGGCTTATGAGATCACTTTCCTGTCTATGTGTGTTATGTGAACGTCTGTATGTGGGCGTATGTAGGCCTATGTGTGTGTTTCTGTGTGTGCATGTATGTGCGTATGTGTGTCCCTTTTTTAAGTTTCTGAACGCGTGAACCGAATTTCACCAAACTAGGTTTACATATAGTACTTAGTAAGGACACCTGACTTCTATAGCTTACGACCACGCCAGGCACTTGCTTTCAAAATGGCGGTATTTAAAACATTTAAGGGGATATACTGTCTCGGGAACCAGTCAAACGAATTAAACCAAACTTGGTATACTGACAGCGCATCGCGTAGGCATTGAATTTGGAGATGTAAGTTGTTGTTGGACAGAATTTTGTAAAAAAACGCACCACATGAAAAAAGAAAATTTTTTTAAAATTATATCTCATCTATGGAAGACCATGGAAAATTATGCATTTAAATTGATGAGGCAATTATTTTCAAAATTGTGGCCATGCAGATATTTTAGGTTTATTCTGTATAACTACCATACTGTTCTACCAATTTTTACCAAATTTCAGTACAGACATCCACTTTTGTCAATCGGTTCCATCAATTCCATCGTAACTTTGTATTCTGGGAGTACATAGTACAACCATCAAATGTGTACACACTTAGCCAATAATGTTCGCCATTTTGTAAGATAGCACCACTAGAATAATGAAAATTTTAATGTCATACCTCGGGAAACAACTGACCAATTCCGACCAAAAATGGCAAACAAGCAGTTCTGCCGCAGGTAATCTCAACTACAGTAATATGTTTAAAAAATGACAGACATTTATTTTCAAGATGGAAACTTAATTTATATTTTATCAATGTATGTTATATCGCCCAATGTAATTAATTGCAACATAAAACTTTGTATGCTGGCATTATATACTTAAACCAATAAATGTACCCACAAAAAGTATATTTTGTCCTTCATTTTGTAAGATAGCATCACATGACAAATTAAAATTAAAGTGCAGCCATATCTTCGGAAAATTCGACAATTTTTTACCAAATTTGGCAAACAATATATTGTGAGTGGTTCAGGCACTTATTTTAAAAAAAGCTGCTATATAAACATTTTAGCTAAGTGCATGTTCTGTCTAAGAAACTACAACACAAATTTCAACTTAACTTTGTTTGGTGGCAGTATCTATTATATAATCGAATTTGTCTATACAGATCCTAATTACTCCACCATTTTGTAAGATAGCCCTGTATGACAAAATTAAATTTTTGTGTAATATTTCGGGAAACAACCAACCGATTTCTTCCCAATTTCGCGAAATATTTGTATGTGCCAGGCTATATTAATTTATATGTTTTATGTGTACAAGATTCTTACTTTCAGAATGGCGGCTATAAAAAAATTTAGCTTAGTGTGCTATATTTACGAAATTGTGTAAACTATTTTAACTAAACTTTCTATACTCGCTGTATAAACGACAATCATCAAATGTGCAAATATGTAACCTTATTGTCAAGGGCTACTATGCAGTGGTATGCCGTCAACAATGTTCGCCGATTGGACTGGCCCACCCAGAGCCCCGACCTCAACCCTACAGAGCATCTTTGGGACGAATTGGATCGCCGGGTGAGGGCTCGTCAGACGCGGCCAAAATCCATTGCTCAACTCATGGAATGGTTGCAAGAGGAATGGCGACGAATCCCCGTGGATGTCCTACACAAACTCGTAGAGAGCATGGCAGACAGGGTGGCTGCTGTTATAGCCGCAAGAGGTGGCCCTACGAGATTCTGATGGGGTGACAACCATCGAGCAAACATTGTGGACAGGTGCCCAATTACTTTTTGATAGATAGTGTATACTGGGCGCGTGTTCATATTCCGGCCAGTCCGAATATTTTAACAACGTGAAGTTTAAGTGACATACATAAGAATACCAGGACGTGAAATCTACAAGTATTCGAATACTCTTTATCACTGTTAATGTGGTGCAAAGTTTTGCGTTGCGCTTCAATCCGCAGTTGAAGTTGACTGCCTGGAAAGATGGTCAGAGCAGCGGTAGTACGATATCAGTGGAGCGCAATAGGGGACTAACTCCGTGCTATGTTGCCACATTGTGCACGAATAATGTCAACGTACGACATTTTGCCACTAAAATTTTCCTCTCCATTTATGCGCAGGATTCACGTGGTGTGGTTCTCACGTGCGTGATCTGTGACATTCTGTATGTAACAATAAATTTAAGGCACTAGTCATGCATACCTATTTCTGTAGACGCAGTTTAATATTTTCCGGTATAGAAAATTTCTTCAAAGTGTTTAATTTCGCATACTTTGCCACTTCCTGGCAAAAAAATTGTAAAAGCCACTAAATGTGAAATAATTCTAAAATCCACTTAACCCAATGACATCTACATTACGTGGGTAAAGAAGGGCCCTGACACCCTCTAAAAATATTGTGTTTGATTGGGTAAAGTTTAGAAATGCTGCAACAAGAAGTGTGTTGCAAGATTATCTTCGTGATCTTTGCTGCTTAGCTTCTCTATGAGTTATATTGCAATAGGAAATAAATTCGATTTTTATTCGAATGAAAGCAGGAAAAATGCATGCAATAAATGCTATAAAATTATTAGTTTGGCCTGGGACCAAAGTAAAGATGGGCATCCTTGGACATGGCAAGGAGGATGTTGAAAACCTTTTCGTGACGCCATGCTCCCTATTCTGTGTATTTGCTCTTCTGTTTAGCGCCGATCACAGTGCGTACGGTCGCCAAGTGTGCTAACTTCTCCAACTGTCGTTTTTGTTTGTTCCCTTCGAGCGGGTAAGGCTTCTGCACTGATTACCGTAAGCCCCCGATGATGATCCTTTCGAGCGGCAAATATCCTGCTTCAATAATTTATACCGGGTATCTTGAAGATGCCGCCATCGGTGTTTTACAGACCATAGTTAAAGAAATATATAACTCGACACATTTAGCCAATCTCGCTGTGCAGTCTGTTGGTGCTCCACCGGTCTGGGGGGGGGGGGGGGGCAGAAGGTTCTGGGTTCGAATCCCAAGCAAGGCATGGGTCTTAATTTAAGTTAGGTCATAAGTTAGTTTGTAAGCCGTCCCTTGATAAGTCTTCAGGCATAAAACCGCGGGACGTTAATAAGCCCTTTCAATTCCGATCGAAATCGGCGCATTTAGTCCATTTAGTACAATGGCACAATGACACAATGGTTTACAGAGAATTCGACAACAATAAACAACATGAACTTACGTTTAAAATGTTAGCATTTTAACAGACGTACATAAATTTCAGAAATAAATGAAATAAATACAAATCATGATCAAATAGTAAACACAAAATTATAAACCATAAACAGAATACTTTGCTGTTGAACATGCCACTGCTTTAAATCGCAGAACCAACTAATTTGACGCAAACAGTTTAACAAACAATGACACAGTAGATACGAGTACACAAACACGAAAGTACATCACTCACGGATCATATGCATGCTCGGTGATTTCTTCGTGAACATTACCTTATTTAGGCCTGTGTCATGCTATGTATTTTTGCCGGTGCGGCTAAAATGCTCCGATTTGACGAGATGGGCACAACACATTGATGTAAATACGAGGTGTCGCACTAGTAACACCGCCCTAGTGCGACACCTCGCATTTTCAACAATGTGTTGTGTACTGCCTGTCAAACCGCTTCCCGTTCAGCCGCAGCGGCACAAACACATAGCATGACACCGGCCTTAGAAGATATATTCATACGGAAATCGAACATCACTCTCTTTCAACGGATTGCAAATAACATGGCACAGGCGCTGAAGCAATGCGATCTGGTTGGCAGAAGAAAAAGACTGTGCTGCACCAAGTGGAAGGGTCTTTCACTACCCTTTGCTTCATCTGCCCCATTCCAACTTTACTGCAATTTATCCACACCTCGGAGTACAGACTGATGATCAGCTTGAACTAAGGTCAGCCGAGCAAGTATTCAAGCTGACGCAAGTGGCTGGAGCTCAAATTTCCGAGTCGGTAGAATGGTCGTCACGCTCTCCGGACTTGACGCTGGTTTATCTGTGAGATCATTCAAAGGCAAGCGTTAGTCAGCAGAAAATTCTAGACGTTGGCCAATGCAACGACACGTTCTTGTTTCATGTGCTCAGATCCCTGCTCAGATGCTACACAATATGAAAGCTGATAAAGGCTGTTCACGATAAAGTGAGCACTTTTGAAATGAACGTTAGAAAAAAGTCACTTCCCCTCCTACATATATTTTAATAGGTTCACCGAGTGACATTCGCCCAACAAAGTTGGTAACGATAGATGGAAAGTAGTTCCATTTCTAAACGTTGAATAAAAAGTGTTAGGTAACAATTTTTGATAACTTAAATTGTTTCTTTCACTTTCTGTTTTTTTTAAATGCATAAAAGTGTAAAAATGAGATGATTTCTAAAATATTTACTTTCCTAATAATTTCACAGTTTCATTTGAAAGGTGCATGAATAAAATTATGACGCCCATGGTAATGTTACTTTTACATAAGGCGGAAGAATACACAACATACATACAAGTAGATTTTAAATAGGGCTTTCAAAAATGCTCACTTTACCGTGACCAGCCTATACGTACATTGATTATGTGCATTCACAACAACGAAGGTGATGTTCGACATTCACTTTCACCTCATCTCACAAATTTCTTTCCTTTTTACGCTTACATGTTAATACGTCCTGTATGGAGACTTTTAAATTATACAACGCATTAATTCAAGAATTAAATGCAAGTATTTTACTCTTGATTAACGTTATACTGAGGTAATAAGACATGCTAAATTTAGTGTTTAATATTAATGTTCATTTTACATAAGTAAAACTTAATGATGCACCTCACTTACCATATTGAATTAATTTATATCAGCTGAGATATTTTCTATACAGTATTCACCTGACCTTCAAGTACAGACTTAACATTAAACTATGCACGTAAAATAACGTCAAAATAAAGCTGACATTAAATTTATAATATACGTTTGTCCACATATATTTCTGAACTAGGAAATATTACTTAGCAAAAACAGAGTGAAAATATGCATAATCTCGCAAAATTACACGTCCATAAAATGAGAAATGGTTAATAAAGACACTGAAACAATAATTACGTCTACACCTACAAGACCTACTCTTAAATGTATGAATACACTGTGATACGTCTTTTGGAAACTTGTTTGCGCATTTCTATTGACACGGTTAGATAATTTCTATAGCATAAATGACCCTAACACTCCGATTAATAATACTATATGTATATTGCATACGTTTATTCATTTTCCTTAAGTATTCGTACTTGAAATTTTCAAACCCCGATACATGAGCTGAGCATGATAAAACGTTTCTAACAACAGAATATTTTCTCGTTACAGAAATGTGAAGTAACTACCATGTAAACAAAATGCGAAAAGACTATTCGCTTCTTAATGTCGTTGTCTGTGTATGCTGCTGATGTAAGAGTGTGTCTTCTAGTACCTTGGAATGCTACCAAACGGATGCCTTGTGCCGTAGGTTATCCAGATTAGCAGACAACTTTCAAGCTGTAGAGAAATATGAATATAAGTATTTTCCCCGGATGACTTTCAATGACGTGAGCATGACTGCTTGTTTTGAAATTACCGCGGTGGTATAATAACACAAATTATAATTCACAATTATTCATGTCCCGGTGTTTATTAAACGTGTGTTGATTTATTTTATAACACTCCATTGCAGGGTATTTATGATTTTCATGGTCTTGTACGTTTGAGCATGCGACAGCGGTATATTTTGTGTTAGTGCAGCTAACGATTATTGTTGTGAGATGCTTTAAGATGTACAACCATATCTTTTGAATGTATTAGAGTCGTTTATTATCGTTTAACTATGTCCTTTGTTTGCTCGTGGTTAATTTGGCACTTATAAATATAATTTCTGGAATTAAATACTGTATATACAAGTTTTTTATATGAACAGTGAATCAAATAAAAACGTCACAGTTATCAGTGAATTAGGGAATATTGCAGGGTGAATCGATGTATTATTAAACGTGGGATGTAAAAGTCGGTAGATAATAAGTTGTTTATTTGTTTATAAATAGAACAGAAGAAATTATGGCAATAGAAAATTATTTATGTTTATAATTCCCGGTGTGGCTTCATCGACGAATGCATGTTGTGTCAATGACGTAAAATGGCAATGTTCGTTTTTCATGTTGCGGAAGGATACATTAACAAGCGGAAAGAAGGAACTAAGCAAACCAAATTCTCTAGTTGAACGAGAATTAAATATACTCATACCTTGAATTATTGCCATAATAATAACTCTTATAATTATTAGTTTTTTTAATAGTTGAATTAAATGGTTTGTGTGATGTTTCGTCTGCAGGGATGCGAACATCATACATTGTTTTCTATGTACATTCTAAAGTAAACTTCTTTTGCGTTATCAGGTTTTTTTCTTAGAAACTGTTAAAACTATTTGTTAAAAGAGAATAAAAAAAGTAATAGAAATTTTAAAGTGTCTTCTGCATTATTTGTATTTGTGAAAGGAAACAATGTGCAATCGACTACTGATAAACACCATATCACTTTTAATTTCATATTTCCCGTCCCCTTGAAAAATATCTTCTCCCACATAGAATCTTTTTCTTGCTAACAAAAAAGGGTTGGTTAAGTTTGTTGAAATCAGTATTACCACAAAATGATCTCAATTTTGTGCCTGGTTTGTTCTTTTGGTATATTTCAAGGGTAACACGACAAAAACATATGTTTCTTATTGAGAGAGCAGAGCAATGAGATCACGGTGGTTACACTTAGAAAAAAATATTATAGTTCTTTACTTCGGCAGATATATTAAACATATATGTTTTACTTACTTCCACGAGATTTTTAAAATAATGTGCTTTACTTTCTTCACTAATGCCGCTTTTATTGGAAATAAGCCAAGATATTTTTTCAAGCGTGGTAATATTGGACTATTGGACTACTTTGTTTAGATAACAACACACGTGGAACCATATGTTCTCATAATTTTATCATTTTGCTCAGTTTCACACTGAGATATACGTGTTTTGAACCAACATAACACCGTTCCGAGTGTACCTCTGCGACGGGCACAGTATTACACGCGGCAAAGGGGGTGACTCACCATGGAAAGCATCTTTCCCAGGCGAACTTAATCGGAAAGGAAAGGGATGATTATTGACTGCTGAACTTGACTAGAGCCACTGCCCCATACCGAATAAGTCGACGACTTGAGAGCACGTGCCAGAACCTTCTGGTCATCACCTACCTCGAGAAAACCGATTTGTGAAGGAGGTTCAGGTTCAGGATGCCTATCCTATAAATACCGCCGCGTCCAAAGGGTCAGCACTCTGTGTAGCGCTCTCGTGAAGTACGACGGATGATGAACGAAGATCAGAGCAGCCAGAGACTTTGGTTAGAAGAATAGGCGGCTTACGAATACGTGAGAGACAGTGTGCCTTAATATAAGGACTTGGTGGCCAAATAGGTGGTGTTAGAGTGTATGCAAATATTGAAAATTATAATTTAAATAGCAAAATTAGCAGTAAGTGAACTAGCAGAGAGGAACATAGAATTGTTAACAAAGTGGTCGATAAACTGGATGAGAAAATAGTGTGAATGAGAAAGAAGATATAAAAATGTATCAGTGCGAACTAAAATGTGGATAAAGAAGTTGCAGTATGCATGAAAATGTTGACAGAAAGGTAGAAGGTATTAGCAACTTAGACAATGTTAAATAAACTATGAAAATTAAAGTGTGAACTGCATCGTGTGTAAGGAAGAAAGAGAGCCGACCCCCTTCTAGAAAGAGAGATACAAATTTCTATGGCAGCAGGGAAGATGATATTCTGGACCAGCAGCTTATGAGAAGCTGGGAATGACCACCACCGAGCCAAAGAATGTGGGTAGCGAGGATAATGGAAAAGTCGTCATCAATACAGTTATTCGAATAAAGACACCGCAGTTTTGCAATGTGGGTAAACGCATCACCATTAAGCCCGACCCCTATGATGGACAGACACCTTGACGCGAATACCGTCACGAATTTGAGATGGTCGCCGCTCTGAATGTTTGGACTGATGAGCAGCAAGCTTGCTATCATGCGGATGTACTAGACACCCGGCATTGAGCATACTGCAGTACCTGCCAGAACGACATTGAGTGGAGTACTCCACACTGGTATCTGCCTTGGATCTGCATTTCGGTAACCGGTACCAGTGACACTCCCACCATGTCCAACTGCGAAGCTGCACCCAGCTACAAAGGGGGGGGGGGGCACTGC
Organism: Dryococelus australis; assembly: GCA_029891345.1. Classification (NCBI taxonomy): domain Eukaryota; kingdom Metazoa; phylum Arthropoda; class Insecta; order Phasmatodea; family Phasmatidae; genus Dryococelus; species Dryococelus australis. The sequence continues at coordinate 110,093,372 of CM057009.1, forward strand.
AGTAACTATGGCAAGACATAATGCGGCTGTCTGACCTGTCACTGATGTGGTGACACTAGGGACATGCCATGCCCTTGCATTCGGCTTTTTCGTTTACAATATCGCCGATACCAAGGTGTGGCAATGTGGATGCCTGACTGCATCTCACACCATGCATGATAACTTGACACAAACATTGGCGTTAGAGTCATCAATACAGGTGAAATGCCCTGGTTTCCAATGCAGGCAGTGACATTTAACGAAAACGATGATGACACCACCAAGAAGCCCCTGAATAATTTGCAGAAGACTATGAGGGTCATCGCTTCTATGGTTCATGCTACAGGGATTTGAAAATCCCAGCCAAATGGCCAGAGGGTTAGAAGTGTAGACAGCGAAGTCACCTGAAAGCCAAATGACCTCAACAGCAGCAACCAGGAAGCTGGTAGAGAATAGCAGGTGAGTGCGCATCATCTTAGGGAAACTTGTTAACACCGATCTTGAGTGGCAAAGGTCGGTGATTGCTGTAGGGAAGTATTCAATGTTCTTGCAGTTGCATTTGTTTAAGAAATTTTGATTCATCATAAAATAGGCCTAAGGTTGAATTCATAGTGAGCATATGAGTAATACTTGAAACAAAAATTAATCATACTCGTGATTCAGAATGATTTTCATTTCAAAGTGCCAGATAGGCCTACAATTATTGCTTATGTTGATACCTTGAAGTAATGCTTCATGAAGCACTTATTTATGAAGTATTACTTATCAAGTATTCATAGTCACGAAATAAGTTTTACTTATTTCTCAAGTATTCATAGTCAAAGGAGCATTGCTAATTGAAGCATAAAAGTAGTACTACAACAAGTCAGCTGCGTTGGAACTTAAGCACTGAATATAGATATTACGACTAGGTTATTCATGAAGTATTTTTTTCCAAATGTTCTTCTCCTTAAAATATTTGAATGGAGCAAGAATAAAATTTAGATAATTAGATGGGACAAATGGGAAAAGTTGTGAAACATAACCTCTTTTCAGTAGAATGTATTTTGGATGCTAGGACGATTTTCAACAATTTGCATATGTAATATCTTAGCACGTATAAGTATGAGCATAAAATAATTTTTAATATGTTTCTTATTTGTAATGTAACCGCAGGTTCAGGCGTATAACGAATAAGCAACCTAACATTTTTATATAAAAACGTCGCACATTCAGATTCAACAAGAAAACAATTGCAGATGGAAACTTTTCACGAAAACTTACATAGGCCTATTTATTAATTATTATGATGAGAAATTCTTTACACTGAAGTGAACCAATTTTCATATGTGACGAATATTATGTTAAAAATATATCTTCGATTTTAAAATAATTTTAATAAATCAAAACATTAACTTCAGTACACAAAACAGGGCCACTGGATAATTTCTATTACAAAAACTATCAAAAAATCGTACCAAAACCAGCTAGGTTAAGATCGAACGTGTTTGCAATATGAGTTCTGCAATAGAGGTTATGTTGGCTGGACGGTAGCATGGGATGCGAACAATCACTTTTACGATCGAAAATTCTGTTCGCGGAACGGCGATTATTGACGCTGGACGGAAATATCAAGAATTTTATGATTACGTGGTATCGTAGGTTTTAAATTAAGCTTAACTGAGATGTCATTAAAATAACATGCATATTATAATTTATATGTTCTTCGAATGTGCACTTACAGTCCGCATTTTTTTTATCACTGCTAACAAACTTCCGAAAAAATTATTACTTAACACTTGAAACAAACACGATTTTATTGCATACTCAATAATTTTTATCTCAAATATGCGATTAAACAAATTAAAGTTGTTAGAAATACCAGTGAAAAATTAAAAAACTTACGTAAAAATGTATTTTGTTTGGGGGGCTGCTGTAAATAAAATAGCGATTTATATATGTAATGTTGGTACTGATATTATACAGATGATACTTATTTGGTTATTTCATGAAGTAAAGCTTGCCTCAAACAAGTAATACCTAAATCATAATTAGCTATTCAAGAAGCTGTTTATGAATTCATTACTCAAATAATTAATGCTTAACGAAGTAGTATAACTTCATGAAGTATGACTTATTTGCCAAACAAGCCTTCAACTATGAATTCCAGCCAAAAATATATACGCGACATACATTCTAAGTCTATTCCGAAGGGGTGAAAACCGCCCCTGAAAGTGTAGTTGAAGCAGATGTTATTTGCTAGTAACACAGCCAGGATAAACTATACATGTCTTAAGTTTCAAGATACTTCATTACTAAACGACAACGTACAAATCACAAAAATACGGGCCCCAGTACCATTCATGAAAACTGATACGTTAGCAGCACATTTGAACAAATGGATATGTAACTGTATAACTTTGTTTGTTTTCTTGTGGGTTTGTAATCTATAGTAAATGGTGAACATAAATTCCGTCTTGTGTTCATAAGCTAAATGCCGCCGTTTATGAGAAATTAATTGATAATATCCCAATGTGCCTACTTAATCTCATTGTCCGGCACATAGCAACACATCTGCTGTTGGTGCAAGATGAATAATGTTTGCTAGTTTGAATGACGCCATGTATTGTTGTAACAAGGAGCGTGTCTCGTGTTATCCACACCTTCCCCAAAACACTATCGCTGATATGCAAGTAGGGTCTGTGGTGGCACAATGGCCACGGCGAATTGGATGCGATTTCCGGCGGGATCGACACGAATATTCGTATCTGGGAAACGTGCCAGAAGTTACCATTGGCCACTGGGCTCTTTTCGGGGCACACCCACTTGACCACCATGTAATTCCGCCATTGCTCCTTCTTCGCCCCATGTCACCTTCATCGGCATGAATTAATTTCTGGAAAACGGCGACATTAACTTGAAAACACAAGGCGGAGATTTGTTCACAATGTACTGTAGATTACAAATCCGCAGGAAAACAAACGAAGTGATCATCATCAGCCAGTTCAATCATGAAATGATGTGGCCTCTTAGAGTTACAAATTCACATAGAATTGCAATAATCTTCTGCAGGTAGAACGGTCTTGGGCGATTCACTCTAAGTGATACAATTAAATATACATTTGCTCAAACGTGTTGCAAACCCCTAATTTCATGGATAGTGGATGATATTGGAGACCATATTTTTGTGTTTTATACTCCGTCGTTTAATAATGCAGTATCCAGAAACTCTGACACTTATCGTTCATTCTGGCTGTGTTACTAGCAAAAATATCTGTTTCAACTACACTTCCAAGGGTGATTTCCACCCCTTCGGAATAGACTGAGGCTATATGTGGTGTATACGTTTTGGACCAATTTTTAGCCTACGGTACTTTCCGAAGGAAAGAAATGCTTACGAGATCACTTTCCTGTTTGTGTATCTGTGTGCGCATGTGTGTAGGTGTGCGTGTGGTTGTGTGTGTTTTTGCGTGTGTGTGTTCCCACCCCTCTTCAATTTTCGAACGCAAGAACGGAATTTCACCAAACTCTGTACACATGTAGTACTAAGTAAATATACCTGACATTTATAGTTCTATACCACGCCGTGCACTTACTTTGAAAATGGCGGCCATATTGATATTTTGAACACTGTCATATCTCGGAAACTATTGAACCGACTTTTAACTAAGATTTATATGCTGACAGCGCAAATTTTAAGCATTAAATTCAGATGTAAGTATAGTTTTTGGTCTGTCATTCTAGAAGATAGCATCACAAGAAATAATAAAGCTTTTATGTTATATATATGTATATATATAAAACTACTCAAACTGATTTCTCCACATTTGGCACGTAAGTAACATTTTGATAGGTCAGGTAAATGTCAGTAATTGACATTAATTAGACTGCTATTTTCAAAAAGGTGGCCATACAAACATTTAAGGGGTATTTGATCTTAATGCCTTACTGTTTGACTAATTTAAACTAAATTTTGTACGCTGACAGTATCTACTACGAGCATCATATATGCCAAACAATAACCACTTTTGTTCGCCATCTTAGAAGATAGCGTAAATGGAAAAATAAAGTTTTTTGTGTTATATCTCTAAAACCATTCATCCAATTATTTTCCAATATGGCAATTAAGTAATATTATAACAATCTCCATTAAATATAAGTAAATAAATTTTATTAGACACTTATTTCCAAATTGCGGCCAAACACATATTTTAGGTTTATTTGGTGTAATTATCATACCAATTAGCCAATTTCAACCAAATTTTGTACGTTGCCGGAGTGTATTACACGCATCATGCAAGCTAATGAACAACCACTTTTCTCAGCCATTTTTAAAGATAGCACTTAATCTAAAAATAAATCTATTTCATTATAACTCGAAAATTACTGAACCAATTTTCCCCAAATTTGGCATGTAAAAATTTATACGATGGGCCAGGTAAATATGGGCAGTTAAAATTTATTATTAGGGAATTATTTTCAAAATTGTGGCGAAATCGATATTTTATATTTATTTGGTATAATCACCATGCCATTTCACCAATCTCAAACAACTGATTTCTAACAAACTTTACAAACAATCAACGCAAAGGCAGGTTATACAAACTAATAAATTTTGATTGGGTCAGACATACATATTTTCAAATTGGCGGCCATAAAACCCTTTAGTTCCGATTTTTTTATTTACGAAACTGCAAATCAAATTACAACCTTACTTTGTATGCTGATAGTATTAGATGTATGCGTCAAAACTGTCTATGCACAGCTTCATTTCTCCGCCATTTTGTAAGATAGTCCGACATGAAATTTAATTGTTTTTATGCCGTGTCTCGGGAAACAATCAACCATTTTTTTTTTAATTTGACGAAGAAGAAGTTCTGTGGTAGGCTTTATTTATTTGTACGTTTTAAGTATATAGGTATCTTATTTTCCGAACAGCACACATAGAAACATTTCAGCTTAGTGTGCTATATCTACGAACATATGTAAAATATTAAAATTTAACTTTGTATATTTTATTTATGAATATATTCGAAAGTGCAAATATATAAACATTTTGCCCTCTATTTATGAAGATCGTCAAATGAACGTTGATGATTTTATGCCATATCTCGAGGACCAATCAACCGATATGCATATAGATATCCTCTTTTGCCAGGTTTTTGTAAAGTAGTGTTAGGTCAGTAAATTCGACATTTGGTCATATTTACGTAGTAATTCGAATAATTTCCAAAAAAGTTTGCATACGTAAAGAAGACCAAGTATAGCTACATGATTTAAATGGGGCCAGGCAATGATTTTAAAAATGGCGACCATAAAAATATTTCCATATGTATGTCATATGTATTTAACAATTAAACACTTTCAATCAAAATTGTCCCTGAGTTATAGCATAAAATTGCAATTCTTTTATGGGCTGCTATTTTAATAATGTTGGACCAAATATGTATTATTTATTAACACATTTTACGTTTAGGTGACATGGTTCCATATAGCATCCTAACGTAAAGTGTTTACGACTGCCATTTTGAAAATAAGTTTCTAGCCCAGTTGAATCATTTCAGTTTGCATGACGCACAGCAGTACAAATTTCTGACCAATTTTGTAGGACTCGGTTGTTCGTTTCCCGAGATACGGCTTAAAATATTTATTTATTCATGTGGTGCTATATGAAAAATGGCAGATAAGGGAGGCTCTGTGTAAACACACTCGGTGTTTATAATAGATACTGCTAGCATACAAAGTGAGGTTTAATTTGGTTACATGATATCATAAATATAACAAATGAACCTAAAATGTTTTGCGTGGAAGCCATTTTGAAAATAAGTATCTGACCAACTTAAATCATACCAGCCTACATGGCCTACCGTAGTACCACTTGACTACTAGATTTGGTAGAATCGGTTGATTGATTCCCAAAGACGTGATGCGAAAAAATATTTATTTAGGGTCTACATCACAAAATGGCGAAAAAAGAAGCTATGTAGTAGCATATTTGATGCGTGTAATAAATACTTGCAGTATACCAAGTTTGGTCGAGTTTGGTGAAATGGCATGGTGGATATAATAAACGAACCTAAAATATTTGTGTCCGCCATTTTGAAAATAATTGCATTTAACATTTTATACCCATCTGTTGACATGGCCTCCCATAGTATTAATAGCTTGTTAAATTTGGTGCAGATAGTTTAAGTTCTTTACAAGATATAATGAAAAAAATTATATTGTTTTTGTAGTAGTATTTTTCAATATTACGGATAAATAGCATTATACCGTTCTTAATTAACAATTTTCGTGATGAACTGTCAAAATACATAATTTCGCTTACGTTGGTCAAATGGTTCAAATGTTGAGAGTGTCGTAAATATTAACATGGCCACCATTGTGAAAATAAGCACCTTGTATGCAGAAAACCATTTAAGTCAGATGCCCATACTTACTATAAGCGTACCGAGTTTGGTAAAATTATATTCACTAGTTCCAAAGTTATAAGAAGTGGTCCTAGATAGAGACAGACATCGGGTGATTTCATAAGCGTATCTTTCCAAGGAAAGTAGGCAAAAATAAACATTATTATGAACTTATAATTCATTGTTAAGTTTTCCTTGTTTCCTACTGGTTTAAAACTGCATTATTTGCCTTATAATATGCCTGAAATAAAACTTTTAAAAAAGTTGACGCTTAAGCGGAGGTATTTGGAGATTTAGCGTGCTTCTAAAACTCAGTATTTTTTTTATCTTCATCCTCAAATATTTAAGGCCTAAAGTTGGACCCGTGGTCGACAAAGTAATCTAAATAGTTGTTTCGGACATCGATCTATCTCGCCTGTACCAATATTTTAGGTAAGTTGTGCCAATAAACCAAGAAAACAATAACAGTGTGTCACATTTCTTTGGGACATTCTATATAGTATTTCTGTTGAAATGGTTTTCTGCGCTAATGAAATTGCACTCTTATTTATAGTGAAATATTCTACTTTTGCAGACGGTTAAGGTCCTCGTACATTTTTTATCCTGAAGGTCTTATAAGCCAGCTCCTCGCTGCAACTTGGCAACGTCGCCACTGCCCACAGCGCCACGGATATGAATGCGAAGATATTTCCGCCGCTGAAGAGACAGCGGCGGACGAGTCGACGTGGTTTGCCGCAGAGGGGGAAGGGAGGTTGAAGGAGGCGGGCTGCACGCTGGCGGCGCGACCTTGAGCGAGAGGCACCCAGGTACGTTGCGAAGAGCAGCAGGCAGAGGCCTTGCATCACGCGCTCACACACGCAGCGTGGGTCGCCCGGGACAATGGCGGCCGAGGCCGACGACGGGCGGATCCCAGCAAGACACCGCCATCCTCCTCCTCCTCCTCTTCATCGGCGGGGAAATACGCCCGCTGCGGTGACTCACCTGGCCAGCGTCTTTCTTTCCACGAGGATGTTTACGTCCCACGCCGAGCCTTCGGCACCCCAACGTTGGGTAATTCGCGCCTCGAATTAATACCGTGATGGATGGCCGCCGACCCCCTTCGGCGCGACCTGGTTCGCGGTTTTCTTACGAGCGTCATGTGCGGTGTTGCCACGTCGGAAGAAGATCCCTGGAGTCCTCCACTTATACCTAAAGGTCTATACCAAAAGATATTCGATACCCGGCGAAATCGCTCCCAGATTTCCGCATGGGGGAATCGTGCCGGGCGATGCCGCTGATCGGCAGGTTTTCTCGGGGATCTCCCATTTACCCCACCCATTCATTCCGGCGTTGCTCCATACGTCACTTCACCCTCTTCGGCTATTAAGTCTTCGATGTTAAAGAGCCAGCCAAATCTCTTCACTCACATCTGTACCGTATTAAATTTTTGGGGACACTCGATTAAACTTTACTTCAGGTGCAGATCTTGTGCGATTATTCGTCGTATAAAATGATGTGAAAACCTGACATGGCATATTACTTACGTGCCCATCAAAGGTTCCGCCTGCGTACCGATGGAACTGCTTTGTATATATATATATTTTTTGATGAAACTATTGAACGTATCCCCAGTATGTTTACCTGGGAAAATACATCATACCCCAGATGAGAACCAAATGGTTACTAAAATTTACCACCCATGCTCTTAATATTATTTGGAGACTGCCGCTGTATGTTCCAGACGCTTATCTCTGCGAACTTTTTTTTTTTTTTTAATTTAAGTATGAGAGGCAATTGTCTTATCCAAATGCGTTACCTGGGTTTCGCCGTTAAAGGGTGGACCCCTTAAATGGTTTCACGCAAGATTCCAGCATTCGTGGCACATAAGTAAATACCGAATTCCACGGTATAATTCCAGCCTTGCATTATTAAAAAAAAAAAAAAAAAAAAAAAATCCTTTCGCAGGTCTAAAGCTCTAGAAACGACAGTTGACTAACGAGACAGGTAATAAGGAAACTAAATCCTCCAAGACCTTGGCTGTACACAAAGAAAGAACAACTTTTCATGGAACGGGTTAATTATGGCAGAAGGTATTCAATAACAAGCAACCATGTTTAGATGTGGTTAATGCCTACAAGTTCGCTTACTACCATAACTGTCGTGGCAGGCGCAGTGCGCGTAAACCGAAGCACGGTATTATTATTTTAATTAAAATATTAAAACACATTATTGGCACATAAAATACTCAACACTTATTGACACTGTCTACCAAGCGGCAGCTACGAAATTTGAATATCCCATGTTACGGAGATTTTACCCAAGTGAGTTAATTTTAAAGATAAGTGTTTCAAACAAAATGTATTCTTCACTAATTTATTGGGAGCAGATCGCTAGGAGCGAATGTTTTTAATATAGATAGGCAGTGCTCACATTTTGCAAAATTTAAATGCTAATAATTCCTTGCAAACAGGCTATAAATGTTACGGAAGAATCTCTGCTGTAAGGAACTTCTTCTGAAAAATTTGTTAAGAATACGATTTGTTTGAAACACCTATCTTTATAATTAACGCACTTGGGCGAAATTTCCTTCACGTGGGATTTCCTATTGAAATTTCGCAGCTGACAGGCAATAAGCAGTACCCTAAATACATTATAAAGGATTTAGTTTTAACAATTAAACGAAGCGTTTTGAAGGAGACTTTATTATATGAATAACACTTAACAGACTCACCTCGGCGCCGGCCGTGCGCTCTATGCAGCAGCTGGTGGGGACAGTGTAGAGATACACCCAACATAGCACGTATACATTCACACGTTAGTAGTAGGGGTGTAGGAATTCTAATTCACTTTTGATTAATGGGATTGATAATTTGATATCAAATTAATTGATCGGATTAAGGATTAATCCGATATAAATCCGATCAAAATTTTTCATCGGTTAATTTTAATCCAATCCAATTAATGGGATGAAATTGATTTAATTAAATTAATCAATAAAAAATTTTTATTCTAGAATTTTGTATGAATAGACAAACATATAATTTGGTGTGGTAGTGTGCTAAGTGTCTTTATTTCTTAATTTTTGTGGGCGTGTCATGATAGGTCCTCACCCTCGGAGCTCTGGCCTTGTACTGAGGCATGATGTGTTGTGGAAGGGGTATGTATTGTGTAGTTTGACATAAGGGGCATTTATTGTTATTTTTTAGGGAGCGGCATGGTAGATCCTCACCCTTGTATGTCTGGAGGTGTACTGAGGATGAGAGCAGGGCGTAGGAGATCCTTCCCATCTGGCAAGCGACTTAGGGATGAGACATGTGCAGTGATATCCGATTATAGACTGATGTTATGGTGGAAATAATAGAGACTCGTCGACATTAAAATAACTAAACATTATGTCCATTACGTCATATAGAACACATCAATAGAAAAAATGATTTATCACTGTTTACGAATTCACTGGTTCATATTTCCAATGGAAGCTAATCACAATACTAGACACATATTGCTTATAATGTAATACGGAACAATATACCACTTAAACACTTCCAGGTAACATGGACAAATAAATTAAATAAAGATTTCCTAATGAAGGAAATTATTTGTACACTATTCATTAGCATTCCGAATTATACCTAAAACAAAGTCAAAAACTTACCCTAATTCCAAGCTTTAAAATAAATGATTTAAAAAAAAACCTTCCATTTAAGTTTCGTAAAACCAGAGTACTTGAAGTTTTTTTTATAAATATTAAGTTATGCTTAGAAAAATAATAGACATGCATAAACATTAAAATTTCTTTAGGTTTTCGGATTAAATAAATAGCGAACAATTTCCACTTCTTAACACAATCGCTCGCAATATCACATCGGTTTAAGTATCCAGACATAGGTCAACCCCAGAAACATTTTTCTTACGTAATTTTTTCCAAGATGAAAGTGTTATTTTAAAAAATTAAGTTATTTTATTAACACATGTAAATAATATTGTGGCTCCTATCGCATTTAATGTTATGAAGGATAATATATGAAAGTTCAAATATGTTCGATCTCCAGAGCTCTGCCCTGCGTTCAAGTCAGAGGTTGTCGAGAAACTAAATATGTCACCGTTCGAGAAGAAATGCACCAGCCTGTCTGTCTGCATGCGTGTGTGAGAGGAACTGTTACTCCCCTGCCTGCACCTTACCCTGCCCGCCTAGCCAGGAGAAGGGCATCATCATCCAAGCCTTTATGCCAAGGGATGTTTGAAAAATTTTTTCATCTCGCATCTCAAGTGTCCGACAGTTTACTTCCAGTAGATATAATTTAACTAATAAATATACAGGTAGTACACTGAAAAAATTTTTCATCAACACCAACATTTACGTCTGAATATTCAATAATCCTGAAATTTCCATGAAATTAATTTTAATCCTCACAATTATATCACATTTTCCAGTTAAGTTATTGATTTAAAATTCCCACAGAATTATAATTCTAGGAAATAAAATCGAGGAAATTATAAATAATTTCAAACAAGATATATTTTCGCTAAATAAATCTTATGCGATCCAAATACTCTCTATAAATAATTTATGTTTAAATATTGAAAGGACACATTTTTAAAACTTGTATCATTCGATTTACAAAAAGGTATGCGATACATAAATAATATGTTTTATCTATTACAATCGAAAATGCACATTTTCAAAAATTTCACATATTTTGTGTGTTCAGTTATCTACAAGATTAAATTTCATTAATAACCAAAGTTTCATGCATGAGACAATAAAGTTTCCATGCAAGATTTACCGGTACACCATCTACCAGAAATGTGTATACTTGAATAAATATAAACTTATTTTATATAAATATTATGTGTTTTGTAATAATTTTAATGAAATACTACGAATCCAGCATGAAATGACTTCTATCAGATATGGAATATGCAAAATTTTAAAATACTTTGGAAAATAACCTTTTTTTAAGCAAATTTAAAGAAAAACGATGGCCAATTCGGATTCGAATACTCTGTAAAGAGGATATAAAATTCTGACTACCAGCAAATTACTAGCATCGCAAAGAGATACCCGAAACAAACAACATTATTCCATATAACTTATGTAATCTACATAATGAATGAATTATCAAACAAAATTTACTGGGAAAAATGTAATTCTTATTACATTCGTACTTTTAAATCAGAACATATTTCAAACACTGTTAAGACAAGACCAGCTCCAAAAGGATTACTGAACAGACTAGCCTTTGACTAATATGATTGTTTCAGAAAACAAAGTTTTTAAACATTTGCTACAAAATACTTCTAAATACATCTCTCCCTTTTACATTCCTAAAATTTAAATATTCTTTATTCATTTTTAGTCGAATATCAGGTAAAGATGTACCGATTATCCACTTCCAGATACTAGGAAACATATTCTGGATAATATAAGTATATTTAACATGGTGAATTAGTATGCATTATTCCACAATTAACATACAAATATTAGAGCAGAAGACAATTTATTATAATTAATTAAACCAGCTATGGTTTAATACAATACATTAATACAGAAACAAGTTAGTTGACATTCTGTCACCATAGAGTAATCATATAGTCATCCCTTTATGCAAATGGAAGAGGATCTATCACCGAATCAACCACACTCCAAATACTGCAGAAAATATACAGGTTCGCCTACAATGCTCATAGGAATGAGAAGTGTGAATGTGTTAAGAACCCATCTCGGGACATTTTGAACAAAAAACAGTTTTCAGCAGTTCGCACAAACAGATAACTTGAATCGTCATATCAAGAACTGTAAAAATAATCTTCCTACTGAGAAATAAAATGTACTGTCTACGGTACATAATATCACAGAAGCAAAGGATACTAACATAATTACAAGAAATAATTGGTATGACATAGAATCCGATCATATGAAATTTACACCTCCTTCAAAGCAAAGCCAAGTCCATATTTATGATAAAACAGATAGCGAAGAACGCATTGACGATGTCAGTGATAGTGCTGAAGACTTGTTTTCAATAAGTGCTGTGAATAATGAAAACACATTTTACATAAATTCCAATGAACTTGTAAACAGGCATAGATATTTTCTAAAACACAGGAAATACTCGAGCATAAAATAAATGTTTTCGATTACTGGTATATTTCAAGAACGTGGATACATCTAATGAATTATTATCTGCAAACACCATAGAAGTATGAAGACAGCATATATTAAAAAAGTATGATAATAAATTTAATTAACCCTACTATTTGACTGAAAAAGTAATTATTTCAAGTAAACATTGCATGATAAGAATATGTTTCAATTTGAAATATTGTGTATCTCTCAAATGGATTAAGTCATTTGAATTTGGTTGATGAACTGTTTAAATTGGAAAGGAGTGTTATTTGAGGAAAAAATTAAGTTTTTTTTTTTTTTTTTAGGAAAACGAATGGTTTTAAGGAATGATTTTGAGGAGTAAGGAACTGTCAAACACCTTATAATGAAGAACCAATATTACCATTTTTGGTATATATGATTGTGAATCATCCTACAATTGCTTGTGGTATGATTTCTGAAACACGTTGTCTAAATTGTGTTTGCTTTTTTAAATGGTATATATATATAAACATCTTGTAGCAAAAATTATTTGATATCTAAGTAACATCCTATACTAGTTTTTGTTGAACTATTGGCAATGTTCAAGACTTCCAGTAGTTTTTTCCAACTTTTATCTATAAACATGTTGTAAAATGAATTAATTTGTACGTTTATTTATCAAATCCCTTTACAACTGTGAAATGCATTGTTTCCTTAAAAGAGCAACAAGTATTAACTTGTTTGATAACATATCTCAACAGAGAGAGAGAGAGAGAGAGAGAGAGAGAGAGAGAGAGAGAGAGAGAGAGTCTTAAAGTTTCTAAAAAAAAGTACATTGCAACGAGTGAAAAGATGTTTGTTTTCTATAAAAAAAAACAATGTTCATTAACACAAACGACTGTTGTACTGAAAAAGCCAGAGCAAATGTTTTGGAGGCGACCACTCTAACCACTTATCCATTTACAAAGTATTTATTTCCATGACTAACTTTATAATACACCAAAGTGTTTAAGGGCAATGGTGCACAAAAGCAGTATATTTACCCGATTTTCATTATCACTATTTTTTTGGAGATTTAACGACACATTTGTGGCACAACAAGATATACATATTAATTTTTAAGAACCTCTTGCATTGTTCAATATTCACTACCATTATTATTCTATGAGCACTGATGGAAGATGAGAAATAAGATATTCTTTTTTATATTCCACCAGTGCTCCGATAGTGGTAATGGTAGTGAATTTATATCAATGTAAGGAGGTGTTCGAAATTATTCTTTATGTCTTGTCATGCCAAAATTCTTGAATAATTCCATGAAAAATCACTTTTGACAAAAATTAAGGTAAATACACAGCTTTTGTGCACCATTCCCCTTAATATTTGTTAAACATTGTCAAATTTGTTTCAAAGAAATAAATGTGTTTGTGTTCGCTTATATTTTTGAAGTTTAGATACACAGTTAGCATACTACACATTCTTCTGATTGTTGAAGACGTTATCCAGAAATATATGGGCTAATGATGGAAACCTGATTTTGTTCAAATCGAGAGTGGAGCCTTGTAAATAGCAATGTTTGACAGAGTCAGAAAAAGATGCTCCTTGCTTCACAATGTCAGCAGGCAGACAGCTCCTAACAGTTAACACCATTCCCTGCAGCTGCTTCTCAATCTTTGTTCACAGGTATGAACCTTTGGTGATCAAACGAGCAACAACGATGTTGCCAGAGTGACATAAAAATTCTCCCTGCTTCTTCATTGCCCGTTCAGGTGACACTCGAATAGCATCGCTGAACACGTTTCCTGCATTCTTCACATACCTTGCCTTGTCACTTTGTCAGCCACAACCCTGTTACGCACAGCTCTATCATATAAACAGAGACTATTTACATAAATATGTATTTAAATTACTGCATTATTATTAAATATAAACCAATTGATTATCTAAATTACTATATAATTATTATTACCCAAAAAATAGTTAATTCGTTTTGCTGACCTCTGTAGAGTAATTCGATTATGCTACAGTTTGGAGGTTCCGGTTCCGAATCTCGGGTAAGGCATGGATGATTGTAATCTAGTTTGTAGGTTCGAATCAGGAACCTTATAAATGGTTAATTCCGTCAAGGTATAATGAACGAATCACATAATGTTTGATAAATCACTTAAAATATATAATTTAATGATATTCAAAACAGAAATTCGTTCTTGTGCGTAAAAAGGATACAAATTGTTTCCTACTGTAGTAAAAATGCATTACATTATGGGTTAAAAAACTTGTGTCGGAATCAAATTGTTTGTGTAAGAAAATGTCCAATAAAACGTAATTCAAATTAAATCTAATTGCTTAAAACCGAATAAATACACATATTCCACATTACATTCCAAATTGTGCAAGCTTAATGTTAAAAATGCGTCCAGTCGTGAAATAACTCTTTTAATTCCGTAAATTTGTGTTAAATTCGATTAAATTTTACTTAAAACATTTAAAATACCATAATACATAGATTCAAATAGATTTAAGTCGAATAACAACACATCAATTATACAACAAGGGAGGGTGCCAGGGGTATAAATACAGCTCCATATGTTCTTGCCACCATTTATTGATCTATAACTAGGGGAGTCTGTCCTTCCCCTTGCGACTGTGTGCGTGTATACCATTCGCTCTGTGATCAGGTTTCCGCTCGCACTCCCCACCACTGGAGCTGCTGGCAGGTGTTCGTGGTGCTGTTAAGGGATTGAATAGCTCGTGCTCGGTAACCTGTCGGCCACTCACCACTTACTGGGATCTGGTGGCATCTCACACAACGCTGTGGGATTGCCCGACCAGCGGACTTCGGACCAGCCCAGCCGGCCAGCCACTCGTGATGCTCGCCCGGGATTCCACTCAGGCCCTCAGCTATCTGGTCTGGGTTCAGACCTTGCTCAGCAAATACCACCTTTGGTAGTAGACTTTATGTAAGTAAATAGGATTAACAGTTAGGGTTTTTTTAAATACTGTTCAATATCGCGATTGTATTTTTATATCTGTCGAGGGTTTTGCTTCGTAATTTGACTTTATTATCTCAACAGTCAAATTATTTTTCGGTATTTGTTAAAACTTTTTTACATTTATTATATTTATACTTGGATTTACTTACATTAGTTTGACTTTCTTTGCAAAACTCTTTTTTGGTATTTGTTAAAACTTTTGGGTTTTAAAAGTTATTTGTTTATAATCAACAGAAAAGTAAATTTTTATTTTAAATTTAGTTTACAATTAGTTTTTAAGATATTCTTGGCATGTTTGGTTACAGATGTTTTGTATGGATTATGGAACAACTAAAAGAATTGGATTACTACGTCTAATATGCCTAGTGTATTTGGAGGTGTAATACACAGACTCCTCAGATGTTCTGAATGCTTTGTATGGAGAGGGACAAAATAATGCTGAATGAATAGAACTGAGTAAACCTAATGAATGTGGTTTTGATGTTTGAGAGGGGTGGGTAGTTGTAATTAGTTATTAAGATATTCTGGGCGGGGTTGGTTATAGATGTTTTGTGCGAAATATAGAACAGCTAAAAAATCAGAGAACTATGCCGAATACACCTAATGTAATCGGCGGTGTAATCATCCTGCTCCTCAGTTGTTTAGAATGCTTTGTATGCAGCTGGATGAAAGAATGATGAATGAATGGACCTGAGTAAATGTAACAAATCTTGTTTTGATGTTTGAGAGGGGTGGGTAATTGTAATTAGTTTTAAGAAAATATGGGCGTGTTTGGTTATGAATGTCTTGTGAACTTGATGGAGTAGAGAAAAAATGTTGGAAACTGCCTTTATTATTATAATGGAGATAAGGTGTGGCACTATCATGATTCAAATCTCTCTACTCAGAATGGTGATGGATGAATTTATGTGGTTTTGATGTCTCAGAGGGCGGGGAGGACATTAGATTTGCCAAATTAAATTTTTTTTCTAAAATTTTAATTTAATAATTTTTAGTTTGTACTAGAGTGTATTAAATGTTTGGTTTCTACATAAGTGTATTAATTGATAGTATTAAATATTTGTTTGTAAGAGTGGAAAATAGTATTCTCCTCGCTTAAATTTGTAGACAAAAAATTGTTAATAAATGTGTTTTGGAAATTAATTTAAACTTTATCTGTGTTAAACAAGTTAACTATTAACAATGCCAAGTAATTTAACTTTTAATGTTGACAAGTAATTTACATCATTTTATGAACTACTTTATTTGTTTTAATTGGAAAGAAGTAAATTAATATTTAAAGTTTTGTCTTTAACAAATCGTCTTCAACAAATTGCTTAAAATTCAATACAATGTTGTGTTATAAATGCAGTCTGCTCGCCTGTTAAGAAATGTGTATGTCGCACGCTGCAAAAAGACAGTGTGGAAGGTTAGGCACAAAGCATGGTCTGTACTGCTAGTTGTCGGCCAGAGTTCCTCACCTCGCCTTGGTGTGGTCTGGAGTTAGCGGAGTGGTGGTGGAGGGGAAGTGATGACCATTATTATCAATGCAGAAAGAAGCAGTGCTCAGAGCAGGTGTGTTCGGGACAGCACATGCACAGAGGAGAAGAACAGGGAAGCACAGCAGGGCAATAGCTGCAGAACGATTCTGTAAGGTGGTGCCTGCTGAAATTAGCAGCTGTGTTCCTAAACAACTTTCAAAATACCTCACTCTTCAACATGTTTCCTTAAGATCCCATCATTCTGCTAGCTTGTGTCCCGGTATGTTCTCTAAACATGTCACGCACTGCAGGAAATAAGATCTCTCACGTTCTGCTTTTTAAACACACAACTTAGCTCCCTCATTCAATTTATATTTCTGAATATCAATAAAGAGATTCCCTTGAATTTAATTTTAAAATTAAAACATCATTTAAACAAAAAACATTTCCCCCCTCTATTTAGTCTGTTACTAGCAAATATATTATTTCAGGTTTCTCGATACATCATGGTAAGTAAATATTATGGTATTTTTTCTCTCTTTTCAACACTACATCCCTATTTACATATATTGTGGCATTAAGTGTACTGTTGTGGGAGGCAAAATAATTAGTTAAACACAATCAGATTCGCTTTCTGCATTGCTACATAAAATACCAGATTCAGATGTATTGTATTTCAAATGAATAATGTAATCGAATAGGTTCCTATAATTGCCTATTGCTGACTATAAAATGTGTGCACCTTGCAGTTTCATTCTAGACTTGGAATAGTATGGAGTAATGATGTCTAGCTGTGGAATAAAAACTTCAAGAATACTGTTTCAGTGTGAGTTCAACCAGGGTAAATCTATACAGAGCAATAATTTGATGAGACATTATAAATTTTGCAGCACTGATTTTCTTCCTCCTCCTCCTCCTCCACCACCACCTCCTTCTCCTCCTCCTCCACCCTCTCTTCCTCTGCACCTAGCGCCACACTTATCTCCACAGTTAGCCCAACTAAGTTCAAAGAGTCCACCTACTGCACAGAACTTAGCATTTACTGCTCCATCTACTGCATTTCCTCCAAAATGCCGATATGTTTATTCAGGGCAGAAAAGTAATTCGAATTCCTACTCGTCTTCATCAGTGAATAGTCTATCACCCAACCTCAGATACAAGATAATGTCTATTGCATTCACTGGCAGGCTAACTGATGATTAGATAATTAATGACAACAATAACACTGATGCAGATATTGAAAGATTTTTCTCGAGCTGTATGTATCCTCTGATAAATTCAAATACAGCATCACCCCAGCCTAATAGTATAAATGTTACCATAGCATGCAAGTACATGAAATCCCTCACAGTGGAGAAAGGTGCTACAGAAACTTTCTATTTTCAGAGCTAGTCCCTTCCCATTCTGCTTTATAATGAATCAAATAAGTATTACGTAACTACCAGACTTGAAGAATTTTGTGTTCATGGGAGTGTGTGGACTTTACAATTAATATCACAAATTGACATTCATATCTCACAATATAGGATATTCAACACTGGTGGCAGGTACACTAAGTAATGCAAATTTATTGGCGATAAGAAGACATGCATTCTGGTGCTGCTCCATTACTTGAATCGCTTAACCTCATTGGCTCTCAAGACCTTGGTTTCGAGAGCCACCAAAATCTCTTCACTTGCTCCAATGAAGAGATAATATTTTTTTGTGTAAGGTTTTAATACAATTGTAAATCTGTAAATGTCCTGTTTCACAGAACCCAGAAGGTATGTAGATCCGCTGAGCTGTGAGCCTTGCCTCATGGCAGTACAATATGTGTGCCAAATTTCCTCCACCAGCTTTGCACCTCTTGTTTTGCAGAGCTTCGTGCAGTCAGATGCTGTATAAACTTTACCCTATGGGGTATTAAAGAATCCCTGTCTAAATTTTTTCTGCAGAACTACACTTAGTGTCATAATAGCTGCAGCCCCACCATCTACCAGCACCACAACTTATTCCACAGGCTGCGCCAACATCAGCATCACAATCAGCACCACAGCTGTCTGCAACATCAACATCTGTCTACAGCATCTGTTGCAAAAGCATCGAATCGACACCCCCCTCTCCACTCGAGAGGACATTCGTACCTGTTGAACATGCTTGATGTGTTTTGAAACCTACTATTTTCCTAACTATAAGACATGTTAACGGCCAACTACATAACTGCATCGAATGTGTCTTCAATCGAATACCCTTTGTCACTATTAAAGCAAGAAACTATCTACATTACCCCTTGTGGTTCTTTTAAAGTGTGACATAACATGATGTGGAATATACAAATGCAAAGTGCTACATGTTTTATAGACCATTGTTGGTGTGTATAGGTCCTTGTCAATCTTTACCTGGATGTGATGTAGTATGATCACCTCATGTGTGCATCGTTTATGTACATAATGTACATAGTTAATTTTAAGAGAGAGTGATGACATCCATATCACTGAAGATTTTAGGATTGAAGAAGATTCTTTGTAAATGTTTTAGTCTTTCTTTTGTTACATATGTTTTGCTAAATTATTATCAAATTGTTTTAATAATGTGCACGAATGCTTGTTGTAAACTAGTATAATTTTACACAATTTGTTTAAAAATTTTTGTAAAGTTAATAACTTTTTAAGAAACTTTGTGAAAGTTTACACGAATTGTTTCACTGTTTGTTGTTAACTTGTAAACATTATACTGTTTCTTTAAATGTTTATCTTAAGTTCTACACTTTTGAAGAAAGTTTCTATGAATATTCTAAATACAGTTTTAAGAATGTTTAAAAAAAAAAAAAAACTATTTTAAATGTAATTTTTCTATGTGAAAAGGAGTAATGTGTCGTGTTATTTAAAAGTTTTAATTACAATACTATATGATTATGTACACAACACTAGCAAAAATTACATGACTTGAGAAACCAATAATTATGTAGGAGAATTGAAAATTGAAGGACGGGAAATATAAATGCTCGAAAAAATCATGTGAATGGATATGTAAAGGAATAAGGGACTTGCAGAAACTCGAGAAAACCTCATAGTCTCAGGTCAACTTGGAACACTTTGGTTGAGAGGCAAGCAGACCTCCCAAATTTAATCAATATTTGAGTTCAAGAATTAGCTCCTTGTAAAGAAATATTTTAATAATAAAAAAACAACTTATTATAATGTCAAGAAAACAACTTCGAAAATATTGTGTTGGGTACTCTGTGAAAGTTTTCTCACTGGCAGTGTTGTCCAGCAGTGAAATGTTTTGTCCTTCAAAGCATAAGCCTCAGGTATATTCACAGCAGGGTGTCTGTTGCCTTGCATGAAATATACAAGTTTCTTGCTTAGAGGCAGCACTCAGTTTGCTTCCTTCTTCATGAGGGACAAACATGTTTATACATTCACTTATGATTTCATTTATTTAATGCATGATGGAAAGTAAAAGTTCAGTATGAGTTACTATTCATAATTTTGTTTACAATAAACTTTAAAAAAATATTTTCTATATATCATTTAAATAAAAATTAATTTTTGGGATAGGAGAACATAGAGATCGATACTTACCATGCACGAATACATTTAATAAGTACTATGTTGTGAAAAATGAATGTGGTTGTGTTTAGGAGAACAACAGAATGAATAAGTAATTATCTTTAAATAAACACATGACATGGTTCAACACATATTAAATACTTTGGTATAATATAAAGTTAGTTGCAGAAATGAATACTTTGTCAACAGATAAGCGGTTCGAGAGGTAGCCTCTAGAACGCTTTCTCTGGCTTTTTCATTACAACAGTTGTTCATGTTACTGAACATTTTTTAAAAATAAAAACCAAAAATCTTTAAACTCATTGCAACAATTTTTTTAGAACCTTAAAAATTCTCTTTCTCTCTGTTGAAATATGTTATTAAACAAGTTAGTACTTGTTACTCTTGTAAGGAAACAATGCATTTCACAGTTGTAAAGGGATTCGATAAATTAACATACAAATTAATTCATTTTACAACATGTTTATTGACAAAAATTAGGAAACTACAGGATGTCTTAAACATTACAAATACTTTAATAAATAATAGTATTTGGGTGTTACTTAGATACCAAATCATTTTTACTACAGGATGTTTCAAAATATATACACCATTTTAACAAGCAAACACAAGTTAAATAATATGTTTCAAAAATCGTACCACAAGCAAGTATAGGTTGATTCACAATCATATATACCAAAAATGTTAATATTGGTTTTACATTATAGGGTGTTTGACAGTTCCTTATTCCTCAAAATCATTCCTCAAAAATTGTTTCTCATTACTCAAAACCATTTATTATTGCTCAATAAACATAATTTGTTTCTTAAATAACATTCCTTTCCCATTTAAGCAGTTTATCAACCAAATTAAAATGACTGAATCTGTTTGAGAAATACTCAATACTTCAAATTGAAACATATTCCTATCATGCAATGTTTACTTGAAAAAATTACTTTTTTGGTCAATTAGTAGCGTCAACTAAATTTGTTATCATACTTTTTTTAAATATATGCTGTCTTCATACTTCTATGGCATTTGCAGATAATACTTCATTCGATGTATGCACATTCTTGAAGTATACCAATAATCGAAAATAGTTATTTCATGCTCGAGTATTTCCTGTGTTTAAGCAAATATCTAAGGGTGTTTACATGTTCATTGGAATTTTTGGAAAATATGTAGTCACTAGTCACAGCACTTGTTGAAAACAAGTCTTCAACACTATCACTGACGTCGTCAATACTTTCTTCACTTTCTGTTTTATCATAAACATCGACTTTCTTTGCTTTGAAGGAGGTGTAAATTTCATATGATCCGATTTTATGTCATACCAATTATTTCTTGTAATTAGATTAGTATCCTTTGCTTCTGTGATATTATGTAATGTAGACAGTACATTTTATTTTTCAGTAGGAAGATTATTTTTACAGATATTGATATGGTGATTTAAGTTATCCGTTCTTGCGAACTGCCGAGAACAGTCTTTGCAGTTAAGAATGTCCCGAGATGCATTATTAAAACATTTACACATCTCATGCCCACAATCATTGTAGGCAAATGTGTATATTTTTCGGCAGTGTTTGCAGTGCAGTTCATTTGGTAATATATCTGCCTCCATTTGCATAAATGTTGAATGTGTTATTACTCTTTGGTGACAGAATGTCAACTAACTTGTTTCTGTATGAATGTAATGTTTTAAACCGTAGCTGGTTTAATTAATGACAATAAATTGTCTTCTGCTCTAATATTTGTATGTTAATTGTGGAATTATGCATACTAATTCACCATGTTAAATATACTTATATTAAACGGAATATGTTACCTAGAATCTGTAATTTGATAATCGGTAAGTCTTTACTTGATATTCGACTAAAAATGAATAAAGAATAATTTAATTTTAGGAATGTAAAAGGGAGGGATACGTTTGGAAGTATTTTGTAGCAAATGTGTAAAGAATTTGTTTTCTGAAACGATCGTGTTAGTCAAAAGCTAGTCTGTTGAATAAATTTTTTTGAGCTGGGCTTGTTTTAATGGTGTGTGAAATATATTTGTTTTAAACGTATGTATGTAATACGCATTTCGTTTTTCCCTGTAAATTTTGTTTGATAATTTGTTTATGAAGATTGCATAAGTTATATGCAATAATGTTATTGGTTCTGGGTATCTCTTTGTGATGTAAATAATTTGTTTGCAGTCGTAATTTATTATTCTAATTATAGAGAAATCGAATCCAAAATTGACGTTTTCCTTGAATTTTGCTTAAAATATTTTTTTCCCCAAATACTGTTAAATTTTGCATATACCAGCTTCGGTATAAGTCATTTCAGGCATAATTTTTAGTATTTCGTTAATATAATGACAAAATGCAGTATTTTTAATAAAATATTTTATATTTGGCCATGTGTACATATTTCTGGTTGATTGTGAAGCCGAAAATCTTGCATGGCAAATTTATTTTCGCATGTATGTAACTTTGGTTATAAATAAAATGTTGTCTCGTAGACAACTGAACACGCAAAATATTTGAAAGTTTTGAATATGTATGTTTTCGATTTTAATGGATTAAACTTTTGACTTATGTACCATGTACCTTTATGTAAATCGATTGATACATGTTAGAAAATGGTGTTCTTTCAATATTTAAAATATAAGTTATATATAGAAAGTTTTTGGATCCCATAAGATTTATTTAGTTAAATTATCTGTAGTGTGAAATTATTCATAATGTCCTCGATGTCTTTTAGAATTAGATTTATATGGGATTTTAAAATTAAGAACTTTACTGTAAATCAGGATATAATTCTGCAGATTAAAATTATTTCTTGGAATTTTTGGGATTATTGAAAATTCAGACTGAAAAATGAGTTTTGATGAAATAATTTTTCAGTGTGATTTCCTGTATATTAATTTGTTAAATTATATTCGCTGTAGGCAAACATTCAGGCACTGTGATGCAAGATGTGAACATTTTTCAAACATTCCTTGGCACAAAGGCTTGGAGATTGATGACCTGCTCCAGGCTTGGCGGGCAGGGGAAGGGTGAGTAAGGGTTCCTCTCAAAAATGCACGCAGACAGACAGGCTAGCACGTTTCTTCTCGAGTGGTGCCATATTTAGTTTCACGACAACCATTGACTTGAACGTAGGGCAAAGCTGTGGAGATCGTACATATTTGTACTTTCATATCCTATCCTTTGTAACATTAAATGCGATAGGAGCCACAATATTATTTATGCATGTTAATAAAATAACTTCGTTTTTTAATAACAGTTTCATGTCGGAAATACGTTTCTGAGGTCGACCTATGTCTGGATATTGATAACCTGGTTTGCTGTCATGAGCATTTGTGTTATGCAGTGCGATTGTACACTATTAACTTTATTAATTTAATCTGGAAAACTTACAAAATGTAACTTTTATGTACAGCTATTATTTATTTTCAATATAAGTCAATATTGTTTTTAAATAAAGACTTTAATGGAAGTTGTGTTAAAAATCTTTATTTTTAAGCTTGGAATTGGTGTGAGTTTTTGACTTCTTTGTAGGTATAATTCAGAATGCGTATGAATAGTGTGCAAATCATTTCCTACATTTCTAAATCTTTATTTAATTTATTTGTACATTTTAACTGGAAGTGTCATGGTAGGCCGGTGGAGTAAAATTGTGTACTTTTAAGGTTGGAAGTTAGGGTAGGAAATGTACCGTAGTTTCTCAACAAACCTTCTGCTGACAGATTGTGGGTGTCAGGTAATGCAGTGGCAATACCAACTAGTTGCAGTTGAGCAGACTCCTCTTCTCCGGGTCGTGTGCCGACAGCCAATGGACGGAGCCCTCCCAGTGCTCCAACAGTCGTAATTACAAGAAAATATGTACCTTTACTATGCTTTCTATGCAGTGAGGTCTCGGGGCGACTCACAAACCCTTATTTAGTAACACGTAGATAAAAACACTCTGAAATATATTGGAAACACTTGCATAGTACACTCAATAAGAAGGCAGGAAAGATGGGGCCCGCGCCTTTATAGCTCGTAGGCAACCCAAATGAAGTTTCAGACACTTCACGTTAATTCACTGGGTTTTATTGAAATGTTCCTCTAGAAAACAATTTACACATACACTACTGGCCCGTAAGATTACATGGTTACAAACAGCACATGGCCATGATTAATTAGGTTGAAACAATAAGCCTTCTTTGCCAATGGTGATCCGGGAGAAGGGAAGTGCGGAGAATGTCTTGGGCGGCTAAAACACACGATGTTCAGGTAATGTAAACATCCATTACTGTGAAGTGGTTTGTTACAAAATGTTGATGTGCTGCCCAAGAGTGCGAAATGCTGCCCCATCATTCAGCACATCCGACTCTTCAAGACACTGTGTTATGACTAATGCTTTCGCTGTGGCACGATTACCAGTTAGGGCGGGCCAGCAGGCCATGCGAACTACTTTCCTACACACACAAAACCTGCAGAAACATATATAGGTTTCTTAAAACAATTATTACATAATAAATTGCATTAATTACAGAATCCCTTTAATAAACACATTGCACTGTATGACATGAGATGAGGGTGAAACACGTAAAAAAATGGGAATGATGGAAAAACAATAACATGTACACTTAAGCCCTTAAGGTGCTTAAATTACATTAGGGATTCATGCAGACTCATTGCATGGACATCCGTCCTTGAGCGTTCTGTAATTACCTGTTATTTTAACCCTAACATGACTTCACGAGTTCTATTTTCAAAACACATGCGTGCAGGTGCACGTGTGTGCACTGCACTTCCCTACATTGCTCTGCACCCGCGCTTTCTTGCACGAGCGCTCTATGACTAATATTCACTGTTCTCGTTGAATAGCAATTTCCATGAAACAGATGCATGAAACTTCGTAACAGGTGCACACCAGACCCGGTAGAGCGCTGCTCCCTTCAGCGGCTGCCGGCGACGGCGGGCAAACGAGCTTGGGGGAAGCAACTGATGTCAAATGCCCCCCCGCCCCCGAGACCATTCGCATCCATCGACTCACTCGCAGCAGGAGCACCTCCTCGGCTCCCTGCGGCGAAGACGCAGCACATAGGCACCCCTATGTGCTGGCAGTCTGCTGGTCTTCTGCTGGTGCTGCTGGGTCTGCACTCTGTTGCAACACCGAACGTGGTGCAGCCCCTCTGTGGCTGTCTTTGTTTCTTCGATCGTCGGAGCAGTAGCCAGCTGGCTAATCCTCTACCCTCACTGTCTTCCTCACTGTTGCCGTCTTCGGTAGCTGCTCGAATGTTGTCCCAATGCATCCTAATCGACTTCCTCCCTATCCTAATCAGATAGGTTGTCAGTCTGACTGATTGTACGACGTGGTGTGGCCCTGTCCATCTTGGCGCGAATCCTGCGCAAAAGTTGTTACATGTGGCCGACTGTGGGTGTGCCTTAACATACACGAGTTGTCCTGGTCTTAAGGTGGCTGGCGGCCTTTTACTTTGCGGTAGCCACCTGGCTGCATACCGCACCTGCTGTTCCAGTTGTTTCTTGTACCTGCAGTGGCGACTCTCCTCTCGTGCACCACTGGTTTCGGTAGCGCTACTTTCCTTTACACTCAGGCAATTTCTTTCTCCGGGAAGCGTGATATTTTTGCCTAGTAGGACTTATGCTGGGGATTTTCCTGTGGCAGCATTCACCATGTGACAGAGCGTGAACCGGTGAGCAGGTGTTCAGCCCAGATTGTATGCTGCTCACCCACAAAGAGCCAGAGTTGCGCCTTCAACTCCTGGTTGCGCCCCTCCATTCGCGTTTGTACGGTGGTCGTAAATCGCCATTTTCAGGTGCCGCACTCTCCAGACTGTGAACAGTTCTCGCCATCGCTTCCCAGTAAATTGGGTCCCATTATCCATTAGGATTTCCCAGGAGTAACCCCGACGCGTAAAGAATTCATCGTGCATACACTTCGCAGTTTGTTTCGTTCTTGCTGTTTTTATTGGATATGCTTCAATCCAGCGAGGGAACCTGTCCGTCACGACAGGAATAACTATTTCCCCCTGGCTGACTTGAGGTATGGTCCCAATTAAATCTAAACACAGTTTCGAAGGGCTCACATGGTTGCCTTGGCACTGTTGCTGGTTGCCATCTGTTCGACGCATCTTAAACAAATTGCATTTTGTGCAGAGCCGTACATCGTTTCGCACACAGTGATTAAAATCGGGCCAAAAAAATGTTCCAACATGTTTTTGACTGTTTGTTCTGTCCCTGGGTGTCCTGTGGTCTTAATGGAATGAGCATGCTCGAAAACTTTTGCTCGATATTCCGCGGGCACGTAAAGTCGCCATGTTTGTTTATCTTGTGGAGAGCACGTCCCCATGTGTCCCTCCATCACCCGCGAATTTGCAGTTTTTCTGTGCAGCTACAATCTCCTGATACAAACCTGCTACTAGAGTGTCTTTCTCTACCCCGTCTATCTGGCTGACTCGGGATTCCGTTAGCAGTTCTTGTGTAACCGGCGGTAGGACTTCTTCCCATTCCACCGCGTCCGTTACCATCACTGCGGTGCTTGGCATGCGAGACAGAGTGTCTGCGAGTTCGCTGTTTTAGCCTGGTACATGTTCAATACTGAAATCGTATGCCTCCAGATACAATGTGTTGACTTGCTCCTTACTTCTCTCATTTTACTCAGCCATATGAGCCAGCAATTGTCCGTTCATAACGTAAATCTCCTGTACTCTAAGTACGGCTGGCACTTCCTTACTGCCCATATGATGGCGAGATTTCCCCGTGCAATTACGTCGTAATGCCTTTCTGCACTACCCAGTTCCGCAATTGCGAAATAAATTACACACTTCGCCCCTGCATAATTATAATGATATAACATGGTGCCAAGCCCCTCCTGGCTGACGTCTGTTTGCAGAAATAAGTGGCGTGCTGGGTCGTACCTTGCCAGTGCGGGACACGACCGGTACTTCTCCTTGATAGTGTGTAAAGACGCTTCCACATGTACCACTTAAGAGGCGACAGCAGGTCCGTGAGGCGCGAGGTGATGATGGCGAAGTTCTCGATATGCTCCTGCAGTCAATTGATTAGACCAAAGAACTTTCTAAGCTGCTTGCAGGTGCGTGGCACTTGTTGACTGTCAAATAGTTGTTCAGGGTTAGGGCTGTTTACGGACTCTTTCACAATGTGGTCTAAGAATTCCAAGTCTGTTTTCCCTAAGTGACACTTATTTACTGCACATGTTAGGCCATTAAGTTTTAACCTCTCTAGAACGAGTGAGAGGTGGTGCAGGTGTGCCTTCTACGTCTAGGACCAAATAACTACATTGTCTAGATAGGCGAGTGTAATTCACCGACTAGGCAGTCTAAAACTCGGACCACCATGCTATGGAAAGTCGCTGGAGCACATTTAAGTCCAACGGGAATGGCACAAAACTGGTACCTCCTACCATCGGGAGCAGTGACAGCTGTTTTTTCCGGTCTTCCTGGCATACTGGTATCTGCCAGTAGCCACAACGTAGGTCCAGTGATGTCACGATTTTCGCCTTCCCTAGTGAACTCAAAGCATCCTTGACACTGATATAATGCTGTAGAGCACTGCACGTGACCTGGTTGAAGGGGCCTGAAGTCGACACAAAACCTCTAGGTCCCATCATTTTTCGGTGCTAGTGTTATAGCGTAATTATGCCGGATCTTAGTTAGTTCTATCACGCCGTCTGCGAGCATTTCGACATCTGCTGTTTAATTATTCTTGCCTGATGAGGGAGGTAGCTATGTAGGCTGCTAAAAATTGGTTCATCCTGTGTTAAGGGTATTGCGTTCTACGCTATAGTGGTTCCTCTCAACGTGTCATGAATTGCAAATACAAGTTTCCTCTCCCTTAATAAGCGCTGTAAAGCAGCTTGATGTTCTACAGGTATGTTATGCTCGAATTCGGTCCGTTTTACCTATGATTCATCCTCTACTCTACAACTATCAACATTGTAAACAGTTCTTAATTCATTATCGCTAAAGTGGATACGTCTCTCTGTGGGCTCTACTATTGTGTTTTCTTAGGCTAACAAAGGCTCTCCCAAAATGGCGTCTCCTCTTATCTCGTACTTAACTATTGCTGTAGTAATGGTTTTTAGGTCCCTATTCTTAATTGTGACTGATGCTTGTCCTACAGATGACTTTGTATTCTGACCATTAGCTAACTTAATATACTGTCAAGTTGACATTATGTCTGTGGTGTTTAGAAACTTGCTCTTACACACATTATGCAATGCAGCTGTGTCTACGAGTGCATGACACAACAACCATTTACATGAACAAATACGCTGAAAAATGTTGCGGTTGTATTATTGCCCTTGTTGATGAGCACTCTCTGAGGTGTTATTGCCGTGCTGATGTCCTGGGGAGGGGTAAAGCTCATGGAAGTCGGCGTTACCATTGCAACCCATTTCCCTGCTGTTCTGCATTGCTAGCCGCTCCACTGTTATGGTTGTGCAGGTGGGGATTTCTTGCGCAGTCGACATGCCAATGGTAAAGCCACCCCGGGCAACACCGACACGGCCACGGGGGTGGCTGGGATCGATCCCACCGGACGGATCTGTTCGTGCCTCAGGACACACTCGCACTGGGTACACTGTTACCACTCCGTGCGTGGTTCTGGAAAATGTTCAAGTTACACACTTGTGGTTGTTCGCTTCTTCTCACTTGCACATCCTGTCGATTTCCCTGGAACTGTCCTCTGCAGAAGTTCCTGTAGTCGCGCAGCCCATTGCGCTCCCATGCGCTCCATCACGTCGCGGCATACATGTGCTCCATTCCAGAATCAGGACAGCTCTCATTACCTCCTCTAGTCCGCTATTGAGTAGCGGAACTAGCGCCGTTCTGTACTCGGGCAAGACTGTCTCTGCGATAACTTCCAGGATTTCTCACTCCACTAGTTCCATTTGAAATCTCTTTACCAGATGTATCTTGCGATTTATGAAGGCTGAAAAGGTTTCCCCTTCCTTTTGCTGCTGAGAAGTCACTTTACTGTGGGCCTGTATGGACGTGAACGTGCCTCCAAACCTGCAGTGGAATGCGTGGAGGAACTCCGCCCAGGTGAGGCCGCAGTGATTAATCGATTTCCACCACTGCTTCCCTTCCCCTTCCAGCTGTTTGCCTACACAGCCTCGCCATTCATCCTGTGAAACACCAAAGCGCTGCAGACGTGTAGTTCAGTCACTCACGAAAGCTGAAGGATCTTCCGTCAGTTGGCCATGAAAAGTTGGTAAAGTCTGGAGGCGAGTATGTGTGGGTCTGAAATGCATATCCGGTCTGCTGCATTGACTGGTTATCGGCTCTGCGGCTTTATTTACATCTTCCGTCGTTGTGTTTACATTTGTTGAGCGGGCAAGATTGCGTTAAATTGGGTAGAACTGCAGGAAAATTAGTGTAGTTTGGTGTGGAAAAACCTGCTTGAATTTGTGGTACATAGGGCATATCAACCAATTGTAATCGAGGCATGAATGGAGCTGTTGTCGTCGGTGTGGATTGCACTGCTGACGCTGGAGCTCTTGCAGGTACC
This sequence comes from Dryococelus australis, assembly GCA_029891345.1. Taxonomy (NCBI): domain Eukaryota; kingdom Metazoa; phylum Arthropoda; class Insecta; order Phasmatodea; family Phasmatidae; genus Dryococelus; species Dryococelus australis. Next base: position 110,123,322 of record CM057009.1, read on the forward strand.
ACATTCGTATTCCGAATTGGTAACACTGCGGATGTTGCCTCCTTGATGGCTGTGTAATCTCGACACGTAAAATACTCGCCTTCTGTTGTTCTTTGTTCCTCCTCGATTTGGCACGTATGGTGTACCCTGATGTTACGTGTCTTAAAGTACTGTATCCATCCGTTCATAAATCCCTGGCAGTCGGTTTGCTAGCATGCCTTGATATGTTGCAGTTCTACAAATAAATTATTCCAATTATATGTTATGTGTTCCTGCTTAATCGGTTCCGAGTAACAATTTTTGCAGGTAAATAATAGTCCTTGTATTGTTCCTTGTTCTGTTGTGTTCATGTAGGTGTGATGATACCATTGATTGCACTGTTTACATTTTAGAATTGGTTCGTCATGACTCGGGCAAATGAGATCATGACACCAATTTATCGCATTCATGCCCGAAATGTTTGTACTAACTTGTGGTAATTCCGTTTCACTGTTCTGTTGTTCCTCACTAGCACGCTTGATCGCGACACGGATGTGTGCTGGGCTCGGCTTACAATCGTGCTGATAGTTCGCTGTACCTCGCACGTACCTCGCGAAAGTCCTGAGGTCATAGCTGTAGGCACTGCAGACACAACAGTGCAGGCATGTTGCTGTTGTTCCGGCCAGCTATTATGTTTACAACAAGTCCATGTGTCGTAGAAGAGCAGGCGCGGATGCGCGAAGTTGGAGCGTGAAGCGGGTGGCGTCACAGTGGGGCAGGCCTGCTGGAGTACAGTGCGACACAGGTGTCAACGGACGGTGTAGCTCACAGATGATCGCCGGCGCAGCTGGTAGCGCAGGTAAGGGGAGGTTTTTGTTCCTGCTTCCTATGTTCTTTTTCTCGTCAACCTCCTCGGGTGCGCGCGTTGCGGTTGGAGGAGCGTTAATATGTTGCTACCCCTTTATCTTGCTGAGTGCCTAGCGGGTGCGTGGCTGATGTCACAGCGGCACTCGAAAATGGCTGCTTTCTGCTACCCTCCTCGCTGCCTTCTCGTGGTTGTCGTGATTGCGGCGCTTTCCCAATTTCCGCAATCTTTCCTGCACTGACCACGTGCATCGATTTTCTGGCATACTGGGGCATCGTGGTGGCATCCCACGGCTCCAGTTGTGCACAAACATTCTTCTTAATGCCTTGCTTATATTGATGCAGGTCAGGATAGCGGGAACGAACAGATATTGGACTTTAAAAATTGTGGAAAAATTAGAAAATTTTGGGAAAAATAATTCAGTGGGTTTTTGAAATGGGAGTTTTGCGAAAGGCCATCACCCCTAAGTTCGGCAACATTTGATGGTAGGCTGATGGATCAAAATGGTGTACTTTAAAGGTTGGTAGTTGGGGTAGGAAATGTACTGTAGTTTCTCACCAAACCTTTTGCTGGCAGATTATGAGCGCCAGGCAATACCAATACCCGTGGCAATACCAACTAGTTGCAGTAGAGCAGAATCCTCTTCTCTGGGTCGTGTGCCGATAGCCAATTGACGGTAACCTCCCGGTGTTCCGGCCTTCGTAATTACAAGAAAATACATACATGTACTATGCTTTCTATACAGTAAGGTCTCAGAGCGTCTCACACGCCCATATTTAGTAATACGTAGATAAAAACACTCTGAAATATATTGGAAACACTTGCATAGAACACTCAATAAATAGGCGCAGCAAAGAGAACAAGTGCCGGACCGACAAAGTGAACCCCTGCAGCCTGTACCACCCGCGCTTGTTATCGAGGTCATGCGACCGCCGCTTCCTGTCAGGCAGATCACACAGTCGCCGCTGCAGCAGAAAAACCCACCCACTACGTGCACAAGAGTGTTGCAAGTAACTGATATTACCGTAAAAGCACTGAGAGTATGTGTAGAACTTGAAAGGAAAAACGTCACAGCTGTTATTGACACTGCCGCTAGTAAAAATTTTGTGCGTTAGGGTTTGATACACGCGATCACAACTAGGGTGTCACCAAGACGCTTGCAATTCGCTACCACACACCAACAGGGAGAAGTGAAAAGTGATATGCATGTAATGTTAGGAATTAGAGAGCTGCGTATCAAGTACGATGTCTACATTGTGCCAGAATTGTGCGAAGAAGTGATTTTCAGACTGCCATGACGTGTTGACAGTCACGCCATGATATAACCGCACCTGAATCTCGGATGGACTGTTTACGGCGTGGGAGCAACACCACCACAACCAACAACAACTGATGTGCCGCATGCTGACTTAGAGAACGAGATGCCAGCTACACATCAGCAACGTCTGCAACATCTGCTGGACCAGTACGCCAGTGTGTTCCACACTAAGGGGAAGCTGCAGCGTACCAACGTCTTGGAGCACGCCATCGTCACAACGCACGAGGATCCGGTGTACTGCAAGCCGCAAGACCCAGGTATTTTATTTCGCCGCGTCATCAACCAGCGGGTATGTGAGATGCTCAATGAAAATGTTATTGAACCTACACAAAGTCTCTATAATTCAGGTATTACCCTTGCTCCAAAGAAAGTAGGCGAATGGCGATTCTGTGTCAATTTTCGCTCCCTCAACAAGGTTACAGTAAACATGCCGCCACCAGTCATAAACAAGAAGGACACCTTGTCAATATTAGGTCCAGCTTCAGTATTCACATCACTTGATTTGAAGTCTGGGTATTGGCATGTGCCTATCCGCCCAAAGGACATAAAGAAAACCGCATTTACAACCCCAGATGGATGTAGATTTCAGTTTATAGCCATACCATTTGGTTTAAAGTGTGTCCCCGCAATGTTTCAGAACTTAATGGTTAATGTATTGGATGGATTTATTGGAGACTTTGCGATGGTATATTTGGATGATGCAGTTGTTTGGTCTAACAGCTGGGAAGAGCACTTGCACCATTTGAGCCTTGTGTTTCAACGGCTCGAATGTAATAAACTTACATGCAAAGTGGGTAAGTGTAAGTTGGGTAAGAGTATAATGGAGTTTCTAGGACGTTATGTAACAGCAAACAGACACAAACCAGAACAACAACACGTACCGGGAATTCAAACAAACCGATGCCCAGATCACGTAAACAAGTCAGGAAGTTCTTTGACTTAATTAATTGGTTAAGGGAATTTGTCTCAAACTTTTCCGTAATCACTACACTGTGAACTGCTTTATTGTGTGAGAAATGTAAATTTGTCTGGATACCTCAAGCCGATCAAGCATTTAAAGACATTAAAATTGCATTTCAGAACTGTAATCCCCTCTCTAGATTCAACCCACTGTTGCTAATTGTCGTACAAACAGATGCCAGTCAAGAAGGCATTGGGGGAAGAAGATGTCATCAGTTACCACAGTGCAAACTTCGGAAACACAGGATGTACATATCATGCTAACGAACAAGAATGTTTGGCGATTGTACATGCATTGCGGAAGTACCGGCCGTACTTTCTAGGAAGGCAGTTTACACTCAAAACTGATAACCGATGTCATGTATGATTAGAGGGAATGCATAACGGGTAAAGTAAACTTGCCCGCTGGGCGCTTTTACTACAGAAATACGATTTTAAATTAGAACACGTTGCGGGAAAAACCAACGAGCTCGCAGACGCCTTGTCCAGGAATCCTTGGCCGAATCTAATAGTAACTGACGATGTGGAGTGGAAAGAGGCGCTACCACCTTGCCGTGCAATACCACCTGGGGAACTTGTTTCCTTGAATGTACGTGACGTGTTAAAGAGGTTCACACTTGACAAGAAAATTGCCCAGATATGTGTGTATAAATAACAAAACTTTCTTATAGCTGCGAATAATACACATAAAGGAGTAACTTAAATATTTATGCTAACAACTAATTCTAAACATAATTAATGCTTATTTGCCAAAATCCGTGAAAGACTAAAATGTCAGATCACGCGAAAATCGGCCAAAAGTTTGTTGACTAAAGATGTTTCTTGTATTTCTTATAAATGTGTGTTATTTGTCATTTTTGTGTGACTAATATCCTAAGAAATAGGATATTGTATTTCAACTAAATTTAAATAAATTTATTGCAGACCTCTCGTGGTACAGGTTGGTGCGCCGCCAGTCTGCAGTGCGGGATGCCCTGGGTGCGAATCCCATGTAAGGCATGGGTCTTAGTTTAGGTTAGGTCATAAGTTAGTTTGTAATCCGCCCCTTGATAAGTTTTCAGGCATAACACTGGAGGACGTTAATAAGCCCTTGCCAATTCAAATAAATTTTTAAAACTTTCGAACATTGATTGTTTAATCCATCACTTAAGAAAGAGCCAATAGTTGTAAGGGACATGTATGTGCACACATGCGCATAAAAACGCTACTACACTCGCGTATACCCTACGCAAACACGCACCTACGCACTCTAGCACGCACCTACACAGGCTCACAGGCACACAGGCACAGAGAGACATTGTTACCGTCTTGTGACGCACGCCTCTTCCTTGTTTGCCACACGCTCCCGACATGGGCTGAATCCAGGGACGGCCTTGATGAGATAGAGATATTTAGACGTCCAGTCAGAACCTAATCAGTTTGAGAAAGACGAAGACAGATAGAGAGAGGCAACTTAATTTTATAAAGTTTTCTTTCTGCGCAAAATTACGCTAGATTCGATATTTTGGTTTTCATTTTGCATGTCACTTTAGATATAGACGAGACGATTATATGAGTAACGCCGCAACATAGTCTTTTTATTTATAGACTCACCCCTCTACGGAATAATGAAGGATAGATTAAATTAGTTAATGCAGCATGGAAAGAAACAAAACCGAAACCTTTTTTAAATGTATTTGTATGTGTTTTTTTCTCTTTCATTGCTTGAAACAAATGAGCTGAGATAACTTCTTCGTAGACAAATTAAACAGTTTCTGAGCTGCTTGATAATCTAAATGCACATTATAACCGAATATAGCTTCATTAATTAATCTGTTATTGGCAGCCTTGTATTATCTCATATATGGTTGAAATAGAAGAGTTAAAGAACATGTTCATAATTTAATTGAACAGTTTCTTAAAGAGGAGTGTGATAATGTAACTGAATAGGGGCTAGAGTTTTATAACCATACATGTTACTTGATCGCTCTTAACTCTTACCATACTATAAACCACAGAAAACGATGTGTATATGACAACAATAACTATCTTCAATTATACTTTGTTCATGACTGATGAAGTCTCGTGCTAACAACTTCCAAAAAAAAAATCTTCATTAAATTGCATATAATTTAACGTACCCGATGTCTGGAGTACAGAGTAGTGATGTTCAACCTTTTTGAGTCCATGGCTCCCCTAACCAATAGGTAGAGACCTGAAGAATTCGCGGATTCATTTTGAGACAAGTAAGAATTCAAAACACATGTGTTTATATAACTTTATTCATTGGTCCACGTGGTGTTTGACACCTCCTGGAGAACACTGGCCCATTCGTCGCCTTCAACTTTGACAACAGACAACCAATGTGCATTATATATCGGCATATTTATTCACAAGACTGTAGAATCTAGTCTGCAGGTCATTGAACTCGCGAATTTTTCAGGTCTCTACCAATAGGTCTTTTTAGCGACTTCACTAAATAACCTATGATAAAAACTAGCATGTTTCTACATTTCAATAAACGATTTTTAATAAGAAATCTAGAAAAGATTTTTAATGAAAATTAAGTTTACCACAGATTTTTTTTCCAACAGCTAAAAGGCAGCACAGAATTCATACAGAAACATATATTAGAAAGATAACCACGTAGCTCAACCCTTAGTGGAGATTAATTTTAACCATTTTTTCTTAACTTCATTGTTTATAACTTTGTAAAGAGTAACATGGCGAAATTTATTGCGAAGTAAAACTTAAAAGTCACATGTCAACAGCTACTGTGAAAAGACTTTTTTATTCGAGATACGAATATACTGCACCCCAGGTGGTAATTATTACGAGCAATGCTGGCAACGATACTGGAAAAGAAGTCCTGCCTTCTAAATTCTCTTCAAATTTGCATGTTTTTTTAAAATAGTTACTTTAAATTCGGTTAGATTTGTTGTACACACGTTTAAGCATGAACATTGATTATATCATAATTTATATAATGTTGTGAAATACTGATGAGTTTAACAATTTCACCTCGCTACTCGAAGGACACAGAATACTTATCATTCGTCCCATGGAAATGTTAATCTTCTCATGTGGTGGATGGAAATTCGACTTGCTGAATGAAGAAGCTAAGAATAGGACTTTGGGCTGTTACGGTTTAATTGAGCATTTCTGGAAGTCCTGCTTTAGATATACTTCTCTGTGTATTTTATATCTTTCCGCCGTATGTTCAATGTACTGTTCCAAGGAGCCTAAGTACTTTATTCATATGCTAGTCGAGTGAAAATGCGAAATTATCATCTTGGGAACCTAAAGATGGCGGTCCCATCGGTCAGTCGCCCGTCCATCCGGCGGTCCCATCCGTCAGTCGCCTGTTCGTCCGGCGGTCCCAACTGTCATCCGCCCGTCCACCCGGTGGTCCCATCCATTAGTCGCCCGTTCGTCCGGCGGTCCCATCTGTCAGTCGCCCATCCGTCCGGAAGTCCCATCCGTCAGTCGCCCGTCTGTCCGGCGGTCCCATCCATCAGTCACCTGTCCGTTCGGTGGTCCCATCCGTCAGTCGCCCGTCCATCCGGCGGTGACGTGATCTTCAACCAATCACAGGACAAATTTTTTCTCATCCATCAATCCGTCAAATATATCTCAAACTTTAACTTTCCATGGACCGACGGATAGTTCACTGCCTTGTAATATCGTTCCTTGAACATAGCTGTTGGAAAACAGTTGCTTGTATATTTGTCTGAATATATTTTTTTAATACACAAGGCAGTGAAGTTTTTTAATTTGTCACGTATCGCCTTCAAATTGAACTGAAGATACTTGAAGATTTTCCGAAGAAATGTTGATAAATTATGTTAGGGAAAGAGAATATATTTTTGAGATTAATTTAAAACATTCGTCTTTGCGCGAGAAAGTTCGTGTTGTTGGGTGGTGACACTGAATATTTTCTGATGAGACGGATCTAAGGATGACGGACTGTTGTCAGTCGCTTTCAATTGACGGACGAAAAAACCGACGAATGGCTGACTGACGGACGGGCGACTGACGGAAGCGACGGATGGTTGTGAGCCCAGCTGAAGTGTGTTACTAATATGTAGATTCGCTCTCAAATATGTATACAGCAAAATACAGTAACATAGACTTCATTTGTAATAAATAGAGCCTTTTTACTTGCATATAAAACGTCGGAACGTAGAACTGTTGTACTGAATTCGCTCTCAACTGGTAACAGGGATGCCAATGTGTGTGGTAGCACGTATGCAGATAAGGGGCTGTGAATTTTACAAAAAGCTGATTTCAAACGCCATCAGTCCAAGCCAAAAATTCCAAATTGTAGCGAAACAACTTTGTCATGACTGCAACGAGATGTCAGTCTAACATGTTGCTAGAAACCACTGCATCACGATGCATCTACATGAATTAAGTTAATTTAACTACACGCGCAAACTGTTAAAAAAATTTACTTCATTTTACGGAAAAGTGCTGGTAAAGATTTATCCAGAGGTGTCCGTTAACTCTCCGTAAAATTCACCGAACCTTTCCGTTAATTCTTTAGTTAGTTTTCTGTACTTCTAATTTAAATCATTTTTAATATCTAATTTATTTTAATTTTCATTATGTGGGTGTTCTACTATGTATAAAAAAGATATTTAAAAATGTTATAATATTTTTTATTTAAGCAAAATTCGAACCCAGGTCAAATAGTTGCAAGCGTGCGACCCTAGCCATTTACCTACAACTCTCTCATGGATTACATCGTATAAATTTTGAATTTCTATATTAGTCACATAAGCAACTTTTTAGTTTCTATTAGAGTTAGTGCATTTTAAGTGTGACTGTGTGTTACAGACGCCTATTGCTACTTTTTAATGTTTGAACGAACAGGTCTTAGTGACATGGATATCCCTAACTGCCGCAGAAGCTATAATTTTCTGGTTTCTGTGGCGAAGAAAGCTTCGTGTAGACTCGCCATTGTTCGTGCGTTAAACCCAAAGTTATAGAAAATACGAAGATTTTCCGTATTTTGTATTTACGCACTAAACTCAGTTTTTCGTAATTACGGGTTGCGTTTCCGTATATTTGCTGTGCATTTTCGTAAAATTTGCAGTAAATATACGGAAGATTTTAACAGTGCACTATCACAAGGTTGCAACGATGAAGGGATAAGATGAGTCAACACAGATACAAAAATTATTTCGATTCAAATTTAAACACGCCTATCTTGCGTGTAAACTACTATGCAGATTTATTTGAAATCCCTACAGGTAATTCACGAACCTATTAAATGCGCACCCAAGATACTGATCCACGTAAAGAGCGCACACGTCAGACGATGCTTGTCGATCGCTTTCAAGACGTCACACGCATTAAAAACACCATTTCGGAGCACTCGAAAATACACTGAGTTGCCCTGGGCCGCGGTGAATGAGCGGTTAGCCTGCTCGCCTCCCACCATGCGAACCGGGTTAAATCCCCGGCCGGGGCACTCTGGGATTTTTCGCATGTTGGAATCGAGCCGGACGATGCCGCTGGTCGGCGGGTTTTCTCGGGGATCTCCAATTTTCCCCGCCCTTTCATTCCGGCGCTGCTCCATACTCCCTCATAGGCTCTCAAAACCTCGCTGTTAAGAGCCGCAAAATATCTTCACTCACTGAATTGCTATTAATGTTCGAACACCCTCTTGAAAGGACAGTAGACTGATTCCATGCGTCACTTAAGCCTATATAGCCTTGAGTATTCTGTAGAAATGTTTAATATCAACAGCGATCGAAACGGAAGTACACAACCTCGATGAGGGAAGCCCCTTGAAGAAAGCCGAAAAAATGACAGAGACCGTCAATGCCTTGGACTTGTGGTCAAGTCAAACCGGCCAGCTTCGTTAGAAACGATGGCCACAGACTTTCGATTGCCATCTGTAAGTGGTACCAGTACCCGTACCATTCGTCGAGAGGTGTTTACATTTGTATTGCATGGGTGAGCTACAGCACGAAAATCAATAATCACGAAACTGAATGCTCGTCGCCTATTACAGTGATGCAGAACACGTCGCCTGTGGACTCTACATCAATGGAAGAGCACCATGTGGAGTGACGGCGTGGTATTACGACGGACGTGTATGGACCTGGCGAATGCCAGTAAGGCGTTACTTGCTGGTATGCATTTTTCCCAATGTGGAATTTGAAGGAGGAGACATTATCATCTTTGTCGTGGCTTGAACTTGGTACACTACCTTTAGTTCCCCGAACCACGAATATTAGACAATTAATGCTTACCACGCCGTGGCAGCAATTTGGATCTTGCCCTTCTCATATTCAACATGGCAATGCAGCCGTTCGTAAAGCGAAGGCCATGAACGAGTGGAAAGGCGGCATGGAGGTAAATGAAATCGGATCGCCAGTACGAAGTACTGATTTAAACCCAATTGAGCATGGGGGTCGTGGTGGTTTAGTGGCTAGACTACTAGCCTCCCACCTAGGTGAACCGGGCTCGATCCCCGGTGGGGCTGCACCCGGATATTCGCATGTGGGAATCGTGCTGGACGATGCCGCTGGTCGGCAGGTTTTATGGGGGATCTCGCGTTTCCCCCCGCCCCTTAATTCCGGCGCTGCTCCATACTCACTTCACTTCATCCTCATCTTCTCTCAAGACCCTGATGTTAAAAGCCGCCCAAATCTCGTCACTCACTCAATAATTAAGCATCTCTCTCATCAGTTATTTTTTGCCGGTTGACAGCCAGATAAGTCCGCCCCGAAACGGCTACATAACTGTTCGCATTGTTGCAGTATTTAAGAAGATAAATGCTGTCACCTACTGAAACTTGGTAGAAATACTTCCTAGAAGGATAGAGGCTGTGGTGGAGGTGAATGACGGAACTACGGCATACTTACACACCAGAAAATATCCATACATAGTTTTCTGTACAGCAAAGAAACCCATTTCTTTGAGGCTGTTTTATTTACAGCAATACGCTGTAGCTTTAATTCAAAGAGAAGGTTACAGGAACATACGTTTGCTGCTAATAAATGTGTTCTTTTACGTTTAGGTTCATGACAATATTACGTTTCTTTATAGCAAAGAAATAAACATTATGTGATCTTCTTTTGTTCACAGTAAAGAAAATTACTTTGTACCAAAAGTAGCTGTTTGAAAGGTTTTGTGTCGTACATTGCAGTTTTCAGTATGTAACTGATGTACCAACGCAAACGTTCATAAACCAATAAGAATATTCTGCAGTTACGAAACTGTAGCTGAGCAAATTTATAGTCCTCCTGCAGACGTTTAATGTCATTCTGAAGTTCGGTGATTCTATACATTACTAATCTCAATTCTTCCCAAGAGGTGGCATTGCATTCTGGCCATGTTACTACCTAAATAACTTGCTATTAAAAGGAACGCGTGAAATGAAAGACAAAGTGTGCGTGTGGTGCAGGGCGTTAAGGTAATAATTCACGGTGAGTGGGTTCGAATCTCCAAGCCAGCCTAGATTTTTGTAAGTATTATTTTGAAATATTTGTTACTTCTCTCTTATTTGAAAATTAAGTTTGCTTGTCAGAGCACAAATTGTCTTTACAGTGCAACTGAAATCGCCACAAAAGCGTCTGCTGAACTACTGTAACGAGAATGCAAGGTTATCATAGTCGTTGCTATATGGATCAAACAAAAATTATGTTTGTTGCAAGGTTGCTTTGCAGTGGTTCATATTTAAATAAAATTTTCTTCGCTGCAAAAAATTGTGTGTCGCAGCAAAGAAAACTTTCTTACAGTGTACACTATAATGCCTGATTCACATGTATGATGATCTTGCCAAACAGAGCAGTCAGAACTGATGGTAGTTCTCAATTAAGCAGATTTTCTGGGTAGCCATTTTGCTGTTGAATTCGTGAATGTTAACGCCAAGATTTTAAAACGAATTATAGATACCAAACTAAATGCTGTCTTTCTACTCTAGTATATTAATTTCATTATAGTGCGATTTATTTACTAAATGAATTTCAATATATTGTAATTTAATTTTTATATCCTGAAATTGATTATACTTTAGTGCTATCTTTCTTTTCATTTTCTAACTACGTTTATTTATTACAAATGTTGAATAAAATGAACATTTATACCCTCGTATTTCATTATAAATACGTATATTAAACTAACCTATACATTTATATCGATACACGTCGATTATTTGAGAAATTAGTAGCATAAAATACGTGGACCAACTGACTTTTGGGAAATATCGGCGATGTCTGCTCTTCCCGCAAGCGGAAAAAAGCTCAACTTTTCAACGAGGACGGCTTCTCATTGGCTGTTCTAGTCTTCCGTTCTGTATGTTCTACGTGATCGGCATACATGTGGACCAGGTATAACAGCTCCAGTTCAGCAATTTTCTACGTGTGTGGAGTCATTAAAAGCTGTTTACGTTAAAGTAGGCGCTTTTCAAATCTACCTTAGAAAATAGTCACTGTTCCATGCGCCCCCCTGTAAAGTTGGTAACGATGGATTGAAAGTAGTTAAAAATCTTAACTTCGAATAAAAGGTGTTAGCTAACTATTTGTTATAGCTTATACTGTTTTTTCGTTATTTTTTTATGCGTTAAAATATAAAAAATGAGCAAATTTGTAAAATATTTACTTATCTAATAATTTCACAGTTTCACTTGACCAACGCCTGAATAAAACGACGAGACCGACGGAAATGTTAATTTTACATAAGGCGGAAGAATACAGAACGTGGATACAAGCAGATCGTAAGCAGGACTTTCAAAAGTGCTCATTTCGCCGTGAACAGCATATAATGGCAATGCAGTTCAGCTAAAAACGGCAGGTGGTATGATAGGGTTTAACCTCTCGTAGACAGCGAGGTGATTATAATAGACGGAGAAAGTCGCTCTGAGAAGAAGTAATAAGGAAGAAATCGGCCATCCCATGTAAATGCTGTTCACGGTAAAATGAGCACTTTTGAATGCCCCACTTAAGATCTACTTGCATGCACGTCGTGTATTCTTCCACCTTATGTAAAATTAGCAATGCCATGGGCCTCGTCACTTTATTCATGCATCGGTCAGTGGAAACTGTGCAATTACTAGAAAAGTAAAAATGTTACAATCTGCTCATTTTTACACTTCGAGGCATAAAAAAAAGAGAGCGAAATAAATAATTTATGTTTGTCAGAAATGGTTACCGAACACTTTTAATTTGGCGTTAAGACATGGAACTACTTTCTCTACATCGTTACCAACTTTGCTAGGCACATATCACTCAGTGCGCCCGATTAAAACATATGCATGTAGGAGCAGTGACTTTTTTCTAAGGTTGATTTCAAAAGTGCTCACTTTATCGTGAACAGCCTTTAGTAAGGAATCATTTCAGCACTCGTCTGGAGCGATTTCGGGAAACGACGGGAAACCAAATCAGGATGACTGGCCCTGTTTTCGAACCCAGGTACTTTCGAATGGGAGCCCGAATGTTCAATACCGCGTCTCCTCGTTCGGTAGCTGAAAACTGCTTTTACAAAGCGGGTCATCTCGAAATGTTTGAGTCAGATACAGACAAAATAAAAATCAGCTGACATGCACTGAATATTACTTCAAACTTTTCAGCAATAAAATTATTGGAAATTCCAGTAGAACGACGAAAAAGCTGCACGCCAATTTATAGCCTTGCGCATAGCGGCGATGTCGCACTTGATGCACGTGGGAGTGACGTCCTTATCCTGTTCGTCCTTATCGCTTGTCGGATTCAAATAAAAAATAATAATAACTGCGGGTGGGCGGCCCCTTGAAGTGCAGTGGGAAAAAAGAAGAAAAATAACACGTACTGTTGTAGAGCTTTCTTTTCATGTAGAATACCCTCCATATACCATAATATAATATCACATATGTACTGAAGTAAAGAGATTTGGGCGGCTCTTAACATCGACGTCTTGATGGCCGATGAGGGTGATTGATATGAGTATGGAGCAGCGCCGGAATGAAAGGACGGGAGAAACGGGAGATCCCCGAGAAAACCCACAGACCAACGGCATTCGTCCGGCACGATTCCCACACGCGAAAATCCGGTGTGACCCAACCGGGATTGAACCCGGATCGCCTTGGTGAGAGGCGAGCAGGCTAACCACTCAGGCATCGTGACCCCTACGTAGGTACTGAAACAAGGTGTTATTAATTATGGAATAAAGTGTCTTCTTTGTTCGAATGCTTTATTCTCGTTCCGTCAGTTTTCGCCTCGCCTGTTTTCGATTAATGTGTTCCGTTATTGCCTTATGTGTTATTCACACACATGCTGACAACAGTTATTGTTGACATGTTTCCGACGTTAGGGAGTTCTTGGGTTAGCCTTTATTAGCGGGCTTCTGCGATGTACAAATCTCTGTACTGGCGTGTCTGTAATATAATTTTCCATTTAATTATATGGTTATACAGATGTTTTCAAAGCGCAATGCCTTGGGTTCACGCTTTAACAGTTTGAATATGAGCGTGACCTGTTGAATGTTGTATTCCACCATGATCTGAAATCTTATTGCCAGGGACAGGAAAAGTTCGCGAGTTAAATGACCTGTAGGCTAGGAGTTAAATGACCTGTAGGCTAGACACCACAATCCTGTGTATACTCGAGCCTCAGATGTTTTTCGTTGGCTGCTGCCCCATAGAGTAGCCAGTGTTACTCCACACCTGCCAGTATGGCACTCGCTACTTGTTTCCTTGCAAGTCTGCTATTGGCTCAGAGTCGCCCAGGGCGTGTCTAATAATCTGCGATCCAATTGCAAAGTCAATTTTAGTGTACACGCGTGTTTGACGTCTATCTTGTCCTGAAACGAACTCGCGAAATGTCCATATCCCAAATTATTGCTTTTCGTGCCTAAACAGATTGTGTAGTCGTAAAAAATGTTCGCTTTCAAAATAAGTTTTACAAACGTAACGAAACCCATTTCCCGTTCCAGGTTGACGGCATACTATAGGTTTTCACACGCTACGCCTTAGATATCTAGCATGACGCAACGAAATTCATCTCAATGATTCTTCGTATTCCGCTTACCTCGACCTATTTGAGCTTCTCTAATGCGATTTTTTATGGGGCGTGCCTTGGGAGGAATTGTTTGTGTGAGAGAGTATGGGCGGAGCCGACCTCTTCGAGCGGATAAAAATGCTTCTCAGACTTCGACTGACATGCCGATCCCCGAGTCGATGTATGGCAGCACTTTAATGCCAGGTTACATCCTGCTGTGAACGTTCCTTTACTTCATGCTGCAACTGTCCTTAGCTGATTGAGGTAACACGCAGGTTAAAAAAAGAGTGGTTTAGAGAGAGCGCACATGAATAACGTGAAGTGGCTTGACCCGGTGCTAAAATAATACTTGCAATGATTAAAATTAGTTTTGAAAGTAAGTCAAAAATTATCTCGCGTTTGTTATATCCTATTTTGTAGTTAAAGGTGACACTAAATATTAAGACCAAGATTATATGACCTAATAAGCATTCTTTAATATAATTAAAAATTAAGAAAATAAACATAATTCGAATTAAGTTACTCAGTAAAAGCCCAGACTTGGATATTAATTACATAGAAACCTAATACCGGCAATAAAACCTGTGAATTTTATTTAAAAATTGGTTTATTAAAGTTTATCAAGTGAAAACCGAGTAATGTGAGGTTATACAAGTCCGGTTTTCGTATAAATGTGGTAAATTAATGCAGTTCAGGCTAACAATCGCTTCTAAATACATAATTTTTTATATTTATTAATTTAGTTAGGAACCACTAATAATGTCAATTTTATGTAAACAGATTGATATTCCGTGTTTTTTTTTTTTAACAAATACAAGCGCTATTGTAACTAAAATCTTATTATAGATGTTCCTTGTATTCTAAAATACTATTTCCTTTAGAAATATGTTTTCGAAATATATTATGCAAACAAATAATGTAATTGACTGTGTCTAATTTTAAAGCTATTTAAGAAATATTTTCATGCTTAGAGATTATAGACTAATTTTTTAATGTTTATTAAAAATTGTTTGCCATCACATCATTTTTTTGTTTTACAAAATTCGACGCTGGATTCCAATCTTAAATAGTGATATTTTAATTTGCTTTTTTTGTTTGAAATGTAGCCCAAAGATAACTACAAATATTATCTACATGTTTATGACATCAGAACATTCTTTATACTAGTTTAAATGTGTTTCTTTAATGAATTCATTATTTGCATGATAAAAAGTCACATCTTTTTAAAAATTTAGGATATATATGTAGTTTTCAAAATACTAATAATATCAGAATGTCTGATGCTTGTCGATGAAGTACATTAAAGGCAATAGAACTAAAACGCAGTACAGTATAGTAAAAAATATTTCTTATTCGACTTTTAGCAAATGCATTAATTTTAACCCCAGTTTCTTACATAGAATTTCTCAATGCTCTAAACCTTGATACATTTTACGAATACATAAATAAACTGTAAAAACTTCGGATCCGCATAATTTCTACTACGTTCGCAAACACAGAAAACACTTAGTTTTATATAGTGTGCATCAAGTTGAATTTACTACCTTTATAACACGGGTTAAGGTAGAAGCATATTAACTCAAAATGTAAAAATTTAAGTTCTTTTCCTAGTATTAACTGCTTGAGTCTAAACAGTTTGTGTCGGGAAAAGGACAAAATACTTATCTAAACGTTTATCAGAAGATTCATATAACATTACATTACAGTTTTCAACATTGATATGTGGGTAAAATTTTATGGGAAAACAAAAAATGCCTTTGCCTGTGTAATCAGACACGACTTCTTAGTGTTCATTTTGGACAGTAGTGAATATTTTCTGTAAAATATAAGCATCAAATTGCCAAAATTTCTTAGAAGCTAAGTTTTACTCTTACGCAAATGAATCTGCATTAATAAGCCGGGATCAGGTAGATACTATCTGGCACCAACGACTATGTCTGTTTATTGCTAATGATTACATCCTATTTGGTATCCATTAGCCACAGTATCGGCTTAGTAAAGATATATGATAGTTTAGTTGACTGAACTTTTATGTTGGGTAACATATAAACATTAATCGTTTATTAAGAAAAAAATATATAAATTGATAAGTAAGGAACCACCTCAACGCCCTCTATTATCACAGAGAAAATCTTAAGAAAAATCAAATATTTCAGTTAGAATTAATATACAAGTTTAAATGGTGTCAGTGAATGACACATACGCAGTAGATTGTAACTTCGGTTCCCACAATTGTGACCAGCTTGTCGCTGCACCTATAGTTGACATCGCACCTGTGAGTCTGCCTGGTTGGCGGGAAAAGCATAATTTTAGTTACTATAGTTTCTGACATTTAACTAGCAGTTAAATAACCATGTCATCGTTGCGGCCTACGAAACGGGTCCTGTATGTAGTGGCCTCGGTCAATTTTTCCACTGCAAATCGTCCTTTCTGTTGGAAATTTTGTAAGAACGGAGAAGCCTCACGTAGCATCCAAGATAATATAAATGAATACATCGTGTTAAATAAAGATAAACAACAGTAGCATATATTTTATATCTAATTGTGACGGTTCCCAAACCACCTCAAATTCTCTCCCAACCTAAGCCTACCAGCCTCTAGCACTATCCAGGAAAAGGACGGGATAGGAAGCATTAATCATCAAAACCTTTCAAAAACTGAGTGATTTGATAGTTACTACTATCAATGCTGGCCAGAATGGTTGAGTGTACACACAAATGTCATAACAATCCCTTTGTGTTTTGAATATTTAATTTTTTGGTTACACCTTCTATTGTTTAATTAAGTCCGTTCCAATTTTCATATATATATTAAAATTTTGTTTACAATTAGTTTCAGAAAATCATTCACAATATATTTAATTTAAGATTTCACAAAACATATATAAAACATCCAGTAATTCTCCCACAAATACATTTATACTGAACACATACATAAAAAACAACTAACAATACCCCAAATATAAATAAAAGTCACCGAGGCATTTGTCTCCAAAACAAGGCGCTCCCGATCACAATTCAAAATTTTTTTCTCATGTTTTTTACGCAGGCACCATTTCACACCAAAACATCAGATCTGAGGATATTGCCCTCACCAGTACACCCATATGGTGTATGTAGTGCTCTCTCACAAACACCCATATGCATGAGCCGAGGTTTTTGCCCTTACCATACACCCACAAGGGGTGTACGTAGTGCTCTCTCTCTCTCTCTCTCTCTCTCTCACGCATATTCACAACAATTCGCAGTCATACAAACAAACTCATTCATAAAATAAAATATCCCAGTGTTCCAGATTACCAACTACTTCCAGTGCCTCACCCCTTCCAAAGGTCTAAGTCCCGAATCCATTCTTCTCAACACAATGTCCCGCATTCACAGTTCACAGTCCATTCTGGGCATCCAGAAGCTGTCCCACATCCATTAGTTCAAAACTAAGTTCCCCTCTAGTCGTCCAAAAATCTAAGTCCCACCTTCTCTTATTCAGACATTAAGTCCCACTCTGTGCGTCCAAAACCGAAGCCCTACATCTACTCGTTCTGAAACTAAGTTCAACTCTGGACGTCCCGCGGCTAAATCCTGCATCTACTCGTTCAGAAACTAAGTTCAGTTCTGAGTGTCCATCTATAAAATCCCACATTATTTCCGTCAGAGACTAAGTACCACTTCGGGGGTGCAAAAACGAAGTCCTGCATCTTACTCAATCTCTTTAGCTCGTGTTGAAGCCTTACGCATTTGCCTCTGCGCCTGCCAATCCGAGCCTCCAAGGCACTCGGCGACGATCTCCTCAACCCGCTGCTGTTTTACATCACTGGGACGCTACTCCCTCAGTGCGAGGGAGATACAAGCTCTTGTGAGAGCACTTGTCCTCCCATTCGGCTGTCATAATCAAGTCCAGGTTAAGGGGGATAAGCTCCTGGTTAAGGGTGGGATAAGCCCCCCCCCCCGCCCGGCTATTATCACATTCTTTTAATGATTAAGGTAAACCACAATCTCGTTTTATCAGATCTCCAGGGTAGCACTTGGAGCCTGTACCATCTCCAAAATCTCCCAGAGTTTATACCTTATATAATGGTCACCACCCCCTCTCGCGCTTCCCTTTCTCAAGAGAACCCAGGCCCAGATTCCGTGTGCTCTATAATTACCACCAATAATAAACATAGGTACACAGACCTAATTCGCAACCAATCAATATTATTTTACACTGGTGGTCCCTTACACACTTCGAGATGAACCAGACGAACAGTGATGCACTGCAGGCTGAAACAAATACAGGAGTCGAGCATTCGCACTCGAAGAAGAGGATACAAAGGCAAAGCTGGAAATGCCACACAAATATTACCATCACACTTCCATAGCAACATATGTGATGGAGCAACACTCTATCTCATCCACCCTCCTCCCATCCCCTTAAAAGGCTTCACGAGAAATACAATTACACATTTTAACTCTTCATACAGAAAAACTCTAAAACTGTTCGTTAAATTTATTTTCATTACTTACATCAACCTTTGCCACTCCATTGGATTTAGTGGATCCTCTAATAATAATGTAACAGGAGTTTAAGATGCCACTACCGCATATGGCCCAAGCTACTTGGGAGCCAATGTAGCAGAAAAATTGTCCAACATTGAAGACGAAAATTCAGAGTCCAATAATTCCAAATCACCTACCCTGAAAGAACATACCTTATTTTTGTGTTATTAAACTTGCATTCTAACCTCTTATGATAGTCCTTCAACTTTAACCAAACATCATTCCATGCATCTTCCAGATTCTTTGGATCCACTGATTCCCGTGAGAGAGTATGTAAAGATCAAGTATTTAACAAAGGATGAAAAAGATTTCTACAAAAAAACTATTCAGCAGGTGTATAATAAATAGCATCACTAATTACATTATAAAAACACAAGCCAAGGTGACTCGAAACCTCATCCCTCTTTCGGTGAGTACCAACCTGACATTTCTAAGCGCAACCTTTAGATTTATATTATAACATTCCACAAGGTTGACCTATGGATGGTAAGGAGAGGTATGTATTAACTTTACTCTCCAACAAAACATTAACCCTTTCATTTGCAATGATGAAAAGTAAGCAGCATTAATGCAAACCAGATATATTGGAGACCAAACACCATAAATAATCTCTGGATCAAAATTTTATATTATTCAGCTACCTTTGTAGGCGCCAAAGGGAAGAAAAACACAAATTTCGTGAAACCATTAACACAAAATAAAATAACATCTTGAGATACTAGGAGGCAAAGGACCCACAACATCCAAATATAACAATTCCCAGGGGAAACAGGCAACTGCAGCCATGTATTGTCCCTCATATTTTGTGTTTCTAGCTTCTGCCTGCTCACAATACCTGCAAAATTTTACACATTTATCAATATCTGTCCTCATCCCTGGCCACATAAACAAATCCTGAATTATAGCTATAGTCTTATCATGTCCCGTATGCCCACCAATCATAGACTTGTGATAATAGGCAAACAGCATCATTTTAAAATCAGAGGGGACCAAAACAATAAACTTCCCTTGCTTTGTTCACTTCCCTAGCAAACCCTGATTCAAACAAAAATCTCCCTTTCCTAATAATATTTCTCTCATAATTCCCTGACACTCAGGATCACATTGTTGGTATACCAGAAGGTAGTTAAAAAGCTTTGTAAAATGTTGCAAAAGATTTATAGAATTTATTTTCTTTGATACCTCATCCATTTCTACCTTCTCCGTCCCTTTTATTTCCTTTGGTTCTGACTCTTAGTCCTCATCCCCGTACTCTTATCTTCCCCATCCCATTTCTACCCTCACTTTACTTTTGTTCAAACTCTTCCTCATCAAACATATTAGATAAACAATCAGTTACCACTTTTTCCATGCCTTTTACATGATGTATATCAAATTTAAATCGTGTTGGTCCTACTAAACATCCCTCTAACATACCTGCCAGTTTATTATATATTAATAACCAACTCAAGGCTTGGTTATCGGTAAATTGATAAAATATGGTGATATCTACATAACCAGCAAATGTTTCCACCCCAAACAACAAACCAAACATGTCTTTTCATATGCTGTGTATTTCTTTTTCTGCCTTGGTGAACAACCTACTGGCGAATGCACAGGCACCAACAACCCATTTACCTTCTGGCTAAGAACAGCACCCACAGCAACTAAACTAGCATCAACAGGCAAACTTAACATTTTCCGAATAATTTGGCAGTGTCAAAACAGGTGGTGACGAAAGTTTTTCCTTCGACAGATAAAAATCCTGTTTTGCTCTTGACCCCAACTTAAATCCACATACTTCCATTTCAGATAATTCAATGGTTCTGCTATGATAGTCAAATCATTTTTAAACTTACCAAAGCGTCACACCATACCCGAAAAAAGTCTGACCACTTTCAAATTCTTAGGCACTGGAGAGGACACTATTGACAGTACCTTGACAGGATCTGTCATACAAGTACCTTCAGAAATTATAAACCCCAAGTATCAGACACGTATCTCTTCCCAAAATTTTTTTTCTTGATTAACCATGAGCCCTGCCGCCTGCCATGCTTTCAACACTTTCTTTCTATGCTTAATATGCTCCACAAATATATACATATAAATGCAAACATCATCAATATCTACAAGTACAAATTCATAAGCATTAAAGAGGATCTTAGACAAGGCATGAGTTCCACAATTTGCCCCCATTGGTAACCGAGTCCATTGATATAATCCCCATGGGGTCCCAAAAGCAAGAGGTTCTCTCGATCCAGATTCTAACTAACATTGCAAAAAGGCTGAAAAGTCTTGAAAATATGCTGAAAAACCATATCTACGTAAGGGATGTGATAAAGGTCCAGATATTTTTGTTATTTATCGTTCGGTAATTACATATAAACCTACACTTTCCATGAGTTTTCTTTGGGAGAAAAAACACTGGACTCGCACAAAAACTCTGAGAATCCTCAACAACACCCTGAGTTTTTAATTCAGCAGTATGTTCTTTCAAAATGTTCACCTTCGGAGGAGCCACCCGATACGACACGGAAGCTACAGGCTCTGTATCCTTCAATCGATCGCAAAAGTATGGGATACTGAACACGTGTGGTAAAAATTCACATGTGAATGTTTTTCCCCAGAAAATCAAGTAACAAAATCATATCATGAGTAAGGTCCTTTGTAAGATGGAAACTAACCTTGCAAGAAAAAGCTTCCATTTTTATCTTCATAATAGCTACATACTTTGAAATAATAGACCCTCAATCGGATATGAAAAACCCAATTTGCTCCCCATTTCTTGCATCAATAGTTACTAAAGAATTATCTTTCATTAACATATTACAACAAGCAGTACTCATTAAGTAGGTTGAATTTCCAGAATCAAGCAAAGCCCTAATAGTACTCGTTTCCACCAGAACTGAAACCAAGAACAATCCTGCCCATTTCCTGGCCTTTACATAATTTGCACAATTTATGCCTGTTGGCATTTGTAATGAGTTACAATATTTTGAATATGCCCTTCCTCTTTACACAAAAAAAACATAGAACCCTTCTTTTTCCTCTCTCTTTATACTCAGATTCCTGTAAGACAGAGCCAAACCGCCGGATATGACTCTCTTTCTTAATTAATAACAAATTACCTTCTCATTACCCACTCCCATGAGTACATCGCCTTCCTCAGTTTCCAATTTCCTAATATCTGCTCTTTTACCTGCTTTATTTTCATATCTCTTGTCCTAACTTCCTTCTTGTGCACCCTCTCATTGATAAGAATATCCTTATGTTTTTTACACAGAAGACAATGCTCAGAACTATGATTTATTTTCCCACATACTCCACATTGATATTTCGCCTTATGGACATCTCCCAAGATAACATTCACTTTTGACACTAACTCTAAGAGCTCACTCCAAGAATTTGATTTTTCTGAAAGAAAAAAATAGACTGTATTGTCGAGACAAATTATGAAAAATAAATTAAGTCAAATAACATTCGTCACAAGTGCTACACAATAGCTCAACGAGCCACAGCGTATCTATCACGTATTCTTGCATAGTTTCACCAATGTTCTGATATCTATCAAGAATTTTCATACGCATGTGCATAATGGCTACTTCAGATCCGAATCGCGCTAACAATAATTTAAATGAGTCAGTTCCCGATTCTCTTCAATGGCTTCCCCCAAATGCATTGCTATGCCTCAGGAATCCGAAATATTAATGCAGCATACACTACTCGCCTCTCACAGATTATCTTTCCCAACTGAGCAATAAAATTTATAACTGTCTGTAAACTAAGTGTTTTCGAACATGGCAATCTGTTCCTAAGATCACTTGGGATATAACACCATAATTTAATCAATGGAGCTGTCTCGCCCATATTTGGTGTAGATACTCCACCTTAGGCCTCCGAGTCATTATCCATCCATACCAAAATCCTCACGAGATTTCACAAAATATCTATGGTGTATTCACCTACACCCATAGGGTGTAGGTAGTGTTCACTCAAAAACACAACCATGTACAGTACATGAACAGTGGGTATTACCCTCACTAATACACCAAGGTGCAAGTAATACTCACGCACATGTACACTCATGCACAATCACACAACCACCAAGAGCCGGGGGTATTGCCATAATCATATGCTCACAAGGAGTGTAGGTAGTGATCTCTCTCACAAACACCCATATGCACGAGTCGAGGGTACTGCCCTCACCAGTACACCCACTAGGAATGTAGGTAGAGCTCCTGCGTATTCACAACAATTCGTAGTTATACAAACAAACTCATTCACACTCATGAGTTATCCCAGTGTTCCAGATCACCAATTACTTCCAGTGCCCCCACAGATCTAAGTCCCTATTCCATTCTTCTCAACACATAGTCCTACATTCACAGTACAGAGTCTAAGTCCCATTCTTAGCATCCAAAGCCCAAGTCCCACATCTTCTTATTATTTTCTCCAATAACCGACAAAGATACCACAATGTCATTAAAGAAAGTCATGTTCACTAAAACTGTTTGAAGAGTTATCAGGAAATTCTGGGGAATAAAATTCATTAAATCCCTTTGAATAATCGTCTGGTGTACCTGGTGACGCAGGGGACTACGAAACAACGATATCTGCTGTATTTCTTTGACAGTTTCGTTCATCCCTGATTTTGTTGCAGCTGAATGTGGTAAGGGAAAACAGTTTTGGATGAACCATTTTCACTATTGAATGTAACTTGAATTGGACTGTAGTAAAGCGGAAAGGTTCATGGGTGGGCAATTAGCGTCCGTCAGTGGAAGATTATCAGTGGCGTTTTGTTGACTTTGCAACTGGTTGTAGGTAGAAAACATGTTTTGTCGACCAATGATAGGCTGAGAAGGAATGGGTAGTTCGTAGGTTTCTAATTTTGTAATCATCCGAAGCGGTATCCCAATGTGATTGCCTTGCATGTATCGCATCTATAAACTCTTCTGTGTTGAAGACTTTCATGTTTAAAATGTCACAGACTGCATGGGTTCACAGACAAATACGTGTTAAAACAGCAACGATGGAGTCACACAGCACACGCGTCTACAACGAATCACGCCATACTGGGCGAGGTAAGGCAACACAATAGTAGACACGGTTGGCAGCACTGTTTACTACAGTCCAGACAACTCACCAGTCGTCCGTTTGCATAAACGATCCATTGTACGCCATGTACTTAGCTGTCGTGAGTTTACCAGGAGAGTACGACATGACTTACAGAACGGACGACTAAGAAAATCGGACATTTTCAAGTCGCATCCATAAAATGAATTATTTAGGGCCCTTTTACGCCTTCATTTTGTGCCGTACGACTCGAAGTCGCACGTATTGTAAGTGCCTTGCTTGAGTTTAATGATTTTTTTATTATTACGACTTGAAAACGTTCGATTTTCTTAGTTGTATATATATATATATATATATATATATATATATATATATATATATATATTATGTGTGTGTGTGTGTGTGTGTGTGTTTTAGCAGTGTTTGTAACATTTTATAAATTCGAATGATCTATTACATTTGCTTATTTTTTTATGACATGTGTAGGTCTACGTCAGGTATACGTTGGCTATATCCAAATGATTAAAATATCTGCTTTCCACGTGTAAAAGTACAGGTTGTCAGCATGTACGAAGATATAAGTTCGTAATAAGTGGATAATTCAGAGAACTATAAATTAATTAGCAGCTTTGAATGAAGAGATCTGCTTTTATTTTCGCCACTTTTCAATCATTTCCGTCAATTACTTATGTTTTGTCTATAACTTATAATGCAACGTATATAATTAATATGTTTGAAAGTATAGAAAAAGTATGTCTTTGGTAACGTCCCATAACTGTTTTCATGCGAAATATTATTTAGTTGAATATGCAGCACGAATGTAGTGCCTTGTCCCTTTGTTCTAATCTTTGTTAAGACGGAAGCACACCTGGGGCTGAAACAGTGTCGCAGAGTGTTGAAGAACTCCGTTTTCCCACAAAACTATTAAACGTGCGTCCAACGTGCTGATGTACGAAAAGAACACACACTTCAGGTGAGGTCTGTTGGGTGCTTTCAAGACGTCACACACATTTGAAACAACATTTGAATGTACTCCACTTTAGCTAAAAAAAAAACGACGTTTTGAAAGTGTTGTATCTCAAAATATATGAGTCAGATAAATAAAAATTTCCTCAGGGGCACTGCGTTGAACCTTCCTACAGACTTTCCAGTAATACAATAATAGGGTCAACGCTCCAAGTCCCATAGGTACACGCAGCACGATGAGAGCGCACTGCACGCCAGTTCAGAGCCTTGCACCGTCTACATGTCGCGCACAATTTAATGGGTGTATATCCCACCTTCTTCGCCTTCTTTTTCTCACAATGCGATAATAGGTATACACCACGCACGGATGCATCCAACCGAATGACATGGTTCCGTGCAGTGGATCATGCTGGCAATACTAAAAACGGACGATTTGAAATCGGACGGCATTTGTTGTTGAATTCGGTATTTATAAAATACACGACTTTCTGTCGTATGCATTAAGGGGTCTTATTCAATGCACTTACAATACGTACGACTTAAATCGGATGCATAAAATGGCCCTTATTTTCAAAACATTTTTTTAAACGCCAGATCGGATTTTTCGTGGTGGTCAAAAATGCCCGGCCTTTTTGACCGATGTAAGATCGTGTTCAGCTAATATTTAGTTTGATATTATGAATATGTTATTGTTCAAAAAATTTCTTATGTATGTGATTTCAACATTTACTTAGTTAACCATATGAAAACATCAATATTTTATTTGATAAACCGTGTTAATTATGGTTAGATTTTTTAATTATGTATTTAGATTGATTCTTTACACTGCAGTGTGTGTATTAATGTCACGACCTATTAACGTTTATTTTTATGGCAACTTCTAGGATATATTAACTGATAATGATAAAATTATTTTACGTTATTAATTAAACTCTTGAAAATATTTGTTTAAATTACTAATGACTCATACTGAACGGTTATCTTATTCGCCCTTATTAACATAAAGCGATGTTCGTAAAAAGCGTAATATATATGATTCTCCAAAATATATAATTTTCGGTGTAAATTAAAATACCTCGTCCTCCTTTATAATAAGTTTTCTTCCTCCTCCTGTATTAATCTACTTTTTTCATCCTGAGTACCTGGTAACCGTATTCGTACGGGCATTTGTCACACTTTACAGTCACAGAGTAGACCAGTACAGAGCCGAAATAGTGTGGGGTTCCTCTGATGTAGGCGTATTCATTATCTGATTGGCTGGACGAGAATCTGGGAATGGGCCTTGCGCCTGATTGGCTACTGCATGCTGTAGTAGGTAGCCTGTTGGCTGAATGGTAGGTGGCCAGCTGCCGATTGGCCAACGGAGCTCCGGCATTTTTCTGGCTAGCGACGCCATTTTGCTGGCGTGTGCGGCTGGAATTTTGCGTTTTAAGCTACTGTTTAACTTTTCTGTATACCTACTTTTGTATTCTGTGTAGTCGTCAATTATTCCAGTTGGTAAACAATATCTGCCCGGAAATATTTTCGATACCGTGCTTTTTTTTTTTTTACTTTCAAAATGCCAAATTTCTCTTTCTGTTTTTAATTTTGGGCATGCAAGCAGTTCTACCGCCAAGTACCCGGATTTGAAAGCGACGGCGAATTTTAAAACGGTGTCAGCTGGCCTGGGAATGCAGAGGCCATGAAACAGCAGAAGGCAATTCATTTCTGTTGCAGAACTCTGTGAACAGACCGGCTTCCAGCTATGCTTGCCGCGTTAACTTTAGCGAAGTGCCGGACACTGAATTGCCCTGGATAAAGGCGGGAAAGGCCACGGCGCATATTT
The DNA here is from genome assembly GCA_029891345.1 of Dryococelus australis. NCBI lineage: Eukaryota > Metazoa > Arthropoda > Insecta > Phasmatodea > Phasmatidae > Dryococelus > Dryococelus australis. The sequence goes on from CM057009.1 coordinate 110,149,768, forward strand.
CAACGCTCTACGCTGACGTTGCTACAATTATTTTAGACAAATATGGAAAACGTAATGGCCAAGATAGCTAAAGCTTTGATTTTTCCGCTGTCAGTTACTCGTAAGGAAACGGGTTTCTTAATAATATTTCGTAGTCCTGATTTCTTTTTCTCGGTAATTTAGCGAGAAAACCTATTAGATGACCACGACGAAATCACTTACAGTAAATTACTCATGAATTTCTCGCCTTAAGTAAAACTGAGCATATCCCGATACGTGAATTAAACGTTACTATAATGTTTTTTTTAAAGTAACGAGGAAAATGTTTGCGAAATCCAATCACAAAAATATTTCCTCGCACAATATCGCAATCGCAATACATTATTGTGGACATTTCGAACTACTGATATGCCATCTTCTTCCAGATCGAAAACTGTTTTCATGTTACAATAAAAGAAGTAGAAAGATGCACCAGGTCAAACATAGTATCTTCTTAAATGCAGACGTTCATTCTCACATTAACTGACCGTAGGAGTAAACAATATATGAATGAACCCGATGGTAACATTTGACGAGTAACCACTCGTATTATGCGTGCGACAATCACATTATAATTTTTTTTGATACATATGTCCAGTGTAGGATGTAACAGTGAAATTTAACGTAGTGGACAAATTATAGAAACAGCTCATTGGCGTATCCAGGATTTAGTTTGGAAAGGGGCGCGTTTTTGCTGTCCACTAATTACATCAACAACGTACACTGCATGTACGCACAGATATATGCAATTTATGCAATCTTTTTTATGATTGACACTCAAACACAAACTTTTCCGAGAGCGATAGGAAACATTAGTAGATTGGGGACCAAACATGCTTCCAACATTTTCCAATATTGCATTATAATAATATGTGGAATATAATATTGTAGACATGTGGCACACATAAATTGATTGATACACTGATGTGCATTGGTGTCAATTTCCAAAATTTATTTTAGTTTTGTATGTCACCTCTTGTCACATCTGATTAGAACAATAAAATAACAGGATTTTAGCTATCTGATGTATGTCATATTTTCATAATATTATTTAAGCTTTATTTAAGTTGAATTCCATTATGTTCTATTGTGTGATCATTTTTCTTCCTCGGTCTGCCTCCCCCCCCCCCCCCCCAAACCTGGACCCTTTTATATTAAATCTCTTTCATTGAAACAATCTTGATTACATTTCATATTTAAAAGCTAATAAATATAATGGTTACAAATAGCGGATAATTTCAACAAAATATTTCACTTACGTGTCGCGAAACCCCAAATTATAACTCAGACCGTTGCTTTTCATAATTTATTTGGAATCGTGCTACGGAAAGACCACAACAGATTATTCCTGGAAAGAAAAACTTTGTATAAAACTTCTTAACCAACAAGCATTTCACCTGTGGCATGGCGCAGCCTTGTGCGGGATGAAATTCCCTTAAAGGAACGCCTTTTAAATCATCGACTCAAGAAGCGTTCGTGCTTGGAATATCAGTGTAGTTTTAATGTATAAGCATGCCGGGCAGTTTACTGGTTGTCCCGAAGAACATATATTGTACACTGTAAAAAATAAATGTAAGTTTACACATAAAAATCTTCTGTAATTTTACATTTAGAAAGTGTAATTTGTAAAAACAACTACAATAAGTGAAATTTAAAAAAAACTGATCGTAAAGAATCTATAGAGTAATACAACTCTTTAGTAAAAATACATTAATATGGCTTACAAAACATAATGTTGGTGTTAGTTTACACATTTTGAAGTACGTGTGAAAATACACCTACTCTTTGTATTAAAACCTTAAGTTGTTTAGATTTGCTGCTACATGGTTGCTGTACAAACACTCAATTTCAGTGTAGTTGTACATCCTCCATTGTGTAATTTTACAATGACCGTGCGTGTGTAAACTTGCATTACATTTTGCAGTGTCTGTGAGAATATATTCACATACAAATTTCGGTAATTTTTCATTTTTATGTGTAATTTTATCAAACGTATGCAATATTTATATTGACACTAATGTTCCTAGGAATTCATGGATAACTAAATGTATTTGTTTAAAACGTTATATATATATATATCGGTAGGTCACAGAACTACTTCTAACTCTATCGGTGTGTTTAAAAGGAAAATTAAACTCCCACTTATGGGATACGCTCTCTTTTTCATATAGCCACGTATTCAACATTTAATATTTTTATAACTCTGTTAAACTAACAAGTTACAAAATGAAGTACAATAACTTAAGAACTGTAAACTGCACATACATAGCACGTGAACTAACATGCTGTTATAAAAGAAAATACTGATGGTAAAATTATTTAGTAAAACAGGGAAAATGTACAGTAATTGTTTATTTACATTTCCAGTGAAGCTGTTTTTACATTTTTGTAACCTAAAAAATATACACATACTATTGGTGAAATTACAATTGCGATGAGTGTGTAAATTTACTTAGTGTGGAGAAAAAATACACGAAAGTTGTATTTTATTTTCTGCCACACAGTGTTATACTCTTAAAATATTCAATGTGAAGTTAATTCCACAATTTACATGTTATTTTACTAATTTTTGGATAAATTTAGTTGGACGTAGAGTAAAAAACATTGACATATGTAGCTATAAAGTTACACCGACTCTAGTGGAACCACATCTGCCACATAAATTAAGTCTAATATTACACATTTTTTTACAGTGTACGTTGTCCCCTGGCGTCAATAAATATATAACATAATAAAATACAAACATTTGTCTTTGTAAAATGAATAATCAGCATATGTTTTACTAAATATAATAAATGGCGAGTGGGATGGGTTTACGTTTCAGCGGTGGTAAGAGCCACTTGGTGACGGGATTTCGTAGTCGAGGGGCAAGAGTAAGCGCCGGCCATTTCTAACGTGTGTCGTGTAATGAGGTGGATTGAAATGGCAGGGGAAACTTGGAGTACACCTAGAATACTCACCGACCAACGACGTCCACCACATTACCCTCATGCGAAGAAACTGTTGTGATTCCGAAGGGAAAGGAAACACGATTGCTGTGGTGTGAGGTGTCTGCTCCGGCACGCATCTACCTAGGACCTTCCACTAAAGATAAGTATTAGAAAGCCTATTATTTCGCGAATCGTTGAAAGAAATCAATGACTGGGGCAAACAAAATTCGTTCCTGTCAACAAAATATTGTTTATAATTAGTTCCAATCAAACATTTTCTTGTTGTAACCAATTATTATAGTCACGAAAAAATGTTGTGTCGTGCAAACTTTCACTCGTTGTTTGTTTGAAACAATTAATTTGTTGCAATGAAAGACCCGAGTAGCATAATATAGTTGGCCTACAAGTGCAGATCTGTTTATGAAAAAGCAGTCCACATGTGGCATCCACAGGCATTTAAAAAGCGAAATGCACCGTCAGATACATGTAGCACACATGATGAATGATGACTATGGTATGATGTGTTTACGCGTGGCCTTACGGATATTTGACGGTCAGCAGATGTCCGGCAAAACCAGAGTTCCCCGTCTATTAACCACAAGCGGTCCACTTCAAGATGTTCTGGCGGCTGATGTCTGGCAAACCAAGAGTGGTCCATAAGTCAACCACAAGCGGGCCACTTCTTGAGGAACTGTTGCCTGAAGTAGTAGGGGCGACAGGGTCCTACCCCGCTTTTGATTAATCGGAATAATTCTTAATCTGATCTTAATCAGATGAAAATGATTTTAATCCTGTCTTAATCCTATAAAATAGTTTTGACTGATTGATAAAATTAATTGATTTGAACTAATTAATCAAAAAGTTTTTTTTATTTTGTGAGAATTGATAATTGTATAGTTTGGTGTAAGAGTGTGCTAAGGTACTTTTTGTTAAGAGCGGCATGGCAGGGACTCACTCTCGGAGGTCTGACATACTGAGGTGTGATGTGTTGGGAAAGGAGTCTATGTAGAGGGTCTTAATTTTTTTTAGAGTGCACTATTGTATATCTTCACTCTCGGATGTCTGTTATTGTACTGAGGTGTGGCTGTGTTGGGGAGTGGGTAAAAATAGGTATTGTGTAGTAATAATATTAGAGTAAATTGAGTTACTTCCCATCTGTCAGGTGACTGATGGCTAAGACATGTCTTCTTAGACCGCAGTCTGGCAGACGAAAGCGGTTATGGAGTAATTAATGAAATTATTAGTAAATACATAATGAATTAAAGAAAATAGAGTTGAATATATCATGTAGACGAAGGACTCGTCGAATTAGAAATACAAATTTCCAACAAATTACAGATCCCAGCTATCCTTGTGTCATAAATAAATCAATAAAAAAGTTATAGCTAAACTGTCCTTATGAATATATAATTAAAGACAGAATAAATTACACACTTGAATTAAATGGCACTCTTCCTAAACACATTAGCAAGGGATTTGAAAATGTTTACCTTACAATGTTAAATGATTTAAAAATACATATCATTAGATTGGGAGGTTGCTGTAGGAATGACCTCAGTATAGGATTTGCGGATAATTAAAAGCTGTGTGTCGGGAGGGATGTTGATCATAGGCGACTGAGCTCTATATAGGCGAAAAGTTGGAATTTTTCCGAGACAAATAAATTGTTAGGAAATAGCTATTGAAAAGATTGGAGAATGCCATTTACGTCCAAATACAAGCAACTATGCGACTAGGAAAAATACATAAAAATTATGTTTATGACTCACATACTAGATGAAATAAATATTTTCCTACAGTCATCTGAGCCTATTTCCACATCAAAATGAAAACTCGCTTACCTCCCCCAGCAATCATTATATAATACCTTAATTTCATGTTGAAGATGGAAGCGCATGTTCAAAATATGCAAACTTTCTAAAGAAGTGATAAAAAGAAATTAACAAAGCCAAAAAGGTATTATGTTTCCCTACCTAGCTAGGTGTTATAAATGAACAAAGTCCAATTTAAGCACCTCATCAGCTCTCAACACCGAAATGCACAGGCAAATAGACACACAAAAATTAACTTATTGAAATACTGTACATATCAATAAAAAATGTCCTGTTTATGATTTCACTGGTTTATAAAAAGCCTAATAAAATATTTCACTAGAAATTTTAAACAACATACAAATAAAGTTTTCAAAACTCGCATCTGGAATTATACCTAAACCAAAGTTAATATATATATAATTTCCCTATGAATTTATGAGTTACAAAGTAATTAAATTTTAACCAAACACAATAGCAAACTAGACATACACCTATGTCTCCCTCCGAGTTCTACATGTACTCTCCAATTTTAAATGATTTTAAAACATGTCTGTTCGATGTGGAGGCTATTGTAAGAATGAGTCCAGCATAGCATTTATGTCAACTTATAAGCTGTGTGTTAGAAACAATCAGAGGCACCATCTGATTGTAGACTTATGTAATGGCAGAACTCCTCGACATTAAATTTTCTAAAAAAATTTAAGTCACAAATCAATAAAAATGTCCTGTTTATGAAATCACCTATTTACATTTCCAATACCGTACTAGATACACACACCTCTCCCTCAATGTAAAATTGTTTAAAATACATTTTAAAGACAGAAACATAAAGTGAATTGCAGGGAAAACAGTCAGTGTTTTCCAAGAATAAAATACTTGTAACACAACTCTCGTCGAAAACTAATCGAAAAAAAGTTTAATGAATCCCAATGATAACACCCGTAGAGGAAATCACACGTTAATAGACAATTATTTTAAAAAAATATTTTTGTAAGATGCATAACAATATTTAACTCCCATCATATTTCATGTTACAAAGGATATGAAAGTAAAACTAGATTCCATCTCCGGATCCCTGTCCTCCACCCGTGTAGGACACCCAACCCTCTGGGTGGTTAACAACAACTGGCCGGAAATACTGTTAGGCAACAGGCACTGAGCAGCCAGGTAGCTTTTGTCCTCTCTCATTCATTCTCCATTCCTCTCTCTCTCTCTCTCTCTCTCACCAATTCTCAAGCTGAAAGCTACTGATGGAGGAATAACCCCTGTCCTCTGCCATCTAACACACTTAGAAGAAAGTTGCATCCATGCCTGCAAAGTATTCTTTCTGGAAAAAATATAACTGAAGAAATCAATCACCTTGGAAAAATATAGATTTATCCTAAAAACAATCAAATCAATTTCAATTTGTTCAACATCATAATGTTACAAACATTGTATCACAATCTTTAAAGATCTTTATTCTTAACCCATGAGTCACATGCTTTTGTGAAACCTATCCAGCCAACAAAAGGAATATATTTTTTTCCTTTTAATTATTTTATCAACTAAATGTTCATTTGGAGAACTACCTTTTTGCAATTCGTGCTTGTAAAATCTGCCTTTTATAGGCTCGCCATTATAAGTTTCGAGATAATGCACTCTGAGATATGCATGTCTAACTGAAACAATTTTTTATATTTCATAAGACCAATTAACCATGTATTTTTTCTCGAGGTGGCTTTCTGCTTTGAGATTCGTATAAATTCGTCAATTTTAAACTTTTGTTTTCTCTCATCAAATACTTCTGCATTATTGTATACAGTTTTCATTAATATATTGTCCGTAACTTTTTCAGACGCCATCTTGATTGTTCAATAATATCTGGAATTATAAAATTTTACTATTTCATGCATAAAGTCCACCAATTTGTATGTCCCCTTCGACGTGAAATGCTTATATATTAGCTGCTTGATCAATTTGTTAAATTGTTTCACCACACAGGCTTTATGGTCTGAATATGTTGCTTAGTGATGATACTATAAACAGTCATCAGTTTCCAGAATGGTTTAGAAAAATATTCGGATCATTTATCGGTTTGGAGCAAATATGGTATTCTTTCTTGCAAAACGATCATCGCATCACTGACCTGTTTTACAGTTTGGTTTTTCGAAGGTATAACTCAATCATAATTGAAATAAACATCTGTTATGGTTAAAATATATTTGTATCCCTTCTTACATTTCGAAAGCAATGTCATATCACCCAAATTAGGTTGAAAAATATTATTTAAGCCCTTAGTAATAACTGGTCTTCTGGGAAACCTTATCCTGTCAGGGGCATGAAGTTTTTGATTTAATTTAGTGGAATTTTAGAGTAATATATCTGTCTTCTGTCTGCTTTTCAATAACAGAAATAAATTATTTTGTATGTGAATTTTTACCAGACTCTCTTTAAGAATGATAAGTTTTAATCTATCGACCATTTCGTTAGGATTGTTCCAATACACACTTCTGTTAACATCATTTAATAAATATATTTTTGGGTGGTTTTCATCTCCTGAACGAATATTCTCATTCGTACGACGAACAAGTTCTTATATTTCTGCAAATCAGAGTCGGAATGTCCATTCGGAAGGTTTTTTAATTATTATTCAAACAATACTTGACTCACATCCATTACATAATCACCCATTTTAATTGTATTATCAGGTAAAAACATAATTACCGAATCTCCCAGAAAGCACGTGTTTCCTTATTGATACACACCAAATGTCATATCATGCATAGGAGTAGAATGTTTTAAAGCTACATAACTTTGTGTTAAATGGGAAAGGTTTTGATTCTTCTTCTTTGTTAAATGTTCTTCTTCCGATTTAATATCCAAATGTGTTTCATTAGGCATATTCAACACAGAATTCAATATATCTATTCTACTCATAATTTATATTGGTTAAAATGTTTGCAGTTACACTAGTATTTTTATAAACATTATAATTTTAATCAACTAACTTTATTAATTTCTCTTGCATATCGGTCAATTGCGATTTAAATATTTTTAGTTTAATGGTATTTAAGTCTTCCACATAACATTTATTTACAGCATCAGTATCATTCATAGCCATACCCACATTATGTGATATACGTCCTTTCAAATCACAATTCCCATAGCGATTTTTGGTTAAACAGCTATTGTAATGATTGTGTTTCAAACCACTATGTCCAATCTTTGAAATACTCATTATTCTTGCTCGGGAAGTAAAAAACTTTTAAATCCAGACCTATGCCTGTTTTTATATAGGGGAATCGTTGGTATATTCACCAGAAACCATATTTGTTATTCCAACAGCAAAAACACCATATCTTTAAACTTTGTAAAGGTCATATCGCCCAAAACATGATCATTATAAATATGCTGCAGATACATGTTGTCAATTTTAAACACAATTATCATATTTGCACTATCGTATAAATTATGTTTGGATTACATACATGACTTTGTGATAGATAAAAACAATCAACGTTTGAATGTCTGCCAAAACTAATATATTGCTCTATTTCACCCTGTGGCTCGCACCAAACATCGTCATATATATAAATGGAATTGGGTAATGCTTCATTTCGAGGAACAATATCTTCTTTATTAATAAAAGGGAAATATCACATTCCTTCAATTAACGACAAAATGTTTGCTAATTATTGACATTTCTCTTGTTGTATTGTTTCAGAAAGTACATACATTTTCATACTTAAGACCATTTGGATGTTCCATCAGCGAAATAATAACACGAGTTTTTCCACATGAAGAAGGGCCACTTATTATATAATGTATATTTGAAGGTAAAAGAATTCCATGTTTCTGTTCAATTATGTTTTCTTTTGTATTTAGAATTACTGGAAGAAGTATATTTAAATTTATAACCTTCATTTATACAGTATTACATATCATAACATACTTATGTAAAACTATATAAACAGGACTAAATAAAGGTAATTCAGTAAGAATAATGGTTCTTACTAAATGTATTTAAAAATATCAAATTTTTTGAATACATTGACTAATAAATTACCATTTGAATATTACATTTACCGAAATTCAATTATTGAGCACCCCGAACTAGGCTTGCAAAACATCTGGCATGGAGTGATCAAGGAATAAACTCTTTGGATAACACTTGTAAAGAACACAGCATAGTTTATGATCGAACAAACAATTTGAAACAAAGACATATAGCACATACAAATTTAGCAGATAAAACAGAAAATATAAGGAAGAATCCATCTATCAATAGGTGAAAAGCACGAAGCTTAGGTTGTGTATAAAGTGGTGAGAGCAAAGGTGAAAATAGGAATGGGCATCAAATGCCAGACAAAACAAAAATCCAAGAAAGGAAGGATAATTCTTTTCCTTTTCCGACATTAACAGCTCTAGGCTCACTCCTTGGAGGAGTTTTGGCAATTAGTAAAGCAGTTAACTCAAGTGGTTAAATAATGCATTGGAAACCATATAAAGTCGGTCAAGGACGAAAAAAACTCCAAACATGGGGAAAAAAACGCAGAAGGTCCTGAAGAGTTTTCCAAAATATGCACATACCAACAAAAACATTCTCGTATTTGTAAAGAAACTGGAAATTCCCTATTTACGAAATGCATTTATGAGAAACGATTTACCAAAGAACACAAACCTTTATGAATGTATTATTGTGAATTTATATTCGAATCAAAACAAAGGAACACATTGGGTGGCATTGATTAAAAACATATATTAATCCTTGCATTATGACAGTTTCGGTGATTTATGTCCTCCAATTTAAATACAAAATATTTAAAAAACACATAATTAAGGTACAAATACAAAATTGAACATTTACCAAATACAATCAATTTTGGACATTTATGTCTATGTTTTTTTACTATAACTAGGATATATAAGCAAGTGCAATAGTAAACATATTAGTAATACGTCAATAACATTGATATTAAGTGGCAATTCATCACAATTGTGTGTGGTATATTTCTCAGTGTTGCAGTTAAATGGAGAATGGCAAATAAGTCTAATTGAATTAGTTACTTAAAACAGCATATCAAACATTGATGTGCACAACCTATTATTTACGGCTAACATTGATGAAAAAACTTACAAGATTTTGATACCGGTAGGATCTTATAAATGGGATGACTTAGAAATGTTCATAAAGCAGCATTACCTAAAGATGTACATTTTCAATTATATGGAAATCCAATTATGATAACTAGTGCGATCTACAGTAATTTCGATATTGATTTCACAGAACACAATTCAATTGCAACTATGTTATGTTACGAATGGAGAGTATATCTAACTAATGAATTGCACAAATCATTAAAACAGGTTAATATATTGTTGGCAAATAAATCATATAAATGTTAATATTGTAGGTGGTTCATATTTGAATGGGAAACTGACTAATATGCTGCATGAATCATTAATTAATATGTGTGGTTTCTCCAGGATATAAAATAATTTAAAAATGGAATACTTTGATATATCTTACAGTAATAGTGAATTGTGTTTATGTAATAGTTTTTGGAATTGTATATCAAGATGGTAAACGTGTTAATTTTAGAAATGAATAAATTACCCTCTGTTTATGTTTAAAAAAGCTATATAAACAGTTAAATACCATGTACATTGCAATCATAATGGGTATTGTGTATAATAGACAATATAGACATAAAGTAGGCAGTTCTTTTCACAACTATGTCACTATGGAACTTATTTCGAAGAAAGGTAATATAACAAGATGTAAACTCAATCATAAATTTCGCACTTCAAATAAGTTACCCATGAAGTTAACATGAGGCAACAAATTGTTTTTAAAAGAGTAGGATATATAGTTAATACAGATGGAAGACATACTTTATCTTGAAGAAGCAATTAAACTATAATGATGCAATCACCAGTACAGAAGTACATTGTTTTTTAAAGGAATTAGGATATACAGTTAAGAAATTGAACACATACTTAATGTTGAAGAGGCAATAAACTATGAAGATGCAATCATATGTGTGTAAAGGTTCTGAGCAGGTCCGTACACATTTCCATCGGAAATAAGGCTTTTAATACAAAATCACAATTTTTACATATTTCGTTTAAATCAAGTTTAAGGTTTAGAGGAACATAAAAAAAGACAGCTGATGCAAGTAATCCTGTAACTATGAAAATAGTAAGAATCTAAATACTTCATTTAATCGACAGAATTGTATATCTGCTCACTGGAGTGGAAATCGATCAGACAAGAGATGTTGGAATTACTTCCACAATAAAGGACTATGTATCGCAAACTGTAAACAATCTTCATACAGGACTCATGGCTGGATGGAGCAATGCTAGTGATTATTCACTAGAAATAAACCCAGGCAGAAAATACAAAATCGTTATACAGTTTAGTATGGTACTTGGCTTTGCTGAAAACTATAACACCTCATATTAAATGCTAATAAGAATTAGTTATTATATTTGGTAATATGCATTTAAATGCTAAATACAACACTGCTAATAGCAAGGAAGGTATATGATTTGAATTAAACTGTGTCGAATGGCTAATACCACATATTGAAATTAACACATGTGAACATGTAAAGTTTTTAAAATATATCGAAAATGGGAAGAATCAAGATATTGCTTCAGATCATGGAGTTTGCTGCCTTTTCCAACCCTACCAACAGAACTAAAATAGTATGGAGTGTGAAATCAAGTTTTCCTTCTGAAAACTAAGATATGCTGTCATCTGTTTTCAAACAAACTGACAAAACAACTTAAAAGCAGACAGATCACTATTCGATAATTGTGGCATGAAAAATATTAGTCTGTATCTAAACAGTCAAGTTTATCCCTATGTGGATTTAAACATAAACTTTGGTGATGGTGAATTCCTTATTTACTACGATATGTACACAAAGTTTCAGGAAACATATTATAACAAAATGAGTTCACCGATACTAGAACCCCAAACATTTAAATTTATAGGATCGTCATTTGTATTTGATTCAACAAACAAAACGACACCATCATCATTAATGTCGTAGATTCACAAATAGAAATAATTGTTAATACACCCATTTCAAAAAATACACAAGCTTTTGCTTTGATAATTCATGAGAGATAGGCTAGCTATAAGGCAAGGGATAAGCTGGTGAAGATAATCACTTGAGTCATTAGCTGATGAACCACAATTGCGATGAGATGTTTTGCAAAGTGCAGGGATTTCAATATCCAGATAAATTTATCGTTAAAGAATGAGCTATTACTAATATGGAAGAACACACAACTGTATTCAACTTTAAATCACTGTTCGACTGGAAATATCTAACTCCCAAAATAAGAAAACTAATAGATGGTTTACCGAGCAGCACCATGGTTTAAAATGGGAGAGTGGATGTATGGAGTATGAGAACATCGAAGATATTTGCAAGCAATACTTAAATAATTGTAAAATATATATAGGTTGAGCCAAGAAAAAACCTATTTTAGAAAGTGTGTGGAATGGGAAAGTGACAGTTATTCAAAAATAATACAATTGTCCATCGTTCAAACAATTACATAAAACTTATGTATATATTAATCGACATACTTCACTGTAGAGGAAAACTCTAAATTAATGCTAACTTTGGCAGTGATGCCTGACTGGGATGAAGTAGATATATTGCGGACTAACGAGTCAAATTTAGTGTAAAAACTTATTTGATTTCATGTAAACAAATATTTCATAAATATGGGACAAGATGACATTGAAATCTAATGCTCAGGTATACAAAATTCAAAGTTTAAATTGAATTTCAGCAAGTTATTAGCACATTGGTGTAAACTGTTTCGTGTTTGTTTCGGAAAGAAGTAATTTTTAATATTTTGAAATATCTGGTAATATCAAATGTATTTAAATTCACGAAAGAAGCTGTATTCGTATATATTTTGAAAGAATTTGTCAATAAATTTATGTTTTAAAATGAATTCTGTTGGTATGTTTATATAACCTTGTATCTTTAAACTACGATGTGAAAATTTGTTGTTATTAGAAATGAATAAAAAACAGGCATTCTTTAACCTGAATGAATCACGAGGAATATTCCCCATGAAATATTATTAACAGACTAATTTATAATCAATTCGATCAGTAAACTTATAGTATTTGCAAATTTCTCAAGATGTGCAAAACTGTTACATTTAGAGGTCTACGACCTAACAGTGTTACCACCCCTTGACCAGACTCGCAAAATGTTCAGGTTTAACTTCAATGTCTTTCCAGTGTTATCAACCACAAAACCAAGATCTCAGAGGGTGCATGCCTAAGTCAAATGACCCTCGCCAGAAACACTTTAGCTTCACGGTACCCTGAAGACATTTCTAGCATAGATTTCCATGAAGCAGGCTGCCAGGAGTCTTGGAATACCCTGCTAGTGGCCAGGTCGTTGACTTTACTGTTGACCATAGTAAGACAAAAACATCTTCCTACCTGAGTGCAAACTCTCTAACAATGTATTTATTTTTTATTAATCAAATAGAATCGATTTCCACTCACCAATACAGCCATAACGATCTGCAACATAGTATAAAAATTGCAATGCATTACATTAGAAAACACATAAAATTAAATCCAAGAAATGTTGTACTTGCACTATATCGACTTATACACAAACTTATTTTAAAAATCTAGTATTTATTCTTAAATAGGGTTAATTTTACTTATACACCAATCTACACAAGTATTATAAAAATGTTCTTTAATTTTGTATACATCCCATCTTTTCAGTAGTAACCATTGAGAAAGATTTAAAACCTGTTATAGATTACCGAAAACTGATTAGATGAGTTTTATTTAATTACTCAAACACTGCCAGAATTTTAACCACAATGAAAACACATACATTAACGGAAGATATTTTTTAATGTTTAGCGCAAATATGATTAGCAAATTACATATTAAGATAGCTGGAACATATTTACTTAAATTACATCATAAAACATTTAGCGAAGTCGACAAGGTTATAAGTAAAGATATATTTATTTTAAGTATAATGTTTACAGATATATTGCAGAAATGTCTTAACATCACAAAACTTAACAATTTATGTTATTAAACAGTAATAAAGTATTTTAAACCTTTCCAAAAGAATAAATAGCATTTCCTTATTAAATTATTATTATTATTCTTAGAAATCCATACAGGTGAAATATTGCAAACCATTAAAGCTTTTTTTTATGAATTGTAGTACTATTTCCTTTTTTTTCTTGTTTCTGTAAATCCACATCATATAAATTATATGTCTTATTAGTGAATACATTGCTCTCTAACACATTTATTTGTAATGAACCAGAATTCATTCCAGTATTAAATAAATGGTTTTAATTTTTTTCCAGGATGAAGGTAGAAGAGAGGTTTGTCTCAGAGGATGGGATGATGGGTTAAAGTTGTTTGAAATGCGAGGATGCGGGGAGGGAAAGGGTGTTTCACTTTCTAGTTTTCTGGTTGGTGGGGATGAGTGTTGCTTCCTGAGTGTTTACCTTGGAATTTGATATTTTTATAAATATGGGTTTAGTCTCTACATCCTCTTCCACATTTTTCATGTGCACTGCGATGTCGCATTTATACAAAGATTATTTCCTTAGCTTATTTAGTCAAGCTCTTTAAAAAATGAAATCATTAATTTTAATTGAGATAATTTTAACGACAACTTGGATGCTCCAGATCGTCTAATAACAAATTTATTGGATTCTTTGGAAGAGAAGAGGATTCCTAAATTACATCCAATGCCCTTGTTAAGGCTGACACTGCCTCCAGCTGTACACCAGCTTCAACTTGGACGCTGCCTCCAACTTCACTGCCTGCAGCTTCCACAGCTGCTCCAACTTGGACACCGCCTCCTGTTTCTACATAGGTTCCAGTTTGGATGCTGCCTCCAACTTCGATGCAGTTTCCAACTTCGATGAAGTCTCCAACTTCTCTGCCTCCAGCTTACCGTGTCGGTTCGAGCTTCGATGACGCCTCCAACTTCACCACCGTCTTCAGCTTCACTGCTTCCTACTTCAATGTCATCCTTCTCACAACAGGTAGTAGATTTAACTCTCGCAATATCATTTGAGCAACATCTACAAAAGAAAAAAGAATGCTGTTGCAAACCCTTACTCCTCATAATTGGCCTAATAAATAATGCATGTTTCGAGGCTAATGAAAATAATGCTAGTTTATAGGTTAATGAAATGATGTGCATTTTGAGGTTAATGCAAATGATTTATTTTATGAGTTGGAAGAACTTTTATATTTCAATTTTTGTTGTTTACCTGCTCCAGATTCACCTTCTCCTGATATATCACCAGAATCGTCACAAATAAATTAAATTTCCCAACCTCCTCCTTTCTGTACAGAATTACCTAACAAAATAAGATATAGTCCTATCTTGTCACCGATATCACCACCACCCGTTGCTCCTCTAAAGAGGTGTAAATTGAGTTTAACTCTTAACTCTAAGTGGAAATTGTAGTGATGATGGTGTTTTCCATTGCAATTTTAAAGTTTTTTGTTTACATGTAGTATGGTTTCAGTTATGGTTTTAATTATTTCTGACATAACCTAATTAAATGCTTTTAATATTAAATGATTTCTGATGTAAAAAGGGGAAATAATTTTAATGATTTTCAGATACAAAATGATTTCAGGTGTAACAAAGTGAAAAGTTTTTAATGATTTTCAGACATTAAATTATTTCAGGTGTAACATGGTGGACAATTTGTAATTATTTTAATGATGTGAGATATGTTTTTAAAGTTTTAATGATTTTTGACATAAAATGGTAAAAGTTTTTATTGATTTTCAGGTGTAAACAATTTCAGGTTTAACATGGTGAAAAATTTGTAATAATTATTCATGAAATAAGATGTTTTTTTAAAGTTTAAATGATTTCTAATGTAAAATGGTGAAAAGTTTTTAATGATTTTCAGACGTAATACGATTTCAGGTGTAAAATGGTGAACAATTTGTAATGATTTTCATGATGTAAGCTGAGGTTTTTAAAGTTTTATTTATATCTGATCTAAAATTATGAAAAGTCTTTAATGATTTTCAGATGTAAAATGATTTCAGGTGTAAAGTTGTCTAAAGTTGTCTCATGATTTCTAAACTTTTAATGTAACATGTTGGAAATTTGTAATGATTTTATGATTTCAGGCGTAAAATGGTGAAAAGTTTTAAATGATTGATGTTGGATGATATGTTGTAAAGTTTCTACAGATTTAATGATTACAGAGGTAAAATGGTGGAAAATTTGTAAATTTTGTAATGATTTTAATGATTTATGTAAAATGTTAGAAAGTGTGTAATGATTTTCATGATTTCAGGCATAAAATGGTGGAAAGTTTTTAATGATTTTAATGATTTCTGTTGTAAAATTATGGAAAACTTTTAGAGTTTTAATGATTTCATATGTAAAATGGTGGAAAGTTTGTAAACTTTGTAATGATTCAATGAATTCCAGACATAACATTGTGAAAAGTTTTAACGAATATAATGATTTCTAACATAAAATTGTGAGAAATGTTAACAGTTGTAATGATTTCTGATGTGACATGATATGATGTTTGTAATATGATGTGATGTTTTTTACAGTTTTAACATAATATGATTTGATGCATTGTTTACACGCAGTATTTTCCTTTTGAGTGATTTAATAGTTGTTTTGATAAAATAATTAATTTTAAAGAAATGTATAGAAAACAAGTGGTCATTAAGATGTATTTTGTGTGTCTTAAAAAAAAGATTGTTAACGAATATTTCTCTGTATGGTTTCATATTTTCTATTTTGAATAAAAAAATTCCATGTTAAAATTAATTATATATATTTTCATTAGATAGTTTTGACTTCTTCAAATCATTTATTGGATAATATGTAAACGATTTTCAACTTTTGTATGACTGTGAAAGGTGAAGTAGATGAAGTGATATTTTCAATACAAAACTTTAATATTACATGTAAAACTTGTTTATGAAATTCTTTTTAAAAATAACATATAATATTCCTGCAGGGAAACTTCGAAAAATTTTTATAAGTGTGAGAGTTTCCTCAGTGGTATTGTTGTGCAACAGTGAAGTGGCTTGTCTTTCAAAGGCATTATCCTCAGGTAGCAGTTAGCAGGATGTCGGCTGCCTTGCATGAGGAATAGAAGTTTCTTGCTTAGAGGTAGCATTCAACCCAATTCCTTGTTCGTGAGAAAGAAACATATTTATACATTCAACTCTGATGCAATTCAGTTATTATTTATTTTAAATGCATAACAGGAAATATAATTTTCGATATGATTTTATATTTGTTTACATTAAATTGAAATATATTGTTATTACTTAACATAAAATCATAAACTTCTACGAGATTGTAACCAAAAATCTTGTATGGGAATTTTGCTCTCTTAAAGAAATGCTACATACAAAATACATTTTATCTCTGTTACATGTTATCTGAATACGTACATTTTCTATACTTAAAACCTTTCACTTGCGTATCGCGTAAAATTTACTGAATCGAATGATATGTGTTTTGAAAATGATGTTCTTTGAAAAACCGTAAACATTTATTTTGTGAAAATATCTCTTGTACGAAATTATACTTAGTTATTGTTCCCTTGATTACTATCCTAGAATTTTATTGCTGTGGGATTTAGAAATTATTAGAAGTTTTCTGGAAAACGGAATAAAGTTAAAACTTAAAATTTCTTCTAAGTTATAGGATTAAACATAAAAATTTCTTTGAAATGGCTTATATTTTCATTTAATTTAGTGGATTAAAGACATTGGGAACGTAATTCTTACTGTCGATGAAACAATTTTTCTTCACCAGGACTTGTGAAATTTTATTAAGCTGGAAGCAAATATTCAAACAAGCTAGTGTTTGGGGTTGGAGAATACGGCAAACCATTTTCCTGGAAAGGCAAATGCTCTGGGAGAGTTCAAAATTCCCAGCCAGAAGGGAGGAATATAGACAGGGACCGAGCTGGGCAAACAAATGCTTCGTTTCTATGGGTTGCGAGGGAGGGAGGGGCGAAAGCGGTACCTTCCAAGTACCTCCACTGGGCAGGGCAGACCTCCTTCCAACCACTGTCTAGAGTCGCCATTTTAGTTAATTTTCAAATATTAGCCTACATACATTATTACCTTTTTCTGCTCTCCGCTCTTAGAAGATACCACTTCACCGCTCGCATTCGGAAACTGATGGTCTCTCGCTCGACGATGAAGGGTATCCGGACTTCCATGTCAGCCAACCTAGAACTAATGTACACGTGACTGCTGGTCGCGATTCTCGTTAAGCATTTTCTTCAATTATCTGGCTGTGATTCAAACCGCACTCCTAATTTTCGTAAAAATACAGTGGAAAATATTCGACCTACATTAATAATTTCGGAAAATAAAATTACGCGAAAATTCCTCAATGAGTGTTAAATACAGGATTCGCTAAACTTTTATTGCGATAAGTTTTCGACATGGGAGTTTTGTTAAAATTATTTTATTCTTGGAAAACGGTAAGTGTTTTCCCTGCCATTCAATATATGCTTCTGCCTTCAAAATGTATTTTCAACCATTTTATGTTGAGGGAGAGGTGTGTGTGTCTAGTACGGTATTGGAAATCTAAACCGGTGAATTCGTAAGTAGGACATTTTTATTGATTTGCGACTTTATTTTTGTTATTTTAATGTCGAGGAGTTCCGCCATAACTTTAGTCTACAATCAGATGGTGCCTCTGGTTGTTTCTAACACACTGCTTATAAGTCGATGTTAAGTGCTACGCTGGACTCATTCTTACAACAGCCTCCAGATCGAAGGGACATGTTTTAAAATCATTTAACGTTGGAGAGTATGTGTAGAACTCGGAGGGAGACATACATGTATGTCTAGTATGCTATTGTGTTCGGTTAAAATTAAATTACTTTATAACTCATGAATTCGTAGGGAAATAGTATAAATTTTTTTTACTCCATTTTAGGTATAATTAAAAAAGCGAGTTTGGAAAATTTTATTTGTATGTTGTTTAAAATTTCTAGTGAAATATTTCGTTAGCATTTATATAAACCAGTGAATTTGTAAACAGGATATTTTTTTATTGATTTGTACAGTTTTTCAATAAGTTAATTTTTGTGTGTCTACTTGCCTGTGCATTTCAGTGTTGAGAGCTGATGAGGTGCTTAAATTGGAAGTTGTTCATTTATAACACCTAGCTAGATAGGGAAATATGATACATTTTTGGCTTGGTTAATTACTTTTTATCACTTCTTTAGAAAGTTTACGTATTTTGAACATGTGCTTCTATCTTCAACATGAAATTAAGATATTACATCAGGATTGCTGGGGGAGATAAGCGAGTTTTCATTTTGATGTGGAAATAGGCTATAGTCACGTAGTTGTGTGTGTTTGGACTTAAATTGTGTTCACCTCTCTTTTCTTTAGCTATTTTATAACCGCTTCATTTCGCCGAAATGTTTCCTATATTTCATGTATATAGAGCTCAGTCGCCTACAATCATCATCCCACCCGACACACAGCTTATAAGTGTCCACAAATATTATACTGAGGTCATTCCTACAGCAACCTCCCGATCGAACAGCTGTATATTAAAATCATTTAACATTGTAAGGTATGTGGTTTCAAATCCCTCGTTAATGTGTTTATGAAGTGTGCCATTTTATTCAAGTTGTGTAATTTATTCTTGCTTAAATAATGTATCTATAGAGAAATTTTAGCCATAACTCGTCACTTAATTTATTTATGACACCATGATAGCTGGGATCTGTAATTCGTTTGAAATTTGTATTTCTGATTCGATGAGTACTTCGTGTTAATTATATTGCTAGTATGCATGATAGTGTATTCAACTCTCTTTTCTTTAATTCATTACCTATTTTCTAATAATTTCACTAAATACGCCATAACCTCTGTCACCTGCTAGACTGTGGTCGAAGAAGATTTGTCTTAGCCATCAGTCGCCTGACAGACTGGGAGGTACTCAATACCATTGAAAATTAATATCACCCAATATCTATATTTAGCTCTTTCCAACACAGCCACACCTCAGTACAACGACAGACGTCCAAGAGTGAGGATGTACCATGGAGCTATCAGAAAAAAAATTAATACCCTCTACACATATTTACTCTTCCGCAACACATCACAACTCAGTATGTCAGACCTCCGAGAGTGAGGACCTACTATGACACTCTCCAAAAATAAAAATAAATAAAGTACCTTAGCACACTCTTACACCAAACTATACACTTATCAATTCACACAAAATCCAAAAATAATAATTAATTAGATTCAATTAATTTTATCAATCAATGAAAATGATTTTATCGGGTTAAGATAGGATTAAAAGAATTTTTGATCTGATAAAGATCGGATTAATAATTAATCCTATCAATCAATTTGATATCTATTATTATCAAATTGATAATCCGAATAATCAAAAGTGGGGTAGGACCCCATCACCACTACTACTGGCCAATGTCTGGGTAAACAAGAGTTTCCCATAAGTTAACCACAAGCGAGCCACTTGCGGCTTTCTGCTTTTGACCTGCCTTAAGTAAACCACATGTCGTTAGCCAACTGTTGGTAAGCCACTTGTGGCCCAGCTATTGGCCACTTGTGGCCCACATAGACGCAGCTTGTCATGCATTTTCAAATCCAAAAAGTAATTGTGTCTAGCCCAAATAAAATTGATGTATTTACCATATCCATATGTGTTATCTTTCGATTTATTTCACAATTAGTACATTTCTTTGGGGAAAGCAATAGTTGGCATGCCGTAAATGGCCCATAAACATGCTACCAACAATGAGTAACAGTTAGCATTTCCCTTATCATCTGCTAGTGGGGCGTCTTGTTGAAAACTAACAATCGTCGTGAGAGCATTGGTCCACATTACGACTATTTGTAAAATAGGTCCTGTCACTTTTGTTTATATGACCTGATAGTCAGCTATATAAGAAATGCTAACAGTCGTAAATGGGAACGTTGTCACCACTGGCAACAGTTGGCTAATTGTTACCTGCTTGTAGTTTGCTACTTGGGGTCCACATGCTAATGCTCAACTATCAAAAATGAATTGTTCTACTACTTGAGGGTTTTATGTACAAACATGATCTTTTATTATGTGCTCTTTGGCACTAATCACCCAAACATTCTCTACATACTCTAAGATGCCTGTGGGTGTTTCACAGACATTTGCTTGTGTGCCATATTTGAAATTACGTCATTCATTTTGTGTTAAATGGACCACAATTTCTCACATGATGATGCTGAACTATCAGTAATGAACCATTCTACCACGCAAGGGCTTTATAAGCAAACCTGATCTTATAATCATACTCTTTGGCATACATCAGCCACACGTTATTTACATATTCCAAGATGCCTGTGGATGTTTCACTGAAGTTTGCTTGTGGGCCACATATGAAATTCTGTCAGTCATTTTGTGATAAGTGGCACGTAATTGGCCACATGTTGATGCTCAAATATCAGAATTGAACCTGTCTACCACATGAGGGTTTTATATTGAAAAAGGATCTTATTTTCATTCTCTTTGGCATACATCAGCCACATGTTATCCACATGTTCTAAGATGCCAGCGGCTGATTCACTGATGTTTGCTTGTGGGCCATACATTAAATTCTGTCAATCATTTTGTATTTAATGGCCCAGATCAAAAATACTTCCCAAGCAAATACAGTCACTTTTGTTTATGTGGGCTTATTGTATACCACATAAGTAAACACTTACAGTCATGTGGGCGAACATGTACCACCTGTGCCAACATTTGGCCAACTGTTATCTGCTTGTTGTTTGCTACTTGGGGAAATGATCTTGTGGGAAGAATTTTTCGAAAGTTATTATGTACAATAGTCACAATAATCACAATTTTGGTTATGCTAACATTATTTTGAGTAATATTAAACAACTTAATTTATATTAAAAACACTCAACGACGCATCCGAAATTTGAAGTTGCAGCGTATTTTCAGGTAGCTGACACTTTATTTACCAACCTACAACTGTTGATGTATTTAGTACTAACACCGTAACGCCTAAACCTACGTATATTCCGTTTCACATATATTCCTTTTGATACAATTAAAATTATATCTCCGAGATTGTTCACACAAAAGATACGCTTTACCAGGCATGCCGAAGAGCACTAACGATAACCCAATGTTCACATAACAGTAGTTGATTACGTATTCGTGAAATGGTTGCGCGTACTAAATACACGCTGTTGATGAAACAATCAAATAGGTATTTGGCTCAGCGCATAATTTTTGCGTTTTTTTTCAAGTAAACGAATGCGAATGTTTGAAATCAGAATAGTTTTGCTGTGTGAACAAAACATAGTGACGTATAAACAAACCTTCCCCACGAAAATGTATTTGGTACCAGCAAATAATTATTTATTCTGTGCATGTTTCGGTACCAATGTAGTAGACATACAAGAATTTGCTACTTTACAGCGTGTCATCATTCATCCGAGACTCCCTGCAGGGCTCAGAACCGGCAGTAAACCTTTAGCACTCTAGTGACTTCATTATGTGTGAGCTGGTTGGAAAAGGAGATTGAGTTCTGCCTGTGGCACCACCTAATCAGAAAATGACTTTAACTGAAGTACCGTAAGCGGGGGTGACTTTGGTCATGGGGGGCTGACTTTGAAACGGGAAGGGGAGGGGGGTTGACTTTGGACATAGGGGTGACTTTGTGACACAGGATTTCTCATTGTCGTTTACATTTCCTTCTATTTCAAAGAGGCTCTTTGTAATTTTCAGTGTTTCAATTGGCACCAATGAATATCTGATACATCCCACTGAAATAAGGGAACATTTAAATGTGAATTTTTGTGTCACAAAGTCACCCCAAATTGTTACAAAGTGACCCCTACTTACAATATGTGAAAGTCTGTAGAGTCAATATCAACCCCATGGCCGAGTCTCAAGTAATTATCAATATTGTTATTAATTTGAGTTTTGATAAAAATAAGTAAGTATTTATTTGAGTGGTTTAACGGTCATGGGCCAGAGGGCACTACTTGATTCCAGAGACCATAAAGACGTTAGGATAGCCCTGCGTTAGGCGATGCCCACCATGGAGAAAGTACAACATAGCATCAGTGAGGCATCAAAGTTGACTAGGATCAGTAAAGTCCTGCCTGAAACGGAACTGAGAAGGACCCAGTAGTTTTCCTTTCTTGGCAGATTACTGTTTTATTCCGTTAAATAACAGCCAGAGTTTTATGCCCTGGCGTTTCGTGTGCTACAAATCTGTGGAACTGTAACACAACTTTAGCGAAATTGAAGGAATACATCCTCGCAACAAACTAAAAACATCCAAGAATGGACACAGCCACATAACTAAACTGCCGCACTGAGAGAAATGTTTGTTCGAGCCAACAAAATAATTAATTGTAAATGGCCGAACATATACTTAGTAGCACACAAATGTGAAGTGATACTTAATACTTGGGGGGGGGGGGTGGTGGTCAGATGAACAACAAGTACAACTGTTTATAAATAAGTTAGAAGCAGGATCTTCACAGTGCCCACTGTGGAAGGAATTTTATATTAAGCAAAACATTTTGAAGAGAACAACATTAATTTTCTTCACCCAACAAAATACACTCTTGAAGAAACAAAACGTATGTGTTCGGCCAAACAAATTAAGACCGTCAACTATATATTTAGTTTATTCAACTATATACCTTTGTTTGCTTAACCACTCATTTGATTGTCTTCGTTCGAAAATACAGCACTAGATTTCGTTTGTAATTTTTGCAACAACTAAGACAGTAAAAGTGTTAGTGCATTTATAGAAGGTTAGTTATTGTATAAAAACCTAACATATTAAGTTCAACACAAAACTAATAAGGAAATCTGTAAAGTTAAAATATGTATCCACGTATCATGTTCTGAAATTAATCGTTATTATTTTTTAAAAAAATTCTAGTGTGGCCAGTAATGACTTTAGCTGACGTTGCTAGGGTGTATAAATTAGGCGCAAATGGTCCGAGTTGGGATCACGATCGTTCTTTCGCTTTTTTTATAATAACAGAAACTGTCTTACGTACGCAAAGCCATACATATCTTTAGTTGCACCAAACAAATCTCACAGTTTAGTAAAATCAAATAACAAGAAAATAATTGACTTCAAAGACAAAATATAAAATTCCCCCATACACACAATTAGTTCAGTTGCGCCAAAGAAACTTTGCTTTTATTCAACAAAACCTTTTTTTTCTCAGTGCGAGCAGTTGGACGCAAGAGGAAGAATCCGAAACAGAAAGGTGACTGTGCAGCGGATAATGAGCCACGCAGATAAAATAGATTGTGTAGTTACCGTCAATAACTCATCGCATTCTGCAAACCATAGAGTGAATTTGAAGTACAATGCGTATGCGATATGCTCGGTCTTTGTCACAAAAATTGCATGTTTTTTTTCGCCTAGAGTATTGTAAAAAAATTCATATTTAACTCAGGATAGATCATACAACCTATATATAAATATACGCCTTTTAGAATGATGTTAAAATTCCTCTGACCAAATTTCAATGCTACACTCGGGTGTATTTAAAAAACAGTAAATTCTGGTGTATAACCTTCCGTTGTGGAGGTTTCCGTTTTATACAGGCTATTATACTCAGTAAATATGTATGTGTATATATATATATATATATTGTTTCTTCGGGTTTCTGTATTATAGATAGTCCGTTTTGGGCAGGTTTTACTCTACAAAAGTGTTCTTCAGTGTAGACCTGGGATCGAATCCAGATCACGGCGATGACAGCCCGTTACGGCAGTGGCCGAAAGCATCGATGACGCCTGCGGTGCTGATGCCAAGGCATGTTGGCGTGGACCCAGGGGAAGCCTTGGGAGACGGTAACAAAACTACCGCTAGGTGGGAGAAAGCCTTTAACGAAGAACAGAACGATTCACTCAGTTTCCAACTATGTTTAAAACAATCTTATTCTGAGGGCGATGCACAGCACATATATATGCGAAAAAAACCCTCTACAGTTTAGAGGTACTACAAGGGATGTGATTTTGAACAAGTTTCAGATGCCGTATATTATTTTCGTGATCATGGTTCATAATCACAAATTAAAATCTGTTCACGGTAAACTGAACACCTTTGAAACCCCTACTTAAGTTCTTTTTCTTAGCATATTGTGTACACATCCTTCAAAGGTAAAATTCACGTTGCAATGGACATAATAACTTTGTTCATCCGTCGATCAAGTGGAACTGGGGAAAAATTAGAAAAGTAAATATTTTACAAAGTTGTTTATGTTAACACGTATATATTTTATAAAACAGAAAACAAAATAAATCACTTCCGTCTTTAGAAATTATTACCTACCATATTTCGTTCAATGTTAAAAAATTAAAATGTTTTCCATCTGTCGATACCAACTTGACTGGGATCATAGCAGATATTGTGCCCGTTAAAATATATGCAGTGACGTTTTTCAGAGGTTGATTTCAAACGTTCCTAATTAACTGTGAATAATCTATAACTGTTGCGAAATATATAGATTAAATAAACACAACCGTTTCCAAAATTAACAAGAATATCCTGAACGTTGATACGACTTATTCATATCAAGATAACCATAGCAAAAGTAACTCCACTAAAATTCATGCAAATCCGTACACAGAACACACTATAATCACATTTTATACGTACTGAATAACCGAACTTCATTTGGTTAAACGGAATTCCGGACAGTGCAATGATTATGGCGGATCGGAGACGGCGTTTGGCGGCGGAGCTCGGAACTGTTCATGCTCTGTCACTCCGGTGTCTGGCGGCCATATTGTCTGCCAAGTTGGATGTCAGTGACCATTGCCTTAACCTTTAACCTTGACCCCGGTGACTTTTGATCTTAAAACCCCGAAAAATTCCAAAAAAATTATAAAATATTTACTTAAAATGTATTAGTTATAATTTAAATATTCATTATTAAAATTTTAATATTAAATATTTAAAAACTTACATTTCTGGTGGTTCCCGCCCCCTCCCCAACCAAATGCCCATCAGACGACTGACTCCCACAACCAATTGCTATTGGCTGTTCATATGGTAGTCATCCACTTCCACCACCAATGTTTCTCATTGGCTAATTACTCACATTTGTTCGATCCTGGGCTGCCAGAGACCATATAAGTTACCACACGTCGATTAGCGAACAGCGATCCTACGTTTTTCTAGTCAGTTGAGCTAATTTTCTGACGGGTACAACAGCTGGAGTTCACTCTTTACGCAGCCATGCTGAGTTTCAGTAAGTTCTGCACTCCATTAAATTCGCATCGAACCCGAACGCATAAGAGTTTTGTGGTGTCATTACCACAGCATATATTGTACTAGCTGTTACCGCGGTTCCACCCGCGTGCAAAATATTAAAAACAGATCAACCAGGGAAGAGCTTTTTGCGGCTCTTAACAAAACGAGGTCTCGAGAGCCGATAAGGGTGAGTGAGGCGAGTATGGAGCGGCGCCGGAATGAAAGGGCGGGTGAAAAGCGTGATCCCTGAGAAAACACGCCGACCAACAACATCCGTCCGGCACGATTCCCACTCGCGGGAACCCGGTGACCCGACCGGGGATTGAACCCGGTTCGCCTTGGCGGGAGGCGAGTAGCACCAACTAGCGCCTACCCAAATGGTTGGTGGCATATTTTATACATTCCCTAAAAAATAACTGTTTGTTTTTCCGGGATAAAAATTACGCTATGTGGTAATACAGAATATAATATACCCCTGAACCAGATTTCATTCAATTACGTCGACGAGCCGTTTTGACGTGATTGAGTAACAAAAAAAACATACAAACTTTCGCATTAATAATATTATTTAGATTGGCCCACAGACAACTGAATTGTATGCTTATCACTAAATTAAGATAACCCAATTTAATTCTTCAGCTTATACAATTTTAGTTAAAAATACTGAAAGATAATTGCCACATAGGTTTCCCAATTCAAACTACTGCAAGTGGACATCGTTTTATGCCTGTGTTGTAAGCAACACACATATTTGTTTAAGTAATATCCAGAAGAGATAAACGGCATTGGTATAATCAAGTATTCCAATTCAGCTATCCTGCAGGCGAACAGAACTCTGCCTACTACCAGTAAAAAAAACACTATTTTTATTCGCATTTTGCCACCATACCTTTACACAACCAAGCTGATCTATTTAGAAGAGAGCAATCGCTATAAATAATAAGTATTCTAGAACCATGACACAACGTACAGAGCAATCACTGGGCAAAATTCATTTTAAATATACTATAATGTATTTGTTTGCTGCATTCATTTATTTTTCAGAGTTATATATTCGGGAGATAGACCATCTATAAATATTACACTCAGATACGCTAAAACTAAACACAAGTTGACATAAATCAACAAATATACGAATTGTGTTTTATAGAATGAGTTCTAAAATCTTTGGTGATTCGATGATTTACGTTTAAGTTTGCATAGCTGGATGGCAAAAAAAAAAACGCACTGTCTCGAACTTGGCAGTTTCTTTCTCTAGAACCGCGCCCTTGAGCGTATTACACCAAGCAAATGTGGTGATTATTTAATTAAATAATTTCTATTCATAAAATGAAAACTGTTTTTGCCCGGAATTAAATAATTTAGTACGAAAATAACACGTTTCCACCTATTTTATTAATGAACTATACCATATTACCCACACAATTCCCAGGTATATAAATTGTCAATTTCAAATACTATTCAACATTTGTTATTTCATATTACGTAATTTCTCATTACTTTAGTGTCAAACGATTTGAAATCTCCATATTTATAGGAATTTACACTTGGTTATCACCTTGATTAATGAACTCTTAGCAATTTAGTGGGTAAAGAGAGAAAGTTCGTCTTGTAAAATTTTTTTTCTTAATATTCGAGATCAACAGTATTGTATGGAAATTCCTTTATAACGAGAGTGGCTAAATGCATACTAGGTACACCTGGTCTGAAAAATTTTGTATCACTAAGATCATGCTCTGAAATTTTTTACATTATTAAAAGTATTTAAATAAAGTTTATACAACTTTTGAATTTTACAACTCTTTTCCAGTGCTTCAAGCAAAAATTTTCGTAATTAGTTTCCAGAAACATAATATTTTCTACTGTTTTTACAATTGCCTGTATGGCTATTTCAGCAGCATTTTTTCACTGATGAGAAATATATCAATAATTAATATACAAATTTATGAATTTATGTTTATAATATAAAATATGTGTGTCGAAGAGTTATTTTTCTAAGGAGTTAGACACGTGTACATAAATCGATTCGTTTAGAGGTTAGCAAACGAAAATCATTACCGCGCAGTAGAAAAATAATGAGTGATTTATTACAAGTTAAAAAGGTTAATGTTGTAATTTTGATGATTGACGGGCACATTATTTTGTTGCGTGGTTTTTTAAAGCTGGACACGACCACCCCCCGCGGAGTAATTCCAAACTTAGTCTCTGTCAAATGAGGTTTGTGAGGAAGGACTATTAGGCCGGTTATGTCGGTCGGTTAACCACCGTTATTAAGCCAGCCGCTGGAAGTTGCCCTGGTGCTTTGTTCGACTTGCCTAAATGTCGCGACACGGGCTTCTTCCTTGTCGACTATCCCCCCCCCCTCCCCTCCTACGAATACCACACAATTTTAATATAATTAACGAGCACACGGTTATGTAGGTCAACTGAAGCCAGTAATGGCTAGTGCTGTGGCAATTTGTGGCACGCATTTTAAAACAATCCCTACCCCCCTCGCCATGCCAACCTCACCACGAATGAGACGAAAATAAACTCCAGTGACTTTAGCGACGTCCCTGGGAACTTTGTATGATAGCGGACACCACGCAAGTGTAATTATCATATCGGCTATGGACTACGCAGGCATAAGTTTGAGAGTTTCGTCAATTGGCAACCATGCAGACAGATGAATTTCAGATACGCTCACTCAGCGGACAAGAGATCATATGACATTAAAATCGTAGGTATGTAAGTTGTTTAAAAACGTTAGAATTTGCCAAATAATTTTTTTATGTTTATTTCTGATGTGGGGACGAAATTAACGGTTAAAAGTTGACTGAATTAGCCAAGGTGTTGCCTTCCACCGAGAAAAATGCTATTTTGGGAAGTCATCACTTGTCTTGTGGTGACATCTATGTAATTTTGTGTTCAGATGAACTCCCAGAAAATATTTCGTGGCTAACGCATAATATTCTTTCCAGCACCACCTACGCGAGCCGGGTTCGATTCCCAGTAGTAGTAGGGGCGGCGGGTTACTGGACCACCTAGCACAAGATTTACCTAAGTCGTATTTGGTGCAAGAGTGGACAAGTAACAAATTACTATATGCAAATTAGATTAAATAATTTTCTGATTAATTGAATAATAAATTAGATTAACTAACCGATTAACTAAATCGTTTAATAGATTAATTAAATAGTATTTTATATCAATTGTTTTATATTTAAGAATTCTTTGATATCAAAGAATGTTATTAATTTATTGGTGTCACAGGGGTGATGTTGGTGGAGCAGGATCGATGAGTTCTCTGTGAGGTACTCGAGTCGATGAGCAGAGGAGTGAGTTGTAATTGTTTGTATAGGATCTGATGATGGTGAAAGAGTGATATAAAGACAATTTTATATTTTTTTGTGGTTGGTGACATATGCGAATAGTGAGCAGGTCTGGAGGCATAAATATTTTCGGCGAAATAATTATTTTCGGCGAAATAAATATCTTTTAATGAAAAAAGATGTTCAAAAAGGTTACCGAATGAATAGCATAAAAGGAACGAACTATTTCGACGAAGCAAATGAAATAAGTACATATCATTAACAAAAAGACTTAAAACAAATACGTTAAACCGATTTTAATCATGAGATTACGGAATGAAACTGTTTTCTTTATTACAAGGTAACTGATCTCCACTTTAATCGACAGAACCAAAAATGTATTCATTAACAAAAAGTCTTTAATCATGCGATTACCGAATGAAACACAAGATTAATAACCACAAAATGTAACTGACAATTAAATAAATTAAATTAAATTAAACAAACGCCCAGTCATATGAAATTACAACTCCCCAACACGAATATAAATGCCTACTGCACCCTCATCGGCTCTGAAAATACGCATCGAAACCAGATGATTGACTTTCCACCTAAAGCCTTACAAAATGGAATTAATACACAAATAAATTAATTCAACCGCATGCAACTATCCAAGAAATTGTCTTCCCTCTTACTGCACGTTAAAATCGCGGCAATACCTCAAAACGTTTTCCGATAGCCCCGTAACTCAACGATCGCATAATTAAATAAAAACCAAACAATTTATCCGGACACGCGTGAGAAAACTGTATGGGACTTGTTTTCTGACTTGAGTCTTGTGTTACCCTACGAGGCAGGCCAGGGCTGGTTTGTAACTGAAGGCTCTCGGAAACCAAAAAAATTTATCTGCCTGCATCCTCTTCCCCACGCATGACACAGTCAAAGAAATCGTCACAAGTTCTACCGATGCTCGAGAAAATCAATTTCGCAGTTTCACTCCTACCTTCTCCAACACATACTCGCATGGAAAAGCCTCTCATGCAGTGCCGCCAAAAAAGCAATAGATTATTCTGCTTCCAGTGGCACAGAGATACTGCTGGACAAGGAGCGGAAGGCCTTACAATTTCGCCCACTGCATGCAGAAAGTGCTAGGTATCGGAGACAATCCCCGACTTTACCCACCAACTTCTGCTGTGTATGTGCGTTCCTCTGACACCCCATCAACTTTCCCAGTGTGGATGCCTCCGCCTGCACTAAACACAGTCCCGAGAGTTATGATTTTCCCCAACCCCTCCCTTCCAAGGACTCCTTGCCCCATCAAGTCATGTTGTGCAGCCAACAATAAAATGTTTGCTGTCGCCTGCGTAACTAAATCAGCGTGGGCCACCTTCACATCACTCCCCCAGTGCGGCCCCAGCACTCACAAAGAATCCACTCCCATTTCTCGCACCGAGACAGGAGGGGCTGCCGGCAACCAGGTAACTTTGCTGACCATGGGAAGCAACATTCCTGGACACCAAAATTACCGAAGACCTGCATGTCCAAGGCTGCCCCAGCTAGGACAATTTTAATTACCACTTACATGTTCACCTCATGCCTACAGTAAACCACATAAAAATATTTCAAGTTCAGGAAACTTTTACCCAAACATT
Organism: Dryococelus australis; assembly: GCA_029891345.1. Taxonomy (NCBI): domain Eukaryota; kingdom Metazoa; phylum Arthropoda; class Insecta; order Phasmatodea; family Phasmatidae; genus Dryococelus; species Dryococelus australis. The sequence goes on from CM057009.1 coordinate 110,180,784, forward strand.
TTTGCTAGCTAACATTTTCTGGTACCAAACAAGTTCGTATTAATATTTTTTCTATCCAAATATTTTGCTACCTAACATTTTTAAACATACGTGCGTATATATTCTGTAAACACGTATTCTTTACAAAACTAAACCACTCTTTGTAACAAAGAAGTTTATTTTACAAAGGTGACCAACTAACATATGTAGCAAATATATATGTTTGAGCGAAATTAACACATTAGGATACCGTAATTTAAACCCAATAGGATTATTGGAAGCTAATGAACATACATTTTTCCACAAAACACAAATTGTTTCTGTTATAAGTTTATTTTACAATTCCTAACACTCAAATATATCATAAAGAAGTATGTTTTGGACAAATGCATATAAAAATACCACAATTTCAGGCTGGAATGAGTTTTTAAATGCCAAATCAGAGTTATTTTAATACTTTTTCGAAATACTCCAATTTAAAGCAATTTTATTTCAAAACCACGACCATTTTGGATCCATATACTATATAAGTAGCAACACTTTAATATTTATTTCAGCCTTAAGCCAGCAGTTATCGAAGTCAGATCGTGTTAGGTGTGTAATGCCGAGTGTGTGCATTATTCAACAGTTCCTGCGATATATTCATCAGTCTACAATCTTCAACAGAAGGTAATATTCACAAAGATCACTGCTGCAATAATGGAGATGAATATTGTGTTTAGTGCCATTATAGCATATGGACAAAGCAAGATGCTTTTAAGCTTAGATATTGAAAACCTCTTGTTGACACCTAGGGAATTTCTACTAATGTTTGTGGGACACATAATTCAATGTGTGTATCGATTCCTCTCAGAGAATTTAAGAGGCAATGAAGACATAGTCTTGTATTTGCCTTGTGATGAAGATTGTCCATATGGTACACCAGCTTCCTTTAATCAGCCAAACACAATCCATTTGAGGAGATATTGCTTTATTTGTAGATGGCAAAATATAATGGAACTCATTTATCATCCTGTTTTAACAAGAGACAATTTTGGTATTGATGAAATTGATTCATAAGCCACAACTGAACTTTTGTAAACAAAATTAGACTTGTTAAAACTCTGTGATTGAAAATTTCAATTTACAATAATGATGTGCTATTTGAAGGTTTCGAAAATTATCAAGAAAATTATTTTAATTAAAGAACTCGCAATTTCTTGTGTAACTGAAGAAAATGAAACAAAAGCGTTATATTTTAAAGCTCCGAGACCTTGATCTACCTTAAATCAGGAATTGAAAATGAGTTTCCAATATCAAAATTAAGAAGTATGCAATTTGAAGTGGGACTGTGTTGAGATAGGTTATGAAGGCAGTTTCCAATACATGAGCGATGCACTTCTCAAAGACTATACTTTATACATGTTGGGAAATATGAAGAAAGAAATTTGAAAAATTCTAACTAATACAAAAATTGTAAATATTGGAAGATATCATGCCTGTTCAAGCATTAATTAGCTAGTAAAATGCTACAACACTAATCATCGTGATAAATAATGTTCTGTTCGCAATGTAAAAGCGAAACCCTAAGAGAATATTTGTACCAACATCCTAACTATTGTTAAAGATAATTATTTAAAAAATAGAATCTGCATTAAAACTTTTAAATGGAAACATTCAATACAGAGCAGACATACTCCAGTATACTCATGGTTACATGATTGCATGGTTCCAATCTCTAAACAACATATACTCCCATTTAAAAATGTGTAACGGAAATAAACATTGGCACTTGGAGCAAAATTTTGCAGGAAATAAATATGCAGAACAAGTATTGTGTTATGAACAAGACAATTGTTCTGTTTTTAACATGCGACCCAACAGCAAACTGCCTTGTTCAAATTGTTATATGCATTGAGCAATAAAATTAGTAAAATTAAAGTATAGTCCTCAAAACATTTAAACTTGCAAATCTAGAGAGAATGAATGTTATTAATAAATGTACATTGTTTCTGGCTAATTGTTCTCAGTTGGGTGTTGGGTACCAAACACTTAACATTACGTTCTTTCATCTGGGAATACCCTATGGTAGTGTGAAATCAGGCAAGTCTGATGTAATCTATATGGTATGGTGTTCTTAAATTCTCCACAAATTTAGAGTCCTGTGATAGAATGCCTCATTTTAAGGTTATTTATTTCCTGCTGGGAGATGAATAAATCCATGTATTAATTCAGTGCAGTGATGCAAACATATGTCCTGTATTTATATGACTGCAACAATGTCACTGCCATCTATTATTGAATATGTATACTCACATTATATCGAGACATACCAGACTTGGTTGAAAGTGCCGTGTTGCACTCCCCTGGATGTAAAGACGTGTTTATTCAAACAGACAGGCTAAAACCATGATGTAAGAAATGTTCTCTCCTCGAAAGTAGACATGAACAAGAGTATTTGGATCCAATTTTACAAAAATATCTGACATCTTTGTTTACTGAAGTTGCAAATATCATAACTTTTGTAACAGCCTATGCTTGTGTTAAAATATTTTTGGATCACCTTGTGTTAAAATTTTTGTGGAACATCTTGTATATTACCTTGTGTAAGTTTTGCTAACTATGTTTGTTCATTTAAAAAAAGTATATATTTTAAAGCATCCTATATCTCTTAAAAGTGTTGTGTATTTTGAAACAATCTGTGTTTAAATGACTGTTTGTGCATAAATTGTGAGATCCTGTATTTTGTAAAATATTATATGTATTTTGGAACCTCCTATACTTCTGTAATATTGAAATGATGTGTCGTTTGTATTTCAAAAAAATTATGTGTTTTAAAAACCTCCTATACTTGTGTAAAATTAAATCAATCTATTTAAAGAAAATTCTAATTTTTGTACAAATTATTGAATAAATGTGTATATTGAAATGAACACATTTGTGTATATTAATTTTTCCTTTACAAAAACCGTTTGGTTTTCCTACAAAAATTACTCTCATCAATTAAATCTCAAACTTCTAAAAATGATTGATTGTGAAAATAAGCGAAGTTTAGGCACTGTTAAAAAATTATATATACTATACATGTGATCAGTGAACAGATAGTTCTTAATTAGAAATAAGAAACTTGTGTCTTACAGAGTATTCACACCTGAAGGAATAGCAGTTTATAAAAATATCATACTATCCTTTACAAAAAGGCTCAAATGCTGTACATTAATTGTAAATGTTAATGTTAAAAGAGCTTCTATATAAAGCCTTAACAATACATGAAGAAAAACAATTTTTAGTACTTTACTTTATGGTTTCAGAGTGAACCATACATCCACAAATTTTATTACAAAATGTGTTTGAGAACACAGCATGTTAGTGTTTTTCAATCAACATTAAACAGAGAATCCTCCCTCTCAAAACTATGAGATAAACCCACTAAAAGGAACAAGCAACATACTGCTAAGAAATACTGCCTAAAATGCCTAAGAAATTTCAATAAATTACACAATATTAAAATACCTCGTGGCAAGCACTGTAACCACTTCTGAAATAACTTTTATTAAAATAATGTGTCCCGAAAATAATTTTTTATAACATTTCAAAGAAGTTGTAGCATTTTGGTCAGAGAGCAGAGTTTGTAGATTTTGTGCCTGCTGAAAGCAGTTAACAGTGTTCCAAGTACAGCCCCGTTCTCCTGCTGCAGCAACAAGATCCCACTGTGCAGAGGATAGTGTGAAAAACCTTTTGTCGAATTAAAAGCAAGAGTATATTTTCACAATTCCCATCCTTTCCCATTGACGGAGACCCTACCTAACTGCTTTAAAAACAGCTCTTCCATGCACACAATATTTTTTAATAAATAATTTTTCAACACAAATATACAAAAATAGTTGTTTCCTTTCTAACCCCCATGGCTAAGTCAGATTATGCTGTAATGTGGGTTATGGGTTCGAATCCCAGGTAAGGCATGGATAATATAAGCTTGGTTCGATTCCCAGGAAATGCATTGTTTGTTTTCACAGGTAATATAATTCAGACTCCTTACACAATATTACAAGAATAAACTATACACCAATACCTGCATTGCTTGTTACATAATTACAAGTTATATAATATAAAATAAATAGATATTTCAAAACTGTACATGCTGCATTACAAAGACCATTATGTTCCAGAATCGTATCACATAACAAAATATGTATAAAAATTCGAAACTAAATGTAGATTAAATCGCTAAAATCAAAGAAATATGCATATTTTTCATTAAAGTATTAACTCAATACAATTGTAAATGAGAAAATTAATAAAATGTGTTAATTTGTTAAAAATATTTTATTTTCTTATTTAAAGTATTAAATTTATTAAGGTAATCATATTTATTTAATTAAACTACATTTGTTATCAATTCTGGTTATTTATCTTGTTCATGTAGGTTCCCCGCCGAGGTAGGGGAGGTCGGTATCGGCTTATATATACACATGTAGGAGCACGTCAGCCATTCTTTTACATATATGCCATGGCGGATGGACCTGCTCTCTGCACATGCGCTTCGTCCGACTGACCGCCGCATGCTGCAACCCCTGGCAGGGGTTCATGCCGAGGTGAGGGGATAGCGTTCACAGCGATTGCTGACCACCAGACCAGCTTCTATGCCAACCTGCTTCCAGCTTGAGGGGCAGCCAGCCTCGGCTCTGGCCAACCTTGCTCGCCTAGCCCATCCTTCGAAGCAGGCAGCCCCAGGCGGCCAATGCTTGGCCCCGCTCGGACTCTCTAATGTCTAACCAAGATGGGTAGCCACCCATGGCTCTCACCAGCTTTGCTACTAAACTTAGGGTAGTAAATAATATTAACATTTGGGGCTTTTTAATACTTTTCAATATCGCATTAATATGTCTAACGAATTGTATTTAATAATCATGTAATTTTTTTATAACTGTACAGATGTTGAGAATTTTTTTGGATTATTTAAATTAATAATTCATAATTTCTTCGACATTTTAAACTTGTATAAAGAGGTTTTAATAAAACAGTTTTGCTTGTTCATTAAAATCCTTTTTTCATAATTTCTTCAATTTTTTGAATTCCTACTGTTTATAAAATCTTTCCCAATTTAGTAACTTTTACAGATTTTTTTGCGAATTGTTTAAATTTTTAGTAATTTTTGATGCTTTTTCATAATTATCTTAACTTTGACAAATTATGCTGTGAACATTTTAAGAACTCACTTAAAATAACTAACTTAAATTTTAGTTGGTTTGGCATATTTTTAAGTAGTTTCACATGTTTTTAGTAATTTTACATATTTGTACTATGTTTAAGAGAGGGCTGTTGTGTACTTGGGTGTGTTTGATGGAGCTGTGAAAAATGAAGAAGGAACAAAGTGAGTACTCTGAGGAAAATTAGTTGTGTAGGTTTATGAGTGGAGTGGAAAGGTGTTTGAATAAATTCTAGGTGGGATCTTAATGTATTTTTTAAATGTACTTAATAGAGTTTTGATGGAGATAAAGAATAACTACCAGAGTATTGCACTATGGATAACAGGCGAGATAATATCTCCATTCAGTCCCTCTCTACACTGTTAAATACTCGCAAAAATATACCAAAACCATCTAGAATAAAATACCAAGTACTCTGAGGAAAATTAGTTGGGTAGGTGCATGAGTGCAGGGGAAAGATGCTGTAATTCAGTAAGTTTTAAGAGATTTAAGGGTGGGCTGTTGTGTAATTGGGAATGAATTATGGAACATAGAAAAATATTTGGGAACTAAGATATCATATACCCAGTGCGTATGGAGGTCACAAAGCCCTGACCATGTCAATGTTCTGAATGAGTTGGTTGAGTGATGGATAAATGTATGATGAACAAATGGACAATGAGTAACTATAATGAGTGAAATGATTTGATGTGTGACCATGATTGAAAGATTTAAGTATGTTATTTGGATGTAATATTACAGAATGTTAGAGATTTAATTAATTTTTAAGAATGTTTTAAAATTCAAGAATTTGAAAGTATTTCAACCTGTGCATTAAATGTGTAGTAACAGAGTAATTCCCCTTGCTGGAAACATTTTCCAAAATTAATATTTAAATTTTGGTCTTAAACAAATCATTTTTGCTAGTCAAAATATAAGTATTAAATGTGTTATAAATACAGAGCTCTGTTGTTCTCAAATACAGAATATTTATTTTTAAAAAACCCAATTAAAACAGACATTTTAAAATTTTATGTAAATTTTTCCCTGTTTTTATAATGAAATATATATTTACAGGTACAACACAACTTCTTTTCGAGACATTATAATAATATATTTCCTCTCTTTTCAGCACTATGCAGCATTATATATTTTTTGTGGTGCTGAAATTACTATATTGGGAAACAAAATTGTTATTGTATCACTATGAGTAAAGGGCAGGGTCAAAGTTTTGCTAGTTTGTTGGATGATATTTTCATTAATGACTCAGAGTGTGAATCTTAGTTGCAAACGAAAAGAACGTCTAGTATGAGCTGTCAGGACATGGTCGTTTCGTGTAAATGGCATCGTTTCGATCTCTTGTTGGGCTATCTATTCTTCAGTGATTCGAGTATTGATTCACACACGGAAAGACCGTCAGCTGCAACAGATCGGAGCATGATTGTTTCCCCCAAACAAAGAAAAGATCTCCTGGCAGACAATTTGTTTCTATCTGACATGGAAAATTCGAGTGATTGGGATAGCGCTTTGTCTATCTCACAGCTGACTTTCGAGTCAATTAGAGAGACTTTGTCTAGGGAAACGGAAATGAATTCATTTTCCGATTCCTCTAACCCAGTGGAAACTTCATTGTCTGATCTGACATACCAACTGTTGGCCACGGCATTCACATGTAGGCTTACTGATGTGCAGATATGTAATGATCAAGTAGAGTCTGACATGGATTTTGAGAGATTTTTCACAAGATGCTGGGTCACTTTATTGGAGTTAACAATGGAATCACCCCGGCCAATAACACTTACTGCCAGCATAGTGGTTAAATATTTGAAGTCCTTTTTGGCCGAGGAAGGTGCTATGCAGACATTTTACTTTCAAAGTAAATCACTTCCTGTCCTTCATTCAACTGATGTGGGTGAAATCTACAATGAGACAATTATGCCTTATTTCACAAACAGGTTTGAGGAATTTAGTGCTCATGGTAACAGATGGAGTCTGCATCCAGTTCTGCATATGGATGTTCATATATTGCAGTTTAGAGCATTCACTGTCGGTGCTGCCCACACTATGCTCCCCAAGTTCATTGCTAATAATAAAAGCTGCATTAATGTGCAATGTCCTTAGGGAATGTGTTTCCGTGATGCTGTTATATCAACATTGTTTCCTGTCACACATCATTCTGCCAGAATGACTTCATATCCAAATCCTCACAAGGTTTTGGTTGCTGAAGGTCTGTCGACTCCTTTAGTGTTACAGGATATCGGAAAGTTCGAGGTAGAACAATGGTATTTCTATCAATGTCTTCTCTGCAGTATACAAAGATAGTAATATAATTGACGAAACTTTCGATAACAAGGGGTTATCATACCAATGCGTATTTTTCCTGTACGACATGCAACAGTAAATATTGGGTTCCGTCGCCTATTGCAACAGAGAGTCATATTTAAAAACCTTGTCCACTTGCCTCCCCAATGATAATATGGGTAATACAAATACAATCAACCAACAAGTTCCATATGCTTGTAGCATTTTGTTGGTTTGTTCGTACAATCCAGCATTATCTAACTACTTTGAGTTTGTGAGTGATGATGGTATGAACCAGTTTGTAGATAAATTTGTTGAATTGACAAAGTGGGTTGCAGGAATATAGAGCATGACTATTCCAATGAAGCCAAAAACCTCTGCTGATGAAGCAAGGTTGGTGGCTCAGAAATGTTGTCATATTTGTAAGAAGGATCTTGGTACAGATATTGTGGTCGATCATGACCATCTGACAGGGTAAATTAGAGGTGCCACACATAATAAATAAACAATAATTTCAGACTGCCAAAAAACAGCTTGTCCCAGACTTTCATAACCTGCAAAACTATATTCTCACTTTCTCTTAATGCCATTGGCCGAATGTCATGTAACAAAACCCAAATGAACAATGGTAATTGAAAACCCGGGTAGAATCGAGGTAATTGGAATGACCCTTGAAAAGTACAACTCCATAGCCAAATATATTCCTAACTGAATTGACTCAAATGGAAAGGTGCAATATTTCAAGTTATGTTTATTGATTCTTTTTAGTTCATGAGTGCCTTGCTGGAAACTTTGGCAGGTAATTTGAAAACTGCGCAATTAGGTATCACCTGCTCGATGTTTCCAGACAACACCCAATTTGAATCGGCAAGAAGGAAGGGAGTGTTTCCTTATGGCTTTATTAAGTCTCAAGACAGTCTGATGTGCACATCACTCCCACCAAAGGACACATTTCATAATGTAATGAAAGGCAAATGTGTTAGCGATGAAGACTATACATACACCCAAGCCACATGGGATGCATTCCATGGCGTAAACCTGCTGCAGTATGCCATTCAGTATTTATGTGTGGACACTTGTATGCTGGCAGATGTGTTAAAAAATTTCAAAACCATATGTTTGGCTCATTATGGCCTTGACTCCGCCATGTACATCACAGCTCCGTCTCTTGCATGGGGCACTTTATTGCTGATGACAGATGTGCGGCTAGAGCTGTTGACCAACTGTGACATGTACCTTTTTGTTGGATGCAGGGTTAGGAGCAACATTGGCCAAGTTACCAGAATGTGTGCAGAAGCAAAAACATTTAAATGGGCGAACAGTACAACCCCAGTGTGGCATCTAAATACATATGTTATTTCGATGTAAACTGTGATTGCTTGGGACACATGCTTTTTTTACGGAAGTGGATTTGTCTTTTCTAGACTAATGCCATGATGTGCTATCAGATCAGCCTCTGGCTCCAGTTAATGGCATACCACCTAATGTCTCACATGAATAACTCCTTTTGACACTCGCACTATGGAAGAATTATGTTACTCACAGGAAACACTGACACAGTACTTGATGTATGGAGCCACACTTGACTCTGTTCATCGCGTTTTGTGCTTTGAGTAAAAGGCTTGGATAGCTCCGTACATAGAGTTTAAAATTGACAAATGTGCTATGCTGCAAAGGACTTGTGAAATGGTTTTTTAAACTTTTGAATAATGCAGTTTATGGAATAACTTTGCAGAATGTCCACCAGGAAAGGGACATAAGGGTCGTTACCAGGTATGACACTATATGTGGAGCTTCAGAACTGATTGGAGGTCCTACATTCCAGGCATGACAGATCATCGATGAGCATTTTGTACTTAACGAAATCTCAAAGAGTGCTGCTACATTTAACCACCCTTGTACACTGTTGTTGCCATTCTTGATCTTTCCCAATTAACCCTTTATGAGTTTTATTATATGTACATGTGCGATAGATTTCCTCCACTATCCTTGCACCTTCAACACTGTGATACAGTTAGCCTCATCTATGAAATTGCATGTAGAAATGTTTATGACGTAATTACCCCAGATTTAAAGATGTGATTTGATACGTCTAACTATGTGCTCGATAACCCCAAGGATTCTCGCCTGAGAACAAATGCCATACCGAAATGATGAAGGATGAATGTGCTGGATGCATTATTACATACTTTGTAGGTAGTACATCCCAAGCTTTATGCATGCATTGTTTAGAATGAGCAGTGTATATGTAAGACAAGGGGGGGAATACCTAACATGTTGCAATCCATCTGATACGATGATTATCGAGATTTCCTCTATAATTGCACCGGGGTTCTGGGTACTGTGTCGTTGGTAGCAGAATGTAGAAAGAAAACCATGCAATCTGCTACTAGTTGTGCTGTATGTACGATGAAAGTGAAAAAATTAAGTAGTTACACTTAAAACTAAAAAACTCAGCCCTCAGAAATAGAATCACCGAATAACATTGCATAAAAGTGGCTACAGTAACATAATAGAAGGACTGAGAAATTACATATACAAATATAAATAGAAGTGGTATAAAACACTTTAATCATGCTGGGAAACGTACATGGCACAAAAGGGTGAAAATATCCGTAAAAAATGGGTAAGATGAAATAATGCTTGTCAAATAGCAATAAATATTATGTCCAGAGGTAAATGAACTAGAATATAAGTAAAAACGTGTTAATTGTGGTGGTGTGCTAAAATCTCTTATTTGTATATTTATTGAATTCATTCTTGGTAAATTGTTTTTTTATTTTTAACATACTAGGAAATACATATATGAATCATAATATATAGTTAATGTCACTGTTGACATATCAGAACAGAAAACAATATAAAGAATGAATATGAATGATCTTAAAATTTGGGGTAACCATAATTTTAAATTAACATGATTAGGAATCTCAGAATAGAATAAATTTTTTTAACATTATTTTGTTAGTAAAGAGGGTCTTCAATGTCTGTACACAGACAAGAAAGTTCATGTATAAAACTGTTATACATTGATATATATTAGAGTGCCATATGGAGGCGTTTGTATAAAATATATATTTCACATTAATCAATAGGCCATTAAAATCTTAAAATATTCGATGAATAATATGTGACTTGCGGATGCATCCAGCCGATAGAAAGATAGTTACATATGACCAACAAAAAAATATTAAGATATAATTCTTATAATGAGAATATAATTGTCTCATGCAACTTTTTCATAATTAAGGAAAGTTCATTATTTTTTTGTATTATAGTGAAAGTTTATTAAAATATCTTTTCCTAGACTTAGCTGGCAAGCAAAGAGTTGAGGAAAGTAGAATTCGCATAAATAGGCAAGAAGTAGATCTGCATGATACAAGAAGTAGCAATCTGCATTACTTGAAAAGTTATGCTGGAGTACAGAATGATGAATTTGGTAGAATCTTAGCTGTATAAAGACATTGAAGAACTGAAATGTATAGCATATAAATAGCCATGCTATGGCATGGGGTAGAATGAAATGGAAACTTTGAACAATGGGACCCTCTCTAAATAAAACACAAAGGAAAGAAAATAATTAAAAAAAGGGAATCTGGCTGGGGACACATAGATGCGACATATTTAATTATACCAGCGCTCACCAATGAGGGTAACCAAAATATCCTTACATGGTGACACAAGAAGTCAGAAATAACAGAATAAAATTTAAAAAATCACCACACCACAAAAACTACATTTTCGGCTCCACCACATGATGTTAGGTGTCTATAGAAAACGTGGCTAAAGGACTTTAAGTACCAAAAAATAGGTTCATGGCCACCGCATGGTGCCACCGCACCATGAGAGCAGCAAGCCTGAAAGTCGAATGTGCAGAAGGAAGGATAGTGAAGCTGGAAGCCACAAGAAAAGCATAGTATCGCGATCGCTGCTAGATGGCATAGGTTGTACAAAAGGAGGTAGAGTGCTGAATCGATATTCGAGAGCACATGAAAATACTGTGTTTTTATAGGCAATCATGATCTAACTGCGTGATCACAGAACGAAAATGCCGAATGAGCTAGGGCAGGAAAGTTAACATTTCCTGGCCGGCGCGACAAAGGAATGTGCTATGTTTCACATCATGTCCAGTGAAAAAGGAAAACAAGCACTGAAATACAGTTCTGGATGCCGCTAATGAGTTTGAAAATGAAGCTTTGAAAGTACGACTTGAACGGTATTGAAATGAAACTGAAAGTAAAAGGCTTTTAATGTTAAAATATTAATCAACTCATATGAAGTAGGTAGAGATAAGAGAATTAATCGATTTAAATGTTACTTGATATAAATTAAAATGGATATAACTATATAGGAAATAAACTTTACTTGCTAAACAGACAACTCATATGTAGTTCAACATGAGAATAAAAGTATTAACTACCATAATAATAATAATAACAAGACATATAAAAAAACTCAGAATATCGGCAATTAACTTGAATGCCAAAAATAACTTAAATTAAGTTAATTAGCAGAGGGAGAGACAATGAAAATACTCAGTAATGTAGTAATTGATAAAAACATTGAAAATAATGTTTTCAAAAAGTTTAAAAATGAGACATCAAAAATTGATAGAAATGCATAAATTGCAAAAAATCATAGATGCATACTCACGAAACAAAAATTGTAGGGAAAATTTTTATAAATATTAATGTCATAATTTAAAATGTGTGTAAAAAGTAGTGTCGTATTTGAAACGGCACATCTCCCAACAACTGTTCCATTCGTGTGGTCACAAGGTTTACACCGAATGCATGACCAAAGTTGTGTTATCAAGTTTAGACGATAAGGGCTTCATTGAGCTGGATGGAATATCGCCTTTGCCCTGTGGGCACTACAGGATCCCAAAGTAAATATTTCTCCCTCTACTTAAATTTCAGCACCATTTTAAATATAGGGCTGCCATCGACACTGCCAGCACTGCACCCAACACTACACCCTGCTCTGCACTGCAATCTGCACCACAGCTGTCTTCAAACCTACTACATTCGCTACATCGATTCCACATATTTCTTCAAAGCTACTGCTATACCCTAGCTGCATGGCATTTAGCATTGATGCTTTATTCCCTGTTGTCCTTTATGTCACCCAGGAATTACTTATTGTGGCATGGGATTACATCATTTTAAATCTACGAATATGCCAGGTATCTTGAAGCTACGTGTGTGAGGTATTGTAGATTTTTATGTGTATGTTTGTCTGGCAAATATAAATATATGTATATATTTCTATATACGACATAGAAGTCGTCAACCCATAATGCCACAATGGACACTGAAACAAAGTGCAGTTTTGTGTAAATATTTTAGTTTAATTTATGGATGCCCAATATGGAAAAAAAAGGAAAATATGTATTTAAATAATATGTATTTATTTGTAAATATCTTTGTTCTTGTATTGTAATGTGAAATGTTAATTTGTATGAATGTGTGTGTGAATATTTTAGTAAAAATGAAGTAATGTAGAAACTAGTTATAAGAATTTGTGGGTTAAACTGTAATCTATTAACTGTGTTGCATGAAGTCATTTGTTCTAATGTTTTAAATATTTGCAACTGTGTTATGGATGTTTTTTGAAAAAATTAAACTTTAATGGTACAACGAATTAATGTGACTTGTTAGTTAGTAGTTTGATTTCCTTTTGTCACATTTTTAAATATATATTTTTATGCTAGAGTAATTTGTAGGTGAGATGTAATATTTTTACACTATCAAGTATGGAAATGGAAGTATGAAAATGAATAAACTCTGAAACATAATGGAATGAGGGAGAGTCTCGAGAAAATCTTGTGAATGAAGGACGAGTTTGAAAGACTAGCTGAAGTTTAAACACACAATTGTGGGACAGGGCAAGGTTGCCGGAAGAGAAAGTGCTTTAGGACAACTTCAGGTAAATGGGCTCTTGCCCCGCAGAGTAAGGTTAAGGAATGGCGAGCTCCACATCACTGACATCGACTTAGTCTTATAACAAACAAAATACAAACTTATAAATAAGTCAATTAAAAAAGTATGATTTTACTATGACTTAGAATCAACACATTGATGTCTGCTGTAAAGATATATTATTCTTCAACTATATGCTGAAATGGATGGCATACACACATATTTTTATTTTAAATATTGAAATTAATTTTTTCAACAACACTTTAAAGAAACATTATACAATTTGCAAGACTAAGTCTATATTTGCTTCACATCCACACTTTAAACTTAAGACTTGACACCATATGTCACCACACATAGCACCACATGGCATCACATGGCACCACATGTCACCACATAGTACCACATAATGCCACACTAGCACCACATAGCACCTCATATAGTACCACATAGAACCTCACACACCACCACACTAGCACCACATTGCACCACACATAGCACTTCACATAACACCACACAGTACCTCACATAGAATTAACATAGCACCTCACATAGCACCACAATCTTAGGATAAGTTAGTGTAATCAATCGTATTTGTAAGGCTTTAGGTGGAAGATCATTCATCTGGTTTCGATGCATGTTTTCAGAGCCTATGAGGGTGAAGTAATTATTTATATTTGTGCTGGGGAGTTGTAATTTTATATTAGCTGGGCATTTGTTTGATTTAATTTAATTTGTTTACTCATCAGTTACATTTTGTGGATATTCATTTTGTTTCATTCAGTAATCGCATGATTGAAGTCTTTTGGTTAATGAATATGTTTTTGGTTCGGTCGATTAAAGTGGAGATCAGTTACTTTGCTAAGGAAAACAGTTTAATTCCATAATCCCATGATTATGATCGGTATAATGTATTTGTTTCAAGTCTTTTTGTTAATTATTTCTACTTATTTCATTTGCTTCTCCGAAATAGTTCGTTCCTTTTATGCTAGTCGATGTGTGATTAAAGTAAATCATTCAGTAACCAATTTGAACATCTCTTTTCATAAAAAAAAAAAATTATTAAATCGAAATTTTTTATTTAAATCCTTGGTATGTCTCCAGACATGCTCATTATTCGCATATGTCACCAACCCCAAAAAAACATATAATGATTCATATACCACTCTTAAATCAACATAAACGCCTATATAAAACATTACAACCCACTCTTCTGGTCAGTCGACTCCACATCTTCACAGAGAACACATCGATCCTGCTCCACCAATACCACCCTTATGACATCAATTAATTAATAACATTCTCTGATATCAAAGAATTCTTAAATAAAAAAATTCTCATATGAAAACATGTTTTACATATTCGATTAATCGAATTACTCAGTTTAATAAATAGCTTAATTATATTATTAATTTTTCAATTAATCAAACAATTATTTAATCTCAAATGCATATAATAATACGGCACTTAGTCCAGTTTTACACCAAATGCAACTTAGGACACTCTTGTACCAAATTAAACTTAGGGCACTCTTGCTCTAGGTGATCCAGTAACCCGCCGCTCCTACTACACCCGGTGGGGTCGCTCCCGGATGTTCACATTTGGGACTCATGCCGGGCGATGCCGCTGATGGGCGGGTTTTCTCGGGAATCTCTCATTTCCGCCGCCTTTGCATACAGGGGCTGCTTCATACGCACCTCGCTTCATCCTCATAGCCTCTCAAGACCTCGATGTTATGAGCCGTCGAAACCTCTCTCCGCTCTTTTGCAGTGTCGTATTTAAATCCGGGTAGGTGAAGAATTTGTCTACCTGTTTTAGCCTAGGTTTATGTTAGCAAATTTTATAAGTGATCTAAGGTCTAAGTTTTATCTTCTAATGCTAATATAAACGTATGTCTAAATTGAGTTCCTGCCTCCACGGAGGGTCCGCATGTGTGAGAGGAATGAATTACTAACTGCAGCATGCTACTACAGAGTAGGTACACTCTAAATCTGAATATGTGTGAAATTCACTGTTTCAATCAGTCAACAGTGCCTGACTTATTCAACAGTTATTCCAGTGAATTTAACAAATGAATCAGTTAAAAAATCGTCAGATTTCCTCTATTTATTGATTCAGTGACATTTTCCATTGATTCATCTGTAGTTTTTTTCACTATATTTCAGTGGTATATAACAGCGTATAAAACAACGCATAAACCCTTTAAAAGGAACAAAAAATAATTTCTAAAATGAGTTTCATCTTTCAAAACGCCATTATTTAAATAATATGAATACGCGGCCGTTCATTACGTTTTTACGTCTTCCATTTCGTTTTCATATAATCATCACAACGCTCTGTTTGAAGGTTTAAACCAAACACGTTAACATGTTTGTTTAAACTACTTATAATGTGGTGAAGAGAGTGCACTCATGTTTACTATTCGTTTTAATTATCATACCAGTACCAATTAATCAAAACGAAAAGTAACGGCAAACAGTTAAAATTTCCACAATATATTTTTCTCGCATTCCTTAAACTTAGTTTGATAGCACCGATGTTCAGGTACCATCCTTAAATCGATGTGGTTAGTGTGGGTGAGTTCATCTCCAAAGATTTTTTTGTATCACTTTTTAATTACCGTAATTTGCTCAATATAAATAGTAAACTATCGTAAATATGTTTATTTTACACAATTATTAGGCTACATTCAATAAAACCAATATTTATTCCGCCACCGCAGCCGGCCGTCACTTATTCAATCAGTGAAATGGTTTGCAGTCACTAATTTCATCAGTGAAATTTTTTCACCCGAAACAATCAGTTGTTTTTCCAGTGATTCTAAGTTGGAACATTTTCTCTGATTTGAGTACTTAGTTGAATTACACTGTGAACCAGTGGTTTTCCACTGATTCGAATTTTTAGTGCTTATATGGCGAACTCCAGCCGCGCACGCCAGCAAAATTGCGCCACTGGGCAGCGGCATGTAAGACAACGTTCGCCGATCAGCGCCTGGTAAACTGTAAAAAAAAAATTTCAATTAAAATTCCCTTATATGTAAGTAAAGTTAATTACCTTTACGTTTAAGGTAAAATTGCCTGTCAAATGGGGAGTAAATGTACATAACAAGTAAGGTACTATTCCATAAACGTACGGAAAAAGTACCTCACAAAAGCGGGGGGAAATCCCGTACAAGTAAGTTAATATTTACTATATTGTATAATAAATTTTTACTTAAAATTACACGGGATATTAGTACAGTTATATTTTTATTACCTATATCCTCTTTCGAAGAGTAACTGAAACCTCAACTGTAAAATCCTCGGCACTTGCTGGTGGGTGGACGCAAACCATGGACCTCTACCACGATAGGCCAATGCGCTATCCTTTACACCACGACGACAACATGGCAGAGCGAGTGAATATTAGAGTGTTAAGTGATTGTTTCGTCTGCCCGTCCTCCCACTTAGCTGTTGAGACAATGCTGAAGAGATGTACGCGTTGTAATGTAACTTTCCCATCCATTTATGAGATTTTCTACCGCTATGTACGTGGATTTTACTCAGAGTGCGGTAATTATACATTGCATATAAATAGCCATGTTTGACTAGACAGTAAAAAACTAATTTTAAGGAAAAAAATATACATTAATCTATTATTATCAAAAAGTTGCAAATCAACTAGATCCACACGTCGTAAGGTAATTTTCCCATCCACGTATGAGATTTTTCACTACCATGTATGTGAATTTTACTCCAGAGTGAGTTAATTTTACCTTACATGTAAAAAAAAGTATTTTTTTTTCCACGCAAGTTTGCAAATATTACGTTACACTTGTCAGGTAATTTTACCATTATTTATTATCGTGTACTTACTCGCCACCCGGCAGCCCAGCCAGTAGGGATTTCGCCTCAGCATGCTGTAGCAAATCCGACGAAAGGCCTGTTTCCAGTTCCCCGCCCAGCAATCAGCGAATGGGTACGCCCGCATCAAATGAATAGCCATGCCCTTTCTATTCTGTATGGTCACCAATGAATGAAATCGATGGAAAAAGCTACATAAGTAACGAGGAAGAACGAAGTCACAGCAGAGACTCTGTACCTCTGGCAGAAGAGATGGAATACCTCGGAGAATGAGAGAACAGACTACAGAATATTCCCTGATATAAGGGACATAATCTGCTATAGCTGGACCACGGTTCATTATCATCTGTCACAGATTTAAACATAATATGGACATTCCAAAGCAAATATATACAGATTAATAACGGTTGACTCCCAACTATGTAAGGTATGTAACACTGAGAACTCCATGCAACGTGTGCTACAATATTGTCCGAGGATAGAGGAATTCAAATTTGAATATTGTGTACGACACTGTATAGAAGAAAATGAACATGATCTAGTCGAGAAAATATCTATCAAGGAAAAGGCATGAAGAATTACTCAAGGAAAATATCTAATGAGAGGTTGTAATAGTTTAACCCATGGTTACAACACCATTTACAAGAATTTGAGGATACACCTCACTGAAAAGGAGACCACGTCCTAATATTTACAAATAAAACCTGTAAAAACAAACCATGACGCTGGGAAAGGAACCACTCACTAAATTTGGACGAATTTAAAACCAGCATACAACGCTGTACGGGAGGCAGAACTACTACACAACCTGGGTAATCCCATTGCAAATAGTCAGGACATTTAAAGGATTCATCAGAAGTAAACTGATGAATTGGAGGAATTTACCGCTACTTTCAAGAAGCTTGAATACACTACACAGAACTGGCAACGTTCAAGCAATATAAATAACAAAAGAGCAATAACGTTGGCAAGGCACCAGGGTAAATACAACTGAAAAAATATAGCGATTTGGCAACGGAACATGTAACATGTTAATTTAATATATATTGCGAGAATCCAGACTGAAGTATCGGTTATGCGGTTAGAAGGGGATCGTAAATGGAACCACAGCCCAATTCCCGATTGCTGTCTAATACGGGGATGTACATATATAGACTGTAGATCTTCTATAGAGTGGCTTAGAAATTTAGAGTAGAAATGCATACTTACAGGAGTCCCATTTTCCTTAACCACACAGAATAACTCCATAATGAGTCGCCAAATTAAAAAATAGTCTCATAAAAATTTGCATAACTGGAAGGGCGAAATAATATTGGTCAAAAGTGCAGTAAAGTTCGTCAAGACCTATTTAAGCATGTAGTACAAAGCACACTTTCATAACATTAACATTAAATACGACACAGAAAGTGGAATATCAACTGACCGTTTGTAATAATATCCATGTGGGCACTGCGAGGGGTAGAACATTCACATTCGATGTTCAAAGTGGTGATCATTGGCGCCGAAACACAAGTTCAGTCGCTGGGTGAATGACAACACTTATTCATCCAGTGTTGCCTGCTAAAGAGCATTACAAGCACGCACAATACGTTCCTGGATGTTCTCTGGAGTTGTTGGAATATCTCGATAGACAGCGTCTGTGAGGTAACCACAAAGAAAAATGTCCAGCTGATTAAGGTCAGGAGCCCGAGCAGGCTACTGAACTGGTCGTCCACGACAAATCCACCTACCAGAATATTTTCGGCCCAGAACACGACGCGTATACACGGCATTATGTTCTGGGCATCTATCGTGCTAGTACCATATTATCATTCTGTTCCTTAGAGACGTCTCCTCCAGAAGACTGTGCCACCTTTTGTGGCACCCACTTTTGGTTTTTTGTTATTTTGTGTAATTCATGTTTATTTATTTTATAGGAACATATATTTTTTTGGCCAAACCGGTGTTCGGCTCGGCCCTTTAATTTGCTTATGTTCATTTTGTGTAGTTATATTAACTAGTTTCCACTGTTAACTTATGATAGCCACTGTTACCGTGGCCGGGTAGAGTATTCTGCTATTTATATTAATCGTTCATCAACGTTTGTGTCAAAATATTTGTTTTCCTGCAGAATTTTTCATGTTTGTAATTTGTCTCGTCAATTAATTTTATTGGCCACTATTTTGGTAAAGTTTTCTGCATTTTAACACAAAATCGTGTATTTTATTAATTATCTATGTATCGGGGAAGATACAATGTCAAAAAAATTTCGTTTTATGTGAAATTCCATTCTCAAAGTTTTGTACTATGTTACAACATTACTAATTTTTGTTGACCTTAATTTTGTCAGTTCGTTAAAATTAAATCACGCGACTATTTACATTATTATCACAAAATGTTATGAGTCGATTGTAACCATAACTGCCTGAATCGATATCTGGTTTACGACCTCTTCCGCCCATGACGTTTCCGTCTTCTTTATCGTTAACAATTGGCGTGACACATTCTGAAAATTGTTCTCCACTGCATCTCCATGATCCTTCGATAAACTCGCACTT
The DNA here is from genome assembly GCA_029891345.1 of Dryococelus australis. Lineage (NCBI taxonomy): Eukaryota > Metazoa > Arthropoda > Insecta > Phasmatodea > Phasmatidae > Dryococelus > Dryococelus australis. The sequence goes on from CM057009.1 coordinate 110,200,532, forward strand.
TCGCCGCTTTTGGTGAGTATGGCTTGTAGCCATTTTTGCGTGGCAACATTTGTACCTTTTAGTTTTAGCAGGCCATGGTTATTTAGTTTATTTTATGCCATTTTGTTTAGCGGTTCCCGAGTAGTGTTTGACTGTAACATGACCTAAGATGTGTCTCAGGCTGCGGGCGTGTTCCTACTATTGCTTTCAGGACAAAATTCTTTTATTATTATGCCTGTTAATGGATTAACCAACTACAAAATTTCAACTTTGTTTCGGCTTTGTGTCTGCAGCCCCACACTACTTTTGAGACTTTCTTCCGGCATTTATGGCATTTAATTTAACCATTGTAAATTAAATATTATAACAAAAAACGAGTGAAAATATAACTACAAATTTATGGAAATTCAGTTCAGTTCTGGCCTTGTGCCACTTTAACCTTTATGAAAATGTAATGTAAATTAATTTTTGTGTTGCACCTGTGGCCTTTTGCCACTTTAACCTTTATATATGAATTTGTAATGTAGACCTAAAGTTTGATCGGGATCCCGGTAATTTTAGTAAATCACGAGAATAACAACTGTGAATTATGATATTAAGTAGACAATTTTGCTACTGAGCAAGATTTTATGAAGGTGTGTGTGTTTTTTGCAACAGAGCTTTATTTTGATTCCGTAATTAAAGTGTTTCACTACATCTTTTTATTTATTTATTTAGTTAAATTTGATCACCCTTTAAAATTTATCCTAAAATTTCGAAATAATAAGTCAAGTTATTTTTCAATGCAGACAAACAATTCAATGCGAAAACGAGTGTAAGTTTGCCTTTGCTAACCTTTGGTAACCCCGAGTCGTTACAATTGGTGCATTATGTCATTTGTGTTGCGTTACACGGGGTCGTTGGGAGCAAGGTAAGTTCTAGGATTTTGCCCTATGGCGTTGTCCTCCCGAGGCCTTGTGTAGCACACATGGTAGCAGGAGCTGGTGGTTGTGTTTGAGTGGGATTACTCGTGCATTCTTTCCGCATGTTGCCTTACCCTTTTGTGTAGCTTTCGGGAATTTTTTTTTTGCTGGTGTGGCACTCGGAGCATGGACTCCACCCACAAAGTAATTTTTAAGGTGTATTTGTCTTGTGTTCTCTTGTAATATTTGGTTTAAGTGTTTTTTGAGTATCGTGTTTCCCCTTTTGTATCACTTTTCGACATGGCTGATATTGTCCCTGAGCTGCTGTTGAAAGATGAAGTAACCTATAAGTGTGTTGTTCGGTGGAGCCAACCTCCCGAATCCACGGTCATGGCATGTAGAAGTGCCCTTCGTGCGGCATTCAATACTGGTACTGCCATAATTGAGGAGTATTTTTCAGGCATAAATATTGAGAACGAGTATCGTGTGTGAGCCACGAAAATTATTTCACTTCGGGAAATAGCTGAAAATCTTGAATATTACTCTAGTCCTACTAAGTACCCCAGGTTTGAAGGAAGGCTTACTCATCTCATTACTAGGACAAACAATTTGCTCACTTTCTGTCCTGACAAGCATTAAAAAGCTCAGTCCCAATCTTTGGAAAATGTCATTGCGCATGCAGATTCCTTATTTGAACTTGTGGATAATTAAGAAGCAGGTGAAGTGCAAAAAACTACCCACCATCGTGATGTTGCCACAGTCAGTGAGCAGCTGGCTAACCTGAGCTGCAGTACTGCCACCACCATTTCACCACCCACACCTGGGCTGAACAGTTTAGTCACTTTCCCCTCCATTTCCCAACCTCACCCAAGGCTTGCTTTTTTCTCTACCTCAGCACACATCCACACCACATCCTCTCCTCATCGCCATTCTGTTTATGCCACCACTTTACTCGTGACACTCCCAGTGACATCAGCCTCTCAAACCCTGGCATCACATTCTTTTAGCAAAATTACCGATCCATTCGAGCATTTGTTGTGTGATTTCCCTGTTACAGATGATTTATATGTTCAGAAATTTCTTGATTTTCCGAAACTTATAATAAAATTGCACGAAAGTAATACTGCACCTGAACATCAACTTTGGAAAATTATCTACCCATTCACGCAGGGTCTCCTCAGTATATAAACCAGGCAGGCCATCTCAAATCATCTCACCTTTGATCTGTATCATGCCGACATACTTCACTATTTCATCCCATCCTGATTACTCACACAGTTGCAGTCACGCATGTTCAACAGACTACAAGAGTATAATGAAAGCATGTCAGTCGATATTAGCAGCGTTAGACATGCTGCGGTCATACTGGGCCTAAACTTATCTGAAAGTGAGATTGTAAACAACATTCTAAAAGGCTTGGAGCCGCTGGAGCATTCGCGCTTAGTTTTCCTGGGCAAGCCAAACACATTTTCTGAGCTGGACTGCATTTACCTTTGCTCACAAAAACATTAGGTATGCGGACCCGCAACTAGACAAATTTTCTGCTCCAGACAGACATCGTAAGACGTTCGGTCTCACTATTGACAAGAAAAGTAAGCCACGTGGTCCTGACACTAATTCTGTGGGCACAAGTAATACTGTTAAAGAAAAGAGTAAAGTAGACACCCCAACTGTTTCTCACAGTGACCCATGAGCATATTTTTACTGCAAAGTAACTGGTCATTTGATAGCTAACTGTCCAAAGCTCTTAGTAAAAAAACACAAGTTCCGCGAACGAAAAGTGAGCATTCCTTCCTGCAATGTTAGCAATAGTACAAATTCACAGTTCAATCCTCACTTGATAAGGACTATTGATCTAGGACACCGCTTCCAATGTCTTTTTGGCCCTTACGATTCTGGTATCCCTAAAACTCAGCATAACTCCTTTCAAGTGAATTTCCCAAATGTTGTAGGTGTCCAGAAATTACCCAGCCCTTACGTTCAAGTAAATTTAGGTCCTTTGTCAGTTCAAGCTTTAGTAGATTCGGGATCAGCCCGTAATATTGTTTCAGGTGAAATTTTTAATCTTTTGAAAGAATTACAACTGGTAAATTCAGTTGAGCCTTCAGAAAATAAGTGTCATACTGCTTCTAGTGCGGCAGTACCCATATTGTGTTCTGTTAAGTTTAAATTAAAAATTGGACGTTTTTCTAGGGTACATAAATGTTTAGTTTGAGTGAAACTTGATTTACCTTTTATTTTGGGAGCTGACTTTATGGCTTCCACTGAGCTCGTTTTAGACATGGAAGCAAAATATATTTTCTTTAAATTTTGCCCTAATGAGAAAATTCTTTTTGTTGGTTGTGACCAATGTCAGCATCTCTCGTCAGAGGTTAGTACTGAACCCATGTTGTCTGCGAAACTTTTTGTGCATTTGGAATCTCGTGGCGGTATTTTTGGGGCAAGACATTTGGCAGGGGTTAACCTACCAAAATCATTCTCCCCTCAACAACACCACAATAAAGGAAATTATCGAGGGACAGGTTACGGCGCATTTGTGCCTAATTGGATGTTAGTAAAGGATAGTAAAAGGCCTAACCCAAAATTCAGCTTTTTACAACTTATATCACTAAACGAAACAATAGTCACTTGGTTAGTACCTGTAGAAACTTAGGGTTTATGCAACTGAGGTGCTTGATATAGCTACGATATTTATGAAAAAAAATTCATTTCAGGTGACATCATTATTTTAATTTTAAAAGATCTTGTCCCTTCCAACAATCAACCAAAACTTTGAGAACAAAGGGCATAACAAATACATCTATAAATTTATATCAATTGAAATGAGTATTTTTGTTTCGCATTTTTTGTTGTTTTTTTTTCTCTTTTTTTATTACGTTCACATTACTTCAGGATCCCGTATGAAATTGAAGTTACTTAAATTATTTATCGTAAGTGGCCATTTTGACCAAGGAAATTAACGCACACACACCATTGCCTTTCTTTTCTTATGCATTCAATTCAACATTAATTCAGATTTAGGCTGGTACTGTCACTGAGGCATTGGTCAAATTACAATAATTAAATGAACAAAAAGTTTAAATGTTTCAAATTTATTTAAGTATTTGAAGGTCAACTCAATAAGATAGTTGTATCGCTGCATGCGGAATCTGCATTAAATGAAAATAAATTTTGGCCTCGTGATGCACGAAAAGCAGATCAGGAACCCATCACAAATTGAGAAGTTAAATCAATGGAGAAAGGGCGGCGAGGAAAATCCTCCGAGAACGACCACGCCTCAACTCCGAAGCCAAATTGAGGTCGTCATCTTAGGGCCATGCTTGAGAACCGCTTTCGAGGTAAAATTGATGTTCTCACATCAAGATGTCACAATTCAGATCATGTCGATGAAGAATAAGGAAATTGATGTACCGGAAGTCGTCACAGAGTAAGATATATTCGAGAGGGCGAGTACCAACATAAATCGAGTTACATTTCTCACCTTTTACAGCATAATTCACAAATATTACATTTAACACATTTAAAGTAGAACCAAATTATAAAGATAACAGAATTAGTTATTTATTTTCAAATATACCACATTATATGAAATACTAATTTTAAAGAGGAAGTACTCGTTTTTCTGATACATGTCAAATCTTTGACGTACTGGTAGGCCTAGTTTTAAAATGTAATTTACAAACAAACGGAATTTTTAACCTCAGATAAATATTACATTAGCAAACAAAATATTACTAAAGTATTTAAAACACAAAGAATATTGGTGATAGTTATTACACCATTCACTTATTTATCCAATGACATAGTTGACATAAATATTATGAAGCTGTTTTACATCAAATTCAAAAATAGGTTTCCAAAATAATTAAATGCTCTTCTGAACAAAACTGAAATATGCACATGAGGCAGAATAAAACAAGGTACAATTATATAAATAAAACCTTTAACGAATTAAGTTAGCACAGTAACTAGTAATTAACAAATTTTTTATACTTAACCAATACTTTGACAGAAAATGGGGTAACAAAGCTGAATTCCGTGGTTTTACCGATTCCAAAAGCGGAATCAGAGTCATGGACCCACACAAAAACAAGAATTGAACAATTTAGAGGCCATGGGACACCAAGGTGGCATAGGAACCCCAACAACGTGTTGTCATTAAAAACCTTTCCAATGAATTTCCTAAATTACTTACTCCGGAATTAGGTCTAACCAATCTTTCAGAATATGAAATAAAGTAAGTAGACAATAAGTATGTCACTAGCCACCCTTATAGGCTAGCTCATCCCAAGATGGAGATTTTGAGGGAACAGGTCCAGGAACTACTAAAAAAGGGAGTAATTGAACCCTCCACATCCCAGTATGCCAGTCCAGCTTTTTTGGGTTCCTAAACCCGATATCAAACATATAATGGTTATTGATTACTGTAAGGTTAACAAAAAAAATTGAGATTAAGTCTGTCCCACTTCCTGACCTACATTCGGCATTTAATTGGTTTGGAAAAGCTAAATTTTTCACCACTATTAATCTCAATTCAGCATATCACCAAATTCCGTTATCTAAATATTCCAAACCAATTACAAGTTTTTGTGTGCCTTAGAATTTGTATCAGTTCACTCGTGTATTTTTTGGATTGGCCACTGGTGCCCAAGTTCTCACGTGTTTGCTTGACAGAATTTTCCATCAATTTAAGTATGTGTATAACTATCTGGATGACCTAGTGATATACTCTGAGTCATTTGAACAGCATTTAGAACATTTGAGGGAAGTTCTTCGTTTACAAAAAGCAGGTCTGACCGTTAACACTAAGATGTTTAAGTTTGCTGTTCAAGAAATTTCTTTTCTGGACCATAGAATTTCGTCACAAGGTGTCTCCATTGATCCTGAAAGAACCAGATGTATTAGAGATTTTCCCACCTCGTGATGTTAAGGGCATTGCCAGTTTTATCGGCATGGTGCAGTTTTTTGACAAGTTTATTCCTCACCTAGCTGAAAAGGCAGCCCCACTTAATCGTTTGTGTAAGAAATCAGTACTGTTTGTATGAGGCGAAGAACAACAGAAAGCTTTCGATACACTCAAAAATCACATTATGAACTCTCCTATTCTTAGGATGCCAGATTTTTCAAAAGAAATTATTATGCAGACGGGCGCTTCCAGTTTGGCAGTGGGAGCGATCCTTTGTCAACAATTTGATGGCATCAGGCAAATTTCTCTTCTAGCACACTTACACCCCAGGAGAAAAAGTCATCCATTTATGAACTAGAGTGTATAGCGGTAGTTTTTGGCATTGACGAATTCAGGCAATACTTAGAACATGGAGTACTCCCCTTGAAAACCGATAATCAAGCATTGTCGTGGCTTTTGGCTCACCCACAACAACTGGGAAAAATTGGTCGACGGGTTGTTAGAATTGCTTCTTTGAAATTCAGAGTCCAACACATTAGAGGATCACAAAAATTGTGGCTGATACACTTCTCGTATGTTTGGGGATACTAAATTTTGTAATGAAAAAACAGTTCTTCCAAATTGTAACCTCTTAGTGAATTCCCCTTGGCTTTTACCAATATCAAGGAACATCAATAGAAAGATCAGGATTAAACAAAAAAAAATCTCAAATTTGAAGTCAGGTCTCGAACAAAAACCGGGTTTCCTATCCAAAGGTTTATTGTGTTGTAAATGTCGGGATAATCTTAAACATGCTGTGTTACTGAGCCATCTCAAACCCATGTTTTTTTAATATTTCCACTCATTACCCCTTGATGCCCATTTAGGAGCCCGTAACACTATTCAGACCATCAGAAAACATTTCATTTGGAATGTCATGGATGCCGAAATTGTAATGTCAGATGTTGTAAATTATGTACTTTGAGCAAACTTGCTCAAAACACTCATTTGGGTATAATGTGATATGACATTGCAGAGAAGCCCATGCAAAAACCTTTCATTAATTTGGTCGGCCCATTTTCTAGAAGCAGGTTTGGTAATAATATGTTATTAGTTTGCTTTGATGCATTTTCTAAATTTGCGTGGCTCATCCTTATGAGAAAAGCTGATACAGCATCAGCTATTCGTGTCTTACAAACCGGTGGTTTTCAAAATTTTGGTGTACCTACATCTATTGTATCTGATCATGGTTTACATTTCACTTCCAAGACTTTTTGTGACATGTGTTTTTCATTTGTCATTCGCCAAATTACGTTGTCTCCATACAACCCACCCCTTTCGCATGCGGATCATTTCAACAGGAACCTTCATTCGGCCCTTATAGCCTTCCATGCGTTGGATCATTATAGTTGGACAGGAATCTCCATTGATTGCAAATTGCATTTAAATTTGCTTAACATGAGTCACATAATAATACTCCATTTAACCTTTTCTTTACTTATCTAACCAATAATCCTTTGTCAAATTTGTGGAGTTTGGATGATTTGTTGCCAGATTAACCCAATGATATCGGTCAGGTATGGCAGCCGTCCTTAAAAACCCACAGATAGGTCATTTTAGGAGTCATGTTAAATATGATAAGAAAGGGGCTGACAATCCATTTTGTGTAGGTGACTTAGTTCTTTGCAAATCTCACCCCGTCACCATTGCAGTCGACAAGAGAATGGCTAAGCTTTTGTTCTGTTGGACTGGTCCTTACCAGATCCAGCGTTTTCTGATACCAGACACTGCCAGTCTTGTCGACCCTAGTTCTGGTAAATATATAATGAGAGTGTTGATCGCTCATTTGAAAAGATTTCATGTTTCCAAGTAATTTTGTGGGTAATACATGTCTAGGAGCTGGAGACCCTAGCTGTAGTTTATTCTTTTGTAATACTTTTGTTAGCCTGGCCGGGCAATCATGTTGCCTCAAGGGCCTAACCCTCCCCAACTTGTAAAAAAAATTCTTTGACCTTGACTTGGTTTGACAAGTGGCCTGATCACCCACTAGTTTGAGCCATTTTGAGGTCATTCTACTTTGCGCGCTATATAAATGCAAAAAAAATCCTAGATGGTAATTTAAATCATTTGAATGATAGGTTAAGAATTTTTTTATCATATCTATATTTGGGAAATTTGTAAAATATTATTTTTACCATTGTTATGGGTAATGATCTGTATTTTAAGGGCGAATTTGTGGTTTTTCCTTTGGGGTTTTCTCTTTTGGGCATTTTCCTCTCTTGTTTGAGGTTACTTTGGGTTGTGTGTGGTTGCTGCCTAGTAACAAGTCATTAACTTTAATTTTGTAGTGACACTTAAACTTCGGCCTATACTCTCTATGAAATTATCGTGTTGTCAGTTTTAGTGATCTTTCCCACCATGTTGTTTACCTGCATCACAGTTTTGGCTGACACCAGCACAGCTTTGGCCTCAGTCTCCATCACACCACTGGACTCTGCGGTTGTTTTTGAGCTCTGAGGACGATCTCCTTTTTTTCGGACAATATATTTTCTGTGGTGCTGAACTTTGATTTGATTTCATTAGACAATCGATGGAATGAACTTCAGGAGATGGTTGAAACCATTGTGTATGTTCGTCAGCAAGAACCTAAGAATCCTGGAGATACATCATCTTTTGCGCTGAATTTGGATCACACTATTATCCAACTGAAGAGTAGTTTCCACGCCTTCCAATCTGAAGTACAAATATTTACCTCATTGTTGCCTTCCCGGGCAAGGCGAGCATTAATTGATTTAGGTGGAAAAATTTAGACAACTGTGTTTGGAACTTTGGACATTGACGATCTTTCAGTTTTGGAACAACATTAAGACTCCTTAAGATGACATTTTCAATTAGTGTAGCCAACCAAATCATTCTAATTAAAAATTTGGAAGACAGAGTAATCAACAGAACTGCGTACATCAAAAAATTGCGTTAACTATAACTGGAACACTATAATACCCTATTAAAAATGTTTCATTTGCTCTTCAGGACAGTCTTAATGCTATGATTGTTTACATTTATCGCATAGATTTAAATGATATGCTACTTAGAGTAAGTGAGGCGCTCACCAATGCTCGTTTGGAAATTTTTGAAAATAGGCATGCCATTGAAACCATTGTTAGTGGTAAGCTTGGTACTACCTTAATGAGTGCACATTCCTTTCTTAGTATTCTGAAACACATCTAGAAATCTCTTACTTTGCATTTATACATGTTAGCAACTGTTATTCATGAGAATTTGTACATGTATTATGGTTTAAGCAATGTCCAGGCTGTTGTGTATAACTCATCCCTAAATGTGGTGATCAACGTCTCACTAGCAAACAGAGATAGTTTATTTGAGAAATACCATATATTTCCAGTTCCATTTCTTTTTCCAAAGTTGAATAAATATCTTCATCTTAATGTAGTAGAGTACTTAATTGTCAGTTTGGACAGGAAACATTTGGATCTGTCGATCACCATTTCCTTAGCAAGTGCATGACTCATGGCATCACCATTTGTCCCGAATATTTCCCATTTTTGATGGTCATGTAGATAACTGCGAGTTCAATATTTTTGTTGGAAGAGCATATTTTGATTTTTCTGACAAGTCTGTGATTGATTTAAAACTTCCATTTTTAAGAAAAACTAATTCACATAGGATTTTTGCTACAAATGCAACCTTAGATGTCACCTTTTTGTCTAAGTCCATAACTGAGACCTTTTCACTTTTCGCCCGAACCTTATCAGGTTCTGCCCTGATTAGTAATGCATCGCGCTGTGACCTGATGAGCCCCTTCTTTAGAACTTTCGTTATGGTAATTGCTGCTCTTCAATATAAACATGTGTTTGCCTATTATTCACATTTCCAAACATGTAGCTAAACTTTTCCATGTTAATGTTTCAACTTTTCTTAACTTAACCATGAATGACTCTCTTGTCAAAGAATTAGATAACCTTTTAGCATAACACCCTCAAGGTACAAATTTTCATGATGTCCTACACCTATTACACTCTCATCCTTATCCTCCTTCCACCTACCCTAATCTCATCGTCATTACAGTTTCTCCAGTCACTGTATTTTGATATGTGGCCATCGTTGTATTTTGTTTGAAATCCAAATTCTGTAAGAAAACCAGTCCACCTCCTTGCACGACCTTTGGTTGTTCCCTAAGGTTGCGCGATGTTTCCATTATCACCTTCCAATATTTCAACTGAAAGTTAGTCTCCTTCTTTTTGTTATCCATAAATCGTTTGTAGTTTCTTTACCCTCTTTGTTTGTATGGTGCCTATGTTTTTTGGGTCGTGCCGTGCTTCCTGTAGCCACGCTTAAGGGGGTAATGTGCACCAACTTTTGTGGCACCTGCTTTTGGTTTTTGTTGTTTTGTGTAATTCTTGTGTATTTATTTCCTAGGAATTTTTTTTTTTTGCTTTGGCAAAACCGGTGTTCAGTTCGGCCCTTCATTTGCTTGTGTTTCTTGTGTAATTGTCATTAATTCGGTTTCACTGTTAACTTCTGATAGTCACTGTTACTGCGACCCAGTAGGCTATTCTGGTATTTACAATAATTGTTCATGAATATTTGTGTTAAAATATTTGTTTTTCCACATAATTTTTCATGTGTGTAATTTGTCTCGTTAATTAATTTTAATGGCCAGCAATTTGGTAGATTTTTCTACATTTTGACAAAACATTGTGTATGGTATTAATTATCTATGATTGGGAAAGATACATTTTATGTGAAATACCATTCTCAGAATTTTGTACTATGTAAAATATTACTAATTGTTTACCTTACTTTTGTCAGTTCGTTAAAATTAAATCACGTGTCTATTTTCAATATTATTGCAACATGTTACATATCGATTGTAGCCATAACTGCCTGAATCGAGATCTGGTCTACGACCACTTCCGCCGGTGATGGTCCAGTCTTCTTCATTGTTAACAAATGGCGTGACACTTTCTGAAAATTGTTCTCCACTGCATCTCCATGATCCTTCGATAAACTCGCACTTTCGCCGCTTTTAGTAAGTGTGGCTTGTAACCATTTTTGCATGGAAACATTTTTTCCTTTTAGTTTTGGTAGGCCATTGTTATTTTGTTTATTTTATGCTATTTGATTTAGCGGTTCCAGAGTAGGATCTAACTCTAACATGGCCTAAGATGTGACGAGCCTGTTTCTGGTGTCCACATTTCCTATCATCATGAATTGATAGCTCCTCTACTTTCCAAGGACCATCCTAGGCTGCGGTCGTGTTCTTACTGCTGTTTTCAGGCCAAAAAAATCCTTTCATTGTTCTGCATGTTAATGGATTAACCAACTACGACATTTCAACTTTGTTACGGCTTTGTGTCTTCAGTCCCATAGTACTTTTGAGACTTTCTTCAGGAATTTACCGCATTTCATTTCAACATTCAAAATTAAAAATTATAACAAAATACAAGTGACAATGTAACTATTAATTTATGGGAAATCAGTTTAGTTCTGGCCTTGTGCCACTTTAAACTTTATGAAGACATAATGGAAAATAATTTTTGTTTTTGCACATGTGGCCTTTTGCCACTTTAACCTTTATATATGAATTGATTATGTAGACATAAAGTTTTATCGGGATGCTGGTAAAATTAGTAAATCATAAGATTACAACTGTGAATTATGATATTAAGTAGAACATTTTGCTACTAAGCTAGATTTTATGAAGGTGTGTGGTTTTTTTTTTGTAGCAGAGCTTTATTTTAATTCAATAATTAAAGAGATTCACTACGACGTTTTGTTGTTTGTTTATTTAATTAAATTTGATCACTGTTTAGCACTTACACTAAAATTTTGAAATGATAAGTTAAATTATATTTCTATGCAGACAAACTATGCAATATGAAAGGGAGTGTAAGTTTACCGAACTGGGCCAGTGTTCGGCCCTGTTTCTTATCTAATAATCTTTTCTAACAGCCACTTGTGATAAGCAGTCCATTATGTTACTTGTTTAGTGTTACACAGGGTCGTTGGGAGCAAGGTAAGTCCTAGGGTTTTGCCCTATTGTGTTGTCCTCCTGAAGCCCTGTGTAGTACAAGACCAGAAGGAATTGTTTGTTTGAAGGTGGCATAATCCCTGTCTTTTCGGTTACCATTCATGAAACAAGGCCCTGTAACCTTAATGCCAAACATCCCACACCAGCCATCAACTCTCCATTGATGCTGATGGTTTAATTGTCGAAGCCATCGTGGGTTCTCGGCGTCCCAATAATCCATGTTCCTTGTATTCTCTTGGCCTGAGTTGGAGAACGACGATTCATCGGTAAAAAGAACATATGAAAAAAGTTCGGGTTTGTGATAATTTGATATTGTGCTCGTTGACAGTACTATACACCATTCTAGATATCATTCCCGTATAATTATTGGTGTAAGTGAGCATGATAGGGATGGAATGTATGATGCTTACGAATGAGATGTGCACACGTTTTTCAAAATCCAATTTCGGGCGTGTGCTGATGTGTGGATTAAGTGCTACAGAAGTGAGAACAGCAAGCTAAGCAGTTTCATCTGTCCGAGTTCTACGACGATTGCGTTGCTGTGGGTTCAAATTTCCTATTTCATAAAGCTTCACAATGGGATGGGAAAACATCAGTCTGGAAAGTAGGTACTGTCAGGGTATAGCTACAGTTGCTCCGCCTGATTTGCATTACGCCGACCATCAAAATAATGAACAACATGTGAGCAAACCAGCTATTGATAATGGTAATAACAGAATTATGTCTGTTCCAGTACAACTTACTTGAACATACTACACTATATTGTAAAATAATACAAACACACCCATCTGACAACTTATATTTTCCATAGAAGAGCAGCATTTATACCTTCTCGTTGTTTTTACATTTCCATCACGACAACTACCACTTTGCTGTGTACTCTAATAAATTGCTAATGGATGGCCGATTGAGTATTCATGACATCGTACGTGTTCTTTTCTTTCATCTAAGCAGAACCTCTGTGGATTGGAGTACGCCACTCGGGGTACCTGTACTGTTTCCATCACCTCTTTATCAAATGCAGAGCATCAACGTTATACTCTACTGTACTATGCAGTGCAATCATGCCATAAGGCAGCACATAACGGGTTTCATTAACCCTTATGTGTCCCAATTTCTGTGGCAGTTTGTAACAATATGTTTGTTAGACTGGTACATTGTGATACATTTTTGAATATGTCTTGACGAGTTTCATTAAAATTTTGAGCAATAGATACATGGTGACGTTAAAAAAACTGATATTTTCACTAGTATCACACTTATAAATACAGTACTACTATAGGCCTGGCTCCATAGCAGTATTATTTCCACCTTCCAGTTATACAATCTTTGTGTGAAACACTTTTTCATTTGGAGCCCCATATGGAGTTATTGTGGGTGGTCAAGATATATGGGACATCATGCATACATTGTAATTTAGAGAATAATCTCCAGGTTGTTAAGATATTGTGGAATACAGGATCAACAGCACCACACTCACCCTCCAGGAAACTTGACAGCAGTATGTAGTAAAAAATCATGCACAATAATCAAGCATGGTTAAGATTGTTTGCAAAGCAATAAAAAAATTAAAAAAAAAAAAAACAAATTTGCCGGGGTGCCCACCATCCCCAGACACAGCAGCGTGCTAGCACATAGGAGTTGCAAGATATACAACCCGAAAATTTTCGCTCATGCTCCAAATTGCAATCAATCACCGAGGGACCCTAACTTCATCTCATTCTTCTACAGTGCCAATTTATGGTTACGTTCGCATCGTAGTCTTATACCCGATCGAACAAGACTATATTCAATTCTATCGATATATTTGTCACGAAGTCGTAGTGTCGGAACGGATCACAGTGCAAATGTTACATCGACATCTCCAGCCTGGTACCCTATAATTCAGTCTGACTTTAAAGATGTATTCTCGTTAAAATCACAGAAAGTGCTTTATGTACTTTCCATTTGTATCACCTTATCCTTCAGGAAGATACTTAAATCTATAAGAATGTGCTGTGTCTGATGAATATGAAGTTGCCTTCTTTATGCCACACGAGCAGAGAAAACTTCCTAATGACCAACGATGGCAGCTTCATACACAGATTCTGCTGCATACCGCCGATTTCTATAAGATGGCATGAATGGTCTCACCAGGAGAAAGGAACTTGAAATGGACAACATTCATTGTTATCCACCACACTTATATCAAATTATTGTGTGGCAACAGTCTTGGTTTGGGGAAATGTTTTGGGGATTCACAAACGTCCAACTACTGCCCAATAATTTTACGGTTATCGAGTGAGACACACATGTTATCAGAATCTATAATACCATAGAGTGTTTGGCCTTTTGTGGCGATTAAATATAAGTTTAAAGCAAATATTTTACAAGTACTGCTTGCGATAATCTGTCAGTTCACCCAGTACCCAACTGTCCATTTCATTTTCAATTATAATACATTCTGCAAATGGCTGTAGATAGCAGAGATTAAAATGTAGACATTTTAAGCTAGTTATTTGATCGTGGTGAGTGTATTTGCCCCCACACTTGCTTTAAAATAATCGTTTTCCACCCTTGACATAAGCACTCTGCCTTACTCGTCTTGGAATCTGAAAGTAGAGTGGAGAAGTGTAAGCGTCTCTTGACATCGGGGTCCTAAAAGCCAATGAGGATGAAGAGGGGTGAGTATGGAGCAGCGCTGAAAAGAAAAGGTGGGGGAAATAGTGTATCCCCGAGCATGATCCCCACGTGCGAAAATCTGGGTGTGACCCACCGGGAATCGACCCTATCTCTGTTCGATTTGTTGGTGGAAAATATAACGTCATTATCTTTCATCACATATAAAAATATTTGTCTTACAACCAGAAACCTGCAGCCATTCTAAGGAATATCACACAGTTAAACTAGAGTCGTATAGTGAGTAGGTTCTACGCCAATCAAATTACTTTAAGAAGTAACAATTCAAAAAGCAATTCTGGTCATATATATGTGTGTGTGTGCGTGCGTGCACGAGCGCGTGGTTGTGGTACAATTAGTGTTTTCAAAACAATTCTACAATTCTAAAAAAAAAAAAAAACTTTTTTATACATACTTTAAAAATTAGGGTACGTTTTAAAAATGTAAAAATTCTTACAAATATTCCAAAAAAAGTATATAATTAATGTGAAATATATCCCATTTGAAATAAATGTAGCAATAGCTGTTCAAAAAATATCTTGCATGTTTAGGAAACAAAATTTAAAACAAAATCCAAATAGTTATAGGAATAATAATAGTTGTAATGCGGATCTGGTAAATATAATTTTATTTAAAAACATATTAAATATATCGAAGCAAAAACATCTCTTTATTTTAGTTTAAATTGTTCAAAATGTTTTTTTACACTATGGAAATACTTTATAATAACTTATGTAAAAGTGAAAAAATTTAAAATCTGAAAGTCAAAAATAATTAATACATTCTTATTAACAAAAAATCCCAAAAAACAACATTCTTTATAATATTGAAACAGTTAAATTGATTTATAATATTTTCATAACTAAATAAACTGAAAACACTCACAGTGAAACTGTAAATATAATTAAATAAATTTATTTCACAAACCTTTTCACAATTTTAGAAATAAAATAATGATAAACATTTTAAATTTTTCCAAAAAAATACCTAACAGTTGCAATGAAATGAAATATATATCAATTAATTGTATACAATATTCACATAAAAGATCGGCACCGAGAAATAATTATCTTTGAAAAGCGAAAATTGGTACTGTGACGATTCTCCCTCAAATTACAGGCATCACAAGGGAAGACACTGAAGAAACCATTCAGTCAAACACCAAGAGGAACACTGCTAGTATGCAGAAAATTTGCACCATACTCGAAACACACTACACCAGTCTCTTTTGAGCGTAATTTCAAATTAAATACTGAATAAGTGGAACCTGTAAAAGGAAACCAACTTTTCCCTTGATAGCAAAATTTATCATTCCATTACGATTAAGAAGTTATTGATATAACTATTGAGACTAATTTCCTATACATGGGTGCAAATAATTTTAATGAAGTTCTTAAAAGTTTAGTTGTTATCTAGGCATTGACGCTTCATTGACATAAATATATTAAGAGATGGGACCAGAAACATATACAAAATTATCAAGACAATTATATACACACATGTACCTTACCCAAAATTCGAACACAAAATATTGTACCATAAGGTAGTGCGAATCCAACTGCATTACGGAGGTAGAATTAGGAGCATCAACTTCGGATGTAATCAATCTAAGGTTTTTAAAGATAGAGTTCGCTAACCTGAAATATTTACAGTATTATCAATTTAAAAATAAGTTTTAAAGCTACTTAAAACATGTAAGTTTACAGGGCTTACCATAGCTCTACTTGTGTGAAGAATTTGGTAAAAATCGGTTGATTGGTTGCCAAGATGTAACAAAAAAATTTAATTTTCTTGTTTGATGTTATCATACAAATCTGATTAAAACAATATTCTCTATATGATGCCTATTAATTGATACTGTCAGCATAAAAAGTTTGGGTGAATTAGGTCAAATTGTGGAATATATATGAAAAAACTTATTTAAATTATTAATATGGCCGCAATAATAAAAATCAGTGTTTGGCCCCACTTAAAACATATAAGTTTGCATGTCCTTAACCACTACTCGTGTGAGAAATTTGGTGTAAATTAGTGAATGATTTTAGAAATGGGGCAAATTGTTTCATTTTTTAATTGTTGCTATTCTACAAAACGGGCCGGCAAAAGAAAGCCTCTGTACGCATTATTGATGCTTCTAATAAATATTGCAAGCATACAAAAATTGGTAGAATTTTGTTGAAATTTCCAGGAGATAAATTTGTGTGCTACAGGAGCATGGTCCAGGGTGGATTTGCGGATCCGACCGACCGTCATCTTGTTTCCAGTGCCATCTTGGGTGTGTTATATATAAGTACACAAAGAGAGAGGTAGGGTCTAGGAAAAATTGACGCACGTGAATCTTTGAATGCCACTGTGCTCAGGTGGTGAACAGGCGAACTATTTACAAAAACATTAATTTGTTTGGAAAATGGTAGAAGTGTGAGGCATTCAGTACTAAATTGCAAGTGAACAACAACCAAGGCCTTTGTGTGATGGATTATCAATGATAATGAAAGGTTAGTTGTTATTAGATAATAAGTAAATCAATTTTACAATGCTACTAGAAGAGAGCACGTTCTGAACTTATAGCTTATGTCGAAAGCCTTGCTAGTCTTTGACTGTAATGCAGTAACTTGACAGAGGTATCCTAGACTGTTACAAATACGAGCTGTTTCTAAATATGGTCCAGTAATTACTGTGAACATGTTATTTGCAGATTCTTTAGATGTCCCTTGATGACAGTATTAAAGGTGCTTGTTTTTTAAATTCCTATTAGTGTTTAAGATAACGTATAAATAACTGTTTCAGGAATGTTTTTTAACACCAGAAAAAGCACAAAGTATACAATAATAGTATCGTTGAAATAAATAAGTAAGAATTTTTTTTATTATCCTCGAAAGGTGCACTTTTTAAATTCCAACATGTACCAAAAATATTCCCAAAAATCCAACTTATGTTGTGGAATTGTTTTGTAACACACAAAATGACTTCCTAACATTTCAAGAATAGGTAACAACACAAAGAAACTCATTTCCTCTATTTCCTCCATACGAGTCCTACGTTTCTGGAGTTTTTTCTATATCTGACCTAACCTAAACAACTATACCTTTGTTGAGTTAATCACTATTTTGGGAGTTACTTACTTAAGATAGATGAGTGAATCATTGATTTGGGTGAAACTAACCCAAGACAGATGGGTGCATTACTGATCAGATGAATCAATGTTTCAGAGTTTAATCCTGATTAAAAGAACATACTCGCATTATTAGAAGCGTGGCAGAAAAGGAAAAGAGATTCTAGTAATTGGAAGCGAAACATAAGCAAGTAACTGTAGAAAAGTGGCCAAGAAAAATGGGCCATGGAAGTAAAATACACCAAAGGAGGACATTAAAACAGTTTACTCATAAATGTAGGCACGAACATAACATATAACTGAAAAAATTTAGGAATATATTCGAAGATTTTTGGGTTTTGGGTTCCTGGAAGCTACAAAATACATTCATAGTGTCTTGTGCGACACTTAAACCACCAACATGGCACAGCAAATCTGCATGAAGGTCATCCACTTAATGGGATAGAGAGTGTGCAAAGAGTTTTTCTTTTTAACTCTAGGCATTTCGAATGAAAAGTTCACAAGGGAAACCGATGAAGCCAGTGAAACTGGAGTGTCTGAGGGATACAAGAAGCTGCAAATGTAGACCTCCGACTCAAGAACATTGTAAAGATTATGCAAGGAAACACGTTGGATTATTTCCCCGATATACGATCCATTATTCAAGACATCAAAACCCCAACAAAAAGTACCTGACACAGCTATTGAACATCTAGAAAATGCACGACTACTACATAGAAGAATGCGAAACAAAACATTAGCAACCAATTAAAGAATGGCAATTTAATTGTATATTTAATTTTTAATTTAACCTTCAGTTTTCATCCTCCACATTCGGACATTTGCAACAAATATTATTTTAAGATGGCCTTGAAATCATCGAAAAGCGATTCTAAAGTCAATAACTGGAGGAAGCAACAGGATTTGCACTATAGATTGACAAAATGCTGTCAAATCAAAGCGACATGAACAATCAATTGCCAAAGAAAGTGAAAATGGCATCATAGTAACAATTGCATTCGATCTGCAGAAGTTTCTACCTAGCCCTGTTCTAACCCGTAACAAATTATATCATATGTAGCAAATATGGAAATACAACTTTTGCATACAGAACTTGGCAACTGACCAAGCGACTATGATTTGTGGGATGAATCCTTTGCCACCCAAGGTTCCCAAGAAGTCTCTGCTTGAATATGTTTTCAAGAGATTGTCCAAATGTTAAAGATCTAGTGGCAGACAGTGACTGCTGTGAGGGACAGAACAGGAAGGATAACATAGATAAATTTTGGATATACGTTAAGGAAAGTATTCTGGATAGAGCTGACCATACATTTCTGGAACCAGGTCATACTTAATTATTAACAATTTTCAACATATTAAAATTATCAATTTTCGTTTATATATTATCTTAGCAATCCCTTAATATTGATGTGTGCTGTTCCCAAGTATTTTAATACAAACGATTACGACTCATTAGACATAGTATTCCTACTACACCCGAGAGAGAGTCTTACCCTGCCAAACTAGTATGCGGATGTTTTGGATCGCCACAACCCTGGATGATGCTTCCAAACACGTGAAAAGGAAGGTTGCGCAAGCCAGCGAGTATACCGCCCTCCCCTCCCCGTCCCAGAGAGCTGACAAGCCATCAGCCAACTCAGGGCATCGCCGAATGTCACCGAATTCACACGAAGCCGAGAGCCAGACAGAGGGTAGTTACCCCACCCCTGCATCGCACTAGAGGGAAGTCTTGAGGCGACGTCACACCTCCCACAGAAGCCCGGCGCTGCACCTGTCCTTCGGACTATAAAAGACCATGCGCGACTGTATTGAAAACCCTGCTTTAACCGCAATGCATGCAACCATTTTATTAATCAAACCCGACCTAAAGCGTAATGGGCTTGCCCCGAGACGCATCCCATTCTCCAACCATATAAGCTACTAACATGCATGCCAGAGGGCACACAGAACTGTGAAGGTGCTCATGTTGGCCTAGTGGGATGTGGGGGCTTGCAAAATAAATAAATAAAAATTTAAAATATTAGACTCTTCCTGATTATTGAGCTAGCTCCACCACTTCGGGTGCTGGGGCTTGAGACGAGTCACCAAGTCTTCAGCGGCCACCAGAGGCTGCTCCCATTGACGACAACAGTCTTCGGCAGCCACCAGAACCTGTTACCATTGCCATCACCAGAAGCTCTTCTGCAGCTGCAATTACCAGAGGCTTTATTGGTGACAACTACCACCATCTACAAGAGGCTTCATTGCCGACAGTCTTCATGTACCAGAAGTTCTTCGACTTCTACTACAAAACACCCTTCGCCACTGGATCCTCCTGGAACAGCAGCCACCTCTACTTGCCAGTAGAGTCAACTACACTGCCTTTCTATTAGAACGGTGGATCCCTTTTCTTAATTGACTCGTCAAGACGTCTCGAAGTATAGTAAGCTGTGCTAATTATTCTCAATAACCATTTGTTTACTTGCATAGCCTAAAATTGTGTCACCTACACCTGGCCAGTGTAGGATACATCCATCCACACCATCTGCTTGGTTAGGAGATAGCAAGTGTCACTGTATTTATTAAGCACATAATAAATACAACTTTGTTCCTTTACTAAGCGTATTCTTTCTAGACAGTTTTTCACCATGTCCACTAGGAACCATACGTGTTGTGAGCTGCCTGCATAGACAAGGGTTTTTGAAGATATTTGTACGATCTAGAGTAGGAGTGCGGATCCCCATCAGAATTCCACACATCAAAAACATGCACCATTCGATCCCCACCTGTTATAGACCTCTGGGGATAGAATGGCAGAGCCACCGCCACTAGAAACTCATCCAGCCAGGGAGAGACAGTATTCCTGAGTTGTATCCATACCAGAGCACCTTGATGCTGGTGGGGGTATTTGCTCGAGGGTTATGGCCTGGCCTTGGTTGCGACCTACACCCAGTACTGGAAGTAAGGCGGCCCATACAGCTTAATGCATCAAGTTGGCCCTCCAGTGGCGGGGAGCTTTCTGGAGCACCGAACTCGTGCCAGCAGCTACTGCTGGAAATACACTGAAGTAGGGATCTCTCTCATGTCCACACTACACAGCATCTATTGTTCTGTGGTAGTACATCCTCTATGCCTTTTCGAGAAAGGCACGGCTCAAGGGGGGAGGAGCGAAGGACAGCTTACAACAATGCCAAGCGACAGTATGTACTAGTCCCTCCTACTTTGAGTAGGCAAGCTGAACGGAACAGCGCTGCCTTAACCTGTTTATTAGAGAAGTCTGCCTCTCCTGTATATGCTTATAATTATTTCCTTTTACACATATGCATTCTCAAGGAATACCATCCCATTGTACAAGGCTTAATACAAGGTACAGAGGTGATGAACGGGGAAGCTAACCCTAGGTTTTGGAGTTCGGAGTCAGCCACTTGGAACATATGATACTGTATTGGACAGCACTGTATCAAAACCCTGCAGCCAGCTATCTGCACATTCAATTCCAGCCAGCCGATACCAGCAGCATCATCTTCGGCCGAAGATAAGGTGAGTAAGCCAGATATCCCCGACAACTCCCGCTAGTCGATTAACTCAGTAATCAATCCACAGTGGGAATTAACGCAAGTAAGTTAGTTTCGCATTAACCAATTGCCATACCAACAGTGCAGAACTTTATTCCGAATCGTCAGCCGACGTGTTGAGTCAGAGTAGCATGCGCTAAACGTAAACTAAGCTAGTAAACCTGTACCGCCGCATGTTTGGTCTCATGCAAATCATAACCCACGGTGACCGTTTCAACTACTACTTTACCCAGCATGCATATATATATATATATATATATATATATATATATATATATATATATACGGCTGCACATTGGCAACTTGAATCAGTTCGCTAAACATGTCGGAGGGGGGGGGGGGGGTTGACACAGCTTTCTCAGCATCGATGCAATGCATTATTTGAATTACCTAGCATTGGTGACAACAACTCAGCTATACAGCTACAGAAGAAAGAGCCAAGTAAAACCAAGAACGATGATGCATTGATGAACACAGTTGATGGGTTGCCACCAATGATTATGGAAGTTCCCAGATCTCTACCACCGCTGCTTGCAGATACTTAGTCACTCCTTGGAATCAGCCCGATACATTGGAACGAATATACGTTCGACTCGTAGCCATCGCTCGTTCTAGTAGATATGTTCGACGACAGTGAAGGGCTGACAGCCCCAGTTATTATGGAAAAAGTCCACACTTTAATGGAAGAGACAGTTGCATCCCATCGCGCAATGTGCTGGGTGTGGTCCTCGACATTTCCCTTGATCGGGATGAAATACGAAAGTTGCGAGAGGATGTTGGTTAACTATGTAACCAAACAATAATGAAAACGCACATGCTTTTGAAATGTTTGTCAATAAATATTCTTTTTCAAAAGAAATATGATATTCTCTTTAATTATCTGTAAACCTATTATAACTTTTTTCCTAAATGGCCTCAGATGCAAGAGTCCTCGTACACGATGGAAATATGCATTAACACATACTATTTATGCATTAATGTCACTGTATGTATGAAAAAATTATATAAATGGTCTGGTGATGGAGGTGGTTCTTGTTTCGCTAAGTGTGTATCCGAGCAGGATTTGTGCTACCTTAAAAAACAAGCTATTTTACCCCCAAATCAACCAAATTTCTCGCCTTGCAAGCAAAATGTTCATGTTTTCTAGAAATAGCAATTTTGCAAACGAGCAAGCAAATTTAAGATAACACCAAGCAAAATAAGCAAAAATAAAATGAAAATATTAAATAATATAATTGATAGAACTTATAGATTTTTTCAGAAAAAGAAAAACACCAATAAGACATTTAAAGTCTAAAACTTTAGAAATATCTGAAACATTGTCATTACTGATTCCATTATCCCAACCATTACAGCAATCCAAATCATAAACATCGTCTTTAAAATTAGAAATTTTATCTGATCTTAGATTGTTATCGATTTTTAAAACAATTTTAAATGAACAAGATCCAATTCTTTATTAATGGAAGTTGCTGTTTTTATAATTTCATATCCAATATCCCAAAGTTCTAAAAGACCTATAATTTGATTCATTTATAATGTTAAAAAATTTATACATTATATAAAAATGTGATACGAGAAAATTATAATTATAATTTTTATTTTTTATTTGATCAAAAATTCGTAAAACTTTTAAATGCGAACACTCAACTATGAGTCTGAAAATGTGTATTAAAATATCGAAAAAATTAATTGTTTCTGTAAAATTGTTTATATTACCATTTTGATAAAACTAAAATTTTATATATCTTCAGTGATATTTTCTTTCAAATATTCATAAGTTTAATTTCGTTGGCTAATTACAACATTACGAATTGTATCAGCCTCAGCAGCTTTTTTAAAATATACACTAATATTTTTATTTGTTTTATATTTAACTACTGCCTTTTTCTATGTAGGCAGTCAATAACATATAAAGGTCTTCGTCCCCAAAATGAATAATAATTGATATCGCCAAGATAGATTGTAGTTGGTTTACAATAAAGTTCATTATTCTGTATATAGTATCTTATTTTGTTCTAGAATTTTCAAAATAATTAAAAGTCATACACATTTTAAGACAAACATCATTTTCAATATCTAGATTCCAATTGTCTTTTGGAAAAGTTTCATTTCTTCCATTTTTAACAAAACTATTTCTCACATTACAATGATCAAACATTGAAGCATTCACATATTGCTCAGCGAAATTTTTTCTATTAGTTTGGAAATGCACAATTACAAAACCAGGCATGTCAAATTTCAAATTATTAAACTGATAGTTTATATCTTAGTTAAAAACAGTTGCCCCAGCAGGTACTTCTTTTTATAAAAATTGCCAATACTCAAAACCAATATGAATTTAAGGATTTGTATATATTTTTCCTTTAATTGCGACTGATGTGTTCGACTCGTAGTAAACAATTGGCCACAAATTTTTTCTCAGTTTTCAATAACAATTTTACCTGGATCAGCATAAGTTTTATCAACTGAACCATCTGCTTTTTTAGTTTCATAAACAAACAAACAATTGTTTTCAGACGAATTTCTAAAAAAAAAAAGTGATTTTATAACTACCTTTCGAGTAAACTTCATTATTATCGCGAATAAAGCCAAACAAATATCTTAATGGATGCAATATTTAATTTATTCTATCACTTCGAACAGATTTTACTCGAAATTTCTTATCAACATCAGCAGACTCCAGATAATTTCGTTCACTTGGTGATCTTAGCAAAATATTCATCATTGTGGAAGTCATTCCTGGATTATCAACAACCTCAATAATATGTCCATGTTTTGAAATTTCTACTCAAAAAAACTGAAATGGAAAAAAAATAGAACAAACATCAATATTATCTAATTTTTTGCATTTTGCCTTATCTCCAGATTATCTTTTTTTAGTAGGCGATGTTCTTCCAAAACATAAGCATCATTTGGAAAAGAAAAGTCATCTCCTATGGGAATATTAAACTCCATTCTATTATTGTAAATATTCAAATTCCCCCTCGTTTGAACAGTTGGGGGAAAAGTTTGTCTCTCAAAACTCTCAATGCTTTTATAAATCATTGATAAGTTAAAATTATATCAATGAAGGATTCAGAAGGAGCTTATCGAGTGAAATTGCTCATCGAGAAGTACATAAATTATAATAATAGCCATGAGGTAAAATATGAAAAAAAAAAAAACAAGAAAAAAGATCTGCCATTAAGTAGGGAATTCCAAAATATTGCCCAAAAAATTAGAACAAGTAAATTAAGAAAATACGAATTTACTAACAGCACTAGTACCTGTTGCTGCAAAAAATATAGATTATCCACCAACACCAGAATAAACATCATTTGAAAAAGAATTATTCCCAAAATCACCAATGGATGTTACTCCATTAAAAAATTTGCCACCTATAGGAGGTGTTTCTACTATAAATCTTGGTATATATATTTCTAAAAATATTAATGTTATTAATGATACATTTGGTTTACTAGGAGATGGGGCAAGTTTTTAAGATTGGAGATACAAAATTAAAAATAGATGGCGATTTACTATATGTCAAAGATTAAAATATGAATTAAAAATAGGCGTTAATAATTTGTTAACAAAAAGAAAAAAATATGATCTTGTAGATACATCCTTTGGTGAAGAAAAATTTACTAATGAGGGCTATAAAATTATGCAGAAATTGTTTTATTAACAAATGCAGCATATCAAAATTATGATCCAACTATGAGCATAGCTTCGAGTATAGGTTGGCAGTATAATCAAATAATTAAACCAATTTATCACGAATATATAAAAAATTCTCCTAAATCTGGTGAGGGTATAAACAAATACAACAGTTTGCCAAAATAACATATTTGGATGCACGATTTTTGAAAATTGATCGATGGATAGTTGATTATTCATAGTGAAGAAAATGCTGGAAATAACAATTATTACAATGAAAAAGGAAGTATAGAGAATATGTTAAACAACACATTTTCTGATTTTGTTGTTAATAATCCGAAAGAAATTCTATATCTAATACGAGTTTTAGATGTAATTTCACACACATTTTGTAATTCTGAACACCATGTAAAAGGTGTGATAAATTGGGCATGAAACTATTAAAATTTGCCTGATATAAGTTTGCCAGGTTATAATTATTGTGGACCATTTACAAAACTAAATGAAAGATTAGAAAGAGGCGACTCAAGAATAAATAAATTAGACGAAGCTTGTAAATTTCATGATATTGCATATAGAGATCATAAAGATTTAGAATCTACCCATGAAGCAGATGAAATTTTACAAAAAGAAGCAAAAGAAATCGTGTTAAATAAAAATACTCCGATTGGTAAAAAAATTACTTCTGCAGCTGTTGCCTCAACTATGTTTGCAAAAAGATAATTAGGTTGGGGAATTGAAATGTTTTGTTGAATATATATATTTATACTTATAAATTAAGATAAAAAGCTTAACTTTCGATATACCTATTGATCAGTTAAGAGATTTGGGTATAGATCAATTTTTAACAAAAGATCAACTTGAGCAAAAAAATTAAAAAATTAAAAGTAGGCCAAAGTTTCTTGCTGGCCTGGCCATTATCAATACTAAAAAAAAATACTTTAAAAAAAACCGCAATGTTTACATCATGGAGGAATTATTCTTATCATAGTTGCTGCTTTAACTGGCCTTAGTGCTTTAGCAGGAATATATATATATATATAACTTAGTAAAGATGACGTCTTGGCACTTCAGCTGCCTAACACATGGTGTTTGAAGTGCAAGAAAGTCACTAAAAAGGATACTATAAAAATGAGAATACAACAAACTGTCGATTAGTCCAGAAAAGGATGATCTTTGTGCAATTCTAAAAAATCAACATTCTTAAAAAAAAAATTGCTCAATGTGAGAAAAGGAATAATTAATGAATTATATAAACCTGAGCGA
Source organism: Dryococelus australis (assembly GCA_029891345.1). Taxonomy (NCBI): domain Eukaryota; kingdom Metazoa; phylum Arthropoda; class Insecta; order Phasmatodea; family Phasmatidae; genus Dryococelus; species Dryococelus australis. Next base: position 110,226,582 of record CM057009.1, read on the forward strand.
AAACATTTTCCAAGAAGAAAAGTTATATCATTTGGCATTGATGATTTGTGGCAAATTGATCTGGAAATTAATAATGGAAATTTAAAATGTATATCTCACATAAATATGTTATGACAATTATTGATGTTTTTCAAAGTTTGCATTTACATTACCAATCAAAGATAAAACAGCAAAAAAGGTAGGAAATGCTTTGAAAAATATATTGATGAAAAGAAAACCGATAATTTCAAAAGCGATAATGGCTCAGAATCTTATAATGAAATATTTAAAGATCTTATGGAAAAGCATTGCATAAATCATTTTCCTTCATTTTCTGAATTAAAAACTAGTGTTGTTGAAATATTTAATCGAACTTTATAAATATAATGTTGAAAAAATTTGCTTTGAATGGCAACTACAAGTGGACAAATATATTGCATGTATTAGTGAAAGACTACAACAACACAAAGCACAGCACTTATGGTATATAGCCAATTGAAGTTAGTAAAAAAAAAGGGACACAGATTTATCGTAAACAAGTTGTGTGTTTACTAAACCAAAATATAAGTTGGAAATGTTCGTGTGTGCAAACTGAAATAAAAAAAATTGAAAAAAATTATACCGCTAATTTGTCAACAGAATTGTTTACTATTTGTAAAATTTTAAATTTTGATATACCAACTTACAAATCAAGAGGTATTAATTAAGAGGAAATAATAGGTAGTATTTATTAAATACAAAATTATGAAAGGCGATAAACTGTATGTAAAGTGGTTGGGTTTTGATAATTCTCACAACTCTTGGATTAATAACATATATAGTGTAAATTTAGATTCATTTTATTAGGTTTAGATTTTTAGGCAGATGCTTAGATACCCTGAAGTATCAATATGAATAAAACATAAAATTAATTATATGTATTTGTAATTTGTGTATCGTTATAATTAACTGGTGTTTTAGTATCCTTCCATTTTAATAATTCTTTTGTTTCACTCCTAGATTTTGCATTACCTGTGTTGCCTAAGTCTAATCTTTTTAATAAACTTTTGCGCGGTATTTTGAAATTGTTTTCAGCAATGAAGTCATGTAATACTTTAAATAATTTTGTTTATAAATTAGATGATAATTCATCATCATTACCTAAAGACACTGGCTCTAGAATAATTGTTTTCAAAGTCTACATCTCAGCTAAATGATTTTGGATTAAATTATTGATGTTATCAAAATGTTTATTCATGTCTTTAATTACTGATTCTACAAGTTCAAGCAAATAAGTGTAGTGCAAAACAAATATTGCCTTGTTCTCTTTATCACGAAACTCGTCGCGTAATTCGTGAATTAACTTTTCTATTTTATTTATATCGTAAACTTTCTATTGGAAACAAATGCAAAATTTATCTTGTTCATTGTTCGAAGAATTGAAATTTGTATTTCTGGTTATTAGATTATCAGTTTTACCAACTTTAAAATCGTTTATTATGGCATATCGCCTATATGTTACAATGTGAATATAGCCATTTTTTTCTGCTTAATTTTGTCTATAAAATTTTTCATATTCATGTTAAAATGTTCAAGTTATTTTTCTAATGCGAGTTGTTCAGATATATTTTCTATAATTTTTATCTGCTGGTCTTTTAACTCAATTGGTTTTTTTTTTATTATTTCAAATAGCCATATTCTCTAATTGATGGAAGAACTTCTTCAAATACCCATGTTTTATAATCTGTAGCAATTTCAGTATGTGAGTAGAAAATAAGTTCATATAAACCAAGTTAATTTATTTAAAGTGCTTTACCACTATGATAATAGAGTTGTGATGCCATTTGGGTCCCAACCAACTCTGATAAAATAACTTTATATTTTGGCAGGACAGAATTTTGAAAAGGTGTTTTTGTGTTCGAATACTTAAATATTTCAGCAACATCTTATCCACAAAACCAGGGCTCATTTTTATCGTGTAACACAAGCTTAACTTTTTTACTGTTAGAAGTTAAATTATTTAAATTAAATATTGTAATATGTTTATTGCTATCTTCTAGTTGTAGGTTCTCTAGTTGTTTTTTTAGTGATTCGGCTACCTTGTATACGGAGAAATATGGTTTTTATATGTTTTCTGTTTTATAAATAAAACGAAAAATTGAAGAAAATGATTTGATAAAATATAGCCCAAATTCAACAAAAAATATATAATTTTTTTGATATTATGCCTGGTCCTAAATATTTAGGACCTGGAATATCATGTAAGAAATTTCTGAAACACCATATTAATGTAAAGATATGTGTCCACGAATCATGGATACTGGATTCATTGATAAATTCTTAGTCAATTTGACGAATATTATTACTATAATTAGTTAATTGTTGTTGAGTATAGCTATTTCTGTCAATGTTAAGATAGTTGAGAAAACACTATATGTTGCCATTCATGGTTTCTTTCATTATTTGATATAAATTGACAGAATTTGGAATATATTCAAATCTCAATAATATTTCACAATTTTGATGAATATTTTCGATTCTTTGCAACTGTTTTCGAAGATTTCTTCTTTGAGTTATAGTCACATTTTAAATCATATTTATAATCATTATCGAGCAATTCTAGAAGAATAAAAGTTGTATTTAAAATTGAATCTTGTGTCTGCGATTGAACAAACAGGACTAACTCGCCTGATGATCACTGAAATATAAAAAAATTATTGAATTTGGTCGGTCGAATCCGTAACTAGTTTCTTATCGAAAATGGCCTATGATAATTTTCTTGTCTCCCAAAGTTTTAGTTCAAACATTTTTATTGTGAAAATATATACAATTCTCCATCAATAATTAAAAATATTTTTATATGGTCATCTTTGCATAAATCAAATGGTTCATCATCATTAAAATAGTTTTGTTGTGGTGGCCCATTAAAGTTTTGAATATTTTGAATTCCGTTGGCCAATTTCATGGATCAAACCGATAGTAATTGAATTTTATTTTTAGGAGAGTTTTTACCATAATTATACCAAAATTCGTGCTTATTGGTGTAAATCTCAACGAGGCTATAGTGTTTATTTGGAAAATATGCATGAGCTATTGCACTACCAAATGGATATAATGTATAAGGACAAACTCTACGCAATCTATGATTATTATGTACTCCTTGTTTATATGATATAAGTATATCTGGAGAATTCGTATTGTAAACAAATTTCAAATTTGTGTGTTTTTGTCAAATGTTAAAGCCACTTTTGCTAAATTTGTAATTGATTTATTTGCATATGCAAAATTCCGTTTTAATGAGTTTTTAATCAATTTTGCTGTCGATGAAAGGTCCACAATTATTTCATCTTTAACACCACATTTTGGATTGTTGATTAAATCAAGTGTTTCTTCATTTAGTTTACCATCAAATGAAGAGAGGTTGTAATATTCTTGAAATATTCTTTCAAAATTTTTGTACTTTTCAGTATCAATTTTTGAAAACGAATTTGCATCACCGTCTAGATATCTATATTTATTTAGAAAGGTTAAAAAAAAATTTTGCCTATTCTCTTTTTTTGGGTAGTGCAAAAATTATATTTGTAATAGCAAGAATAATTATATTAATCTTCATTCATATACTTAAAATTTTTTAAATATTATAAACATTTTAATATTATTTCCATACTTACCATCCATAATTTTTCTATTCATTTCCATTGTAATAAAACCATAATATTCATCCCAATATTTCGCAAAACTTTCTTTAAATATTTCATAAGGTATATATCCACCAACAAAATTCATAATAAATATGCTTTAAGTTAGTATTAACTTGTCTAAATATACACAAAAAAATTTCTATTGTCACTTGCCAATTGTTTAGGCACTCTGGACTAAGTTTGAGCCGAATGAAAACATCAACTTTTTTATGTCTTTCTCGAGTCAAATATTCACGAATTATATCTTGATTATCTAAAATAACATCATCAAATACAATTAGATAATTGTTTTTACATTGATCAAAAGGATTCATTTCCTCAGTGTTATTTTTAAAATGTGTCATTTGTTCATTAATTTTTTTCGGATATCATTTCAAAATCATCCTGTAATTAAATATATTTCGGTTGATTCAAACTTTAAGAGCAAACAAGTAATTTATTGAAATTATACCATCCCATATTATAAATAAAAGTTATCATCAAATTAGTTTTTTCACCATACTTAGGCCTACAATTATAGCTCTTCTATTATCAGGCAAAAGTTTGCCATTTTCTTATTCTTAGAAGGCTTTTCACAAATTAAAACACCAACACCCCAGTCAACTTTCTACAGAATATTCTTCTTTGGCTCCTGCTTTTTCAATTAATTACAAATTTTTTTTTTTTTGTAATAAATGGACAATACGACTTTGTCTCGACAGCCTGTGCTGTCAAATAAAGTTTTAAAGTTAACAAACAATTGTTTTATTCTTAAGAAGAAACTTCATATCATATAATTCATTAAGATAAATTGATAACATTAATTCGTTTTCATTCAAAATTTTTAGCACCAAATATAGACAATAATACTATAACTACAATTGAAAAAATGAGTGATGTCATGATAAAAATGAAGTTTTAACTATTCCCAAAGGCCAATACAATATCGAATTGTTAAAAGATACTATACAATAACAACAGACAATGTGAAAAATAGAATATCTATATAATCATAGTTTGATATTAAACTTAATGATCACTTATCTGATGATCTTGGCTTTGAAAGAAATATGACTATTGGAAAAACATAAAAATTGTTTAAGCATTAAATTGCCTAATTTTAATCCATATAGAAGAATAAATGTTCATTTTAACTTGGAGTGTGCCATCTTCATAAAATATGATGATTATTATCATTTAGAGAAAAAATATAATATTTAGTTTTCCACCAAAAACTATGTTTGGTTTTCGAGATTACATTAGCTATGAGCCCCTATATCAAATTTTTATAGAATAAATAATGAACATTTTAATTATATTGTTTTTAGAAATTAGAGACAAAAATTGAAATATAATTGATACTGGTGGTTTTGATATCAATGTTGTTTTGGAACGGACTCAATACAATTTTATTAACTTCGACTGTATATATTTTGTGTTTCTCACTCCTTATCAAATTCATTGTTCTATATTGAATTTTATTATTAAACAAACAATACTTATTGTCTTCGAATGTAATTCTCTTAACAACACATTTTTTCACGCCTTTAGAATTTTTGTTTTCTCTATCACCATCTTTATATACATACATTTTTGCTCGTAAACCAACAAATTCTTTCATTATTTTACCATTACATTCATATTTCATTTTTCCTAAAACTTTTTTATTTATTTAAAGCATGTTATGAATATTGCTCTTTGGATAATCAATTGTTTAAAAGTTTTCTATCAACGAACTCATATCTTTGTAATAATCGTATGTTTTTATGCTGTAATTATATGAATCGGAATATTGATAGCATAGTTTTATTTCATTATATTTTTGCTTCACTATATAATGTAAATCATACATCAATACTTTTAAAATATCCAAAATTGACATGACCACATAAATTGTTTTATTAAATTTTACATTTGTTTCATTCATTCGTATAGCTGCAAGATTTTCATTGAATGTAGTACCTCTTTTGAAATTTGGTTTTGCTGCTAATTTTTCACATTTTTAACATCTGATTCCAGTTTTATATCAACTCTTTTTCTAATATTTTCCATAGATATACCAAAAAATTGAATTATTCATGAGCTTACAAACATTTTTTTCGAAATCATATTTGGCATTTGTTCTCATCTCTATATTCAAATCAATATTTCTTCAACCAATCATACTGATCAAATGTTAATATTCTATGTATTTGAGTGAGTTTTAATCAATTATTTAGACAGTGTTTCAAGTTGCGATAGTGAATTACATACTTTTGTTTGTTATATAAAGTTGATAATAATTTAGATTGATTAGTTCCACGAACTGCCTTATTTTCTGAACAAAAAAGGTAGATCATTACGTAAATTATGTAGTTCTTGTGGATATTATAAATCAACTTGTAATATATACTCATACTCAGAATCATTCTCCAAATCTAATATTTCTTCACTCCAGAACTCTAAATCATTTCATGTGTAATAAACCATTTCAAAACCACCATATGGTATATGTTGCGACAAATCCCCAACCATAGTGCTTATTTGCATCGAGATATGCTAAATAATTTTAGTCTTGATTAGAGTTAAAATCTTCCGAATATTTGTTATTAGCTTTAATATATCACTTACAACATTGTGATATTCAACCTCTAATTCCTTTTTCAATAATTAAAATCATATCATAGTTATGTAATAAATCTAGGGATTCTTTAGTCATTTTTAACATTGCGTCCAACGATAAACCTGATATTTAAAAATACCATGCAGGGTCTAATTCAAATTAATTCATACATGTGTTCCTAAAATTTTCGAATATATCTGCTAACAATAATACATCACTTTTTAAACATAAATCATGGTATTCGCCAAGAATTTTTTTTATTAAATTGGTTCCATACAAATTTGGCATGTTCATAATCTTCATTAGATATACAATTTTCTTCTAATTTGTTATAAAATTCACTCTTTGATGGAAGTTCAGTTTCTTCAGATTTCTTCCAACTATCCATATAAACATATGGATAAACACCTTTTCTAATATCTAAATCAACTTGATCTTCTGAAAAATGTTTTTTGTGTGTGTTTCGTTTGATATTTACTTACATTAGATGATAATTCATTAAAACTTCTGGCCCTAAATTTAAATGTGTCTATAAATTTAATTTTTAAATTTTCTGTTTTTTTTTTTCTCAAAAGTTATAAACTTTTCTTCATTACTTGCTATTCAATATATATTTTGTCATTATATCCTAACTCTTTAATGAATATACGTGCATCATAACCAGGTAAATTAAGAAAATTAATTAGAACAAAATTTGGTATTTTTAATTTTAGATTACAATTATTACATACTGGATTAATGATTTTTCCACTTATGTGATCATGATGATGTACATTTTCATTTTCCTCCATATATTTACATTCGCATGCAGTACATCTTTTTGATTACCTGTATAATATTTTTTCTTAATTTGTTAGTGGGCACATTGGCTCAATTTGTGAATATATTTCACCAGTCTCACGTACTTCTCTTTTTATTGATTGCATAAATATTTTATGAGTATCTTGGCGACGATACAGAACTGGCGGCTTATACTCACCATGAGCAGATACAATATAATAGCAAAAACCAGATGCTTCATGTAATTGGTATTTTACTGTATATAAATTGTAGTTTAATTTTAAATCAATGTTATTTATTTGATCATTAGTATGTTAAAAATTTGTTAAAATTATGTTAAAAGTATTGTTATATTTCATTAGTGTAGTCGGTATTTTTGACAACTCACAGTTTATTTGTATTCTTGTATTTTTATTTTGACGAATCATACTCATTATGTAGGTATTGAGGTTTGTGACCGTAAATAAATCACTTATGATGGTCCCTAACCTCCTCCACAGAATAAAAATCTTCATCCATATAGAATTGTTTACCTTTGTATGTAAATAGTTGTCTAATATCATGATATGAACTTATATTACTAGGCAGTTTATTGGTAAATGTTAAGAATAGCGGTTGTTTAGAGAAAAAAACCAGTGGTGTAATTCCACTCTACTAAATACACAGAACACAAATTTACTAGGGGTATAAAGATATTCATACAAACCACAAAAACGATAGTGGAGAGGGCTATGGAGATCAGGGAAATTGCAGAATAAAGCATGTGAAAAACATTTAATCTTTCTTAATCTTTATAAATTCAGGTAGTTCAATATATGATGAACCTTTAAATGGATAATACCTATTTATTACAAATTGTATTCAAATTACTCTATCTAATGTCCATCCTGAACTTCTTCTTTGAAATTCATATAACTGTGTAAGTAATTCCTCAATTATAATTTTATAAATCTTAATAATTTCTCCTTTGTTTAATATTGCGTGATTATTTTACTGAAATGTAAATAATTCTACTTGAATATTTTCCTGCTTGCGACAGTTGGTATATAATTTAATACTAGTTTTCACCCCTCTAAAGTTCCTAAGATGATCGCGCATTGTCTCAAAAATCTTATTTTCATTTAAACTAAAAATTGATTAGGCTGTACTAAATTTAGGGAATTTTTAATATTATATGTTGATATCCTACTTTTAAAAGATGTATTAACTGTGTACTTGTTATTGGTTATTCTATTTCTTTGCTAACAAACACATTAGTAGAATAGGGAAATATTTCTTTTAATTCGTTTTTATCTTGTTTATGTAATTCATTGATATTGGTATCAGCTAAAGGTAAATTTGTAAAATTATTCTTTGTTATCCATTGTGTTACTCGCTTACTTTTATCTCTACGTTGTATGAAAACATTAGTAGAAAATGGGAAAATTGCTTTCGATGGTTTTTTAGCTATTCTATATTTTATAGTGTAATTTGAAAGGGACAATTTTTATTAAAGTTTCATTTTCTTTGTTGATTTATAATAAATGATATAATAGCTGGAATTAAATCAGCTTTCCATAGCCTGTACCAATATTAAATTTTTAAATCTCTGCCTATAATTCTCAACTCTCTCAATCTCTTCTCTTCTCTGCGATATTGCGCGAGGTAATTTTTATTGTCTATTTATAAGAAAAGACATTTATGAAGACTGCAAAAATTGGGGTAGAAATATAAGTGTGTAAAATCGAAATATGTGCTTAAATAATTGATAACAATGAAATAGTTTTAAACTATTTAACTTCTTCTTATGAGAATATTTCTCATTATAGCATTTAATACATATTGTTGTATGTTTGTCCTTAGTAGTTTTAAGACGAGAAAATGAAATTATAAATTTATTCTCTTTACATACTGTACATGTTTTTGTTGAATAATTATCACATTGAATTTAATTTAGAATATCTTCTATTGCATTGTGTAATTTATTATTTTTATACTTTTCGAGGTATCCATTACAAATATATTTTCCACATTCGCATAGTATTTTCTCATTTTTTAACATATAGCGACTTCTATCATACTCACTAAAGCATTTTTTTTTTTTTTGCATTTTGTTGCATGTTTGTATATAGTAGCTTTGTGGAGATAAATGAATCGATAGATTTATTCACTTTAGATATTGTACATGGTTTTGTTGAATAATCGGCATGTCGAATTTCATTTGTATTGTGTAGTTTAGTATTTTTATTTCTTTAGAGAGTTAGTTTAGAAACATATTTTCCACATTCGCATAGTAATTTCTCTTTTTTAAAACTCATATTGATTTTGATATATTCAGCATAACAGTTTTTACAAGTATTAATATGCTTGTCTTTTGTGTATTTATGCTTGTGAAAACTTTCTATATTTAATAGTTCGCTGCATTTTTTACATTGCTTTTCTTGATTTTCCATTTTATTTTATAGTAAAAATATTTTATTGAGAGAGTGAAAAAAAATTTCTTTAATAATTTGTTTCTATGTAAATAACACAAAAAGGGGAATCTCTGCTAAACAAGTTGAATAATTCGCTCGAATTTACCAAACTACAAGATCTAGAAACAAATAAATGTTTTACTGCTAAAGATTTTAAAATTGACGAGTCTAAGTTTGGCAAAAAAAATTAATTGTATTCTAGGTTGTGAACTTAAAATGTCGTTGCCAGAGCGCTATGCTGATAAAAATTCTTTGAAACTAATAAATGAGAAGCAGGTTTTTATAATGTATAAAGGCTTTAAAATATTTAAAAAAAATGGAACATTTGTCCATGATCTAGAATATATATAATCTAGAATAGATCTAGAATAGAATAGATCTAGAATTATATAAATTCTATCAATTATATTTTTTAATATTTTCAGTCGATTTTGTCTTAAATTTGCTTTATTTAGATTGCTTGTTTGCAAATTACTATTTCGAGAAAACGTCCAAATTTGTTTAAAAATCGAGAAATTTGTTTGATTTTGGGGTAAAATAGCTTGTTTTTTAAGGTAGCACAACTCCTGCTCTGACATTTTCTAAAAGTGGTAAATTTACTTGATTTTTGTGTACAAATACTTGATTTTGGAGTAAATTTGCTTGTTTTTTAGATTTAAAAGAAAATTTTACCTTACATGTAAGGAAATTGCACCTCAATTTTTTTAACAGTGAAATGAGTTTATGTCTTATCTAAGTTTATGCATGTGTAGATATTGCCAGTATAAAAATTAAGTTATAATCATTTGCATACATAGATACATAAATATAACTTACAAAGAAAAATAATTATACATCCGCCATTCTGAAAATAAGTGCACTGCCTAATTAAAATATATAAATTCGTAAAGACTATTACAACTTCTTCGCCGTATTTGGTAGTAATCGGTTGATTGTTTCCTGAGACAAGCCGTAAAAACTTCATTTTTCTATTTCGGGCTCCCTTACAAAATGGCAGAAAAATTAGACTCTGTATAGACACATTTTATGGTACTAATAAATGCTGCCATAATACAAAGTTAAGTTGAAATTTGTTTCGTAGTCTCGTAGAAATAACTCAATAGACTTAAAAATGTACATTGCCATCCTTTTGAAAATAATTGCTTGACCTATAGGTACAAAACATAAGAATTTACAGACCTGGAGTAGCGCTAATTGTTAGACAAATCTGGTAGGAATCTGTTGGTTTTTTTCCGGAGGTATGACATAAAAGTTTATTTCATGTGAAGGTATCGTACAAAATGGCGTACAAAAGAAACTTTGAGTAAACACATTTAATATTTGTATTATATACTGCCCGCATGCAAAGTTAACTGGAAGTTAACGACGTTTTAGCATAGTAAGCTAAATGCTTGTGTGGTCGCCATTAAAAAAATAAGTGTCTGGCGCACTTAAAACATACTCGTTTACATCACCTCCCGGAGAACTACCTGTGTGCCACATTTGGTAGGAATCAGTCAAACTATTCCCGAGATATTACGTAAAAATGTTATATGTATTCATGTGGCGCTATCTAAAAAAATGGTTCCGAAATATGACACAACATTCTAAATATATAATGACTGCCATTTATAAAGTAAGCGCCTTGTGTTGGAAAGTTTACAAGTCGGATGACATTTATAAGTACTATTGGCAAACATCGTCACAATATGTACGGAGATTGATAAATTTTAGTTCACGAGTTCAACAGTTTTTATAGGGAAACACATATAGGCACACGTACCGGAAAGTAATTCTCATAAGCCTATCCTTCCTTCGAAAAGTAAGCTAAAAATATCTCGCACAGTCATGCTTAGTCAAGATTCATCCCCGGAGCCTCGTGTTCGTAAAGTAAAGCGTCAAGATACTGTATAAATGCTTTGCTGAAGATAGTATGTCTGCCCACACTGCAGCCAACATTCTTTCACGTACTTCTGTTTGAATTATTCTTTTTTTTTTTTGTAACTAACCTCACAGCATTTCACCTTACTAATAAGCGATTGCTTACTAAGGCAGTTTTGTACCATTTTGCTTTCTTGTCATTCCATGTATGGTTTTATAATGTGTGTAGAATGCAATACAAATGTGTATTCACAACTGTGCATCACATATTCTCAAAGAAACCGACCATGGTGGTTGTCGATATACAGAAAGGATGTCAAATGTTTTTCTTGTACTGATGATTCGAATTTAAATGAACTGTTGGAATAAATCTCTGAAAAATATAAATACTGCCTATAAGTGCACATATTATTACGTAAACGCTAACTGGCATTTTTCCAATTAAGTTTGCAAGAATATCAGACAACTAATTCCATGCCTTAACGTGTTATTTTTGTCGTAGAATTTAAATGTTTGTGTAATATATTATATATGTTTTATGATTGCTTCATGAAAAGAAGAACAATAATTAACATCATTAATAAGATGATAAGTTCCTAACAATTTAATAGATAACTTTTCCGACGCAAGGAAAAAGTGATCGGGTCTGTGGCAATATTAATTGTATGTATGGTGGGAGAATACAAAAGAAACTGGAAAGTATATCCTAAGCAGAGATTTCAAAAGAGACGACTTAATCGCGACAGCCGAAGACATATGGTGACGGTATTTATTGCTTAACGTCTGTTCGAGAGCGCAGTCACTAAAGACGAAACAAGTGGCGCGGACGTATCAGGTTCCCCTGCAGTGATTTCGGAAAAGCCACGTGAAACACCGAGAACAGGATATCCGCACGGAGAAACGAACCTGAGTTGTCCCGTGCAGGACCAGTGTTCCACCGCTGCGACATCGCGCTCCATGAATTTTGCGTAACTGCAGGATGAAAAGTTTCTTGCTTACCACGACTTCCATGAGTGTCGGGGAAGCCTAGCGATCGCGCCGTGCAACATAGTAACGGAAAGTTTCCCTCTACTTACACGCGCCGCGTTTTTCGTCTCACGCGAACACGCGATCAGGAGGGACATTTACGAAACACAATCTTGAAGATTTCAACGCGACAATCAATAGGTTTAAACTTTTATTTCTGGTACGTGGTACGTCATGCCATCGCCCGCGAAGAGCTGACACGGTTCAACTATAGCTGTTTCGTGAACCTGGGGGGCCACGGTGGCTAAGCGGTTAGACTGCTCGCCTCCCACCAAGGCGAACCTGGTTCAGACCCAGGTCGGTTCACTCCAGATTTTCGCAAGTGCCTCTGGTCGGCGGGTATTCTTGGGGATCTCCCGTTTCCCCAGCCTCTTCATTCCGGCGCTGCACCATACTCGCTTCACTTCACCTTCCTTGGCTCTCAAAGACCTCGATGTTAAGAGCGGACCGAATTTCTTCACTCACTTACTCGAGAACCGATACGGCGGATACATGTCGATATGGTTGATGTTGACAGCAGCAATTATCTCGCTTTAATTTCTTCGCCTGAGAGACAAATGGTCGTACGAACGATGCGCCCGGACCAAGAGCAGGTAATCGAAGCTGTCCTGACTTAACTACAGACAGAATTCTTGGAACTGACGAACGTGTTCTTGGTCGATGTCCTTGGGCATATGAACCAAGGATATAGAAATATCACACGCGTGACTGACGAATCATTAATGTGACACTTGCATACGTGTATTCTCACATTACTCCATTTCACCGGACCTGTAAAACATTTCCGAAAATCAACCGAGGCTTTAACGTAAATGTGCTTTAGTAGAAATCCTTGATATGGCGCTAGTACAAAAAAAGCCAATGGATTACAGAATCAATCACGGTAAATAAAAAATACAAAATGTTATCCATCACTCACGAACTTTTCCGTGATAACACGAAGTACTTGCCGCCTCTGACACAAGCAAATTTGGTTTTCTGCGAGAAATATAACTATTATTACAACGGCATTAAAAAAACGAACACGACACAGAAGTTCAAATAATAATATCACTGTGAATGAAGCGACTGAGAATTTACAAAAAGATCCTGAACATATATGGCGAGTCGTTTTATGGATAACTTCTAGAATATATTAAAGATTTTTCTATCCTTATTCATAATATATTGTTAGCATTAGATACAGTTTTATAAACGTTAATCGCGGTTCAATGTACACTTCTAAAATCAATCTGAAAAAAGTAACTGGCCATAGCTCCCCTCATTTTAACGTAAGCACCGACAGAACCACTCTTTGTAAAGTTGGTAGTGATACACTAAAAGTAATTTCAAGGGTGAAAGTCGAATTAAACGTACGATGGTTAAATTTGTGGACAGTGAGTTCATTTAATATTTTATTGTATTGTATAGCATTTATTAACGCCCCCGCTGTTATGCCTGAAGGCTTATCAGTGGACGCCTTACAAACTAACTTAATCTGACATCCATTAATTGCCTGGGATTCGAACCCAGAAAGTCCCGCACTCCGCACCAGCGACGTACCAACCAACTACACGGGAGGTCGGATTTATATTATATATATACTTTTTATTCTTTCCCCTTTAAGAACAATGATTGTTATATTATTAACATATTGCATTTACTCTCCTAAGAAAGTCGCATTTACGATCGTCTGCTGCATGAAATATTGAGAGGTTCCAGGGCCATGATAATTTTACAAATGGTGGGGAGTAGTATGATTCTGACGAGTCTGGCTCAATGTATTTTTTATGGGATCTGTGTTGCCTGTGGCTGTAGCTGGAAGGCTTCGGCTCGTCTCGAACGAGCTCGGCAATCCTCGACTCGGCTCGAACGAGCTCGGCAATCTTCGACTCGTCTCAAAGGGTGCTCAGACGCCGTCGACTCTGGTTTGCCGAACATACCCGAACGTGCTCAGCAGTTACGCCCACTAATTTTATTCAAGTATATATGTAGGTTTCTGGTAGCCATATTGGATTTATAGGCATAGGGTATGTAAAAACGTACATCCGTATTTATTATTCGATTTAAAAATTCATTTTATTAATTTAAAATTACTGTTTTTTTAAATAATTTTTTAAAATATTTTGTCGACTTTATACATCGGCCATTGCAGAAATATGCAAAAGGCTGTCAACTACATTTCCAGTCCCTATCTTGAAATGAAATCTCAGTACTCATTGCCTAGTCTGTTTTTTTTTTTAGGTATATGTATGCTACTCTGCATTATTTAAATACATGTTTAGGTGACTAATTCCAAGCCCATCATACTAATAGCTACCACTCCTACGAGTATGTTATACTCTTGGTATGGATCAGAATTTTTATAGGCGTAATTGGCGTTAATTTAATTTTCAATACTACCAGGCCCTGAAGACTTGGAATGTACGAGGGGCAGCTATGACGATAATCATTCGTGCCCTTCTCAGACACCAATTCTCCTCACCAATCCTCGCCAATCATCGCCAGTCCTCACCAACCCTTCTCACTAATCCTCACCATTCCTCACCAATCCCAATCCTTCGATCAATATTTAGCAATCCATAGGCTTGTCGTCTGCCTCTATTCATACATATAAGAAGAACGATTCACCTACTGTCTCCAAAATTTGTAGGTCCTACATGTCGGAAAAATTAATGGTTGTGTATGCAATCAGCCATCCACTCATTTTTATACTTACATCTTTGCTGTGATTCTTTATACAGATATTAACCTTTAAAAGCGACTGCTCAATTCAAATACCGACCCGAGTTTTGGATCAATTTTACAGAATTTTATATGCGATTTGCTGTATGTTTATGTGTGTATACATACACATTTTATAAAGATTTATGCAATATCTATCTTTTAGGCATGTCGTGGGACTGTGGTTTCGTGTCCTGAAATTAAAAATTATTGTTAATTTTCTATTTGACTTGGAAAAAATATGTGATTCTTCACAGTATTCTTGTGTGACTGTAATAAAGGTTTAACCAATCACAAAATACGAGGTACGGTGTAGGGCCCTGAGTTCAGACCCTGAAAAGTTAAAAAAATTATTAACTTACTTTCGGACATACACAAAATTAGGTAATTTTGCTCAGTGATGGGATATTGTACATATAGAGCGCTGAAGCATATAGACATGTAGTTGACATTCTGGCACCACGAGGTAAACATTGATTTGGAAGCGCTCTCTCATCATACCACGAAAAATACTGTGAATACGAAGGCCCAACTTTGACCTCATCGAACGAGGAGCCGCGACCTGCATCGCCGTAACTGGACGATTCTGTGTCGATTCTGAGACAGAGTTTTCACCTTCGGTCAAAATGCTCGCCGGCGTGAGAGAACCGCCTGTATGAAGAGTCCTTTTCGCGCGATGAAGCATTATGATAATGGGATTATGCAGCTTTTGCAAGATGATATAATGAAGGATGAAGTCAGATCGTTAAGGATTCGTCCAGTAGGAGCCAGAAAGTGTTGCCGTCAATATATCCTGCAACATCGATGGTTACTGTTTCTGCAGACGATTATGGCAAGACAGTTAACGCTAAAGACAGAATGAATGAGTCGGTTTGTGCAGAACATAAATATGCAAGAGTTCGCGTGAATTCGATTAACTTCAAAATAAACAACTGTCAACATTAAATAATGATCAACAAACAACCCCTGCTACAAAGAAAAGTAAAGAGGAAGTGAAGACGATCATGAAGGCAGCATTGATGACGACTATGACGATAGTGTTGACAGTGAAGACGATGATGATTCCCTCGACGGTCCCACACATTTTCTTAACGAGTTTCCTTCGACAAGTAATGCGAAGAAGGGAAAATACGCCATGTACAGGCCTACTGACGATGTGTTTACCGAAGACTCGAATAAACTTGTAGAGAAACTTATATACTTGATTGAGCTTCAAAAACGTGGGGATTACTTGAACATGAAGGAGATAGTTTCGATTATTAGGTAACTGAAGGATCGGTGTTATATCAGATGATGTGATAAACTACTTTCTTCCGAAATTGTAATTACAATATAATAATAAATTTTTTTAATATTTATTTTTTTTTGTTTTTTTTTTGTGTGCTGTAACCTTTTAAGCCTCAAAAATTTAAAGAGGTGCTATGAGCACATGCTAATAAACATTAAGATCTGTATATATATATATATATATATTGATAATTAAGAATTTAGTATTAAAATGCATGGATAGCTGATTGCATACACAAACATTAATTCTGCCGACATGTACCAATTTTGGAGACAGTAGGTGAACCGTTTTTCTTATATGTATGGATAGAGGCAGACGACAAGCCCATGGATTACTACAGATTGATCGAATGATTGGGATTGGTGAGGATTTGTGAGGATTAGTGACGATTGGTGAGGATTGGTGAGGAGGATTGGTGTCTGAGAAGAGTATGAATGATTATCGTCCTAGTTGCCCTCATACATTCCAAGTATTCTAAGCCTCGCAGCATTGAAATTTAAATTAATGTCAGTTAAGCCTGGAAAAATCGTCGTGATTATAACATACTCGTGCATGTGGTCGCTATTAGTATTATGGGCTTGGTTTAGTCACGTAAACATAGATTTAAAATTGCTGAGTAGAATACTTATGCCTAAAAAATAGTTGAGGCAGTGAATGGGACTTCAAGAAAGGTGGCTGGAAATGTAGTTGAGAGACTTTTACATGTTTCCGCAATGCCCGATGTATAATTTCGACACTGTATTAAAAATAATTTTAAATTAAAAAACTAATAAATCACTTTTAATTAAAATTTTTAAATCGAATAATAAATACATCTTTACTATTTTAAATACCTTATGCCTATAAGACCAATATGTTTTCCAGAAACATATATATACTCGAAGAAAATTAGTGGGCATAATTGTTGAGCACGTACGGTTACGTTCGGCCAACCCGAGTCGACGGCGTCTAAGCACCCCCTGAGACAAGCCGAAGATTGCCGAGCTGGTCCGAGATGAGACGAAGCCTCCCAGAAACTGCCACAGATACACAGCTCCAATTAAAAATACATTCTGCCAGACTCATCCTAATCATATAACTGCGCGAGGGGGGGGGGGGGTATAAATGAGAAGGGAATTAGATCAAAAGCAAGACATTAAAAAGTGCTCTATATTTCGCGAACAGCACATCTAGCTTTGTTTACATCATGGTGTTTGCAGTCAATGAAAGAGGACGATTATTGCATAGCATTTTAAAAGGATGCACTTCCATCTCCCACGAACTGTCGTAATACAAATAGTGCATGGTAGGCTAAGACGTACGAAAACCTAAATTTCTACCATTTGCTATACGATATGCGAAAGCTTGCATTTTATCGCTAGGCATTTCATCCAGTAATATTTTTTTTAGTTTACGAGTATAATGAACAGATATTTGGTGGTATCTTTAAATATATAAAATACATTGTTTATCTCTATATGGCATTTATAGACCTAACCCGAAGTTGAAACACTCTGAAACCTAGCTATAAATTCATCACACTGCCCTTAATGAAAGGGATTCGTATCCTAATATTTATAACGAACCACAGTCAGTGTCGTATTAGATGGTCAGCAATGAACAATTGGAGTTTTATACATAAAACAGTGTTACGAAATTCTCCTTTCTACACTCAGTGACATACTGTGATGTGGAAAATCATTTCTCACATGAAGAGTGAATATGGTTTCACTTGGTAATTTACACATAAAGAAGAGTTAAGTGAAGAATTAGACACATTAACAACAAAAGAAAAAAACACCCTGCCTTTACCAGAAACCAAAGTCTTTTCCAAAACGGTGTTACGAAACATGTATAATGGTAGACGTAGAAACGCTATGAGCATTATCCATTAAACATGGACATGAGCATATCCATCTATATTCCAAAGGATATGGAAAGACAGGATTTGGTTATGTATGTCTATGTATATAAATGTATGTATGTATAGATGCTAAAATTAACTCAAATTGTGGCCATTGTTCTTTTACATACTTTGTGAACTGTTTCGATAGAAATGTGATTCTTTCTAGGTACACACTCGTTTTATGTATGTTTTGTTGTTACAACTAGATATGTAATCTGCAACGTAACTGTTCCTATTAAATAATGTGCACTGCAATACACATCAGTGGCTTTGTTGTTCCTTTATTTATGCCATGGTTATCAGTTACAGTAATAATTTAAGAAAATTCTTTTTTCAAAATATATGTGGCGCTTCGATCTGCATAATATTAAGAAATAACAAGAAGTTACTGATCAGAGTTTACTTTCCTCAACATGATTGGAGTTTTAAATAATTTCTTAAAAGCTGAGTTGGTAGGTAGGACTTGATTTATCTTTAAAAGTAATAATATTATAAAATAAACCAGAAACGTATGCAACAGCAGTACGAAAATTACAAATACATACGTGCCTTACATGGGACTTAACGTCGTACAATAATTAGCATGCAATCCACTGCATTACTGAGGTCGTTTTCGGATCATAAACTTCGGATTTAATCAGTACAATATTATGAATTATAGAGTTTACTAGCTTAAAATATTTTCGTGGTCGTCTTTATGAAAATAAGTGACTGAACCACGTAAAACATGTAAGTTTACATGGCCTACCGTAGCGCTACTTGTGTGAAGATTTTGGTGAATATCGGTTGCTTTGATCCCCAAGACATGGCACAGAAAACTATATTTCCTTATTTGATGCTATTGTACAAAATTGACAAAAAAATACATTCTTTATACGGTGCTTCTCATGTACACTGTCTGCATACACATTTTGGTATCACTTGGTTCAATTTTTTAATATATGTAGCAAACTTACCTAAATTATTTATGAAACCGCCATTTTAAAAATCGTTTATTGATCCACGAATCATGAAAGTTTACATCGCCTTCTGTAGCAATTATGGTGTTAATAATTTGATACAAATTAGTTGAAATGTTACAGTGTAACATTTGGTGGGAATTGGTTTATTTATCCTCGAGATATGGCATAGAACCGCCATAAATTTCATTTGGCGATCTTCATAATTAAAGGATAAAAAGTAATGTAGTATCATTTTTGATGCTTCTATACTGCCAATAAATTAACAAAGTAAAGTTAAAATGGATTACATAGTTTCGCAGATATAGCACACAAAATTAATATGATTTTATACCTGTCATTCTGAAAATAAATCTGTCATACATAAAAAATACACATATTAATATGACCTACCACAGTACATCTTCGACAAATTTTGTAAGAATGCTTTGATTGATCCCCGAGATACAATATAAAACATAATTTTTATTGATGGGGCTGTCTTACAAAACAGTAGAGAAATAAGTACTTTCACAGATAAATTTGTCGGTTGTGACTTGTGATATGTACTGTAGGCATACAAAGTTAAGGTGGAATTGGTTTCGTTAGTAAAATATACTCAGCTAAAATATTTATATGGCCACCACTTTTAAAATAAGTGCCTGACACACATAAAACATACCAGTTTACACCATCTGCTGCAATTCTATTTGTATGCAAAATTTGGAAGGAATCTGTCATTTGTTTCCCGAGATATGACAAAAAACATTGTATATTCGCATGGAGCTGTCTTACAAAATGGCGGATAACAGATAATCTATGTACATACGGTTGATAGTTGTAATATCTACTGTAAGCCTAAAAATCATAGTTGAAATTTATTTCATGGTTTCGACGATATAGCATAATAAGTTAAAAGTTGCTTAATAGCTGCAACTTTGAAAAAAAAATATCCAGCATGCTTAAAGCGTGCAATTTAACAACATTGCCTCATTACTACTTGTTTGACAATTTTAATTGGAATTGGTCAATGCTTTCCCTAGATATACCATAAAGAGTTTATTTTTATTCGTAAGGTGCTATCTTATAAAATGGAGGACAAAAGATGTTCCATGTAAATAGAGTTGATAGTTGTAATGTCTGCTGACAGCATTTAAATATGATAAGTTAATAATTATTACATAGCTTCGACGATATAGCATATAAAAATAAAATAGTTAGATGTCCATCATTTTGAAAATAAGTATCTGAGATCTACTAAAAAATGCAGTTTTACATCATCCTTTGTTTGCCAAATCTGATAGGAATACATTTTTTGTTTACCCAGATAAAACATTAAAATATTATTCCCATCATTCTATCTTAAAAAATCGCAGTCAAAAGGTGCTCCATGTAGATTCAGTTTGTGACACCTCACACAAAAATTACGCCTTTTGAGCATGGATTTTGCTTAAATATTTACTGTTTATCATCATGAGAAAAATTGCAATTTTCTATCTGCACGAATTTTGTGAAGAGGACGTAGTTCTTATCATGTACCAGCTGTTTGTACCTGATTACGACGCAACCTGGGATGGGCTGCCGCATTCAACATCGTTGTCACCGGCGTGGACTTCAGCAGCAGTTTGGAGTATCAACTTTCCACTAGCTCTCTCCTAGCATGTTTGGAGGGAGCAAGGCAGCTGGACCCTGGTGAGCGCTGTGATAGCCCTGTCTCGTCATGCTCAGCTGGCCATTGGGCTGGGCACCTGGGTTTTCGCATGCTCGTGACATCAAATTCTACAGTCTGCTTGAATGTGGGGAGTTTTCCGACGTGTTATCACGTCTGCGCCCAATATTTGGACATTTTGCGGCTTCAAACCACTGGACTGGACAGCAATAAAGTCACCCCTATAAGGTTAATGCTTACCTTCAAGAACTTTTCCATAAATGGACACTTTTTTTTTTCTACTGACTAGTGGTATTTGCACATCCCTCCCAGGAGAATTGCCTTGTATTTTGTATTTAAGGTGGGTGCAATCTGTGCTCGGGGTCGGATTGCCACTGCCCCACTCGGAGATAACCAATCCAACCAGATAAGTAATGTTAAACAAATAAAAATCTTTCTGTGCAGCCCTTATGGCACAAGAGGCAGTCACACTTTTAAATTTTGCAAAAAATGTTGAGAATATTTAATATCGTGCAAATTATACTTGGAAGTAATTTTAAATTAATCTTTAAAAGATTTTGCTAGTCATGCACCAAATACAGTATGGTTTTAAAAGGGGGTTTATTTTGTGTTTCACAAAAGTATTAAATGACAGTTAAAATTTTAATCCAGCTATAAATTTTAAAGCGACAGTGTTTTGCTGGAATTTGTAAAGAATACATATGGAGGCATCATGTAGTTGACCTCGTTAAGGGCGCATTAAGCCATGGATATAAATTGAAAGATTGGAAAATAAATAAACAATAAAAATAAACATAATTTGGTTGTTTAATGTTTGAAATGAAATTCAAGCTCATTAAAATATTATCAGATCGAATAATAAGAATAAACATAGTACCATTTGTAATTATGACCATTTTTCACTTATATATATATATTTAAAATTGATTTGATGGTAAAGAGTTTGCTTCCGAATTTTCTATGTTTGGCGGAACTTTATGCTAGGACAGCAGTCTAATCAAATATTCTCACAAATAAAATAATGTCAATGCATTGAGCACTGCTGTAGGTATGGCGAATCGCCTTAAAGTGCGGGTTGCTTCTTATATTTACTGTAAAGCGTCTCCAATAAATTAGCATGGTGGCTTATAGGCCCATATATGTCAATATGTATTTTTGGTCAGAGTCACACTAAAGTCTAGAATTTGGCCTTAAATTTATAAACCAATGCGCTTTTTACAAAACAATTTAATATTATATATATATTTTTAAAATCATTCTTTTGTTACGTAAAGATATTTGTACATTGAATGAAATATATGCAAGTTGTATTATTGCAAAACAATATGGAAAACACATGAAAGAAAAAGAACCAAATAAATACTGTTGGAACTACTAATGAGTTTTACTGGTTACATGTTAACACTAATTTTTCAACACGATGTTAATTTAAATTTTCAAATCTGTTCTGCTTCAACGAGGGTTTTTTTTTGCTTGTTCCTTTTGGAGGATATCTGCGAACTTTTGTCCACCTTGCCACGTTCTTGGGGGAAGGGCATTGCAAGGATTTATCTGTGCTGGACTCTGCTCTCGTGGGGCAGGTGTTTGAACACTATTTAAATTAAAATTCATGATTTTTTGGGGATATTAGAGAAGACAAAGGAACACACTTCAGTGGATAACCTTGTTTTTTTTTTTTTTTTTTTTTGTTTAGTGTATGTACTGATTTTTATCAGGTCTCTAGCCTGTCTTCAAAAATTGTCTATTGTGTCTCTACTCCTGATGCTGAAGGAAGAAGAAGTACTTGAGGTGGTAGAAACAGAGTCTATGGATGTCTTGAGCATAAATGCGAGAGCCCTGGTGAGTCGGGAAGATGCGGCAGGAGCCAGTTCGGTTGCTGTAGCGAGTGAGTTTAGTCTATTATTTAAAGTAGTCTTGATATCTGTCCCAACTGAATTAGCTACAAAAATTCCTACATTGACGAAGTTGAGCTTAGAATCATTGGTACAGTTTTTATACACTTAAATTGAGAGCTTTCCCTAAAATTGTGTGAGAAACGTGCAGTTTTTGCAGTAACCACTTTTAGAGTGCCAGACGAGTTGCAGGCTATACTTAGTCGCGCCTGGGATGAAAATTGAGAATATGGCACATTAGTAAAGGCGTGTATTAAAGAAGTTTCTAGTGAAATTACTGTAACCAAGTTTTTATTAGAACAAAAGTAACGGTTAGATCAATCTGTGAAAGCGTTTGTTCAGGAAATATTTGAAACTGTAAATGTTGTAGGTTTTCCATGCTCCGAGGATTATTTTCACACAAATAGTTTACAACCTCCATACTCGCAATAGTAGATATTTTTGCTTTACTACTAAACTAGAAACTTTTAAAGAAAGTTTTGGAGTTAGTTGTGGAAGTAGAGATAACCATGAGGGATTGTTCAGGGGAAGAAAATAGTAGTATAGGTAGTCATCTTAATGGGAGAAAGGGAAAAACTTCTGATAAGGAAAAGTCGAAATTTTCGAAGTATTGAGTAATGTGTGGGAACTCAAACCATCTTGCAAAGGATTGTTTCCAAAGAAAGTCTTTTTTTTATATTGCCTCAGATGATCAGTCCCGATCTACTAAAACACCTACTCAGTCTTGGTATTCTCAAACTCAAAATAATTTTAAGAATAGTAACTAAACCCAAGAAGTTCAGGGTGGTGCCAGGAATGTGAATAGGTTTGCAGAAGTGACATGTTGTCGTTGAAAATATAAGGGACACATATAATTTGGTTTCCCTTTGAACACTTTTAAGAATAAGATTGTGGGAGAATCTTCAGTAAATGTGTTAGGGTATGAGAGGAAACATGGGTTCTATACATTCCTGTGGTAATTTCAGACCAGGTAGTTGTTGCAGCCTTGTTGGAACCTGGCACCTCTTGTTATATAATCAACCAGTATTTTTGTAATTATTTACTCCTCCATATGCCAAATGGGCTTATTCAGATTAGGCCTGGGGAAGAGTTAGGATTTTCCCTTGCTAATGGAGGAATTATCAACACTAAGGGTACTGCCATTTTTAAAGTTAAAGTAAATCAGTTTACTTGGAAATTTCAGTTTCTCATCCTGCCCGGACTTAGTCATGACCTACTTTCGGGTGTGGATTTTCTGGAAAAAACTCAGGCCACTTAAGATGTGAGTAAGAAATATTTGCAATGTGCCTTTTGCCAATCTCAGCCTATTGGAATTCAATCTCGACCTTTTGAGTCATATAAGACTTCTGTACAGGCTGTCCAATATTTAAGTAAAGTGAGTGATCAGGAGAATCAGTTATCATTGTTATGACAGGAATTCTCTGATGTAATCACCCCTAAATTGGGACATTATAACCAGCATCCCATAGTATTAAGTCTGAAAGATTGTTTCTGTTTCCTCAGTACCTTACAGAGTAGCTCCACCAAAACTTAAAGTGTTTGGGAAAAATATTGATAGATTACCAGAAGATGACATTGTTGAGATTTTCAGTAGAAATTACTGTAGTCGAACATTTTTATTGCCAAAAGAACACCAGGATAATAACAAGTTTTATGTGATTATAGGAAAGTAAATCAAAATATTTTGTAGACCCTTACCTTTTACCAACCTTAGATTTAATTTTTTAACATGTAGGCGATGCTAGATATTTTTCAATTTCTGACCTTATTTCGGAATTTCTTCAATGTGAGTTGCATCCAGACTCCCGTGGTATCTTGGCATTCGTAACACCTTGGGTCCAATACCAAAGGAAAAGGCTTCCTATGGGGGTAAATTGTGGCCCTCAGACTTGCCTAGGGCATTGTTTAATGCATTAGGTAAATATCAGTATAAATTTATTTTTACTTATATTGATGATATATGTGTATACAGCAGTTCCATCGAGGAGCATCTCGAGCATCTGAGAATTGTTTTTGTCTGCTTTGAGGGACGCAGGATTGACAATGAACCCTGAGAAAGTGACTTGGGATAACACCTATGTGAGATATTTAGGGTTTATCATTTGCGAAAGGAAATTTCTCATGGATCCGGAGAAGATAAGACCAGTTGTAAATTTTCCCATGCCCAAAAATTTAGGGAGTCCAGAGATTTTTGCGTTTCGTTGGCTTTTATTCTAAGTTTATTCCTGATTGTGCTAGTTTGGCCAAACCTTTGAATGCATTAAAAAGAAAGGAGGTATATTTTATCTGGGCTGAGTCTCAGATTCATGTCTTTCAGCTCTTAAAGGAAAAAATCGCCACTTCACACGTTTTGCACTTGCTGAATTTGGAAAAATCAATTACACTTCAAGTTGATGCCAGCTCTTTAGCTATAGGGACGGTGTTATGCCAGGAGCAAGATGGTAGTTTGGTGACTGTAGCATATGCTAGTCGACTTTTGTCTCCTTCTGAGAAGAAATACTCAGCCTATGAAAAGGAGGTGTTGGCAGCCATCTATGGGATGGGAAAATTTCTCGATTATCTTGAAAGTGAACAGTTGGTTTTACATACAGACAATCAGACCCTAAGTTGGTTTTTGACCACTAAGGAAACAGCAGGAAAACTTTCTAGATGGCTCATTCGGCTTATGGGTTTTAAGTTTTTCATAATACACATTAAGGTATCATAAAGTGGGGTTGCTGATGTGCTATCCACATGTATGATTCTGGGAAATTCAAGGTAGATTCCCCCGAAATTGTGAACATCATTCATAATCATGGATTGAAATACAATTCCACATGATCAAGACTATGCATGTCACCAGTAGTATCAATTAATTTCTAATACAACCAAATCTAATCACCAAGTTCCATCTCCATCTCCTTGCATGAATACATAGACACATTACCAAAAACACTAATTTCAGCAGTATTGTCTGCCTTGCCCTCATGAACTGGAAAAGTCTTCCAACAGATTATCCTGTTTGGATCAATATCACTAATATCCTTTGGTACAGGCTCTTTATCGACATGAGACCTTTTGAAGAAACATATTTCCAACAAACCACTGGGTACGAAATGTACTGCTGCATTTTTGTTTTCTTTTTTTTTTTATATTACTTTCCTTTATATTATAAAGGGGGTGTATTGAGGGGGGAATGTTTGAACATTTATTTTATGCTATTAAACATACAGAGTGATATAAATACATGTGAAGAACATCACACTAGACACTCAAAAAGTGCACCCTTCTAAAATCATATTATTAAAATTAATAGTGTAATTTATGGAACTTCCTTAGAAAAACGTCCAACATGTTATACAGAAATATATATAAATAATATATAAATAATATTAGATTGACAAAAGACATGCAAGAAGAGTTAAAGTCGCCCCTCTTTTCCTCTTGATGTGATCCCTTTAACATCCCCGAAAAAAGTAACTATGTTTGTTAAGTTGGTGGATCAACTGTTTATGTTGGCCAACATGTTTTCACTTGTGTGTGTGTTGCACATAAAAGGATGTTGCTATCAGTTGCGATAATGCATTGCACTTTGTTGTACCCGGAAGTTGTTTATTGCCCGGAAGTGGCGTCTTGGTAGGGCCCGGAAGTACATCTGGTGATAAGGCTCCAGCACGTAGTGGCAGCGAATAGAGATATGGAGAGCTGTCGTAAAGTACAAACTGATGAATTGGAACTCAGAAATTCTGAATCAATATCATCTGTAGCTGAGAAAGAACAGGTTGGGGTTCTTCAGAATTCTCCCCAAGCATATTTAAAATTACAGCACTACCAAGGAGTTGACCCTGAATGTTTAAAGATTAAGTCTAATATCAATGCGAGAAAAGGATATTCTTATGAGATCAGGAATGGGTTGGTATGATTTGTCGACCATAAAACGTCTAAATTTTTATTTTTTGTTCCTCGGTTGTTACTTTGACCAATTTTTCAATACTATCATGCTAGTTATTTTGTAGGCCACTTAGGGCAAGATAAGACTGTCTTGTATTAGAGGAATGTTTTGTTGGCCAGGTATTGGTAAGTAGGGGGAACAACTGGTTAGAGAGTCTCTTGAATGTCACAGGGCAAAGTCCTGTTATGTAAAAATGTATAGTCTTTATATTGCTGGTGTAGCCTCATTCTCTTGGGAACGAGTCTATTAGGACATTTTTGGACCTTCACCACAGTCTTCTGCTGTGTTTACCTCTATCTTAGTTACAGTTGATAGTTTTACTAAATTTGTGTTTTGTTTTTCCTCTGTGTATTATGAAATCTGCTGAAATTTGTTAGTTTTACAGTAACGTTAGTTTCCTGTGTTTAGGTCTCCAGTTAGCATTGTAACAGATAATGCGACTTATTTTGTTTCGCAGAGATAAAAATTCTTGCTTTTTCATGGGGGTTAAGTTAGTTCAGACTACTCTATATTATACCAAGGCCAATCTTGTGGAGCAATATAACCGAAATTATAAGGTAGACCTGCGGACATTTCAATCTGGATCCCATAAGGATGTAGTGGTGTATCAACTATCTCTTACTTCTAACAGCGTGGTGAGTGGTGCCACATAAAAGGTTCCATCGGAATTGTTTTTTGGGCAAAACCTGTTTCTCCCCTTGATTAATACCTGCGGCTTCGTGACGTTTGTTTGGATTTTTTTAGAAATAAAGATCTGGAGGAGGTCTGGAGAGAAGGTAATGTGAATTAGAAGAAGTATCTTTCCAAATTATCCTGTCGGAATGTTCATTCCAATGGCTCTGTGTCATTCAAAGTGGGAGACAAGGTATTTGGAAACATATTTTTTGAGTAAGAATGCAACCTGCTTCAGTGCTAAGTTGGCACGGAAGTTTTCTGGTCCTTATCGCATAAAGAGATTTTTGACAACAGTGACGGTGTTTTTGGAGATGGAAGGCCTCCCTAGAGTGTGTAATAAGGCTCAGGTAACACAATTAAAGTTAGGTACCTCACAGTAATATGACTCTGTCTGGGGGTTTAATCCACAGATGTGATTTATTTTTTGGGTTTGGTGAAAGAATTTTAGCTTATAAATGTTAATTTTTAATAGTGGTTGTTATTATCATCAATCATTTTATAGTGTATTGGTACTGTTTTGTTTTTAGTCACATCTTTTGGGCGTCTCCCTGTGGGGGGGAAGTAATTCAACCATTGTTCTCATGCCCATTTCATGTTTTGTTATTCATATCCAGGTAGATTTTAAGATGTTCATATTCAGTTCATTTGAGTAATTTTCATTATTCATTAAGATTTAAGATGTTCATAGGTTATTGAACCATTTGGAAGCTTGGGATGCTCATTGGTGATATTTTGGTTATTTGTGATTCTAGTATGTATTTTTTTTTTTGCTAAATGGCAAAATCAAAATTTAATTGTATGTTACTGATGAAGATGTTAAATATTCTCAACATATAATATTAAAGTAGGGATAACTGGAGTAATGGTAGTCTTAATATTTTTGCTTCACTGAGGAGGAGGCTGGATTTTTATTCTAAGTTTTTCCTGAACTGATGCTTGCGCAAGTTTTTCTCTGTTTTGTTCCAGAAAGTTCCTGGTATTGGAAGTGATGGGGAGACCAATTGGATGAAAAATCTCTGTTCCTGGATGTGAACTGAGGAGGACCCCTCGATTGAGTTCTGGACTGGACCTTCACCACATGGGGGACTGTGTTACGCCTCACTCAAAAATTACATCTTTTTGAACATGGAGTGTTCTTCAAAATTTAATTCTTATCATCATGTAAAAAATTGCAATTTTCTACCTGCCAGAATTTTGCGAATAGGGCGTGTTTCTTACAACATACCAGCTGTTTGTACCTCATCACGATGCAGCCCAGGGTGGGCTGCCACATTCAACATCGTCATCACCGGTGTGGACTTCACCAGCACTTCGCAGTATCAATTTTCCACAAACTCTCTTCTAGCATGTTTGGCGGGCACAAGGCAACTGGGTGCAGGTAAGTTCTGTACTAGCGGCGCTTCGAGACACTATTGACTGTGTGGTCATGCTCAGCTGGCCAATTGGCTGGGCACCTCGGTTTTCGCGCGTTTGTGACATCACATCCTACAGTCTGCTTGAATGTGGGGAGTTTTCCGATGTGTGATCAAGTGTGCGTCACATATTTGGACATGTTGCGGCTTCAAACCACTGGATTGGACAGGAATAATGTCGCTCCTCTACGGGTAATGCTTACCTTCAACGAACTTTTCCATAAATGGACACATGTTTTTCTATTGACTAGTGGTATTTGCACATCCCTCCCAGGGGAATTGCCTTGTATTTTGTATTTAAGGTGGGTGCAAGCTCTGCTCGGGGTTGGATTGCCACTGCCCCAGTCGGAGATCACACAGTCAACCAGTTAAGTTATGTTCAACAAATAAAAAACTTTCTGCACTGCCCTTATGGCATAAGAGGCAGGCACAGTTGGTGTCCTGAGTAGGAGACAGGCACCAAGTTTGCAAGAAAACTTTTAAATTTTGCTAAAATGTTGAGAATACTTAATATCGTACAAATTATACTTAGCAGCAATTTTGAATTGATCTTTAAAAGTTTTTGGTGGTCATGTGCCAAGTACAGTATGGTTTTAAATGGGAGTTTTTCTGTGTTTCCCAGAAGTTTTAAATGGCAGTTAAAATTTTAATGCAGTGATACGTTTTAAAGAGACAGTGTTTTGCTGGAATTTGTGAAGAATAAATATGGAGGCATCGTGTAGTTGGCCTCGTGAAGAGCGCATTAAACCATGGATATAAATTGAAAGATTGGAAAATAAATAAACAAACAAAATAAACATAATTTGGTGGTTTATTGTTAGCCAACCTAATGTTTGAAATTAAAGTCAAGCTCATTAAAATATTGTTATCAGATCGAATCAAAAGAATCAACATAGTACCATTTGTAATTTTGGCAATTTTTCACTATGTCTGCCTGTAAGGTTTATATATATATGTGTGTGTGTGTGTGATCTCTGATCACTGTGGCTAGAGAGACAACATATTTTAAATATATATATATATAATTGATTTGATAGTAATGAGTTAGCTTCCGAATTTTCTATGTTTGGCGGAACTTTATGCTAGGACATCACTATAATCAAATATTCACACAAATAAAATAATATCAATGCATTGCGCACTGCTGTAGGTATGGAGAATCGCTTTAAAGTGTGGGTTGCTTCTTATATTTACTCTATATTTTGTCCAATAAATTTGCATGGCGGCAATATATAATTTTTGTCATAGTCAAACTAAAATCTAGAATTTTGCCTTAAATTTCTACACCATTGCGTTTTTTGCAAAGCAAACTAATGTTTTATATATTTTTTTTAAATCATTATTTTGTAACTTAAAAATATTTTTGCTTTGAATGAAATATTGCAAGTTGTATTATTGCAAAACAATATGGAAAACAAATGAAAGAAAAACGAATCAAATAACTACTCTTGATACTACTAATGGATTTTACTGGTTACAAGTTAACACTAATTTTTCAATACAATGTTTAATTAAGGTTTCAAATCTGATCTGCTTCAACGAGGGCATTTTTTTGTTGTACCTTTTGGGAGTTTTTGATCTGTGGAGTTTTTGATCTGTGGAGTTTTGTCCACCTTGTCACGTCCTTGGGGGCAAGGGCGTTGCAAGTTGATAGTAGGAATTCAACAGCCATCATATAATATTATGTTGAAATCTATTGCATGGTTTCGACGATATAGCAGTCTTAAGTTTAAACAGCAATATGGGCGCTATTTAAAAAAAAACTGTCTGACATGCTAAAACCATTTCACTTAACATCATCTGCATCAGTATTACTTGTTTGCCTAATTTGTTAGTAGTAGTAATTTAGGTTTTTTACCGATCTATGATATAGTAAATTTATTAATTCGTATAATGCTATCTTCCAAAGTAGCTGAAAATAGTGATTATGTGATGGTTTATATGATACTTGTAATATATACCTTCGGTATATAAAATTTGATAGAAATTGTTTAAATGTTATGGTAAATAAAACACATCAAACTTAAATATTTGTATGGTCGTCATTTTGATAATAAGTACCTAATAAAGTTCAATAATTTACGTTTACTTGACCTGTGATTTTGTTACCTATCTGTCAAAGAGGGCGAGAATTGTTTTTATAGTTTTCGAGATATAACGTAAAATCTTAATTTTTTCATTTGGAGCTTTTTTTTCTTCAAAATGGCAGACTAACAGCAATATCCATCTAAGAATTTAATACTCCCTTGATTCTCTGCCCGCATGCAAAATAAGTTTTCAATCGGTTGAATGGTTCCCAGATTATGACGTATCACCCCAAATTGTAAAACAGCCCTAATTTTGAAAAGTAAGTCTCCAACGTGGTCTTCAACTTTGAAGTGAAGTCTCTTTACTAATCATTATATGTGTACCAAATTTGGTGAAATTCGAATGACGGGTTCAAAAGTTTAAAGTGCGGGACACACATGCAGAGACACGCATACACACACACATGCACACAGTAACACAGACAGGAAAGTGATCTTACAATCCTTTCTTTCCTACATAAAGTAGGATAACAATTAGGAAATATAATGTTATAAATTCAGGAAAAATACCATAGCTAAACTGCATTTATTGTACCACTTATTCAAGTTTCATTAGATGAAGTCTCAGATATCAAACAATTTTTTTGGGAATCTCAATCGCAAGATAGTAAACACAAATATATTGGATGGAATTTTATTAAGCGGTTTATTGTTGTAGTTATGTAACATGTGTATATAAATAAGATTAAAATCTCGTAAAATTGTATTCGACGTTATTTCAATAGTTTGTGATGAGAACATTATCTCGAAAGCGGATTTTTTTCACAGCGTATTCAAACTTTCTGAGAAAATTACTATGAGCAATAATAACATGATTAATGAGTCTGTACTAAGTTACAAGGCTAATAGAAGGCCCAAAATACACCATCCTTTAACAACGGTATTACATTAGTAAGAATCACTATTTCTGTAATTTTTATGTAGGTATAACGTAGAAAATGTTGAGTGTTACATACGAATCGATTCACATTCCAGAGTGTTTATTGCATGACACAATTTTCATTTCGAGTTGAAAGGCGATGCATTTAAGCAAAAGAATTGTGGATTTATCCGAAATGTCTTTTCATGAAAAGTTGCGGGTGGTACTGCCAGACGTTAGTGAGACGCATTGAAAAATGTTGCGAGTATTTCATTTATGGTCATCAGACAGAGAGCTTCTCTTAATGCTGTGTAAACATCTAACGTTGTAGGATACTCGAGCGCGGACAGTTATAGACGTGAGTCACCCCTTACGAACACAGCATCTGAGGCGACTTGACTCTTACGTTTGCTGTGTTGGCACCACTAAAAAACACTGTACGAAATTGTTAAAGATTGTCAACGGTCGATTCTTAATAAATTTGTTATGCAGCTCGTTTCATTCTAATTGCATTGTCGTGTTCATGTATATGACCGCGCAGCAGTACACTCAAAGAGAGTTAAGGGCAACGCAAAAGTAAATTTTCAACATGAGTATATAACACAAAGTTAAAAAAACAAAAAGTAAACGTAGTGTAAGCCAATCAGGTACAAAGTGCGATTTCTTTCATTTTTCTTTCTGTATTAATTTTCATTGCTACCGACTTCCGTATGGATTGCAAATAAGGTAATCCATCACTGCAACAGACGCTCAAGATATAATTTAGTTAGTGTGCGTTTCAGCGATAAAAAATAACGATTTTATATTTTCTGTAACTAAATGAAATAAATTTACCCGTTGGGCCACACATTAATTTCCGAGTTTAAGTGTTGGAATCACGTAATTTTTTGCAACGAACTGTACCTTAGTTGAGCATTTTTTTTTTCAGCCAAAGAAAAGATGCTTCTTGCTTGATGATATTGGCTTTGACCAGTCATGTGAAAGAGATGTAGAAAACTCCACATATCAGATAAGCCACAAGCAAGACTGGGCGCAGGAGCCCTGTTGTGTACACTTCCGGTCATAAATTTCGTTTATTTGCAACGTATCCACAATTGTGGACACTGTGACTGAACGGGTTAAGGTTTAGTGGCGTCAATTTATATGAGGTAATTATTAGCACAAAGAGGCAAATTCACACGTGCCTCTGGTGAGGCACGTGTGAATTTGTAATTGTTTCACTAATGTTGCATATCTTTCAGGTTTTATCTCTAATGATATTGTTGTCAACGTGACGTCAAGACCATCTAAGCTTTTAGGAACTTTATTAAAAATTATTTGCACCCATGTAGAAAAAATTATGCTCATTAGATATATTAGTAACGCCTTGTTAAATTTTGGCATGCGATTCGTTTTATTGTATTTTCTCGATAGGGATTCGCTGCTTTTATAACTTTCAAAAATAATAATACCAGAAGTTTTGCATGGAAAAATTATTTTGCTTTTGCCGGAATGACAGCAGAGACTCGGACACAGGAAACTTCATACCATTGTCTAGCGCGCAACCAACTGTAATACTGGGGTCAGATTTTGATCATTAACTTTGGATGTAATCAGTCAAATTTTTTAAATGATGTAATTCACTACCCGGTATATTTATATGCCCATTATTTAAAAATAAGTGCCTCAGGCACTTAAAACATCTTAAAACAAAAAGCGCTAACCGTAGCGCTATTTGTGAGAAGAATTTTTTTGTAAATCAAATTATTGGTTCCGAGAAATGGCATGAGAAACTAAATTTTCTTATTCTACACTATCATACAAAACTGCCTTAAAAAGAGATTCTGTATAGGTTATTTCTTATTGAAACAGTTGGCATACAATATTTGGTTGTATGTGGTTAAATTGTTTAACAAACAGTATGGGGCTGAATTCGACAGACAAACTTCGTGAAGCGAAATAAGTCTTCAAAATTGAGATTTGGGAATGCATATTTTGGGAAATATTGCAAACCAGGTGAGATAAAAGTACAATTCGCGGAACATTGTTTTATGTTATCGGGATCTTCAGTCTTAGAGCAAATTCACATTAATAACACTCCCTGTTGTGTAAGTAACAGGGGTGGCCACCCTCTTGTTGCCAGCACTTCGTTACCGCCGGGAATTATGAACGTTCGGTTCTGGTGTATTCAGTAGTATGAACTGCGAAACAAAAATGGTCCCATGGTTGCAACTGGCTAGGATCCACCGTTTTCGTTTAAATCGCACCCAAATATTCCTCTAGATCCCACTACAGCGATACAGTGCCTCCTACGCAGGCAAAACGTCATACATGCGTGTACAGTATAAGCTGCTGTTCTCACTGTATAAACAATGGTGGAGGACATTTATTACTTACTGTAAACAACAATTACCATGCATTAAAAAGCTTAAGATACTACATCCGATAATGTGTTCCTGGCAACAGTAGTTATGAGATTCGCTACATGACGTATTGGTATTGCCTACGTACCTGGAACAGTATTACTGTCGCTGCTGGGTACTTTAAAGACTATTGTTTATGCGCCTGGACATGTATCACTGCAGTCGAAGCTTTATGTATGTGCATTGTGTAAGAAAGCGGTGGTTCTACGCAGTTGCGACAAGAGGATCTGTGTGTTTCCTAGGTCATGCTATTAAATAAACAAGCATCAAACGTTTATGAATTCTGATACTTCGTATAAACATCTCCCGTATTAATAAATCAGGTACCGAGGGAAGTGGGGCAACAGTAACATGCTGGACTCGCATTCGGGAGGACGCCGGTTCGATTCCTGGTTAGGCCATCCAGAATTATGTTTACCATGGTTTCTCGAAGTCACTCCGGAAAATCGCTGGTATGGTTCCTTAATAAAGGCCATGCCCGAACCCTTCCTCAGTTCCTTTCAAGTGCCTAGTTGTATGTTCATTTGTCTACTGATCTCGCTTGCGACGAGACATTGAACGCACAAACTAAAAACGTACAGGTAGCCATACTGTATTATTAGCGCGTAAATAAGTGTTACTTCTGACAAACGTCATGTCGACATTTAGAAGTAACGTTCCCATAATGCAACATGCAACCTCTAACATAAACCTCTAACTAGGTGTCAGATACAGCATGTAGTATAACACGTGTATACATACTGTGTGAGCAGTCTACATTCTGGCACTAATACCACACTTAGCAGCTCTGTACGGTTTTACGTGGTCAATTCCACACCTGGCACGACAGTTATCACGGCACTAAAGGCCCACTAAAACCCGAGACGAATTGTATAGAATATCTAAGCACTCAATGATGTATCACATTTCTATTTGTCAATGTGCATGTTATGTCCACAAAATGCAACGCTTTACGTGGCCGGAATATACACATATGTTACTCGCCTATGGTGCGGAAAAGGGGAAATGGAGGAAAAGCGCAAATAATGTACAAGAATCGATTTGCACACAGACAGCAACCTTAGCACTCCACATTTGCGTCTGTGGAGCGACGTTTGAGAGAAAGTGGAAGTTTGGAGATGCCACGACCGAATGCAGGGCGCAGACGGACAGCGAGAACAGCCAGTATTGAAGAGGATGTGTTGAGGCGTGTTGAGAATAACCCGCGTGTGAGCACGCGTACTATTGCAAGAGTACTCAACAGAAGCCGCCGCATCATTGGTCGAGTGCATCATGAGGAATTACTGCATCCGTTCGCTGTGCAACGTGTGATTGCCGTGGGTCCTGCGGATTAACCCGACGCGTGGAGTTTGCAGCATGGTTTCTGGAACAACGCGAAAGATACGCTGGCTTTGACAGATACATTCTCTTCACTGACGAGGCTCTCTTTCCATGTGATGGTATACAGAACTGTCGAATCATCCACAAGTTGGCGAATGACAATTCTCACACCCCAATCGTCCACGGAGATCAACAACGATTCAGTGTCAACGTCTGGGAGGGCTTAATATATAACACGTTGGTTGGCTCCTACCTGCTACCACAGTCTCGCCAGCAATGTGTACGCTGCATTTCTGCGGGCAAACTTTGCCGACAATGCTCGAAGATATACTGTTACAAACACGAGCAGCCATGTGGTTCAAACGCGATGGCGCCCCAGCCCACAGTTCGCGACGTGCGCGCAATTACCTGAATCTCGTATTCCCTGGATGATGGTTGGGCCCCTAGGGGTCCTATTCAATGGCCTCCATGATCCCCTGATATTAATCCATTAGACTATTTATTCTGAAGTTACATGCACAGCCTGGTGTATGAAACCGTTATGGAATCCAAAGAGGACTTCGTCGCTCACATCGTTGCACCTGCCGGGATTATTTGGGACAATGAAAGTGTTTTCAAATGTGTCCGACAATCGTTGGTGCGGCGATGTGAACTGTGCGTCGAAAATGGGGGCAGTAGCATCGAGCCTTTGCTATAAGAGTGTTTGTGATACACGTTTATACAATAAAACCTATTGAATGCCATAGTTTTTGTTTTCAAATGCAATGTGTTACCTGATACAACTTAAATGTGATGCGTTGTTACGGTATTGCTCTACGCTGCTGCATCAGCGGCAGAGGTGCAGTTCCGGGAGTGTAGGCAATACCAATACATTTACATCCTGCATGGATTCACACACCGACTGTCACCACAAACGAACAGTTGTGCTGTCTATGCGTATTCATTTATTGTACGTGTTGTAGATAGTAGGTGCTACACCTCCATTGGCTGTGCTATATATAGTATTACCGGCATACTAGGCGCTGTATCGCGTCAGAGGAATCAAGTGAAATCTTTGTGTGCGTTTTAAACGAAAACGGTGGGACCTCGGCAGTTGCTACAAAGATACCATCTTAGTTTCGTAGGTCATCGTGCTCAATAGTGCATAGTGCCCTATATATTTACCCCTTTTTTTTTTGCAATAAAGGATCTATTCACAAAGTGTGTCGGTCGAATTCGGCCCCATCCTGTGTATGACAAACTAGCATAAATATTTTTATGGCCACCATTTTAGAAATCAGTGTCTTGCCACATTCAAATCATTTAAGTTCACATTTTCATATGTAGCACTAATGATGTGCAATATTTTGTGGAAATTAGTTGAATTTTTCTCCGGAAATATGGCAAAATATTCCACATTATCCCCTGGCATTTTTTTTACAAAAAGGCCGGAAAAACGGGTTCTCTGTACGCATAATATATGTTTCTAATTAATACATTTAGTGTATAAAATTTGGTAAAATTTTGTTCAATTGTTTTATGTATATGTATAAACCTCAAATTTTTTAATGTGCCGAGTTTCATAAATGGATTACAAAAGTGTTTCGTATTAGCACATTATAGGATTGTCATAAGTACATGAAGTTAAATGTTTATATTGCCGTCATTTTGAAATTAACTGTCTGTCTCAATTAAAACCTATTACATTACATGGCCTGCTTATTGTTTACCAAATTAAGCGGGGTTATGTTGGGTTTCTCAGGAGTTATGACTTGAAACTTTTAATTAGTGTTATGCTATCTTACAAAATGGTGGACAAAAGAGACTTTGTGTGGGTACGTTTGACTTATTTAAAATATACTTCTAACATACATAGTAAAGTATAAATTCGTTTAGTTGTATCGCAGATATAGCTTTCAAAAATAAAATGTTTTATGGCCACCGTTTTGGAATAGGTATCTTAAGAATTTAAAACATACCAGTTTCCATCACTTGCTGCGGTATTACGTGTTTGCCAAAATTTCGTAGGAATCGGTCAAATTTTTCCCGAGGTATGGCAAATCTTTATTTATTCGTGTAGCGCTATCTAACAAAATGGGAGATAAAATTAGCTGTGTGGGAAATAAAATTTTATTAGGTTTTTTCAGCATTTACAATTAGGTATAAAATGGTTAAATACGCGTGTAATACTTGTGTAGCTGCCATTTTGAAAATAGATATCTAATAGATTTAAATATTATATATTAGCATGACCTTCTATATAATTACTTACTTGCCAAATTTTGCGAGAATTTGTTTAGTAGTTTTTGGGATATAATGTAAAGGCTTTATTTTTTTCATGTATTTCTGTGTTCCAAAATGGCCGTTTGATAACAATATTTCATTATAAATTCAATGCTTCTTGAGACACTGCCAAAAAACAATTTTTGTTTAAATGTCGGTTGAATGGTTCCTGAGATATAACAGCTAAACCAATTCCCCCG
Organism: Dryococelus australis; assembly: GCA_029891345.1. Lineage (NCBI taxonomy): Eukaryota > Metazoa > Arthropoda > Insecta > Phasmatodea > Phasmatidae > Dryococelus > Dryococelus australis. The sequence continues at coordinate 110,264,464 of CM057009.1, forward strand.
CCCCTTCATTCCGGCGCCGCTCCATATTCACTTAAATCACCCTCATTGGCTCTCAAGTCCTCGCTGTTAAGAGCCGCCTAAATTAAAAGCCCTCGCAAAACAATCATTAGCTAATTAGTCGTCATGTTTCCACCACCTGAACATAGCCTCAAAACCCCAAAGTTAAGAGCCGCCCAAAACTTTCTGTCTCTGTCTCTCTCTCTCTCTCTCTCTCTCTCTCTCTCTCTCTCTCTCTCTCTCTCTCTCTCCTGTCTGTCTCTCTCTCTGTCTCTCTCTCTCTCTCGGCCCCACCAATCGAATTTATTGTTAGATTTACATAATTACATCACACCTTCACTCTACGATCAAATTCTCCCTACTCTTTCTCTCTTGATTTGCTTACAGTGAGAGTGCGGTAATATAGACTTGTGCCAAATGGAGATAAGGCCAAATATATCCAAGTTTATTGCAACAAGGGACAACTAGATGATTTCAATTTTTCTTTTCTTTTCGTCACGTTATATCAAATTAAAGTTATTAAAATTTTATTATTTATGCGATATCAAATCATTTGGATCGAAGAATTTAAGAACTTAAATTCATATGAATATAAAATGGTTTTTTCGACAATGGGGTAAGAAAGAAATAAAGCATAATTCAAACCGTTGATTGTTCAGTAAAACATATCTATTACCTTAAAAAACTTGAATTTTAAGACCATCCTCTTAAACTGAAATTACGTGCATCACCTACAGACTCTTTATTAGCGTGAAAGAAAGCTATAGCACACTCATGAACATCACGCTGACATACTGTGAGCTTGAATTTAGAGGTCGTTCAGCAAAATCTACAATGATATGCTGATGACAGAGTAGGAGATGATACAGCAGTGAAACTAAATGGTTCCCCCTTCGAACCGTACTATGATGCAGGAACTGTTGATGATTCTGCGGCTATGGAGGGCGATAACACAGCCGCTGTTGAAGCCAGGGATGAGGTAGTATCTCAGGACGATATATCAGATCTAAATGCAGAAAGCATGCATGAAAAATTATGCACTCGAAATGATGCCTATATGTATAGCCCATCTTTCAAGTCTGCAGTCCGCGAAACCATCACATCAATGTTAAGGGCATCAGTATAGATCTGTTTTAGAACTGTAGAATTGGAATTGAAGTATTGAATAAATTAAATAAGCTATGGAATGAATAAAGTTAAAAACTATACCAAAAGCCTTATAATGTAAAATCCACAAATTAACTTCAGCTCACAAATATTTTGCCAAAATGCAATAATTAAATATACGGAATAATTAAGATGGCGGCTACTTGCCGAAAATACAAAGATGCTGTATCAGAATTGGTCCAGAATAGTGTTTCAGATATTGGGGACAAGAGGTCTGTGATATATCATGCCGACATAATTTCTGTTATATCCATCCATTGTCCTAAATAATACAGTGCGTTGTTGTCTTTATCCTAATGGCTAACACTCTGTATCAAAAATACATCATTCCACTATCAGGTAGTTAACATTTTTCGTTTTCAAACAAGTAGTAGGGCATAGATAGCTATAAACAAGGATTGCAGGCTCGGAGTTCTGGAGAGCCGGCCATATTTTTTCTCAAAACCAATTGATTTTACCCGAAAATCACTTCAGAAATAGATTATTTTAACCCAAAAATTTCCCCTTTTCCCTCAAAATCGCACGTTTTTGCTCAAAACTCCTTAAAATTCAGCCTTTTTTTTTCCTTTAAAAAATTCCTTTTTTTGCAGCTGCAAAAAAAAAGGACCCCCAGAAAAGACCATATTCATTCATTTTCTCTAACAGGGATCATTGACTCAGGTGAACATAGAGCCAGGAGAGCAGGACTTTTGACTTTTGACCATTGACCTGACTAAAAATGTACTTACTACTCATACCTTCTGCTCTACTGATCTCCACCACCCAAATATATACTAGTCACTATACCAACATACTAGGCCTTATAACATAAGTCATACCACACCACCCAACACTCAATTTCACATAGCAATAAATGACCCTCTTTAGGGGTGCTAAGTGCGGAGTTAATTACGGTGCCTGCGGTGCTAAGTGCGGTGCTGATTGCGAAAGATTGCGAAGAGATTGCGAACAGATTGCGTACAGATTGAGAAAAGATTGTGAAAGTTATGGTGCTGTTGCAGAGTGAGTGTGTAGGTAGCAAGTTGAAATAAATTCTCCGTATTTAAAATAAAATAATGTAGTCCTACCTACAAAGCTGAAAGGCGGGCAATTTAATTAATAATCTCTATTAAAAAAGTATATATATATTCAGGTCCCTAGGCATATTTCATCACTTCCTGGGAACACTGTATTTTGCAATTTGCAATAAAAGTGCCCTAGAACTACAGCAGTCCCCCACCGCGCTTCGATGTTGGTCGATGAACAACTTGTACTTTGTTACTCAACTGAACTTAGAAAAATTTTAATGTTGAACGTGGAATATTTCCATCGATGTAATGTAATGCTGGGACTTGTAAATGTTTCCTCTGATGTAGGACTTGGAATATATCTGACCTTTAGCAGCAGTTAGAAACAATGTACACTGTATATACGACATAGAAAACATTTTTAATGTCGTATATGTATTAGAAAATATTCTAACCTTTTCTAGGAATTTTTATATTTTCTTTTCCCCCTCGTATAAGACTGAATATTTTCCATTTAATCAATAATCTCTCATATTTACTCACCATCCACTTCACTTAACCTAACTCCACTTCAGAACTAACTTAACCTAGCTTCACCTAACCTAACATCACCTTGCCTAATATTACTTAACCATTATGTAAAAACACATTTAGACACCTCGTGTAGGAATTGAACAATCGCATTAAGTCATCTTTGTTCTATCTACACTTTCATGTAAGTCTTTCAGAAATTTTCTCATTTATTAATCTTCGTTCCGCATTGTGTAGGACTTAGAATATATTCTCATATTGTGTAGTATTAAGAATATTTTTTTTGAACTTTGACAGATGGAGGTTTTTTCCTAGGAAAATCAATAAAAATCTCAGGTATTGAGACACGTTTATTCAAGCATTTACAAATTTGGAATAATTTTTAGATCATTTTTGATAGTAAATTATAGGGAAATTTTAAAGGAAAAAAGGAAAATTTTTAGTGAAAAAGACCGATATTAAGATGAAAATGGTCGATTTTTGAGATAAAAAGCAAAATTTTTGAGGGAAAAATGGGAAATTTATGGGTGTGAGGATGGGGGTCCTTTTTTGCAGCTGGGCAAGATGGGAAATATTTTTGAAGAAAAAAAGAGCGATTTTTTGGCTGGAATAATCGATTTCTGAAGCGATTTTTGGCAAAAACAAACGATTTTGAGAGAAAAATTACCAAATGGCGGAATCCGGGAGAGGCTCCCCAATCCGGAATCTGGGATCCTGGACCCTGGCCATGAGAAAACTTTGCCCTACTACTCAAACACTTTCCAAATGTTTGTCGGCAAAACTACATCAGACAAATATCTTTATTGCGTTAATGAGCATTGTCTCAAAAACGTTACTGGGCCAGAATAAATAAGATGTTGGACAAATTACCAAAAAGACAAAGATGCTGTGTCGGAATTGGCCCAGTATATTATTTGCACCCATGTAGAGGAAAGTATGCTCATTGAAACTATATTAGTAACTTCTTGTTTCTTCACTGTAAATCTGAATCAGTGAAAATTTCACTGTTTCAATCAGTCAAGAGTATATCACTGATACATCAGTCACTTCAGTGAATTTAACTGATTAACCAGTGAAAAATGCCATATTTCCTTCACTGATTGATTCAGTGACAATTCCCACTGATTCTTCAGTTATTATTTTCACTGTTTACTCCGTTTATTTTTGACTGATGGACCAGTGAATCATCTCAGCTACTTCCACTCCTTCTCTAATTATTTTTTACTGATGTATCAGTGAAACTGCGTAAAAAAATAGTCGTCGAACAATGTTTAAGAGTGGCCGTTAAACAACGCGTAGTAACAACGAATAAACGAATAAAACTAATACAAAATACTTTATGAAATGTGTTTCGTCTTTTAAAACGCCATTTTAAGAGCTAATATGAACACACAACCTTTCATTCCGTTTTTACGTCTTTCATTTCGATTCCGTGTAATCTTCACAACACACTGTTTGAAGGTTTAAACTGCATTTAATGAGGTGAAGAGAGTGCACTCGTATATACTATTCGTTTAAACAATCCTAACGGTACCAATCAAACCAAATACGATAAGTATGAGCATACAACTTCAAACTACACAATTTTGTAACGGAACTATAAGATATATATTTTCCTTGTACAATTCCAACATGGCGTGGCAGCTCAGTTTGTAAGGCAACGGCCTAGAGTCGAAAGGTACGCGAGTCCAATTCTGGTGACCTACGGAGCTTATTATTTTTTTTAATGACGGTAAGTTTCACAGTATAAATAGTAAGCTATCGTAAATATGTTTATTTCACGTAATTATTTGGCTGCATTCAATAAAAGCAATATTTAATTCGCCACTGCAGTCGGAGGTCACTAAGTAATTCAGTGAAATATTTTCTCTGAAACAATCACTGGTATTCCACTGATTCTAAGTGGAGCCATTTTCACTCATTGGAGTAGTTGAATTTCACTGCGAATCTGTGGTTTCCCACTGATTCGAATTTAGAGTGTGTAGTGCTATTATGTATCGCCTTCCGCATACTAATATTGTAGGAGTTAGTGAATAACACGCCATATTCTAACTGTGCGATTGAGTTGTGCACCATTGCTCGTCTCCCAACGACTAGAGACGGAGACCGGTCAATAATAAACTCAAGGACATATCTCTCGAAACTGCACGAGCAGCTTCTAAGCTCGAGGCAAGTTTCCATCATTAGTTCCGGGATGGTAATACCTGCGAGGTTCGTTGGTCATCACTTAAAAGCACATTATGCAGGACTCCGTAAAAAAACGCTTTTTTATACTGCCTCGATTCGCTTCATGGAAAAATTGCGATATCTTCCTTATGGAGAAATGTGTCACACGAATGTCTCAAAAATATATATAATGTAATAATGTACTTTTTTTCTGAAATAAGATAGAAATTTGAGGTTCCTTCAGTGTTCATATACGGACGTTTTACAAGGGAAAATTGAAATTAACACTCAAATTTATCTTCATTCTTAAAAGCTTCATAATACGCGAGGACAAACAGCTACGTGTTTTAATTTGTACTTCTGTCAGACAAAATTCTTCTCAAATGTTAAATTTTAGCGTAACTATCGCAGCACAAACCCAAATGTTCATTTACTTACATTATTGATTTTTTATTTATTAACTTTCAGTCGATTGACAAACGATCTCAATTTATTTATACTCTGAGAGTTTCTACATACGTCCATTTATTTATCACTATAGACGGGCTATTCATGGGACCATTGATGCTGTTTACCAATCTAAAATGTTTCATCAAATCCCGTTGAAGAAAGTGAATAAGAGAATATCAATTTTGTGTGTCAAAGTGCTAACCTTTACGTTATTTGTGCCTGCTTGAGTGATATAAAACATTCGGATGCTAATTGGGGGACATTTAATCGTTACCCCTTTAGGAGAAGGGAGGGGAGGTGGTTCCTTCCTCTTCTCTAGAATTATTTAGCCTACGCCAGTGTGTAACTTACTATTTAAGTTAACATCTAAACTGTTTCATCATGCCCTTGAAGTTATTCAAGAAAAAAGTTATTTTCGAATCAATCGTGTATATCCGTTTCAGTATAGCACAATCATTTAAGCTGTCAGAAAAACTACGTAAACTCAGTTTTTTACTAAGACTTGTTTTTTTCACAGCATGTTTAAAAACCTGCGTAGAATGTAAAGGAAACAATATATTCAAAGTTATGTAAAAAATTAATTCATAAAAACGACAGCTCTGTAAATCCAACTTTTTTCCAACTATCCATCAAGTTATAACAATGGGCCTAATATAAAATTAAGACAGCTACATGTATATATGTGCGTGTGTGTAATGTTACAGCATGTATGGTAAATGACAATGATTGGTAAATTTTTTTCTTTTATTTCACTTTTTTTTTCATAATAAAAGGTAATATATACCCTGTGTAGTGTAGGAAAATGATTGGTAGTTATTTTTAGTGAATAATTTTAATCATGATTGGTATTTATTATGCTACTGACACATTTGCAGACATGTCTTCCTCACATTCGCCGTTATTGGCTCTCGTCTGTAGGAGAGAATGTTTCCTCATTTCTGTGGCTAGGTGTTAACATGTCTACTGTAACAGAGGATACACTTAATTCCTCTGGGAAAAATATGACTCTAGTTAAAAACAGAAGAAATTCTGGCATTTCAAAATAAGCATTAGAATCAATTACAGATTGATTCACGAATAATTACCGTTACTCACAGGACTTATTTCTTAGGTAATTTGGTTCAAAATATGGCATAAGAATGTGAGTAATAGTCCCAATATTTACTGTAAAGCTATATTAAAATTTATAGGCGGAGAAGAATGGAAAACCCTTTTTATAAGTAAAGATATTTTTTTATTATCTGACTTTAATGTTTACAGTTGGGCATCAAACACCGTATCAGCATATTATTCTTTACAAAATGTACGTGGCATTGTCACGCAATTACTACATCACAAGACCAAAAGCTATAACCGCAATAAATGCGCAGGAATGCGCCGTGTTCACGCAGTACACAGTGAAACAGTCCCACCTCCCGATCATCAAGGTCACACACTGTTCACAGCAATAGCTGAACTGGCAGCACAATGTCACGACTGTTCATTGTAATGCGTTTCCAATTATTCACTTTACTCTGCAAATATTGCTGTAAACAGGACTCACACAAACACACACACGCATATATACAGGTTGTCTCTGATAACACTGCGACCTTAAATAATACCGAGACAGAACAAAATATTGCCAAACTATGTGCACATAATTGTTTCCACGTAAGGACTCACAAATTGAAAGGATTAACACACTCCTGTAAAGTATGAAAGTACCCCTTTCAACACGAAATTATATTTATTTAAATAAATCGTACATGACTTCTCTACCACATTGTAAACTAGGAGCTCAATTATGAATAACGGAAGTGGTAGCACGTTCCTAAAGCCAATGCTTGCTGAGATATAACCGACGTAAATAGCTGTAGACTGCGTCACCACTGTGACGCACATGAACGCGTGAGCTGTAGCTACTCCAACTACCAAAGAAACATACGCCTGTCGTAAGCCATGACAGACACATAAACGGCATTCGTAGTTCTAGTCGTGTCCACAATCATATGTACCTACAGCGGTATTATACCGTGTGAAACACTGAATTGCTAACAAAAATCTTCTCGCACATTGCATCAACGATGCTTTACAGCAAAACAGACTGGCCAATACGTATTTATGTACATAACAGATCACATATATTATTGTACCGTTCACAGGTGTGTTACCACGTAAAGGGCTCGCAGACTTAGAGGATCACCTCACTCTAGTAAACTCTATCCACGTGCCCCTTTCAACACAACGAGGTATGTTTTAAATGGAACGGGTAGGCAACACGTCCTGCTCCCAGTTGTAAATACATGTTGGTGGTATGATGCACGATGTTTCATGTCAGAGCCAGTTCGTCTCCCCCCCCCCCCTCCAAAGTACTGTAGTTGCCCACCACGTCTGCCCGAGGGGTCTGTTATTAGCCCGTCACCACTTCGATTCACTAGACAATGCAGAAGTGAGCATGGAAAAGTACACAAATTATGAAATGAATGATATCGTCGTGGTTTATTGTGAAGTGAGAGGCAACGGCAGGGAAGCTGCACGTGTGTACAGCCGAACTACCAGGCATTCGCACACCTTACACAGCGACTATGGGAAACATACACGTTTCAGTGTCAATGTGGACCTAGTCGACCGAGAACCGTCGGCACTATAAGCGGTTGAAAGAGGCGGTCTTAGAGAATGTAGAGACAACGCTTCGACGAGCATCCGCACGAACAGCAGCTGCGACCATGCCATGTACGTAGAGTACAAGCAATGGGGCCAGCAGTGTATGCCTCTCGGCTAGAATTTTGCCAGTGGTTCATGCAGCAGTGCGAAATTAATCCTGTCTTCCTAGTGATTGTAATGTTTACAGACGAAGCCACGCTTACACAGGAAGGCTTTAAACAGTAGAAATGTCCCCATGTGGGACGACTCCAACCCACATGTAACTGTAACGAGAGACTGCAACACGATGGTGCTCCATCCCATTTCACAAGGATTGTGCGTGACCACCTCAACACGGTGTATCCCACTCGCTGGATAGGACAGGGTGGGCCTCGTTCTTGGCCACCACGCTCCCCGGACCTTATGCCGTTAGACTTCCGGATGTGGGGAGTTCTTAAGGCGTGTGTGTACGAGACACCTATGGCATATGAAGAGGAACTGTTATCGAGGGTCACTGCTGCCTGCGATCAAGTGCAAGACACGCCAGGTGTTTTTCAACGCGTCCGCTAGTCTCTACTACGCCGTAGGAACTACTGCATTGCCATTGGAGGGGAACTTTTCGAACATTTGTTGTAAAATTTGTTGTGATACGCCACCTGCCTAATTTCGAATGATTGAAATGCCTGTTCTACTGTGCTGTCAGGTAGTGCCTACAATACCAATGACACAGTGCTACATCACTGAATTTACATGTGTTTGCACACATCAGTACAGAGTAACGCTACTGGGCTCATTATCTCATTACCACTTCTCGCAACGTATCGTAACACCGATGGCATTATACATCACACTGCATCACTAAACGTACCAAACATGTGTTTATCAAGGGTATCGTCACAGTTAGCCAGTGCAACCAACATACTGTTTTCCTTGTTTCTACCCTGTGCTGCACAATCTGCCACCTAAAAAGCTCTACTTTGGTGTAGCACATTTACTAACGATAATCTGTTTGCTGCGTATTGGTTCCTGGTCATACTCATTCGGCGGGGATTTCCTGCGGTATTCCTCCGGGTGCAGAAGGGTTGCATATACACCAGACCTTTGTATTGCTACCACCGAACACGTAGTTTGAGTTCTAACAGGACATGGTGGGCCATAGAGCACTGCAACTAGAGGGCCTTATTTGCTAATTACGATATCTTGGCTTCATCCGATAGTATCAATAATCAATTTAACCTAACGCCGTAAATGTTGCATGAAATCAAAGTGTTCCAACCCCTATTACATTACATTATATGAGTGTGTACGACGTACCGTACATTAATTTTATCAAAAATTTCGGTTTAATTCATCCGTATACCGATTTGTGTTCCTCTACTGCAAGTACATCGCATAATATGTCAATTAATATGCCTGTTGCCTTCCACCCAAAATTGCTCTAACAGACCTTGTTATTTGAGATGTACCATGGGTGTCCTGTACCATTCCTCCTCTTTTTCGGTTACGAATACCGTGCCTGAATTTGTACATATCTTTCCTAAATAGGCTGCAGAGTGTACACCTCTAAACTAAAAGTCCTTATGAACATTTGTCCTAGGCTCGATGGTTCTCGAGTTACGGGCACATGTCACTGTGTCCACTGTTGATAAGCTTTACACCCCTGTTTGTTTAAAGAGTGTGGTAGACACGAACTTGATGTGTGTTATGCTAGGTCCATTTCACTTCTGAAATCCAACGGATGTCGAACCGTAAGTGCATAATATGCCAATCGGACTACAAATTCCTGCAACAGTTACATGTATCCTTCGTATAACACTGCATATTGCTTTTTACATATTCGTACTCAGCAGACCTATTGTGAGAGAAAATCGACGACAGCAATGCGTCGTGAAGAGTTGCTGCAAGAATTACGATATCGATGTGACCACTGCGAGCAAGTACTCTAATACGATATGAAGATGGGATCAATGATTGAAGACTTACCATCTACGACACCACCAGCATCGTCAAAAGCAAGGTGCCCTGAAGTGTCGCTGTATGCATTACGGTATCAATTTATTCATTGTGGAAATACTATTTACCAAAGTTGTAATGCGCGTTGACGTGAAAGTAGTCATTACTTTGTCAGCCCAGCATACAAGTCATCCCACTGTGATAAGTGCGATACTGTGTTTACTCGTAGTGATTACCTATATAGACATAACGTACACCAATTGTTCTGTTGTGAAAACAGCATATAAGCTTGCATCATGTCTGCGGCCATCTTAGTTGTATGACGTAGTAATTCACCCAGACACAACCTGTGTATACACTAATCAGCTACATACGCCATTTGGTCTAACTGACGCCTATTGGATTTTGAGTAACTGTTATAACCCACAAATCCCCGATAGTCGAGGCCGTTAGGGTATTCCGTATGCTCCTTCGTGAAAAAAAGCAAGAGACCAATTTTACTGTGTTCCTATATGTCCCGGGATACTGAAATGCTTTGGTGCCATTTTCACAGTGACTTCATTTCAAAATGGCGGCTATTAAAAATGGCCACCGTTACATCCATAAAACTGGCTGTAACTCTGTTTTCATTTATGCTATTTTCATTTACTTTTTTTTTACAGATAGCTCTTTTAACGCTAGTTAATTTGCTTGCCTACAAATGTTTGCATAAATCTAACCATTTTCCCGGAAAGCTTGGAAAAATCAATATTTAAGAATTTTTATTGTATATTTTGAATCACTATGAAAAAAAAACAAATCTGAAATCGACAGTAAGTGTTTTAATAAAACTGAAATATATTTTTTTAATATTTAATTTGATATCTTACACAATGATGTTACTCTTCACTAAAGAAGCATAATAATCTAAATAATATGGCATAGTTTATGTTTTTAAGTGATATATGTTTCTTATTATTCATTATTTCTTATCTTTGAACTGTTTTATCCTCACATAGTCTGTTTTTACCTTATGTGCAGTATTTCCATTACAACCGAATGCATTCCCATTATTTTGTAATTCAGGTAAGGAGGAATTGATTGCTTGGTAAAAGGTATAAATATGAAGAGGTATTAGAATACAATGTTTTTAATGTACATGCGTTTTGGTGTAAAATTGACAAATTTAATGGAAATTTTACCAAATTTGGCGTTCTTTTTGTATGTATGAAATTTCAGAAAAATATTTAATTATATTGAAATCATGTTTACTTTAATAAATTATTCTTTAAATTACGTCTCATTAAAAAATTTTAGTATAAAGTTACTATTTTATTTATAGACAAATCATTTCACTGTGTAGACACAACAATACACCCAAAATGAATAATTTTGTTTTAAAGTTTTCACATTAAATGAACATCATCTTCACTTTCTAATAATTTATGAGTGTTTCACAGCTTGCAATGTTTTCACACAAGTCCTCGTCTCCAAAACACCTACACATTTCTGTGCAGGGGAGGTTATTTGTTTAACACTTGCAACGAACGCTCTGACATTGTTTTTTTGAGACAGCTGCACTAACAAGCAAGTAACAAGGACTACGTGCCCATCTTCATGCCGCCAGCCAAAGTTTGTGCGATTTGGTGAACTTGGATGTCTTTTGTCACTCTGATGCCATTCCATTACCTACAAATATGCCCTCGATACAGCCAGTTTCTGTGACGACCTCACTTGAGGGATATTTTCACCTACCACATACTTCCTATAAAAAGCAACCCCCTCAGATATTCAATTTTGGTGATAATTTTACTGAACACCTTCACTTTGCAAAAGAATCTCCCAATATCCATAATTACAACATTAAATACTACTTCAGTTTTACCTAGGTTCGCCAATGGATAAGGAACATTATTGTCCACTGTCATGAAAGACTTTCAGAAACTTAATTATTTTCAGAAATGATCCAGTAGTCAGCTCCTGATATTGAGTGTAAGCCCGCAAGTGCTTCACCTTTTAAAATTCCTAACTGGTTGTAGATTGATCGAAACGGTATAGTTCAGTTCCTCTCTCCACTTCCAGTGACAGAGCATTTTGTATGTTGTGGAAGTGACGGATACTTGCTCAAAGCAAGAACAAGGACATCTGTGTCAGGAGAGAAGATGTCTAAATGTGTTGCTCCGAGTTTTTGTGCTTCCATGGCATGCGAAATAATCTTTGTATTTGCCTCTTCATGTGTACTGCTCAGGTAAGATGCGCATTCACTTGTTCTCATAGCAATATGTTTCCAAGCAACTACCACATACTGACTCTTAACTTCAATAACGTTCACGGACCCCATTCGTTACAGAAATATTTTTGTATGTTCTGCCACACTAACTAAATTTTCTTGTTCCAAAAAAATATTTCAATAAATTAAAAAATTTAATATACAATGCCTCACTAAATGTATCTTGCTTTCATGTGAAATATTTACCTGCCGCAACTTGTTGTTCACATTTTCATTCCAACAATTTCTGTGATACAGTACGTGAATGGCATGAGCACTGGCCGAATTTATACTTCCGTTTACCCGCACACGTAACGTGCTATATATACTGAGCTATCTACCTTTAAACAATTTTGTCCCGGCATTTTCAGTTTGCACTAACTGCAATTTATTTTGCATATTTCACATAAACACTAGTTTTTGCTCTTGTGAATGGTGTAAGCAAGGAGAGAAGAGCTCTCTTCTTGACCATAATGTAGTGATATTAGATATTGTTCCACGAACATTATGCGGGCACGTTTCATATGCCCGTTATATGTGGCATTTTGATAGCAAGAACAATGCCCCCTTGCATGGTATGCTTCAAAGTAAATTGCTGTCTACTCACCTAGGCACTTTTTCAAATACACAAAGTTCGAGTCATTCGATGTTGTTCACTCAGGGATGAAGTTATATAACCTAACATAACTTTCTTTACTTTTAGGTTCTGAACTCTTTATTTTGTCTCTAATTGGCAGAATAAACACGGTGTCCATGTCGTGTCCGAGGTACGCTGTCTCTTATCAGAAGGTGGCAGGTCGAACTCCGCAACTGCCTACATATTATCCATCATAGCTTACCCAACCATTCACCCGCAACACATATCCAGATATATTGAAAATAATGAACATAACAAGAGTAAGAGATTACTTGCAAACAAAATTACAGGCCAGGCAGAAGAAAAAGAGTATAATAAGAAACATTGCGACATTTGCCAGTTAAAAACATACACTTTTTCAGATTATTGCACTTATTATGTTGCTGTAGTGAACATCTGCATCCTTGTGTGAAGTATCACATTAAAGCTTATAAAATTATCTTCACTTTTTATAAAAACTGTTATTGTTGATTTCTGCTTCGTTTTTACAGTAACGCAAAGTTTAAAAAAATTATTCTTTAATTTCCAGTTTTTCTAGCTTTCCGGGAAAATGGTTAGACTTGTGAAAAATTTTGTAAGCAAACAAATTAACTAACTTCAAAAGAGTTATTAGTTTAAAAAAAAAATTAAAATCTGATAAAAGGAAAACAGAGTTACAGCCTGTTTTATGAATGTAATTGTGGCTATTTTGAAATAGCTGCCATTTGGAAATGACCTCACTGTGAAAGTGGCACCAAAGCATTTCAGTATCCCAGAACATAAGGGAATACATTGAATGTGGTATCTTGCTTTCTTCACTAAGGGGCACAAGGGCATTCATTTTCTACCCTGAGGTCCCGGACTTCGAGTGAAAAGAGCCCTGATCCCAATTAGATTGGTGTGAGCTTTGATTGAGTTTGGGAAGTTATTATTAATTTTTATAAAGAGCTACATAGAGAGAAATATAATTACAAGAGGCTTACATCACAAGGCTATTTCTACTTCTGTTACGGCCACATATATATGTCAGATGTAAATGTTAAGAATGTTTTCTATTTGTGATTGCGAATAATCTTAAAGCTACTGTTAAATTTAAGAAACAGAGTTCAGCATAATTTTAATTATTTGCAATAAAACTTCAAAGCTTGACCTTTATTTGGAGAATATAATTTCCAGTTGTTAATTCCTGCCAGCATAGTGTTGGGAAAGAGAGTATATATATATATATTTTTTAATTTGTTGTTATCCGTTCTCTCACAACCCTCAGCTTTTTGGAAGTGCCTTCACGGTACGAGTGCTGCAAAACTTCCTTCAGGTACCTGTGTTCACTTCACATAGTAAATGTGTGGCATATTATCTGACGATCTAGATACGGTTAATGCCACACTCTACAGAAGCACTTGTTACTCTGGGAATATTTCTTTGCTCACACCAATAGCACTAAAACAACACTTTTACGCGCTTTTGGCACCCATCTGTGTGGTTTTCACAACACACGCCACACAAAATTGCAAATATCATCACAATATTCAAGGTACTTTCGCTACGTTAGTCAGGCGGTGAATATCAGTCAATCACGCTGCTTTCGTAGGTTCAAGGTAGGCAGCACATTTTTATACTGCGCAACTCTTTGATGTATCAAGATTGTTATCTTTTCTCAATGGCACGGAATTCCCGCGCGCTATGGCCGTCATGGCGAGTTCAACGCTGTTCTTTCAAGGCCAGCTAACAAAAGATGGTAAGGGGATAGGAACGTTTTCATTGTCGTTAGTATATTTCAAAATAGACGGTACAAAATTTCCGCCTCTTTTTATAGCCTCCTCTGGTTCATCATTAGAACTTAATTAATTATTTAACTTATTTTAACGATTTTGAGTAAAAGTCAAAGTATCCCCAAAATATTTCACGTGAACAAAGTAAGTATATATTGTGCAACATCTTATTTTTTTTAATTTCGAAAAAAAAATTGAAAAAAATTTCAAATTATAGGATATCTCTTTCGTCCATGCAAAAATATAATTGGTTTCTTCTCAATATTTGTTTTACTTGTGAAACATTCTTTCTTAAATATATATGAACGAAAATTTTGTTCCGGTAACGATAATTTATATTTTTTCTTTCAAACTTCTCTTTAATGATCATGTGATACAAGAAGGTGTCTCCAAAGTAGACGTGTGTTTAGTTATTTAAAAACATCTACTGGCTTAGCAAAGCAAATTCTACTGAGTTATATACAATTATTTCAATAGACGCTTTTTTTTAGTCAAGTTACTGACAACCACCACGTAGATGAATAAAAATAACCTATAGCAAATTGACCTGTGTTTGAACTCTGGGTTGTAGATATACGTAAATCGTGATTGCATGTAAAATTACTATGCTAGACATATAACATTGAAATTTGGACACATCTGTTTTCGAAAAATACCTAGTAATATAAAAAATAATGTTGGAATTTCATTATGTATATTATAATGAGAAAGTGGGTTGTGAAATATTCATACTCTTTCCTTGCAAGCTAACATAGAGACGAATTCTCTTGACTGCCAATATAACATGTGTACACTTGTTGAAATACACTAACGAGGTATTTTAAGCTTATTATTAATCTCGAAACTATAACGGAATGAGACAAAATTTTTCAGAAATATTGTTACATAATTAGTGGTTTTTTCATCATGTACTTATATGATAGATCGTTGTTTCCGCGAACATAGATAAACAATCGTTCTGTAAAAACAAAAAAAAACATTATAATGAACAGAAGCATGTTTATACAAATATTTTGATCAAAATGTTCTGGGTATTTTGACGTATATTTTTAAGTGTAATATATGTAACAAATATCAGATATTACACTCATGTAACGACAGGTTATTTGAAGATAAATTTTAAGATGCACATAATATCATATTCGTGTTAATGTGTGTAGAATTTCAACAAAAGTAAATATAATTTTGCGCTAGTTGTTTGCTAGAATTCTTAAGGCATCAGGAAAACTTTTGTCAATATATACAGAAACTAGATATGTCAGTTATTGAAGTATCTTTCAACATAAGAAAATAAAAAATTATATACAAAATATTTCCAGAATAATGTAAATTACAGGGTGGATAACAGGAACTCATCTCGGTGATGTTTAATGTAGATGAAGTTCTTTTCACTCTTTTTATTAATCAAATGTAGTGATTAAAAAAATTAATACATGCAAACGGCAAAAAAAAATAATATTTTAGCAAAGCCATTTTATATGGTATTACTTAGAGGAACAATATAAATAACCAGCTAACTTTAAAGTTAGGTTGTTCCATAAGCCCCATTAAAATAATTGTTTGGGTACATTCCACGAGTGTAATAGAGATATGTATCGAAAGCATTGCATCAATTTTTCCCCTCTTTTAAAACAATGAGCTTAAAGTAGGTTATGACGTAAATCCTGTGTGTTTATGAGAGTTCTGTTTTTCCTTCAACTGTTTGGTTTTATCGATTATATCACTCAGTATTTATTTGCATGATGTCACAAACAAATAAAAGTGAGGTTAGTAGCATCTTAAAGTGGTTGCATTGTAAACAAGAATTTACCAATATTGCTAATGTCTTTTTTCATCTGCACACACGTGTAAGTAAATTTTATGAGTTACTCAAGAGACAGTAGTAATAAGTATGTTAGAAAGTATGTATAAGCATAAGGAATTTTCCATTACATTTGGTAGTAATCGTAAGAGTTGGTACTGAGATACGATATTCCAACATTGCTGTAGACATACTCAAATTCTAGATGTATTTTTAGGCCACGCGTTAGGTATTTAGGCACACAAAGTGGATAAGAAATCCTTTTAATATTATCATATATTTGGCACACAATACTACAAAAATAACACTCCCACTTTGAAAACAATGGAAAAGTTTTATATGGCTTGCAATTCTACCGTTCCTATGTAAAATATGGTAGAAACTGTTTTACAAGTTACTGAGGTACGACGTTTAAGTTTAAAATTCAGGTGGCAACTTTTTAAATACTGCGCTAAAAAGTTACAAATTAATTTATTTTGTGCAGTGATAAGAAATGTCAAAATGCCGAGCTGTGTGCGTATCGTTTTAATTGTTCCATGAGTGCATGTAATAGGTTCGAAACAAAGTAATAATGTATAAAAAAAATATTACCCATTTTTAATTATTCAATTTGTGCTCTATGCAACAATGGATACAATTAAGATGTTAATTTGCAGAGATTTTTGTTTTAGTAGTTATTAGCTTTATATACAAGGTGATACTGTCTGGGTGGACAGAATCGAAAAATAAATTATTTCAATAGTATCTATGTTTCGCTAGCCCCCAAAGCTTCGTGGAAATAAGTCAAATTGTTCGATAAATATGTCATACAAACACAGAATATTTCTATGACCGCCATTTTGAAAGTATAAAACTGATCTATTTAAATTATAAGTAATATTCGTGGTCAGCCATTGCACTACAAACCTGACAAATTTGGCGGTAATCGGTTTCAGGAAATGTAGATTCAGTAAACAAATATTGGTTATAATATATATTATTTAACATTAGATATTTCCTACCAACTTAACTTATTTACATGTCATTTTTAACGGAATTGCCTAAATATTAAAATTTAAGCTCTTTAATATATACTTGGCTGATATTTGAGAGAGAAACACGATATGTATTATTGAAATGTATCCTATCCATAACTAATAACAGACAAGAATGATGTATGCACACAAATCGAATTATATCCACGCATATTATTCTGGGGTTAAAATTCCTGATACTTTGTTTAACCAAGAATATCCTTGTACAGCTGTTGATAAAGGTAATTCTGAGCCTTTTTTGTAATTATTTACAAAATATATGATTAGAATTACGAGTGTCCTTATCAAGGAAGGGACATTCAAAACATGCTGAAATATATGAACAAGAAATTCCGTAATGCACAATGGAAATGTTGATAATTTAGCCTTCAACAATGAAATTTCACCTAAGTTGATTTCTAAATTTTATGAGTATTTCTACTGCACGGAAATAAGTTTCTGGTTTTCGCAACTATTTTTACATGTTGGAAAAAAAAGTCAAGCGTCACGAAAGATGTTGTGTTAACCACAAATTCGTAGCTCAACTTTGTTTCCTCGCAGCGTAATTGTTTCTGTCCGAGACATAACGAATCACGCAACGAACTTGAAATGTCACCTTAATAATTTATGTCCATCATGACTGCGGTGTTTTGCGCTGTAGTAAAGTTAATTACGTAGTTATTTTTACAGTACTGTTTGCATCGTTGCAACTTTCTAGGTCTGTGACGTCACGCAACGACGGGCGATTCCTCTACACATGCATGCACGCGCTGCCGACATAAAAACCGGGCGATGTCCCAGTTCCTGTTACAAATTGGACTCACGTACTTATGCGATGCAGTTATTCCAATCATCCCGCTGTGTTTCGCTGGAAGTTCTTACGAAACTTGAACCGGGGCTATAAATATAACGATATTAATGTCTCTGCGGTACATTTCGATAGAGACACGTGTAAGTTGGACACCGCAGGTCTGAACGTTCCCGTGATTTTAGTCACGATACATCGATATTTTTTTTCATTAAAAATTTACGGCATGTTATTTGCTGTGCGAGTTTTGTGAAACTTGGAAGCAACCTATCCCAGTTGCTGGTCTGCGTGACGTAGCTGCGTCGACTATTTTCTGAGGTCACCGGTTTCAGACGAGTCATAGTCATGACGCCAGGGAAATAGCGAATTAGGGATTTTGATAGTGCCCTCGATTTTTCTACCAAATCCTTAAAGTAAAGAAATAAAACACAACCTATATTGTATTTAACATTGTAGGCTGACCTGATATGTGCTGGATTAAGATATGCAAGATTTTAATTGATATCTGATAAATATTTTCGAATCTTTCCTGTTTACCGATTGGGAGTATAAGCTCAGAAAGTCAAATACACAATTTAACGCAAGGAAAAATCCAAATAAATCTAATAAATAATATCAAATTTACAATGTCAGCAGAATATTTCAATTAAAATAAATGTTTATTTTTTAAAGGTACGTCAGGGCTGATTTCTGAAAATAAACGCATTTGAAAAAAAATTTCCAGTTTCCATAAACTATACAATAAGGAAAAACAAATACAGTTTAAAAATCATGGAATAGCTGAATTAATGGCCTCGGTCTACGTTGCCCAAAGATGCTGAAAACAACGAAACCTTCTTGTTATTTTGGGCTCCAGCTCAATTCAGGCTTATTTGACACGGTCTTGTAAATACTGAGTCCAACCAAGGGTTGCGCTCGAACAATCGCTAGTCGCTGTATGGAGACAGCTGCCTCGCCTAGTAGAGGAATACACATCTTGTTCCTGGCCAACATGAAGACAGCGTGAGATTAAAGTAGTGGGTGTGGAGAAAATGTATAATCAAGAATGTGGGCAAATAAGGACATGGCAAGAAAATCACCACGTCGCACCGATTCCCAATAGTGACCGTAAACATACCCGAAATACACGTCAAATTTGAAACAGAACACAGTGTCCAAATATCCAATATTTCACTAATATTCCTCAAAATCTACAATAATTCCTAAACATACTCCTGCTCGCAACTCCTATGCACAGTGCACGCAGAACTATTACTTAAAAAAGCATAATAAGCTTGTGTCGGTCCAAGTTCCTAGTTGTGGGGTTTGCTATAAATTAATGAGGCCGCAGGGAAAAGCAGGTCAGTCTGATACATGCAAAGATTACTGTGCATTGTCATTACAAATTTTTTGTACCTCTAATAGGTGCTTTATTTTTTGCAATTGACATGCAAATTCAAGTTCGATTGCAAGTAAATAGTGAATGTAAAACGGGCTGCGTATGAAAACTTTAATTTAATTTTACATTATATATTTTTACTATATTTTTGATACACAGTAATGTTAAAAATATAATGACAATTTTAGAAAATTTAATTTAATTAAAACAACGAAAGAAACAGTTTATTGTGAAAGATTATAAACCATATTATTGTACACATTCTATTGTAGTGTGGTATTTACCTTCTTTAAAATATAACTAGCGGTTCACTTAGCCCCTTTCTGATATTTTTGAACGTATCACAGTGTAGTGTCATTGTGCACGTACTTCTCAAGTTGAAACGTTTTCGTGGAAAACTGATCACAACATACTGTGACTATTTTTGTGGGAGTATCATAGATTGTTGATGTGATATCACATGACTTTTTTTCATTTTCTCAGAAATAACATATTAGCTTTAAGTTTCTATGGAAATTACACTTTACAGTTATTTAAAAAATATCAAAATTGCATAAGGAATCCCAGTTCAGGAAAACGTAATTAGAAAAATAAAACCGATGCCTTCTGGGTTGCTTAGGAAGGTGGAACAAAAAACCCTAGAGTTGTTTGGCTGCAATTTAATAAATAAATTGTCTTCAAGCTACAAGATATGACTCAAAATGTTTTTCAAACTGACTTCCTCCAGTTTCAAAGCAGGCGGCAACGTAGCGATAAGCTCAGTAGAATACGGTGAAATATCCCTGGGTTCCTTCTAAGGATGCCAATAGGCACGCTAGGAATATGCTAAAATAGGTAATCTTCTCTTCATGTATCCACTGGTGCCTTATAGACAAAGAATATTAGTATATGACTCCAAAGGAAAAATGAAGCGTCGCCATAATAGGCGAACGAGCTGACCAAGAAATAGGACATCCCCTTCTCATCCATTTTTCAGGCAAAGTTCAATCAAGGTATTTTGTAAAACCATTTGCAAAATGAGAAGGGGTGCCTTCACTGAACCCACACGCATAAGGTGATTTCGGAAGATATGCTGCATCTTTTGGAAATGTGAAACTGAGTAAACATGGAAGACATAAGTTTAAGTTTGAATATAGTGGAAGGTACAGTAGTTGTTGAAGGTTAGCTTCCAAGTAATAAAAATAATTTACTTATGGCGAAATTGTTATAGCAGTGATTTTAAAAAAATATGATGTTTGCGGCATCTCTCCCAAAGGGATATGTGTGAGATGCCGCAAAGTTTGGGAGAGATGCCGCAAATTTTTATCGCCAGAAAACCTACACATATTTTTACCAATTAAAAGCAGTCATTTTAAAAACCATTTATGTTGCAGAAACGTTAAAAATTCCCACTTTTGTAGTTATTTATGCAGCCACAATATCATTTTAAAAGTTTTTTATAATTAAAAAAAATGTAAAAAGTGAAAAATAAAGGTATTATAATATGAAAAGTTGTATTTGAACTGTTCATTACTTCATAAGGAATATAAATATAACTATGAATACAGTGCTTATTTCCCCAAGAAGGTGTTTCATAATATTTATTCTATTAAAAATGACGTTAGCAAAAAACGATACTGAATGGACAGTACGAGTTGTAGATATAGAAGAAAGTTATATTTTATATTTTATTCTGATTTCGACTACAAGGTGTTACTGCATAAGTTGGAGAGCTTCCGTCGGGTGAGGTGGCAGACATAACAGAATGACGTCATTCTCATCTGCTAAGTGCGACATGTCTAAGGAGTTGTTATGAGATGTGTAGCCATCTAATGTTATTTAAGTCTTTCCGGGAGGTTTGAGAAGCAAAACTGTTCCTTGAACCACTTCAATAATAATTCAACATTTACATAGACTCTTTTGGGGTTCATAAAAATCTTATATCCTAGTGGCAGACCTTCAAAATAATCTTGATTTTTATTATTTCCCATTAGAATCGAAGTTGGAGGCAGAAAGGCCCCCATGGCACTGCAGCAAGCAATAAAAGGCACTATTTCTCCCTTTTCCCCATAAGTTATTTTGTGGACCACTTTAGAACCTTTTGTAGTTACCACATTACCAGGTGTGTTAATCAGCTGAATACCTTTCTCATTGACATAGAAAATATTCTGGGGCTTACTATGTAGATCATTCTCATTCATGATGTCTATCAACAATTGGACATAACATTTTACCTCATTTCTATTTAAACCTTTAGCCCTTGCGAGATATAAATCATGATCAACTATAACACCAAGTTCTGGGTTCCTTTCCAAGAATGAATAGAGCCAATCATAGCCTGGCATTTCTTTTTCATTCGAAAATTTGTGTCGTACTCCTAACTTTTCTGCAGATTGGTAAGCTAAACTTCTAACTGTTGTCCATTCTGGCGCAATTCCAGCGGAACTCAACTTCTGGATGTGTGCACGAGCCGCTTCTCATTTTCTGGACAAAATGTTCCAGATGGTCCAGCCCAGTTCTTGTCAAGTTTCCAAATTTCATCCTCCTATCGAGTGTCGTTGCCGAAATGACGTAGTACCTTTCCGCTTCTTGTCTACTTATATCACCGTTAATGATCCTATTGACTGCTTTCAATAGCTGTTATGCCGTCCATTGCGCTCGTGGTTGTATTTACTAGGCATATTTCAGGTACAATACTGCAACATAGAAAATCAACAAAATTTATGTATCTTTAAAATTAAATAATTTTGTGATAATGTTGCTTAGTTGTACATTTTTAACATAATATGTATATTTATTAGTAATAAATACAATAATTTATGGAAAAATATAAAATAAGTGGGTGTGGCATCTCTCCCATTAAAAAAAGTGGCATCTATCCTATCTTTAACGGAGAGATGCCTCACCAAGCCATTTAGCAATCCCTGAGTTTAATATGACCACTATTGTTCACAAATTCCCGAGTAATAATCATATTTTGATACCCCATGACAGCATTTGAAAAAACAATGACCATTAATTTAATAAAGTAATTAAAATAAACACAAATAATAACTTCAAGTCATTGATTTGCTTACTTACCTCATAAAACAAGGCGAATTATGTAGAATATTTTGAGCTAAGCAAACATAAACGTAACGTTTCACGCGAACTACAAAGGCCAGTATGAAAGGCGAAACCACAACAACGACACGCTCTAGCGGTCCCTGCGAGAACTACGACGACTGCGGCATCTCTCCTGACGTGACATCTCTACCAAAATTACCTTATAAAGAACTAAGTGTGGCATATTCCAATAACTCGGAGGATGTATCTTTCGAATCACAATGTGTGTAGTTGCAGTTAAGCATCGTCACCGGAAAATAACCTTAGTAGATTAAGGGCTTACATGCCGTGCTAGTACTATCTCACAGGTTTTATCTACTTCATCATTGTCAACAAATAAAGTAAATGTCTGTCTAAACGGAACGAGCAACAATCAAGCTGGTGACACAGTCACGCAGATTAAAACATACACATCCAGACACACGCAGACAAAAACGCACATGAGAGGGAGGTGATCTAAAATATGCTACTTTTCCAAGACTAAATGGCTTAACATAGTCGCCAGTTTTCCGTTCCTTGTATTATAAACTGACAAAAGCACACATATTGGGCGCGGTTTCGGTAAAGCTATATTTTTGTGAATCATCCTCCTTTCTAAAGCTTGATCACAGAAACAGGGACTATGAACAGTTTACATGAAGTCAAGCTAAAAAAAAAAATATCGGAATGAGATCTGTCGTTTTACGAACGGCTTCGAAGGGCTGGTAATTATGTGCAGCTTGCGTCATTCCACAAGAAGGAGTTATGAGAACCGAGACACTGACATCATCCATCTGAAGTATATGCAAACACAGTGAGACAAACACAGGACACTCGAGCGGGCAATATTATCCATTAATATGACGTGCACGAAAACAGGAAAGCTGCCGTAGAAAAATTCGTATTGCGTTAAAGCACATTTTCCAGGAAAATATCTATCATTAGCAAATAAATTCTAATAAAAGTTTGACATAAACTAACATAATTAAGACAAATACGGTTTTGGAAATGGACGAAATTTCTGTGTAGGTGCCACCAAAATAACTGTTGAAAACCACGAAATATTCCTTTAAAAAAAAATATGAATTAACAAATTTTAAATTTTTAGTTTTTTGACAGTAAATAAATATAAGGACCTTGGAAAAAATATAGTAATGAATATTACAATAATTTTATTAAACTAGTTTGATCAACAATTGACATTTTCCAGGAAAATATCTATCATTAGCAAATAAATTCTAATAAAAGTTTGACATAAACTAACATAATTAAGACAAATACGGTTTTGGAAATGGACGAAATTTCTGTGTAGGTGCCACCAGAATAACTGTTGAAAACCACGAAACATTCCTTTAAAAAAAATATGAATTAACAAATTTTAAATTTTTTGTTTTTTGACAGTAAATAAACATAAGGACCTTGAAAAAAAATATAGTAATGAAGATTACTATAATTTTATTAAACTAGTTTGATCAACAATTGACAGTTTCCAGGAAAATATCTATCATTAGCAAATAAATTCTAATAAAAGTTTGACATAAACTAACATAATTAAACAAATTTATGAAAAGTACGTAGAAATATCAAATTCCAGATCGAACCATATACAAATTGTTTGGACAAGAGGTGAAATTATGCCCACACGCCACACTGGCTGTGTGCGAGCTACACTCCAGGTGACGGGGGCTGACGTAACAGAAAGATGGCAACAAACCGACCGACGCGACGTCAGTAATCTGGACGGTGGGGGCAGCAATAAGTGGAGCCGATGGACGCGCGCTCATCCCCACTCTCTTACTCTTGGCCATTTGTAGGCTCGTGTGGAGCCGCTTACAGAAGACGACTTCAGAGGTACCACTGGCGCGAGACGTACTCAATCAGTACCACATCACTACTCGACATCGGGACGGAGGAGCTCCGTTCGATCCGAATCGAATTCAGTGGTAAGTGTCAAAACAGTACGGTGCAAGATTAAGTCGCTAAGGAAGTTGCGCAGTTAGGGCAAGGATATATTTAAGAGATTTACTTAAATATCGCAACTCTACGCAGAACCAGTAATATAAACAAAGTGTAGATATTTAGTAGTAAATAAAAAGCACGTTTTTGTAATCGTTTGTGTTCCTAATGTTTACTATCTAGTACGTCACCCGCAGTTAGTCTTTGTGGTATTTAGCAACAAGTAAAAGTGCAGAGTGGGAGAGAGATATTAAGAGAATTAATAGTAAAGTAAAGTGTTGCTTATTGGAGTTGAACCAAGGACAGGTTTGGTGACCTTAGGTCAGCAAGGCTTGGTGGAGTCACCAGCCTCAGTTATTGCAGAGTCCAGTTTAACCTGCCATAGCTCTGGCAGCAGTAAGTAGTCAGTGATGACTGGGCTAACCGTAACAACATACAATTGTTTTCCCCCCAACAACATAAACATTTGTTCAAGAAATTTAAAAATTACGAAGATATACCAAAATAATATGTTTGAATAAATCATGAAATAAATTTAATTGCCCTTCTTTTTGTTATCCGTGGTGAAGAAAATGCGGAGAGTAATAATTAGTACAATGAGAAGGTGAACATAATGGATATGAATAATAAATAAAATGATTTTGTTGTTTAAAACACCAAAGGTTTTCCATTTTTGATAAGAGTATTAAACGTCATTTCTCACACATTTTGGAATTCTGGACATCCTGATAAAGGAATAATAAACTGGGAATTAATAATAAATTTACTACAAATGCATTTACCTGGATATAAATATTTTCGTTCATTTACTAAGGTAAACCAACATTAAGAGAAAGATGTCTGAGAAATAACTAGAATAGACGAGGCCTGCAAACACCACAACATTGTTTACAGAAACCTTAGAGATTTAGAATCTAGCGATGAAGCTGATACAATTTTACAAAAAGAAGCTAAAGAATTAATATTTCATTACGGTCCTCCAATTGGTAAAAAAATTGCTTTGGTGACTGTTGCTGGAACTACACTTGGAAAATGATAATTATTGTGGGGCATAACAATGTGATAGCAAAATAAAGAAAACCTATAACAATTTTTTTTAATTATAAAAGAAGATAAAATTAAAACGTTAGATATACCAATCCATTAACTGAAGGAATTTTATATGGATACGTTTTTAACATATCAACTTCATAAAAAAATCAAAAAATAAGGGAATGTATATTATTGAAATTAACATTGCCAATACCTACATCAAAAAAATATATTATTACTAAAAAGATAGGAAATTGACTACAACTTGGTGGATTTTAATAATTTTTAGCCTACTTTCTGAAATAAAGAGAGGCTTACGAGATCACTGTGTGTATGACTGTGTGTGTACTCGCCCCTCCCCCTCCATTTCAATTTTTGAACGCGTTAACCGAATTTCACCAAACTTGGTACACATACAATACTTAGTAAGCACATCTGCCTTTATAGTTATCGACTACGTCGGGCACTTACTTTTAAAATGGCAGCCGTTTTAATATTTAGGATGATATGTCATATCCTGGAAACCATTCAACCGATTTCAACCAAATTATCTGCCTGAGCATAAAGCAAGAATTAAATTTTGAGCTGGATGTTGTTGTTCGTCCACAATTTCAGAAAATGGCACCAAATTAAGAAATAAATATTTTTAATTATATCTCGATAACCATTAAACCAATTCTCACCTTAATCGGCAAGTAAGTAGTTCTTTGATAGGTCAAGAAAACGTAAGTAATTGAATTGATTAGATACTTATTTTCAAAATGGCAACCATACATTTTTTGTTTACTTTTTATATCTACCACTCCATTTAAACGATTTCGACCAAAATTTACATACTGAAAGTAATTGTAACAAGCATCATTTATATCAACACATAACACATAACCTCTTTTGTCAGCCATTTTGTAAATTAGCACCATAGGAATAAATAAAGTTATTGTCATATCTCGGTTAAAATTAACAGGTTCCCACCAAATTTCACAAACATGACGTACTGATACAGATGATGTTAAGTAATTTATTTTGAGAACGTTAGACACTTATTTTCAAAATGGCGGCCATATTGGCATTTTAACTTAGATTTATATATCGTCGAAATTATGTAGGCCCTAATGAAATCCAGCATAACTTTTTATGCCGGCAAAATATATTACAAGTATCAACCGTATCTGCATGGAGCATATTTTGTCCGCCATTTTGTAAGATAGCACTATTCGAATAAATAACATTTTTGTGTAGTATCTCAGAGAACAACTGACCGATTCCTATCAAATTTGGCAAACAATCAGTACTTCGGCAGGTGATGTAAATTTGGATGATTTTAGTACCTAAGACATTTATTTTGAAAATGGCGGACATTTAGCTATCTTAGTTCTAAATGCTATATCTTCGCAACCATATATTTATATCCAACTTATCAATATATGCTGAAAGTAGATATAAAAACTACCAACTATATCTACATGGAGTATCTTTTGCCCTCCATTTTGTAAGACAGCGACATGTGGATAAATTCAGTTTTTATGTCATGTCTCAGGAAACAATTGACAAAATCCAACTAAATTTGGCAAACAAGTAGTACTGAAGCACGTGATGTAAACTGGTATGTTTTAAATAGGCCAGGCATTTATTTTCAAAATGGTGGCTTTATAAATGTTTTTGCTCAGTACATTTTTATAAACGGAACATTACCTATTACAACCATCAATTTTCTTTTGCAGAGCCTGATTTATCTGCCATTTTGTAAGACAGCTGCTTCAATAAAAAGTACAATTTTAATATCATATAACGGGAAACAATCACCACATTCTTTCAAAATTTGGCTAAGGTGTTGTACTGTTGTAGGCCATATTAATATATGTATTTTTAAGAACGACACACTGATTTTTAAAAATGACGGGTATAAAATCATTTTAGTTTTGTGTTCTATATCTACGAAGCTATGTACACATTTCTAATTAGCTTTGTATATTAGCTGTATGCAATCATCGAATGTGCTACTGTATTACCTTTTTGCCATTCATTTATGAATATCGCCATATAAATATTATAGAGATTTTATGCTATATCTCGAGGGTCAAATAACCGATTCCCACCTAATGTTACACTGCAACATTTCAACTAAATTATTTTTTAAAAATTTGCATACCATAAATACTACATATGGCCAAGTAAATTTTCTTGATTTAAATGGATCAGACCACGATGTTCAAAATTGCGACATCAATAATAATTTAGGTAATTTTGCCACATATGTTTAAGAAATGAACCAAATTCAACTGTATAAATTATAAGCATAGTCTATAGAGCCTCTTTTCTGGCGATTTTGTACGATAGCATCAAATAAAAAAATCAAATTATTATTCCATATCTCAGGGACCGAATAACCGATTTACACAAAATTGTTCACACAAGTAGCGCTACTGTAGGCCATATTAACTTACGTGTTTTAAGTGGCTCAGTCATATTTTTTTCAAAATGATGGCCATTTTAATATTTTTTGTTAGAAAACCCTATTATTCGAAGTATTAGACTGATTAAAGCCGAAGTTGATTCTCCGAATCCAATCTCCATAATGCAGAGCGTTCGCGCTAGCATATTGTATGAGGTTTTCTGGGTTCAAGTCCAGGGTAAGGCAGGTGTATATTTGTAATTGTTTCACTACTGTTGCGTAAGTTTCTGGTTTAATTGTAATGTCATTCCTTTCAAAGGGAAGTCGATTCCTACCTAACGACTCAGATTTTAAGAACTAAAAAAATGTATTGCATTCATGTTGAGGAAATAAGGCTTATTAGTTATAACAGTAACATCTTTTTTAATTTCCAAATGAAAGTGCACTAGGTGTTTTAGTTGGTGAGTCAAGTGCTAAATACAACTCAGTAGAACCAACTAAAAAGAAATTAATAAGAACAAATTGAAGATTTTTTTTAAATATGAAATTATGAAGACTGATTATCAGGATCAATATTTAGTTGAAAAGGTGTAAAAAACCAAAGGTGAACTATTTTGGTTAAATAGTTAGTATTTGATAACTCGCACAATAGTTGGGTGAATAAAAATATGTTTTGCAACAACCTTTAAAACAATTTATAAATTATATCTTAAAATTTAAGTGTAGCCTTTGGATTTATATTTTTATTACTACTATTTCAAACACATATTTTTCTAACTATGTGACATCCCTTCTCACGTACCTTTCCTTTAATAGTCTTCCATTGAACATTATTCTAATCTTCAGACTCATTGTATATTTCAGTAATCAATTTAAAAATTTCTTCTAGAGATAGTTTATCTATTAAAATTTTAGTTGTCAATGTTTGTTAAAAAATAATTGGTGCGGGAATGAAACGATAAATGATTTATTTATTACGCTAGAAAAATCCCATCCATCTCATTGTTAATCACACCGGAAATGGCAATGTTTTGATCACAAATCAATTTGGTATATTTACATAAATCATCTAATTGAATTTGGAGTTAGAAATTCTTAATTCAGTCAACTTATAACTATTGATTTTTTTTTAAATTCATAGTAAATTCTGTGCTCTTCTGCTCTACCAGTGTTATATGTTGATAGTAGTTGTATAGCTATATTCGTTTGAGTGCCACAAACTGTCAAATAGTTTTGCTGTGCATATTGTCTAGTACTTGCAATGTAAAAGGCATGTTTTCATAATTTAACTTCTTAAAATATAGTTTTTATTTTAATACCGTTTCTTTTTCTCTTCGTAGTTCATTAACGTTGATTTTATTTAATTTTCATAATCATTTAGTTATTGTTCATTCTCTTTCTGTAATATATGCTGACAAGATGGAGATTTTTTGATATTCGCCATTGCGATGCAGATATCTGTCATGGAAAAAACAGGACTGAGCACTAAAAATAATCAAAAAAGACAAGCAACCTATGCACGAGAAAATTAATATATGTATACAACATTGAAAAATTCCAAGAGGGAATAGAGTCACAAAACTGAACAGCAACTAATTACGAAAAAAATATGTATACATATACATGACCAACAGATAACACATAGAAACCAACATAGGCAAGAAACCAGCTGACAAAGTTAGGACAACACTGACAAAATAAGTAAGAACAAAATAGGACAACACAACAAAGAAACGAACAAAAAAACAGCTGTTTAACCAAACACAACAGAACAGAAGCCAGGAATGCTGTAGTCAAGAATATATAGGCAAAAAGACAGCGAGCTAAATGCGAAAATCTAATTTAATATATACGTATACGAAAAATAACCATATACGACCAACAGACAACACAACATATACGACACAGGCTAGTTATCTACTTTCACATCACAAATAAAACAAACACAACGAGGAAACTCGCACAAGAAGAAAAAAGTTGTTTTCCCACCACTGACAGAACGTGACATGGGAAAACATTTTTTTTTCTTCTTGTTCGAGATTCCTCATTGTGTTTGTTTTATTTGTGAATGTTGATAACTAGCCTGTGCCGTTTTTCTTGTGTTCTCTGTTGGTCGTATATAGATTTTTCATATATACATATATTTAAGTTTTCGCATTTATCTTACTGTCCTGATGTGACTCGATTCCTTTATGGAATATTCTGGCTTTGTGCCTATATATTCTTGACTATAGCATTCCTGGCATGTGTTCTGTCGTGTCTAGTTAAATTGCTATGTTTTAGTAGGTTTCTTTCTTGTGTTGTCCTATTTTGTTCTTACTTAATTTGTCAGTGTTGTCCTAACTTTGTCAGCAGGTTTCTTGCTTGTGCTGGTTTCTATGTGTTACCTATAGGCTATATATATATACACATACATACATATACATATGCCGGGCCTGAAACGGCTGGATGTCGCTACAATGCCGGATCTGCGAAGGCTGGATATCGTTACGATGCCTGGCCTGCAGTGTGATGATGTCATTACGATGCCGGGCATGCAGTAGCATGATGTCCAGAAAAAAGAAGAATAACAATGAAAATACCTTAACTTTTCGAATAAAAACTTGAGTAATATTCATTTTCTCTTTGCATATACTCATTTCGTCTCAACACAATATGTGGCATGAAAATTGTTTGTCTGCCAAGTGAGGGATTCGAACCCAAGACTTTTGGGTTTTTAGTCCAGCATGCTAACCTATATACCACAGGGTAGGTTGTTGTAACTCTTCAGTAAATTAAATATATTATGACACAAATTATTATAAGTGTGACTAAATTCCATGGCAATATAACAAATAATTTTTAAACACCTATTATTTAAAAACGATTTCTTCGGAGGCTTTCAAACAAATCAGTTTTTATAAGTTTTTAGTACATCACATGACATTTCAAAGTCAACAAATGCCATGGACTGACACGTGACATATATAATCATGAGAAAAAAAACATGCGAACGGTTAACACACAGTCTCAAAAAAGACATCATGTCATTAGCAGCTAGCTAGCATCTTACCTATTCAAAACACTTTCCAAAAGTTTGTCGGCAAAATGACATAAAATTTATATCTTTATTGTGATAAAGAGCCTTTTCTCGAAAATGTTACCGGGCCGCAATAATGAAGATAATGGCTAGCTTACAGAAAAGACATTGATGATGGAAATTGGCCCAGAAACTTTTTTAACATGCTTACAATATGCTTGCTCTGCGATATCATGATGACACATTTTCGGTGATATCCATATGTTATCCTAAAAAATACACCGTGCCATTGTCTTCTTTCTAATGACAAACATTGTCTAAAAAAAAGACATCATGCTGTTAGCAGCTAGCTAACATCTTGCCTATTCTACACACTTTCCAAACGATTTTGGCAAAACAACTTCATATTAGTATCTTTATTGTGATAAAGAGCCTTGTCTCGAAAACGTTACCGGGCCGGAATAAATAAGATAATGTCAGATCGCTATCTTCTGGCATTGAAACGACATTTGCCGACAGTACAGGTATCGGCCGGAAATTTACCGACAAATTGCCAACATACCTATTTCCCCCTGTTTTTATTCAGATTATTTATAAATTAATCATTATAATCTATAGATAAAATATGAATGACATTTCAATTTAACAGAAAAAAAAGTAACTTTTATGAACACAAGTATAAAACTCTAGTGATACTTTGCATAGGTTGGAAATAACTAAACACGTCAGACATGGAGAGATTTTTCCAAGTTTTGATTCGAAATGGCCGAAGAAACTGTGAATGGACTTAGTGACATTGTTTACCTGTCGTTCTTGTGCACAGGCGCTGTGAGCACGGCGTTTTCAGAACGTACACCCACATCAAACACCTTCGCTTAGGAGTGCAAGCATGTGGCACATCAATGTCTCCGCACGCACAGCTCGTCACCGACTCCAGCAAGAGGACATCATCTCCAGGCGTCCATTACTGCAGCTGCCACTGACTGCTCGCCACATGCTCCTGTGGCTGCAAAGATGTGTGTGACGTCGGGCCTGAAGGAACCAATGGAATGCCGTCCTCTTCTCCAACGAATCCCGATTCTTTTTGCAGCGCCACAATGGTCCCACAAATATATCTGACGGCATCGATGCTCACGCCTGACCGTGTCCTGCATTATGCGCTCTCATATCGGCCGAGCACCTGGAATTATAGCGTGGTGCGAGATTGGATTCCAGTCCTGCTCACGCCTAGTATGCATCGCTGGTTTGCTGACCAGGGACCATTGCATCGCTGAGGTGTTGGATCCTGTTGACGTCCGATGTCTTCAGAACCAGCCTGGGGCTCTGTACCCACAGGACAATATGCAACCGAATGTACGGCACATCGTCCGACAGTTCCCGGAAGGCCATCACATCACACTGCTCCCTTGGCCTGCGCGTTCACAGAATCTCTCGCACATCGCAAACGTGTAGTCCCTGGCCGGATGACGATTGGTCTGCCATAGAACAGTCGCGAATCAAATGGAGGAACTTTACACACGCATCTAAGCAGCATGGGTGGAGATACCCGAGACGGAAATCCAAAGTTCCTTCCTCTCAATTCCGGATCTGTTAGCAGCTGTTATGTTCAACCATGGCGGAGTCACACAGTATTGATTTCCCCATGTTCTATATGTCGTACCCAGCTGTAAGTTGTGCCACTATTTCCGACCATAGCCAAAAAGTAAACAATCCACTTCACACTAAAACTAAATTCAGTCAGTACTTGGTACCTTCGAAATGAAAGAAACCACATTAAATGCACCTAGAACATAGTTGCATAACCACAAACAAAAACCAAAGACCGAACAGTAAATATAACCGAAAAGAAGTGGCGACCACAGCAAATTAATCAAACATGCTAGGTGGCCGTACATGTCACAAAAAGAGAAAACATATTTTAAAATATGCCATTAACTTAATTGTATTCTGTAATAAATTGGTCAAGAGGCCAATCCATTTGAAACTAATTAAGTAATACGTCTTTACTTGTGGTGGTGTGTAAATAAGTTTGTTTTCTTGATTTATTTAAAATATTTTCATAACTCAAGGCACAAAGCCAAGCGAAACAATTTCATTTAGCAGAATCATTTGATGAAATGAAAACAATAAGAAGAAGCTCGTGAAATGTTTTTTTATCTCGTTGTGAAATGCGAAACCAACAAAAATATTCAGTTTTAGTGTTCTTGGTTTTAGATTAGACATGAATATTCAAAATTTTACTTGAAAAGCTAAAATGGAAAGAAATCATTACAAATCAAAAATTACCTCAAAATAATTTACATTAACAAGCCAAAGTAATTCGATTAAAACACAAGATAGAAAATCCCTTAAAAACACCAGGATGCATCTGTGCATATTAAAATGAATTTAGTTTGAATATAAATAATCACTCCAAACTAATATGATAAATAAAAATTATGCAAAATGAAATAACTTCGATGTATTTTACTGGCAAGGTCCCTACAGTCTTGTCAAATTGATTATGCTCAAAACCAATTAAATGTATGCTCATAGTTACTCAGCTTGCACAAAACTATGTTGACCAAAACAGCTTGTCTGTAGATGGGTAGCTTAAACTGAGAATTTGGAGGAGAAATTCATCCACTCGAGTAATAAAGCACGTTCTTGCTCGTGAAGAAACTTGTAAAATTCAGAAATGTCCTAAACAGGTAATATCGTGCATGACAAAAACCCTCGCTTTAAACACAAAAGAAAGGAACCAAAAATAGTGAGTGAACATTTACTGGTGCACGTGATGAAGCAAAAAGAAGGAAAATATACTGAAAAGATACTCTTCAAATGAGGGTATACCAAAATATCCTTACATGTTGAAGTAAAATGCTAAAATACAGGGAATAAAGAAATAAATAAATAAAAATCACACACTACAGAAAACTATTCCAGCTCCACTACATGATCGTAGTGTGTGTATGAGGCACACCTAAGGGGCTCAAGTCCCAGCAGACACCATTATAGCTACTGCATGCTGCAAATGTGTCACAACGCCAGTGAGCCTGGAAACTAAGTTTGCAGAAAAACATACGCTGGAGCGCAGAGCTTTAATGAAGGATAGTACCAAACTTGCCACTAGGTGGCATGGGTGGTCTGCGAGAGGCGAAAGCAAGGAATACGACAGCAAAAACAGGACAGAATCACGGGGACATTTGCAGTTTTTTATAAGATATCACAGACTGGCAGCGTGATCGCATGAAGAAGTTGCCAACACAGCTACGACAGAAACGGTGAGTGGAAGGGGGAAGCTATAAACACCCAAAAAAAATTTGCGAACTCCGCAGCATGCATCCGGTAAAACAAGAAACGAAAGCGATAAATGCAGGCCTGGAAGTATTCCTACAAGCTTAAGAGAGAAGCTTAAAAAAAAAAAAAAAAAAAAAATCCTAAAGAGAATTACAATAAAACGTATGGCAAAATCATTTAAATGATAAAATATTAATAAACAATAGTTTAAAAGTTTGAAATATTTTTAATTAACTTTATCAATTAGCTTGGAGTATTTAAATAAACTATTTTAAGTAGTCAGATAAATCACATCTCAAAAATATAAATATTGACTAATATGAAAACTGGCATAAATAAATCTTAGAAACAGACTTGCATAATTAAGTAAATACGATATAGTAAAATTAAACTGAGAAAAAAGGTATTAATTATTTCAATAATAAACATAATAAAGGCAATGAGGTAAATAATAAAAATACTCGCAAAGTAGTAAATGGCTTGAATACTAAAATAATGTTCTTAAAACAATTATAATAATGTTAATTAGCAGTGACACAATAATAAATCAGCAATGGCGCATGTTAAAACTGCAGTGACATACTTTAAAATGTCACACACTTCTGCCCTCAAAGGAGACCCAGGGGTTAAAATTTTTTTTTACATAGCACACAATAGATAACACGTTAAAACAAAATCACTTCAACTAAAACAAAATTTTCCATGCACAAGTTTATAATAAGTTCAGATATCAAGAGTGTTTCAAAATAAAAGGTACGTAGTAAAAATTGTAAACAAACGACAAACAACACATTAGTAATGGTGGTACAAGTAACCAGGACCACAAGTCAAAAAACAAATGAGTCATCACAAAACCTAGGACATGACTCGGCAACAAATAATTAAACAGGTGGTCAAGAAAATTCTCACGACCCCAAACAACGGGCAATTCCTAGTGTCAGAGGAACAAACAAACATGTTGTGTCACATATCACAAACGCGACTCCAAAATAAAGACTTAAGCCAAAAGGACAACACCCGAACTGGTGCTGGCACAAAACAAAGCATTAAGTCCTGACCGCCATTAGCAAGGCTAGGAACTTGTGTGTGTCCCGAACTGCCGATGGGTGATCAATCCACCAACAATCAAGAAAAAAAACTATGCTAGTTACACACTTAACCTGACTCAAAGCCACCAAAATTTACTGGCAACCAAGAGAACCGAAAGCCAAATTCAAAGATCAGTTGAGATTAGGTTGTCACCAGAGCTTCTGTGAGACACCATGCAATAGAACAGTTCCACACCAGTGCTACTACACAATGCTCGCCGAAAAAAAGAACTTCTTTAGCAATCTGTCCACAGGCTCGGACAAGGTAACGTGACAAAATGTGCTAGCAACACATGACAAAGCACGAGTACCAAAGTACCAAAAGGCAAGACCAAACCCTTACCCTGAACAAAAAATCTAGACGCTAACGAAGATGAGTGTAAAGTGATAAAAATCAAAAAGAACGAAACTATAGGTTAGATAGCCAAAGGGAGTTCGATGAGATACAATGGAACAATATCGTCCCATAATGATACTGCTATGCTACACTCAACGAAAGATAGAAATTATGCCACAATAAAAGAAAAAAAAGAAAATGGAAAGACGAAACTTCCCCTTACCAAATGCACGGCTACCCAAAGCGACCACATGTTGTTGAAAAAGTCTACACAAAATAAAGTGCGTGTCCCTCACCACACAAGACTCACGACCAAAATAATGCAATTGTGTGCAAAGTAAAAGAATTTTAGGACTGGAAAAAAACCAAAAGGTACCAAACAAATATGCTTCGGCAATACTAAAAAATTATGTCAGCAATATCTCAAAATTTGGAATAAAATACCTGGTGCCGCATAGCCATCTCACTCAGCACAAGGTAAGCAGTGTGGACCCCACAAGAAGCAGATGGAACAGCGCGGCCTCCCTTGCAGTCACCTCTGGGAAAAGCAGCTAGCCTGGTAAACTCCACAGAGCGGACACACCCCACTGGTGAACAGCGATGGTGCACCGAAACTAAACCAAATGCCAAAGAAACAAGTACCAAAGAACTAGAAAAACAAAAGTGCCAAAAAAAAGGAATTGTTAAACAATCTAAATATAGGTACTCAGATGAACCTATATAAAAAATAAAACAAAATTACACAAAACCCTCAAACAAAGGGTTACACTGGTAACACTCTGATTTAGAAACAATAACCAATATTTGTATTCAAAAAAATTAAAAATTGCTTTGCCAAATAAACTTTTCCTTTAACATTGACTTTTTTAAATGGTAGGGAATAAATATTTGAACAAGAAAGAATTGTCAAAAAACTCTTAATGAAATAAACTTAATTTTAAACATGGAGCTCTGTTATCTTCCAACGTTTGACATTTAGTTTATATAAATTGAGGGGCCATCCCATTCAGGCCACTGCAACGAATGGGCTGGTCTTGTGGTGGTGTACCCTCAGAAGACCTCCCCTAGATCTTGTAGTGACACACACTCAGAAACCCAAAAAACTAGGTGTCACATAGAAGTCGGCCAACTCTCAAAAAAATTAATGCTGCAAATCAGATAGAAAACTACGTTAAGCTAATTCATTTTATGAAAAGGGCGAGTGCACCAATGTGTCACAAGTAGCAAAAAAACAGCGTGAATAATAGATTAAATCAACACACTAAAATGTTACCTCTAAATATATTTATACAAAATTATTAACTATACCAAATGAAAATAAAATTGTGTGATTAAACTTACTCAATGTCTCTTAACAGTATCCAGAAATAAATAATCACAAGCCCAAATAATTCCAACAAAGCTCGAAAACAGAATATATTTATTCTCAAAACTATACCCTAAACCAACTAACGAGGCAGGAGACAAGTGTGAAGAAAATATTCTTAAAATTAAACTAAAACTAACCAGGCAGTGTGGTACAACCTTCAAATATGCACTGGTCAAAGTAAAACTAATAACAGTGAAGTTATTTTACCCAATAGCCAGGCTTCAAAACACATTAAAACACCGTGGCATAAAGTGTAAATAAACCTTTTGGGCCATTAGAACTCGTGAGATTTGTACCACTGCAAAACTAGAAATCACTACAGCGATGCCATGTTGTGATACACAACGAACAATAACACATCCCATAAATTCACGTGACTGCAAACATAAAGCAATCCAATATAAAATTAACGATACATTCGACAGTAAACTCGCGACACACACAAAATTATAAAGTTGCGTAACTAAATTGATTTAACCACTTCAAAATACATTAAACAGAATACAAGGTCATGCATTCAGACATAAACAAAATATTCGGCTTGTAAAGGAAAACATTATTATATTATACATCCCTGGGTGAAAAAATAAAACCTAGAGAAAAAAAACTGAAACATTAAAAGGTACATAACCGCAATGTAAGAAAAAATGTAAGAACACGATTACATCCTTGCTTAGCACTTCTGGTAAGAACCAAGCAATGACATACATCCAGCAAAACAAACCAACGACCAAGTCGTCACAGCAGAAATATAAATCCCTAAGGGCTAATGGCTTAACAGTGTTGAACAGACTAACTACTAGGTACAAAAACATGAGTTATGAAAAATAGCTATAATAGAAAATCTCAATACCCACATAACAATTTCTACAATGTATATAACACTGATACAAAATAGCTACATTCGAAGCTCTGAATACCCACATTAGAAATTTCAACAATCAATATAATACTGATACAAAAATCCACCACACCTTTAAAATGGCGATTGGATTTCCTTTGCACACAATACTTGAAATATTATATATTTCCAAATTTACTTAATATACAGAATATCAAAATAACAGCCTTTTATCATTTCTGAAGACTGAAGATTTCATTCACAATAACCTCGTAACACCACCACAATTTTATTCTAAATGTTTTGGTCTTTTTGGATAGTTAAAACTACTATAGCAAATCAAATTCTCCTCTATCTGGAACATAGAATAGGCAAAAATTTAAGCAAAACCCTAATTTAATAAGACTTAGGCACAATCTCTTGCATTAAAACTTAATACATATAAGTTTAAAAATCTTGGTTTGCAAAGAGTATTTTATTCTATTAAAAATTGCGAATTGTTTTAATTACATAATAGTTGAATTTATTGTACTTACCTCTGGCGTTAGATTGAGGTTTTAGTTTACAATAACATTTTACTTTATGCATTAACATTTTACAATTCATGAAAATAATATTCTTTTGAAATGTCTACAATGGATTATATTGTGTGCTAAGGATTTTACATTAACAGGAAATTCCGATACTCTACAAATTACTGGGGAACAACACCCATTTTACAGCAAACTGGTGTTATTGCCCTAATGTTGCGTTCTTAACTCATATTCTACTACAGCTGTACGAGTCAACCCCCAACGGCCAGGTGTCTCTGCTTGACCAGCCCACCGGATGGACTATTTATAGTCAAAAAATTAACAGGGGAAAACTTCCGCACCTATTTTCTTATTGGCTTACCCTGTCCTTCAATCAAAATAATTTGAGGCGAAACTAGCTCTACCTTAATAAAAAATATTACGCAAGGGTAGTCTTTATAAGTAGAGAATATTCTGGTGATCACATAGTTTCCGGCACAGAAGCGCTCTCTTTACGACTGTTGCCCACAACTGCCAGTGGTCCAGCGCTCCCAGTGCCCCAAACGGGAAGGTCAATAAACATATAGGCAAGGAGCACTGGCAATTTTCCATCCTACACGAGTGTGCGAGCCAAGTGGTCGCAGATATATGCATCGGTAAATGTCACTGTAGCAACACATATTTTTTTCACATTCGGTGTCGACACACATAATTTCTTCAAAAGGAAGAGTGTCTTCAAGTATAATTAATTAATAAGCATGTAATATTAGGAAGTACCAAGTGTAGAAAAGTGTGTAATATAGCTGGGTTGGCGATCAGCCGACAAAACAGGCAAACTTGTGGTAGACAGGAGGTTGACGGTAAAATTGGAGTGGCGAATATTTTTAGTTATGAGACTCCTTGTCTTATCTGGCCGCCCCTGTCAGAGACCCTCCTCTGATGACAAAGAACTGAAGTTCAGGATAGGAGCAGCCAGGAATCAATTCGGAATGGCTAGTTCCAGATGAACTCCCGACAAGCCGTCTCCTCAGGAACACCTCTTCTTCATCCACATAAGGACTTGGAAACAGATAGATAATTCTCCATGAGATCACAAGGTCAGCAAAACAAGGGTGCCCCACTCCATTTGTTCTCTCTCACTCCTCCTCAGAGAGAAAGAGCCCAGTTGATGGGGACCAACCCCCTACCAAAATCCCTAACTTGAAAATTTTACCTGCAGATATAGGAATTTTCTGGTTCAAGACTTAAATCTTAATGAAGATGAACAAACAATGAAGATGAGCATGAAAAATGAGAGAAACCTGGCATTGGGGGTCAGTACAGAATTAAAAACCTTTACCCTAAAAACATAGGTACCCTAAATGACACAAGAAATAATAAACATAATTTTGAAATACACAATGTTTCAGTACTATCATAATACAACATGTACCCTTAACACTATCTTAACCTAAAACACAAGCAACAGGTACAGATCTTGTTCATAACATCCATATCATATACATTTCAATTGAGACAAATGACCCTTAATTACATTCCTAGGGTTATACTCTTCCTCCAGTAACACCGTAATGGGACTAAAAAACCTACGAATGACAAATGCCGCTACATATTTGGGTGCAAGTTTCGCACTAAACTGGGCGGCCTTGCTACTAAGGTAGTGTGTGCAGCTTCCTACCAGATAGTTTCAATATCCTGTGTGTGTTTCACCAAGTCAATACACGTATGATATAAAACATGCACACTTATGAGTGGATGAAACAACCTGAGTCCAAAGAAAATCTCTGACGGAACATGTTTTGTTTTGTCGCTTACTACGTTGTTAAATGCTAAATTAAGCTGGTAAAGTACTCCATCCCATTCTTTATGGGTCTCCATTTTGAAACTTCTCAAGGCAATCTTCAAGTTTCGATAATACCTCTCAACTAAATTGTTTTTTTGATAATATGGGGTGCTTTGCACCATCTTGATGCCCCATACAAATAATAGATTTTTCATCTCAGAGGACACAAGATAGGTCGCATTATCTGTAACCAAATACATTGAAGAACCAAACAAGGGGAATGGATGCTGGCTAAGGATTTTACATATTTCAGATTACTTCATAGATCTTAAAGGAAACAAAAACAAGAATTCACTAAAACAATCTATAGCAACAAGAACTGATGTAATACCATCTGCTGTTCTCGGAAGAGGTCCAAACACGACCAAATAAACTCGCTCCCAGGGAAAAGTTGCTCCAGAAGCACTATAAGGACTAGCTATTTTCTCGTTTCGAGGTTTTGAGCATTGGCATGCTTCACACTGCTTAACTAATCCCTCTACTTCCTTGGCCAAACCAGGCCAGTTGAACATCTCCTGTATCCTAGAAACCATTTTCTCTTACCCTAGGTGCCCCCCAAAAAAGGTTTTTTTGGTAATAATGAAAATTTTCAGCTCTTAATAACTTGGTAACAAAGAACTTAAATGTTTTGTTTTTCGGATCCATGTATCCGAACAACCATTTTCGATTCTCGCAAGATCCGGGCTTACCAGCAACAAAATCTGATTTAATTGTCATGCACTCCAAATCGGATTATTGGTGGGACTGGAGGGTCAACTAGGTTTGGGTAAAATCCTGCAAAACGGATACCTGAACTTCCTTATCTTTATGTTCTACCAAAGAAGCTGAGAATGCATTAGTTTGTTCAACACTTTGAACTGTCATGAAACTATAAATTGAAGATGTCAAATCCAAAACACAAGCTTTCCCTTAAGAAACAAGCAGAGTTTGCAGAATGAGGCACTTGCTTAGCCCTTCAGGTAAGAACTAAGCAAGGACAAACATCCAGCAAAACAAACCGATGAACAAGTCGTCACAGCAGAAATATAAATTCCTAACAGCTTATGGCTTAATCCACCACATCATCAAAATGGCGATTGGATTTCCTTTGCACACAATGCTTGTAATGTTATACATTTGAGGATTTACTTAATATACAGAATATCAAAATAACAGTGTTTTATTGTTTCTGAAGACAGAAAATTTCATTGACAGTATCCAGGTAATATCCCCACAATTTTATTCTAAATATTTTGGCATTTTTGGCTAGTTAAAACAACTACAATATCCAATCATATTCTCCTATATCTGGAAAAAAGAAGAGGCTAAAATTTAAGCAAAAGCCTAATTTAATTAGGCTTAGATACAATCTCTTGCATTAAAACATATTACATAAAAGTTTTAAAATCTTGGTTTGCAGCAAGTATTTCTTTCTATTAGAAATTGGGAATTCTTTGAATTCCATAATAGTTGAATTTATTGTACTTAATCTCTGGTGTTTGCATGATGTTTTATCTCACAGCAAATTTTTACTATATGCGTTAACATTTTACAATGAACAAAAATAATATTCTTTTGAAATATCTACAATCAATTATATTGTGTGCTAAAGTTTTTACATTACCAGTAAATTTCAATGCTCTACAAATCACTGGGTAACAACACCCATTTCTACAGCAAACTGGTGTTATGGCCCTAATGATGTGTACTTGACTCATATTCTGCAGCTGTACTGGTCAACCCCCAATGGCCAGCCTCTCTCTGCTTGACCAGCCTACTGGGGGGACTATTTATATTAAAATTTAACAGGGGAAAATTTCCGCACCAAATTTCTTATTAGCTTACTCTGTCCTCCAATCAAAATAATTTCCGGCGAAAATAGCACCAACTTTATCAAAAATATCATGCAAGGGTAGTCTTTTCAAGTATAGAATCTTCTGGTGATCAGATAGTTTCTGGCACATTAGCACTTTCTTTACGACTGTTGCCACAACTGCCGGCCATCCAGCGCTCCCAGCACCCCAAACGGGCAGGTCATTAAACACACAGGCAAAGTGTGCCAGCAATTTTATGTCCTACACGAGTGCACGAGCCAACTGGTCGCATGTCTATGCATAGGGTAATTTCTCCATCCCATAGATCGCAGCAAGAACCTCTTTCTCAAAAGCTGAGAATTTCTGTACCGCAGATGCCAACAACCGACT
The DNA here is from genome assembly GCA_029891345.1 of Dryococelus australis. Taxonomy (NCBI): domain Eukaryota; kingdom Metazoa; phylum Arthropoda; class Insecta; order Phasmatodea; family Phasmatidae; genus Dryococelus; species Dryococelus australis. The sequence continues at coordinate 110,306,910 of CM057009.1, forward strand.
GGCATTAGCAACAGTCTCCAGCATTATCTCCTTCGAACTGACACAACACAGTCCCTAGGGCCTTTGAACTAGTATCAATCTGTAATATAAAAGGCTTACTAAACTGTGGGAGATGCAATACCAGAGGTGTAGCTTATTTCTCTTTTAACTGACAAAAAGAATGTTGTTGGACAGGACTCCATACAAAAAAAGTCTCCTCTTTAAAGCCTTCAATGGTTCTGCGATTTTTGCAAATTCAGGAATGAATTTTGAATGGAATCCCACCATTCCTAGGAATCTTCGTATTCCCTTAAGATTTTTAGGGGTTGGAAAATTTACGACAGGCCTAATATTTTCAGGATCCATAAACAACTTCCCTTTATTGATTATTTATTGTTCCCAAATACTTTACATAAGTATCACATTTTCAGGATTTACAGTTAATCCTGCTTCTCTAAGTCCAGTAAGAAACAACCTAAGATGGTGTCGACGATCCTCAAAAGTATGACTATAAACACACACATAATCGATATATGTGAGTAAAAAGTCATATTGAAATTTACCAAGAATCGTGAGCAACACACATGATATGGCCTGTGGCTCACAATTTACTCCATGGAAAACCGGGTCGAATGAAACAGGCCCCACAGAGTTACAAAGGCTAGTATTCACAGGAATCTGGGTACAAATGGCATTGCAGAAATGCTGGATTTAAGTCAAAATATAGAAGTATTGTGCTTGCCCGACATGTTGGAAAACAGATCCAATAGTAGGAAGTAGCTACTAATCTACAAAAAAAAAATTTCTTCACTTTACGTTATTCACAGAAAACTCTGAATTTACCAGGTGTCTTTTTGGGCCTCAAAAAGGCGGGACTCGAATACATACTAGTAGAATATTCAACTGTATTCTGAGCTTGTAACTTGGTCATTATTTATTTTTAAATTTTAATTTCGGAGGTGCCACTTTGTTAGGAACTGAGGATACAGGATCCCCATCTCTCAGCTTCAAAACAATGGTCTGTTTAGTATAATTACCAAGCTTTACAGTTACAACATCAGAAAATTCATTACCGAGATCGTTTACCTTACTTGGTATTTATATACTACTTCTGACACTACATGTTTATGAAAAAGAAAAGGTTTGGTTGATATCTTAACAGGAATCTGTTTCCTAAATTAAAAACTTAATTCACGGTTATGAATGTTTAAACATGCTAGGGTTTTACCAAGAAAATATACCCCTAACAAAATATCATGAGTAAGTCCAGGCAATACACAAAATTGACGTTCCAATAAAAATTGTCAATTTTTACTATGAAAGTTGTCACGCAATGGGAATCTATTACTCCTGTATTGGATAAAGAAAACCCTATTGTCTCCTGCTGGCAAATACAAACTAATCCTTTATGTAGATGATGTAACAAATAATTACAAAAAAATTTTCTAATAAGAGAACAGGTGGCTACCAAATCCAGTAGATCCCCTACTTCTGATCTTATCAGCTATCACTACCTATCAGTAAACACACAGGCAAAGAGCACCGACAATTATCAGTCCTACACAAGTGTGCGAGCCAGGTTGACGCATGTCTATGCATCGGGAAATGTCTCTGCAGCAACAGGTATTTTTTTCATTTTCGGTGTCGACATACATAATTTCTTCAAAAGGTGAAGTGTCTTCGATTATAATTAATTAATTAATATGTCATATTAGGAAGTATCAAGTGTAGAAAATGTGTAATATAGCTGGGTTGGCGATCAGCCAAATTGTAGCAGGCAGGAAGTTGACGGTAAAATTGGAGTTAGCCAAAAGTTTGTTGTTATGATACGCCTTGTCTCAATTACAAAAAAAAGCAGTGTCAAGGACGAACAACTTCCTGCGAATGTACGTCACTGGGGCAAACGAAAGTTACAAATAAGACTATCAGTAGTAAAGTAGTATAGATACCACAACACGTAAACTTAGAATTTAATATTAAAGATACTTAACCGTAAGTCATAAAACCTGCCTTATGTTTATAACTTAGCGACCACAATAAATAAAATGCACAACCACAAGTAAAGATAAAATGATATAAAATAATAAAATTGTCAACCTTGTAACTTTGTGCAACGAAACTAAATAAACTAATGCATGCAAATCTGCTACCACTATTGGTAGCTGTTTGTAGAACAAATCACATTCAATGCTACCACTTTTGTGCCGCTATATACGACCATAACCAAATAGTAAACAATCCACTTCACACTAAAACGAATTGCAGTCAGTCCTTGGTAACAATAAAAATAAAGAAACAACCACAAATTCACCTAGAACATAGTTTCAAAACCATAAACCATAAAAAATTGAAGGACTGTACAGCAAATAGAACTCAAAAGAAGTGGCGAATACAATAAATTAACCAAACATGCTGAGTTTCCATACGTGTCAAAAAAAGAGAAAAAAATTTAATATACCCTAAACTTAGCTGTTTTTTGTACTAAAAGTCTGTTTGCCGATTTCGGAAACACCCAGTGATTAATGTACTCTGTACCCAAAATTTCATGTGGTTGTTTTACTCCCTAGTAGAGAGTTTGGAACTACTATGGTGTTTTACTGAGTTCCGAGTGCATGATGTGTAACTAAAGTCTGGTTTGTAGAATATGTTGCAAATAGTAAAAGACTGACACGTGTCTTTGTAAAACACAAAGTAATTTTAAAATGTAATCCACACTTGTTAACTTGACAGTGTTTTTACATAAAATTGGTAACATGAAAACGTAAATTTAAAACTATATAAACTTTAAAAGTAAGGATAATTGGCTGTCCTCCCATATTCGTTACATAAATGTTAACGGTTTGTACACAAACTATTGAATTATAATTTGGAAATGAAACATTTGTAATTTGTAAGTAATGTTACATAAAAATTTGTAAACATACATTTAACACATCCTAGGATTCAGTATTATTGTGTAAAAAATTAATAATGCATTTGTTATCATCTCTATTATGCTTTCACACATGCTCGAAAGCGCTAGAATTTCTTATCTGTTCCAGTGATGACTATAAAAGGGGGTGCGATTACAGATTCTTTTGTCATTTGTCTTCCAATCTCCCAGCTGTGCAGATGTTTCCGCTCATCAATTGATATGGCATTCGCTCTCCTCTTTTGTTTTAAATTGCAGTTATCTGTGAGTAAGTGGAGTGTAACATTTAGGTATTGCAATGAGTCTTCCAAAACATTGGCACGTTTATTCAGGGTTGTAAAGTAGTAGTTGTTCTTCAAAATTTGATGCAGTTAGTTATACTACTACTACCAATACGAGCAGGTTGGGAAGTAATTCGCCTTCCGACTCAACCTCGACCAACGATGTGTTGCTTCCCGAACTTCTATATGTCCTTCTGTGCTCATTGATGCATGTATCCCTAATGATAGGCCCCACAGTGATGCAGATTTGGAACGTTTCTTTAATAAGTGTAAATCACCTCTTCGGGTCTTAATTATGGCAACATGCTGGTCCATTAGACTTAGCGTCGACATAGCTGTAAAATATTTTAAAGATTTGTCCGCTGAGGAAGGTGCTAAAGAGATGTTTCATTTTCAGAGTAAAGCTCTACCCGTCCTGCATTCGTTCGATGTTGGCGAAATATATGATATTGACATAGTGCCTCACCTAACAACAAGACTTGGAGAGATCAGTGCAAGGGGCAGTGGTTCGTCAATGCAACTTGTATTGCTTTTGGACACCTATTACTCGCAATACAGGCAATTTACCACTGGTGCTGCACACACAGAAATGGCCGAATTTATGGCCAATCGGCATAACTGCATAAATATACAGTGCCTGGAAGACACATGTTTCCTATACACTTTAGTAGTGGCTTTATTCCCTGCCAAATCACATGTGACAGATCATCTTCATATACAAATCCTCATGAGGTTTTAGATACTGATGGATTGTCGACTCCTGAGGTAATTTATGACATTAAAAGTTTTCAGGAGATCAATTCTACTTCTAACAGTGGCTACTGTGTTGTAGACAAAGATAGGAATATTATTGATGTGAAACTTTTGATAAGGAAGGGATCATCATACAAATGCATGTTTCTCATTTACAACTTGCTCGCCATGTAAATGTGTTGGCCATTCGTGCCAGTGTTAATACTGCACATTTGCATTTCATGTTGATCAAAAATTTATCCCGGCTGCTACAAAGCTAGATAAATGGTAAGAAAAATAAAATACATGTTTTCAATTGTTGTCTCCAGTACTTTGCAAGCAAGGAGAAACTCGTAAACCACACAAATATCTGCCAGCAACATAAGGCTATTCACAGTACTTTCCAAACTGGAGACGAAAAGTACTTGGAATTTAAAAATTATGCGAAACAGCAAAGATTGGATTTCATTGCTTACTGCGACACTAAGTGCTGTTTGAAGCCCTTGTCCAACTGCCTACCTAATAATGTCACAAGTAATACAACCACCATAAACCAAAATGTTCCATATACTTGTAGCATTTTGTTGGTGTGTTCATACTATCCAGCTTTATCTAATTAATTTAATTTTGTGGGTGAGGACTGTATATACCAATTGGTGGATAAATTGGTTGAACTAACAAAGTGGGTCACATGAATTTACAGTGTGACTGTTCAGATGAGGCCAAAAACAGCAGCTGATGAAGCTAGGTTGGTGGCTCACACAAGTTGTCATATTTGTAAGAAAGAGCTCGGCTCAGATTCTGTGGTTGATTATGACCATCTGATGGGCGAAATCAGAGGCCTCGCACACAATAAATGCAATTTGAATTTCAGGCTACCAAAAATCCAGCTTGTGACTGTATTTTATAACCTGCAAATTTATGATGCTCACTTTTTCATAAAGCCTTTGGCTCCTCGACACTTACCACAACCACATTGAACCATGGAAATCAGAAATCCTGGTTATATTTCGGTTCTTGGATTGACCTTGGAAAAATAAAAATCCTTCACCAAATGTATTCCCAATGGGAGCGTTTTAGAGGGAAAAGTGAAATACTTGCAATTGCATTTCATTGACTCTTTTTAGTTCATGTACACATCTCTGGAGACTTAGGCAGATAATTTGACACCTGCACAGCTGAGAATCGCCTACTCACTGTTTTCAGATAATACCTGGTTTGTATTGGCGCAGTGGAAGGGAGAATTTCCTTATGACTTTGTTAAGACATTGTGTAGTCCGATGAGTATGTCACTTCTCACAGTTCATGATGTAATGAAAAGTGAAGGATTTAGCGATGAAGGCTATGCTCATTCCCAAGCCATGTGGAATGCATTCAACTACACAAACTTTCTGCAGTATTTTATTAACTAGTTATGTGTGGACTCGTGTTTGTTGGTAGACAGTTTTGAAAATTTGAGGACCATATGTTTGGGAAATTACTGTCTTGACCCCACTATGTATGTCACAGATTCATCCCTTTCATGGGACACTTTGTTTTCAATGACAGGTGCATGGCTAGAGTGGTTTACTGACCCTAACATGTACCTTTTTGTATAATGTGGGCTTAGGGGCGACATTATCCTGGTTTCCAAAAGGCACGTGGAAGACAATAATATTTACATGGGCGAAGATTATGACCCCAGTGAAGCAGAGAAGTATATTTGCTATTTCGATGTAAATGGCATGTACAGCCATACCACGAATAGCAAGCTTCCCTTTGGCAATTTTGAGAGATTAAGCCATACATGTTTTCGTTATGGGATTTTGGGAACACGGGTAATTATGGGGACAGTTACATTTTCGCGGAAGTAGATTAGCCGTTTCCTAATGAAATTCATGATGCACTATCATATCTGCCTCTTACCCCTGTGTCTGGCATAACTCCAAATGGCTCGCACGAAAAATTACTTTTCACACTAATGCCACAGAAAAATTATGTTATTCATGGGGGAAAATGTGGCACTATTTGAAGTATGGTGCCAAACTCGATGCTGTTCATCGCGCTCTGTGCTTTGAACAGGATGTGTGGATGGCTCCATACATCAAATTTAGCTTTAAGGAATGGGCCCAGGCTGGGAATGACTTTGAGAAATCGTTTTTTAAATAAATGAATGATTCCATACATGGAAAACTTTGCAGAATATCCGCCAGGTAAGGGGCATCAGAGTTGTATTGCAGTATGAAATGATTTACAGGGCGACAGAATTGATTGGGCATCCGACTTTCAAGTGAAGACGTGCATAGATGGAAATCTAGTCCTAATCGAAATGTCAAATAGCTGTGTTATGTTCAACAAGCTTTTGTTGCCTTAGTGTTGCCATTTTCGATCTGTCCAAATAAAGACTCAATGACTTTCAGTACAATTGCATGTCTCAAAAATTTCCTCAGTCATCTCTTGTATTGCGATACCGATTCCCTAATTAATGAAATTAGCTGCCATGTCATGTAAATCAATATCCCCAGATTTGAAACCACGGTTTCATACTTCCAACTATGCGTTCGATAATCCACAAGGATTCAAACTAGTGAACGAAGGTGTGACGGGAGTAATGAAATATGAATGTGCTGGCCGAATTCTCACATATTTTGTAGGCATACATCCCAAACTTTACGCATACATTGTTGCGAATGGACAGTGTATACTCAAGGAAAAGGGTGTATAACCTAAAATGTTGCTTTCACATTATTACAAGGATTATCGGGAATGACTCGACCGAAATTAAAGTGTTCTAGTGACCCATTTTTAGTTCCATTTGCGTGGCTATGTCTACATCGAACATGTGACAAAAGTAGCCTTAGGAAATTCGAACTACAAACGCTTCGTTGAGTTGGAAGGTGTGTCGACGCTACCTTGGGGGCACCATAGAATCTAGGTCTAAATTTTATTTCCAAGCCCTTACTCACTGCAACAGTAACTGCCTGCCACAACTACTACCTGCCTGTCGCATCAACAACTGCATGACTGACAAGTACAACATCGCCACCAAGTCAGCTGCAACAACTGCCTGCCGTAATACCACCAGCGAGCCTGTCATCTGCCATAACATCTTTCTCGAGTGCACACCTACAACATCACTAGTAAACACTGTCTGACTGTGAGGCCAGCCTGCTTCAATATCACCTACACCATCTACTACAACAGCATTCTTGTGGAATCGCCAGGCGCCAGTATCGAACGGAGAACCTGCTTCCATCTGGGACCGCATCTCCACATGCTTAACCAGTCGGCCAGCCCGCCTGCCTATCTACGAGGGTATGAGCTACTTCATAAACATATGCTGTCTGCCTGCGAGGGGTAATGGAATCGCTGTGCCTCCTGTAAACATCTACAGAGTGTCACTCCAACTGTCTACGAAGTCAGTGAAACTGACATGATACATCTGCATCTAATCAACAGCGAGATAAGTTCCAGCTTGCTTCGTCATCCTGATAAAATTGTGTGCTTCGGAAAAAAGTGCGTTCTTCGGAAAATGTGACTCCTGTTACAATAGAGATGCAAAGTGTGCACTTGTAAATAAATGAGTGTACATAATTTAAAAAGGTTATCATGATAATGCCCTTGTATATAAATATGTTGTGTGTTAAAAAAATTTTTTTATGAAATAAGTTTTTTAAGAAGAGTGACTATATTTTTTTTAAATAGGTTACTGGCGTTAAGTGTAAAAAAATTGTGCATATTTGATAAAAGCAATACAAGGTATATAATAAATAATTAAATGAATTTGTGTTTGTTTTTATTTTAAATGCCAATATTGTTACAGTGTACTAAATACATTAAGTCAAACTTGTGGTAATGCAATGTGAGGTAATATGTGTAGAACATTCAAATTGTTTAAGAAACAAGAATAAATTATATTACTAATGAAGCGAAATAAAAACGGAAACAAAACATTTTACTGAAAACGGATTACTAATATGTGTGTGTGTTTATTTTCAATCTATATGTCATAACAGTACACAAAACTCATTCCATTATTGCAAGTTTGTGGTAATGCAATGTGTGATAGAACACTCAACTTAAAACGTATAGTCCGCACACACGGCTAAACATTTTAACTAGCAGTTAAAAAAAAAAACACTGTGAAGGACTGGTGAACATTGTTACTTTCATTTAGTGAAACAACTATTTTCTAATATATATATGGGCGTGAGTCTATAATAGTGAGTGTGTTAAAAAAATAACAAACAAAATATTTCTTTTTAATAAGAGATACATTGGATATGGTTTGAAACATTAACAAAAATATATGGGTGGGGTACAGTAAGATACTTACACTTATTTAGTCTTAGCTCAACTTTTTTACATAAACAAATTGAAATTGTAATTTAATATGATGTAAATGTTTAGATGGCACACGTCAGAGTTAATACACGTAAATTTGAATCACTCACCTCACTGAGTGTTTCACATAAAATTTTTTAAATAAAATCAAAGGATTAATTTTTTTTACAGTGCATGAATAACTATACATGAATTGGTTCTATAGGTGTGATTAAACACTTGTTAAAGAACATTCGGCCTTATGAATGTTATTCAAGTAACACCCTAATAAGTTCTTTACAGTTATGTGGGAGAGAGAGTCAGCGAAATCTACATTCAGGGCAGCGAAGCTTCAGTCCAACAGAGCTGTGTGGCATCGCTGGAATGTGCTGCTATCACACAGTGCCTGGCGGAACTATGTTTCATACTGAGAAATGGTCCACAATACGAGTATAATGTACATTTACACGTAATTGAACAAACAAATAAAAATTAAAAATATTTCCTTTACAGCCATAACACGATTGAATTATTATTTTTTTAAAAATAAAACATAGTTTCCAAACACAAGGTTGGAGAACAGTATGAAACAACCTTGATTTAATATTTTAAAATTGCAGTTGATGCGCTAGGGACCGTCAGTGGGTTGAGAGGTAGCCTAGTAAAAAGCCGAGTGTAGTTGAGCATGTCTTGTCCTGCACTGTGCATTAGCGCTAAACATTGGTGGTATATTTATAAATTCATACTGGGAGAACATTCCAATGACCCAGTTAGCAATCAACAAGCATATAACAGTTGGCCAACTGTTGGCACAAGTGATACATGTTCGCCCATATGTCTGTAGGTGTTTCCTTATATGGTCCACAATAAGACCACGTGAACAATAGTGACTGTGTTTTCTTGGGAAGTATTTTTGATGTGGACTATTAAACACAAAACGATTGACAGAATTTAATGTATGGCCCACAAGCAAAGATCAGTGAATCACCCACTGGCATCTTAGAACATGTGGAAAATATGTGGCTGATGTATGCCAAAGAGTATGAAAATAATATAATTGTTCAATATAAAACCCTCATGTAGTAGACAGGTTCAATTCTGATAGTTGGGCATCATCGTGTGGCCAATTAGGGGTCAACTATCACAAAATGACTGACAGAATTCCATATGTGGCCCACAAGCTAACATCAGTGAAACACCAACAGGCATCTTAGAGTATGTAAATAATGTGTGGCTGATGTATGCCAAAGAGTATGATTATAAGATCATGTTTGCGCATAAAGCCCTCGCGTGGTAGAATGTTTCATTTCTGATAGTTGGAAATCATGAAGTGGGAAATTGTGGGCCATTTAACACAAAATGACTGACGGAATTTCATATATGGCTCACAAGCAAATGTCTGTGAAACATCCACAGGCATCTTAGAGTACGTAGAGAATGTGTTGGTGATGTTTGCTAAGGAGTACATACCTCCTTTTTTGGTATGCCAACTGTTCCTTATTACTGAGGAAACATGATCAGCAAGCTTATGTTCCATTTATGGCATACCGAATATATGTTGTTGTACAGTAGCAAATAGCATATGCGTATTCAATTGATTTTTTATTTCATATATATATATATTTGAAGTAAAATTATCACGTGGCATTGCTATAAATAGAAAACAATCAGATTTTATACCAAAAACCTGCAAAGCATAACACGCAAAAAAATATTCATTGTTTTGCATTTTAAATTCTGCTTGAAAATATTCCGAAACTAAAATACTAGTCTTTTAAACAAAACACATAATTCCCGGTATTGATTAGTGATACTAACATTGTCTATATAGAAAAGCTAATAATGCATTATGTATGTTAACTAAGTGTCCAGATTTACTTCAAAGGTCACATATGAATACATAGTGAAGTAGATGACAACATACTTGACTGTAGACGGAAGGTTTGTGAGTTCGATTCCAGCTTCTCCCTTCATCGAATTTTAACTAATTGTGAAATAAATCTGAAGATATCACATATGAGTATGGTAAATACATGAAATTTATTTGGGTTAGACACAATTATTATTTGGTTTTGAAAATGCATGGCAAGCTACGTTTATGTGGGTTACAAGTGACTAATAGCTGGGCTACAAATGGCTTACCAACAGCTGGCTATCGTCATGTGGTTTACTTATGGCAGGCTAGAAGCAGATATCCGAAAGTGGCCCACTTGTGGTTAACTTACAGGCAACTCTTGTTTTCCCAGACATCAGCCGACAGTTCATCAAGAAGTGGCTCTCTTGTGTGTGACTTATGGGCAACGCTTGGTTTTTTATTTCATGTAAATATGAAGTAAAATTATCACGTGGCATTGCTAATAATAGTAAAATATAGTTTTTAGACCAGAAACTTGCATGGCATAACATGCAAAAAAAATCATTATTTTGCCATTTAAATTCTACTTGAAATTATTCCGAAACTAACTTACTAGTATTTTTAACAAAACACACAAATCCCAGTATTGACTCGTGATACTAACATTGTCTATATAGCAAAGCTAATAACACATAATGTAAGTGATGTAAGTATCCAGCTTTACTTAAAACGTTATATGTGAATACGTGGTAGGGTAGTTTATAGCACACTTGACTGTAGGCTAAAGGTTTGTGAGTTTGATTCCAGGTTTCTCCAAAGAAATTTACTAATTGTGAAATAAAACTGAAGATAACACATATGAATATGGTATACATCAATTTCATTTGGATTAGACTCGATTATTTGTTGGTGTTGAAAATGCATGGAAAACTGTGTTTATGTGGGTTACAAGTGGCTTATTAACAGTTGGCTATCGACATGTGGTTTACTTACGGTAGGCTAGAAGCAGATATCCGGAAGTGGCCCGCTTGTGGTTAACTTACAGGCAACTCTTGTTTTACCAGACATAAGCCGACAGTTCATCAAGAAGTGGCCCGCTTGCGGTTGACTTATGGGCAACTCTTGGTTTGCCAGACATCAGCTGGCAGTACACCCAGAAGTGGCCCGCTTGTGGTTAACTTACAGGCAACTCTTGTTTTACCAGACATAAGCCAACAGTTCATCAATAAGTGGCCCGCTTGCGGTTGACTTATGGGCAACTCTTGGTTTGCCAGACATCAGCTGATAGTACACCCAGAAGTGGCCCGCTTGTGGTTAACTTACGGGGAACTCTGGTTTTGCCAGACATCTGCTCACAGTAAAATATCCGTATGTGACCCACTCGTAAACACTTCATACCACAGTCATCATTTATCATGTGTGCCATATGCATCTCCAGGTGCATTTCGCTTCTTGAATGCCTGTGGATGCTGCATGTGGGCTGCTTGTTCACAATCAGATCTGCACTTGTGGGCCAACTATGTTTTGCTACTTGGGAAAATGTGAAATATTTCCTTTGCTGACATAACATGATACTCAAGATGTTGGAACACTATATAGCTAGTCTTATGATTAATTTACACAGTTTGGGAAATTAAAAAATAATTGTGTGAAAATATTTCATGTTTCAAACTAATATTTCAGAAGCAATTTAATAGTGCTGATGTAATAGTTGGAACGGTAAAAGCTTGTGTAGGTTTGTATTGGAACTTTGTAGCAAATTCAAATACTAAATGATGTGAGTTTCTCAATTTCGAAAATACTAAGCTAGGAATTTTTTAAGTGTTTACTGTTGTTCGAATCTTACAGTTTAGATGTAGCGAATCCAGCATTAATTGGCTAGAATTTTTTTATTTCTGCTTGATCTGAATCACTGTTCCACTTTCAATCTAATAAAACTAACATGAATGGATAAAGTATGGAAACTGAATAACGTATTTTCCATTGCACTAATAAGAGTTGAAAAACGGTGGTTGCGCAAAATTAACTTGATAGGTTTGAAAATTATTGTAAGCCATTTTTTAATTAATTCCATTTTATTTTGCTTTGACAAAGACACAGTAATTAAGGCGTCAGATTGCTTAAAACGAATATATGGATTCTTAACTCTAACCCTTTTTTATTGAAGAATGTACTCGTATAGAGAGATAGGTTAGCTTCGCTTACGATCTCAGCTGGCCTGCCTTTGTAGAGATTTTAACGGCTACTTTACGAGGGAGAGAGAAAGAGATGACTATTAGCGCTCTCTGCTGGTGGGTCAGTGAACTAGCCTCACAATTCCTTACGCGTAATTGAGCCGGACTGGTTGCTCCCTTTCGTAGGGTGGTCGCTCAAGTGTGACTAGCGGGCAAGAACATTCTATACATCATCCCTGTTGTGATTGTGGACATAAGAGTCTTAAAAATAACGTACATGTACTTAAAATACCCAAATATTATTTGTTTAGCTATGTTATAAATTTTTAGATGATATATAAAATTTCTGAAAAATAAATATTGCTGAAAAAATATTGAATGCAGTATTTTAACACATAAAATTATAATAGAAATTAAAATAATTATCAGATAATTACACAACTATACACAAACGAACACTAGGATGATTTTGAGTTTTAAGTTAATATTCTTTGTAATTTTTTAAATTATAATTTCAAACTTGAAAATCTTTTGTAATTCAAAGGACATAGGTTGCAATTCATAATTGAGAATAAAGTGTGTTCTTATACAATACATATCTAATATCACGTTCATACATTATATGAAAGAAATATGTAATAAAATAGTTTGTTTTGTGTGTGGTGATGTAGCGAGCGGGTCTGAGCTGTCGTATAAGGCGAGGTCGACGTGAGAGTCGATGAGGGAAGGACATGGTGGCCGGGAATCTCGCGATGTAGAAGTTTATCGGAATAGAGGTGTTGTCTTGCATTGTGTTTTGAGTATGCTTAAACATTGCTAAATCGCGCTTAGTATAAAATACATTCGTTAACACCTAATATTTAAATTTTTAAAACAGAAGAAAAACTCAGTGTCATTATTATTAAAATATTTTTTTTAAATAATATGTTACGAGGTTTGGTAGACTGAACATTAAGTTACGGTAAATAATAGGTTTACTTATCGAACTAGAAATAAAAACAATTTGTTATAGTAAGAGGAAGGTCGAAAGTTGCCGAGTTCGCCTACAGTAAACAGTCGGTGGTTAGAGAACGAAGCAGGGGAGCCATTGCTCGTTGGCGTGCCAGACAAATAGTATTTGTGCACTTCCAAGCCTAACGCATATTTTGATATATAATTTAAAATTCTAAATTTTAAACGAATTGTAAAATGTGTGTGAACAGGAGATGTAGTTCGCTTGGTTCATGCTTTGAATAGTTGCAGGGATGCACTTTGCAAGCTCTGAGCTGAATTTCCCTAATTCAGTCAGATCTCAAACACTTCCAAAATAAAGTCAAAGTGTGATACAGTCATTATATGAAAGGAACAAAATAGATAGTCTTTATATAATACGACGAAAAATTAAATCAACTTATACTTAACTGAAAATCTAGGAATATATCTTTGTTCAAATATTACGATATAAAAATTAAGTATATGGTTAGCATACTACTGAAATTAGTGGGAAATATGGGAAACATGATTGAACATATAAACAGTTTTTATTTAGAAAATAATAATTTACTAATATAGTATAAGTATAAAAATGTATGCAACAACGATAGAGGGCGTGTTGGAGCTCTTGCCGCGGTGAGAGGCACCCAAGCATGGCAGAAAACGCAGTCGAACGAAATTGATCCAGTGTAGGGAGATAGCTGGAGCGATGCGCGAGCTGTTAGCCGGCAGGGGTTCATAGTAAACATTTGTACATGAACAGAGTTTACAAGCTATATAGTGACTGTACATGACGGCTTTCAGTGACACTTGGACTAGCGGATGTACCTATTGATATACACGGGCTGAGTTCAGTTAAAAGCGGACAGTGACGGCGAACAGACATGCACTTACGGTCTCTATGCGTACTTAGAGTGTAATTAGTCTTAATACTCGTGCACTTTTTAATTAATGTCTCATTGCTCATACTTGTGATTCATTTTTCATTTGTAATTGGTTTTTCGTTGCGCATACTTGGTAATTTCTCTTTGTGTTATATTATATTCAATGTTTTTCGTATTTGTTTAATTTGTAATTCATATCTTTTTTTAGTAATTGTTTCATTGCGTGTGCTTGTAATTCGTTTTTCATTTGTAATTCGTTTTTCATTGCGTATATTTAGTAATTGTCTCGTTTTTTGTGATTGATTTAATTGTATATTTAATGTTTAGGCATTTCTATGATTAGTTATTCATCTCGTTACTTAGTAATTTTCTCATTGCACATGCTTGTGAGTATTTCTAATGTCTTGTGCGTGGTTACTAATTATATTTAATGATTCGGTATTTATTTAATTGGTAGTAAGTTGTGCGTACTTAGTAATTGTTTCGAACTCATTATAATTGATCATATTTCAGTGATACTTATTTTCTCGGAATACACATTATGTTTCGGTGACTTGTTTGATTATTTATCTAATGTTTCATTCCTATATACTTTTCGGCGCTTGTTCAATTCAAATGGTACATTTGCGTCGGTAAAATATCGTTATTTTTCAAACACTGGCTTTGTAATGATCATTGCAGCTCAGTTGCGTGCCGGACAGCAAAGAAGCAGCACCGCCTCTCCCTCCGAGCGCATTGCCTTGCCATCCATCAACCGCGATGGAGCTAACCAGCACCCCCTTACCACTCACAAAGCATCACATCGCATTTCATCCTCAGACTCCGAGCATGACGGATGTGCCCTGCTCCCGACGCCCTCCAAGCGCATTCCAAACTCAGACTCCGAGCATGACGGATGTGCCCTGCTCCCGACGCCCTCCAAGCTCATTCCAAACTCAGACTCCGAGCATGACGGATGTGCCCTGCTCCCGTAGCCCTCCAAGCTCATTCCAACCTCAAACTCTGCCCAGGACATACGTGCCCTGCTTGCTTTCCAACCCCTATTCCCTCACACACCCACAGAGATCATTCCATCGCCAGACTCCAAACAATTAACATCTAATAAAATGTCTCTTATGACAATCTTGCACCAAGATCAACATATATATGATGCTACTCCCACCCCTCAGAACTCAGTCGACCACGAGACATCGAAGGGTGTGAACATCTGTGCTGCTCAGGCCCTCTTCATACAGTATACCTCAGGGCAAGGAAGGGTAACACCAGCCAATCACATCACACCTCAGGGGGGGGAGGGAGTACAGCCAATCACAACACACCTCTGCTGAGAGATGGGTGAAGGGGACAGCCAATCACATTACACCACAGGTCAGTTGTGTCCTCAACAGTAAAATTACTGTTCAAATATGCCCAAGGCGCAGTGCTGCCAACCAAAAATATATGCTCATTATTAAAATTAATTTCTGCAACACTTCATATGTTTGATTGTACTGTACAAATTTTTCCTATAAAACTTTACATGTGTGTAATTTCAGCTGGAGAGGCGAAGACACTCACTAAGAAGAAATTTTGTTGAATAAAACGAAATTTGATGACCGCAACCAACAACCAAATTAATTGTTTGTAAGAGTAATTAATTTTTTTATAAAACTAATTAATTAATTTTGGTTTTCATATTTGGTTACCACAAACTTGTAAGATATGTATGTATCTGTGTAGATTAAAAAGTTTTGGTTATTAAAAGTAAGTTGAGAGTACGGCCGTCTGGCGAACCCGGAATTGTCACACCTCAATGGAATTCATTACAACCTCGGCTCACATGGCTGCCAACAGATCTCGAATGTTGAAATATAGATACTACATTAATATAGGACATAAACGTAAATAAATATTTTAAAGTTTACTTCATAATTTTCTCTTTTAATTGTATCATTGCGATTATTTATATAATTAATAAGCATCAATAAATGCAGAAACAAACATTGTTGCTATCATAATTGTCACAAAAATTACAAACTACCTCTGGAACCTTATTTTCGGACGAAGGCAATCAAATGAATCGATTACGCAACAGTCAACCAAATAAATGCTAGTAGTGGACAAAGCTGATTTAGTTTACGGAACAAATTTTACAATAACATAAATCTGATTGTTCCAAGCAATCAAATTATATATTCTCTTCAAAAGGAAATATTGATTTGACTATAAATTAATAACTTTAACGCTAAGCAAACATGTTAAATGAACGTATTCGTACAGTTATTGTGTACTAAATACATAAAGACGATTTTGGAACAACCGAATCGTCTAAGCGAATTATTTTTAAATTATTTATTTGATACAAGGGAACGAAAGGACACGTATGGAGCAACAGCACATTATTTTAGTGAACGAAACGTTGTCAATTGTAAACAATTTAATTTATACAAAATTTAATTAGTTTCAGTTACAAAATCTTTCTTTAATTCTTGTGCGCCGAATCGTGACACGCAGTTAGCTTGCGTTCGAATACAAAGCAACCTATGGGTTTATTTTGCTATTACTTGTGTTCGTGGAAGACCTTAGAGCCTCATCAAACTGGAAATGTTTATAGTAGAACAAATTAGGGACAGAGTTGAAACACGTAGTTTCTGTGGAGACAATGGTTTAACGCCAGGAGAATTTGACGTATATCCAAAGGGAGTCAACGTACAGTACACATGATTGACAGTTTTCTGTCGTTATTGACTGTCGTCACATGTATGACTCTACTGTCCCACTTCACTGGGCCAGTGAGAATTCTATTACTATACGATGAGAAAAGTTCTTGTTCCAATCAACTAAGTACTTCTAAGTGTAGGTTAGAATATATATTTAGTTGATTCAACAAAACCTTTTGTTGAGTAAACCTATCATTAAAAGTAACCAATTTTTATTTTGTTCATCCAACAAAATACACGCTAGAATTTAAAAAAGTCTGCGTCGAGCCATAAAATATTAGACTTTCAACAAAATAGTTTGTTGAATTAATTGTATATATTTGTTTTGCCACCCATTTGATTGCTATCTTTCACAAATACAGCTCGAGTGCGTGGCTGTGTAATTCTTGTAACAATTTGGATAGTAAGGGTGTTTGTTATTACATTTATTGATGATATAATAATAAAACAAGTTTTATGGGAAACTTAGAGGTAAATCTATAAAATTTTAAATATTTATTTACGCAATTTGTTCTGCAATTAATGTATATAATTAAGAGGAACATGCAAATTTCGCGTTATTATTTGGCACCAGACTAAACTCCACAGTACTGTGTATACCAGAGCCGACGTTGTTTACTCATTGGTTGCTGTAGAGACGTGAAGCCACGCCCTTGCTGAGTGTAAGCTACTGCAAGTGACTGGGGAACACAAGTATGAAGTGTTCAATTATTGGCGCAGATTTACCCAGGGCATGGCAGGTAAAAATGGTACAAAGACAAAGGCATTAGAAAAGTACACTTGTTTAAAGTTAAACGTGTTTTCAATCAATAACGCGAATTTCGCAGGTCTCTAATAATTAAATACAGTCCGGTTTTATCAGTAGTAAATTTAGTTGAGGTTGGTAGGGCGTAGCGACATGTGCAATGCCCATTATAACCTAAACTGTTCAGTGTAAGTAGAGCTAAACAAATATTGTGTTGTACCAGTAAAATCTTACAGTTCCGGGAAACCAAATAAAAACAACATAAGGTTTTCGTTTCACCAACAAAATATTTCATTGCCCCTAAAAAAACAATGATTTGGTTGAGCCAAACCAACCTTGTTTGGTTCCAGAAAAACCTTTTTCTAAGTGATAAAGCAGAACGCTCGCGACTGGTCTACAAAGAACTCAGCAGAATCGAAAAATTTATCGTTAAATAATGACAGGATAAACTTGTTGGAGTGTTGTCGCAGATATGTTGGCTCTCGTGGTTTTCCAGTGGTTCTAAGTATCTGGAATGAACGAAAGTGCAGTATTAAAATGCGGTATGTAAACATCGTGCCATATGACTACGTTTTTTTTTTTTGCCTGAGGACGCGTAGGAGGACAGTCGGAAGCAGATGGTAAAAAAAACCTCGCCATATAAAGCAAAGCTCGAGGGAAAAGAGCGAGCTACTCCTGAGTGGACCGAGTCACGCTATATCCTACTCAATGAAAAAGTACGTCGGTGCTCGTACGTGCCATCAGCGAGATTCGCGCAACACGAACGTCACATGGCCGCACTTATCGCCGTGTTTCGGCGGCCTGCGGTCGTCACGTCTTAAATCGCGAGTCTCCGCGCGAAACTATCAAGCGCGCGTCCAGCGTACACTCTAAAAAATTATTCGGAAATTTACCATACCAGTGTATACGCCTAGTGCGAAAGCAGGAATGGTAATTGTTTCCTATGTACATTCATTGTAGCGTTCCTACATTTGTTCAGGAAACAGTCAATTGCCTAGGGAAGTTCCCAACATTTGGAAAGTAGCGCTGCTAAACATTCCTATATCTGCAGCTTGATGTGTGGTATTATTACCATACTATGTAAAGGTTAAAAACTTCCCTTACAGTTTAGGAAGTTTACCAGAAATTTTTTTACAGTTTACTGAACTACGCAGCCGCTACAGCGCTCGCCTTTAAAGGTGAACCGGTGCTCGTTTCCCAGCAGAATCGCTCCTTGGGTATTCACCCATGCGGGATGCGTGTTCGGGCGATGTCACTGGTCGACGGGTTTTCTCAGGTGTCTCCCGTTTCTTCCCGCCCTTGTATTCCGGCACTGGTCCATACTTCGCCCACATAGACTCTCAAAACTTTGTTAAGAGCCACCAATACGAACCATTTCACTCCACCAAACTACGAAAAAAACTCGCACTTCATACGAGGCCTATTGAGTGTTTTCAATACGTCATGGATATTAGAAACACCAATTCCGAGCCCTCCGAAATGCTCAAATCGGCTTTTTCAAAGCACCGTATCTCAAAATATACGCGTCAGATACATGAAAAACTACCCGCGGATCCTACATCGAACCTCCCTTTAGACTTTTCGCCAATAAAATGATAGGTTCGCCGCTGAAAGTTCCATAGGCACACGCAGTGCGACGACAGCACTGTACGCCAGTTGAGAAGTCGCGCTTAGCGGCGATGGGGCACTGGATGCGCATGGGAGTGTCATCCTTATAGCTCCCGCGCTTCCCGGTCTCGAACACAGGAAATATCTCCAGGTAGGCAGGAACCTTATGTGTTATAAGTGTTACGATTGTCCAGAAATATTATCTGTACATTTGTTGTTTGCGCTTTTAAGCGTACTTCAGCAAATATAAGTACTGGAAATACAACTTTACGCCACGAAAGATTAAAAAAAAAAAACATTTATCTAGTCCGTACAGTTTTGTTTTTTTTTGTAATGATAAGTTTATACTAAGAGAAAAAAATCGTGAAAATTGTCTAAAATCACATTGTTAGAACTATCCGGCGAAGGTTCCTTAATATGTAGGAGAAAAATAAAACCGTATAGTCGTGGTTACATCTATGAGCTTCCGTCGCGTGTAATGAAATTCCACTGTTACAGATCTCGTCTGCACAGGGAAGCGTAACAACGGAAGCGCTGCACGCAGGCACAGTGCCTTGCGCGTAGGTGCGACGGGGCGCTGGTAGCGCGCGTTATTGTCGCCCGTATCGCTGTACCTCGAATACGAAAAAAAAAAAAATCTCGGGGGCCATGTACTCTCAAGCCTATTACACACGATTCACTTTCTCGCACAATAAGGTGTACACCTTTCTTGTCCACGCCAACTTGCATAGTGTGACAGGCTAACTTTTTTGCAAGTGGCTTTAATTCAAGGGCTTGCGTTCTAGCTATAATCATTTGGGAACGGTTCTATTTTTCGTTCAGCTTCTTGTGCAAGTTACATTTGCGTTTTATACGTTTATATAGTTCCCGTACATTTATTTTGTGACGTTATTGTTGATTTGAGAGTAGAAAACAGAATTTAATTCTGTATTAGTGATTTATTAGGTTTGTAAAATCTTTGTGTTTTGTGGTGGAAATGAATTACTGGCATGCTGTAACATTCAAGTACTACTGTGTGTGCAATATGTACACAGGACTTGAATACAAGAGGGTGTTCACAGTCTTGTTGCTTAGCTTTTGGTGAAGACCTTCTTGTTCACAAAAGATGTCCGCCTGTATCAGGCTTTAAAGAACGACTCGGACATTTCGGTTTTCGTCGCTAGCGGGAGAGGTCTAGCCAAAGTGGTAGACACATTTCGCAGGAATCCGTCGTGATCATTTTTGCGTGTGCGTGCCTTGTAGTAGTGAATCTATAAACATTTGGGGAAGTGAAGTCATGGAGTTAGGAAGAAAGGGGGGTGAGTTGGGCAAAGGAGAGCCGGAGTAGATGGGAAATGTCTGTGGAGGGGGTGGAGGGTGACCCGGTAGGGGTCAGAGGCTGGAAGAGGGGGGAGGGGAGTTTTGTCGGAAAAGGGGTTTAGATGAGGTCGGCGGGGAGGGGGGGGGGGGGGGAGATGTGGAATGAGGGATGGCGGACGAAGGGAAGTCAGTTAGGCAAGCCGCGTGGAAGCACAATAAATACACAAATGCAGCGACCCGCCAGCCAGTCGGGGCGGCTGGCTCCGTGACAGAAGGTGGTAAGCCATGTGGTCGGCGAGGGATCAGCCACGACCCCTGGGTACGTGATCGCACACTACACATGCAGACCAATACAGCCCGGCATGCGGGGAAAAAATACCTATAGACTCTTCACGGTAATGAGCGCTTTTTAAGGCCCTCGCAAAAGGCAATTAACCAATATAAAATATCACTTATTGCAGTCTCAGTCATTAAATTTTGAGGGCGGGGAAACTTATAGACTGAGTTTATTGGTCACATTGCAATGTTTATATTTAAAAGTAGCTGGAAGATGGAAATTGGATGAAAGGAAAATTTTATAAGGGCCTGAAAAAGTGCTCACTTTACCGTGAACAGTCTACAGTGACTGGACGTGGCACTGCAATAAATATTAAAAAAATAGTTAACGTGTGCCGGTGTTATATTGCACCTGCTGAGGTAACTTCTCACCTCTTTAAATTTTTGTTTTGGTGTCGTTTGACAAAGTAACAGACAACTGTAGCTAGGTGTTAATATTTTATCATTATTTTATTCACCAAGGTAATATTTCATACCCCTTCGCCAAATGGGGCGAAAACAAACATTTTGAGTATTGCAACGTTGTCCCCAGCATGTTAAAGGCATGCATTAAAGAAAATGTTTTCATAAGTTTTACTTGTTGTAGACTGTTTATGCCATAGTAAACACTTTGTAAATCTGCATTTGGGGAATGTAACTTTTTTTTTATTTTTACTGTGTACATACTGCTGCACAAACACTGATATATAGACTTCAGTTTAGTTGACAACGAGTTAAGTGAAGTAGTTGTGCGTTCTGCCATTGTGCCAGTGTAATTTTAAAATTTTGTGGCAAATCAAGTTGGAGTATTTTTACTATAGATTTTAGAATACCAAATCCCATAAGAGTAGCATATTTAGATTCCTAACAATTTCAATTTATCACTTGACTGGCGCATTAAGCATGAATGAAGTCACAAGATGCATGACGATGTAGCTTTTATAGGACGTTCACGTTAAACTGAGCACATTCGAAAGCCCTGCTTAAGATCTACTTGCATGCACATTTGATTTATGTAAAATTAACTTTGCCATGGGCCTCATAACTTTATTCATGCTTCGGTAAGGTGAAGCTGAGAAATGATAAAGAAAGTTAATACTGTACAAATCTGCTCATTTTTGCACTTCGATGCATTAAAATGCAGAAAACATAAGAAATCATTTAAGTTGTCACAAATAGTTACCTAAAACTTTATCCAACTTCAAGATATGGAACTATTTTTCATTCATAGGTACCAACTTTACTGGGCAAATGTCACTCAGTGCGCCCATTTTCAAAAGTTATCACTTTACCGTGAACAACAGCCTATATATATATATAACTTTATGACGTTTTGATTTCGTTATTATACTTTGGTCATCGTTCCGGCACGAACAAATAATTCGGTAAGTGAAAATAAATGATCGAATGTATCACAACACTGAAACGCTAAGGTGCTGCTATCTGTTAGCTGCAGGTGACACAACCACCGCCAGCATTTCTTGCAGGAGTACGCAAGCTCTTCGTGTATTGGTCACTTTAGCATTCGACGTGATGGTTAACACATCGCTTCCGCTGCATGCGCTCTCGACATTCGGGTTATCTTTTTCGTCACTGCCAATCACAGCGCGCGCTCCCCAGCACGTCACAACTGCCCGATCCCCCCCCCCCCCCCCCGATGTAAGGGGGGTTGCGTGTTCTTGATTATGGATGTCTACACTACGGGTTCACCTGAATTTCTTCATTCGCATCCAGAAGGTGATCCGCGGCTAGCTGAAAACGTTTAAGATTTTTATACATGTCCTATTTGTCGTTCATGTATACCTCCGCCAAGGGTAAACAATAATATTGCCTAGTATCAAAAGACTAGTATCGTTAGCAAGGTTAAGTATTGTGACAGGTTGAGGGATACTTTGTAACATAGAATTTTTTTTCCTCAAAGCAGTGTTCAGTATTCCCCCCTATTTTTAATTATGAAATTTTTGGATAGTTGGTGGTGCCAATTTAACAACTGGACATTATAAACTGCAAGTAAGAAATGGAAAGAAATTTGATCAGTAGTGAAAATATATCTGTCTTAGAGTCACCCCACCCTGTTTCAAATTTACCTCCACCTACGTTATAATTGGTTCTCACAAATAAATTTAACATGTTTCTTTTTACAAGTAGACAACAAAAACAAGTCAATTCCAGTGGAAACGAATAAAAATACTGCGCTTTATATAAGATATTTTAATGCTAAGTTTCTTATACCTGTTCGCTGCCAATATTAGGTCATATAATTCACTTAGTTACTACGTTATATATTAACAATTGGGGACAATTTTTTCCTAATTTTGATGTGAAAAGCATTTAATTGAAAACGAGGAAGTTATAGAGAAAATAGGGGTCGGGGAGGGTTGATATAGAGTGGCATTGCACACATAAGCTTACGTGTCATGTTGTCCATATTCTTTCACGGAGAGCGAATTGAATTTTTAAGGAGTCATGAATCATTTTTAATTAGTTGTAATCCAATTCATGTGTCAAATAAATGATATTGACTTATAGAGGGTCTTTTAAACGAAAGCATTTCTGCAAGACAAAATTTTAAAACCACAGACAGTATACAAACACATAGACAACTGAATATTTCCAATAATTATATCTTACATGGCAGGGGCCGTGGTGGGTGAGCGGTTAGCCTGCTCGCCTCCCACCAAGGCGATCCGGGATCAACTTCAGATTTTCTCATGGGAATCGTGTCGGACGATGCCGTTGGTAAGCGGGTTTTCTCTGGGATCTCCCGTTTCCTCCACCCTTTCATTCCGGTGCTGCTCCATACTCACCTCAATGACCCTCATCGACTCTCTGGCTCTCTAGACCTTGATGTTAAGAGCCGCCCAAATCTCTTCACTCACCCGGCTGGTTCACTCACGGATTTTCGCAAGTGGGAATCGCCCAGACGATGCCACTGGTCAAAGTGTTTTCTCTGTGATCTCCCGTTTACCCCGCCCTTGCAACCCGGTTCTGGTTCGTTCTCATCCCGTTAAAGCCTCATCGGCTCTCAAAACCTCACTGTTAACAGCCGCCCAAATCTCTCAACTCAACTTACATGGCATATTACCATTTGTCATTACTTTAATTCCGCATTGGGTATTATTCCCAGTTAAAACCTTCATCAAGGAAGGGGGAGGGGGCAAATATCAATACCGTGCCATGTGAAGTATTAATGTTGACATAGACATTCATGGTTTCGTAAATACATGCAGTATTAAGGATAGCCTGGAAGTAAAGAATTATTATAATAATTATATTACGGGAAGGGATATCTGCAGCCCGGTTATTCCTTCCCTGGAAATGCCACTGTATTGTAATGTCACTGTGATTAACGTCGCGTGGTTACAAACAAAGTACAATTCCACAAGTTCTGTCGTTGTTCTTCTTGGTTAAATAAGCTTTTTTTTAAATAACAGCTTGAAAAATAATAAACCTCTGCCTTTAGGAATTGCATTAATTGTGACACAAATACTGGCTGTATTACTTTACAGTTTGTTAGGCAGTGCCTTAGGAAAGGTACTCCCATCCCTTATGCTGGAGTCACATAGCTTCAACGGGTATAAAACCACACTAACAAAATGGCAGTGATGACATGATAAACTCATTCTCAATGTGACTGCTTGAATTTACAGCGCAATAATTTACATGAAGGTTAGAAAAATTTTGGCACCATTTAAAAGGCGCTCATTTAGTGCACTATGTTCTAAAGCTGTGGAGAGAAGCGAAGTTTGTAACATATGCTTCTGACAAAGAGTATATCTATTACATAAACGTACTACAATGCATAAATGTTAATTGAACGAGTTTCATCCGGTAAGTGGCACATAAATGTCCCATTGTAAAATCAACATTTCCTACTGTAAGGAAATTTGGTAGAACTATTTCGTTTACGACGTTGTATACCTCGTTTTCTGTGCTTCGCGACTTGTAGTGCACGAAAAAAATATAAATCCGTTCTAATCCAAAACTGCTGGTTTTGCGACAATTTTCGTCATACGGAAGTCGCAAGTATCTTGTTTTTTATTGGCTGTTCTATTTTAGTTGTATCGCACCTGTCGTGTTGTGTTTGTCACAGCGATATGTTTCCAGCATTACCACTCTCTTTAAAAGTGTAGAGTGTAAGTTAATAGAAACTTAATACTGTTTTTGTACATGCGAGATAAAGAAATTTTTTTTTGTAAAATATATATTACGAAAAATTTTGCATGATTAAGGTACAATACACTTATTCGATTCATAGCAATGTGAATTATGATATGTGGTGTAAGGATACACAAATGTAAAAAAAAAAAAAACTGAAAGAAACTGATGACAGGTAAGTGGTGAATTAACGGCGAGCAACATGAGCCAAAATTTAGCAAATAAATAAACAAGTTTTCAGTAATGCCTTTGGAAGGGTCACGAACCAACGCCTCCCCGTGATGTAACCTTGACTCCTTAAGGCGATTTTACACGATACCCGATGACATACGGTCTCTTGTTCGGGCATCTGTTAAGGCCTGGTGCACGAGTCGATGTGCAAGGCACTACGCTAGTTGGCATGGAAGATATCTAAAAAGCAATTGGCGTACTAGCACGAGGCACGTCCGGTAGGTGCCTATATAAGCATTTGGTATGCAGTGAAGATGTATTCCGTTCGAAGAAAGGGTCACCAGTAATTTATGTATTAACACAATCTGACTAGTGTGCACCATTTTATGTAAGAAAAAATGTGTTTATATGAGAAAAATATACATATTTACATGTAACCCATATACAGGACGATTCACGAGGAGTTACCGTCACTCACAGAGCTTATTTCTTACATCATTTGGCGCAAAATATGTCATCGGTGGTCACAAGTAAGAAAGTAGTACAATTAATAAGACATTACGTGACGTCACTTAAATCTTACTCGCTGGCGAAGTCGCCAAGTCCGTTATTGCTAGTCATAACCTGAATTATTTTGAAATATTGGTATCAAACGTAGTTATTTAATTGTGAACAAGCTCAAAAAAAATTTTGACGGTACTGAATTATACATAATGTATCCATGAAGAAGGGTCATTTACTCCATACAAGCGTGTCAGAGATTGTTCATTTTGATGCCACCGCTGTACACTCTGCAAATCTGTAAAAACACGAATATCTGAGGACATGCATGTCTCAGTTTTTGAAACAAAAATTATGAAGTAAAGCTGCTTACAAAATCACTGGACATGGCACAGCATACTGCTGTAGTATTAGAAGTCAGTGATATGAATTTTCATTCGGTTTTTTGAAAATAAAAAGCATTAAATTATATATTATCAGTGTATTGCCACGTTTATTTCTGAAAACAGGAACGCCACTTAGAAATTTCTTACCTTAACATAAAATTATACTTTTTGAGTTCGAACGGGTACACCGATTACATACAAGTGACATAAATCTATCCCATCACAAGAAAACTTAATGTTACAATTTCTCTCTCTAGAAATTAAGTAGACTACACCAAGTTCGTTAAGGGATGGAGGTCTTAATAAAACAACAGAATAAATTATAATTTCCTTAATTTATTTATAACAACTATAGCAAAATTCTTTGAACTCAAAATTTCACAATAAATTGATATCACTTACTGTTCACAACTAATTACTCCAATTTAATACGATTTATAATTACCAAAAATAAATCAATTAAATTCAATAATTAAAGATCAGTCCCCATATACAGTGTTTCGACCAATAAAGTTATTCTGTAAATATATGTCCAAATTGACAGTTCGAATATTTACAATAAAATCCGTATTACACTTCCATTCAGTCCCACCTCAATACAGTTCATGTCCCGCCAGACGCGATGTTCTAGAGTCCTCCAAGCGCCCTCATGCACAGTAGGCTTCACTCGTCGGTTTCAGACCCTCTCGTCCATTCACGCCACGAACACCTCGCCCGCCGTCCTCCCGCAATCTCCTGTTGTCGTCCACAAAACCTTTCGCTCGCGCACACTCGGCCAGGCGGCCTCCGTCAAAAACTGCCGGCCGCTGGGTTGCGGCAGTATATATAGTGTCTTAGGCCGCCACCTAGAATCTTCCCCAAATCGCTTGATGCGTCGCGGAGGGCTGAGGTGCCAGCTAGTCTCACCAGAACATTCTTGCGTCTTTCCAGACCCGTCGAAACCTCCAGCAGGAGAGAGGGGCCGTGACGCATGTAAGGTCCGACGACCGCTGCCCATTACTCACGGGTTTCCCTAGAAAGGGGGGTCAGGAGGCAACCCCCGGGAATGGAAGGTGTGAGGTGGGTCCACCGCCAGAGCGTCGGGCAGCAGCGCGTAACAGTATGTAGAAACTTCCCAATTCAAAATGATTAAAAGCTGCAAGTTTAGTGGAATATTTTCAAGTAAACGAGTTCTACGGATTATCTCGAAAAGTGATCACGATACTGAAAAAAAAAACTGTACGCACTGTTGAAAACGTGAGTTAAATGAAAATGTAAATTTTTTCAAATCTGTGGAATACTGACAAACCTTTTAGGTAAAATTTTCCTTTACAGGCATACATATCTTGAAACTCAGTTGATAAAAGTTTACATAATCTATTTGCGAATATATAATTGTTATTATTAGCAATTTTTTGAACATACTTCGAGAAAATTTTTGTTTTTATTAAGTTAGGATGCTACAAGGCTCATTGCAAATAGCGCCACAAAATGCACCCTTTCACAAATTATATGAGATTAATGATTACTGTTGCTACAATTATCAGTGTATTTTTCCCGGATACATAACTCTCAGCTTATCAAGATAGACAAAATCAGAAAACTGAAAATTTGTCAAATAACTTATTTTCTAGACGACAAACGTCATGGTTTAAAAAATTCTGACTAAATTTATTATTTTATTATTTAAATACGTTAAAAACATACTATATATTATTAATGTTGTCGTTATGTCTATGTCGTCAACCTCGTGTGATTTTTCAGCCACATTTTCTAGACATTTATTAGTATAATAGGGAAGCACAAAATTAGGTCTGATACTTTGTCTTTTACCAGTACTAGCTTGATATTTATTAGGTAGAGATTTAATATTGAACACTTATAGACATTCAGAAAGTTAAAATTTCTAACCAAGAACGTTTTCATAATATATACAAACAGAAAATAACCTTATTTTAACCTTTGCCACAACTAGTATAAAATAGTTATTGCTCAATATATTAATGGGCTGCAGCTTAGAAACTAAGACTAATTAATATTCTTACAATTCATTTATATACGTTAACATTAGCAATTCATTTTGTTTAATCACATAGGTAGCATAACAATATCAATTAGGTAATGCGTTACCTTTGGGAAAATAATTCGATTGTTACCAAACTAATTCAAAGCTCTCTCTTGCAATGAAATTTATTTCCCCATATAAACTGCTTTTTTTGCACTCTCACAAATATGTCATTTTTATTTCATTTCCGGCGAACACAAGTTCTTTAATATCTCGAGATCGAATCCAGTTAACACGGAATAAAATGAATTCTTTTCGGTGTCAATTATTTTAACAAATAAGTGCCCTCTAATTTAAATCTTAAAATTGAAAAAAAAAAAAAACTGGAAAAAAGACTACGGAATTGTAAAATACAATCTAACAGTAATTTTTTTATGATTGGTTAATTTTTAGTATTATTGTTGCAGGAAACTTACGGTTTTTGTCTGCTTTCAGTAACTGTATCGTTATTAAGTATAATTATAGATCTAAATAATAATTACTCTACAACTATTTCACCTCACAGATTTAACCCTGTGTATTTTAACGTGGTTCTTCAGCCGTCGCCTACTCCTAGGCCACCGAATTTTTCTTGCCATTTAAAGGGAATTTCAAGGAAATTTCAAGGATATTCTTGGTCTCAATTATCGCTTATTCTTAAATACACTCACGTTTAATAAATAAATGTAATTTAGTTAGATATGCTGCTATTTGTTTAAAATTATTTTATAATGAGTGCTTTATTTAGAATCTACGTAACGTTTTCTGCAATAAACTATAAAGAGGATATGAAAAACCAAGATGTCACTGCCATCTTACAATGTTTAGTTTAAATATTGTTCGTAGTTTGGGATGTATAGAATTATAAGTTAAAATTTTTAAATGGCCGCCATTAGAAAAATGTGCCCCAGACCATCTTAAAACATATTAATTTATATGGCCGAGCGTAGTGCTACTCGTTTATCAAATCTGGTAGAAATTTGTTTGCTTTTTCAATAAATCTTATACAAAATTATATCTTTACATTTTACGCTCTATTAAAAGATACTTTCTGTAGACATATTTGACACATGTAATGTGTACTGCCGGTAAACAAAATTATGATGGAATTGATTACATGGTTGTGACGATATAGCATACTAAGAAAAAATGGCTATATGGCCGCCATTTTGAAGATAAGTGTCTGTCGTACTTTATATACACCAGAGTATATAATATGCTCCTGTACTGCTTGTCTACTAAATTTGGTAGGAATCGCTCAATTGTTTCCCGTGATATGAAATATTTTTAAATTCTTTTAGTGATATCTTACAAAGTGGCGGAAAACAGAGGTTTTGAGTAGACAAAATATAGTAGTGATATATATATAAAGTCAGCAAACAAAGTGGGAATTTATTACATGGTCAGACGATATAGAATAGTGAGCTTAAATAGCTATATGGTCACCATTTTGAAAATACGTATCTGGCCCACTTAAAACTCACCAGTTAACATTACCTTCCGTAGTATTACTTACTTACCAAATTGTGTACGAATCGGTCAATTGTTTGCCGAGATATGACAAAAAATCTTACTTTTATCATATGGCGCTATCTTTCAAAACGGCTGAAAAAAGTAGCTATTTTTGGCATATGTGGTTATTGGCACAGACACTTAAGCATACAAATTTTGGTAGAAATTTTTCGAACTGTATTGTAGATATACCAAATAAACCTAACATTTTTCCTGACCGCCATTTTGAAAATAATGGCATAGTGAATTTAAGTTGTATAGATTTACATGGCTTACCATAGTATTATTTACTTGCCGAATTTTATGAGAATCAGTTAAGCAGTTTTCGATATATTAAGTAAAAACTTTATTCATTCATGTTGTGCTATCTTTCAAAACGGCGGATTAATATATATCAGAATCCAATTCTTGCATGATGTTCTGAGATTACATTAAATTTGTTTTAAATCGGTGGAATAGTTCCCCAGATATTACTTAGCATCTAAATTTTCTGATTGCCTCAATTTTGAAAGTAGGCACTCTGAGAGGTGGGGTGGTCAAAACTTTAAAACTTCGAAGTCCTAACTAAGTAATATATTTGTACCGAGTTTGGTGAAATTCAGTTTACACATTCAAACGTTTTTAGGCTATACACACACATGCACACGCGCTCATACACACACAGACAAGAAAGTGTTCTCATAGCATTTCTTTTCTTCGGAAAATAGGCTAATATCTATACGAACTATCTTATGTTTCTTAATACTTAAGAGATTTTCTTTTATCGGATATTTACACTTTCGCTCTATATCAGATTTTTTAAACTTATCTACTTATCATCAAATATTATTATTTAATTATGCATTAACATTTTTGAAAACTTTACTCAAACAAAAGGAATTTGGCTCAGAATATGTTTCGTAAAGCATTGGCCCGTTGCTGAAGCGATATAGCATCGTCTCCTAAATCTCGTAAAATATGTGCGGTATAAAATTATCACACATGTTTACGTTTTCTGATGACTACAAAATTTGCTTCAATATGTTATGATATGATAAGGGCAGTTAGAAATATTTCGAAAATATTTTCGTAAAATTAAACAGGTTTTGTAACATTTCGTATCCAAGAATTTCATGGAATGGATTTTTAAAACATTGGTTACCTGTCAATTAAGTGCAGGAAAATGTTTGTAATATGAAAAATTATAACAATTGGTAAAATAAAGAAAACATATAATTTTTTGTGTGCTCAGTGTCTAATCTTCTATGCTACCCGCTGAATACAATTTACTATCGTGTGAAATATTTAACCTTAATTAACACACTAGAATATTTATATAATGCCATTTTATCACACATTCTAAAACACAACATTTAGGTATTTTGTAGATATATTCAATAAACGAATTCTCGCTCGACGTTGGTTTGCAATTAATTACGATACACCAGAGCTTTATATTACTGAATAGGCCAAATTTCAATCCAAATGCCACCTTTGAAATCATATTCGTGGAGTTATAAGAACGTCACCGCATTGTATAAGGTTGTGCCTACATTACATATTTTTAAAGCACCATGAAACGGTGTGTAATTAATTGTTTTAGTTACTTCGAATTTTGATTATTATAATGTTTTCAATAGAGATTTCTGGATGCCACAGGTTTCGTTACCTACACTCTAAGAAATTATTCGGAAATTTACCATACCAATGTATACGCTTAATGAGAAATCAGGAGTGGTAATGTTTTCCCCTATACATTCATTGTAGTGTTCCTACATCTGCTCAGGAAACATTCAAATACATAGGGAAGTTCCCAACTTTGTATATTAGCGCTGCTAAGCATTCTTATATCTGCAGCTTGATGTGTGGTATTATTAACATACAGTGTATAGGTTAAAATCTTCCATTACAGTCTAGGACATTTTTACAGTGTTTCCTCACTTACTTTGTCTTCCAATTTGCAAAAATAAAAGCCATTATTTGGAAATAAGCCGTATAAAAGGAAACTTCGATATGCCTAAACCCACAGTAATATTGAACGTATGTGCAGATTCAACGTATTTTTAAACGACATGTCTAAATTCAAACCACTGCATCTATGGGCTGGTAGAAACAATACATCCTAGTGGCAAAATGTTCGGGAAGGTCATCCAGTATTTTTTATTTATGTTGAAGTTAGGAAAAACAACGCTGGAAGTCCGCTGCTTTATGTACCTGCGTGTACAACAAGTTGCGTACCACGAAGGCGAGCGGAATTGGCCCGCCATGCCTAACAACAGTATACACCTTTGAAGTTGGAACAGAACCTCATATTAATTGCTAAAATATTTAGTTCACTTTAATCTGAAACGTGGAATTACGTGCAAATAAAAAAAAACAATCTGCAACCAATGGAAACGTTTTCATGCAAATATCGTCAATATTCGGCATTCATTTGTCTGGCGTCGAAATGTGACTGGGTTTTCTATGACGCATTATTAATTAACATGTCATGCAGAAAACCGAAAAATGGTTGCTTATCGAGGTTTTTTCCAATAAATTATCAAAGATAAATATGATTGGCTGCCGCTAGACAATAATCATTACACTTAAGTTTAAATAGTAACCTAAAACCACATGTTTTTAAAATAATCTGTAAAGTAATTTTGTCAATAGGGCCAAAATTTAAAGTTGTGGTATTGCTGAACCAAATGCTAGCTGTAGGCCTTACGTGCAGTAATGTGAATCATTTGCTCAACAACTCATTGCAGAATGGCATTAGGTCATTTTCATAACATTTCGCACAGAAATATTAAATGATTTTTCTTTCCTAATGTATTTATATGAATGGCAAACTAAGCTATGTTTCATTCTTTCTTTGCTATAAATGAACGATTTTAGTATTTATTATTTCAAAGAGAATGAACTGAAGAGAAAACAATTAATAAAGTTTGCAGCATTCTAGTTAGAAGTTTCGCTAAAAAAAAAAACCGAATGAATCTTGTTTAGATGGTGTTTCGGCTCATAGAAATCTTTGTATTTTTTTTAATCTCATGTAAGTTATCAGGTCGATTACTCTTAAATTCACAAATACTTATTCAGCAAAATAATTGAGGAAATTCCTTGGATTTTAAACACTGATTCGAGGGGGAAACCATAAAAATGTTTACGCAAAATATATAACAACTGTATTTTAACGAATTTTGCCAACTCGGATGTTAGTGCCAATACGAATTCAGGAATTTTAGTAATGTTCAGCTAGATCACTGAACTACTAAGAATAAATTAAGACCTCTAAAATTCAAATGTGTTGATTACAGTCATTTTCCTTATTATTGTTGTTCTTAAAGGTGGAAAATTTTCCGTTTAATGCATTATTTAATAGTATATTTGTAAACCGCGTAAAGTAAAATTTCAGGTGCATGCAATGCTATACCATCAGATTAGCATCCCTAATTATACCGATTTATTAGATCATGTCGAAAGGTCTTTGTAAACAGAAAATAATTCGTTACGAAAAAAAATTGTTGTCTCTTTAGTAAGGCAACTTTAAAAAGCTAACGCCCTGACAGCGATTTTCTCTCTCAAGAATGTCTACTTACATGCCAATGGCACGCACCATTTTCATTTGCTTTGAGTGGTCCTCTTATATAAAAAATTAAACCTTAATATTGATGACTGAATTTCTTCCAATAAAAGTTTGTGGTTGTTTAAAGCAAAAGTTTGATGATGCATTTTCTGTATTTGATTTGTTAAACATGAAAAATTACCTTGTATATTTATTATATTATCAAATTGGTATGAAAGTTAGGCTATATATTTTATAATGCTGTCACGCGTTAATTTGCTGGCAAAAATTTAAAAAATTGAACAAAAACTAGCAGAGGATCCGTTGATAAAGAGCGGTAGTTGATAATATTTCTCTGAAAATTGAGTTATCACCTGCCTGTGAACTGTTGTATCGTTGTATGAGCAAAAATAAACATAACCTTTTCAATATGTTGCTTACGCACATTAAAATATAGCGTTGTTTTTTCTTTTCGCAATAACTGTACGGGAACGCCAGAGTAAATTTGTATATAGTAACGATATTTCCATACGGACTTACACTTTGAAGGCAGAATTTTTTCATACTCAGGCGGTTAGCATGCTACTTTCAATGTAATTTAGATTTTGTCAGAGTCTAAATCTGAACTAAACAAGAAATACAAATAAATATGCCAGCTTTTAAAGATCAATTTGTCGGTAAAACCTCATTCTTACAAAATGACTATAATTTGGATTAAATATCGTATTCAAGAGACCTGCAAAAAAGTAGCACGTTACCTTGCAAAAATTAGGATGTAAATTAAGATGAAGGTGTATACTTGTGCATATGTGACTGTTCCATAGCAAACCTGTAAAAGTATAAAAAATCACAAGCTTCTGTCAATCGTAATGCAGTCAAGATCTGTTCTGTCAATATATTTACACATAAATAATATACCATAACTCATTTCGCCAATTTTTTTAAGTTAGAGTACATTTAATTTATAATATTAATTGACTAACTCATAATTATTTGAAGTCACATTAATTAAGCACGATTTATTTTCTAAACGGAAACAAATTTGGGTCGTGAATTATACGAACAAAGTAAAGAAAACATGTTGATAACAGCATAAATACATATTTCAAAGAACGCTAACAGTTTCTCTAGATTTCCGTGTAAGTCTCACGGAGATTATCGCCTGAGTTAACACCATTTACCTTTGCGTGCAGATAATTGTGTGGTACAAAATTAGATAACCACCATCATAAGTTCACTGGAAAAAATTAGCTATAAATAATTCAAAGAGCAGTATAACCTTACATGTTAACCACACAAATTAGAGAGTTAATGTTTGTACCATTCAGAAAATATTTTGAGCTAGAACACTTTAATCAGTAAGTGAATTAAAATAAGGACTCCGCGTCATTGAGAAAGCTGAAACTGGTCAAAGTTACCAAAACAAATTGAAGCGAACTCTTTATGACACCCGATGTTAGTAAAAAGTTATTTTAAATATAAAAGGTTGAAATCGATCAAATTGTTTTATATTTATAATTTTAAAAAACTAAAATATTTTAATTTCCGCCATTTTTAACCTACGTGACATTCTCTATTACACAGGTTTAGGGTGTTCTACTGTAGCACTATTTTTATGTCTAATTTTGGCGATCGTTAGATAGTTTAGTGATAAGATGTTAAGAGCTTTATTTTTTTAAGTGGTTCTAACTTCCAGAATGGTGGAAAAATGGGGTTTATATTTGTGATTTAGATGCTTACATCCTGGTCTACAAGCGCGCCAAATTTTATTCAAATCGTTTAAATTGTTTCTTATGTAGGACGTACAACCCACAACTTTTCATGGTGGTTATTTGAAAACAAGCGCTCGTCACGACAAAAATAAAGCTGAGTGTCCTTGCTCGGTTTGTGGCATTAGAAGTTATACTTCTCAAGAGCTATTTTAATTTCGGTATCACTTACATGTTTTTCCTGGACGTAAGGAATGAAATATATTTTATTATACTGTCATGAAAACATATGCGCGCAGCATGAAGCAATGTATGACAAATTAAGCATTATACAAAGATTTTCCACGATCTATTAAGATGCTGAAAAGTTTCATTACCCGTAATTATTGAGTTTATAAGGACGGTGGCGTAACTATCCCTGCAGCAAAATTATTTCTCAACAATATTACTTAACTTTTAAAGCCATATAGAATCCAGTACCAAAATAAAATGTACAAACGTGGGGCGAGTGTGTTAAGGAAAGTTGACTTTACGTCGCTAGCATATCTGTGAGAAAATGAAAATTTAAATACAGCAAGTATAAAGAAGTGTTAACACCATTCTATATTTATCGTCTAACTATCCATTATGGCGGCTTTCTTAGGATAATAAGTCAGTGAAGAGATTTGGGCGGCGCTTAACAGCGAGGTCGTTAGAGCCGATGAGGGTGATTGAAGCGAACATGTAGCGGCGTCGGAATGAAGGGACGGGGGAAACGGTAAATCCCTGAGAAAACCCGCCAATCAACGGCATCATCCGGCACGATTCCCACATGCGAAAATACGGTAATCCGGCCGGGGATTGTACCCGGTATGCCTTTGTGGGAGGCGAGCAAGCTAACCGCTCAGCCACCGTGGCCCCCAAGGATAATAAGTGATCGTAGTTACTCCCACTTTTAAATATTCTAAGTTTCGGACGTATTTGTTTATTTCTGTTTAAGTGTGTGTGTGTGTGTGTGTGTATATATATATATATATATATATATATATATATATATATATAACAAAGATAATTGATATAATGTCCTGTTAATTTTTTATTAGATATTACTTATATAGTTCGGTTCAATTTCTTACTTCCACAATCAAACAGAACTGAAACAGATTAAAAACCTTCTGTTCAGTCCAATGCAACATATCATGGTCAAAACCATATCTGCAAGCTCTGCGACACCATGCTGAGAAGCCATCCGATATTTATGTACTTGCACGCAGTCATGCACGATATTTTCAACGTATTGTTAATTTTAATCTCTGCAAAGGATTTCCATTGTTTTACATTCAGTAAATAATTGTATGGCAGTAGAACAAAACGATATTTTTCCATGTAATGTTCAGAGTTATAATTTTTTACTGTGATTGTAGCAAAAATGGCTGTTTAAAGCCTACTTTCCGAAGGAAAGAAAGGTTTGTGAGCTCACATTTTTATATGTTTATTAGAGACTTGAGCGTGTATTCATTCCTACAAAATTAATCTGTTGTTCTTAAGAAACGCAGGCTATTCATAATAATTTTTTTTGTGTGTGAAATATATTTGTGTGATACAGCGATATTATCATACTAGGTTCATTTTGTTCATTTCCCCCCGTTATCTTCATATGAACAAGAATCAGCCTAATTGTCCTTAGACACATATGAAAGGTAGCAGTTCAAAACGTTTCACAATTCCATAAAATCATTTAATTGCTACGAAAACGCTCTAAGTAGCAACATTTACAATGCGTGTGCTCTGAAAGTCGATAATAGCGTCCCTAGCGGGGTATAAGGGGAGGTGAATTATTGCTGTGGTAAACGTTGTAACTGTCATCGTCTATTGCGGAACTCAAACCAAAACGTTATAAGTACCAGTAAAATCTGCAATTCCATTGGCACTTATAACGTTTTGGTTTGAGTTCCGCCACAGTGGAAGTTAAAGACGATGCGAAGAATCTGAACATTTTTGATTCGAAGGAACGAAAAAGATTTAAAGTAAACGAAACATAGGAGTATAATACGTTTAAAAAAACACGAAACATCACAGTACAGGATTACGAACACGCTTTAGCATTTTTCGATTTTCAGGAAGGCTAGAACTGCCAGTTTGTGTACTGTTCCACCTGGAGTCCTCTCTAAGACAAAGGAAGCAATCTTATGGGCAGTGGTTCCTTATGTTGTGGAACCAGCCCTAGTTATTCTCACAACTATTTAATATCTGTAAAATGTATTATGTGATTTGTCTTTCTTTTACGTAAGTATTTAACACGTATAGACATAACTTTGTTAGCACGGATCTACACCCTTATAAACATGACGTTGTTAACGTATGTTTCTACTCTAAAGTGGCTCTTGCAAAATTTCCATCTAAGACTCTTTAAATGTCAGAGGTTTGGTTTAAATTCTTAACTCCTTCGCTTGTTATCCTAAATTCCGTTTAATGTCTTGTGAACGAATCCCTTGACTTTCGAATGTTAATTCCCCAGTTAACTGAGGTCATATAATTACAATAGTGAGATGGTTTGCTTTTATTATTAGCTTTGACATTAAAAGCATTGGCTCACGGATTAGGAATGGAAATGAACAATTTTTATAACACAACTTACTACTGCACCTGGGCAAATTTTATATTAGTTCCTAGTTGTTTTAAATATGTTATCATTGACAGAGATTAGCTACAGAAAATTTCGTGAAAATAGCGTTGAAACTTTTAACGTAAATATAAATATATAACTAGTTTTACTAACATGAATAAATGAAAATTTTACTTACGTTAACGTACGATTTAAAAATGATAATATTCCAAGATATTTCCCGATAAGCCATTTACAGAACAAGTATAGTGCTAGTGTACGTCAACTAATGAAACACAGTCTTAATAACTAAAGTAGATTTTATTAAGATTATCAGTATGATAGTTAAAAGTAATTGATTCATTGCGAGATAAATCGTACGAAGTTACAAGCTTAGTATCAGGAAGGCGAATACATAGCCCACATTTTTTATAGGAAAATAATTGAACAACTCCACTGAAAGGGAGAAATTGGTTTCAAATCAGCTAAAAGTGTCCCGCACACATACATACATACCAAATTGTTTACTGTGCTTCTTTCGTTTGCATGTGCTACGTATAATATGTGACTCGCTGTAATAATTACTGCGGTATAAGTTATGTATCTAAAAAAAATGCCGTGGGAAAAGTGACAACTGTCCAAGCTATCCGACACCCAGGAGCCATTCGGATCAATTTCAAGGACACCGTCACAGTAGTGCCTCATAGTGGGGATTAACCCGAATGAGTCATATGCACTCAACTAGCACAGGCAAACATAAACAAGCTCCTAGTTCACTTTTGCGCCCTGCCACATCGTCAATGAGACCTCGCACACAGATCCCGCCTTAGTCCAGTCGAGGTAC
Organism: Dryococelus australis; assembly: GCA_029891345.1. Classification (NCBI taxonomy): domain Eukaryota; kingdom Metazoa; phylum Arthropoda; class Insecta; order Phasmatodea; family Phasmatidae; genus Dryococelus; species Dryococelus australis. Next base: position 110,345,080 of record CM057009.1, read on the forward strand.
TATCCTCGTCTCTACTGTCTTTCCAACTCCGTATTGGAGCTGTGTCACCGCTCTGTGCGTCGACCTACCAATGGATGGAATGCCGTCGAGGGCTATTCCAGCACGCCGAATTTCTACTACTGTCAGCACGAGTCTAGCCTCTGTCATCGGAGACACTTAGGCCCGTCGCACACGAACCGATAAAATCGGATACGTTTCCGACCCCGGAGTCCGCAGTAATGTGTAAACAGTTACACCTGCACACGTAATCCGATCGGATGAAAATGACGGTCCAACTCGGTTCCCGATCAACTTGTCGGTCTCTGCAGCTTGATAATACAATCGGAGTGAAGGCCGGACAGAAGTATTGGTAACGAAAAGTTAATCGTCATTGAGTTTGCCATTCCGTGGTATAGGCTGTTCACGATAAAGTTAGCACTTTTTAAGGTCCTCCCAACAGGCATTAACAGCTAATAAATATATCTTATTGCAGCCTCAGGTATTAAATTTTGATGGTGGTCACATGTATACACTGTGTTTATTGCTCACATTGCAGTATTTATATTAACAAGCAGCAGGAAGATGGATATTGGATGAAAGGAAAAATTTATAAGGGACTTAAAAAGTGCTCGCTTTACCGTGAACAGCCTATACGTGCAGTTGCCTGGTAACTCTGCATGCAGCAACATGCCTTCAGTAACCTTGTGGTGCATTTCGAGATCATCCGAGTGGTATTCTTGAAACACTTAATAATGGCGTGTCATTGTTACGGGAAAAGAGGTGAACGATGTTTCCACGTATAAAATATATTTTACCTCCGTATTTGTGTAATTTTGTGCTAAATAGCGCGTGATACTGGTTGAATGAATGATACGTTGAATTTACTCTTCCAAACAATGTTTCAACGCCGCGCGAAAGTTTTGTGCTCTGCCGAATCCGAAGATTGATTCCATGTTTCTTTTTTCCCATTCCCGTGTCTGGAGTTGTTTAGATATTATTTTTCTTCGTTTTTGATGTGATATGCTTGTATTTTTTTTCTTGAATGAGGACCAGGGAATGTCACTTTGTACAGCAATGATACTGCTAATTCAGTCGATATGGGCGAACTTATGGAAACATTAATATCATTAGAGCCCAAAATATCCTGAAATTTATTTTGCGGTACCTAATATTAAATAAAGTGATCAGTAGAAAGCATAATTCACTACCCAAACGAAAATACCTACACAAATTCTAATTAAATCACTTTTTAGATACTTGTTCCGAAAAAAATAGCAAGGTATTGCATACAAACAGAATTTCCTAAACAATTTCTACTTTTTTTACAATGAGAAAAGTATGTGAACGCGCGTGTCTTATGTTTGTCGTACTTATTTTAATTCGCAAGTAACGGAGATGAGGCTTAATTTCCGGTTACGTAGACTATACGATACAAGTTTCTTCGATAGCCAGCAACCTCACACTGGAGGAAAAGCTGCCAACACAGGCAATCATATTTCCGATTTGTCTGGAAAAAACTAAATATGTGGGCAGTCCCGTCCGATTCTATGTCTTAAAAGATACGGAACACAATAGAAACGGGTGCTGTACCCATAGACTAAAGATGAGGTAGTCCGATCTCGTTGGCTGCGCACAACCAGTCTCCGTGTCCCAACACCAAACTGCTTTTCTGCCAACACGACTAGCAAAAACGGCGAAGATTGGATTTGAGGTTAGAACACTGTTTATGTGAACAGGCGCTTTGAGATGTAGGTCTATGTATAATTCTTCTACAGGCTGTTCACGGAAAAGTGAGCACTTTTGAAAGCCCTGCTTAAGATATACTTTTATGCACGTTGTATAGTCTTATCCTTTATGTACAATTAACATTGTCATAGGCCATATTATATTTATCCATACATAGGTCCAGTGAAATTGTGGAAATTATTATAAAAGTAAATATTTTTCAAATCTGCTAATTTTTACACTTTAATGAATTTAAGAAAATGGAAAGCAAAATAAAAAATTTAAGTCGTCACAAAAGTTTACCTAACACTTTATATTCGACGCAGTTATATGGAACTACTTTCCTTCCATCATGATCAACTTTACTGGGCGCATGTCACTTAGTGCGTCCGTTAAAATATATGCAGATAGGAGCAGACATTTTATAAGGGTGTTTTCAAAACTGCTCACTTAATTGTGAACAGCCTTTAACCAATTTAAAATGCAATTTGTTAAAATTCAAATTAATTAAAATATTTTTTCATACAAAAGTGCTTGTCATTAAAAAATTAATATATAAGCAAACACTTTCATTACTGTTGACCATGTGACTTTGGCAGTTGTGTTCCTTTGGGGTAGGTCAATGTTGGGTACATGCACAGAAGACGAATAATCGGTCTACCTCATCTTTAGTCTATGTTGTGCCCATCGGTTTTCGGCGGAATCAGGAACGGATTGGAGTCCGACATTTATCGGCTCGTGTGCTACGGGTTTTCGATCATCCTATGCTGCTACTTAAGTTTCCATGATACTTGTGGGTTTTCCACCCGAGTTTCTATTGCCATGTCAAGAAATATTTTACTCATAATTAAATCCTGACTTCGGTCTGCCAGAGTGGTGGCATCTAGCTGCCCAAGCCAACAAGACAGGTATAGTCCATTCGCGGTTTCATACAACTTTTCTGAAGCCCTGCTAAAGTTCTCCTTCCAAGATATCCCTCCGCATCATGCATTAAAGTTTATAAAATCACACCAAAGGGCCAACGCACCGCATTCGTGCGCACTCAGTGTAATAATATTTCGCATAGTAGCAGTTTCTTAATACGCATTTCCCACACACCAATTTTCTATGTGTATTTATTATCAATATTATTATTAGGTGTGATTGCGCCCTATCGGATCACGCAAAGCCTTAACGATACAATTTCCTGAGTTTCCACGCAGCTCTCATCTTTCCTCCGTGGCTTCTCTTCCTTCCTTCAGTCCACCAGTCCTGCTGTCATTAATCTTACGAATCACGATGTCTTGTGATTGGTGTATTTGTCCGATGCTTCCACTGAGTAGTTAGAACTAGGGATAGTCAGTTCCTGGAGCAGGGATGGCAGCCGCATCCACTGGGTGAGCAGACACTGACCAAGTCGCCGGTAGGTTTTGGATTTCGCTAGTTTCGGTCAGCCCCGGGAATATTATTTCCCCGGTACCCGCCATACCTGGTGAGCATTCCCCTATCGGCAGGGACACCCGAATTTCACGAAAATATTTCTGCACATGCTAGATTTCAATAGCCTACCGGCGTACCAGGAGTTTTCATTTGCTTATTGGCCACGAGTTTTGTGAGAATACATTTTCTTACTTGACTGGCCAATCAGAATTATATAACTCCGATACTGTACGTCTCTGAGATTCACGAGCACACGCCTTAGACGCGTAACACCTTGATCAGCCAATCAAGAAAGGTGAGCCGAGCTAAAGTGTTATGGAATACAACTGGTCATGAAATCTTTTCGTGAAATTCGGGTGTCCGTACCTATCGGCCACCTGGGGAGGCGCCCGATGCGAGACTAGCAACTCTACACGGGTGTATATTTATTTATATTAGTTATAAATAAAATTATATACTCTGTGGCGGTGCTGGAACACCGTACAGCGAGCATTAATATCAGCGCAGGAAATTGTACGTCCTAACATCGGGATAGATCAAGGAGGGAGCTGAGGCTTACCTAATTGGTGACCCGTTAGACGTAAGTCGTCATGGAGGTTGGTGCCGATGTGGGTGCGTGGCTTGACAGGCGAGCGCTAACTGTCTGCGTGGAGGCTTGAAGCTGCCCCCCCCCCTGACCAAACTGATTCCCTTCTCCATCCAACGTGTATAGATGGTCTCTAGCAACCGTCCGACGCTACCTTCGACGTCATCAAGATTTGAATGTTACTGGACTCGAACCACAGCGAAATCATCTGAGATGTTCAACACCCTGGTCATCGTATTTCCCGGCTGAAAAAGGGGTTGTCTTTCGTCTTGGGAGAGAGAATGGATAGCGACTTCACGATAAGAACATTATAACATGGCAAAATGCATACCCTGCACTGTTTGATGAAGGCATTTTGTAGGTCATATATAGGGAAGACTTTAAAATAAGTTTTTCATATACTTTGTAATTTTGCAATTTTATAATATCTGGGCTCAGTTTTTATTGCTATGGGAGCCCATTATTAAATGTAACTTCCTGTAGTTTTCATACCAAACATTATAATTCGAACATATTTTAAAGTCTTTTTGGCTGTTTGTATTTTATAATGCTTGTAATTTGGTTATGTGAGGTTTATGAAAAAATAAATAAAAAATAAGCCAATTCATACCAAGGTACATTCAAATTTTTGCATTTTATTGCGACTCAGTTATTTGTTTGAATTCTAATATTTAAACTCTGCTGCTTGAAACATTCTGGTAAGACTTATATTGCTTAAATAAGTGGAGTGGAAGGAAAGGAAGTTTAAGGTCACTGTCATGGAGTGGTGGGGTTTCCTGCGGGTGTTCCCACTGTGACCACTTTATAGAGGAAATAAAATCGAAAGTTCTATTTAATAAAAAATAAGGCACTTTTTTGTTAACACGAATATGCTTGCGTGACAAATTACTTATTTAGGAAACAACTAAAGGCGCCGTACATGGGGTGAATTTTTAAAGGTTTAATTCAAATGTCTGATAAAACCTCGAAATGACTACAATTCCCCCTCGCTACAGGGGCCGCTGTGGTTGAGTTGTTAGCCTGCTCGCCTCCCACCAAGGCAAACCGGGTGCAATCCCCGGCCGGGTTACCGGATTTTGGCATGTGGGAATCGTGCCGGACGATGCCACTGGTCGGCGGGTTTACTCAGGGATCTCCCGTTTCAACCGCCCTTACATTCCAGCGCTGTTCCACGCTCACCTCACTTCGCCCTCGTCGGCTCTCTAGACTCCGATGTTAAGAGCTGCCCAAATCCCTCCACTAACTTCTCCTCCCCCCTCGTGTTTCAACTAGGATCCCGAGTGCCACGAGGCAACGCGCGCTCTCATTTGCCTAAACAGAAGGGGTGGCTGGCGCCGAGATGCCACTCGAGTAGCGTGAGTGACGTCATGCTGGAGTGATGCTGTGTGTGGCTCTTCACCCCGTCTGTCCGTAGGGACGCGCGCCTTGCCGCTTTCTGGTAATAGTGCGGGGCGATGCCTCGACTCCACAAACAAGCAGACACCTTTCTCCCAGCCATACTTAGCGTGTGACCACTCCCTCCTTCGACACGGACTACTCAAATAGCATTTTATCCATGAGCCCATGTCATGATACACACACACACACGCTACGTTTGGAGTAAAACTTCGGACTGGACTGAACTTGGACTGGAGTCAAAACGTAGCGAACACGGAACGAACATTGACGGGAATTCTTATTTAAAGTAATGTTTTCAATTCGGATTGACATGTAAAAAATATTACACAAGAGAGAAGCGATAATCGAAAAAAAAAAACGATAGTTTAAATGTTGGCTTTTTTTGTTCCAGAGCTCTTTTAAAGCCAACTTGTTTTTACTGTTCTTGCAAATTCAAAAATTTCTCCCTTTCTATACTTATTAACATAGCAAAATTTTAACATTTGTCCGTCCAACATTACGCTTTAAAGAATGTACGTCAACTTAGGTCCAAATATTTAGCGTTTCCTATTTCTGGACATTACAGTCATTGTAGCCTGGAATTTTCGTAAAACAAATTTTAAAACTCCGCACGTACAAACATTTGGCAAGTGCTCTTTTAAATGGTGGCACTTGCTTTCATCTCACTCCCAGTTCACTCCTATTGACAGTGTTTAGAGTAAACTTTCAGCCCGGATTCTACCATCCAGTCCAGCTTGCCGACTGGAGTAGATTACTCACTCTACTCCTAATTTGGTCCAATCCGGGTATATATACGGTAATGTATCAATCGGGATTCTTCAGTCCACACTAAGTTCAATCCAGATTGAAATGTTACTCTAAACGTATTAACAGGCGTTCCCCGCGAGTGTGTAAAATATTAGCAGCTTAACGCCTGCTAGTAGGCAACCTGTGTATAAGAGCATGGCAAGTTGCATCTAGAGCAGGCGGCAGTCAGGCTGTGGTGCATGCCATAAACATGTTCGTCGTAGTACAGTGGAGAAAGCACACGAGAAAGCTTCCAGTAATAACTGTTCCAGACTGCACATGTTTGGGACAGTGGTTTTGAAGCTTTATAAGTTCATGTTCCCCCTAATAAACTAAGTCCGTTCCGTCGATACGCTATGGAACATACAATAAGAATTACATTATTTGACATTTATTAAAACATTTTTATTGAATAACAAAAATAGTTTTTTAGTGAAAATAAATTTTGGTACGACTTTTTTTCTCTGCAGCTAAAGGCTTTCACACAATTCACACACAAACACATGTATTAAAATATGAAACCTTATTCGTCTTAGCCGAGAATGTTTTTTTTTTTTTAATTTATGAGTTCTATTGTTTATCACAGCGTCTCATCTCTACAGGCACATATCTTTATGTTAGCGGTAATTTTATTGTTGACATTTTGTTAATGTAAAAAAAAAGGTTATAATATAAAATATAATATAGTTACATTTATTTACGTTTACAAATCATAAATGTATCCCACTGAAAGTATCTAACCTTATTTGCACCATACATGTATACACGCATTGTTTTGCAGACTTATCTAAATTCGGCCAACAAACTTTGGCTGCGTGTACATCGCGGCAAAATAAGACGAATCATTTATATTATGTCTGGTCTGTTGTGACTTCCAAGGGACATAAAACACCATAGAAATTAGATCTGAGTTACAATTTCATTTTAATAACTATATTAACTGTTTTAAATTGAACTTTTATGTCTGTATACAAATGTGTAACAGAACGAAAATACGGCATCACCCAAAAACTTATCGCCACGATATTATTTCGTAGAAATGATGAAGTTTCCCTCCTTTATTTTGCACTGAACTTTGTTAACTGCATTTCGAAACTGAAAAAAGAGGTCACTCCTGTACTAACTTAAACCTCATAGTTTATGACTAATGTGTTTTAGAAATCAGTTTTAGAACGAATAACCAGTACACCCGACTGGTAGACAATACGCAAAACGCAGATCAGAGACAGCTATTCCTTAGAAAATGGCGATCTTACGAAAATGCTTTCATCTTCAATAAAGCCAAAACAATCGCATCTGTCTGTGGTCGTTTTTATGTATGATTGCTCGTCAGTCTTAACGAATTTTTACTATAAATGAAAAATATAACAAGTATCGCCACGCCAGTTCAATTATATTTTCACTGTAAGGTTTCCACAGATTAATTAATAATTTTACTACAGTTTAGCAGTGCTTTCCCTATATCATGGCCAATAAAAAAGTTCACATTGTGTTGGTGAGACATCCTCCGCCATGCCTTTTGCAAAGAAATTGCGCACAAAACATTTACGGTGGCTTGTGCTCTGAATTACTAGCACAGTACTCGCACGTCTTTCACTGAAGTCCGACAAAAATATTCAGTAGTTTTGATATGGAACGTACTGATTCACCATCATTAATTATGTTTGATAATACTACCGATATAATTAAATGCAAATTTAAGGAGATCAACTCAGCTAGTAGAGTAGTGGAGTTTGATGATGGTCACGATTTGTTCAGATCTAGTGGGCTTTCGTCTACAAAATAGCATACAGACAGTAAAACATTCAATATGCCGTTGTTTTACATCGCCTGTAAATTGAAGTACTTCTTCGAGATATTTTCATTGAACAATTAGTACTTAAGGAATCGCCGTTTTATAGCAAATCCACTACGTTATGTTTCTTGTATTCTGTATGTGTACTCAGCTGAGTCTGTGGAGAAACTTAATGTTATGATCGCCTAAACACTGGTCTTTCTTTACCCATCTCAATTAATATCATAAAATTTTTAAATCAATACTAAGGCTGTTCGTGTATTTCAGTGTATGAGATACTTTGCTATGATACATGTAACTAGTAAATTTTTTGCCACCCAAATTTGTCCTTAAATTAACTGTATATTTTTCCACTTCTTAGTAAACAATAACTGTGAGAGTTTCATCTCAAATATTTAAACATTACGTTACCTGTTCGGTACACAGTTGTCTCTAAATAACTTAGTAAATTAATGTATTGTTTTTGATCAAGAATTTGCACTGCTTAAAAGTTCTTCCGTATGAATCTATTCGTTGAATAGAACAAATTTTGAAATAAATGTCTTTTCTTGACACTATTTGAACAATTTATTGTATAATCTTGTCAGTTGTTACATTGATGTTTTTGGATATTTACCTTGCAGGCTGCTATTTGTCCCAGACAAAATACACAATGGTATGTGGACTTTGTTCGTTTATTATTTTAAACATTTGTCAGATGCTTCAGCTGCCCCTTTTATTATCCATTATGGACATGCCTTTTAAATACTAGGCTTATTTCTCTAGTCATATGCAAAATTATCATTATGCTGGTGAACAGTTTAAACTTTCATTTATCAACAATTTAAGATTAGAATTTGAACCAACTGTATGCTGATTTATTCGTATTATAGGCTATTCACGATAGAGTGAGCATTTTGGAAAGCCCTCTCATTTTAAATAATAGTCAATAAATATATTTTATTTTAGACTTACACATTAACTTCTGAAAGAGGTGGAATATATGCACCGTGTTTATTACTTATATAGCAATATTTATTTTAAACGGTGGTTAAAGTATTAAAATGGGTGAATGGAAAAAGTTAGTAGGGCCTCAAAAGCGATCACTTTACCGTGAACAGACTATATCTATGAGCGCACAGTCTGGGGAGAGTATTAGCTTATAATAGGGATATGAATATCACGTTGTTTAGATGGACAAGTGACTTTAATACACGTGTTTTTTTTTCTGGCAAATCCTGCTGTTACCCTACTGTTAAGAATGCTTGTGTAAACTTGCAACTTATATGGGCTCTGTTCCGACCACTGATATCGTATCTCGTTTGAGATGCGCTGGAAGAGGGAGTGAACGGGGTGCCTAGCGCATTCTGCGATCACAGTGATAGGAAGGCAAAAAATGTGGACAGCATCATATAAAGTTAACCCCTCTTCATTGAATCATTTTGTTAAGCAACATTATTGTATGCCGAACCCTTGAAACGTGTAAGGCAATAAGCATAGTCTATTGTTAACAGTTATAACTGATAAATATAAATTTAGAACACTCATGTTTGATATATCACATCACAAATTAATACAGACCCTAGTTGATCCCTTCGCTATTCCTCAATAAAATGTCCTCTTACGAAATATATATCGTTGATAAGGGGTATTCATAAACCCCAAATAAATAAGAAAAAACTTCAAGAATTCCACAAATTATATATTGTATTGATATTATAGCAACTATTAGAGTGGTTATGCAATAAACAATATATGCCTTAGATGTTTTGTTAGGAAAGTACTGTACACCTGTTTAGGTTTTGAGAAACTGTCCATAATAACTGATAAGGAAAAAACTGTAATGTATTTGTTATTATTACGAGTTTTTACTGTGATCGTAGCTACATACGTGTTAGTAAATTCATCAACATTTACGAAGTAACAAACTTCATTCGTTGTTTTAAATTCAGTCTAATGAGTGATGAGTATAGTGAACCATAGTACAGTGGTTTCGTCCGGCGCTTCACATCTAGGTCTTAAGCCCCGGCGAGAGTGAAGTAAGGTGTAGATGGAGGAACGGGGGAATAGAAGGCCAGGGGAAATGGGAGTGCCTAGTAAGTGCACGACGAACCATACTCTACGAAGAATTACTTACACGCGTGAACCAGCAATGCTTCTTTGATCACAAATACTCGAGAAATAGGCACAGGTTATTTATTGTATATGAAATCACAGTAAGTTGTACTTCTTCAATTGGATATGATTGTAAAGGTCTTACTACCCTATTCAGATGTTACGCCAGAAGGTTTATCAGGAGACGGCTTATAAACTACCTTATGACCTAATTTAAACTAGCATCCATGCCTTACCATGGATTCGAAACCGGAACTTCCCGCACTTCAGGCCGGCGGCGCACCAACCGACTGCGTCACGGGTGGTCGGCCATTGTATATTTTTAAAGTCGTGGTTAATAAAGTATTACTTTCAGCTTATGGAACAAGTAGCGACCTGAAAAGTTCGCGAATTGAATGACCTGCAGGCTAGACTCTATGGTATTATGTACAAATTTGCATATATTTACTGCACATTGATTGTCTGTTGTCACAGTGGAAGGCGACGAGTGGACAGCCGTTCTCCAGGAGGTGTCAAACACCGTGTGGAACAATGGCTAAAGTTATATTCTAGCTTGTTTCAAAATGAATCCGCGAATTCTTCAGGTCTCTAGAAAAAAGCAATATTTTTTTTCTCGGACTGCGAATTGAAAATAGTACTGATATGAGTACCACTAGTCCCTACCCAATTCCAGCCGTACTCTAATTTAGCCTCAAAGGAGAAGAGTGGCCATGTGGCGTGAGCCCTGGGAACGGGGTAAAAATGGAAGAATTTAGCGGGTCCGTCGCCTAGAAGCACGGGACCACCAAGGTCGATTTCGACACGCACATCGGATGCGTCATCGCTTCTATGCGCAAGGCACCGAACCGGCGTGCCCATGCTTCCGTCGCCAAGTAACTTAACTTCTACGGGACTTTTCATTGGCGAGCCTGTCAGATAACGGTGCGATAACACAGATAAAACAAAGGTGCAATGCGCGTCCCTATGCTGCAATACAAGCGTAGAAGTGTCCATATTTATTTCGAAATTTTTAGCAATTAATTCCTTTTTCATTGTGATATGAAATACTATAGACTGTTCAAGGTTAATTACACACTATTAAACGCCATGCTTAGGGTATACTTTTATAGCCATGTCATATTCTTCTGTCACATAATATATTAATATTTTCATGGGCCAGATCAATTTATTCATGCCCAAAACTTCTCCGCTCTACATTTAAAAAATAAAAGCAAAGTAGAATGCAATTTTCTACACTAGAAAAAAGAAAATTGTATAAGGAAATATTTTTCCCCCATTTCAAAGAGTGCCATCCTAATTGCGCCATTCGTAAACACATTTACTTGCTTTAAATGAATTACTTGTCAGAGAATTCGATAGCAGAGATATAAATTTTAGTCTTCGCCTGAGAATGATTCCTGGACAGTATGGGTTTCTAGATGTATTACAAATACGGCACTATTAATGGCAGGCCTACAGACTATAAATTTTACGAAAACAATTATTTATGCATTTTTACAAACGTTTGTAAAAATAAAAATAAATTCTCGATATAATTTACAAAATATTAGTACAGTTATGATGAAACAACATCTCTTATGCTTAGTCCCTGATGTTGCAGAGCAAATACCTATCTTCACAAGAAGTTACCTATATAACTAATGAGCCTTCCTTCCTCAACATGGGTGCATTTAATTTTTTTATAATTTCTTAAAATATGAGTTGGTAGGTACACGACTTTAATTCTCTTTGAAAGCAATGGCTTAAGAAATTAAACCAGAAACTCGTGCAACAGTAGTGAGACAATTACAAATACACACATGCCTTACCCGGTAATTGAACACAGAAAACCTTGTACAATAAGCTAGCGTGTATTCCATTGCATTACGGAGGTCTGATTAGGAGCATCAACTCCGGATTTAATCAGTTTAATGTTTCGATTTGTAGGGCTTCCTAACCTAAAATATTTACAGGGCCTTTATTTTGAAATAAGTGACTGAGCCACATAAAACATGTATGTTTCATGGCTTACCCTAGCGATACTTGTGTGAAGAACTGGATGGGAATCGGTTGTTTGGTCGCTGGGATAAGACGTAGAAAACTTAATTTTCTTATTTGCTGCTATCGTGCTAAAATGCCAGAAAAAGAGCCTCAATATACGATGCTTCTAAAGTATATATATTGTCTACATACTAATTTTGGTTGAATCCCTTTAAATTGTCGAATATATGTCAAACTTTCAAAAATGATTGATGAACCTGCCATTTTGAACATCGTTGGCGGATCCTTTTAAATCATCAAAGATTACATGGCATTTTGTAGCATTTATGGTGTGCATAGTTTGGTACAAATTAGTTTAAATGTTCCAGTGTAAAATTTGGTGGGAATCGATTGATTGGACCTCCAGATATGGCATAAAACCTCCACAATTTTCATGTGGTGATCTTCATAAGTGGAGGACAAAAATGTCATGTAGTAGCAATTTCGATGATTGTATACTGCCAATATACAAAGTTGAGTTAAAATAGATTACATAGTTTCGTTGAAATCGCCCACAAATCCAAAATGATTTTATAGCCGCCATTCTGAAAATATGTGTGTCCTGCTTTAAAAAATGTATATTTATTATTATGGCCTACCACATTACATCTTTGCCAAATTTTGTAAGAATGGGTTGATTATTTCCCGCGATACGCAATAAAAGCTTTATTTTTTTTGGTGCGGCTATCTTATAAAATGGCAGAGAAATGAGGTTCTACATAGACAAATTTGATGGTTGTAATACGTACTGCCAGCATAAAGAAATGTTGGCATTTATTTCGTAAGTAAAATATACTGTAATAAAATATTTATATAGCCACCATTTTTAAAATAAGTGCCTGACATACATAAAACTTATAAGTTTACACAACCTGCTGCAGTGATATTTCACTGCTAAATTTGTAAGAAATCTGTCAGTTGTTTCCTGAGATACGACAGAAAATTTATATTTACTCGCAAGGCACTATCTTTCAAAATGCTGGACAAAACATTATATATTTACGTAAAGGTGTTGTAATATATACTGCCAGCATTCAAGGTTTAGCTGCAGATGATTGCATGTTTTCTACGATATAGTATTCTAAGCAAAAATGGCTGTATGGCTACCATTTTGAAAATAAGTGTCTGACATGCTTAAAAATATAAATTAACATCATCTGCATCAGTACTACTTGATTGCCAAATTTGGTAGGAATCGCTTAATTATTTACCGAGTTATGATATAATAACTTTAAGTATTCGTCTGGCGCTGTCTACCAAAACGGCCGACAAAAGTGGTCATTTGTTGGTATATAATATGCTTACAATATATTCTTTCAGTACACAATATTTGGTCGAAATTGGTTAAATAGTGCGACAGATATACTAAATTAATTGAAAACAATTATATGGCAGCGATTTTGAAAACACGTAACTAATCAAGTTGAATAACTTGCTTTTACATGGCAGAACATAGCATTACTCACACGCCAAATTGGGGGATATTTGGTTTTCCATAATGGCCCACCAACATCACTGCCCATTTCAAAATTTAATGCATATACAATGGTCTGCCAGCATACGAAAATTTTTTTTAATCGCTTGAATGGATCCGGAGATATGACATGTCACCCAAAAATTTCTTATTTCCGCCATTTTGAAAGTAAGTGGCCGGCGTGGTCGAAAACCATAATGGTGAGGTGCCATTTCTGAGTATTATATGTGTACCAAGTCTGGTGAAATTCGGTTGAAGAGTTCAAAATTTGAAATGAGGGAACACACAGACGCATACACAGCCATACACACCTACATACACACATACACTCATAAACCTTTCTTTCGTTCGGAAAGTAGGTTTAAAAGGAACTAAATATAACTTAATTTTTTGGGACGTTCTGGCTGCTAATGTGACTATTTTTAACACGGCGTCAACGAATTAAGCCTGCAAACTCGCGACCTGAATAGACATTTGTCACGCAAGTCTCCTAGGCAAAATATTTAGAATTAAAAACAATTTCTTTAAGTTTTACGCAATTGTGGGTACAGAGTGACGTCATATCATAAAATATCGTAGTGTCAATTTATAGACACATATCTATTCATGTAAATACTTGTTCTTACAAGGGGCTGAATGATATGCTCATATGGGAAATTATAAACCCTGCATGGTTTTGTAGATCACCGTAATTCAATGTCGTGTTCGGCATCCCGTGAAAAAAAGAAAAATTTTATAATTTTTGAAGAAAAAAAATGGTGCCTGGGATCGCCAAAAACACGCAGATTTGTTTATAAATGTTTAAGCCCTCTGCGATGAATTTGGGGATTGTGGATTCTTGCGTGCATAAAAATTATTTGTTACCCCTCCAACTTTGTTACATATCCTAAGTTAATGTTTTCGTCTATATAGATTTTTAACGAGTCATTCGCGGGTTGAGTGAAATACTGTGCTTGAATTCTATCGCATATTAAAATCCGCTGGCGGCCTGTAAAATGCCGTTCTTTGCCTAATAAATAGAAATAGGAACATTTCGCGAGTTCGTTTCAGGAAAAGATAGACGTCAAACACGTGTACACTGAAGTTGACTTTGCAATTAGATCGCAGTTTATTAGAAACGCCCTGGATGACTCTGAGCCAATAGCAGACTTGCAAGGAAACGAGTAGCGAGTGCCATGCTGCTAGGTGTGAAATCACACTGGCTACTGTATGGGGCAGCAACCAATGAACAAAGATGAGAGGCTTGAGCAAACCCATGAATGTGGAGTCTAGCCTACAGGTCACTGAACTCTTGAATTTTTCCTATCCATACCTATAAAGTGAATCGTATAGACGTTATTCGCACGCCAGCATAATACTGCTTGAGTTGTCCTGGGTTTGAATCCCAGCTGTATAACGGACGAGCGTATTTATTTTGCTGTACGTTTAGATTATTTTTAGTCTAAAAAGCCTCGCCTCCGACTTCATGTGTTAACCAAGAGGCGTATTGAGTGACCTTAAATTCACTAGAAAAATTGCGAATAAAAGCTTCTTTACCATTTCCTTCTTACTGTTAGGCAACTTAACTCAGTATGTCTGATAATACAAACGTACGACGCCCGCAAATGAATTGTGCCATGCATGAAAAATTGCGTAACAACTTGCAATCATTTTTTTACTTGATCTTAATAATTTATTGGGTTACGAAAATCAATTTTTTAAATCGGGAAGAAATGCATATAATTCAAGCTACAAGGTTTTCCTAGAGGTAGCGATATCAAGGCTTATCAAAATGAACTTGAATAGATTCGCTTTTTCTAAAGGTATTGCTTAGCCGCTCCCAAACAGATGCGACTGATTAATAAATTATTTTACTTTCCGATCTTCTTTGATGCTTTGAAAATAATAAAAATTTACAAATAATTGTGCCTAAAAGGACGCCTTACCTTGGAAACTCAATTTATATAAAGGCCACACGTATTTAAGAATTTTAAATTTAAAAAATGCTTAATCTGTTTTTCCAATCAACGTATAATAAATTATTCTTATTACATATTGTTTCTAAAGTCCCTGTTTATACCGCGTTGTTTACAATGAGACAGAATTTAGAGTAAACTTATATAAATATTCATCTAAAACCACATACATGCAAGTCTTCCTTTAGATTCTAAACCACTACAAGTCGTCGAAATTTTTTTTAGTAACCTCGGTCTTGTAGTGTTATATATATATATATATATATATATATATATATATATATATATATATATATATAACCACTACAAGGCCATATATATGGTATAAAACCTCGATATCGTAAATATCTTGATTAAAATACGAAATGAGTTGAAAAATAAATTTCGCTATTTATTTTAAAGTCACTGCTTTCTGGCTGGCAGCTGTATGCGAAATTTAAATAGTAAATCCCATGTTAAAGAAATTTCGCCTCAATGCATTAATTTTAACGATAGGCGTTTCAACCAAATGTTTTCTTCGCGGATTTATTTGGAGCATTTGCCTACAGCAAAGATGTTTGCATAACATCTACTGCCTTTTCCCAAGAAGATTTTTAAAACGTATGTTTTTTTTCGAAAAGAACATACTGCCTACCTATATGAAATATATACGCTCATTGGCATCCATCTTCTCGTAACAATTCGTGAAGAACACATTTTGTTTGGAAAGCCTATCTTTAAAATTAACGCATTGAGGTGAAATTTCCATAGCATGTTATTTCCTATTAAAATTTCACATCTACTAGCCGGTAGGCAGTGACCTTTTAGTGTAACTATGAGCATTTTAGATTTACATCTTCGTTCGCAGGAATAAATAAATTAATTAATGAAAGTTTCGTTTTAGCTAAGATGTTTCCTAAAGTCACGGGTGTAGCTACTTATAATTTCCTTCAAAGGCAACAGTGTGATCACAAAAGGTAAAGTTCAATTGAAATACAGGCGAAAATGAAAACAAATTTCAAAGAAATACTTTTCGTGATGGTAAAATATTCTGAAAATTTATTTTGAGTTGTGTTCTTACGTATTAATTTCGTTCAATTTTAAGATTCGTGCGAAAAAAAGACACAAATCTAAAATTCCAAAAGTTATTAATTTATTAAATTCCTTTTTTTGTTTAGTTATCTTCTAACATTAAAAAGGACGTAATAAGCTAAGAACGAATAAAATAATTTTAGACTCAAGCGTCTTAATGTGCTCAAATAATCGATGCCTAACGTCCATTTTTCTGCTTCGTTGAATCGAAATTTACCGACAGAAGACGTAACCTACATTTTATAACGCGCTGAAGCACGACGCTTGCGTGTCTTTCATCTAGATCACTAATTACATTTCCCGTTCCAACCAGAATTCTTCCTACTGATCACGGAGGACGGGGAAAAAAGGTTAGTCGGTGGAGGGGATGGGGTTTGAATGGGGAAGAGGACCGTGTGTGTCACGGAAAGAGAACTACATTTATAATGTCGCCACTAGTGCGCCGGCTCGTCTGCTGGCAGGGACCGCTTCCCTGTTAAATATGTGGCGTGTTATGTAAGCGTTCGATGCGGCCGTGGCGTGCACGAAATGTGTACGAAGCGCAGGCTTCGTGACATATTTACTTCTCATTTCATTGTGAAATGTGAAGTAATAAAAGAACCAGGAGCTTCTTCTTCTGTTTATTTTATTTTTATTTTTTGAAATACCCATTTCATTAATAATGTATTCCAGAAAGATAAAACGACTTCAGTTCGTCATCCACGTTGGAGGGTGGAGTTCTTTTTCTTGAAGACGCACGGTTTTGTTTTCAGTTAGAATAATTATTCAAAACTAAAAATATATTTCCGATCAACGAAAGCATGATATCGCACTGAATTGGTTTTTTTTTTTATGAAGTTTGTAGTTCACCGTAGTAATGTCCTATCATATTTTTAAACTGTTGACATAAATGTGTGGTAAAAGTACTGTATGACCTAATAAACTTACATAATGTGAATAGATCGGCAGCATCCATTTCTGTTATATACCAGTGGTATATCTACCCGTATTCATATTAGACACAATCGTGTCATGTATACTGGGGATAAATCGTCTATATTAAATCTACACGGGACATAGATTGTCACAATAACATTTTTTCTTTCTGTTGTGTCTCTATCTTCCCGTGCGTAAATAATACCAACGCATTTTTAGATTACAATGGTATAATATGTACCATTATTTCTTGATTATCGTATCTATATTACTGTTTTTAATTTTACGAATGTTTTCGAGACTATAATTACAACACAACACGTTCAGTAACAATAAATATGCCTAATTTACTGAGCATTAGTGGGTAAAGTTACATCCAATACATATCAAAGATATTAAACTTGACAAGTTTACGTAAATTCCACTGGTCGGTGAATTTCCTCATGGTCCTCCCGGAAACCCACATCCTTGCATTACGTCCATAGTCGATACACCCATGTTTCGCTTTCATGGAAGCTGAATATATAGTTGTTACGCGTTATCTAAAAATATAAATTCAAATTTAACAAACTGTTGTGTGGGGGTAACAACTAAATGCGAATATTTTTTCCCATTTGCGGGCCTTAACAATTTTTACAATATTTTTAATTTTTGAATTCATACTTAAATTCGTATAGCAATTACTCTGAACATTTCTACACATGTATATGTTTGTTTACAGTACATTGAGACTGTTCTGAACAGGTTAACAATTTCTATATCATTTCATGTTTAGGAATTCTACTGGAGAAATATTTTTGAATGTATCCCTGACGTCACAGTTATCTAAATTGTTGCCTTTGTGGCTATAAATCTGTGGTTCACTTGTGACATCTACAGATTAACAGCGAACTCATTTACATTGGAAACTTGTTCCAATCCACATTTATGATTGACTAATCGGTAGAAGCTTTTAGTCTTACTTATACGCGACTAGTATTTCTGTGAATGAAACCACTGGATCCCATTTAAATTGCACACAAATTTTTCTTTACATTCCACATACTAATTGTAGATGTGTTTTCATTTTTTTTTAAACCTTTACTTGGGTGAACAATCTGGGGGGAAAAGGCTTATTTGCGTGTATCGCTTTTAAATAACTGATTTTTGCATTGTGATGTGAAATAATTCGTAGAATAACTTGCCTGGGATTGAAAAAATATTAAATTGGTTATTTGATAGATATGGGTAGCTTTTAATAACGAGGTATTGTGAACCGATATCTTTAAATTTGAAACATTATAAATACGATAGGCTTTCTAGGGGTCAGTTCGGCGCATTGTACTCACAACTGAATACATATTGTTAAAAAACCGTACGTAGAAACGGGCATGGCTAAATTAATAGAATATTATTTCCTGGGATCTTTTACTGCAATAGTCTTGATTTAAGATATCGGAACACGATGCGTTTTACCGTTTAGTTGTAACAAAAAATCGTTGTCAAATCCAGATGTACAGGAACACATAAGAGATATTTCCTGCGTTCATAAATGATTCGTCATGTAAACTTTCGTTAAATAATAATAAATTTAGTTTCTGAAGTGAAGGAGACGCTTATATTTATCTATTGAATTAGGTAATATTATAAATAGTTACTTATAAAATATTCCGGTGTTTATAATCAAGTCACAGATTGGTGCCTATGACACTAGTACATGAGAAAAATAAATCAGCATTGAAATTTATTATAGAAGAGTTTTTTCATTGTAGTTAGAATCATTTGTGCCTAATGGCAGCGCAAAGTGTTTGTATGGAAATTACATAACTTGATTTAAAATTTATAAAATCAAAGAGGGGATTAAGCTAAACGAAAATGAGTTTAAGAAACTAACAGCGTTTTTAAATGCGTATGTATGGCGGGTGGAGTAATGAGCATGTATTTATAGTGTAGCAACATTATTTGAATGACTATGGAGTTATTTATAAGTGAAACTTCATTTTTACGAGACTTATGTCTGGAATTTGCAATGACAGTACATTTTCTGATTTGACACGTTGTAAATGTTTAGGTTAAAAGTGCCATGAAAAAACCCAAATATATAATGGCTTGCCTGATGATTCCGTTTAAATGAGTCATGCATATCTTATTAATAATACATTCATTTTAAAATGTGTCTTATCTATGCATATGAGTGACATTCAAACATGTAGCAGAAAACCGATATTTTATTATGCGTATAGGCCAGTGGCACATCTTGTCGAAAGAGTAAAAATTACTCTATCGCATATTAAAGAAAGGCTTGCGTGAAAGGCACACATTATGTGCCGCCTCTGCGCTGCCGTTAGGTGTTTCTTCACATAATTACAGCATTCCTATAGTCGTAAGTCGTAATTAATTATTGGTCGCTTACTGTGTCTGAAAACTTCATTACTCGTAGTATGTTTTCCTGTTTATTACTGCAGTGACCAGCGTACATGCAACGTTATTTTTTCTTGAACATTTGTCACAGTTTTTCGTGTATTTAGCAGTTGCTTGGCACTCTAATTTCTTTAATATGTGTGTGTTATTGCGTTCAGAAGTTTCCGGTAAATATTATAAAAATATTTTAATCATATTTCAGGTGAGCCTTTCATCTTCAGGATTAACGACAATGCCGGAGGACCAAATCTTCTAGTTCAGGTAAGAATATTTATTTATATTCTTTGGAGGACTTAAGAATGCTATAAATACTATTCATAACATTTTACAAAGTGCGATATACTTAATGAAAGAATTTCTTAATATTTCTGTTAAATTTAGAATATTGTACATGTGTTTCTGCATGCATTCTGGTCTGAAACTGAATAATTGTGTTCAATAAGTGGAATGATTCTTACTGAAACTTAAATTAATAAGCTCTCACTGGGAAATCAGTGTAATGCGCTGTGGTATTAGTGCCGGTCCAGTGTAATTCACTAGGTATCAGTAGAATCTGTTAAATTCATAAATACCATAAACTAAAATAATAAACAAACTTCTGCTGAGTCCAGTAAGTAGAGCCGTTTCAAAAAACACTGCATGTAGTCAATTTTAGTGAATTTAAGCAATTTCAATGATTTGCAATTTTTTAAATAAAAATTGAATATTTCTTAAAGTTTAAAATAATTGTTCCTAGCAGTGTTCGTAGTTTATATATAAATATATATATATATATATACACACACACATAAACGATATCTGCTTTCGACTCAATACTTAACACTCATAGATTTCCAATTATGGGTATACCGGCTCAATCCTTTACCCAAGAGCGTGGGAATTTTTCCAAGCGGGGATTCTCATGTGGGGACACTAGTAAGGTATGAGAGTTTCTCCACGTGCTCCCATTTCATCACCATTCTTCATTCCGCCCCTGCCCCGCCGACTTCACTAACCTCTCCAAGCTTGCCAGAGCGCTAGATCTGTCCCTGCGATTAGGTAACCTGCTCGTCTACGCTCCAGCCTCACTGCAGATTTATTTATAGCTTTCAAACATAAAGGTGTGTCATTTTGGGGAAATAACAATGGGTGTCGATAGTACTACTCGAGAAAATAAAGTTTTCAAATTTATCTGTAACCTTACCCATGCACTCTAAGACCGTATTCGCAAATTTACCACATCAGCATGGACGTATCCCAGCAAACACAATCTGTCGGCAAAGTGTCGGCCCGATACCTGTACTGTCAGCAACTGTCGTTTCAATGTCAGAAGATAGCGATCTGACAACGGCGTGACGTCTTTTTGAGACAGTGTGTTTGCCGTTAGAAAAAAGACAACGGCCCACTGTATCTTTTTTGGATAACAGATGGATATCGCCTAAATTATGTCGGCGTGATATATCACAGTCAACATGTCGCCAATAGCAAAAATAATATTCTGGCCCGATTACGATATAGCACCTTATGTTTTTGGTAAGCTAGCCGTCATCTTATTTATTCCAGCCTGCTAACGTTTTCGAGACATGGTTCTTTATCACAATAAAGATACAAATATGATGTCCTTTTGCCGACAAACTTTTGTAAAGTGTTTTGAATAGGCAAGACGTTGGCAAGCTGTTAACGGCTTTACTTCTTTTTTGAGAGAGTATGTATGCCGTTAGAAAAAAGACAACGGCCCACTGTACTTTTTGGATAACAAGTGGATATCGCCTAAATTACGTCGGCGTAATATCTCACAACCAACATGTCGCCAATAGTAAAAATAATATTCTGGCCGATTCCGATATAGCATCTTTATTTTTTCGGTAAGCTGGCCGTCATCTTATTTATTCCAGCCCGCTAACGTTTTTGAGACATGGCGCTTTATCAGAATAAAGATACAAATATGATGTCTTTTGCCCACAAACTTTTTGAAAGTGTTTTTTGAATAGACAACGTGTAAGCTAGCTGTTAATGGCATGATATCTTTTTTGAAATCATGTGTTAACCATTACCATGTTTTTCTTCATGATTATATATGTGTTACGTGGTAGCCAATGGCAATTTTTACTGTGATATTTTTTTCATTTGTACAACCATCCGACATATCTATTAAAAACAAACAAAAACTATTTTGTTTGTAAACCCTTGAAGAAACGAAGGAACAATTTTTTAATAATCTGTGTTTTAAAATGATTTGTTATATTGTTATGGAATTTATACGTTCACTTATAATAATTTGTGTCATGATAAATTAGAAATTACTGGAGTGCATCAGCAACTTGCCCTGTGGTGTATAGGTTAGCATGCTTGGACTGTCACCTCCTGGGTCTTAGGTACGAATCTTGCACTCGGCAAACAAAAATTTCCATATCATATAATGTGTTGAGACGTAAATAAAATGAATATATATCAAGAGGAAATAACAACTGCTAAAGTGTTTTAATTGAAAAGTTAAGTGTAGACGTCACTAGTCGTCACATCGAGCCCTTCTTGTAAATGTACCCTGAAGAAAAACAACGTACGGTATGTTGCAGACGTGGGAGAGGTCAACATGTGATGTGGTGGTGTTTTGTTTGTCGCGGGGAAACGTTACGTTTCGGCACATGAGTTTCTATAAATGCAGGAATAGAGTAACATAACGTAACACACTCCCCCGGCGAAATTTAAGGTATTCAAGTATAAATGTAAAGTGTTTTAAAATGTATAACGTAACAGGATAATCTCTTCAAGGTTTGTAATAAAACGACGGAGTGAATTAATATTGTGTTATGCCTCAGAGGTACGCATCCCCCACACATTTTGGATGGCCCCCAATGGGACCGACACATCATGCATTTATGTTGGCGTTCCTGCATTTACTCAGGAAAGATTCAAATTATTATAGATGTTAGAGTTGCGACACTCAACATTCCTGTATTTGCCGCCAGATATGTGGTATTATTTTCATACTATAGCAAGTTAGCTATAATTCTTTTACAGTGTGTACAATGCAATTTTCCTGTTCCAAAACAATCATGTCGAAGAAAACATCTGACGCAGTAAAGGAAATAGTGGACTTTTGAGTCAGAATCGTGTCCCGACCAACATGCATACATAAATATGTCAGGAATTCTGCAATATAAAATTACAAGGTTTGCTGAGGTATGACATTAACTAGTACTTGAATATAAGTAATCTCTACACATTTTCCGTCGAAATTTCAAAATATCAATCTGCAGTAATACTTGGCATTATATAAGGCGTTATAGAAACTACTATGAATCACTGGTAGATTTCGCAGACATATTAGCTAAAGGTTGTTCACGATAAAGTGAGCACTATTGAAATGAACCTTTGAAAAATGTCACTGCCCTTTCTGCGGGTATTTTAACGGGCACACTGAGTGACATGCGCTCAGTAAAGTTGGTAACGACGAAGAGAAATTAGTTCCATGTTTTAACGCTGAATTAAAAGTGTAAGGGAAACCTCCGAGAGTAATGAAAAATATTTGTTTTCCTTTCTGTATTTTTAATACATTTAAGTATACGAATTAACAAAATGGTAAAATACTTACTTTTCTAATAATTTCACAGTTTTACTTGACCGACGCATGAATAAAGTGACCATGCCCATGGCAATGTTTATTTTACATATGGCAGAAGTATACGGAATTTACGTACAAGTAGATCTTCTGCGGCGCTTTTAAAAGAGCTCAATTTAGCCTGAAAAGCCTTTAATATAGTGGTAAGGAAGTTTCCGAAGTAAAGAAATGGTTAGTCAATTCGGCAAATGGTGTAGTTTCCCTACATGAGATATCAGAAAATAAAATATTTCACATTTTTTTTTGACTACATTTTGACTGATTCAAATACTGTTGTTTAAAACTTGGCTATCGAATTTCTTCTGAGACCATGTAATTGGGAGTAACTTGCTATTTATAAACCAAACCATATTGTGGTAAAAATTATTTCGTTTGGTGCTACATCATTATAATACTTTCCTATAGTAAATATAATTTAGCTTAGTCAATAAACGTATAGTTTCAAACGTATAAAAGAAGATCATTGGTAATTTTTCATAAATTCTCGGGGGTTTTATAATATTAAAATATTTATTAAAATAATAATTTTGGTAGACTATGCGGCAAGAATTGGAGGCAAGATATTCGCAGAACGCTTTTCGTAAATTCTCAGTTTCATGCCAAGACGTCAGTAGTAAAATATATTTGAACATACACTGTAGTAGAACATAATGGTTTTCTTAAGGGAAACATAATTCTAATAGTAATAATATTTGTTTGAGATTGCAACAAAACTAATCGTTTGGTTGTAATATTTATCTTCTGCTTCACTGCTACGGGAAAGGAATAGCCGAAACCTTCTTTCGATGGGAAATGGATTTCTGGGGAAAATCTACTCTCACTTTAAGATACTTCTCCTCAACCACTCTGGGAAAGGTATTCCATCTAAATCGTCACAAGGGTTTGGTTTTTTTTTTATGGTGGAAAGGCATGCCATCGGTCAGTTTACCCCAGTGTGAGAAGTCCATTAAGGTAAATTTGTCACGACACAGAGATACTGAATCAGTCGATAACATCGCCCATTTTAGTTGTTCTTCTTTTTGTGCCGTCTTTCCAGTGTTTAGTGAAGCCAGCCTGACGAGACACGCAGGGCTTTACATAGAAATAATGTCAGCCAAAATGGGAAGTAGGAAATGCAATAAAGGAACATCGCGTATAATAACGTTGACCTAAAAGGATGACGACTTACATCATAATACACTAATTACCCATTTGCAATGAGAAAATGCAGATGAAATTTTTACAACTGAGGTTACAGGATATAAACGATATATTAAATCTTTCAGTGCTGGGTTTTAGAAAATATTCCCCATACAGCTATCTTTTTTTTTTTTTTTTGGGGGGTTTCAATTATTATATTTTCCTTCAGATTTTACTTCGTAGATGCTATACGAATAAAATCTTTAGTACATGAAAAATGTCTGTACTACAGTGGAAGCACAGTATTATTAAATATTAAAATTCTCAAATTGATCAGTGAATAGTTATGATTTATTATAATATTCTTCGCAGATAATCAATGATTTTATAAGAAATATTTTAATTAGAGTTTAGTGTAAATTATGGGAAATTAATTTCAGATACTAAAGAAAAGGTTCAAAGTAGGACGCAAACCCGTAAGAAGAAGACAGCGCTGTAGTTTAAAATCGTCTTGCAGGCTGTTCACTGTAAAGTGAGCACTTTTTAAGGCCCTCTCAACAGTCATTAACCAATAATAAATATATCTTATTGCAGCCTCGGGCATTAAATTTTGAGGGTATGGAAATGTATACACTGTGTTCATTGGTCACACCGCAATGTTTATATTAAAAAGCAGCGGGAAGATGTAAATTGGATGAAAGAAAACATTTAGAATCTCCTTAAAAAGTGCTTACTTTACCATGAACATCCTATAGAAATGTTGATGGCATGTGGGTCAAAAAGTGACTTGCCAGTGTCTATAGCTAGGGATAAGAAAAATTCGTGAATTCATTTCAGGACAAGATAGATTTCAAACGCGTTTGCACTGAAGTCTCCTTTGCAATTGGATCACAGCTTAGTAGTAGTGCTAGTGACTTTTTTGAAAAAATATGAGTACACGGTAGACTTCAATACCATAAACACCCAACAGCAGTTTATGTATTGCCATTGGTTGCTGTCTGCTTGAGAAGGAGTTCTCCTAATTGACCGGGCCACCCAGAATTCAACATCGGTACGGTCCCTACGTGATTCGTGTACAGACAGTTAACACGTTTCAAAAAGTAATTTAGCCAATTAAGATAGGTAAACAACCCTACAATGTTTTGAAACATAACTTGTCTTGGAAACTTTTCGCGAAATTTTACTACCCCTACTTAGTAGAAACGCCCTGGACGACTTCACACCAATAGCATTCTTGCAAAGGAACAATAAGCGAATCCCGTACTGACAAAGGTGGGGTAACACTGGGGCAAAAGCCAATAAACAAACATGTGAGGTTCCACTATACAAAGGAGCGTGGAGTCAAGCATACAGGTCATTAAACTCGCGAAATGTTCCTATCCCTGTCCATTGCACAATTTGGGTTAACTAAGAACTTTTTGAACACATTCTTTTAAAAGTCCCTTCCCCGAACTGTATATAAACAAGGTTCTCCTGAACTACAGTTACTTACTTAGTTAAATGACTCGTTATGAAGAATGAAGTAGAAAACCTTGTACGACCTAATTCTTGACGTCATAGTTAAGGGAGAACCATGTCCTTGAAAATTGGAAATAAAAAAGAGTTAGTTGGAAAATGCCGGAAACTCTGTGGGAAGAGAGAACAAATTCGCAAATAGGTCAGCCTGTGTGTGTCTATTTATATGCTATGTGTGAACACACTGCAGGTAATAATAACGCCCATAAACAGGTTCCATACTCACTCTAGGCTTGAAAATCATGTAAAAAATTAGACAAAACAATAAAGAGACAAAACATTAAAAGACTACACTTAGAAAATTGCATGAGTTATAAGGCAGCAAAATTAATATTTGGCCTGGTAAAAATTATGTAAAAATGTATCTCAAAACCATGCCACCTCTAAAAGAGTAATTTAAAAATTACATACTTCGGACATATTATTGGCGTATGAGTACTCTGATTATATTACATTCACAGGGTGGTGGTGTAATGGATATGAAATAATAATTTACAAAATAAAAATTATCTACTTCAGATGCAAAAACTAAACAGGCGAGAATATAAAGGAAGTTTCAGTATTAATTTGGCCGCATTTAGCTTGAAAATTTATCATAGAAATGTTCGTCATTGCCGTGTACTCTGGCCTAATTGAGACTATGATAACATGAAGAATGGAAGAATGGCAAAAATTTCTTCACATAACCACATGGGTTATGTTCGTAGAAATGTTCGTCATTGCCATGTACTCTGGCCTAATTGAGACTACGATAACATGAAGAATGGAACAATGGCAAACATTTCTTCACATAACCATATGGGTTATGTTCGTAGAAATGTTCGTCATTACCGTGTACTCTGGCCTAATTGAGACTATGATGACATGAAGAATGGAAGAATGGCAAACATTTCTTCACATAACCACATGGGGAGGAGGTGCGTGTATTCTCGCTCATTCGCACGGAAACATAACGTTCCCTTCGGGCTCGGAATTTGCCCAACATAAATAAAACATCTGATGGACTCTTTGCATATTCTGTTAGAAGGAACAATTTCAAATATCAGGAAATAAAAATCTATAACTATTTCATTCAATGCAAATGATAGCTGTTACCAGATTATTTTCTACGCGCTCTTAATGTATACAAACCAGGGATACATAAGTTGTTCACGGTAAATTAAGCACATTTGAAGCCCTAATTACTTTTTCTTTTCAGCCATTTTGTATCATTTAACCATTTTTTAATATAATAATGTAAGTAGTAAACACAGTGTGTATATTGCACTATACTAGTAAGTTATGGTCTAAGACTATAATAAAATATATTTATTGACTATTAATCAAAATGAAAGGGTTTTTAAATGTTCTCACTTTACCGTAAATAATTTATTGAGAATACTTACAACATTTCTAACCATGCTTTTAAGTAGTTTTTCTATTTGCACTCTAAGTAAATTCTAGTATAGTTCATTTATATGTACACTAGAAAGCCAGAAAAACTACGACATCTATTTGAAAAATATTATGTAGGTCCACCGCTGGATAGTGCAACTGTAGAAACATGATTGGGCAGGAACGCCACAGACTTTCTGAAATAGTTTGTACGCTCTAAATTCCAGTCAGTTGAAAACCACTGATTTGCAGTGAAATTCATATGTTCAAATCAGTGAAACTGGCTTCACTTACAATCGGTGGAAAACCAATGATTGTTTCAGAGAAACAATTTCACCGATTGAATACATGACAACCAACTGCGTAAATTTTGTTCTTTATTGAATTTAACCAAATCGTTACGAGAAATAAAAATATTATCGATTGTCACTATTTATATTGTGAAACAAAAAAAAAAGTAAAACAAAAATATCAGCAGTGTCCACAATTCAAATTCACAATATTCTATTTCCTGCCCGTTACTTAACCAATCATGCTGCCAACCCAACATTTATCACGAAGAGGAATATTTGTGTGTTATATTCCTTTATCGAAAATATATAACTTTTAATTCTATGCCATTTCTTTTCGTTTTTAGTTTTATTGGCAACGTTAGTATTGCTAAAAAAAATACAAAAATATTAGTTATGAACGCACACGCTTCACCAAATGTAATACGGTTCAAACCGAGCGCTATGACGGTTACGTGAAAACAATATGGAAATAGTAAAAACGAAACGAAAGACTGAATTTCCCTGTTGGCTCGTATAATAGATTTTATAAAAGACGAAATTCGCATTTATAAGTATGTATTTGTATGGGTTTTATTAGTTTATGCGTTGTTATATCCAGGGGCGGCGGAAGGTTTTCTTGCTTGGCGGAGAATTCCCCGGGGGGTGGGGGGGGGGGCAACTTTATTAGTTGTCTTGGACCATAATTCACAACTTGGTTTATTTTTTCAATGTGCATCTTGGTGGAGAGGACAAAGCAGTGTTTCTGTCTTCCCCGGTAATGGTTTTCATGGTTTTATCAATTTAATAAAATTACTGAATAAAACAATAATACTCTGAAACACTTGTGTTAAATGTCTGTGCTGCTCTCCTCTCCACTTCAAGAGTCGAAGCCGTTATCTGTACATGTTGTCAAGACAGCGTAAATCCACCATCAGGTCATATAACAGCAGAATAAAAGTTTAGTATTTCAACAAAGCTTAAAGCTCAAATGTTCAATACCTTACACAAACGATATATCAAACACCTACCTGGACGATGTTTTTTGGCATTGATTAACTAAAGACTGACAAAGCTGAACCGTATATTAGTCTAAAGAGTACTTTTATTGCGTTTTATTTGTGTTTATTATTGGCATTATTGGGTTAGAATAGTAATAAATATACCATGCAAAATACGATAATCTCTACAGAACGAGCTGCAGAAGTTCGTAATCCCGATTGCTTTAGTAATCAACTGCATATTTCCTAAAGCAAATTTGCTAGTTTTAAGTTACACAGACATGTAGATTACCGTATTAAATTTATTTTTTGTTACACATACATAATTAAGTTTAGCAACTATTATTTCTAAGTAAATATTAAGCAGTAAGTAATATACGGGAATTAGGATTTTTTTGTAGCCATGTCGGAATTCGCAACTATATAAACTTGTTTTGCTTAAAAATGAAAATGTTACTTTAAATGAGTGAAGAGATTTAGGTGGCTCTTAACGGTGAGGTATTGAGAGCAGATGAGGGTGAAGAGAGATGAATATGGAGCAGCACCGTAATGAAGGGGCGGGAGAAACGGAAGATCCCCGAGATAACCCACCGACTAGCGGCATCGTTCAGCATGATTCACACTTGCGAAAATCTTGGGTTGAACCAGCTGGGGATTGAGCCCGGTTCGTTTTGGTGGGAGGCGAGTAGTCTAACCGCTCCGTCTAGCTCTTCATATCGAAAAAATTAAAGGAATCTATTAGCTGTTAAATAGGTTATGTACGGCCCGTAACTTTTTGCATGGTTGCTCGCTTTTCTGTATAAACAAAACATCTCATTAGTTTTGGCTTTGATGACGTCAGATGCTGATGGCGCAGTCCTGACCTCGAAAGAAGACATTTTACTATCTCCAGTCGGTCAGCACCTCACCTCACATCTACACCATCAGTATCTGACGTCACAGGTCAAGTGAATCAATTAAGTGCTGTATCGGTGACAGCATGGCCAGCTCGGACAGATCAAACATACACATGTGCTCATTTGTGGCAGGTCCTTAACTAAGACCTGAAAACAGCTGTGACTAAACAAAATAAATGTAATGCTTATCTATAGCAACGCACTTGCGTCGAAACGAGGCTTTTTGGCGGCATAACGAAGCCACATTTCCATGCTGAAAACGCTCACAAGGAAGAAATCACTGGTAATGGTAAACCGTAAAAAGAATATAGCTTCTAAACCTCAATCCTCTAATGCACTCGGCGTTACAATGAGGGAGGAAGAATCGTTTGAAACTTTTTCTTCTTCCGCTACGGCCAGTTAGAAATATGCCTTACTGCTGACTCGCTCACAAAGAATCACTTGAAAATTTTCCTCCCCCTTCCGCTATGTATAGTTAAGAAATCTGTGACTCTTCCACTGGTATTCCAAGGTTCTGGGAATCCAAGCACACCGAACTTCCTAGGCCACCGTTTGGCATTCCAGTTGGTTTTCTCGCAAGGTCCAATCTCTTCCTCTTCAGTTGATGGTAAAATTCAGTAATGAGTTTCTCGTTTATTTAAATATTTTAATTCCGTGGTTTGAAATAAAATGTATTCTTTATTATTGAACATAGAAACATAAGGTGGGAACAAAACCTATATTGTCCCTCCCCACTATTATAGAGGAGGGACAGTGTATCCTCCTTCACCCCTCTTCAACACGGCCACTGATAATTACATTTCTTACACCTTATTTAACTGCTCAATCAGTAAAAATAAAAAATAACTAAATAACAGCGAATGAAAGGATTGATGAATCAGTGGAGAATGTCACTGAATCAACGAGTGAAGGAAAATTAGGCATTTTTCAACTAATTCGTCAGTTTTATTGACTAAAGAGATTTTTGAATTACTAAAGTGCTCTTAACTTATTTTAACAGTGAAGTTCTCACTGATCCAGATTTAGAGTGTAGAAAATGAACATCATAACTTTTTATAGAATGGTTCGCTATGGTGTACCGTTTCGAGGTATCGGTAGTTGATATCTGCTTTCAATGGTGTATTTGAGGTCATTTAATATATGCTAGATAACTTCAAAAACAGGCGAGCGAGTGGTCATAACATGGTTCCAAACTCAGATAAGTGTTCCTTCAATCATGATTTTGTTATGTATATTTCTTTCTGGACATAATCCTATTATAAGAGGACAAATGTGTAAGTATCAACACTTGACACGAGTGTAATATGGCCGAAAGGATGTGCACATAATGTTCTCAAGATACAGATTTTACAGAAATAAAAGGGGTTGTAATGCATGCCAGCTGAACACATCCAGTGCTATTAAAGAGCTACCGCCAGCCAGAAGAGTCTCTTACTAACAAGTGGTATCCAAGGATTCACAGAGGTCTCTACATGCAAATTCTCCTCTCTACCAAAATTATTTAAATAAGGGACTCGAGAGACCTGGTGCACATACACCGTTTGTGAAAAATACTCCACCAAGAAGAATACATGCGATTTAAATGAACTTCACGCCACAGTTCAGGTACATGAAAATATTGATTTGGATTACGAACTGTACATGATCTCTATCTTTGAGAATTCAGTATGGTGTGAAGCCCCATGTGCTGAAATCGGAGCGTCTAAACGTCGTGGCATGGAATCAAAAAATACCTGAATATTTTCCTGAGGAATCTCCCTACCCGCGGTTTGTATGCGTGTCCAAAAAGCATTAACAATGGTTACTGGAGGACCGTGACAAACAAATCTCCGACCAACCATATCCCAAAGTTTTTCGATGGGCGATATGTCAGGCGAACGGGTAGTCCAGGGAAGTAGTGGTACAAGTAGTTCACTGAAGAAGGTGTGCACATTCCTCCCCACATGTGGCCAGGTATTTTCTGCTGAATTATAGCATGTGGAGTCGCTTGAAGACGGGGCAGTATCTCGGGCTCTAAGACCTCCCTGATGTGGCGGTCACTGCTCAGATTGTCCTCAATACATAGGAGTCGAGATCATATGTTGTATTCAATGGCACCCCACACCATCACACTTGGCATTTGTCTATGTCTCTTCATAATGCAGGCCGCTAGATTGCAGTCACCACGGTAGCAACTACCATGTATGTGACCATCACTGTAGGATAGGTTGAAGCAGCTGCTTTTTCGGACGAGTCCGAAAAAACTACATTTTGCCACTCAACACGCCAGCGAGGTGTTTGTGGTTTCTAGACAATGGAAACCGACGCAGTGATATTCATGCCACCAGTACAGCCCATAGCAGACGGCGTCGAACTGTCGACGCAGACAGGTCCACGCCAGTTGCAGTGCTCCAGTGCGGACAATATGGAGGTCATCCTGTGCTGTGGTCGCATTGCGTGGTCCAATACCTGCTCGTCGCTGCATACGACCCTCTTCCATTCATTGTTCCTACACACGCATCACTGTCGTAGCAGTATGCCCTGTATGAGCCGAAATGTCACTGTATTGTAAACTTGTTTCCCGGAGACCGATCATCCTGCCCCGTTAGAACTCACTCACATGTTCTTATGTCGCCCTTTGACGCCAACGAGTCATGCTGGAACTTGCTTTCACTTCGTTTGACGGCTCTTCACTGACTGAGCTTGGCGCAACACTGACATTTCGGTCACACACGAGAGGGCACTGCCAAGCCAACGTGTACCCTATCTCTCTGAAATCGTAATTACCTATTGCTGGCACAGTTTTCTACTCATCCTCCATGTTTGGATTTATTCGGGGTATTCTTTCTGTGTGTTGCAGTTTTCACAAATACTCATGTTTTTCAAGTCGCCAGTGTTCAGTGGCAGTATTTATGAGCCTAGACAAGCCATGTAGATCTGTTTCTTGCATTTATCAATGGAACTTGTGTGGGGCATCTGCTTCTAAATCAACGTATGTTGTACAGTTCTCATACTGAAGTTTCCTGACCTTACAGCACTGAATTCCCGTGTTATTTAATGCTGTTTTGCACTATTTCGCTTGGAATTAGTCCTAAAATTCTACACCCGCCCTTTCATTTTGAGACTTTTTACAGCAACTCGACTGTCTTAAGTTGAACGTTATATTGGAATAGTTCTGTTGAAGTAGGACCTTGAAATGGTTCAAAATAAAGGTCCAAACTTCTCTTGTATTATCAAAATGATATGGCTCATGTCATTAGCTCCTAATCTAAAACTTTATTAAGTAATTTAAATTATGATGACAGGTCCTTCTAATGGTACAGATAGCTTTCTGAGTTTCCATAAATATCGGTGTCTTTTCACACTTAACTGATAAATGCTAAATTTAACACGCCAAAGTTAGCAGCTCTATAGATTTCAGGGGCCCACCAATGCCAGTTTTTTCTGGTACTTCTGTGTATATTTCCAACTCCTCGCACACTTGGCCAAGTTCCTGATTAGCATTTGAGAATAAAAGTGTATTATATCCAAAAATTATATAAAGAAAATCTATGCTGTCATGGAAGATGTACACTCCGAGGCATTTCATATGTCCGTCGTCAGAGGAAGTACTAAGCATATAGGCAAAGTACTCAAACAAAACATCAAAACATCGCCATATGAACTGTTGCTGGCACGGGACTCGAACCCGTACACCTGATGACGGAGTGCTGTTCTGGCGCACTTGCAGTGAGGGGAGCTAGGGAGTAGCGAGGCTGGCAGTAGGTTATCCTGTATGTCGGCCACTCGCAAGATATATAAGGCCGCTAAGGCCTGACGATGCCCCACTCTTCGACCCTCTCTACTGGTACCACATCGAGGGCACATCGACGCTGGAGGTCGGCACGAGCAACTTGAGGGCAACACTGCAGGGCGAGCCGAGATACTTACGTCTTGGAGAGACGTGACCAGATCGGCCAACTACATCACGACAACACGACATCATGAGGCGGAGGAACTCCGGCCGGTGTCGCTAATTATCAGTTGTAAGGAGATATTCTGTTCTGGGTGCAGGATAGATCCGGAACCGATAATACGCACAGCGAATCCTAGAGATCCCCTATTAAGAGCCTTAATGTTTGTTAGTGTAATTGTAGCTTGAAAGAGTCGAGTTTTTATTCACTTTATAAGTTGAGATATTTCACATCAATTATTCATTCAGTTTGTTAGTTAATATATTTGATATCATTTACTGATTGAAAAGTAGTAATCAAATTATTTTAGAAGTTTTTGTAATTTTGTTGTGTCATTGTACCGTCTAGAGTTTTATCCACAGAGTACAGTAGCGTTAAGAGGACCAGCCTCAGCATCTTGCATTGTGCATTATGTTGTTTTTAATAGTATAACATCACAATAGTCATCCAAGTAAAAATGTTACTGTTGTGGAGGTTTGGTTTTAATCCTTCCTCTTGTTTGCCAGAAGTCAGTATTTCAGCGGAAATTAGGCAATTTTATTATTGTATTTATTGTAAGGTTAGAGCCATAGGCAGTTGTAAGGTTTCAATATCATCAGTCACAGGTGGCCAGGCAGGCCAAGGTAAATTTAAATCCCCGCATTTGCGACCATAGGACTATCAGGAGTGCAAGTCAGCACTCATAATATGCGACAGCCTTGTGTAGCTTGCAATTACCTGCGCAGGAGGCAATGCGCATAGGGCCACACCTGCACCCAGTTTAGTAGTGTAGTATATTCTGCTTGCTTTTTTAGAACCTTAAAGCATGTTTTTCAGCGGAGCCACTCTTTGGATCAGTAGTTTGCTGAAAGTTTCATAATGCATAGAGTATTAGTGTGTGGTTTTGAGGAGCAAATCAGTAGATTGCTTGTAGTTTTATAAATTAATTATAAGTACTCTGTGTGCGACACAATAACACAATTACACTCACCCCTCATACAAGAACACGTAGACACACATAGGTCACATACATTACTACACATGAACAACATACAACCCATGCACATTGTAGTCAGACAGCCAGAAAAAATTTCCTACATTTAGAGGACAGAAACACGAGAACATCGGTGAATTTGAAGACCAGTTTAAAGAGGCAAGTGAAATAAACTGCTGGAATGAAATAGACAAATGTAAACGAATTGAATTTTATCTCCAGAGCATGGCCAAACACCTCATTGAGAATTTTACACTCACAGACAGAGACCAATTCGCATGGCCACAAATCGAGGCACAGTTAAAGTACATTTTCATGTTCACAGCTCAAAGTAAGAATAACAAGCAGCTCTTGTACAAGAAACGGCAGGCATTAAATGAAGGGTGTATGCAACATGTAGAGACCATGCTATATTACCGCAGACAGTAAAACCCCAATGTCAGTGATGCAGACTTTCTTACGATATTGTGGATGTCGCTACTACCTTCTGTTGCAGACAAAACAATTGGATTCTATAATGACACCATTCAGCAGATGTCAGATAATTTGAAAAGGGTAGAGTTCGGCCATTGCAGGTGTAGCACAAACACCACATAACCCCACAGAGGAGATACAACACAATGAGATCGCGAAATTGAAACAGAAGATCACTAGTCAAACTATCTCACAGCAACACAGTCAGAATAAGAAACCATAGACGTCAGGCTTGTACCAGGTGAGTACAAAGGCGTAGGTCATTCGACAAGTGCACTCAAACACCTACCAGACAGTTCCACACACGCCAGTACGACCATAAGAACAGGTACGAACCCAACTACATGCCACAATACATGCAACAACCAATTATTATCATAAGGTAGTGTACATCTGTAAATCACCGCCCACAGTTCAATCAACCGAGGCATTTTCACTGCACATACTATAGCCAAGGGTAAAGAGACAATAGGCAGCAGAACGAGGACACTAGCAATTACCAGCCAGCGTCAAATCATGATCACAGGATACACCAGTATAGAGGTAGGCCTAACACTTATTCTGTCCATCGCAGAGACAAGCAAACGTTTTCAAAAAACTAGGTAATGTGGAGGTCAGATCTGTTTCTCCCATTGACGAGCTAGAACGGACCAAGCAGGCTTGTAGGGCGGTTTTTAATAAGGTTAGTAAGAACATGTCGTGCACGGAATTTGTGTGGTATAACACGAAAAGCAACGTCATTGTAACCGCCAGAGTGAGTAAATCATAAATCAGGCCACAGATAGTGGAGAGGCGTGACGAGTGTCACAAGTCGCAAATTCATTTCAGCCCATTGCACGACAAACAAATACAGACTCCGTGCTCAGAAACTATGCCCTCAAAAACCCCTACTCGGTATAAACGCGACACCGCACCACAACTTGAAGGGAAGCTTGCCTCGTCAGGCATTCTCACCACACAGGCGGCTGACACAGTTAAAAGGCAGGGTGGCAAATCACCAGAACTAACACAATTCACAGGGCTGCACAGCTTAGTTCAGATGACATGCGCACTGTGTTTTTATCCCTGCCATAAAGCGTGCCATTGCAAATTATTTCCCAACCAGAACTTAGAGTTTCAGACTAACATTGGGGACAGGTTTCGTAGTTTTAAAAACTTATTCTGTGTTGGGCACACCAAACCACGAATCAGCATACACGACACAGTGCTATGCACTGCTCGTAGGATCGTTACATAAGTGGAACACAATGTCGGCAATGATAACACACTTATGGCTGATGACCTGAGCCGAGCCTCATTCTACAAACAGGGGCGCATATAAAAGTGCAGTGAGATAGGAATCGAATTACGGCCACCGTACATTCACATGTCACCACACATAGAATAGGAGGCAAGTCTTACCATGCATTGATAGATACAGGATGTTCCCGCAGCTGTATTAGGTCCATGCTCTTTTCTAAACAGGAGCTCGAACCTATTACAGAACAATTCACACTTGTTGGGGCGATGCAAGAGATAGATGCAACTATTTATAAGAAAAAAAATAAAGTAAGCATTTCTGGACACACTTGCACCCAGGAATATTAGGTAATAGACAATCTCAGAATTGATATTATATTGGGTGTTGACTTCATGAAAAAGTGCGACGTCATACCATTTCTGAAAAACAATATCTTATTTATTCATGACAACAAAAATTACAAGATAGTTCAAGCACCAATTTTTTCATCAGTGGTAGAGAAGGAGAATAGAAAGTCTATCCAATCTCGTATCAATAAAATTGAGTCAATAAAATATAGCAAAGAGAAGCTGTGTTTACCTAGAATAAACAATAAACTAAACGACAGTAAACACAGGTGATTATGGAACTCATTCATGAATATAAGAATAGATTCCCTCATTCTATTTTAGAGCTTACTGAGACAAAATATTACCAGATTAAACTTGACCTGGATTCTCAGCAACAGATTGCAACTAGGCCATATCAAATAAGCCCTAGGGTTAGGGAAGACCTTTTAAACCAAGTTAATGAGATGGAACAAGCAGGTATCATTCATCGATCCCATTCGCCATTTTCGAGACCAAGCCTAGTTTTCCAAAGAAAAATGGTGGAATTAGATTCCTAGCTGATTTTTGTAAACTTAACCAGCATGTGACACATATTAAGCACCCACTCCCACAAGCCAAAGATATTTTTACCACCTTACAGAATTCCAAATTGATAACCAGTCTTGATATTTTCTCAGAGTTCTATTCTATCCCAGTGTGTAAGGAAAATATATACAAATGAACTTTTTCTGTAGACAGAGTCGGTCTATTCGAGTATTGCAGAATGGAAATGGGGTTATCCTCCTCCCCTCAACACTTTCATCAGTTCATTGATATTCTCTTAGGCCCCTTGCACTGGAACACAGCTATAGCTTATATTGATATCTTTATATTAGGGAATACATTTCGCGAACATCTCAATGATATTAGTAAAGTGTTCCAAAGGTTACGTCAATTTAATATCAAGGTTAATGTTAAGAAATACATGTTCGCAGAGTCAGAGATAAAAATTTTAGGACACTCTATAACCACTCATGGCATTGTTGCAAACCCAGAAAAGGTTCGCTCCATTCAAAACATGTCACCGCCAGGTAACATCAAACATTTATACACATTTTTGGAGATGACCTCGTATTTGTGTAGGTACATCCAATATTATGCGAGTAAGGCAGTCCCCTTAATAAAATTGACGAATCAAACAAATACTTGTAAATGGGACCAAGATCAGCATAAAGCATTTATAGAACTCAAACAAGCTATACAACAGGCACTCATTTCAAGTAAATTTGATGGTACTAAAAACACCATTCTGGCATGTGATGCATCGCAAAACGCAATAGGATTGGTATTCATGCAGGAAGGGCCCCACACCAAGAACCGACAAATAATAGCTTTCGAGTTCAAGAAATTGTCCCTGAATGAACAAAAGTGCAGTGCGACCGAACTAGAGCTAGGTACCATTAGGTATTTTTCTACATATTTTAGGCAGCATTTGTTTGGGCGCTGCTTTGTAATCCAAGCAGACCACGCCAGCTTAAGGTATTTGAAAGCTATGGCAGAGCATAATCTGCAGATCCAGAAGATGGCGATAGCCCCATCCGAGTATGACTTCGAATCCCAGATAGTGAAAAGTAAATTTAATGTTTTTCCTGATGCATTGAGTTGTATTCCCACAAAAGGTGCAGCACCCACGCAGATAGTTCAAGTTAACCAGACAAAGTATCCAGTCAAGGTAGACATGTTACACTGTACTAAATTATATCAGGCCTTAGCAGAGAGCTTGTATCAGAATCAAAATAACACTAAAGTAAAGAAAATCATTTCTTAATATGTTATTAATAATTGGACAGAGTTAAAGCCCTACATTAAAGACGAGCTCCAGGTAAAGGGCATATCAGTTGTAGCTAAAAAAAAATATTTTAAATGGTGAATATCTTCATGCCTATGCCATTACAAAAATTATTTCACACACATATTTCAGGTCAATGTGGAAATTATCATGCAAGATAACGCAAATAAAATACACATTACCAGTATTGATACTTTGCTGGTGTGCAGGATTTTCATTTTTACTAGCAAGGGTAAAATATTTTAGTTAGCAGTTTACAATCACGGACAAGAGTACATCAGAACAGATGAGGACCCACACTTACAGTTATTGCAGTTAGAGGGCAGTACATCACTGTTTTCCGGCAAATACTAGAATGACCCTCACATTAAACAGCTTAAAATTTCACTAACTTATCCAGATAATGCTGACCCTAAATATGGATACTTAGCCAGGAGATATGGTATTTCAGGACAAGGGGAGATATTGTTTAAAATCAGCACTCCAGTAGGAGAGGAAAAGCTTACCCTCGTACCCAGTTACTATATTAAGGAAATAATTGTAATTGGAAATGTTGCAGAAAATTAGGAATGCATACTATTGGGACACGATGCAGTCCGATGTGAAAGAATGTGTGAAAAATTGTCAAATATGTCAAAAAGTTAAAGCACCTAATGATAAACCTATGGCTCAACTTCAACCTATCAGGCTGCCTTCTCTTTTCAAATGTTGTTCTTTGGATGCTAAAGGGCCTCTCCCTCAAACTCAAAATGGTAATAAGTATATCCTAATTATGACAGAATTCTTTAGTAGGTATGTAGTAGCTAAACCAGTCAGAAGTATTGGTGCGCAAGCTTGCGCAGATTTCATTAAAGAAGTTATCCTGAGGTATGGCTGCATGGCGCAGATATTGACAGATCGCAGAACTTCGTTTAATAATTAATTAGTCTCACACCTGTTACAGATATTAAAGATTACTAAGCTACAAACAATGTCATACAACCCAGTATGCAACAGTTTGGTTGAATCAGAGAATAAATTAATTGGCACACAATTGACGGCACTTACCCAGGAAGACCCACAGAATTGGGATCAGTATTTCCAGTTTATCGTTTTCAACTGTAACTCGTCTGTCAACTCTAGTACGAAGATTACGACGTTGTACTTACTTCATCGCGTGGAAGAAACCCATCCCTCTCATGCCATTACCAATACATACTCAGAGCGTGGTGACAATTGGTACCAACATCTCATTAAGGATAGGGAGCAGGCTATGCTCAAGCTTATTGCTGCACAGCAGCAACAGAAAGCCCAATTTGATAGGAACTTGATGATAAGATAGACGAGTGGTCGTTATAAACATGACACAGGGGCTCTTGTTATGGCATTACTAATTGTTTTGATAGGTTTGCATTAAACATTATTCGCCTATCGGCGAGAGTAATCAGGAGGTAAATAACTGCTAAGGACGTCTAGCGATCATCACGATACTATTCGGTAATTCAGAAATGTTGCTCTGCCCATGTCAAGGTATGCCTTATGATATTTTAATACGGCCATTATACATGGTAAATGTTGTATTTTATTATATTTATCAGGTATGAGACAGCTAATCGCTATTTATCAAAAATCTACTAGGCCTTCGCTTTATATAACTACTTGTGAACTATTATATCAATTATTTTTAACATTTGGTTTGATAATCCTCATTCTTGTAACTCTCAAGTATGCAAATGTGAGTGCGAGCGCACCTTTCCCACAGCGTAGTACGCTGCACGAGTATCATAACACAGAAGGCCGGCATTTGTAATGGTGCACAAACAAATGACATTAGCGATGTCCATTTCAGCGCACGAGCGCCGCAAAGAGTATTTTACAAACAATCAATTATTTTCTCTTGTTTGAGATGTGTATATTAAGGAAATAGGTTTTGCAATTTTTTAATGTATATTATTACCTTCACTTACTACGAAACCATTGTGTACTGCAGCACAACCTTTATTGTGTATTATTTCTCCATCCTATATCGCCAATGCGTTACGCAATAATATGTACAGTACATAAGTTTCAGAATAATTTCTTAACATGAGGTTCATATGTGTGCACCACTCAACTTTCATATGGAAAGTCATCTGTATATAATACACTAATGTTAGGGTAAGGATCTTGTGTACAGGATTCGATACGGCAGGCTAAAATATTTATTTAATTCACTGCCGTGCAGAGCTACTCCCAGTATAGTGCCCACATACATGTATTTAGTCGGTACAAACTTAACTGTAGTCTTGGCATACACACTATGCACTAGTTCAGATATTAATGCATCACTGCACACCGCGGCAGTATGGTAAAACTTCACGAGCATGGCATCGGGCTCTATGTGATGGCACAGTCTTTTTCCCTGCCCGCAGTGCGGCGCAGTAAATGTGCCCGATCGGTAGTGCCAACTTTCTTACATCACAGCAGTCTGCCACGACAGGCATACCAATTCTTGAGAGTGATATTTCTTTCTGTTCAATGGTTCTTACGGAGCAATACTGGAATAGTGTATTTAATGGTCTTAATACTCTAGCTGTGTCTCACTAATTATAAATTAGAATAATTTAATATGAAATGTTTTAGTACTTAAGACGGGTCTTAATAGTTAGGTATCAGTGGTGGTATGTCATTTCAACGACGCGCCTCACCTCCCCTCCCCCTTCCCCGTGTACGGCACCTAGTGATATTTAATTTTTTTTTCGCTAAGGTGTATAAATGTGGTGTCGCTCACACTCCTTATCTCCACGGATGACACACCACAACGATATTTTAGTTTAAACCAGCTCGGCTACAATTGCCTTCTTTACTATTTTCATCACATGTCTATAGATAGTACATACCACATAGCACCATACGGTAATTTGTGGTGACAATTTCAATTTTATTTTCCATAGCTCTTAAATAGTTAACATGTGCCATGCAGCACTATCTGATTATTTGTTGTAACACCTTGAATGTTTAATTTTTTTATTATATGTATTTCCGAAATATGTAGTACATACCACGTAACACCATATAATTATTTGTTGTACCAATTTGCATTTTTAAGTTTTCAATTTTATATATATATATAATGGTTAACATGTGCCATACAGCACCGTATAATTGTTTATTGTAACATTTTTCATATTTTTATTTTATTTTTCAACATTATGTTCTTTTAGCATACTCAGTAAATACTACACTCGTCAACTGTCCAGTATATAATAGGCATATTTTCCTTAATTCTCATATAAATTAAGGTATGTTACGTCATTCATTGTGAATTTTTCTTTCCAATTAATACCGACTCCAGTTGTTTCTGACATATAATACTATCTGGGTCAAAAAGGTTTGTATCCTATTTTGGCGTAATGGAAGTTCCAATCTGTATTGCACTTACTTGAAGGATCTCCACATAATGCGCGAGGACGCTCACATTAACTACACCACTTCCTGTGTCGTGGCAATGAGGCAGTAAGCTCCTTCGCCCTGTCTCTCTGGACAGGGGCCAATTCCTGTTGCGCTGGCCGACTATTTACTGCCTCATATGCCACCCCTTGCTGGTAGTCCCACCGTTCCTCCACGCCTTCCGATCAGCCGGGACGTCTGCTCTACGAAGAATAGGGGCCCTGTTGGGGGCACGGGACCTGATGACGGAGCGCTGTTCTGGTGCACTTGCAGTGATGGGAGCTAGGGAGTAGTGAGGATTCCAGTAGGAGTCCCTGTATGTTGGCCAGTCGCAACATATATAAGGCCGCTGGTTCCTGATGACACCCCACTCTTTGACCCACTCTACTGGTACCACTTCGAGGACACATCAACGCCGGAGGTGGGCGCGAGAAAGTTGAGGGCAACACTGCAGGGCGAGCCGAGATACAGACATCTTGGAGAGACATGACCAGATCGACCAACTACACCACGACAACATGACATCACGAGGTGGAGGAGCTCCAGCCGGTGTCGCTAGTTACCAGTGGTAAGGAGATATTCGGTTCTGGGTGCAGGATAGATCCGGAAACGATATTACGCGCAGCGAACCCTAGAGATCCACTATTAAGAGCCTTAATGTTTGTTAATGTAATTGTAGCTTGAAAGAGTCGAGTTTCATATCAAGTATTTATTTTGTTTGTTTGTTAATTTATTTGAGATAATTTAATGTATGAGAAGGGGTATTAAAATAATTAGTAGTTTTTGTAATTTTCGTTTTTCATTGTACCATTTAGAGTTATACCCCCAGAGTACAGTAACATTAAGTGGATCACCCTCATTATCGTGCATTGTGCATAATGTTGTTTCTAATTGTATAACGTCACAACAGTCATACAAGTAAAAATGTTACAACACACAAAATTTGCCTCATAATCCTAAAATATATATAAATAACAAAAATGTCTTATATACAACTACGAAATATTATTTAATACCTAAATATATTTTCCTATTGAACAGCACAATATGAAGAAATACAGTAGCCAGGAACTGTTGTGAAGTTATATTTTTATGCTATTCATGAAGAGCATTGCATAAAAATCATGCAGGCCAGAGTAATAGCCAAGATCGATAGCAAACACACCAGCATATTTCTAAAAGACGTAAACGATCGAAAAGCAACTGTACTGCAGCCATTCAAGGAATGTTAGTAGTACTGGCAGCTACAATTCTTCAACTCTCTTTGCTATTGTTCGAGCTGGCCCTTCCAGGTTATCTATCCACTAAAATCTGGTACAAGACTAGTCGAATTTATTTCCATTCAGCTTGTAGCATGGTGAGTAATGTTAATGTTTGCCTGTTGACAGCAAATACCTGGAATGAAAATGACACTCCAGACAATCTCAAATAAGCCTTGTTAATGGTCGATAGCAATTAATTTTTACTGTTGGGCTTCTGACAAAATTCCAATCATCACACACCCCAATGCTCGATATCGTTTGGAGTAATAACCATCACTGATCTGTGAGGCAGTAGAATGTTTACAGATTGACTAGTCAATGTACACGATTTGGTTCTCGGGTGGATTTCTGGAAAATGACATTTACATGAGTAAGTTGTGTTACGGCGAAATTTGCTGGCAGCAGTGAAATTTTCTGGGGCTCTTTCTTTGCGTGGACGGGAGTCTCTAGTTTTAACAGATGATTCGTTGAACTCTTGGTATATACAAAACTTTTCCGACAACTATATGCTTCCCACACTGTGGCAACAGTTTGTATTATGACGCTTTCTATGTGAGTATGAAGTTTCTCATGTCTATGAAGCAACTTTTAGACGATAAGATGGGACTGCTTAAATGAGCCTTTTCACGACATGCCTTCAATCTTGAAGAAAAAATTTTTGGATGAGCTGGAGCGTCGCCTGAGTTTCAAAACCACTCGATCAACAGAAAGTTGTCAACTGGACACAATGCTACAGAAAGAACGGAAACAAATCCCGCCAACTATAAACCAGAATTTACTGGAGAGTTTTCTTTGTAAGCTTAATGTTGTGACAGCAAAAGGAGGCCTGATTTCGAATTAGTTAATTATCAGATGCCTTTAGAATGAACATTAAGGAGTATCCGTTGGGTTTTAGCCACATAACGTATGCGACTTAAGCCTTTATATTTATTATCTTTGTCTTCAATTTTAATAAAAATATATTTTCATTCGACCCACAACATCGATGAGTTTTCAAATAATACGTACAGTATGTTCGGCAAACATGTAACCAATCTGTGCCATAAGATTGCTGACGTGAAAAGAAGAAATTCGAAATATGACACCCATGTTCCGTCTGAAATAAAAGGGTTGTGGGAACACTTAAAGGCGGTGTCCTAAAAGCATATTATGTGGGATATTATGAAAAGTACATGTGTTAGAGGTAAAAAATTTGGTATACAAATTAATTTAATCAAGATCTTGGATAAAATAATGGTATGGTACGTCGTACTCACCCCCCATTATGTAGAAAACAGCAGTTTCCACCCTGTTATTGCATAAAACTTTGTTACCTTGAGGTAAAATCTTTGTTTGGTGCCATTGTACCAAGCAGTATGTCGTAATAAGCCAACAAGGTAATCTTGTTGTAACCTTCTAGGACCCACCGTTTTCGTGTAAAACACATACAACTTTTTCAGTTGTAACAATACTATGGCCTGATGGACAGGCAACAGGTATAACAGCGAGAGGTAAACACATGCTGGCTGTAATACAGCGTCGTACGTTGATTAAATATTGCCAAGAACAAACATGCAGAAAACAAATTGCAATTAGTAAATGTGGTACACTGACATTTTGTGTTTGGTGGCACATTAAGAAGCAAGGGGGTAGAAACGAAGACAAAATGTTCCTGTGAAATAGCCTAACTCGGGCTGTTCTGTAATTACTGTAACCGTATTTGTTAGCGGGTAGTCGAAATGTGTGAATGAATTAGTCTTGTTTTGATGTGTTAAAAAGTGAGTAGGGATGATACATTATGATGGGAGCAGTGTGACTCTATAGTAATGCCTTTAATCAATTTGGTTTGTCAGAATGTATTCAAAGATTTTACATGTGAGGGGGTTGGTATGGGCACAGGTGGCACT
Organism: Dryococelus australis; assembly: GCA_029891345.1. Classification (NCBI taxonomy): domain Eukaryota; kingdom Metazoa; phylum Arthropoda; class Insecta; order Phasmatodea; family Phasmatidae; genus Dryococelus; species Dryococelus australis. The sequence goes on from CM057009.1 coordinate 110,389,803, forward strand.
AATTGACAGCAAAACAAAACCGACCTTGCAGCCATTACAGTTTATTATTGGAAAACCATTTCTTACTAGCAACTGTTCGAAATGCGCACCTCCCAACCTCATTGCAGTAGTTGCAGTGGTGCATTAAAGACAGGCGTACCCTGTCAAAGATACCTGGTGTGTCTCGCACCTTATGGCAGTCAATCATGACACTCGCTATCAATTCCTCCTCGGATGTAATGGGTGTCTCATATACCAACGCCTTGACGAATCCCCACAGCCAAAAGTATAATGGGGCATGGTCTGGCCAGCATGGTGTCCATGCAACACAACAGGCCCGCCCCGTCCTATCCAGCGATCGGGATATGCTGCGTTCACGTGATCACGCACTAAACTCGCGAAATGTGTTGGAGCAACATCGTGTTGTAGCCAAATCTGTTGTTTGGCGGCGAGCAGAACGTATACCGGTAAGTCTAGCAATGTAAACTGCAGAAAATACCAATACCGGAACCTTGTCAAAAAGTTTGGCAGCAACCCAAGAAGCAAAATACGTTGGCCCAACAGTTGGCATTTGGTTGGAAACATTGGCAATATGTTGGGTTAGAAAACATACATCAATATAATGTTGGCCCGATGTAATATGCCAACCGAACATTTTTACTTGAAAATTGCAATGAGATGCCTTTGAAAAACATACATAAACACCTCACTGTAACTAAAAATATCACAACATGTTGCAAGTTCAATTTTTGAAAACTTTAAAATAGTTGGCTAAATGTTGGCAACAAGTTGGTAATGTGTATGTATATTTATGTTGGGTCAACGTTGTAAAACCAACATTTTATGGCAAAGTTAGGGAATATATATTATTAATTAAAACAATGTTCATGTACTGCATTTTATGAAATGCAAATGTTTTGCACGATACTGCAAATTTTTCTTTGAAATATGTGTAGATGGTTTTATGTTTTAGGACAATGTTCGAAACCAAACAGTTGGCAATTGGCAATTGGTGATTTATTTATTTATTTTTTTAGCTGCGCCAATATTGTGAAACTAACGTATTTCCAACAATACTTAATAATATTATTGGAATGAAAAAAAAACCAATAACTTTTAATGTTTGCTTAAAATTTAGGTTTTTTAATACAGGAATGTTTTCTTTTTAAATTGAATTTGAATGTCAAGGTTGGCTGAATGTTGGCAACAAGTTGGTAGATATACAGTTGGTAATGGATATTAATCTTAATGTTTGGGCCAACTTTGTACAACCAACACCTTAATGTAGAAGTCACGGAATTGTTATTCTTAATGAAAACAATGGCCATTTCCTGTATTGTATGAGATGTAAATGTTGTTCACAATACTGGCCATTTTTCTATTGGATATGTTGGAACAATGTTGGGAACTAAACGGTTGGTGTTTGGTCATTTATCATTAATTAGGCCAACATTGTGTAACCAACCTAAAACAATGCTCCAGAGAAAATTTGGGATAATAAAAAACCCTATTTCCATGTTTGCTTAAACATTTAGTTTTTCTAATGAATAAACTATTTGTATTTAAAATATTTCTCGATAGTCATGGTTGGCTGATTGTTGGCAACTAGTTGGTAAACATAAGGAAACTTTTTGCTGGCCCAACATTGGCTTAATATCTGGCTCTGGTGTTGAGCCAATGTTGGAAAACATAAGTTCTCTCAAAATCGAAATGTCACTCAGGGCAACGTTGGCCCAACATGCATTTTTGTATTGGCTGCCAACTGAAATATGGTGCTCAACCTACATTATGACGCCAGTGAAAATTTATGGTTTTCTGAACGCTTTCCTAAATTCTCTTTCTTTCAAACGTATGTCATATCAATCAAAAAACCCAAAATGCTGTTTGTTAGCTTTGCGTTGGTTTATTGTATGCATATTACAGATCACCAATCTAATATGACAGAAACCCAACTACTAACTAACTTTGGTATTATGTTTGTTATTCATAGCTATTTGATCATTTGCGAAATAATATTCTTTTCTCATTCAGAAAGGCATTCACACAGTAATTTATCCACAGTTAGCAATGTTTTGCGAAGATGTGTTAATGCATACATAATACCAACTAATAAACAGGTTTCTGCCAATGTACTGTGTAACCAACATTTTAAGTCAACATTAGGGGACATGTATTCGTTAATGAAAACAATGCCTCCTTACTGTATTTAATGAAGTGCAAATATTTTTCACATAACTGGTCATTTTTCTTTGAAATTTGTTTTGTTGAACTTATGTTGGAATAGTACTGGAAACCAAACAGTTGTTGATTAGTACTTTGTTCTTTAGTTTACTGCCCGGTTTGGCCAATATTATAAGGTTAACTATGTGTCAGACTTATCCAAATTCTACTACGAGACTACATGTAATAACAACCAAAATGACACTTTAGTAAAAAATTCTGGAATAAATCACATATATATACATGGTGTACGAAACATAGAATGCAAGCTATTAGACACATTTTGGACGAGGGATAGAGATTTTATAGATGGGTAAATGATCTACAGTTCGAATACCGGCCAGAGTTCTGAATCAATTTTAACGAACTTTGTGTGCGATTTCCTGTCTGTTTATGTGCGTATATGTACCTGATATAAATAATTATGCAATATCTATCAGTTATGCATGTCGTGGAACTGGGGGTTCGAGTCCTGATATTAAAAAATATTAACATTTTCTCTCTGACTAAGAAAAAATATGGACTTTTCGCAGTATTCTTGCGCAGCAAATACAAAGTTTTAAGCAATTTACAAAGATGTTGTATGTTGGAGGGACCCGAGTTCGAAGCCCGGAGTCATAAAAATACATTGATTTTCTCACGGACTTAGAAAAATTTGGTAATTTTGCTCAGTGATTGGAGAAAGTATATATACACACATATATGTATATATATACATATATATCGCGGGTATACACAGATACATTTGTTGATGTTCAGGTATTGAGACGTTAACATCGATTTTTGGAAGCGCTCTCTCGTCATATCACAAAGATAAATTGCGAAAACGAAGGTCTGCCTTTGATCTCAACAAACATGGAGCCGCGACCTGCATCATCGTTAACTGGTTGTCTCCAGTGTCAATTCTGCGATCGAGTGGTCACCTATGGTCAAAATGCTTGACGACATGAGAGAACGGTCTGTACAAAGAGACCTTTTCGCGCGTGATGAAGCATTACGACAATGGTCACATGCAACTTTTGCAATATTAGACAATGAAGGAAGATAGTCACATCTACAAGGGTTAGTCTACTGAAAGCCAGCAAGTGAGATATCATCAATACCTCCTGCTACATCGATGGGTACTGTTTAAGCAGATGATTATGAACAGATCTGCAGATGATTATGCTAAAGATGGAATGATTGAGTCGGTTTGTGTGGAACGCACACTTGCAAGATGTTCGCGTGAATTTGACGAACTTCTAAATAAACGACTATCAGCTCTAAATACTTATGAACATACAACTCTTGCTACAAAGAAAAGTAAACTTGGTATTTATGATGAAACAAGAAGTGAAAACGTTCATGAAGACAACATTGATGATTACTATGCCATTAGTGATAGTGTTGAAGACGATGATGATTCCCTCGATGTTCCCACACATTTCACCAACGAGTTTCCTTCGACAAGTGATGCAAAGAAGGCAGAAGACACCGGTTATACAGACTACCTATTTCTCGAAGATCCGAATAAACTTGTAGACGGACTTAGATATTTGCTTGAGCTGAAAAAAATGTGGGGATTACTCGAACATGGAAGAGGTGCTTTCGATCATTAGATAACTTAATGATCGGGTTTATATAAGATAATGCAATGAACTGCTTTCTTCTGAAATTGTAATTACAATAACATTATTATTATTTTTTTTAGTTTTTGTGTCATATCCTTTTATCCCCCAACACTTTAAAGTGGTGGTATGAGCACTCGCTTATAAATATTAAGATCCGCAAATTGAATGATAATAAAGACTTTAGTATAAGAATGCATTCATATTATCGAATAATCAAACATTATTCGTCGACATATACAAATTTTGGAGATAGTAGATGAATCGTTTTTTTCTTACATGTATGAATAGAGAAAGACAAGCCCATTGATTGATAAAGATTGATAGAAGGATTGGGATTGATTAAAGGATTGGAGTGGATTGGTGGGAATCTGTGTGTTGATTGGTGTGTGGATTGATGTGGATTGGTGTGGATTGGTGTGGAATGGTGTGTGGATTGGTGTGTGGATTCGTGCGTGGATTGGTGAGTATTGGTGTGGATTGGTGTGGAATGGTGTGTGGATTGGTGAGGAATATTGGTGTCTGAGAAGAGGCCGAATGATTATCGCCCTAGCTGCCCTCATATATTACAAGTGTCCAGGGACCTGGCAGTGTTAAGATTTAAATTAAAACTAAGTATACTTATAAAAATGCCACTCCATACAATGGTTATAACATACTCGTGCATTTGGTCGTTATTAGCATGATGGGATTGGTATAAACATATATACAAACATTCAGAAATGCCAAGTAACATACTTATACCTAAAAAAAAAAACATTCGAGGTAGTGACTAACAAGTCTTCAAGAGAAGGACAGGAAATGTAGTTGAGAGGCTTTTTCATGGTTGCAGAATATTTGATAAGCAATTTCAATACAATATATAAATAAATAAATAAACACTTTTTAAATTAGATAAATAAATTTTAATCTAATAATAAATGCAGATTTAAGATTAGACATACTCTATACCTATAAAACCAATATGGCTATCAGAAACATACATATATACTTGAAGAATGATATGGGCATAACTTCCGAGCACCTTCGGATATATTCGGCAAATCCGAGCCGAAGAATGCCGAGCACTCCCTGAGTTGAGCCAAAGATTGCCGAGCTTGTCCGAGATGAGCCGATGCCCGCCAGCCGCCCAGCCGCACAAGCTGCTGAGGCCCCCAATTCAAATACATTGCAACAGAATCGGCATAATCATAATACTCCCACTCATATGTATAAAAATTACATTTGTTCCCCAACTATCTCCAAATCTGTACATGTTGACAGAATTAATGTTTTTGTATGCAGTTCACTATCCATGCATTTTTATACTGAAGTTTTTATTAATATTCTCTATACGGATATTTCCGTTATTAGTCGAGTGCTTACAGCACCACTTTAATATTACGAAGGATGAAAGAAACATTACAAAATAATAAAACACATTTATTATTTTAAGAATGTTATTTTGTAATTACAATTGCGGAAGAAAACAGTTCATCACGTCATTCCATATATGCCCTGAACTTCAGTTCACTAATGATTGAATATATCTCGTTAATGTGCGAGAAATCTCCATCTTGTTGGAAAGTGATCAAATGTCTGAGAATATATGCAAGTTCATTCGGGTCTTCTGGAAATAGGTTGCCAGAATTCTCAGCGTCCTCAGCCACCTTCATTTCGCTTATTGCAGTAAATGTGTTGGAGGTGTGTGTCAGTGCATCGAGAAAACCGCCATCGTGTTCAGCACTATCACTGTCTTCATGTTGATTTCCATCAATGTTGTCTTCATGGTCATCTGCAACTGCTGTTTTGTATTCTATATTGAATTGCTTTTCTTTGTAACAGGAGTTATATGGTCATCAATATTTAGAGCCAACGACCATTTATTTTGAAGTTTGTCGACTTCACGTGAAAGTCTTGCGTGTGTACATTCCACACCTACCCGACTCTACTACACTCATTCCGTCTTTAGCATTAACTGTCTCATTATATTCGCCTGTCGAATCAATACCCATCGATGCAGCAAGAGGTATTGCTGGCAATACTTACTGACTCCCAGAAACCGAATCCTTACAGATCTCGGTACATTCTTTAAATGCATTGCCTCGCATAAACTTCATGGGACCAATGTCGTAAAGCTTCATCGCGCGAAAAGGACTCTTCGTACACGCCATTCACTCATGCTGACGAGCATTTTGACCGTCGGTCAAATCTCGATCGCATAATAGGCACTAACGACAACCAGTTAGCGACGATGCAAGTCGCAGCTCCATGATCATTGACGTTAAAAGCAGGCCTTCGTATTCACAATTTATTTTTGTGGTATTACCAGAGTGTGCTTCCAAATTGATGCTCACCTCATGGTGTCAGAAAGATAAATATAATTTTTCTACATAAATGTGATTCTTTTTAAAGTAAAGAGCCTAGATTGTGTACACCAAATGCCTTCTACCATTAAATTTATATGTAAAATAATATGGGACCACTCTGTGGAAACCCGCATACTCGTTCGTCCTAGAAGAAAGCATGCAGTTACTTACATACCAATATGTTGTTTAAATGTGTTTGTAGGTACATGTACATATAAAAAATTTTATATTTCTATACTTATATACACATAATAGTGTGTGGGGCTCGCTACTTCCACAAACCAGGACGACACGAGAAAACGTCAGGTAACCAAGAAAACCACAACCAGCAAACAAACTTTGAGAACAGTTTAGGCACACGGTATCATTAGAAAACAGAAACTCGCACACTGTATGGGAAAAGTTTTAGTATATTTTCAAAACACGCTACAAAACTCACGAATTATACCAAAATACAAAACACTGCTTCCAATTGGCTACATAACATATCTTGCGCAGTAAAACTCTAAAATGAGTATATTTTGGCTATGCAGCAAGTAACACTTTTAAAGGTTTAATTAATACAATAATTCTAGTAAGGCTTAAAAATGACACCTTTGAATATTAAAACAGCCTTTAAAATTCTATCATAGCACAGCATGAAAATTTAACATGACATTCATTCAAATTGTAGTGTCACATAGTGGCACTACACCACCTTAGGTAGAGCACACTATGGATTATAGTTGGGCGGGTTTGTTTTTCATACATGCCCTAGATCGCCCGGCTATATGACAGGCCTGGAGGACGGTGCTACCCCCCCCCCCCCCACCAAAATACAGACAGCTGGCCACGAGACTTCGACGAGTATTGAGTGTCTGTGTGTGTGTGATAGAGGCTGAAGAGCAGAGCACCGACCTACCCCTCGGCAGAGTGGTTCCGAGGCCAACTGAAGCAGAAGATAAAAGGTGAGCATAATTCGTGTAGCTAAAGGGACCAATGCTCGTATCAAGACATCGTCCCCATTCCCCCTTTTGTAATAATTAATATTATTGGCAAGGATAGGGATTAGCTGCGTCGTGATTATCAGAGTTACCAAATTGTAATTTTTGTCATAACGTAGTCTGCTATTCTGTAATAAGTAAAAGTCTTGAGAGTTGTAAGAATTGATATCCCATTGTGTTCTTGTAATTGTTTCTTAGTGTTCATTGTGATTAGTTGTTATTTATTACATATATATATTTTATAATTCCCTCTATCACCTATGCACCTATACCTATGAGCTATCCCCCTAGACACCACTTATCTCCACTTAAGGTGAAGAGAGTAACTGTGAATGAAGGAGAAAGTGCATTTTATAAACAGGAGGAAGGGATTTGTTTCTCTGGTGGAAGCGCCGGACTTTCCCTCTCTGCACGCCAAGCAAGTTAATAAATATAAATAATATTTTAATTGATATCCTTGTAGTTGAAAGTGTGAGTACGCAACTGAGAAAGCCACCACCCCCTGCCTCTTATAGACTTCCCTGCCCACCCACGCTAGCAGCTGTTTCATTCCTCGTTTTAAGCAAACCTTCTCCCAGGTTAGTTACCATGTATCCGACACAGCACGTGTATAGCAAACTCGCCTTTTGCTGTTCTCACCCGCCCACCCACAACCTGTTTAGAATGCTTTATTATTTTAGTTAATATATGTGTGGTGCTTTTCATGAATGCTGAACTTACTGTTCACTTGCCTGCTGAACCACTCCTATTTTGTGTGTACTATCGGAGTGAGTTCTCTTCCTTTTCTGTAGTTTGTTTAACTTTAAGTTTACACGAAGGGCACGACACCAGTACACCAAACATCACCTCCTGCACAACCACATTCACCGGTACATGGAAAGGTGTAGCAACGCCAAACAGTCTAAACTCTCTCAGTTTATTAAAACAGTTTTGTTTGACACAAAATATTTTGAGTGTTCATTAGACGAACGTGACAGGCAATGCATTGAACACCCCACCTTAGACACACCTTCCACTAGCCACATCCAAAATGCCTCATTAGATACATAATTACTTAGCACAGAACACGAATACCCCCTTGGCACTCCACCCCCCACTCAATCCCTTCCTAAAATTCCCGCACAATCACCCACATCCCTTGTCGATTTCTTTGGAATTTCCATGTACTAGGAAATTGGCAACTCACCCCTCCCTACATGCACATTTCAACCCCCACCCCACCATGCACACTTGCATTAACGATCAACCACAAACAGCACACAACATGGCACTCAATCCACTCCCTCCTTTTATTGTTATGTTCACACAACCAGAAAAAACCCCATCATTTTTAAGGAAACACAGGGAAAACATTGACGAATTCTTACAAGAATTCGACGAAGTCGCCGAGCTTAATGGGTGGACTGATATTGACAAATGTAAACATATTAAATTCTCCCTCACTGATACCGCCAGGTATGCATTAGAAAACTTGACATGTCACCGAGAACAACCTTTCACTTGGCAACAGATCAAAACAGATTTAACTAAGGTATTCAGGAGCCCTGTGGACACTGAACAATTTAAACATTTATTGTACAACAAAAAGCAGGCCATTGACAAGGACACTATGCACCACCTCAAAATACTTCAGAATTACCAGGCTAAGTACAAACTTACCATAACCAACAATGATTTTGTTAATGTTATTTGGATAAGTCTCTTGCAGTCTATCGCAGACAAGTTAATTGGGTTGAAAAGCAACACACTAGAGCATTTATTTGAGAACCTGCAAAATACTGAAATTGGAATTTTTCAATACCAACAAAGAGTAATGCACACCAACCCTCACCCAGATTGTGCTAGGCTAGAAGCAGAGATCAGTAAACTAAAGCAGGAACTCGTATGGCTCTCCCTTAATTAGAATGAACCCTGATGACAAAAGTGCCCAGGTAAGGGCCACGTGCATGCCTTGTTTAACATAGTAACATCCCACAGATCTTATGCAGAGATAGCCAAATTCAACTCTAAGGGTGAAAATTTTCCAACATGTTCCATTCCACCAGTTTCCCCAGCATCGTGCCATTTTGATAGCGGTGACATCGAGAATCGACACAGCTCACACATACATTTTGCGCAACCCAATAGAGCGCACTTTTCTGCTGGCTCGATATGCGCCCAATTTTCCCAACCAATTTGTAAACATAGGCCTAAGCCCTCGCCATTATTTCGGCCACACCAAGTATCAATAATTGTAACACCATGTACGCAACCTCATTTTAGCGGCCCACACAAGCACAGTACTTCTCCCGCCTGTATAAAACAAGTTGCAGTTGCCACACCTACCATGTCCATCGTGTGAAATTGCAACGTTGCCACTTTGCAGTGTACGCTAAATGCACTGCTTACAGTTCAGGACCACCACAGCTTGGCTAGCGACACTTTTGCATTGTGCCTTTATATCGGGAATAAAAGTCTACAGTGTTCCCTTTTTCCTCAACAAGATTTTCAGTTCTCTACAGACGTAGCTGACAGATTTAGGCATTTCAAAAACAAATTCTGGCTGTGTCTGTGTATCATTTTTGTCGCCTGTTACACTTCCACATCCGATGCAGCGCATGCCAAATGTTTTCTAAACAATACCACCAAGGCCCACGATGATGAGACCAGCAAACGGAGTGGAGCCCTGGTGGAAATTGGTATAGATAAACAGACTTGCATTGCGCCTCCTTCCCCTCCTCATTAGACTCACATTAGTTCATCATTGCTGTGTATCCTAGTTACCATTAAGTGCTGACACTACCAGGCACTATTACATATGGGATGCTCATGTAGTTCTGTTGCCAGTACTGTTTTATTTACTTAACCCCTTTCTCCCTCGAAAGAGCCCATTACACTAGTTGCAGCCACATCTGTCTTATCGCCACCACAATTTGAAACCACTATCACTTTACACATTCAGGGTAATACTTATCCCCAGAATTTCTAAGTGGTTGACAATCTACAACAAGACCTAATTTCAGGGGTCGATTTTATTATGAAATATGACATTATTCCAGTACTCAAATACAACCTTCTTTTATGCATGCGCACTACGAGAATAGGATAACTGCAATCCCACTTGTATCTAATTACTCAGAAGTAACAGATTTTCCATCACTAGAGCACTTGTGTAATACTCTTGAAGGTTTTGAACAGCAACCCCCTCTTGCACACTAACATTAATGAAACCCTTACGCCCCCTCAGAAACAAGCTATCCAAGATATAATTGCCGAATATAGTGAAAGTTCTGCTACGTCCATTCTTCAGCTCACAGAGGCCAAAAATTTTGAAATAAAATTAGAATTATATACTGACAAGCCTGTTACCACTCGCCCATACTGCATTAGTCCCAAAGTAAGGGATGAACTTTTGGTCCAGATCAAAAACATGGTTTACACCAGAATCATCTGTGAGGGTGACTCAACCTTTTCTGCCCCTAGTTTAGTAATTTCAAAGAAGAGTGGTGGTTTCTGGTTCTTATCAGACTTTCGAAAACTTAATCAACACCTAACCAGAGTCCAATACCCCCGTCCCCAAACTGAGGACATCTTACACGCTCTCCAACATTCCACCTTCATTACGGCCAAAGATTTGTTCTCTGGGTTTTATAGCATACCTGTTCGCTCCCAGGATCGCATGAATTGGCCTTAACAATTGATGGTGTTGGTTTAATTGAATATCGGAGAATACCACTATCATAAATATAGATTATATGTTTATTTCAGACTCTACATTCGAGGAGCATATCACCAAAATATTTGCAAAGTTTTCAGAGAGTACATCTTTCCAAAGTGAAGGTCAGCACTAATAAATATTTATTTGCCCAACAGACTGTTAAGGTATTAGGCCATATAATCACTCCCCATGGCATGTTTACCAGTCCTGATAAGGTTGCGGCTATTGAACAAATGGTTCCTCCTACTAGTGTAAAACAACTCCGCTTGTTTCTTGGAATGACCTTGTACCTATGTAGGTACATTTCAAATTATGCCTCTATCGCCCAGCCACTGACCGACCTAACTAAACACACCACTTCTTTTAAATGGGGCCCAGAACAACAGAATTCCTTTTTGAATTTAAAACGAGCCATTCTACAGACGATAATTTTACAGAAATTGCACAAAGGCCACGACATCATTCTTGAATGTGATGACTGTAACTCGGCTGTCGGAGAGGCGCTCATCCAGATTGATCCTGAAACTTAACAATGTATATTGTAGCCTTCACATCCAAGAAAATTTCTCCTTATGAAGAATGCTGGTCGACGATAGAGAGAGAGAGCTCTCCGCCATAAAATACTTATGTTCCCACTTTCGTCAATACTTACATGGGCGTAAATTCATCAATGAAATCGAACACACTAGTTTGAAGTATTTACACATGATGGCAGATCACAATGTGTGTATTTATAAAATGGTTATAGTCTTAAGTAGATTTGATTTCCAAACATGTGTAGTTAAGGGAACACTGAATACTATACCTGACACATCAACTAGGCTACCCACTGCACCCCAGGTCCCTACCAAGTCGGTAACCATTCATGGAAAACATTACGATGTAAAGCTTCCTTTGATGTCATGTCAGTCTCTTTTCACAGCCTTGGCAGAGGCTATTTTTCAAAACAAACACAAAGCGGCTGAAATAGCTACTAATGTTGTTAAATATTTTAGGATGCATTTTGAGGGATTTAAACATTATTTTATCACATATTCGTCGCCAGTGGACAAAGATAGACTTGTTAAGGCTATTCGAGATGAAGACATTTACCCACTACCCTTAATTTTGAAGATTATTTCTGCCTTGAACCATGTTAACATTCATGTTATTAGAGAACTATTCACTAACACTGTCACATCAACTTGTATTGATCCTGTCCTCAATTATACTGTTCTTGTAGTCCGCCTCGCCGGTATTCTACATTTTTTCCCTGTGCACGCACATGAGCAGGAAGATGTTCACATTCACGATGACTCTGAATTCTATTTATGTCCCATCACCCTTTCTTATGCCCCATTCATTGGCGAATATGATAATGACCCACATGTTTCAAAACTTAAACAAGCAATCTTGCACCCAGATTAGGCTGACACTCACTATAGGCGCTTAAGTTGTTGTTACAGAATACCTAGCAACAACGAAATTTTTCCTCAAAGTAAACGCACCCCAGGGCCCAGGTAAATTGGCACTTGTTCCCAAATTTTACATCTCGGAGGTCATTCAGGCACATCGCGACACCATTTTTGTGGTCCTGAAGACACTCCGTAAAATCAAACAGTCTTGATTTTATGAATCTATGGCAGATGATATCAAAAAGTATGTACAATCATGCCTTGTTTGTCAAAAAGTTAAGGCGAATACATCTCAACCCATGAGCCAACTCACTCCTTTCCCTTCTCAAACCCTCATCCATACCTGGTCTCTGGGTGCTAAAGGTCCTTTAGCCCGTATGGCACGTCATAACAAATAAAATCTTAGTAACGACAGAGTATGCCACATGTTATGTCATCGTCAAACCTGTTCAGGCTATAGATGCAGCTACATGTGCCGATTTTATGAAAGATGTGATCTTACAATTTGGCTGCTCTAAGCAAATACTCACGGATAGAGGAATCAGTTTTCAAAATGAGCTCATAAGTAATCTCCTTAAATCCATAGGTACCAAAAAGCTCACAACCACCGCTTAAAACTTCCGTTGTAATGGTTTAGTGGAACTAAATAATCGCACCATTGCGGTAAAACTTACAGCTTGTGCGAGTGCTAATCCAGAAAATTGGGAATTTTATGCCCCCTTTATTCAGTTAAACATTAATTGCAGCATTAATAGTTCAACAAAATTTACGCCATTTTATCTCCTTCATGGCATGGAAGCTGCCTTCCCCGCTCAAGTCGTTGCTACTAAGTTTTCTGAACATGGTCAAGATTGGTGTGAGAAACTTCTCGCCATATACCAAGCGGCTAAACAATTTTTAATCCAAGCTCAGAGCCTTCAAAAAGCTTCCTTTGACAAAACCCACAGGAAAAACACATTAAAGATAAATTATTATGTGTGGTTACATAACCACGGTAGACACTAGGCCCTCACCCACTGTTACTGCGAACCTTATCATGTGTCCGATATTCTGGGGGAATTTACTATTCAAATTCAAATTTATAAATCCGGGGACCCTACGTTTGACTCTGTGTCAGTCAGACATACCAAGCTTGCTTACTCTCGTTAAAGTGATACGTGTGTGAATGTAATTATATTATTTGTTCTATGTCTCATCTTTGTTTAAACATGTGTTAAGGTGTACTTTAATCCTTCCTCTGCACGCTGATAAACTGTACTTGTTCCACTACATTGACAGCCACTCGTAAGGGGACAGCAATGAGGCGCTGCTGATGCATCTCCCACTCAGCACGCATTCTCCGCAGCCAGCACCGTCTACTGCCTGCAGTGCAGCATCGCTCCTGCCTTCCCCTCTACAAGTGTTCAACTGTCCCTCGACAGCTGCCGCCATTCGCACTCCAGGGGTGCCACCCACTTCGCGGATTTTGCTGTTCGTACGCCTGTGGCGACGTCGGTCATGCCGGCCACTCAGGTTAGCAGCACTACCTGTAGGCGTGGTCTGGCCGTGCCAGAGGCGACCATTGCCAGGGCAACGAGCCGCCTAAGCTGCACCAGTCGGCGGGGTGGGGGCATATCCCTGCCTACTTGGTCATCCTGACCTTGGTGATGTGTTTTTGTTCCTTCAAAACTGGCAGTATTTCGCATCCGACCTTCAGGATGCATGCAGGAGTTTATTATGTGAGCACTGAGCCAGGTGTGCTCTATGAAACCAGCCTCCTGCTGGTGTACAGAATTAAATTGTAATTTACCTCCCCTCCCGAAGCCCTTGACCAATACATCCGCATTGCTTGTGGAGACAAATATACTACAACTTGTACGAATACTAAGATACTCTACAACTACATGAAGGTGATGGTTACTAATGTAATCCGAGATTTCCATACTTATGTCAGCACCTATTTCCGCACCACGCACAGTATTCAAGTTATCGGCGATGTCGGAAGCTGTAGTTGTGGTTTCCTTATAAATACACACCTTCAGAGTGATGCCAACCTCAACCAATCTATCCAAGAACTTTCCAACAATGTTCACAGTATGCACAAGGCCCTTAATTTATCGTTTAACATCATTAATGATATAACTCATAAAGTGGAATCCAAAGTCAACTCTCTTGCCACCATCATTAACTGTATTACAGGGGTTCTAAAATCTCACACATCAGCGTTCAGAGCAGCACGCTCGTTGGAAGCTCAAACCTATTTACCAATCATAAGTGTATTGCAGTTTCTAAATAATATGTTCATTGATCATTCCATAGAAATGTTCATTTACTCCTGCAAATTATGCAAGCTAGTTGCTGTTAGGGGCGGTAAATTCCTCGCAACTTATGCACGACATCTTGACCTTGCAACTGGAATTACAAAAAGTAAATCTCACCCTTAGTATCACCCCTCGTGAAATACATAAGTATTATTCTCTTGAACAGGTGGAATGTTCATTTTTAGACCATCAATTGGTAATAAAACTTTAAGTGCTCCTTCTTAATGTCAATTCCCATTAGTGTATCATTTGAAATCCATCCCATATCTGTACAATAATGAATTATGTACTATCAATTGCCCTTCGCCCATCATTGCAATCGACCTCGACTCAGGCGATGTCAAAACTGTTTCACCATCTACTCACCCGTACTAGGATGTTCTATTCATCCAATCTGTATCCCTTACCGGCGATGATCCAAATGCATAAAATCTGCGATCTTGCTTAATGATGTCACTTCCTTGTTTCACTCATGTACATACCATTACAATTCTTCCACCCCATTTACGATCACTACCATTTAACCCCATCGGTTCGTGCTCACTAACACCTCTCCCCACACATTTGTCACGATATTAAACACATCTCTTAACACCGTTCTTCCCACCCACCCTGTCGGAGCTCTCGAGTTTCATATCCCATGTGGCTGCAAAGTCGCCACCCCCTCTGCCGTTATTATTCATGCCAACCACCTTTGTGATGTATGAGCCCCTGTCATCCCTTTACACCAGACCGTCATTCCAGTGCATTAGCTCTCCGAGCAGTCTTTTCATATCCCCCAGGTCTCCCTGTCAGAAGGTATTCACTTCCTCAACATTTCTGATGCTCTCAATACGAACTGGCACATAAACCATTCGGATTTTCCTATCATTGAGGACTTTGTTCCCACCACTGGAAGTAGCTCTTCCACATCCCCTAAAGTATTCTATTTTGTTGACCTTGTGCACTTCGACTAGTTTACCCTAGAAGATATGCTTTTCCTGATGTGCTTGGTCACCTCTTTTTATGTAGAGCTCATTAATATTCTCACCCTCCCCACATGCCTCCACACGCCACAGTGAGCACCTTACCCATTTCACCATTAATAAATACCCTCAGAATGTTGTGCCCTTATTTCCAGTATTAATTCCACCTCAGTCACGCATTACAGCCTAGGTTATGCCATACCCTTCCATTTATATGGATCCACCTTGCTTATCAGTTGTGTAATTTTTTTTTAGTTTTCACCCTTAAAGCGGAGCTTTCGTAACGTCACATCAATTTGCGTACTTATAAACAATCCTTATTATGTAATTGTATTATACCATGTGATTATTTGAGACATGCATTTTGTTTGTATTTCAATTGTACCCCCCCCCCCCCCCTGTGCATACTGTACCGCATAATACCTTAATTTGGTCAATAATATGGGCACTGCTCCTCCCATATATTTATCATCAACATATATTTAAGTTATTTTTTTTATTACTCAATAACCCTGTCTGATTATTTTATATTTTGCCCCCTGTCTACAATTTGAGTTATTGCATTATATTCACTGTGTTCCCCTTTTCTATGTATACTCCCCAGTCTATGATTTCATATAACTGTGCTTACCTGTATACCCCTTGATTGATGTTTCACATGACGTATCACGTCCCAGCCAGTTTCGAGTTTATGTTATTAAGTATACTATATCAATGTTTCGGCTTAGGCCTGATGTTTTCCAGTGACTTTCACATTTAAATATTTATATACACAGTGCACCCCTGTTTTTGCAATCCGCCAACAGGTCAGTCAATACCTCCCTTCCCTAGTGCTTCCCAGGTTGTTTGTTGTATATTCAAGTGTGATCACGAGTCCGGCTACTGCCGTCTGTGTTTTGTTCCAGCGGATTGAATTTCCATATTACAAGCTAGACCATGGGTCTCTCCTTTTATATATATATATATATAGATGATGTAATATGAAGGCCTCGTGGCAGTTTTCACTACTACACACTTCTACTTCAGTGATCACTGTTATTTTCACATATATATTGCCTACAGTTGCTGAGGCTATATAAAGTTTCAGATGACAGAGTCACGATAATAAAGATTCTGTGTACAAATATTCAACCTCAGGATTTTACAAATTCTTCCTGCCTCATAGCAGTGTTTATTTAAGGTACAATATTTTTAGTCCATGCCCCTCCTCCACTGAGGAGTGAGTTCACTGTGTTTACTTTTTACCGACTACTCTCAATGTTATTCTTCACAGTATTTCGTTTGGGCCTACAGGCCCCTTCCATTAACAGCTGTTTTACAATAACTTATATGCTTTAAAGCATGTTATAAGTTCACGGACCTGTCACTTCGACAATTTGATTTTTACAGTAAATTGTGTGTATATGTTGTATACCAAGCTCACAGCTCTATCTGAATAGTGTATACTATTTTACTTCACTTCAGTATGAACACTCTAATTACAAACTGTTCACTGGTTTACAAGAATTCTACATTTACCTGCCTTTGGAGCAGTGTTTCGTGTAGTTTAAGAATGATATTGACTGTGAATAATTCAATGCCCTTATACGAGGCATAATTCACTTTGATTAGTGCTTGGCACTTAGGCCTACATGGCTATTAGGTTATCTACTCAATCAGTGTCAGTTTTTATTACAATGTATTGTGGTTCAGATGTTCAGTTGCTATGGCAGCCTCTGTGTCATTTTGTACTTAGGACCTACGATTCTTTATCAAGTTACTTGCTAAAGTGTCTTCCTCTCTTCAGTTCAAAACCAAACGAAGCTACAAAAAAAAACGAGGCAAGACAGCAGCAAAACACAAGCGTTATTACTGTACCCTTAAGCTTAGGATTTAATATTTTAATATTGTATTATTAGTGCCGTGCACAATCACTCTTACTGAGTTAGATAGCATTTCTTTTCTCCTTCCACTGGAGTACTATTACTTGTATGTTTAGGTGCTATCATGGGTATATATTTTGCTTAGGCCTACAGGCAAATATTCAATACTCTCATATTTTAGGCCTACAGGCATGTTTGATAAAGTTAAACACATTTTACCCTGCCTTGTGAGCATAGTAGTGGTATATTGAACTTATTTTATTATCACCTGAATTTAGTCAAAAATTGTGACGAGTACGTTAATTTTAAGTAGGATGAGGGGTACCCCATCTTTATTTTTCCTTCCTTATCTGCAGATATAGTGTGTTTTGGTGTGTACTTTGTTGGAAACAAACAAATAATATAAATACTCTGATAAACCTCTCACTAGCATGTAAGAATGATTGTAGCTAGGTATAGTATTGGTTAAGTTTCTTTGTTTTCAAGTACCATGTTTATTATTGAGTCATAAATGATGTTCTCATATTTATTCTGCCCTCGGGCATTCTACTGTAATACTAAAAAAAAAAAAAAAACACCAAAAGTGGTAAGGCAAACAAGTTCACATCAAGCAGTGTTATGAAAGTTAGAGATATCACTGGTGACAAACATGACTTCCCACCCACATAAGTGCAAAGACAGAGCGTCACATAAACTGAATTACAAAGTGCTTCTATAAATATTAAAAGTGGACAAACTTTAGATATATCAGTGGTGACAAGCATGACTTTCCACCTCCATAAGTACAAAGACAGTATGTCACATAAACTGAACTTCAAAGTGCTTCTATAAAGAGTAAAAGTGGACAAACTTTCCTTCAAAGTGAATTCTAGCCACTTAACTTATACGGTGTGCGTGAGAAAAGACAATCAACGCTTATACCACGGCTACCACATTTAAGACATTAACTTCCTATCCTGCCAAATATGAATGACAAAATCTTAAGGTTGAGTCATGTGTTTTTCTAATATTTTTCTCAATTGTTACTAATTATATAACCTAGTAAGTAAGCCAAATAACTTAAGCAATAATTCTTGAATCAATACATACACATAGCCCATGCATGCGTGTATTATAACTGTAATGTCCAGGTAACTTATATGTGTAATGCATGTTAAAGGTAACTGTTTACTTATCTTGTGATGTAGAAGTAGGAAGTCCAATAATTTGTACGCTTAAAGAGTGCACGACCTTTTAAAAACCCCCACTTCATTGCACTTTAGCGCTACTTGTATAACAAATATCACTGTGCATTGTCGACAGTTGAGCGTGCGCGACGCGCAGCTAACAGTAGAATGTCAAATATTGTTTAAGCATTATGCCCATTGCCAACTGTCGGACAGATATTTTCTTTTACATGGCATATCCTGATGTAAATCTTTTCATTATTCTTTAAAATGTTAACTATGGCAAATTGCACGTTAACTTAACATTTTTTTTATTATTATTATTACATTCAGCCGAATGGCAGCGCCTTTTACCCTGTTATATCTTTCACATAATCCCGCTGGCAGGTTTGCCAAACGCTCACTAATTCTGGCCACAATACCACTACCTCCCTTCCCTGTGGCCACAGCCTAGTCTTGGTAGGTTAACATTTTATTTTTCGTTTAGTTATTAAATGTGACTGTGGACAAAGCCCCACCCTCCCCTCCCATAGTGACGCTTACAACATGTTCAGTGGCCCTAAATTTTGGCATCCTTTTCTTCATTGTAAACCTAGTAATTTTAACTTTTACCCGCCTTATCTTTTGCCCCTTAATGAAGATTAACTTTAAATTCGAAACTTTAATTCAACTGATTATAACACAATTTTTTCTTTTCTTTTGGTCGGTCTTTCCTACTTGTCATTGGTCCCTCGATACCGCAGTAAGTCTCTCGGTCAACGTACCGTCTACATCGCCCTACGCCCCAGGCCTACCACTACTGATGTATTTTTGGAACCAGTGCCTTTCACACACTCCTGTATCATGGCCGCTCTGGAGGCCCACTACTCGTCCCTTTCAGGTGGGGACGGCTGCTTATTCGACCGGGGGAGGGGGTAATGTAGTGTCATATGGCGGTCCTACACCACCTTAGGTACAGCGCACTATGGATTATAGTTGTTCGGGTTTGTTTTACAAACATGCCCTAGATCGCCTGGCTATATAAGAGGCCTGGAGTCCCCCCCCCCCCCCCCACCCCAAAACACAGCTGACCTCGAGACTACAACGAGTATTGAGTGTGTGTGTGATCGAGGTTGAAGAGGGGAGCACCTACCTACCCCTGGGCAGAGGGGTTCCGAGGCCAACTGAAGCAGAAGATAAAAGGTGAGCATAATTCGTGTAGAGGTAGGGACCAATGTTGGTATTGAGACATCGTCCCTATTTCCCTTTGTGTAATAATTAATATTATTGGCAAGGATAGGGATTAGCTGTGTCGTGGTTATCAGAGTTACCAAATTGTAATTTAGTCATAACGTAGTCTGAGATTCTGTAATAAGTAAAAGTCAAAAAAAGAGTTGTAAGAATTGATATCCAGTTGTGTTCTTCTAATTGTTACTTGTTGTTCTTTGTGATTAGTTGTTGTTCATCAAATATATATTTTTATATTTCTCTTTATCATTCTGCTACCTATGAGCTATCCTCCTAGACACCCCTTACCACCACTTAAGGTGAAGAGAGTAACATTGAAGGAAGGGGAAAGTGCATTTTATAAACAGGAGGCAGGGAGTTGTTTCAAAATGCATTTGTACTTTCCTCAACATGTGTTCTTTAAAAACTCGTAAGATTTCTCTCTATTTTCCCTTTCATTGTAACCTTTTTAAGTATTCCTTATTATTAAAACTATATTACATTAAAATGTCACGTTCTTCCAAAACATATATAAAACTAGGAAGTACTAGATTTTACCTTTTTGATACAACTATGTGACATCGGTTACTGAAAAACGCCAAAGCTGAGGCAAACACAATTTTTTACTAACAGCCATTCCTCGCTAGACTTTTAAACTGCGTAGCCATCCCAAAACATGTCAAGGCCTACCAGCTAGTATTTCTGCTGCTTACATGGACAAGCAAGAAAGTCCATTTCTACATTTAACTGGCCTTAAAGGCCCTTCTTACATGTTAGGATTTTACTTATCTTCTACCGTGTCGGAATCCCAGCAGCCGAGTCTGAATACCAGTCGGCTGTGGTGTTAAGTTATAGTACATTTTGGGCTGGAGAAACACCCCACTGCAATTGGG
Organism: Dryococelus australis; assembly: GCA_029891345.1. Classification (NCBI taxonomy): domain Eukaryota; kingdom Metazoa; phylum Arthropoda; class Insecta; order Phasmatodea; family Phasmatidae; genus Dryococelus; species Dryococelus australis. The sequence continues at coordinate 110,410,423 of CM057009.1, forward strand.
ACAAACAGTAAGTTTTTAATTACGACCAAGGGTGAATCTCTGCACCTTCCAGAAGTCGTTAATTTCCCAGAAGTAAGGTCCTTGTGACGCCATCTATAATTAGCATTACACGTTGGTACACACCCCTACCGTTACACTAGAGCCCAAGGTGGCAAGTCAAAGAACCATGCTTTCCGGGCCGCTCATATTAACAGCTGCCTTACAGCATGACGGTCTGCTGCGGCTCGGCTCTCTGATGAACAACACGAAAACGTGAATTTTTCCTCGTGCACATCACAGTTCCAGACAAGGTAAAAAGGTCTATTTTAATACGTAGCACAGTAGCATACTAGTATTTTGCGTATTTCCAATTATAGGAAATATAAACTTTGTTCGATATTGCGTCGTATAGTGTAGGTAAGGCAAGCAGATGATCAGACTAGCACACGGACGTCTGTTGTAGCACCGCTCGCAGTCAAGTTGGGGCGTAGTTGTTAACTTCCCCCAGTACATGAGACTCATGCTCTCAAGTGTATAAACTAAATTAAAACATAATTTTGCATGGCGTAACAAATGGAAGAGTTTATTAGCCGAAAATTATTTAGTATCATACCATACTTATATGGCATTTAATAGTATTACTTTGAATGTACTTATTATCTGTTATTGTCATTTATAATTATGCCAAGGATCACTGATAAAGCGTAAGCTTGATTTGTTTGTAAACCAACGACAACCACTCTATTTCCTAATTCACGCTCAATGTCCTATGCACCGTGATAAAACGGGATTTTTATAGCAAGCAGTCAATGTAATTCACCTCACAGGCTTCTGGGCATAGAGAACCATTTGATTCGAGCAACCGTAGGTTACTCAGTATACCTAAAGAAAATGTTCGTCGCTATTGTTGTTATTAAGTCGTTAGGAGGACGATCTGCTGTGCTCCGGATGCAGTTATGCTCTTTGAATATAACCCTTTCCAGACTGACGATGACATTTCGTATCAATCTAATTACTACAGGCAATATCTTCGAAAAAAGCAGTTTCAATTTGGAAACAAGGGCAGGTTGTATAGAGCTTTCATACCGTGTGCACTCGAACAAATGATAATAAACACCACAGAGGGGTGTATGGGTACAGATGGCGCATCAGAGGCAATGTGCAGGGGCGGGTAAGCAACCTTGTTTGCTTGATGTTGAAACGAATTTGTGCACAGTTCTGCGAGCCTGATAACACCGCTCAGTACCACACGATGTCACTTTCAGTGGTGCTACGTATTTACAGTTCCTGAGAACTTGTTTCTGGAATACTTGGATGAGGTTCCTTTAGGTTCTCGTAACGTGATGGAGTTGCAGCTGTATATGGTGCCACCTCATCCCGCCATTGCTGTTCACTGGCACCGTGACGTTCACTTCGTGAACCGGTAAATATGAAAGTATGAGAAGAGCAACCGCATGGCCCCCACGCTCACCTCTCGTCACACCACCTGACTTCTGGCTGTGAGGCCACATCAAATCGATAGTGTATACCACACCACTTAACACGAAGGATGAGCTCATGACGCGGATACAAGGAGAGCAGTTTGACACCATCAATGTCACGCCGAAAATCTTTGCAATATACGACGCAACATGTTTCAGCGCTGAACTATCTGTGTGTCCAACGATGGCCGACACTTTGAACAAAGACTTAGAGCCACATGCCTTCTGCCCAAATGTGTAAGTAATTTATAATTTCATTGCACTACAAGTTGTCTAATTATTGTGGTTGCATACTCGCCCCTACACATTGCTACTGCCATTGCGGGTTAACTATAGACGATAGACAATTTGTTCCTGGATGAAATATGCTCAATTTCTGATTGTCTACCCCACTCTGGTGTTTGTTATAATTTGTTCGATTACACCCGATATATGTTGTTGGCTGGTGGTTTCATATACAGCATTAGCTCTTAAATATTCTCAATGGTTATTTCTACCCATATTATTGTAAAATAAGTCACTTGAAGAAATGTATGAGATGACATCACAAAAATTTAGAGAATTAAAGAGGCAGACAGGTTCCGGAAGTATATTTATGAGGGTTTTATTACATTCTCTAATATCTCGTATATATAAAAGATTGCTTTCTTTTTTCTATTACGGTGTGGTCTGGGAAGTTTTTCAAAAGCACACATATCCATCCGGCATTTGCACTGTGTCGAAAGCTCTACCACCATGGTAATAATGAAGTGTGGACAATGCAGGTCTTGGTGAACCGTCAACATAAATGCCTCTGCCTCCAGTCGTCCAGTAATTCTCTCTCGCGTAATATTGTCTATAAGGGTTCTTTGAGCCAATGTGGTTGAATGCACGCTAATCGCATGTCAATAACATCCACACTATTTGCACAGTTCTGTACCACCTATCACAGCACTGCACACTATCTCTCATTGTGGTTACAGTACCGTATATCGGATTAAGTAGACAACACTTGTAGTGACAGTCCGAGAATGTAGGGTGGTGATGTTTTGATGCAAGTCCGAACGGTGTTTGCCGTCTTCAAATGGCATTTTACAGCTATCGATAAATATTGTATCTGTGTAATTCTGTAGTTAACTTTTCGGGCAACTGAATATTAAGAGAGCGCGTGAAAAATATATCTGCATCAAGATAGCTGCTATACCTGTGGTACAATACTGTAGATAAGTTTTAATTTTTTTACTGTTTTACTATACTAGCAGTAAATATGAATGCAATAAATTAATGAAGAATTTTCTTCGGATGCCAAAATGATTATTACAAAATATATAATAATGTTGCATTTAGTGAAAAGAACATATTTTTTATTTAAAGCTACTAATCTCCTCCTGTCTTAAATCTGTAATTTTACCGTATTTAATAAAATCGATTTTTATCACCGAATATTATCAATATTTTCTAAAGTAAAATGCATTTCCTAAATGTAATTTATGACTGAACATAATTAATGAACTTTATATTGTTTTTAATATCCATCTACTATAATTGATGTGTTTACAAGTACACGATATGTTAATTATTGTCTTTTATTACTATTGTCGAAATAAATTATTAACTGCTGAAGTTTGTGACCGAAGATTACAACTTTTTTTCACTCTGCATTGTTGTTTGGGTTTCAGATCAGCGAGGTCGATAATCCTTCACAACAAAGCATCTTTCACAACCAAGCAGTTTGTGTAGATTGCCAAATAGTCGAACTACCTGTTTTTCTTTCCCTTTATGGAAATGTTGAATGCATCCATCGGATACTAAAATTGACGTGCTCACATTTATTAGGGCCTATTTTCAGTAACGTTCGTAATAAATCACAGTACTGTCATACTTTCAATGTTTTCCTTTTCTAATGCCCGTATTTCTCTGTTTACAGAAGGAAGTGTTTCAAATTGCATTGATTATCTTGCAACTATGAGCACAATCCACATTGAACGTTAAAATCGTCGGCTATAAGTCAAGCGTACCTCAATACACAAGACAGTCATGCTGATGGCCTAATAAGATATGCAACTCTGGTTGTTAACTCTTAGAATCAGATTATATTTATTTGCACAGCTCAGAGAGTACAAACAAGTATTAAAGCATTTACCAATTTCTATATATTCTACGACTGAAGGATAAATATACATTAATTTCCAAAAACGAATTTGTGGCCAAAAGAATGTTGAATACTCAGTGACTTTGGTTGAAAAAAAAAAATGTAAACGAGTGTTGTTACTAAAGTATTTCTGCCTTCAGTTAATTTCGAAGTTACGGGATTTGAATTTCAAATGAGTTACTGAAAAATTACGTCTATAACAAGCTACATACTTATTTTTAGTATTATAATATAATTACATTGCAGAAATAAATAAAAACAATAAATGTAATAAGTTGCTTCTCAGTAACTCCTTTATTACACATAAGGCACATTAAAAATTACTATTAATATTAAATTGGTTCGGAATTTTTCAGAGCGGTTTTTTCAGCTCAGTGTAATATATTTAGATAATTCTATTCATGTTCGAAATAAAGTGTGCCTAAATCATTTGTGCTAATAATAGTCTATTTAAAATGAAATTTTTTATTTGTTAAAGGTCCATTATTTCTGTCTACATTTTTCAGTAGGATGAAACGTCTTACTAGGAAGATAAGTAATTAATTTATATAAGAATTCGCTAAATTGTTTTCAAAAGTTTAATTCCATTCATTTTCTTGTTTAATTATTAAGAATGTGGTGATTTGTAGTATATATAATTGCAAGTACTGTTACAAGACGTTAGATGTGCGTATCTGAGTTCGAGAGGGACGGAGGTCTTAATAAAAATAAAATAATTTAATTTGATATTTAATTTATTCTGACAGCTATTATTCACGACCTCAAGCTACCTATCTTCACTACTACGCTTGATATTCTCAGTGACTACAATATTTAATATATATCTGAATTCTAATTAAAGTTTTTATTGATGTCTCTAATATAGTCACAGTCCCTTAATTATCACTCATATGCACATGAATACTATTCACGATAAAGTGAGCACTTTAGAAATTAACCTTAGGAAAGAGTCACTGCCCCTGCATGCATATATTTTATCGGGCGCACTGAGTGGCATGTGCCCAGAAAAGTTGGTAATGATGGAGGGCCAGTAGTTCCATATCTTAACGTCGAATAAAATGTGTTAGGTAACCACTTGTGATAACTTAAAATTATTTCTTTCGCTTTCTGTTTTTTAATGCATCGAAGTGTAAGCATGGGCAGATTTGTAATGTGTTTCCTTTTTGAATAATTTCACAGTTTCATTTCACCGACGCATTATTAAAATGATGAAGCCCATGGCATTGTCAAATTTACATAAGGCGGAAGAATACACAACGTGCATACAAGTGGATCTTAAGCAGGGTTTTCAAAAGTGCTCATTTTATTGTGAACAGTCTTTATTTTATCTGTCTAATGCCATGATTCTAAATTTCTGTCACTCACGCATCCAGTTCAGTATTCCCGCCCGCCAGTATATCTCTCTCATCACTGTACATATGCTCGCAGTCCGCAGACTACAATTCCCCTGGTCACACTCGTCGCCACTCGTTGCTCTGCCGGCTCGTCCCTGGTGCTTACCATCTCACAGCCCTCCAAACTCTACACTGTCTGCTCGGAGGCCCGTCGTACCTCAAGTAATCTCGCTGGCCTGATCTAGAAGGTTCCCGGCACCCCAAGTATTGCCGAGAGAGGCTAGGGCAATGACCAGAACATTCATAAAACGATAACTCCTGGAGATCAATCCACCCAAAGGTCGGGAGTGCGCGACTCCTGGTGGACTTACCTGGTATAGGCTGTTCATGGTAAAATGTGCACTTTTTAAAGCACTGCATACGATCTATTTGTATGCACGTTGTGTGTTCTTCCGCCTTATGTAAAATTATCATTGCCATGGGCCTCATCGCTTTCTTCATGCATCGGTCAAGTGAAAATGTAACATTATTAGAAAAGTAATTATTTTAAAACACATAATATTTACAGTTCGGTGCATTAAAAAAAAAACAGAAAGTTGTAGAAATATTTTAATTTATCGCAAATGGTTACCTAAAACTTTTTATTAGACGTTAATATATGGAACATGCCTACCCACATTATGTTTCATAAGAAATCGCCTAAAGGAGTTTGGCACATGAATTCTGTTTAACATTGTGTACGTGTGTATGTGTTCAGTATATGGACAAATGGAAAACAAAGAAGATAATTTTAATTCTATGTGATCATACATTCATAGAAATGTACATGCAATTGCAAAGCCATGTTATCGTCATATCTTGCAAGTATTCAAACAGTATTATTTTTTGCTTGTGAAATGTTTTTATAATGCTATGAATTATATGAATTCGCCTAGGATCTGCAAAGAAAAGAATCTGAAATAAGCTACTTAATTCTTCATCTATGTATGCAGATGTGTGCTGCCTTGCCGAGTATTACTGAGTTAATGGTAAATGGAGGCAGGATTATTTAATGCTGTTAAAAATGTATGAAAATATTATCCGTGGAGAGATGATTTAATACAATATTGGGTATATTTTGAATTGTTTTCTTAACGGGTAGCACTAAAGAAATAATGAAGTACTAATACTACCAGGGGGTAGGAACAATTTTCAGTTAAGTGAGGGGGAATAAAACGTCTTCGTGAGTAATTAGCACCTCTGGTGCTCCAAAATACGTCCCTCCAAAAATATTGTATTGAAATAAATTACTGCTTTATTTGCACACAACACACACGCACACACAGACGGCACAATATTCACGTATTTTGACACAAAAAACTTACACTAGTACAAACATTGTTATATAAAATTATTTATTAATCTAAATTTTAGTACCTACAGGTAAAGTATTACTTCTAATTTATTTTGTTTTGTGGTACCCCATGGTGAAGTCTTTGGCGTCCCGCAGGGTGGCGTTCCTAAACGTTTCTCTGTGGGTAAACTTTACTATTTGGCTGTTCAAAAACCATTAGAGTAAATATTGTACTCGCTCTAAGCAGTGTCCCGAAACTGCACAGTAATTACTCTGAGCATCTCGCCGGAGTAAAGTATTTGCACCCGTCATTTCGGCGAGTAACGAAGGGTAAACTGAAAATGTCTGGAAGTTTAAAAGAACCAAACGAACGGAATGGAAAGGTGAACATTCCGCTTACAGACACACACGGGAAAATGACATGTGGCGAGAGATAGTATTCTAATTTTTTATTTGGATGTTAACGTGTATGATTCTTGTTTTTTTTTTTTTTTTTACATAATATATCTGATTAATTTATGGCAAGTGGAGCTATATATGGGTTAAATTACTTTTTTTTTAACGAAAGAAGTTGTGGGAAGAAATAAATGTATTTTGTTATTTACACTGGTTTCTTAATCAGTACATATTTGTAAACACAGCATGCTATTTGCACTGAGAAAAATTTTCATTGCATCAATCAAAGTTTGTTTAACGCAACCAAATTATTTGCTTGTACTATACCTAGGGGCGTCCGGAGCTTATTTCTGAGCGAGTGGAGCATTCGCGGAGCAATTATGGAATGATTGCAGAGCATACGGTGCTGATTGCAGATTAACAGTGGAGCGATTGCATAGAGATTTGCAATGCTAATTATGAGATCTACGTATTCACACGGAATCAGTACTACAAACTTTAGAATGCCTTTTTAAAATACCAATCCAAGTGAACTTCCTCTGGCAGAGATTGTACTGAAATGTGAAACTTGAAGTTTCCAACCTGCAGGTATTTGTTTCACGTCTGCTTAAATTGCGCAAAACTGCAAAAGCTTTACCGCAGAAACAGCAACGATGATGCATCATTGATACTTTACGTCTGTACTAATCGAAGTCTAGAATAATCATATTGCCTCAATAAAGTTTTAAGGGTCGTATTTAATCAACATTCTACCATTCGAGCTTCACATTCACGGTCACAAGTTCGCAGGCCGGAAAGAATCTATCTCAAAGGATAGCACGCAATGTGACAGGCATTAACGTGCTGGAGGAGGCATGCAAGCTGCACGACATCGCCTATTCCCTACACAAGGATCTAGAAGCACGACATCAGGCAGACAAGATACTTGCGTAGAAGGCTGACTAAATAAGAAAATCGCCAGACACTGGGCTCGGAGGAAAAAAAAAAGATGTGTTAAGCATTTCCAACAGTATGAAAGCCAAGGTGAAGAAGGGCTTGGGTGCAAAAAGCAAGAGAAAGGCACAGATGAAATTAAAAGTAATGAAAAAGGAAGAAATTCATGCAAGATGAATAAAACATCAACCAGCGAATTTTCCCCTGGTTTTGCCTGCACTCGGGGCTACTGGGGGCCTGATTGGAACCAATAGTGATATCGCCTGAGACTGCAAAGAAAATTGAAGATTCACTGCCCCCCGACACAGAATATCTATATTTGTGGAAATTAAGGTACTCTGACGTGTGTTATCAGGTGCCGCGAAAGTATCGACTTTACAAAACCGGATTCCGTCTGAACGATGCTCGGGTTCGAGTTACACATCTACGAAGCTGACGAGCCACACGAGTCGTCGCAGCCCATAAACATCATGCCAGTCAATGTAATACCAATAAAATGCAATTTTGCCAGTGGCACGTACCTTAATGGCAGGCCCAGCAATATGCTGCACGAATTTTCGCCTGTGGTCCCCCCAGGTTTTCACCTGTTTGTGGTACATAAGAGCATAATTTACATTCCGGTCGTAGCGAAGAGAGCACACGAGGTTGTTGTGACAGTCATCGACCAGCACGGAGTTTTGTTGAACTTTTGAAACGAAGAAATCGCCATAAGCTTTTTCGAGAATATGAGTTACGATGACAAAAAGCAATAAATCAAGGTGTCGTGCAAAACCTGCAATGAGTACACCGCATAACGCCAAGGTGTTAATATGCACAAAAGAGTGTCGCGGCTTCGAAGTCAATCACCATGGATGATTAACTAAACATCGAAGTGCCAGCTGTTTTTTAAAACAGTGTGGCGAAGGAAGAACTTCATTCATACCAGCCTTTCTTGATCGGACCATAAACACTGCCATCGGAAGTTCGGATTGCTGTCCAACACCAAGATATCTGTTCTCTTCCTTGTCAGTCTTTCCTGTGAATTATGGGTCTCTCAAAAAATAATATGGAACCAACCCAGCATAAAGAAACATTTAGAGCAATGGACATCTTCACCTGATCGATCGCATCACGTATTTTCTCAGTGATTTCGAGGTGGACTAGTCGCGAAATGTGGGCATAATCTCAAAGACCAAAAATCACCTATCGCTCATGCCGATTGAGCTGTATGCGGCCAAGATCGTAGGATGGGGAATTGAATATGATTACAGAGTTCCTTAATAATATGTCATTATATTATTATGAAAATATGTTCGAAGTGGTCAACCCACTCTCCATGCTATTGGGATTCAGAGAAGAATATTTACATATGATCTTCACTTCAAAGAAGAAACTGGTTCTACTTCTAGACAATACGCATGTGGACACCATTGTGGGTATGGAAGTAAACCTTGAGACAGTGGAACTGAAGCTACAGTCTACCGAATGAACGCTACCTCATGTGAAACTGAGCATTGCTAAATGTGTCAATATGGTAAATAATGCAGAAGAGGACAGAAACATCGATGTGGCTTTCAGGTCGTGGAGCCTCGAGATATACTTTGGAATGCCAGCACGCCAGCGCATCAACTAGATGATGAAATCCAGCTTTGCTTCTGAGAAACCGAGGTACATTATCGTCGGGAGACCAGACATCAGCACAAGGTGAGAATGAGAAATTCACAGTTTGATATATATCAAATAGAAAATGTGAAAATATTTTTCACTAGCGAAAGCTATGTGTATGTTAATACGAACATGAAATTTGAAAATGGACAGTACCTTCTAGCATATCATATGTATACTCAAATCCAAAATGCATATTATGGACATGCTTAGTCCGCGATACTGAGCCCTATCACATTCAGGATTTGAGCACTACTCATGGTTTTCGATGTGAGTAAAGAGGAAAAAGATTATTAGTTCCAATGTAATGGACTGCAGGATCGAATTCACGACTCATGGAAATATAACTGCACACATGTCGGCTTACCGGCTCATGCTTCACGACCGGCTTGTATTGTAAATTTGCCGAGACATGACCATAAAAATACTGTCGTGAATGCTGCAGCAAATATATTATTATATCTGTTCCCGCACGATAAATGTTTATTCGTCTTCGAGCATCTTCAGCTTTAAGGTGTACTGTAATCTGCAGGGTTTCCAGAGCCAAAATCGTTTCGTCCTCGGGGCGATCGCAGTGATACATAAGGATTATGATAAGGCATGAACCCGAACATTCGACCTCATAACCCTAGAAACTGTTGGACGAGAAGAGCAAGTAAACGAAGGATTGGCTAAACAAGTACTGCCTTAAACTGGAATGGGATGAAGGAAAGATTTCATACCAACTGGTGGGAAATGTGCTGCACATCTTGTTGATGCAATACCTGAAGGCCCCGATTTACGTAGCAGGACCTGAGAAAAAATGGCTGAGCGATATGTGTAAATTTGTAGTCGAAATTTTCGACATGCAGACTGAGTATGGATGTCCTTCGCTCCACAAACTCTTTAAAATATATGGCATGTCGCACAGTCATGTCAACGACAGGCTAGAACCTGATTGGGTTTGCGCACTGAAGAACATGCTGCTTCTGCTGCTGCACAAATGGTGCACCTCATACTTGGACCGAGAATCGACCGCCTACGACTAGACACAGTCACCCATATAAGCTCGAAATGTGAGAGAATTTAGTTTTTCATATAGTAGTACACCTGATCGACATCCATATTATACATCAATGAAAAAATCAACGATTTCGTAAAGTCGTCGCCTAGAGATCTGATCATCACCATTACTATATTCTGTCCTACGAAAATTAACTTAAATGCCAAGCCAGACTATGCACTGTAGTGTAGGGCACAGATTCATTCCAGAAGATGGATATCTGCAAACCTACTCTGAAACATTGGCGATTCGCACATTTTCCAACCTACTACAAACCATCGCAGATTCAAATGGACTGTCTGGGATCATCAACTTGCGTCGTGTTCCACATGACGCCGCAGACCCAACTGCCCTGCACCGTGGACCAAATCATCGCCCCGGCACAGACTGCTACCATCCAGGCACCAGATTGTGCTGTGGAGTTTCCCCCGGCGCGGTAAGAACTATCAGTTCACACCCAACAGCCTGAGTCCAAGAAGGATGCCGCCAGCCAGACGACCAGACGCACCGAGTCCATCACCGATGTCAGGCACTCATGTCAGTATCCACCACTCATGGTTCTGCCTCCGGTTCCAGATCCGAACCTGCACCCGCTCGCTGTTACTGTTGCCACTTAGCGAGGAGTCTTCGTGGGGCTGCCGATTCTGGTTTCCTTCCGACAGACCTGGTGTCGATGAACCGTTTGTTGGTACTAGCATCAACAAGCCTTCTATCAATGATAAAACGATGGATGGTGAATCGGAGACAAGTATTGCTGTAGCTAGTATAGAAGATCCTCGTAGCGACCCTGCGATTTGTGCAGTCCTTCGTAGTGTTTACAGTCTTGCATGAGCTTCTCAGATTCCATGAGATAGACGAAAATCATAACTGAATATCTGCAGATAAAATATACTGTAATATAAATTTTAGACTTTGTTCATAAAAGTTTGAACAAAATGTATCAATTTTGTGCTGATTATGTATATTTTATTATCTGTATAATAAATTTTGTGTAAAAATGTGACGTTTTTGTTTCTGTTTTAACGCATTATCGATAAAAATGATCTGCTTATATATATAATTTTTTAAAATAAAAAACTATGTTGAAAATAAAACAAAAATTAAATAAGTTAATTTACCAACTTTGTGGGAGTGGACTTTGACGCCATTCGGTACAGGTAGATAGCACATTTGCCAAATGTAAATCATCTGTGGCAGCTGATGCCACAATCATGAGTTACCGTTGTGCTCTAGTGGGCGATATCGGAAAAGAAGTTACTGGTAGCTAATAAGACTACTTTTTTCTAAACAGGTGCATATAAATTTTAGTGAAGTTCTTGAAAGCTTAGATGGTAGATAGGCTTTGACATCTCCTTGACAACAATATCATTAGAGATGACACCATAAACATTTGAAACATTACAGAAATAATTAAAATACACGAGAGACTTACCTGGGATTCGAATCAAGAAAAACTCTCACAATCAAGCTAGCTGGCAATCAATTACATCACTGACGTAGGATTCGGGGAATAAAATCTTATTTTCATAAATAGGGCCATTTTATAAAATGGCTTTAAAAATGCTCTTACCACGATATTTGTAATATATGTCAGCATAAAATATTTTATTGAAATTGTTGAATTGTTAACTACATATACCAAACATATGAAAATATTTATATGACCACCATTATTAAGATCGTTGTCTGACCCTATTTAAATCACGTAACTTTACATGACCTTCTGTGGGTGTGCAATATGCTGTGGAAATTAGATTAATTATTCTGCAAAAATTACAAAATTTTCAGTTTACTCGCCTGACAGACTTTTGCAAAATAATCCTGCAAAAGAGGATCTCTGAATGCATCAAATGTTTGGTCCTCGAGATATGGCATAAAACATCCATCGATCATGTGACGATCTTCTAAAATGGAGGGAAAAATATTTAAGTATTGGAACATTATATTATTTTCATAAATACAAAAACAAAGTTAAATTTAAATCTGTTATATAGTTTCGTAGAGATAGCTGAATGAGCTAATATGTTAGTTCACACACCATTCAGAAATTAAGAGCCTTAAATAGTTAAAACATAAATTAATATAGACTACCACAGTACAACTTCTTCGCCATATTTAAAATAAATCGGTTTGATTGTTTCCCAAGATACGACATAAAACTCTATTGTTTCATGTATAGCTATCTCACAAAATGGCGGAGAAATTCGGCATCGCATATACAATTTTGATGGATATATCTGATACTGTCAGCATACAAAGTTAAGTTGTAATTGGTTGTGCAGTTTCGAACATAAAAAAATTCGGAATTTAAAATTTATATATGGCCGCCTTTTTGAAAATATACGTGCCTGACCATCTCGAAATTTATCAGTTAACATAGCCTGCAATAGTGCTAATTATTTGCCGAATTCGGCAGAAATATGTTGGTTTTTTGGAGATCACATGATTTTAATATGTGAAGTGATGTTTTTTTCACGAAATGGGGGGCAAAGAAGATTTAGTGTATACAAATTTGATTGTTGTAATATATATATATATATATACAGCCATCATACAAAGTTTCATTGGAATTAATTACATGAATTTGAAGATATTACAAACAAAACCAAAATAGCTATATGAACGCCATTTTGAAAATAAGTGTCTGACATGCATAGAACATATCAGTTAACATAGTCTACTGCCGTACTACTCGTTTGCTACATTTGTTAGGAATCGGCCAATTGTTTCCCGAGATATGCCATAAAAAATTTATTTATTCGTGTGGCACTATTTTACAAAATTTAGGAAAAAAGCAGCTCTCGCTAGACAAATTTTATGTCTGTTGTATACACTCGCAGCACACAAAGTTAAGTTGGAATTTATCAGATGGTTTCGAAGATGTAGCATACCATAATAGTATAGTTAAATGGCCACTATTTTGAAAATAAGTGTCTGACATTCTTGAAACATATTTGAACACATCAACTGCGGCAGTACTACTTGATTGCCAAATTTGGTAGAAATTTGTCAATTTTTTCCGAGAAATTACACAAAAATTTGATTCATTCACGTAGTGCTATCTTACAAGATGGCAGACAAAAGTTTTTGTCTTTTGGCTTATTTGATGCTTGATATAGATTCTTTCAGCATACAAAATTCGTTTTAATTTTTTTGTATGGCCGCCATTTTTTAAATAACTGTTTAATAAAGTTAATTTCCTTATATTTAATTGGCCTACCATAGCACTACATACTTGCCAAATTGGTAGAAAATTTGTTGAGTAGTATCTGAAAACAACATAAAAGCTTTATTTATTTATGTGACGCTATCTTCCAAAATGGAGTACAAAAGTGGTTGTTATTTGGATTATATGATGCTTGTAATAGTTACTGTTATTGTACAAAACCTGGTTGAAATTGACCAAACAGTATTGTAGTTATACCAAATAAACCTCAAATATTTGTTTGGCCACCATTTTGAAATAAAGTGCCTACCGTGGTCGAAAACTTTAAAAGTCAGGTGACCTTACTTAGTACTATATGTGTACCGAGTTTGGTGAAATTCGGTTAACGCATTCAAAAATTTAAATGTGGACACCCACGTATGCACAGCACACACACACACAGACACACAAATAAACACAGACAGGAAAGTGTTCTTATAAGCCTTCCTTTCCTTCGGAAAGTAGGCTAAAAAATATATGTTGATAGTAGATGTGGAATGGAGAGGAAGGGGGCAGAAAAATAGCCGACGAAATAAACAATAAATATTGGCGAGGGTCGGTTGTGCTCGGAGCTCAGTCAGTAGCTCTTCCAATCCCAGACCTCCAGCTCATACATCTTTGAATGATTTCTTAATTTTGTTAAAATTTAAAAAAAAAAAAAATTGGGGGGGTTAAGGATTTTTTGGGAATTTTAGGGTTCAAGGTCATTCAATGTCATAAGCACGGGGTCAAGGCCAGCGATCACTGGGTCAAGGTGAAGGTCACCCAGGCTCAATATGGTGGTCGGGTGACATCACAACATGACTGTTGTCCGACTCCAGCTCCAGTCCCCCCACACCATTCCCACCCCCCCCCCCCCCCTCAACCTCGGCGACTAACGACATTGCCATTCTACTTCTGTCGATATTGAGACACATCAATAATGGCCTAAGGGCATTGGTAAAACCTTCAACGATGTCATTGGCATAATTTATTGAAACATCTTTATGTAATCATACTAATAAGAAATTCTGTGGCATTTGAAGTTTAGAGCATAAATATAACACTGTCATTTCTGTTAAAAGATGAAGAAGACCATAATAACATTACCAACTCTGACGCGCGTTGCAAATAAATATATAAAATATAATAACGGGTAGGCATTTTATCGAATTCAGTGTCAATATCGGAAATTAACATTGCAGAGTGATTGTGGAGCGATTGCTGTAGGTTGCAGAGAATGATTGCGAAGGATTGCTGTAAATATTGCGAGATTGCTCGAAATAGTGGAAGACTGATGGAATGACTTATGGAAATATTACTTAATATTGATGGAAATACTGCTAAAGATTGCTGGGAAGATTGGAAGATTGGTGGAACGATTGATAAATATATTGAAAGATTGCGAATGTTATCGAAATATTAATGGAAAGTTTGGAAGTTTGTTAATTTGATAGAAAGACTGAACGATTGATGATCAAGAACAGCACGGAAGATACGACTGACTATCGCAGAGCTACCCTCGTACATTCCAAGTCTCAGGGGCCTATCACTACAGTTTCGTAGGCCATAGACAACTATGCCTATAAGTGTTGGGTGGATCCTGATCCAAACCATGTTTATAACATACTTGTGCAGGTTGTCGCTACTCGTATGATGGGTTTGATTTAGTAACATATGCATACGTTAAAAAATGCGAGTAGCATACTTACCGCTACATAATAGTCGAGACAATGAATAATTTACATATTGTGACATAATGTAATAATTAGACTTCAAGAGAGGAGACTAGAAATGTAGTGACTGATTGAGAGACTTTTGTATGGTTTCGCCATACTCTGTGCACAATTTTGGTGTAAATTTAATAAATAAATTCATTTTTTAAGTTATAATTTTAAAAAAAATAAAAACAGAATCTTTGAATCTACGAATAAATACCGATTTTCGATTTGACATAATATATGCCTATAAAACTAATACTGCCACCAACTCTCAGGGACACCCTATATGCTTGAAGAGTTAGTGGTCGTAACTGCTGAGCACCTTCGGGTACGTTCGACAATCCCAAGTCGAGACGAAGTATAGAGCCCCAAGTGCATCCAAAAAACGATCCTCAGTATGCGGCTATCAGCCATAGTCACACACTTCCCATTTAAAATACATTAAGCCAGACTTTCTTTTATCATACTACTACAAAACCTAGGAAGAAATAGCTCTTATGCAAAATATTATTACACTGAGTGCGCACGAATGAGGTGCGTTATCCCATTGGTGTAATTTTCTAAACCGGTTAAGCTTTATTTGCATAAGGCGGAGGAATATCCTTGAAGGAGAACCTTAGCAGCGTTTCAGAATAGTTGGAGTAAACGTGTATGGACTATAGCACCAGTGCATGTTTATAAGGTAGACTTTTTTTGCTCAGTTTCTGCTGCATGATTTGATATATTGAAAATGAATATTTTTTTGTGTATCCAACACTGATCTGAAGTAATTAATAATAATAATCGCACTGGTCAGTTAAAACCCAGAAATTTGCCATATTTCGTGTGCCTTCTTCAGCCTGCTGTATATAAAATCTGAATTCCAGTTTCCACTATACACAACTCCAGCTACAGCAAAATCTCAGCATATTTATAAAACAACCTTTGCAATTCATGAGTTGACTGTTCGCAGCGGACAAGCAACGAGTATCTTCCCGCTGAAATCGCTGCACGATCGCTAAAACCCAGCGGTGCGGCTGAATGACATGCAGCGAAAATCGCTGCTGCAACTATTTGTTCTCTGAATGCTCAGCTACCCACGAGTTGTTAATTAAATGCAATGGCCGAGTTCATGTTTGTCGTTCCAGAACAGAGGATAAAAATACACAAGACGCAGGAACTCTTAAAAGCTGTACATGTATAAAAAGGAAAATTGATACTCTCATGGAAATGTAAGTATAGGCTATTCACGGTAAAACGAGCACTTTTGAAAACCTTCTTAAAATCTACTTGTATGCACGTTGTGTATTCTTCCGCCTTATGTAACATTGACATTGTCATGGACCTCATCACTTTACTTACGCGTCGGTCAAATGAAACTGTAAAATGATTTGAAAAGTAAAAATATAATAAATCTGCTCATTTTTACACCACACTGCATTAAAAAATAAACAGAAAGCGAAAGAAATAATTTAAGTTATCAGAAATGGTTTCGTATCACTTTCTATTCGACTTTAAGATACGGAACTACTTCCCATTCATCGTTACCAACTTTACTGGGCGCATGTCACTCGGTGCGTAAGTTAAAATATATGCAGGTAAGGGCGGTGACTTTTTTCTAAGGTTGATTTAAAAAGTGCTCACTTTATCGTGAACAGCCTTTAGTTGATCGTAATATTGAGCAGGAGCATAGTTTTCTTCATACAAATCCTCAAGCTGTTTTTCGCGAGGAGGTATACGGAATTTACATTTTTTTTTTTTAATGAAGCCGAGTAGATGATTCAAATTCATGTGTTTTAAGCAGCTACTTTCTTCTATTTATACCACTCAAGGTCATACAGTAGTGTAAATGATGAGTGAAGAAGAAGCGGTAGCCTCGTTAGGAAGGACTGTGAATTGTAGTGCACTAGAGTTTTATAAGCTGAGAGTAAAACGTCACCACTGCGGTCTCTTCGTCACTCGATAGTAGGGCCTATGTTATCAAGAACACCGATATCTGAGCACATAATTAATACTGATAAAGAACATAGTTCATTATTTCATACGTTTCAAAAATCGAACTATTTCTGTCAAATTGAACAGTGATACCTAATTTCAATAGCAATTAAAACATTTGAATTACTCACATAATAATTACTACTCCTTAAAAGACACATGAAAAAGAAAAGGGAAAAAAATATTAAAAGTATTTCCAATTATATCAAACGTTATAATTACACGTACTCTTGGCAGCTAATAACGCAGGGATTGAAATCTATTTTAAAAGTAATTTTGTCGTCACATTTGATGATTAAGAGATTACAGATATTTTCAAATAAATACGATTACAAAAACATTAAATATCTTTATTTTAATGCAATCCCAGAATATAATATTTTTGCAACTATAAATGTTCAATATAACTTTAGTTATAATTTATAAAATATGACTAGGGTGATAGAAAACATCAAGAAGCTGTTCACATAAAATATGACCTGAGAGAAAGTGTTTGATCCAAGAGTATGATTAAATTCTAAATATATGTATATTTTTACAAAGGTTTTTTTTAAATTATGTATAAAAAATTAAAACATTATTGTATCAAATTGGTGGAGTTTGTATTGAATTACCTAATAAACCTTGTGTTATTCACCTATTTTATTTATATTTGTCCTTGTATAAATGGAATTTAGGTGTGTCTATAAAAATAAATATACCGATATATTATTTTTTTTTTAAATGAGCATATCATAATTTTTTAAAAATAGTTAGATTGATTCTAACAAAAATTATTATAAGCTACTTGGCTTTGGGGAAAATACAAAAATGTAAGTGTAAATTTGTTAATGTTTATTATTACGAAATGTAATTTTCAAACCTGATCATAAGTCATTCCCGACTACATTTAATAATTTTTTTTTTTTAATTTTGTATGGATTTGATAATTTCATGTTTAGGTAAATGGTATTATGCACTTAAGGCAATAAAACCATAAAATTTTTATAAAGAATGTGTTATTTCACACTACAAAATTGCAATTAAAATTTCAAAGCTTAGAAAATATAAAGTTTTAAATTTTCATGAAAAATGTCTATGATTGGCCTAAAACTTAACGAATTTTGGATATGATATTGAGAAAATATTTACTTTCCCTATAGTTATGTTAAAGTGTATATTTATTGGCAGTTTGTAAATCATATTGTAAGCATCTAATGACAAAAATTAAACTTCTTTACATCTCTTAGCAACTTTGGGACATTCAGGATTGTACAATGTATGTTTAGATATGGTTTTTCATTTATTCTGTAGTGATATCAATATAAATTCTCTCATGATTTAAAAAAATTAATAATAGAATTTCGGCGGTGTTTACAGTAAATGGAGATATTTTACAATTGTGCCAAACAAATTTCACTTCTTTTGATATTTAAAATGCCTTCAAGCAATGTTTTTAATGGAAATTTTGACTTACCTGATTTTGAGGTTTTCTGAACAATGTTCAAAAAAATTCAATTACGGGAGAATATTGCAATTCATTTCCAAGAACTTTCTTTATGGCATTTTGGTGAGATTTGAAAAATTCTTAAACTTTAGCAAATTATTCAGTTTCTAACCCATTATTAATTTATTTATGCACAAATCGTACTGTTAAAATGCTCATAATTTAGTATATTTTATTCGTGTAAATTTATTCTCCATTTTTGTTCATATATATTCGAACGATACTCGATACCGTAACGCAAAAATTTAAATATTCTATAGAAATTTCGTAAAACGTCTTAGATACTGAACATGCCTTCGTCGACTCCAATGACTACTTCATTCGCCTATTTTCGTTGTAAAGATACACATACTACTGTGTATGTATTGGAGAGTGCACAAAGTGTACGCGTGTGTTTGAGTGTAATCGCATGCGTGCCATTTAATGTGCGTGTGCGCATTTTCCACAAACTTGCTTGCATTTCATTCGTTGGCTATGTACAATGACATCGTGTGTAATATTTACATTTCCTAGGTTGTATGACACTATACCGAAAAAAAAATAGTTGTTTATAAACGCTAATGACTTGCACATTGACAGACACGAATAGCAGTCAAATAATGGTTATAGTAGAATATATAGCGTGTTAGTCACTTCATCGAAATGTTATGGGAGCCAGTCGAATTTCATATTTTTATAGTAGTTGAATTAATTTTTAAGATACTTTGTTTGTCATGGAACATAAACTTCACTGAAGGATGTATATGTTTTAACAGATGTAACTAATTTAATTGCTGAAACGTAGTATAGTTGATGACATTGTATGCCAGACCTGTAATATATGTTCGAGAAATTAAAAATTGGAAAAGTTTCTCATTACATAAAATGTTCACGTATTTGCTATCAATTCAATTAAGTTGATTGTCATATTTAGCAATATTGTGTATTCGTTTTAAATCGTTTATTGTAATTTAATTTTTTTAATTTTATTTTATATATATATATATAAATTATTTTTGAGCTGAGCGATTTTAGTTCGTTTTCCTCGTAAATACATATTTCTTAATCAAATCAGTGCTATATTTTGCATTTTTTTAAACTACGAATAAACCTAAATGTTAAGGCATTTGTAGAGGTCGAATTTTTTTTTTAAGTTTTTTTAACTAGCTCATTTTCGACCAACTACCAATAAAAATTACCTTATTATCAGTGGGCATGATATAAGCGCGACGAGTCACCAAAATAATAACGAAACAGACCAACTTTGGTGTTGTATCTAATAACAGAGTCACGTGATTCTTACTGGCACGCCAGTCTTCAGAGAACTGAATAATATATTGTGACAATATGATAATTAAAGACCAGGAAATTTCGTGGATACATTTTGCAACAAGGTAGACTCCACAATAATTTGTGTACTCAGCCCAAACCTAGCTGCTCATTGGAAAATACTCCAAATATATCTCAAACCAGGTAGCGCATGATTCGGTTCTCCTTTTCTTACTGGACAGCTATTGGCTCAAATACATCCAGGGCGTGGCGAGCCAAACTGCGGTCCATTTGAGAACGTTATCAAATGTACACCTTTTCCAAGTCAAGCTTGTCCTCAAATTAATTCGTGAAATTTCTGGGTCTCTAATGATAACGCAGACAAGAATTAAAACGCCCATTGCCAAAAGAATTAGGGCTAATCATTCCGGAACGTGAGCATGTATGATTGCGACGGTGAAAAGCAATTTCAGAGTGAAACAACGATTTAGTATCATCTGTCGATAACGTTCATGCACACGGGAAGGATAAGAGTATTTTATTTAGTGCTGTTTTTCGCAACTGCCATCTCCTAATGAAATACTTTTTTTCGCACAAAATTAACCAGCGCACAGACAAATAAGCAGTTTTACAAGTTACTTATACGAACTGACTACCATTGGCAGTAATGCTCGTTGAGAGCAGACTTCATAGTTCACACATATTATTTAATGTTAAAGGAGTTGTTAAAAGCTTCTAATCTCAGTTATCAGAACCGAAAGAAAAAAATCACCGAATAATTATATTACGATAGAGCAAAAATTAATTAATTAACTTATAGCAAACTAAATTGAACACGTTTGATTGTAAAAAAAACCGAACGGTAGTAATTATATCTTCGATCGATGAAGACGCAACCTGTTGAGTTAAACTGCAGGAAGGCGATACCGGGTCGCGCAGCTGCGTCAGTTCGCCTCTCAAGTGGAAATCAATGGCGGGCTCTGACATTCGCCGGAAGCGGGTGGTGGGTGGGGGAGGTGGTATGAACGGGGTGGCGAAAGGGTGTTGGCCTCGGCTCTCTCGTCAAGCAGCCAGAAGCGCGCGGTCTCCGCGGCAGGCGCGCTGCGCCGGCGGAACTGGGGCATGCATGCGAACGCGCGCGCGCGCAACTCGACACGCAAACCATTCAATTACAGGGGTGGATTCAAACCCTGTCCCCCCCTCCTCATCCTCCGATATCTCCCCCACCCCACCCCTGCCGCCGTTCCTATCTCATGAGATTGCTCTGTTGTTTTATTGATTGGTTCTTGTACATGGATTCAGTTAACTTAAAATTAGTCCAGAAGGGCCGTACTACCTTGGTAGTCAACTGTTCAATAAATTTCCACAAAACCTTCAAAGAAATTTGCTTCTCTAATCAAAAACTCTTTAAAAAACAGCTGAAACATGTTTTATTAAATGTGCATTTTATAGCGTAGATGAATATCTAAAATACAAATACTAAGAAATTACCGTATAACATTTCGCACATTTCTTGTTCCGTTTTTCTTCTGTTTCAGCAAAATTATGACGCCCCACAGCATGTTTGAAGAAGATTAGTCACATTACGAAGAAAGATATGATGTGTGTACGTGTTATCTGACATACATGTATGTATGTGTGTATTTACTATGTCCAGTTTATAAACTTTGTTTACTGTCATTTGACTTGTCCAATATCTTTGTGCATCTATGTTTTGAAAGAAGATTTTACTTATGCAATGAAACAAACAAACAAACAAAGTTGAGGAGTAAACTTCCCACCGAGTCTGCGAGAAGTCTCCTTCCGCACTATCGCGTTTCATCGTCAGAATTCCTTTAGCGAAGTCGGAAATAAACTTAAAGGCCGTAAGATCAATGCAATGTTTGAAGTTCTTTCTTTTGTTTTTATGATGAATTCTGCATTGCTGCGAAGTGGAATTTTGTGACAGTAATGGACTGTGACCCATTGGAAGGCTAACCGTTAAAAATACAAAAAAAAAAAAGTCTGAAACAATAAAGATACAAGAAAAGTATTACTGACTAACTTTTGTGCTGACGAAAAATTTTGTTCACCGCACACGGTGCTTTAAAATATTGTTACCCTCTTGAAAAAACGAAAACATTAAAACTCCAATTTTTTTTAGACCTTAACGCTATTCTAACCAAAAAACAATTAACTGTTACGAAAATTCTTGTTCATACTTAAATACAAGTTAAGTGTGAAGGGTTGATAAAACATAAAAATATATCTAAATTCGCTCATGATATCTTTAATGTTGTGTATGTGTGTGTATATATATATATATATATATATATATATATATATATATTCAATAACAAGATGTGTATACATATGTGAGAATGTGCGCTTGTATGTATATATATATATATATATATATTATATATATATATATATATATATATATATATATATATATAATATATATATACATACAAGCGCACATTCTCACATATGTATACACATCTTGTTATTGAACCACCGATTTCTTGAGGTGTGTACTGATGATACATTAGTTAGTAAATATTATTAAATTTTCCAAGCACATTGAAAAAAAAAAACATACAAATATTTTTCAGCATTTTTGTTGGGACTAAAGAATGGTTGTTGTCCTCTGAACTCTAGAAATTTCACAAGAAATCTTATGAATTACATGCGTGGACGATTGGGGGACAGATTCCATCAAATCCATTGATGGAATGCAATATTAGAGACGTTTGTCACAAAGTTAAAAAAAAAACTGAACTTGGATATACCTTTGGAACGGACTGGGACAGCAGCTGAAAGAGACGGGTGTGTAAGAAGTAATTTAAATTTAAATGTCGGTATGGAAATATATCGTTAACACGTGAATATAAGACCAACGTTCGGGATGCTATGAGTCAAGAACGAAAAATAGGGATGAACACACGACGAAAGGAAACATTAGCACCCATAAGCAACCTAAACACTGACTACTCACTGCTCCCAGAAGAACATCCTTTAAGATATTGTTACGTATTTTCGTAGGTGGGTATCTGATTTCGTGGCTCGTAAATTGAAAGGTATTGTTCTGTAAATTACTGAGACAACTGTAGGTCCATCAAGCAATATGTTTTACAAGTTCCCGGTTAACAGTGCACATTTCTAAAAAAACATGATATAATACAAAGATTGATTACAGAAAGCGCTACTGCGAAGTTCACCTTTTATGTGACACTGGATGTTTGCACACAAGAAATGGAAAGCTACGCGTTCGAAGCGCCGGGGTTACTACAAGCATTTTCAGTGGCATTTTCTGAACTGCGCAGAGCCGCCTGCTGAGTTTGCAATATATATATATATATATATATATATATATATATATATATATATATATATAATATATATATATATATATATATATATATATATATATATATATATATGTGTGGGATTATTGCCTTGCCATATATAAATTTGATATGAGGTAAAATCAGCATATATATAATATATAATGTATATAATTCGTGTATATATAAATATATATATATGTATATGTCTTGACAAATCCATTCCTATTCTGTATATTATCACCCTCTACTTTGTTGTCATTAGACATATATTTTATATTTGACTGTATATTTACCTATAAATTTGTATTGTGTTGAGTACTCTTAACCAAAAGAGGTTCTTTTTCCTTCTCTATAAACAAAATAACTGGAAGTCTATTCATTTAAGACCAATCGTCATATTATAATACTGTTGAAGGCTACCAGGCAAGCATACATCTTAGTTTTTTTTAGAAATAGTACTTAAAAATTAACCGACCATACAAAACATTTCGCCAATATTTATAAACACTAATTAAATACAATATCTGTACTCTATTAAAAATGCGGTTTTTTATTTTAAGACTCGAACATTTGTTGCAGTAGTTGATTTTTTTGTATCATCACGCTGTAAAGCAACAAGTTTTTGTTGCACCGAGTGGTGAAGTTAACATTTTGAAAGGCAAGGGTGGTGGATCTTTTCGAGGTAAATACTTCAGTGCTAAAGACAAAGTTTAAACGGCATTTTTTTCTCTACAGTCTTTATTTTATATAATT
The DNA here is from genome assembly GCA_029891345.1 of Dryococelus australis. Lineage (NCBI taxonomy): Eukaryota > Metazoa > Arthropoda > Insecta > Phasmatodea > Phasmatidae > Dryococelus > Dryococelus australis. Next base: position 110,434,394 of record CM057009.1, read on the forward strand.
ATACTAAACATATTAAAGTGCAAATCTGCGTCATGTTCCAGCAGTTTCTATACGAAACCTCTCACTGTCTTTCTCTTACTTACACGTTCCTTGTGGACAAACATATAGAATGTGCATTAACGCAATGTTGACGCAAAGTCTAGCCACGCTCATATCACCCGTTTTCTTTGTGTTCAAAATACAGCTCTTTCTCTCAACCTATAGAGTCTTTGACGGGTAGCTTCCTGGAACAAATACGGGTTCACCCAACGTCTTAGGCGTAGACTCCACCACGCATTTCCCTCGTATCACAGCTTATACTAATCGCACTAGTTACTTGCTCGTGCCTCATGAAACACACGCTTGCACGACTAATGATTAGGGACAGGTGTTTTTCGCGAAAATATTTATGGTCATGCTAGACTTCAATATCCTACGTCCGCAACTACAACTTCTTTTGATTACTGGCCAGGTGTCTACGTGAGAAGACGTCTTCTTATTTGACTGGGCCAATCGTAATAAAGTACCCTGATACTGAACGTCCGTGATTCGTGAACAGGCACTTGAGGCACGTCACATTTAAAATCATTTAACCACGAATGTGCTTATGAACTAAAGTGTTCTAGAGTACAGCTGGTCCTGAAATATTTTCACTAAAAACACCTATCCCTACTAATGATGTATTATAGATAGTGAGGGGGCAGTCGCTCAGCTATAATTCGATTGAAAATTCCAGAATATGTCATACAAGATAACAAACCACACATAGCGTGCTGTATTTGGCCAAAACCAAAAGTATAACTCATATCAAAGTGACGTGTGTGATATATCTTGTTTATTTAAACTAAAGCGATAATTAGTAAAAGAAAATTAGTAAAAATTAACTATGAAATAATAATGAAGATGGATTATTTTATTGTTCTAGGTTTGCTTGGAGCGTGGTTGGCGAGAGTACAGTGACGTCGGCGTAATGAAGGACAAGTGGAATTTATGGTGGAGGACGAGTGGTTTTCCTGTTAACCACTACAAGCAACTCAAATCTTGGCAGGTATGAGAAGTACACTCGTTCAGCTATACTGTTTTCGTTAATATGATGCTTCACTATGAAGAAGTGCCTTTAGTGCCGATCCAGCAATACGTGCAAATCAAAAATATTATGATGTATTAACTATTTTTTTATTTTTATAACATAAACTCTTAATATAATAAAAAAATAATCAGGAAGGGACACGCATAAAGCATTACAATGACAATATGCGTCAACTAGGGTGGAAAAAAATGTACACGAAATTAGTGCTTAGTGCAGCCCATTGGAATCGAGCCTTCGACCTCTGCAGCAGAGTTATACATGCTTCTTAAGTATTAAAAAATAATTCATATTGTAGTAGGTATACAGATACAAATTATTAATTGGGTAAAGAGAGAAAGCACTTCATTTCGATTTAAAATCAAATTTCTTGACATTATTATTTCAGATGTTCAAAATAGAGAAGGGGAGTGGGGAGCGAGTTGCTTAAATTCTAAGGTTTACTCTAAACTCAAACCTTTTTAACATGGTAAACATTTTATTCATTTCATATATTGGTCTACATCCATAGGTAAACCTTTAATAGTATATGGAGAGTTAAGAACTAAAAAGAATTATATTTATACAGATACGAGTAAAACAACATATTTAACAAAAATACAAAATTATAAGTTCTGAGTGAGAAACACGCATCAGTTTACAGATATTATGTATTATGCATTGCATATATAACATATCTATTTGAATGGGAAAATCATTATTATCAGTCACCTAGGGTGTTTCTGATTGTCCAGGGTTGGGGCTCGACAAGTTTTATGGCATCTGTCAAAAGTTGTTTCTTTTTCTTTAGTGGGAGCTTTCTTATACAACTAAGCATCGGATCTGAAGAGCTAAGTAACAAACTGAAAATGTTTTCTAGAGTTTTTATTCTGGGACATTACCTCGAAAAACTTTCACGATATTTCCTCATATCCCTTTTCAGAAACGCTTGGGCATTTTTGAATAATTGCTTAACTGGATACAACGCGGAAGATAATATTTGGGGTCCGTAAATTAGTAATATATGCACTGTTGTAAGCATGGACTACCAAAATTATGTTTATACACGTAGACCTTTCCATACAGTTTCAAGATAATAATCTTGAAAATTGTTGCTACTAACGATGTTGACGACTTCGAATTGCTTGTAGAATGATGTGGCCTATTTTAATCAAATTTTCACTGACACTTGTAATTTATGTAGACATGTCCGTGTTCTCAAAGAAACTGAGATCAATATTTCTGTAATTTGTACTTCCATATCAAGGCTTTGGAATATCTACAATCAGCCTTAACTCAGACGTAAATTAACTTTGAATCAACAGGCCTACTTAGTCTTTCAACGACAATTATTTTGTCTTCCTCAGAATGTTCGTGCCAGTTGTCAGTAGTTAATTTGTACAACAAATGCCAAATACATTCAAATAAACGAATCCAATCATGCAGCGTGGGCATCGTAAATCAAAGATGGCATTCGTTTGTTTTCCTTTTTAGCGCCATTTAATTTTTTTTAAATTTTTGTATATGGATTTGCATAAATTGCAATGTAACAAAGATTTTTTTTTTCAACATTGCGACACACATTTTTTACTATATATCATGATGTATAACAGGATTTTATAAATAAGAGCGATCTTGAAATTTAATGGTAATATTGTGCTCGTGTTATTATGATGGTTTGATTGGACTCTGTCCATTGCCGACCATGAGACTAAATTAAAATTGTGCACACACAGAGAACTCAGCAAGATAAAAAAACAAAAGAAAAACACTTTACAACAACATGGACAGATAATTAATTATCTGTCCATGTTGTTGAAAGAGGTTTTTTTTTGTCTTACTGAGTTATGTGCGTGAGCAATATTTTTATTTAGTCTCATGGTCGGCAATGCACGCAGTCCAATCAAAAAAATCACAATAATAGAGATATTCTAACAATCTATTGCTACGGCAGTGAAGCAAGTGAAGCGTCTAGCCATTTAGAATTCAACATATAAAAACGTATTTTGATGAAGCAGGCCTTGCATTTGCATGTATTTTTATAGGGCAACCCTGTTGCTCGAAGAATAGTTTCTCTAGCTGTTGCAGATTAATTCTTACATCTCTAGTTAAGGCACCCTGCAGCATCAGGAACACTTTCTTACTAGTATATGTCAGTTCTTCATCACCTTACTCTAGATAGAAAGTTTTCTATTACAGCAATGATTGCAAAATTAACACATACAAAGGGTAGCATACATTAGCCACTAATTCTTGCTGATAAACGTTACCAAAACAATAAACTAGAAGCAAAACATCGAAAATTAGGTGATATGTGTTAAATACCTAACTCAAAGACTCGGTAAAATAATAGAAATCCAATTTGAACAATTTTTACGAACTCGTAGTATTGAACGGGATTTGAACATATTTCGTACAAATTAATAACAAATTAGGATAGTAATATCTGCTCCATACATCTAGGTATTTCTTGTATACTTCAGACCTCGAATTTCACCAATTTTACGTAAATTAATATTACTTCACTGCAGCGCAGTATTATGCTAAACGTTCTCGAGGCAGATCCGGTGCAAATGATGATCACATGTGAACGGAAGTAAACCCTCAAGTACTTGGAATTTCCCATTGCGGTCAAAGGGTTTCCACGCAGTGATATTGTGTCATTAATTCTTCACCAGTACTCTCGCCAATATTTTGAGTTGGAAATTTTGAATTTTGTTCAGTTTTATGAAGAAATCTCTCAGCGTGTGTCTTGAAAAAGTCGAGATAATCGAATCATTACTGGAAGAGCTTCTTGAATAACGTAGAGAACCTCGCTGCAAACCGTGTCGCGGAGCCCTACACGAAACACTAAACCTGTCGTGCATTATGCAGCGAAGCAAGTCGCAATTGTCGAGACTTGTCACGCGTAGCCGAGCTTGGGTTCGTCACATAATAATTTGCTGAATGCTTCACCATACTGTATTTAAAATAACATAACGAATTTAAAAAGAATGATTTTCGTATCACACGACATTAGCATTTTTATAACAATATCAATATAATTAAACATGAATGTCTATATATATATATATAGCGAATATATATATAGCGAGAGAGACAGAGAGCGAGAGAGATAAATTCGTCCGTAAAAAAAAGTTCATTTCAACCTCTCTGAAATGCGTTTCTAGCACCACTTAGGCTGTTTTTTTTATTATTATTAAATATTGCAGTAAATAATTATTCATTCAACTGACGTCCTTTCTGTGATGGTTCGGCTTTGGGATGTGGGCTTGACCCCGCAATGTCTAATTTTATGTAATGCAAATGTAGGCTACATATAATTTGAAAATTCGTACTGACGGGGTAGCACAGTTGGTTCGCTGTACTTTCGGGATAAAATTCTCTGAAACGAAATATGAAAGCTTTGTTTGTCACGCTCCGATTTTACACACACACATATATATACACACAGACACACACACACACAAACACTTTTGTAGGGTTTCGCATTTACGGCGCGGAAAGGACATGGGTGAAGGTCGAAGTACCGTCGAATCCAGTACACTGGCCTGGAGACTGGCAGTGTAAAATTATTATTTGAAACTAAAATTAGCTGTCAACAGTGCACCATCACGAATTTTTATGCAGGTAAGAGAAATGTTCTAATATCGCAGTGCTGTATTACTGTCTCGGTTCGTACATTCTCTCTCATATTTTTGCTTTCTCATCTCCCGGTCCCTGCGTTGATTGGCTGGTTGATACAACTAAATTAACTCCAGGATTCGCCTGGATCTCTTCAGCCCAATCATCAGCTCATTATAAGAAGATGTCCCAGTTATGAACTCATCATCTGGGTCTCCACCGTTTATTACTCCCGCCCCGCATCTTTCCAGCCCTCCCTCCTCGCAAGATAAAGAGTGGGAAGTCAAAGGTCAAAGCCACGAAACTGTCTAATTCCTTATTAAAGTTTGTGACGGCTATTTCTGCACATCGAACAAAAGTCAAAACCGACGGTGCCATATGAAGTTGAGAAAATGTTGACCATTTGGGACGGCTTATGTTCGCTGCGACGGGGGTGTGTTTGACGAGCTCCACGCCTCACGTCAGCTGGGTAGGCCTGCTGGTCTGCAAGTATGAGCGCCGCGGGGCTGCTGCCGCCCACGAAACAATGACTGCCTTCCTCTTCCTCGTACGTCACCTTGACCTCGTGAAGCCAGCCTGCCAGTCACGCACCACCAGGGTGCCCTTCCAGGACTTCAGATATCGACGGAGTGAAGATCATTTTGTAATATGCTAGATTATTTCAAATAAAATATAAATACAGATGTCTCGCTCAGATTCGGGGAGACAGAACAGGGTTTTCACTTGGGCAGGAACTGCTGTTCCATCAAGATTTTAAAAAAAAGTGGGCGGAGCCCCTTACTGCAATTTTAGTTAAGTATGGTTTAAATCAAAATAATTACATGTAACTTGCATATATCTGGAAAGAGATATAATATTGTAAAAATGTAGATTTTTGGGGAAGTTTTAAACAGAATTATTTTTATACCCTTTTATACTAAATGTAGTCAGTGGGAAAACTATATTTTTATATAACGTTTATTGATTGTAAAATGTTAAGGAAAAACTATGTAAATGGTTATCTTTTGATATGAAAACGCAAGGCAACGAATATTTTCAAACCTTTTCACTGGAACCAACCCAAATCCCTTTTTTGGCATCATTAAAAAAAGGGGGGGGCGCTGTCAGCTGTTTTCCAACTTAAAACACCTACACATTTAGGATTAATTTGAGGCAAAGACCTCGTCTCGTCCTGTATGTGTTGGCAAACACCGTCACAAGTACTCGTTGACTGTAAACTATATAACAAGTCACCTTACACAGAGAGCCAGCGTCAGTGCCGCTCGAATAAATTATGTGGCTGTGGTGACGCGGAGGCTATAGCACTCGCCTCCCACAAAGACAAATGGGATTCGATTCCCGTCTAGGTCACTCCTGGTTTTAACACTTGGAAATCGTGCCGGACGATGAGGATCCACGGTGGGTTTTCTCGAGGATCTCCTGTCACCCAGTGGCATTCCGGCGCTGCTCCATATTCGACTCGCTTCTCCCTCATCGACTCTGAAGACCTCGTTGTTAAAAGCCGCCCAAATTTCTCTCTTCGAATCAAAGTTGTGTCGCACCGGCGCGGCGGTCGAAGCGTGATAAAGGAAGCTTTCATATTTCGTTTCAGAGAATTTTATCCCGAAAGTACAGAGAACCAACAGTGCTATCTCGTTAGTACGAACTTTCAAATTATATGAAGCCTACATTTGCATGACATAAAATCAGACCCTGTGGGGTCAAGCCCAGATCCCAAAGCCGAACCATCACAGAAAGGATGTCAGTTGAATGAATAATTATTTACTGCAAGATTTAATTTAAAAAAAAAAAAAAAACCAGCCTAAGTGTTGCTAGAAACGCATTTCAGAGAGGTTGAAATCAACTTTTTTTTTACAAACGCATTTACCTACGAAAAAACACACACATAAGAGGACTAAGTAATGGTAATTTCAAGATATTGTGCATTTTAGAAACGGTGTTATGGGAGAAGTCGTAAAATAACTAAAAAAAATAAATAAAAAATTTAATTGCACCACATCTCAAGTGTTGTGAACCATATGTATGCAAAACAAGGCGTTATGCACAAAAGAAACATAATTCTACTCACCTATTTAACGCCTTGCGCAGGGACTGTGCTACATTAGATGAACTGGCCGACATCAGCCGTAGTGATGCGGTTGTCACTTAAGGCCGCACCACATCTTAAAGGTTGACAGGAGAGAAAGGCGAAATAAAAGCGGTAATGAGCTACTACTTCCCTTTTTAAATAACAATATAACTGTTACATATTACCATAATCTGGTCACGGGAAAATTAGCACTTTTGAAATCCCTGCTTAAGATCTACGTGTATGCACATCGTGTATTCTTCAGCCTTTTTCAAAATTAACTTTGCTATGACCCTCGTCACTTTATTCATGCGTCGGTCAAGTGCAACTGTGAAATTATTACACAAGAAAATGTTTTGCAGATCTACTCATTTTTACACTTCGGTGCATTAAAAAAAACAGAAAGTGAAAGAAACAATTTAATTATTCACAAATGGTTACCCGACACTTTTTATTTGATATTAAGATATGGAACTACTTTCCATTTAACGTTACCAACTTTGCTGGGAGTATGTCACTCAGTGAGCCCGTTAAAATGTATGCAGTTAGGGGCAGTGACGTTTTTCTAAGGTTGATTTCAAAAGTGCTCACTTAATCGTGAACGGCCTTTAAGGAGTAGGATGGGGAAGGACAGATAAGGGAATTGCTCTCTTTCTCTCACTAACTCACCCCTGAGCAGCCGGAGATGAGTGTAATAACAAAAAATCGGAAACAAAATATTAACACTAGGCTTAATGTCATTTTGAGGAATCGGATTCCTTGAAATTTGCGAAATAAAATATTTCCCCCTTCCATTCTCAAAATATTAAAAAATAAAATTAAGAAACACGGGCAAGAACCTCAATCTTGAATGGTAATATACCGAGTCTCAGGCATTGTGATAAATTGTATGGATATTAAGCTAGCTGCGAGAGGATTATCATCACCAGCGACAGTAATAATGATGAACAAATATGTTGTTTGCCCGGGTTTGGTTCACATTTTCTATTTAATTTACTTTTTCTAAAGAAGCAATAACATATAACTTATAATATTCAAAACACATGTCCCACTCATTACTAACAACTGAACATAAGCCATAACACCAAAAATATTGTGACTTTTATTGCCAGTATACACAGTAACGAACCAACACCTTGGAATGCTTATCTAAAGGATAACTTAACTAATGGAATGTTCATAATACAGGTTACCATCAAATAGCTTATCTATTGAATAGCTATTCCACACATTTATCTATTGATCGTAATACAGGCCCTTACAGTTGCCGACCGATGGCCATACTTCTGTGTCATCCAGGCCTAAGTACCGTGGCCCATCTTGCAGGTTTTTTGTCGAATGATTCCGCTTTCGCAGTGCTGCTCATGCAAACCCGCGAATAGACTGTAGCATCAGGGCATCATGTCGAGATGCCCTTTACTGTGGCTCCTACTCACTGCTCCCCACAGGCGCCTGCACCTGCAGGCTTGGAAGGACGAACGGGATGACATCGTCTTCTCCGGCCAATCCCGCTTCTGCTTGTAGCACCACGATGGCTGCATACATGCCTGACGTCACCGTGACGCACGCCTGACCAAGTTCTGCATATGCACTGTCGTACTGGAGTGGCAAAAATAAATAAATTCTGTAATTTAAAAATATTTCCCGATTTTGTAATACAATATCAATAACAATTTTATACAAATTACAAATCAGATTTAATATAACTTTCGCATATTTTTCTAAGGAGGATTATAAGCATTTTAACCTTAAATATTATACGAGCACGATATTTGATTTCGACTGAAGTGTTTGTTGAAGTTTTACGAACAGCACGAAAAAGTTTCTTTGAAGTATGGCATATTGTTGGCCGGCGATTACGGTTTAACTTCTGGCTATTAATTTTTTTTTTGTAAAACTTAAAATAAAATTACGGTCGAGCCAATTGAAGAATTGCCTTGAAATTTGCTTATCTTATAATTATGACGTCAGCAATTAATTAGAATTGTAACAAAATGTGAGCATTATGCAAACATTTTTAATTTGCCTACTAAAATAAAAAGTGTAGAAATTTTTGTAACTCCGATTATTAAATTTTGTGAATTAATTTCCCATGGTTTTTTAAAATATTTTTATCAAACTACTATTCCATGTAATAAAACATGTTTATGAAATACCCTTAAAATATGGGAATTGATTTTGGGCACTTGAACGTCATTAATGGATGCCATCGGATTCCAGTCCAGCTCACGCCTAGTCCGCATCGCTGGTACGCTGACCAGCAACCGTTACATCGCGGAGGTGTGGAGCTTGTTGTTGCCATCTGTCTTGAAGGCCAGCCTGAGTCTCGCAACCAATACGACAATTCATGAACGCATGTAGCCCACATCGTCCGACGGCTTCTGGATGACCGCCATGTCACACTGCTTCCTAAGCCGGCATGATCACCACTTCTCTCGCCCATCGAAAACGTGTGGCCAATGGTCGGACGGCGACTGCGCTGCCACGTTATACCCGCGGACACACCGGATGAACATTGGCCATGCATCAAACAGCATGGGCGAAGATACCTCAGACGGACATCCAAATTCTCTTTCCCTCAATGCCATGTCGTGTAGCAGTGGCTATTGCCGCCCACGGTGAGGCCACATAGAACTGATTTTCACATGTTCTGTACGTCAAACCGAGCTGCAAAAGTAAACATTTCACGTGTGTATGATGGGTATTCTGTCCACTAAATCTGGTTGTGATATCTTACATTCTTCTTGGTGTTGCAATTTGTATGGCTAAAAGGACATACCCCGAAACGAATACAAATCAACTCGCCATATTTCTATTGGCGCTTCGTAGATAATTTGTCTTCAGTCAAACCAGCCTCTCATTAGTTGGAGCTCTTTAAGCAGAAAGTTAAATTTCATCTTGGTATAATCTATTTATGTTGTCATTATTTCTGTTTATAATTGATTTTGGAAAACGTAACTATCTAAATGCAAAGTTGTTATTTAAATATATTTATATGAAGTAGTAGGGTAAAGTTACTTCTGGAGCAGGATTCCTGAGATTGATTCCGTATTCTTGCAAACTCTTGGATGACATCCCAGACGGAGATTGCACTCGATGGCCTGGGGTGGTAATGTTAAGGAAAATATTATGTTTTACTCCGTAAAATCACTTCAGAATAGCCTTTTCTTACAAACGTAAAAAAATGGAAAAAATTATGAACGAATTATTTTTACTTTTGTTATTTTGTACTCGAGTGCTCAAATGAGTGAAGAGGATTGGAGGCTTCTCCATGTGTCAGCCATGTAATCCTCAAAGCAGCAAAATTAATGCAAGGCTCTATGTCATGTCCTGAGGATCAGGTGGTACAGTGGCCATGTGTGTTTGTATTGTTGAGCATGGCTTCCAAGTAAAATGTGTTTTATCTTGACCTTGACCCTGGTTATGAACATGAGAAACTGTAACAAATCGAGAAAACCGTAACAAATTGTAAAAATGCTGATAAAAATATTTATTTACCCGGACCACCATGTTGGATTTGCATGACCTTAAAATTGGCCCCAGTGATATTTAAGGAATAATTAGAATAAACAAAAAACTCACAAAAATCGAGAAAAAATTACGTTACTGATCCCGACAACCATATTGTATTCCCCTGACCTTGAATTTCTATCCAGTGACTTTAAACAAAGAATTCAATGAAAATCGTTAAAAAAATGTTGGGAAGAGAGTTAGATAATTTACACCAGCTGATATGATGGATTTCTGAAACTGAAGCCATGCCATGGGTGACCTTAAAAAATAAAATCTTTTAAAAAATATAAGGGAGGATTCTAAAAATTTACCAAATGTCAAATATCGGGGAATTTATATAATATTTTGGGGAAAAAATAACTCTTTTCTTAATTGCAATAGGCACCGGGTTCTATTTCCGTAAAGATGGCAGAGCACAGTGATTCCCAGTACAATTACCAGCAGACGACTGATTAGTTAGTTCCCTCTACACTACACCAAATAATCATTGGCTGTACAGTCGGTCAAACTGTCGGCTCTCTCCCTTAGTCAATTATTGGCTTCATGTAACACATGGGTCTTCACACCCTCCCCCCCCCCCACACCACAAATCAAACAACCGACCCACCACACGACTTCTCACCACCTCGCCACGCCCTCTTACCCACCGAACTACAACCCCTTCACCCTCATTCCAAATTGTTTCCAACATTCCATTTACTCACAGTAGTTAACTGACTTGTTGGTTCCCTTTACCCCCCGTAATTTGTTGCCAAATTGAACTCTCCCTCTGCCACCACACCACATCCACCTTTTCACAAACAAACATACAGGCAGCTACATTTACTCAATTTAGTTCAACCTTCTACACCCACCTCAACATTTATTAATTGATATGTATTCGGGTCCCCTCTCCACCCACCACCATATACCTGCTATAGCTTAACAAACTCTACTGCCACTAGAATGTGTTAGTGTGAAAACATTGTATAGCGATATAACACTGCTCGATCATGATTGGCTGTTGGTCATGTGGAAATGCGACCTCTGCCAGTAATTAATTTTTGGCCCATGTTGTGCCATGGCACAGTTCTTCATTCGATGCAAGACGTTAAATATCACTCTCTCTCTCTCTTTCTCTCTCTCTCTCTCTATTCCTTGTTCTTAAATTACTCAGTCTGGTAATTTATATTATAAGTTTGACGCTTCAATCACAGTCCTTGAGTATTACCGGTCATAATCCTAATTACACATATATTTACCATCAAAGGAAAAATTGTCAAATTTCAAGCGCCTGTTCGGACCAGCGAGCTATTTGGGTGTAGTGATCAAGATTAAGTATTCGTTTAATGGTGTGCCTGTGACCAGCATCGCGGCTTTGTCTTTGGTATTACCTTTGCTGACTCCAGTTGGACTGCCGATATTTCGACGATACAATATGCAAACTATTAGAGTTAGGCCCATGAAATTCATCATTTAGGTAACAGTTTTGGCCATAATAATTTATGTACATAATTTTATTTCCCAGTTATCCTTATAGGCATAGAAACTTATGAATTTTAAACCAGTTGGGCTGGATCCTCTTGATTCAGTACATAGGCATAATTTCCCTACGTAATAATTTTGAAATCATTACTAATTCAGTTAAGTTGGAATACTTAAACATATTTTAAGCTAAATGTAGTCTAAGTAATCGTAATTACATAATCACACTATCGCAAACACACCGACATACAGAAATACAGACACATTACCGACCAACAAGACCACTCAGCCACACAAACTGGTATCATGACCAACCAAACAATCCTACCATATCAGCCAACCATACCAAACAACAATAGCAAACAGCTAGAACCGACCATCCAGACCACCCAACACTGATCAACCAAACATCAATGATGCCAACCATACATAATACCCATACAAGGTGATCCAAAAACACATATCAGCCAAACATACCAGCAAGCATGCCCGACTGGACATACTAATGGGTAATACCAACTATAAAAGTGACCAAACCAGCCAACCATACGAACCATCCATACAGTCAACTATTAGAACTTTCCATACAAACCAACAATATAAAACAATACCAGCCAAAAATACGAACCAAATATACCAGCGGACCATAGCAACTAATTACAAAAACAATTTATACCAGCCAACCATATAAAGGACCATATGAACAAATCATATCAGTCTTCCTTATCAACCATCCATAGTGGTCAACCATACAAACCAACCATTTCAGGCAACCACACGATCCAGAAATACTGGTAAACCACACAGACTGATGATACCCACCAACTACAAATCATGCCTAACAGCCAACTATACGTCTCAGCCATCATAGCAACTATACATACCAACAATACAAGCCAAAAATACGAACCGATCACACCAGCAAAATACATAAGTCAGCCATAACAAAAACCACAATAACCAAACATACCAACTAACAAAGATCAACCTACCATCGATACTGACCAACTATAGAGGCTGCCCATACCATACGACCATATCAAACACTCATACCAACAAAGCCAACCAGGTAGTAAGGCCGACTGAAGATACTTATAGGTAATACAAACAATACGAACCAACCCTGCCTGCCAACCATAAGGGCCATGCATGCCAGATAACCTTATTAATTGTTCACACAGATCAGCCATACAAACTAACCATATGAACCAAATAGCATCCAAAAGTACTAACCGACCATACCAGCCAACAATACCAACTAGCCATACTAGCTGACCATACAAACCATATATATGAAACATCCATTCTGTTTAATCATATGAACCAACCATACCAGCCATCCATATCAACCATCCATAAATGACAAACATATAAACCGACCATACAATATTAATTTATCATACGAACGCACCATATGAACCATCCATACCAGGCAACAACACAAATCAACCATATCAATCAACCATACCAGCAGACCATATGATCCGATCATACCAGCCGACGATGCGAACCGACCATACAGGTCAATTATACCAGCCAGTCATACAAACCGATTATACCAGGCAACCATACGAACCAATCATACATAAAATATTAGCCAAAAATACGAAATGATTATACCAACTAACAATACCACCGAACCATACGAACTATCCATATTAAACTATCATTACAATAAACAAGCATGAAACCACCCTCAAGATCTGTAAACCATACCAACCATGACAACCATACATATCACACACACACCACACACACACCATCTGGCCATACAATCCATCCATACCAGTAAACCGTACCACAGTACCATGCCTACCAACGAGGCCATCCAGGCCAACCAGACTGACCAGCCATACCGAATAACGATGCAGACTGACTCCACCCAAGTCTAACTCCTGCCAAACTAACTATAATAATGGTCAAGACATACCAGTCTAAATTCCTATTCCAGCTAATTAGGTCAACTTGCCAGACCAATTAGCAAGACCAATTGACTACATCAACCACCCATAGCAACAGACGAAGTCGATCAATTTCAAATAATGTTGCCAAGTACGAATCTCATTGCTAAACTCTTCGCACAAAACTTCGCAAAAAACCTCACCGATCATGACATGGCTCGCAATGAGCTATGAAGTAACCATCATATGTTTTAATTGCATTACACAGAGGCACACTCAAGAAAATTCAACAAGCCCTGTTTGCGCATAAGAGGTCCCAGATAATATGACCTTATATGTGATGGCGAGGGTCGTTTGATCCTCTCCGATTACTTTTTGGCTCACTCAATGAAGATCCTCATATCTGCTTTTCCCATTTGAGAACTCGAGTGGAAAATAACAATTGTTAAAATAATTCGATCAAAATATTTATATAGTTTTTTCCTTGAAGGGGGGAAGGGCGATTTTGATGTGAAATCGGCAACTTCTAAACTGATTTTGGGTGTAAAACGAGACGTTTTTAAGTAACGCCCAGCTCCAGGCTGTGATATCATCCAAGGTTGCGAACGAATCCTGAATCCGACTCCAGAATCCTGTGTCAGACTGTTAAATATTAAATATTAAATCTGTGATGACATACTGGTATAACTAGATGTTTCATTTTCAATGGGCATATAATTATATATTTAGTATATAAAATTATATATATATCACAGGGTAAGACAAAATTTTAAAAATCTGTATTTTTTTCTTTTAAATTTTAAATTTTTTTGAATACTTTAATAGCCAAGAAATTAAATAATCTGTTATGGTGAGTGAGGCTTCCTTTTTCTTATTTATTCTTTCTTAATAAATATTACTTAATTTCTAAATGTTATTGTTAATATTTAAAAATAAAACAAATAAATATATATTTATATTTTTTAAGACTAATTATTCACCCAAGTTCAAATTTCGAACTAATTAGCACAAGCGTTTCATTTATTTATTTACTTTTTCAGTTTACGAACCACATACCAAGAGGCTCACTTATATGCAGAAAAGACAACTTAGCGAGGTATCTGAAGTGCATGAGGAAAGTCTACGGTGCCATTTATGATTTTAGGTATGTATATATATATACAGATTTTCATAATAATTGTACGTGTGTGTTAAGTGGTCTACGTATTTTGGAAAAACTTTCTTGTGATCGCGAATAAAAGTTTATTATCTCCTAAAAGAAAACAGCAATGTAGTTATGAAACAATAAGTTTTATTGATATAAAAACTTGTGACTTGTGCCTTATAGGACGATGTAATATTTATTTTTATTGTGTGTATTAGCATTACAGTTTTTAATAAGCTCATAAGTATCATATTTACGTTTCAATGTTTCACTTTTATTTAATAGGTGCATAGATTTAATTATGGGGTCCTTGACATATGATTGTATAATACAAAGTGTGCAGATAGGTAGGTTCTTAGTATGACTTCCAAACTGCTGGAACGCCAAAAGTGGGAAAACGTTTTTACTGTATTTCACATGTTCTTAGATGAAACTGTAAACTCTATTTCAGATAGAAGTTCCGTACAATCACAGTACGTAACGAACTTTGTCTTCAGCAAGGAGGTACCCTGACGATGTTAGGGTAGTTCCGGATATTACTTTATTAAACCAATTAACAAATTTTTTTCAAAATTTTTCACTGAGCCATATTTTTTTGTCTCCTAACTTTAATACAATGTATAAATTTATTGTTGGATGTTTATACAAGAAGTTATTGATAAAACTATTTAGCGTACTTTCATCTACACTGATGCAAATATTTTGATGAAATTTTTAAAAAAGTTACAAGAAAAGTGGGCCTTGACGTCTCGTTGATAGCAATATCATTAGAGTGAAGAAATTTGGGCTGCTCTTAACAACGAGGTCTTGAGAGCGTATGAGGGTGAAATGAGTTAAGAATGCAAGTGCGGCGGAATCGGGTGATCCACGAGAAAACCCGCCGACCAGCGGCATCTTCCCGCACAATTCCCACTTCGGTAATCCAGAATGACCCATCTGGGGATTGAACCCGGTTCGCTGAAATGGGAGGCGAGCTGTCTAACCGCTCAGGTAGTAGGGTTATGTGACTCCTGGATGAGCATTTCTTCGGGATTTGATATCCCTGGGGTGTACTAGACAGGAGGAAGGCCCCAGGTATGATAGGCGGTGTGGCAGTACCATGCTATAGTATGCCGAGCTAGGTATGCACCACACACAACCAGCACAGGGTGTATGAAGCGTCTCTTATAGCCTCTCTCCACTCAAGGTGACCCAAGGCTTCTCTGGCCACCCCTGTTAATATTTTATCAGATTGGGCAACTCCGCCCATTCCCTATGGGTTGCCAGAGTCCTCGTGACTGGTGAGAGGTATCTGTCATGATGGTTGGACCGATAGCTGGTACAAAGACTCGACCACTTGGCGGGGTGTTTGACCACTTAGCACTCAGACCGTTGGGCCCAGAGTCAGTACTTCAAATAATAAGTACAAAGACATGGAATGGAGTGTGGTTGATCCCCCTCCCCCCGACCTAAGTAACGAGAATTGGTCACATAACACCTCGGTAGTCGAGGGAGCAATGGCTTGGTTGCAGATATTAAATTATGGAATTATATATGACTATATATGATATAAACTCTCAAATTCAGAGCAAGGGCTGCTATCCCTGGTGAACCGCGACACCGGGGAGGGGTCTTAACTATTCTCTTGTGCCCGGTCACCAGGGTGGTAGCCACTCTGGGTAATAGTAATTCCCGCCAATAATGATGTGGCTCCCAGGGAGTGGAGTGTGACCGGCCCTTCATTAGGTGTAAGGCTATGCCTGGTGAGGTTTTCTCAACCACTTGTGGAAAGGGAATCCTCTTGCCACTCCATTCAGCGGATAATGTCGACCATGATTAACCCACAAGTGCCATGGAAATTAAGTGGTAGCACGGGATGCTCCGTTGGCCCCACCATGAAGTTCTCTCTGGTGTCGGATCATAGGGTTGGACTCGTGCTAGTAGTGGTTGACTTCGTATGCTGGAGGAGGCCTGGAGAGATTCTCACTCTCGATTACAGGCTAGGCAGTGAGCGGCAACCTGCTCCGGTTGTGCCCTGGAAAGGCACTAGGGGTATGGATAGAACTCCGGCCAGACCACATGCTTGATTTCTGAGGACGAGGATCTCAGAAACTCTGTGATAGGGTGACAAGGATGTGCGGACGTGCCAGGTTTGGGCTTCGGATCTGGCCACCGGTCGCATTAATCTTGGCCTTCCTGCGTTGAGAGGGCGTGATTCCTCTCCCCCGCCTATTAACAGGCCGAAGCGCGGTAAGGCCGCAAGGCTAAGAGCACTGCGTAAAAATACAAAATACATGACTAAGAGTTCCACTATAGCTGTCTAACCGCTCTGCCACTGGGGTCCCGACATCATCAGTGAGGCAACCAGACTCAAAAGAAATACTAGTAAGGCAATAACAAAAACATGTGTGCCTTACTTGGGACTCAAAAACAGCACTCCTCTAACGGTCCCTTTATCGGGGAGAGGAAACATGTAAAACCAAAGGAACTACAGTTCAAAACAACCAATGAAGTCAATAAGAAAAGAACAAACACGCGAATCAGGTTGAGACAAGAGCGCATACTTACCACACAAACAACGATGAAAGCAGAATGCCGAACCTTGTCATGGTATCAAGCACCCAAATTAATTGGCTCAAAAAAATTGTCACTACAGTATGGGCATAGATGTAGGTGTAGGTGAATGGAATCCCCGGCTACTACATATTATTTTCTAATAAACACCGAATACTTTAATTTGTTAGGCACGCACTGCGCCCAACTGTATTACAACGTGCAGAATTCATTAAAAAGTAGACATACATAACTATAATTGTCAGGAAAGAACGATTTATATGCATGTGAAAAAAGCTGCATATATTATGTGATACTGTAAAATACGCATTTAAATTATTTGAGATCACGTTATTGAGGTGTTATTTTTAATCAAAATGTAACGGCATTTCCCTTCTAGATGCTTCACAAAGCACATTTTGCAACCCCCCCCCCCAAATGCATAAAAAAAATATCAAAAAATAATTACTATGGTTCTCTGGTTGTTTGTAATTAAAACTGGTAATAGTGTTTACAAATATTTTTAATTGTTGATTTTATGCACAGATAATTCAACCATGAAAGTTATAACTTTTATAACACAGGTGTCTCTACATAATATAAGTTATTAAAATATATTAACGTTAATACTAAAATCGTATTACATAAAATTGTAGTTATTATTACGATTACCCTACTGGATGACGGTTTTCTTGCAAAATGTGATTTCTAAAGTATCCAGAATAGAAATACGGTTAAATATTGATTACAAGTAAACTCATATTAATTGATTTTTAAAAACTTTTGAATATGTAAGTTTTAGCAGAACATTTTCCGGTAATACAATGTTACAAAATATAAGCATTCTTCTTATATGCTAAACAAATCTCACTTTTGTGATTTTTTTGTATCAGGTGTACTACTTTTCAACGAGTTCTGCACGTTGTATTCGGGTGCATGGCTTTATAAGTGGCCACTCTACATCATGCAAATTTGAATAATCCATTGTTGTGCAATAACTTTATTTCCAAAGTATGTTAATATGTCTTATCAGGGTATGTTTACAGTTTACAGATACCTTCAAATGTAACTACCATATTTTATCCGTGCGTTATCTGTAAATTGTGAAAACACATATAGCTAATGATACCTTCAAAACTATGCTGCACTAATTACGTCATAAATACTTGACAAACGTTCATTATTTATAATTCTTATAAAATTTAATGTATACTAACATAGAGGTGTAAGTACTTGTAGTTTCAAAGTAAGTGTCTCTGAACAGCTCAAATAAGCAAGAAATCGGTAATTAAAAATTGTTTGTGAGGCCAAGCGTCAGTGGTATAATAAAGGCTGTTCAAAGTAAACCGAGCACTTTCCTAAAACCTGAGTAGAAATTACCTTACTGCTATTGACTGTTGACGGTAAAGTGAGCACTTCGGTATTAACTTTTGAAAGGAAAATATCCCTCTCTGTTAACTGCGTAGATTCTACCTTACATACAGGCATGCCCTCTCTAAATTTACGTTACCAGCTAATTTAGGGAAATAGGCCTATCTATTTCTTATTCGTGTATCCTTCCGCCTTGTGTAAGGTGATATTATCACTGGCATGGGCCTATAGGCTGTTCACGGTAAAATGAGCTCTTTTGAAAGCCCTTCTTAAGATCTACTTTTATGAACGTTGTGTATTCTTCCGCCTTATGTAAAATTAACATTGCCATGGGCCTCATTACTTTATACATGCGTCAGTCAACTATAACTGTAAAAATTTAAGAAAAGTAAATATTTTACAAGTCTGCTCATATTTACACTTCGTCGGATTAAAAATGAACATAAAGCGAACGAAATAATTTAAGTTATCACAAATGGTAAGATATGGAACTACTTTATATTCATCGTTAGCAATTCTACTGAGTGCATATCACACAGTAGGCCAGTTAAAATATATGCAAGCACGGACAGTGACATTTTTCTAAGGTTGATTTCAAAATTTCTCACTTTATCTTCAAGAGCCTTTAAAGATTTTATTCGGGCGTCAGTGAAAAACAAGTGTAAAAGTTTAACGATTCTTAAGGCCCCTGCCTACCTAGTGTTTTTTTCCGTGTTTCTGACCGAGAAGCGCGGGAGTTATAAGGGCGACAATGTCACGCGCAACAAGTGCCACATCGTCGCTAAGTGTAAGGCGCACCGCGTGTACCTACGGAACTTTCAGCGATGACTATATTATTTTATTAATGGTAAGTCTGTAGGAAGGTTCAATACAGGGCTTTTCAGTAGTTTGTTTTATAGATATGATGCGTATATTCCGTTTTTTTTATGGTGTTTCTAATGTATGTGACGTCTTGAAAGCACTTAGCACATTGGACGCACGTTTAATAGTTTCCTGGGAAAACGTACGTTTCAAACTACACAGCAGTTCAAATGCCAGGTAGGCGAGAGCCTTATGTGTTAGTAATAGATCATTTCGCACTGTAACGTGAATAAAGAAGAAATACCTTAGCGTGATTTGTCATCAATTTAACCATTGCAGTGGCAATAAAACGTCGAGATTTGGAACTATTTTCCTAAATTAGCTACCAACTCACCTAAGAGAGGGCATGCCTGTGTGTAATGCAGTTAACAGGCAGGGATTTTCTTTTTTCAAAAGTTCATTCCCGAAGTGCTCACTTTTACATTAAACAGCCAATAGCAGTAAAGCCTTGGCTACAATCGCGTTGACGCTACAAATACGCCTTACAATAACTCAGGAATCCATGAAAGAGTAATGGCAATGGCTAAAATCGACGTAAACTTTGCCGCGACGATAAACGTCAAACGCAACGCGTTAAAAGTTGGCCAACGTTCAAGTCTTTGCGTTTAACGTCTAACGCCAGCCAGCCAATCAGAATCCAAGACGTCACAAATAAGTGAAAACAACTGTTGCACACGATTTGCAACAGATGGCAACACTATCGTTGTACCTTTTCATTCCATTAATTTTATTCAAAAGCAATATGCAAATAACGCAAAACGCATTAAAAAATAATTGAGTGTTAAAATTAAGCCTGGGGAACCCTTTTTTTTTTTGCAAAAGAGTTTTCTGAAACTACAAATAAAAACCAAATTATTTGTAAATATACACCTGTATTCTTTTTATATTTATTCCTGTTAACGTCGATTGTAGACATGCCAGTTTTATTATGGTGACGTTTAGCGTTTAACGTTATGCGTCAAGTTTATTGTAGTCTACTCAGGTTAGGAACAAATCGAGTTTTCCTATGGGAGAGTTTAGCATAGGTAAAATTTCCGCCGCTAGGTGCGCAGTGTTGCAAAACTGTCACTTTTAAATAAAACGTTAATCTACGTGAATGATAAAAGAGTATGAGTATACTTAGTTACGAAGTTATTTCATATTTTAATTGGGATTACTGCAATTATTTTGTTGTTTTTAAAACGTGGAAAATATTGAAAATTCGGAGCACGTGCGATACTAGCTCTTACCTAGCGGCGAAAAATATTTGGTTGCCAAACTTCTAACGCTGATCTTCAAAACCTGTGCAGAAGTGATGTTAATAACAGATTATACAGTCAACGAGCGGCAGGAGTGTTTGGGGATATCGCTCGACAAGTCTACGAGGTAATGAAAAAAAAAAAAATGTGTGGCAACCTGCTCACGCGGATGTGTTGGCTCGGCGCTGTAACGCTGCTTGATGCAGTTACGGAATGCCGTAAAGCGGTATTCACAATAGAGCGACGCCACCAACAGCCAATCGAGCGTCGAGGACGCTGTACGAACGACGAACGTTGGTTTTGACTCTCGTCGCCCGCGTCGGGGAATACGAAGAATAACATTTCTGTACTTCATAATAATCTGACGAGAAGCTGAGATATGAAAACATACATAAACGGTTCGCAGATATACTAATTGGAGTACAAATGTACATCAATTTTACTTACCTTTAGGAAAACAAAAGTATGTTTTCCTAAAGCCTGAAGAGTCGTTTAAGTTATACAACGCCATTCTGAATTTAATATAATACTTTTATTAACTAAAAGGTTATATCACTAAAAAATAACAATTTTTTTTTTTTTAACTAAACGGCAAGAAACTTCACTGCATTTCGTTCGTGTTCAGCATTTCATTGCAAGCTTCCTCGCAGGGTACCAGATGGCAGCACGGTCTGTGTCGCAGGCGGCCGGCGTCAGAACATCTTTCTATTGTAAAGACACAAATAACGTTCGTCGCTGGCGGCGAGCTTCGGACGCGACGCGCCGCATCGCGACGCGCTATTGTGAATGCCGCTTTAGGCGAGAGGCAGCACGCGTAATGGCGGGGCGCTCGTGCATCCTGTTGGCCACTTCACCTCCTGCCGCCTGCGATTACACAGAACCTGTTTGCTCGCGCGCCGCGCAAATGGCGAGGCGGTGAGTAACTCAGTCCGAGGACGTCTCCACAGACGTCGAGCATAAACAACTCTGCGCCAGGGAAGAAGCCATTACAAAATTCCCTCGCGTTTGCGGATATAGTTCCTCGGCTTCCTTGTGCCTGTGGCGCCATCACGCGGCTTAGTAAGTGACTACTACAGAATTTGATTTTTCTCTTCCCGTATGTAATATTCCAGGTGGAGGGGAGACTGTATTTGCCTCTCTTGGAACACTGAGTGACATGCGCCCAGTAAAGTTGGTAATGATGGATGGAAAGTAGTTCCCCATCTTAAAGTCGAATGAAACGTGTTAGGTAACCATTCGTGATGTCTTAAATTATTTATTTAGCTTTCTATTTTTTTAATGCACGGAAGTGAAAAAATGGCCAGTTTTGTATAATAATTATTTTTCTAATCATTCCATTGTTTCGCTTGACCGACGCGCGAATAAAGTGACGAGGCCCACGACAATGTTAATTTGACATAAGGCGGAAGATTACACAACACGCATACAAGTATATCTTAAGCAGGTGTTTCAAAAGTGCTCTTTTTACCGTGAACAGCTTATAGTTACTTTTAAGCCCACATAACTAAATATGCCGTTCATAGGTCTGGTATAGGCCATTCACAGTAAAGTGAGCACGTTTTGAAGCTGTTTCATCAGACATAATGATCAATAAATACATTTCATTGTGAATTCGGACTTTTGGTTTTGGTTATGCTGAATGCATACACTGTGTTTATTACTCGCATGGCAAGGTTTACATTAACAAGTGGCGAAAGGATATAAATTGGTTGAAAGAAAATAGTAACTAGGGCTTCAAAAGTGCTCATTTTACCGTGAACGGCCTATAACCTGTTCTGATTTTTCAGCAACACCGTATTATTTGAACATATCAGTAAATAATCGCGGTACTATCAAAAAAATATTTGTCGAGAATTTCTCAAATTAATTACTTCTACAGGACTTTACATCCACAAAAGCACAAATTAAGCTCATGAGTATGCATTGCTAGTCCATAATAAATAAAAATGTATCGTTGGGTTTCGCCCACAAATCTGAGTGACAATTTTTCCAAGGTAATCGCCTAATTCGAAGTGTTGTGTGTTATCTTTAGGATACTAAACCGAACTTATTTTCTAGTTTAGAAGTATTGTTTTCTTATTTGTGTACGTGCTGGTTGTGTTTATCTGCGTCGCAAACTTTTATATCTGTGAACCTATTAAAGGAGTGTAAAAACGTATTCTGACGATTATACCAATAGTCGCCACTGGCGCAGCACTTGGTTTTAAATGGGAAAGCCCAGTAGTGCAGGTTTTTCCTTGGTAAAACGTGAACGGAATTTGTCCTTTCAAAAATGCAAAAGTTTTAGTTTAAAACGCCAACTGGTTTAAGGAAATCCTGGTTTTCATCTATAAGGATGTAATTAAAACTAAAATGTACGTGAGACGGACTCGGTATTTAATTTTACAGTCTGACTTGAAGACATCGACAAGATTGATATAGGTACATCCTTGCTTAAATGAATCCTTCTAACTGATACTTATCCAAACTTAATGTTATTGAATTTACACGCCTCAAAAACCGGATACCTGATATTGGTTATTGCGATCCCAGTTCTTTGCAAAAAAATAAATGTTTCAGTTTTCAACTATGCAATTAATTTTTTTATAATCTTCTCATTCCGTTTCGTCCCAGTTAATGCGGTTGCATAGCTGTGCACCCTATTAATTTTGTGCCCTAAATTCTGTTTTTTAATTATTCTAACAACAATAATAATAAAGAGTGAAAATATCAAAACAGTAACATGCAAGGGGCTTCAGTTAGTTGCAATGAGAGGGTGAGATACGCAGCAAGGAAAACAGCTGGGCATCTGTTAAATATTCAATTTGGGCGAAGACAGGATGGCGAATGCGTGTAGATAACAGAAAACCATGCCACCAACGGGAAAAAAACAGAAACATCACCAACTGTAAATTTCATACCACTTCATTTCTGTAAGTTTTCCAGGTTCAGCGTGTTTTTATTTCGTGTTATGTACACACGTAGCGATTTGCACACTACACTTCTAATGCAACAAAATACTCTTGCCCGTGGTTTACTGCAAACAGTTTGTTCGATTTTTCATCTTCGTGCTGATCTAGACCCGAACATATCTTTGCTGAGGATTCTGTAATCATCTACACATAGATGTTAAGAAATAATCTCTCAAAGAATCATATCTTGTGAGTGTTGGCAAGTTTCCTCCAGCTTGCAAGGCTTTGCATTTCCTTGATTCGTCGATGCAGCTGCGGCTATACTATAATCAATTCACAGTTACTTCACACTTTTCTGAAGCCCTGCCACAGTTCTACTTCCAAGATATTCCTCCGCCTCGTGTAAACCAAACTTACCTAAATATATAAAATTGCACCAAAGGACAACGCACCAAATTCGTGCGCACTCATTTGTAATAATATTTTGCATTATAACTATTCCTTACTATAGACCGTTCACTGTAAAGTGAGCAATTTTTAAGGCGCTTACAAAATGCATTAACACTTAATAAATGTATTTTATTGCAGCATCAGACGTTAACTTCTGAGAGTGGTAAAATATGTACACTGTGTTTATTAGTCATATTGCAATGTTTATATTAAATGTGGCAGAAAGTTAGAAATTAGTTGAAAGGAAAATTTTAGCAGGACCTTAAAAAGAGCTTACTGTACCGTAAACCACCTATAGGCATTAGCAACACACATGTTTTATCACTGTATTAGTTCTTATTTATTATAAATGAAATTTTTTTGAAATTATAAAAAAAAATTAGAGAGAAAAATTTAATTCAACGAAAATAATGTACTTTCATGTCAACAAAGGTATAAATAACTTGCATTTAATTGCATTATGATTACGAAATTCCTAAATACATCATACGTGGGGTGATTTTTTAAAGGTTTGATTCCAAAAGTGTGAAGAAACCGTGAACAGACTATACTCACGCACAGGCGCGCCGGAGCAAACTTTTGAGCGGAAGGGGGGGGGGGGGACCAAGAAACTAATACATATATACACATACCTTTTTTTCTACAAATTACATGTCGCACATTATTGTCTGTGTTACTTCTTGGTAAGTTAATGTTCACAAGGATTTTAAACATTTTTTTTCGTCTCTCAGATTGTTAATAACTGAAACATCTCATAGCCGTGAGTACATTGAAGACTGAAGTAGATTTTACATAAATTTTAACCACAATGTCTAAAGTTCGTTTCACTAAAAATGAGCTGCAACATGTTTAACATATGATCTCTTTGTCAAGAACACTGTGTGGAGTATTATAACAACTAACAAAATTGACAAGTAATTTCTCGTGAAATAATATATTTGCATACAATAATGGTGATAAGATTAAAACAATATTTGTAATATGTGAAGTTATGTTGAACATGCCTACCTAAATTTATGTACATTGTTCATTGTTTCGTTAATAGATTTTGTAATTTTAAATTACAATATATATATATATATATATTTATTTATATATATGTTTGAAACATTATTGCATTGAACAGTGACATGATTACATAAAACATCACAAGGCATCAACCTAAAGACATATGACAAGTGTTCAATAAATACACTGAATATCTACTCCACTACTTTCCCAAATAAGGCCTTTCTTTCGTCCTTGCAGGAAATAAGTCCTCGCATTATATCATTAAGATTTAGTACACTAGTTCTCTCTTTGTGGACATGAAGTAGCATAACATGCTTTAGAAGTTTCTGCTTCATGGTGGCCCCCGCAGATAAGTCTTCAAACGGCGGAGGTTAGAAACTGGACAGTAATAAAATAAAAGTTATCACACTCTTGTTCTGCACTATATAATACTCATTGTGTACTTACACTACACTGTACGTCTGTATCGAACTACAAACAGAAGCGGAGTGAAGGCCGGACGGACACAGACAAACGAATTGCTGTTGCTCGCACCTGCTGAAAGAATAGTATTTCTACACAGGAGGGGAGTTAGGAAGCACGCGATATAAGGGATGTAGATAATGCGCAGGCGCCAGCCAATGTGACGGCGTGCGAAAAGGGGAGGGGAGTGCCGTGACGGCACTGCTCGCGACTTATGTCGAGTCAACTGCCATCTCGCTCCCGCACCTCGCATTCGGCAACTGGACTATTCAATCGGCAGCGCACATTGTTGTGAGGGCCAACTTGCTAAAGTAAAAACTTGCATGGCTGCTTGGTGAAAGATGAAAGATGGACAAAAACGGTGTTGGAATGTAGTTCAAGAAATCATCGGAGACCAAGAAGAAGACGACCAGACCGTTGGGACAAAGACATACGCAGGGTTGCTGCAGTTAACTGGCAGAGAATATTCCGACGCCGTTCTACCTGGAGAAGACTATTGAAATTCTATCTGAATTACTTAACTCTAAGATGCCGCATGATTTCATGATTGAACTAGCTGATGAGGATAAAGATATATACTTAAAAATACTTTTAAGAAAATAAATCATTGTAGTATTGGCAAATGTTTACCGAACTTTCTTAATCTGACGTTAAGACGTGGAACTACTTTTCCTCTGTCACATCGTTGCCAACTTTATTGGGCACATGTCACTAGAGTGCCTGTTTAAATACACGCACGTTAGGGCAGTGACATAGTTCAAACATTGGTATCAAACGAGCTCGCTTTACTGTGAACAGCTTTTACGCAATTGTAGTGGGACTCGCGCATATTGTTGCGGGTTGTAGACTTTTAGGAGGTAGGTATAGTTTAACGTATCGTCGACAGCAGGCTCGTGGAAGGAGCTAACCTAGGCCTTTATTAAGAAACGAGCGATCGCCTGGAGTGATTTCAGGCATTCCTTGAAAACATAAAACAGGGTGTCCATGCCGGTAATTGAACCCGGGGCCTCTCGAATGCGATTTCCGTGTGTTACTCCTATTTATTTTTAAGTTGACTTTATTGACTTCAGTGACCGATGCAATTGCCGTTGGACATTGCGTGTGTGTCTTTTGACAGAATGTGTGTGTGTGAGTTTTACCGCGTGACGAGCTCAAGTAGACCGAATTGATGACAAATACACAGTACACATGTGCGCGACTCGCGAACTGAAAATCCACCGTGAAGGAACCGGGGAACGAACTACCATCCCTCCGACTACAATTCGGCCACTCTGTCCCTCAGCAACGAACGTAGATATGGTCACTCGCCACCTAGTTCGGCGTTGCTCGTTTAGACTTAAATCATGTACATGCCCCAAGTCAAAATCATGGCACACACGCTAAAGCATAAACACTTCATCCCTCGTAAAGCTTATTTTCTGTAATCTATTATGTGCAATAATTACTTTCTTGAAATAAAGGGTTCATGTAATCCGTCCCAGTTTCTTAGGAATATGTCACTAATTCGTTCGTAACCTGATGCAAGGAGACTATCACGGACAAATATGACGTCATTGCTGGACCAGAAGGTGACCACTGTACGACAGAATATAACGGATGAAGTTTTGCACTCGCAGCAAAATGTTTAACTTTGGACGGCACGAATGCTATTGCTGCCACTCTAAATCGGAGTCAGTTATTTTTTACTGATTGCCAGTTGAAACTGCTCCATCCTGAATCTAATTCATCAGTTAAAAGAAATCTACTAATTCAAGCAGTAGAAAACTAGTTATTTGCAGTTAGTTGGAAAATCAGCACAGAGAACTCCTATGTGATGTAAGTTATGTACGATTTATTTTGTCACAGGACACAAATATTGTCTACACAAAAACATTCTTGGACGTGTTTGTGTTCGAACCTCCACCGTAAATCAAAGCATACTGAAGCTTTCATGATCAGCCATATACACTGCCCTACTTTACCACTGCCAAACGTGTGCTTGTATTATGGGTACTGAACCAAAGACTGTAATGTCAAATATTGCTGTAAGATTCGTGATGTGAAAGTATTTCTTGTTGTTGGAATATATAGATATTCTGAGCAAGTACATCTAATTGCAAAGTTCGAAAGTCAATCTATGTTTAGTTTAGTTCGGATTCTGTGTTTTAAAAGAAAAATATAGTGTTTTCAATGTACGAGGTTATCGATATCCACTTGTATCCGCCATTTTACAATGCAACGAGACATTACAGATCTAAACTGTTATTTTTAGTGACAGATAAATCAGTGATGATTTACTGTTTCGATAGTGCGGTGATTCAATAAACAACTTGGATTTTCACCAACAAAGGTTTTGTAGTCTGCAAGTTAACAGATCAAATAACCTTTATAAAGTAGCTAACTGAACATTTAATTAATAATTAGATTTTATATGGGTAACCGAATTGCATATTATTCCATGAGTTAAATGACAATAATCTGCACAGTTTACATTTTCTGACGCATAATATGTTTGTAACTAAATATCTCACATTTTCAACTCATTTATTATTATATATATTATAATCACCCAATCGATTCAGTCATTGAACATAGAGTTCTCTGAATGTAGGTTTTGTTATGTGGTCACGTAACATACAAATAAGACAGTATGTAATGTAGTACAATTTAACATAGAATCACATAACTAATACCTAAGACCATTTCCTGAACAAAGTTACGTTTAAAAGTAATAAAAATTAGGAACGCTGAAATACATGTTTAGTTTAGACTTGGCATTTTCTAACGTAATTAATATTTATTGACAAGATATTCCGCAACATATGTCTAACGCATATTATGTAAAAGGATGCCAGCTGATCAATTAGATTTGAAATTTAAAAAAAAACCGTGGTTATATATGTTGCGCCAGCAAATGATGGAGGTGTTGGCATCGCTGTTCGTGTAATTGGCTTGGTGGCGTTGCAGCCCTGTGGTCTACAACTTGCCGCTGGAGTACACGAAGCTGGTGGCTGAGTACATCCGACAGAACAAGGCGGACCACGCCGCCGTGTGGATCTGCAAACCTGTCAGCCAGAGCCAAGGCAGAGGAATCTTCCTCTTCCGCGTAAGTATGCACTCTAAATTTCAATCAGTGGAATACCACTTATCCACTGTGGAATCAGACGAACTCGAATTAGTGAAAATGGTTCCATTTAGACTCAGTGGAAAACCACCGACATTTTCAAAGAAAAAAATTTCACTGATTGTTTCAGTGAAGAGATTTTACTGATTGTTTCAGTGAAGTAATTTTTACTGACTGAATT
This sequence comes from Dryococelus australis, assembly GCA_029891345.1. NCBI lineage: Eukaryota > Metazoa > Arthropoda > Insecta > Phasmatodea > Phasmatidae > Dryococelus > Dryococelus australis. The sequence continues at coordinate 110,463,253 of CM057009.1, forward strand.
AGTAAAATGAAACAATTTCACTGATAATATAAGGGACGGCCGTCTGCAGAGGCGAATTAAATATTGTTTTTAATGAATGTAGTCAAAGAATTACGTAAAATAAACATATTTACGATAGTTTACTATTTAGATTTCGCAAATTACCGTAATTTAAAAAAGTAAAAAATCTTTCGGATGTGGTCAGGTTTCAACTCACACATCCTTTCTACTTCGCTACAAGCCAGTTTAAAAATGTGAGATAAATTTTTTTTTATACTACTTATCAAAATCGTGAAGAATTAAATTGTATGCTCTTAATTTTGTTTTTTGGTTTAATTGGTACCGTCGAGATTGTTAAAACGAATAGTATATACGCGTGCACTCTCTTCACCACATTACATGGAGTTTGAATTTTCAAACAGAGAGCATGAAAACGAAATGAATGACGTAAAAACGGAATGAAATGCTGAATGTTCATATTGCATTTTTAAATGGTGTTTTTAAAAACGAAACAAATTTTTGTAAGTATTTTGTATTGGTTTTATTAGTTTCTTCGTTGTTATTTCACATGATACATGTTATTTAACGTCAATTTTTAAACGTCGTTTGACGACTATTTTTACATGCTGTTTCGCTGATCCGTCAGTCAAAATTAACCACTGAAAAACAGAGAAAAAAATGGCTGATGACACAGTGAAAAATGTCCCTGAATCAATAAGTGAAAGAAATCTGGCATTTTTTCACTAATTCGTCTGTTAAATGCACTTAAGTGGCTGTTGAATCAGTCAGGTACTGTTGACTGGTTGAAACAATGAAATTCTCACTGTTTCAAACTTAGAGTGTGGCAACGACACTGCCAAGAGTATCATCTCTGTTAAGTAGGGACTAAAATCTTTCGCTAATATTCAAACACATGTAGGTATCGGTTATGTTTGCAATTTGACCACAGTTTATAAGACACAACCAGGTGAACTATAAGTCAATGACAGATCTAATAGTAAACAGGCACCGCATCCCATGCCACCTGGTCTCATGTAAAACTGGCTACACACTGGGACAGCAGCCAATAAACGGAAGGCTGATGCTCGAAAATGCATGACACAGTGGAGTCTAGCATGCAGGTCGATTAAAACACGAAATTCTCCTGTCCCTACTGATGCCGTGATACGTTATACGAGAATGGTATCCCAAGTGCACGAAGTAGGGCTGGAAACGCATAAGAAACAGCCTTTGATGTTCTGAATCTCAGAGTATTATAAATGTACAAGTTTTAATGGTCATATTCGCTCTGAAAAAACTATGTAGCTTCATGTACCAAATAAATTTACTTAAAAAGTGTTTGTTTACACTGAACGATATTTTGTTCCCTCAGATAAACTGCTCTTGGCCCAAATATCTGCACAATTTCCCTTGAAACAAGTAAAGCGTTTAAAAATAATTTTTTGAGCCGAACACTTATTTTGTTCTTCCAACAACGCCTACATCCCTACATGTATTTAATTCACTCAATTATTTTTAAATTGTGCCTAAATAATCGGTTTGGCTACTGTAAAAGTTGTAAATCTCAATACAGGCCAAAATAAATATATTGTTGGAGTGAATAAGGATTTAGTCAGCTGAAACAGGCTGGTTTTCTTATTACTAAACAATTTGTGGCAACAACATAATCAGCTTAGTCCAGTACAGTAATTTATATGGTGATTGTAGAATAACTGAGTTATTTGATTACCATATTCAGAATTCACATCATGAGAGCTTGTTTATAATTTTCGTGCCAATAAGATAATAACAGTGTTTGTAAATGTATTCTTTGGTGCTTAATAATTGAATAAAATATATCATTGAAGCTACTTTCGTGCCAATAATATAATAACAGTGTTTGTAAATGTATTCTTTGGTGCTTAATAATTGAATAAAATATATCATTGAAGCTACTTTCGTGCCAATAATATAATAACAGTGTTTGTAAATGTATTCTTTGGTGCTTAATAATTGAATAAAATATATCATTGAAGCTACTTTAACAGGAATTAAAAAGTAACGCTGTGAAACTGGAAAACGTTTAGCTGTGTTAATGTCCTGTTTCAGAACCATAATATTTAAAAACATATAAGTGCATCAGCCCCTGAGTTCAACCGAGCTCGCCAGGTCGTAGCGTATGGCCGTCAAAGTTATGGGATCGAATTTGTGTATTTCTTTTAATTCTTTTTTATAAGAACTCAATCTGTTATGCACGAGTAGCCTCACAAATATTTATCTGCACCAACCAAATCCTACACATTTGGAGCAACTAACTGAGAAGAAAATATATTTGGTTTACGGAACAAAAGGGTTCATTGCCCCCATACACGTAATTGAGTTGGTTTCTCCATACACAATTTCTTTAATTGAGCAAAAATCTTTTCCTAGTGTGCAAGGTACAATTTGCATTTTCGATTATTTTAATAACTAAAATAATCGTAGTAAACATTCAATAAAAAACCAATTGCTGAACCAATAAACTGTGAAATAATTACAGCGCGACTGAGTTCACAGGTATGTAAAGACAACAGTGAACATAATTTATTGGTCATTATAAGCGGCACCACAGTGTTGTTACTAATGTATCTCAAGTAAGACTACAAGGTTGCGACGGAATTCTTTATAGTGTATTAAGCCCGTTCATAAATCTAAACTTAAGTTTCATTTTAAATGATTACAGCACGTAATATGCATTTTACGACATGCCACTTATTACAGAATTTGTTACGACTTATTGTAGAACATCCAACGATCATAATACATTTGCAACTTTACCACCGTAAACATATGTACCGTGAAATATTTACGCGTCAGTCTTATTTTGCTCAGTTAATATGGCGATGTTGAGAGAAATATAAATGCCTAAGGAACAATTATCGCTAATAAAGTCACATGGGAAAAATAATACTGTAAAAACCAAACTGAACTTCTGAGAGCACTATAATAACCTATGTTGTTCAATTACGATATAGTGTTTAAAGTCAGTATGGTTTTAATGCATCGAAAACTTGCATTAAGAGAAATTATTTGAATAAATGTGCGTGTAAGTAAACGGCAGGCCTTATCACTCTTTTGTAAATTTCCCTTACGATGTTCAAATTTCACCTATATTAAATATTACATTTCCTTGACGCAATTATTCGTTTACTATATTCATAGTCAGCCACTGTATGATGATGTGTGATAGTTGAATGCCTTCTTATCGAGTGCAGTCCCATAAGTTCATATTTCACTTAGAGCTGTCAGTTAATTAACATTGGGATATATTGTATGTAATTGTCCATTCTTACGATATATACGAAAGCCATTAAGCGGGTTATTTTTAAAAATTTTGTTTATTTTATTTAAAGAATTATTATTTAAATGTTATAAATGGACAATGGCAATAGGATGCTCTAATTTAAATTTACTTGAACTATGATAAGATAGTCTTAATCATGCAAAAGTTCACCGATTTTGTAGTGTTGCTTTAAAAAGGCCAGGAATTCTAATGAGTTGTATGGATGCTTACAGACAATTCTTACCTTACGTAAAATGGACAATACACAAAAAATAACATTCCACGAATATTTTTTGATTATTATATATTATCAGCATATAATTGGTACACTCAACCGTTTCAAAAGTACCTATCATATTATCATGGTAGATTCAAATTACTAGCTTGTTTCGAATTGAAACATTTATTTGGCTGTCTTGAACAATCTGCGACAACCAATTCAAATACTTACGCTACCAGCGTTAATTTGGTTTGCTGCACAATTTGGAAGTCATTGTTAGAAAATACAACTCGAGAGTTCGTACATAGTTTAAGTGACAATGTGGATACCAGTAGTGCCTTTTCAGTATGTCTGGTACACCGAAATTTTAGTATAAGCAATACCATTAATATAATTTCACGTGAAAGCAAAAATGACATACATTAAACTCAAAATGTGTGTAGGGGATAGTACTAGAAACAACATCTATCCCATTGCGTTCACTGAAACATGTGTAGTACTGTAGCAAGCGCCCCACGTTCACGTCTAGATGGAGTTGTCAACTTGATATTAGTTTTGCTTAACTGCTTAATATAGCTCGACATATTGTCAGCTTAACGAAAATATCTTATATATTACTATTAGTTTATAAAAACCTGTTTCCTAACAATATTAATTTATTTCAGTTTCAGAAGTTCCGAGGTGTTGTGCCTTAAGGAAAATAGCGTGTTCACACTTTCGAGTGTTGTCCAAGTTATAACATTATATCATTTTATAGAACAATATATAAGTCGTGAAAAATAAGCATAAGCACACATTATACCCTCTATAAGTAAACAATAGACATGGATTACAAGTAAATAAATCTCATCTCGTAAAACATAAATGTAGTGTCTCATAATGAAATAATTAACTGTATTAAACAAGGTGAAAATGAAAAATACTTAACATCAGGCATTATTTTTGTAAAACATTTCAAGGGAAAGAAAAAACATTATAGATGTGGTTTCAAAGCAAATGATACAAACGTTGTGTGATGATTCTATGTTCAAAATTAAGACAAAGACATAATACCACTTATAGCCTAAAGTGATATTGAGGGATGTACGCACTCTTATTCAATAGGTTTTGGAATGCTTTTGTGTACATAAATAAGAAGCAACGCTATATTAACCAAATAAATTTGGTATAGTATTAATTAGATCGAAGCTTTTGAACGTGTGCATTTTTGTTTGGTAATGCCATTTCTCTAAAATTAGAAAAAATTCTTACCTTCCTGCGTTCTAAACCAAGTACGTGGCAAGGCAGGATTTGCTAAGACCTAGCAAAACCATCAGAACACAACAAATGGCAAAAGCTATGCAAAAAAAAAAACATTTTTTCTGTACAGTGTAAGGGTACCTGTTAGTTATAAACTATTTGTAATAGAAATAAAGAAGTGTGAAAGTACTCTTTATTTTGATTAGAGTTTTTTTGTTCAATCCTTCATATTTCTTACAGGTGAAAAACTTCCATTTATTATTATTCTTATATTACATTTTGAAAAGTGAACATTATTTTCCTCTCCCGTATCTGACAAGTTTTACTAAAATATTTAATGGAAAAGACAGGTTTCCAAAATATAGAATAAAATGTAACCACATACTTCATGTACCAAATACATTCGCTGTTATTCAACAGATTTTTCATACACGTTATGTTTATACCATTTACTGGCAATTTTAATGAGTAACAAACAAAAGGCCTCCACAAAATATATTGTGCAAGTGACCACAAAATACCATCATTACGAAATGGCGGCTTTATTTCTGTCGCACCTACATTTGCTCTTGATATTACTAAATAATCTTTAGTTCCTACACCAGGACACCGAACCATTTTGGTAACACATTCCTGGTCATCACTAACTGAGCCTAGTAACCTCACCGTTTACTTCATGTCCACTCGCAATCCCAAGTGCATGGGAGTAACTGCTCAGCAATGCCAACCTTAACTCCCGCGAGTAAATGTGATTTTTGCAAAAGCCCTAAACTTCGTAAAGTTTTCTCTTAAAAACATTCACCAGTCATAAATACACAGAGTCTCACATATCGCCTAGTGAATTACAAAAGGCCACAATTATTGCCTTTGGTTACAAAACGTCTCAGTAACAAGTGGTTACAACAGGTTTCGTTTACAAATGGTTACAAGTGGTTACGAGAGCTTTCGGTTACAAATGGTTACTAGTGGATACGAGTGGTTACAACCACCTAATTTCTTGGTTACGACATGGTCACCATTCTCCATATAAGTTTACAAAACCCCTGGTTACAGAAGGTAACATTATAGAATTTTTGGCTGAAAGGTCAACACTTCGCAAAACTAAAAATGCTTTAAAAATCCCGGCCCGCGTAGCCTTCGCCTGACGCCAAAGTGACGTAAAGGATCTGTTCGCTTGAGGAGCCTACATGAATGTATCAAATAAGATTGCTACCATCTCTGGTAGAAGCTTGCCTCTCGAGGCCGCTGAACTGACCCCGATGGCAGCGTGCACCGGCATTAAATACATAGGTCCGCCCTCCTGCGCTACCAATCAAATTAATTTCCCCTCAAAAACCCCGAATTTCCAAGAAATCGTTGGGCTTTAAATATTTCCTAGGAAGGATCAAGCTAATCACAACCAATGGCAGTTGATGTTACCAAATATGGTGAACCGACGCAGCGGACACCTATTTCCCTTAGGGGTTCTAACAAATTGAACTATCAAGCACCAATAATATTACATTATGTCATCAAACCTCCGGTCTCTTGACCAAGTTGCCGGAAACGGCGTAACCAGACGTCACTGTTTTGGGCGACGCACGCACTTGCACTCTCAGCACTTGCCGTCAACGGTGCTGAGCTCCGGTGGCGAATCTGAGAAACACCAGTCCGTTACACACTTCTCTGCCAGGTCTGGTTGCTGCCGCACGTGAAAATATGCACGAACCAGTTATTTTCTCGGCACCCCAGGTTTTTCAAAGTCTTTCTAAAGTGACGTGAAGCCGGAGAGAACATTACAGGTGAGTTATATTAGAGTTTCAAGTCACATCGGAGGTTTCTAAACCTCAAAATCGACGTGTGAAAGCGTTCGTGCGTATCAGACAGGACGGCACACAAACCGCAACAAAACACAGTGAGTATTTTTTTTTCGAATGGGTGAATGTCGACAAGGTCCGCCTGCTAGCACATCATTATTTCAATTATTATTGGGTGTGTGCGACGTGGTCCACCTCAATAATTTTAATAGCGTTTTTATTAGTTGCAAGTTGGTAATTATTCCAAGATGTGCAGTGACGGGACGCTGCCCGTCACAAACCGAATGTTCGAAAATTTGTAACCATGCTAACTATCATGTTCATATGAACAAAAACCGTTGTATTAACGTAACATTATCGTACCAGCCGTTCTTTTTGAAAGCCCATTTTGTCAAATGTTGGTTTATGACGCCTTGTATCTATGCAACCTGGTACGTATGGTGTACGGATTGTCTACCACGCGGGCGCAGTACAAAGTGAACTAATCAAGTGCGCTGTTGTTGACGGTACGCCCAATATGACCGCTGCAAGCCTGCTGGCAATAACCTTGTGGTGTACACGAATGGCTGTGTGTGCGTGGTAGTGTTTTCTGATAGGTGCAGTGGAATAGTACACTTCGCTAGAGCTCGCCGATACGCATGTAGTGTACGGTGCTGCTAATTGCAATGTAAGATCAGCAGCACGGCTGTACGAAAATAAGCTCCGCAACGTCATTATCCCGGCCACGAAAAGCTCCAACGAATTCATCAGCAGCTTCGGGACACCGGTTCATTGCTGGCAAAGAAGACGGACTGTGAGGACACCTGCACTTGAAGACTATGTTCTCGTGGCTGTGAGTAATGCGCCTTCCGCTAGTAGACGTGCAATTGCAAATGTTGTTGCGGCGAGACATACGTCAATGTGGCATATTCTTCAAGAAAAGTTACCGCTGCCGTATCACCTACAACGCGTACAAAATTTTTTCCCCGAATAATTTCCCAGACGACTTCAATTCTGCGTGGTGTATTAGCGCCAATGCGCTATGACACTTCACTTCGAAAATCTGGTGTTGTTTACTGACGATGCAACATTCACTCAGGACGGGGTATTTAGTAGATATTCAGATCACATCTGGGCAGAGGAAAATCTGCAGGAAACATTTGCCCGAGCACATCAGGTGAGATTCTTAACCAACGTGTGATGTAACATCATCGACGACCACCTCGTAGGACCAACAGCAGTTCCTAATCGGTTAACATGATCTCTATAAAGTGAATTTTTGTCTGATACTGTGCCTGTGTTATTGGAAGATGTACCACTTGTTGTCAGACATGATATGTGGTTTCAGCCCAATGGTGCTCCAGCATATAGCAGTGCCACTTCAAGGGCACACCTAAACGCAATATTTGACAACAAATGAATTGGCTACCGTGGCCCCATAAAATGCCTGCGCGCTCACCCGACCTAAATACGCTTGATTTATTTTGTGGGGCCATTTATAGAGTTTGGTGTACGAAAACCCTGTGGAACGACACGAAGACCTATCGTCGTGGATCATGGACGCCTGCAACTTGACGGAGCACACCAGGCATTTTTGGAAGAATCCAGCAATACATACTGTGGCATTGTCCGTAGTATGTAAACATTCGAGGTCGCAACTTTTAACAATTATTGTAACACGGTATGTTAAATGAACTAGGTAACCGTACGGATAACTCTTGTAAGACTAGTAATTCTAATATAAACATCTGTAATGTAATACATTTTGGTTATTTTTTATGTTTGATATGTAGTTAGTATTATTTACGTTATATACAGTCATCATCCAATTCATGAATATTTGATACAGAGCCTAAATGCCGGCTCGGCAACAGCGCACTGGATTAGTTAAATTTGTAGACAAACTTCTTAGTTAAAGAACCGCCAGTTGTATAGCTGCAAGGCGTTAGCTCTTCATTTGAACGAAAATGGGAATTTCAGAGAGAGAGACGATGGCTGAGAGCGTTACGACAAGGCCACCCTTTTGTTCGTCTGAACGTTGTCTTTATTAATCTGTCGAAAAATATCGATTAAAATGCATGGCTACAAAATTTCTAACAATACACTTTTGCCATGCCCAATTTTGCTAGTGTTGGAGATATTATATTACCAAATAAAAATACACACATTCAATAACTTCTCTTCACATTAATGCTATAACAAATTCCATTGCTTAATATAGCGTACTTTCTTATTTATGTCCATAAAAACATTCCAAAACATAATGAATTAAGGTCGTTGGGTACCTACCCCAATAATTACTATAAGCTATAAGTCAAACGTAAAGTGTAGCTGACTTTGAGGGAAGGGCGCGGAGCACCAGAGCTGTACATGCTCTGTCATTCCGGTCCCACGGCGCCCATTTTATTAAAAATTTCCCTTTTGTCCTCAAGATTTGCCATTTTTCCATCAAATAGCACCGATCCACCCAGTTGCAAAAACGAGCCGCGGAAAGGCCATTTTCGATCCATTGGATGGAATTGGGATTCTCGCTTCTCGAAGGCAGAGCAGTGGCGGCCATATTGGTTTTATAGGCATAGGGTATGCCAAATCGGTACACAGGGTCCAGGGTCCGGAGTCAAACCTTATCAGTCATCTTGGTTCTGTCAGCCATTTTGTCCGACATGATGGCTCCAGGTGACATTGAACGTGACCTTTGGCCTTGAATGATCTTGAACCCAAAAATCGCCAAAAGTCCACCCAAAAAATTTTAAAATCAAACGAAATTTAAAAATTGAGAAAAACATTACATCGACGACTCCATGCACCTTGCTCGGTGTCAGTAAGCTTGTCCCCAATTACCTTAAAAACAAAAATCGAAAAAACTGTGAAAAATTGAATAAATTCATAAAAGTCGGTGAGCGCATAACATTACTGACTACGACCACTATGGTGGATGTCGGTGGCCATGGCCTTTGACCTTGACCTGGTGACCTTTCACCTTGAACCCAAAAAAATAGCAGAATTCCCAAAAAAGTGCTAAATATTTATTAAAAAACATTAAGGATTATAAAAAGATGAATAAAAAGTTATTTTAAAAATTATTACTAGCGATAATTTTTTTTAATGATTTCCCCCACAGCATTTCCGGATTTCCCCCACAGCACCACGTCCAGTAGACGGATAGTGCCCTCCAGTCAATCACAGTGTATTAAAATTCCAAATCCCTTTCCCCTCACCCTTTCTCATTCCATCGAATGCACTCCACTTGCCATATTGGTCTTTTCATTTGTCATTAGTTTCGATTTTTAACACCTAGGTGGCACTGATGACTCCGATCACCATGTTAGATCTAGGTGACCTTTACACTGATCCCACATCTGTGGCCTTGACCCCTTTTCATGACCTTGGATAACCTTGCACCCAAAAATACATGTTTTTAAATCAATCTTTCGATCGATCTCGCAATCTTTCCATCAATCAGTACCGCAATCAGCCCTGAGATCAGCACCGCAATCGGCATCACAATCAGCACCGCAATCGGCACCACAAATTGCACACCAATTGATACCGCAATCAGCTATTTACACCAATTCACTCCAATCCGTACATGAATCCACACACCTATAGACACACCAATACGGACAACAATCCACAGAAATCCACACCATTCCACCCTAATACACACGCCAATCAACACATCAATCCACACCAATTCACACACCAATCAACACACCAATCCACGCGCCAATCAGCACAAATCCACATGCCAATCCACACTAATCCATTCACCAATGCAAACTAATTCACACACCAACCCACGTCAATGTTTACACCAATCAACACACCAATCCACACCAATAATTCGCAGTCCTCCTCTGCAATCCACGTGAATCCAAGGTAGCCCTTCGCAATCATCCTCAACAATGATCAAATCACACTGTAGCATAAGGGGAACTTCGTGGAATATAGCCACTCAACTGCTACCAGTTTAGTAGCAGTGTAGAAAATTAGTGGCAAATAACCATGAATATGCTACAAGTAGAAGCTCCAAAAGTTCTAGCTGTTTTATAGGTGTGACTCAAATATAAGATGTAAAAAAAGAGGCCGAGCCAAAATTCCTACTCCAGCACCTTTACATATACATAATAATTATTATTACATACAGTAATAAAGCAAAATGTGATTTAGAATAAAAATGCAAGGTGGTTGATAAATAAGTAGAACTGATATTCGTGTGATAAAATTATTTTTTTAATGAGAGTGATAAATAATATTAAATATTTTTAATGTGTAACTGTAAAATAATAAATATAATATCCTTGGTATTTAAACAAACTTTTTTTATTTATGAGAAAGCTCTTCGGTTATTTTGTTAGGAACCCACAATAAAAAAATTAAAGTCAATATTGTAAACTATTGTTACAATTTCTCTCTCTAGAAATTAAGTGGGCTATACCAAGTTCATTAAAGATGGAGGTCTTAATTAAATAAAAGAACTGATTATAATTTCCTTATTTTATTTACAATAACTACAGCTAAATTCTCTGAACTCAAATTCTCACAATAAATTAAAATCACTTACTGTTAACAATTGACACCAATTAAAAAAATTTATAATTACGAAAAAAATTAATCAATGAAATTAAATAATTAAAGATCAGTCACAATAGACAGTGTATCAACCTATTCAATTATTTTATAATTTATGCAACCATATTTGACAGTTCGAATATTTAAAATAAAATCAGTATTACATTTCCATTTAGTCCCACCTCAGTTCAGTCCATGTCCCACCAGTCGCAATGTTCTAGAGTCCTCCAAGCGCCCTCACGCACAGTAGGCTTGACTCGTCGGTTTCACACCCTCTCGTCCATTCACGCCACGAACACCTCACTCGCCGTCGTCTTGTTGTCCACAAAACTCTTCGCTCGCGCACATTCGCCAGGCGTCCTCCGTCAAAGAATTCTGGCCGCTGGGTTGCGGCAGTATATATAGTGTCTTAGGCCGCCACCTAGAATATTCCCCAACTCGCGTGATGCATATCGGAGGGCTGAGGCGCCAGTCAGTCTCCACCAGAACATTCTTGCGTCGTCGCTAAATATATCGGAAACTCTAACAGGCGAGAGGAGGTCTGTGACGCCAGCAAGTCCCGCCACTGTCAGCATTCACGGGATTCCCATAAGGGGGCAGACAGTCATGAGCGCATCGTTCCAGGACGAGGGCTGGGCGAGGTAGGTCTCCGATTACAGCGCGGGGCAGCGGAGTTGGCGCCAGCTGCAGCTCGTAACACTATGAAGTAATAATAAAAAAATGTAGAGCTTACATTCGTTTTTTTTAAATGATAGATTGAGTTCAAAATGAAATATAACACTGACAGAATTAGAAAATATGTCTAGTTATACATAAATTCGAAGATTATTTATTTGTATAATCGATTGAGTCCAAAACGGCGAGTTGATTGCTGTAAGTTAAAAGATTCATACACATGCCAAAATGTGGCTGGACTTTCCTGAGATGTGGCCCATCTTCGGGACTTCTCCCTTAATGTCACTTCACCATTAAATCGGCATCAAGAAGACGCAAGGCGACTTCAAAGGAAATCTGCCACGCCTCGGCAGCAGGGTAGAGAAATCGCCGTCAACACTGCATTTTCCGACCCAACGGGTCGGCCGCTGTAAATACAAAATTTACGTATAAAATAAAGACCAAGGACGTAATTATATATTATTGAGGTGACGATCAAGAAACAGAACAAGAAACACTCACACAAATGGTAAATATTAAAAGATCACTCCATTAAAAATTGGTAATAGCCTAAGCTAATTATATTTGGAGTCACGCCATAATAAGTATGAGGTATTTTCCATTAATACTATAAACACTATAAATACTTCATAAAATTACATTTACAGAAAATAATTTCAATACCAAATTCACAAACGTAATACAGGATATTTCATTACAAAATTTACATTTCCTTTAACTAAGGATGTTTCAATCGCCTGGTACACCTTAACCTGATAAGAGTAAAGAGTCACTTATTAATTTTGAAATGAAAAAGTAACGAAATCTTAGATCATTTTCATTAATGCTCTCTTCATGGTCATCTTCACATCCTGTTTTGTATTCTATATTAAATTTGCTTTTCTTTTGTGCCATGTTGCGGCCTTTTCTATCTAACATATTTTCTTCTCATTTGCTTTTGTTAGAAAATACCTTCCATTTATTCAAAGCCCCGTCGTCTTTCTTAAATTATTATGGAAATAAATATTTTATTACAGCATTTTGTTTCCCTTGTAATATTTATTATGCAATGTTAAAGATTGATGTAATCTTAATTTAATAGCTTGTTTGAAACTTGTACTTTTAAATGCAATAATCAGTAACACAATGTAATTATATAATTTTCATTGTATTTGATGTTCTTAAAGTAGAGAACTCATTTTGGGCTGTCTCAACTTGTGTCAAAATGCTTGGCGGTATGAGAGAACGGCCTGTACGAAGAGTCCTTTTCGCCCATGAATCATTACGACATTGGTCCCATGCAGTTTGTGCAAGGCGATACATTGAAGGAACATACCGAAATCTGCAAGGATTCGTCTACTGGGAGTCAGCAAATTTTTCCAGCACTGACGTGTATCAACATTCCGCCCACCAAATTTGGTACAAATTCCAGAATTGTCAATATTTATTTACACTATGTACAACACTGAGGAAGAAGTCACTGTGTTTGAAGGGGACACAGCCTCATAACTGCCCTCATAATTACTCCCTGGCGAGTCTTGATACTTGCCACACGACATACCCAACTTTTCTTGGATGAAGTGTGTCAATGCGACCAAGCTTCCACTGAAGAGGAAGGTGATCTTCTCGTACCAATACCAGGTCCCCTCCATTTACTGTAGACTTCAGTTGAGACCATTTGCTTCGTTGTTGGAGGGTGTGTAGATATTCCTTTGACCATGGTTGCCAGAAATGCTGTGTAGATTGTTGTAGCAGCTGCCACCTGTCGATGCGTTTTATAGACAATTCTGTTAAGTCACCAACTGGTGGAGCTACCAACGCACAGCCAATGAGAAAATGTTCTGGTGTCAGGGCACTCAGGTCATTGAGATCTGTGGAAAGAGCACATAATGGTCGTGAATTCCACACTGCCTCTACTTGAGTGAACAGTGTGGTCAATTCCTCAATGCCCTATTACACATTTCACATGACCTTTTGCTTATTTGATACCAGCCTCCCAAAGCCTGCCATAATGAGGGGCCGACGGTGGATTGAAGTGCCACTGGATAACATTTTCTGCCAGAATACTTGCTACTTGGATTGCATTGAATATATCTCTTAAGTATGTTTACATTTCAGTGAAGTGCTTGTGAGTACCAACAAAGTTAGTGCCACAATCACTATAAACATCTGTACATATTCCTCTACGAGCAGTGAAACAATAAAAGGCATTCAGAAATGTGGTCGTAGTCAGTGTAAAGGCGACCTTGAGATGTACAGTCTTTGTAATAAAACATACAATCACACACAGGTATGCCTTCAGTACACGTGCATTCCGAAGATGAGATTGTTTGTTATGAAATGGAGCTCCATAATCCACTCCCACAGTCTGGAATGCCCTTGTGCTCTGAACCCTGCTGGCTGGCAAACTGCCCATTATTGGATGGATAGGTGACTTCTTAAAGCGTACACATCTCACATAATTTGGAATTCTTGATCGTATCAAGCCTTTGCCTGCCATAAACCAATATATGTGTCTGATGATAGGATGCACAATGCTGACACCTACATGTAGGGACCAGGCATGGTAGTAATCAATGACAAGGTTAGTGAACTGACATTTCTTAGGTAACAGGATTGGATGTTTTTCATCGAATGGCAACCTTGCATTTTGGATTCGTCTACCAACTCTAATTAGGCCTTGATGATCGATGAAAGGGTATAGGTTTCTGATCTGTGGCGAGTCTTCCTTTCCCTTCTACAACTGGTCTATTTCCTTCTTGATAACATCTTATTGCACTTTGGGTAAACAACAAACTTCTGTTGATTTGAGTTCTGTTGATGCCTAGGGGCCACAGCAGAATTTAATGGACGCCTAACATTGGAAATGAAGCACAGCACAAACGCCAACACTTGTCGCAGCCATGATAAGGAACTAAATCACACTACCCACTCAGAGATAAAAATCGTGGTTTGTGCAACTAGGGCTGTTATACACGAAAGCTTCAATTATTCTTGATACTCTGAGGAATTAGAGTCCGAGCAACCTCTTGGCCAGGCAACTTCTCATTCAACAAGCCAAGATGGACCACTCCACTAAATGTCATGACCGACCAGCTAACTTGGTATCAAGCCTCTCGATGAACAGTCTGCAGGGTTGTCTTGTGATGGTACATGTCACCACTAACGCACTGCTTTGCTTTCCTGAATCTGAGATATTCTATTTGCAACAAAAGTCTTGAGACAGTATGGTTCAGTACAGATCCATGCAATGGCAGTTGTTGAAATACACCATGCTACCACCTTTTCGACAATTATTCTTTTTGAGGAATTGGATATGATTAAGTTCATGAGTATCAAAAGCAAATGAGCTCCCGCCATCTCCAGGCGAGAGAGACTTGCAGTTTTCAATGGCGCGACATGGAACTTGGCCGCCATTAAATAGACTTCAAGTTTGGACTGATTTACATTCCGCAGGTATATGACTGCTGCATAACCTTCGGTTGATGCATTGCAAAATCCGTGAATTTGGGACGCTGCACCATAAAATTATGTCACTAGACAAGGAAAAGCAATTTGTGTAAACTATCAAGTTGCGCAATGAATGTAAGCCAGTTATCTTTTATCTCATATGGTGGATATTCATCCCAATTCATTCCAAGAAGCCACGGATACTGCTGAAACAGTTTAGCCTTGAAGACAACTGGGCTAATCCAACCTTAAGGGTCCTACATCTTAGCTATTTCAGACAACATCACATGTTTAGTAATACTAATAGAACTGGCACTGTAAGTATGATGTGAGAACACATATCCCTTGGAATGCCATTCTAGTCCCAAAATCGTTGTGATTTCATCCCCATTATCTTTGAATTTAAGAGGACAGTCTCTGTGGTTGTCTGAAACTGCATCTAGCACTGCAGGATGATTGTTAGCAAAATTTCCTTTGCTCAAAACTACCACTCTTGAATAGTGCTATCAATCCTTCCTGGAATGAGAGAGCAGCTGCCACTGATGATGCATCTGAAATTTTATCATCCATAAACACATCTTCCTTTAGTACCCTTGCTTCATTGGGTTAGTTAGTTTGCTCGCCTATAGATAGTTGGTGCAGGGCCCTCTGCGCTAAGAATTGGGCTGAGGATACACGACATGTGTTCAACTTATATTCTCGAATGGGTTGATCATATGACTACCTGGTATGGCCAATCATCTTGATGCATGCGAATTTGCCGGTGAATTTTGCAAATATCTGTCATCATCGCCAAATTGGGAGATGATTTCAATTACATCATTTAACATTTAAGGTCCCTTTAAATTTGCATCGTTTAAATTCTAACGTGATGACGTTACTGCAGATGCATAAAATAAAACATACAATTTAGTTGTCAAGCTGATTATTTGCGAACACAGTGATGAGGAATATAGTATCGAGCCTGATGCATCTGAGCTTCACTCAGAAGGTGCAAGTTACCAAAAGATTCATATTCCTTCAGAAATTTGGAATACTCAGTTTTCATTTGTGACTGATGTGCCACACAATTGACAAGATGGTGTAATTTTTTTTCAGCTTGCAGGAGTGATTCATTTAGTTTGGTTTCCACATAATTGAAGGGCAACTTTACCATCTATCGTCCATCTGAGCTACGTGTGTAGGTGTCTCTGAAATGAGCTTGAAAGAGGTTCCCTTCATGATTAGTATGCTTGGTCGTAGGCAATTATTCATGTTACCAGAATCGCTGCAGCACATCTGAGAAATTTGGTGAAGTAATAAATAGTGAAACTAGGCCATTTTCATTACTAGTGACTTCACCACTAAACCTTCTCATTAAGATACAACCAAATTTACTGCGAAATGTTCGTGGGTAACCTGTAGGGCCTGGATACCGCCCACCGTCAAAGACCTCAGAACAAACACCAGCAACCAACAGAATGTCAATGCGCCCTAGAGTATGGAAGCCTGGGTCAAAAGATCTAAACTCTCATAATGGGATTATACATGTTGAGGCAATGCAACATATGGGAAATTTGAGGTTAATTTATTCAGGATGAACTTACCCATTGGAAATACTCATGAAGGATCGATTAAGCAGACAAGTTACTGCACATTGTTTTGGCCTGAACAATTGACTGGTCTAGGCCACTAACTGAGACATGTGGCCTTCTGCGATGCAAACCCAATCTCTTCACACATTCCTCAGATATGAAGAAAGCTTGTGATCCAATTTCGAGTAGCACATGTGCCCTCTGAAGATAACCAAAGGTATCCTTCACTCTCATATTTGCTATACATAGAATCACAGTAGCAGCACTAATGATAGAACTAGTAAGTGAAATTGTTTGTGTAGATTCATCATATGTATTGGAATATCCTGCTATGCTATCAATATTTTCAATCTTGTTAACTTATTATGGTGGTACTTGTTTACTAACCATGTTGACATCTGATGTGGAATCAGGATGAAATAATGGGTGGTAGCATTTAATGCAATATGCGCATGGAAGTTTTGAAGAACATACATTTACACAGTGTGATTTTAGGCAATTGAAACACAGTCGGTATTGGTGCACTACATCTCGCTTCCCAGGAAGTTTGTGACCGAGAAACACAGGAAATTTATAAATGTCATGACCCTGATTACATACGATACACACCCATTCTGAGCTGGCAAAGAATGATTTCCTAGAATTAATTGTAGTCACGGGTCCAACCTTCCTTGTTGTGCCGCAAGATGTGGACGTCACTGAAGCAATAGACATCAGTGCCATACACCGAAACTCCAAGAATTCTAACAGCTGTACAAGTTTTGGGATTGGTAGTTATTTATGCTCCATTTCAAAATCACGTCGCGTTTCCGCATCAACTTCACTTAACACAATGTTTAACATCACAAATCACCACTGATACACTGGAAACTTCAACACTTTCATCGCACCTAGGTTTGCCTTCAATGCAGCAGCTAGGCATCTTAGTTTATGCGGACAACGTTCTGTTACCACCGGAACGTTCATGATTTTCTCCCAAATGCATTGTAGCTATTTGGTGCACATCTTGGTATCGCTTAGTTAATATCCGCCGTGCTAATTTATAATTTCCTTGAGACAATGGTACAGATTTGACGATGTTAAATGGCTCCCCAGTGTGAGATGTAAGAAAATGCTGTTGCTTCTCAACATCTGAAAGCTGACTGTTGGTATGCACTAACAACCTTTATAACTCACAGAAACTCATACATTGTGTCAGTTGCCCGCTGAATGTCGGTAGCTGCAATTTTAGTATCTTCACATACATAGATTTGATGTCGACATTTGATATCCCGTCACCTTATCACTTTTCGTCTACTCAACAATCGTGGCGTGAACTTCTAAAATTCGATTATAGATCACGTCAAAGGTTTCCGTATCTGTGTTTAGAGACTCGGCTAGGTCTGGTTTACTAGCTGCTAGCTGAACGATGATGTATTCAAAATCTGTTTTCAGTTTTGCCAATTCATGACAATGGGCATTAAACAAACCTATCCACGCCCTGTCTTTTCAACTTCATTAGCTATAGATAGAAATCGTTTTAGACTGCATTCTGTTAACTGAAGTCTCGCTCCCAACTTTTTAGCGACATGGTTACTACATATGTAAACAATAAAACTGACCGCAACAGGAGTACCAACACAATATAGAACAAAGCAGTAATTTATATAGTGATTCGATATCTCGAAGAGCTCTATCGATCAATGCTCGTTCGTCGACTACACGAACAAAGCACCCGACCAGCAACTGTTACAAACGTAAACAAAGGATGCTAACAAATGTTTATTCGATAATCAAACAAAACTTCCAAGTCCGTAAGTAGAAGGAAAATGGGAAGTCTGGCGCAACGGCCATGTGGCATAGGAGCCAGGCCCCGGCCGGCCGCCATACAGGAATTTCTCTTTTTTTCCCTCAAAATCGACTACATTTCCTTAAAAATTTCCCTTTTTCTCTAAGAGTTTTCCTTTTCCCTAAAAAATTTCAGTTTTTAGAGAGCAGATGACCAGGGTTTGTGACACATGTAACCGGGATTGTGACCCAGGTCACCAGTATTAGTGACCCTGGTTCAGGAAAGCTGGACTCAGGACCTTTAACCTTGAACTTTAACCCCAAAAGACCAGAAAATCCAAAAAATTAAAATATTCCAAATATGTATTAGTAAATATTTATTTTAAAAGTTATAAAATAGTATTAAACAATTTATTTAAAAAATAAAATTTTCTGAGTTTCCCCTCTCACCTAACTCAACTAACAAATCAGTCTGCAGGCCTCCACCCCCTCGCCCATACCCAGTCAGCCATCTTGGAGATGTCAGCCATCAGAGCAGCCACATTGAATGCAGGTGACCTCGAACTTGACTCCATGACTTTGAATGACCTTGCGCAGCTTGAGTGTGCGAGGCTGGTAATAGAGAGTTGCTCCTTCAAGTGTAAAGTTTGCTGGATTCGCCGCTCCACCTTGTGATCGTCTCGGTTGCCTTCCCCTTCGTTTTCCTGGCTTTCTCTTTGGATCTCCCACCTTCCCACGCATGCGTGATGAGTTGTTCTCTGATTGGTTACTGTAATTTTTGAAGCCAAGTGCCTTAGCACCAGCGCAAGGCTCGGCCACTTCCACTCGAGTCAGCCTGTAGTGAAACTTGGGTATTTTAGCTCTTGATCCTTCATGGGATACAGTTCAATTATACATGACGGGCTGACATGTACGGTTTCTGGCATACGTCTGAACCAACAACCAGGTGGGTTGACCGGTGAGATTTAATTTTAAATGTGTTTGAATGGCTTGCATAGAAACATGTTTGGTGTGCGTATGTAGTTAAATATTCAAAATTCGGTTTAGTAAATTTGGTTTGGTGTAACTTATTTTCTATGTGGTGCCCGATATGGTTTTCTGTATTTGCTAGTTTGGAGTTGTTATTAATGTTTTCTGCAAATCACCTGGAATGTTTATGGCGAGGTAAAAAGGGACCACATCGAATTGCACTAAGGATTTGGAATTTTTGGTAAACCACTTGCATCTTCGTCTAGTTGAGATATTATAGTGCTCTTAAATGCCTTTAAAGTAATATTTTTTATTGGTTATTAAAAGTCCATTCTTGTTAGCTTTTTATTCTGGTTGGGCTTTGATGGCCTTTTAGGCGCCCCAACAGAAGTGTGAATTTTAATTTGTGTTTGAGCGTTAAAATATATTCTAGTAATTTCGTTCCTGGTTTTAACACATTTAGTCTGAAATATAATTTAGAAAGTTTACCAGGTCTTAATTCTGCATGTCTTAAAGAATGTATGGCCTTTTGTTAAGAGTTTGATTTTAAAATATTTTATGTGGTTTATAATGCACTTGGCTATGATAGGCCCATGTGGTGCCCGAGTTGTATTTTCTAAGTGTTAATTTTAAATAACTGCTTGATTTTCAAAGTACATGTATACAGAATTTCAATTTTCGGAGCTTCAGAGTCCAAAATAAAAATTGTTTAAAAGTTGAAAGTGTCAAGATCTTGCCTAACCACGGCACAACCTTGAAAACAAAAACCAGAGAAAAAATACATATAGGTCAGCAAGCATATTGCGTTAATGACTAGTACCAGTATATTAGATGCCTATGACCTTGACCTTAGCCCATGATGTAGAGTGACTTTCAAAATAAAATCTCGAGGAAAAATACATGTAAAAGTCAACAAGCATATTACTTTACAAACTACTACCACCAAATTTGATGCAGGTGATGAACTTGACCCCACGACCTTGCATGACCTAGAAAACAAACCCTAGAGAAAATGCATAAAAGTCAGCAAGCATATTATGTTACTACTTCTACCATAATGGCTTCAGGTCACCTTGACCTTGACCCCATGACCTTCAACGACCTTTAAAACGAAACTCAAGAAAATGCATTAAAGTCAGCAAGCATATTACGATACTGACTACTACCATATTGGTGCAGGTGACCTCGACATTGTGAACTTTATTGACCTTAGACCAAAAAAATTCCAAGAAATAGCTAAAAATCCTTAAATCTATAATTATTTATAGAAATTTATTATCCAAATTTATTAAAAATAAAATATTATAAGATTTATGTAAAGTAAAACTTACATTTCTGGAGGTCACCTCAGCACCACGCCCAGCAGACGAATCACTCCCTTATCCCCACTGCCCTCATCAATACTTATTCTATTGTGTGCTGCCATTCTGGTTTTTTCGTTTGTCATTTTTTATTCTTTGCTGGAGGCTAACATCTTGGTTTTTTCGGCTATCATTGGTTTCTACATTACTGCTGTTTGCCTCTCACCTTCTTTCCACTACCATATACGATTTCATATGTTTGCATCACCTAGGTAGCACTAGTTTATTGATTCACCCACCAGGTGGGATTGTTTATGTTTTTAAATTATAGGTAACACTGTCGGCACCCTTCATGATGAATTATATTTTCAACACATAGATGATGTTAATTTCTAGATTCAGCCATCAGGTGAGCTGTCGACACTTGTATTTGTAGTCACAGAAAAAATTTGTAATTTTCATCCTAATTTAAAAAAATATATTTTTTTTCCAACCAACCATATGCCTACATATATAATTTATTTAATATGTAATTTTCTATTAGCAACTGTAAGACGGATGGAAGGATATAATGCACAGAAATAAAGCAAAAAACCAGTTATTTTATAATTTATAATTTATCATTATTTTGTAAATACAAATTAAGAAGAAAACCATTCATCACATCATCTGATATAACCCCGATCCTTAAGTTCTCTAATGATCGAAACCACCTCTTTCATGTCCGAGTAATCCCCGCATTTTTGAAGCTCAAGCAAAATTATGAGTCTGTCTACAAGTTCATTCGCGTCTTCGGTAAACATGTCGTCAGTATTCGCGATGTGTTCCGCCTTCTTCGCAAAAGTTTGTAGGAAAATTAAGTTGACTTTGTGGGGGGGGGAAAGGGAAAATTTTAGGGAAAAAGGAAAATTCCAACATGGCGGCCAGCCGGAGCCCAGCTCCTGTGACAGATGCCGTTGCACGAGACTTCCCATTTTCCTTCTACTTCCGTAGTTTGCCAATATGCGTGTCGAACGATTCCTGCCCGGAGGACCAAAATGTTTTGACTCACTTCACTGGCGGTGATGTTCACAGGTCGTCACACACCCGATGTATGTAGAGAATACGTCTTATCACAAACACTTTAGTTTGTTTTCATAGCAAATTTGCATTAAATAGCTGGCAATTATATCATGGGTAGTCCACACTTGGTCCATGTAGCATTTACAATATCCCGAACACCCTATTTTCCCGACTTTAACGACCGACGCAACCGTTCCCGACCGGAGTAAGCAAGCTACTACTACGGCGGACCCACTCATGCTGCATCTAACATCACCAACATGGCCGCCACAAAACGTGGATAAAACTGACATGTCTCAACTCGTTTTTTAACTGTTCGCAGTAAATAAAATAGCTAATCATAGCAAGTATATAACATTTTAAAATCTCAATCATAACCTTCACATTTTTATTCTAGTTCTAATTTTTTCTCCGTGAAAATTATGTTTTATTATGCCATATTAATCAATAGAATATGTTTTCTAAGTTAATTGAAATCGTTTGTGGATATTGTAAATTTCGTGGCCTCTTTTACAAATCTAACCGACACAGCCCCTTATTCATTCTAAACACATTTTCCCAATTGTTTGTATTAACACCTCAAACTAAATTTGACAGAAAACTTGAAAATAAATAGAGGTTTTGTGTAGAAAATGTGATAAGTGTAAATGCTGGAAGAAATCGACGTAGGAAACAGTATCATGATTTATGTTAAGCTTACCTGTATTCTAATAATCGATACTACATTCATCCGTTTAAAATACATTCCATATGTACTTAAAGACAATAAAATTGGTATATTATTATTACCGAAACGCATTCTGTATAACAGATATCTGGAAAATAGTTTGTCTTATCAGAAAACAAAATGTTTTACATATTCTTAACTAATCCCATAATTTGAGTGTCTTTCTTAAGTGTATCTGTCATTAATGGTGCTTATTTTCTAACATGTGTGGCAATTGTTCGAAAATACTCTAGAAACATTTGTAATTTTTTAATATAAATATTTTTATTTGTAAGTGACTTCAATGTTTTTCCTTACTCTTTTTCGTTTTTGGACACATTTTGCACTTGCCTGTGATAGTTCAGTCTCAGAACAACCCTTCTTTTAGTAATATGCTAGAAAGTTACTTTAAATACTAGCTAACATAATCGTTATAAGTGTTATAAATGTAAAAGAAAATAGCATTTAGAATTTTGGTTGAAAGTGTCTGTAACTTACGTCTTGGATTACAGAAAAATTTGTAAAATTATGTGTGATATTTGGTGGAAGTAAAGATCTTTGTGATGAGGCATATCACATATAAGCTTCTGACTTGAAGCATTTATTTATACTGTATATTTCTTTATAATATATTAAATTGTCCAAATAGAATGCCTGGTTTAGTTTTCAAGAATGAGTGGCCACCAGTTTTAATTAGAAGCTTCCTCGGAACTTAGAATATTAGAAATTTTTAAAAGAACTTAATTGATTTACGTTTCATTGTGAGCTTGTTAGTAAACTGTTCCCGATATCAAAGCAAATTTAGAATAAATAGCAACGGTAATGTTCTTTAAATGTTCTTATTATAGAAAAGCATCACTTACGCAAAATATTTGAGTACTCCGCCATACAGATGGTCACTGGCCACTGATGATTAATAATTAATGTTTACAGGCGACTGGTAATTAATAATTAATGTTTACAGGCGACTGGTAATTAATAGCTAATGATTACTGGCAACTGGACGAACTTTAGTCAACAGAAAAGCACTGACGTGGGCTTCATCAAACGGATAGTAGCGTGTTCTTAACTTGGCATTTCACTTGCAGCGTGGGAGGAAAAACGCGAGGCAGTAGTTGAAGTTTAACAAATTGCTTGCGAACTTATTTTAACTTTTTACTCCATGTTAATAATGGGCCATTTTTAACAATAAATGAGAGGCATTATTTTCTTGTCATCTGCGCAGTATTAATACACTTATCTTTGTACATAGTATAAAATGCTAAGAAGGAAATAATATTGTTTTATTTCGGTCTGTGCTTATTGCCGTTAATATTCTTCAGACTAACGTAGAAAAAATATTCGTACTACGACTGAAAAATAAGTAGGAGGCCCATAGAAGGCACGAACAACTCTATAAGCAGCAGTGTGGGAAATTTTTACAGAGATTATGTACAACGTTTATAACATTTTGAAATAAGAAACGACAGTAAGAAAAAATATAATAATATTGTATATCTTCTATATTTTGTGCCCACATTAAATGCCCCCAGTTCTGTTGTACATATACTTTGAAGCTATACAAACGTAATAATTGTAACCAAAAAATGCACACAATAGTTAATTAA
Organism: Dryococelus australis; assembly: GCA_029891345.1. NCBI lineage: Eukaryota > Metazoa > Arthropoda > Insecta > Phasmatodea > Phasmatidae > Dryococelus > Dryococelus australis. The sequence goes on from CM057009.1 coordinate 110,487,429, forward strand.
ACTGTGAATCGAGAGAGTCGAAAATGCACGTGTCAAGAAGGACGGCGAATTTTTCAATAGTAAGTTTACAGTTTTTGGAAGTGTGTGCACGTGTGGTTATGTGTGTGTATTATATACACACACACAAACACAGAAGTCGAAATATTAAAAACTCCAGAAAATATGCGCATTCGGCTACAGATCTGCTAAAACAATGCTGCGATTATATAAAAAAAATTCAACAGATGGTTTCCTTTGGTTATATTCGCTGATTTAACTGTGATTTTTAGTGACTCAGTTAATTAGGCGTCCTTGTAACTAAAACCACAGTGTATTACAGTGACACGGCAGTAGGTGATAGGTCATTGACTAAAGTTTCAGTATAACCACCTTTATTTGCAATGAAGGAAAACGATCTTCATTCACAGAATCTGAAAAAGCTGTTTGAGCCTGTGAAATTGGTATCACTAAAAATTCCTTTCAATTTTATTTCCCGATTGGCTAATAACTAAACATCAACTTAAGTTGATAAAAGTCAGTAGTAAATATGTAAAGATGGACTAATGTCTGACTTGTACTCTCTTAAGTGGCTGTATTACCCCCTTATACAGAAATTGTTCGTTTTAGTGTCACAACAGAAGAGTTAGGTTCATGACTGAAAATGCTTCATTATAGAAGCATTACATTGTATGATTCTGTGCAAATTTTTGTACCTGGTTATTAATAGGTGTTCCCTCGTTGTGATTAAAAGAGGAGAATCAATAATTATATAAAATTTAGTATTAAGTTAATTATTGGATAAATGTGCATTAATAGTTCATATATTAAATCCGTAATGACGGGTAAGGTTTCTACTGTCGTATTTTGAAATAAATCCTCCTAAATTAGAATAAGGAAAAATAAATAAATAATTCAATATGACGGGTGACGCCGGCTCTTAAAGTATATAAGTTTTCACTCAAAGTTTTTTGCGCGCATATACTTCAGTTGGTAAGACATTACTATTTTATTTTTCAATTAGCACTTTTTACTAAGGATTATTTATTTTAAACTCTCGAAGGACTATATTTTGTTAAAAGTATACGGTTTTCGATTATATATAATTATATGTTTCGTTTATACGTTTAAAACCTCTTAATTCAAAGTCGTCTTGCAGGATCTCAGCGAACTCTGCTACGATTCGAACGCTGTGGTTCAACGGTACATTCAGAATCCACTGCTGATCGGCGGTTACAAGTTCGACCTGCGACTGTACGTATGCATCCCGTCGTACCATCCGCTCACAGTCTACTTGTACCGAGAAGGACTGGCGAGATTCGGGACTGAGAAGTTCTCGCTGGTCGATCTGGACAACCCTTTCTGCCACCTCACGAACAGCTCGCTTAACAAGTTCGGACCTGGCTACACAGAAAAGAAAGAAAGGGTAGGATCAGGTATGTGGTACCTTTTATCTTTTTCAGAACTATCCTTAGCTAGACGTTGAAACTTCGTGACGTTATTCACTATGGATAATGGGATATAATAATCTATATAGGCTGTTCAAGGTCAAATGATCACTTCTGAAACCCCTGCTTAATATCTACGTGTGTACACGGTGCGTATTCTTCCGTCTTGCGTAAAATTAACTTTTCCACGGGCCTCGTCACTTTATTCATGAGTCGGTCAAATGAATCTGTGAAATTGTTAAGAAAGTAAATACTTTACAAATCTGCTAATTTTTCACTTCGATGCATCAAAAGAACAAAACACAAAAAAATAATTATTTTAAGTTATCACATATGGTTACCTGTTACTTTTTATTTGACCTACTTTCCGCCCGTCGTTACCAACTTTACTGGCCAAACGTCACTCAGTACGCCCATTAAAATATATGCATGCAGTAGCAGTAACTTCTTCTAAGTTTCATTTCTAAAGTGCTCACTTTAAGTGAACAGCCTTTAAGACCGTTGACATAATTTGATTATGGTAGATAGAGACAAACTAAAGAACACATCAAAAGCTTATGACCACGCAACATGCAAATGAAAACTTAAAACTTTACATGACATAGAACACAAATCAATATCAACAATAAGGAAATACTATGGAATAATTTAATACTTCTAAAAAATAATTGTGTTTGATATGCATGCCTTACAAATGTCCAACTTCGCTTTAATTTCTCTTTGTGTTTTCTTGCACTTATCATCTAACGATTTGTCACTTTATGTTCGGTAAAACCCATTTTTCCTTATTTTGTACACAGCAACGGTACGAAACTTCCACTGCAACTGTATTAGTGCGTTTGCAGTAAAATTTCAATCCGGATTGAACCTGGAGTGGACTGAATAATCCAAATTGAAATGTTAATATGTATAAACACATCCGGAATGGATTGAAGTAGGAGTGGAGTAAGATAATCCAGTCCAGTCGTCGAGGTGGACTGGAATGTAAAATCGGGATTGAAAAGTTTACTTTAAACACTAATTGGACTGAAATGAGAGCAAAGAAGACGTGGCCGCCACATTGACTCGTTAGTTTGGTTATGTAAGAGGTTAGAATAATTCTGAGATTAGCAAAATAAGTATTTTTTGGAAGTGAAGCGAAAAATAAACGGCCACGAAGGAAATAAGAAAAATTTGGACGGAGAAATATCTGTAATTCTTATTTTATATTATGTTGGAAAAATATATTTTACGTTTACTGGATTTTCGTAATTCGTTTGTTTTATAGTTCTTCCAGTCGCCAATAGAGTGCTTCAATTCCGTTTCAATCTGCATTCAGTCTTGTTTACACTTTAGTTCACTTAACGTTAAACGCTTACTTTCGATACGAGTTCACTCCGAGTTCGCTACGAGTTGAGTCCAATCCGAGTTCGGTCCAGTCATAAATTTTACTCTAAAAGCGCTATATATGTCAACATGTAGATGGCAATAATCGGCGAATTTATCATTTCCCGGTAACATGAACTGTCATCTCTTGAATGGAAACAGAACTAACTAATGCTGTAAACATCATCTTGCTAGCTCACTGGTAAGAAATGTTAATAATATTCAATTTTAACGACGTAATGTCCAATTTCCTTCAGAATGTGAATTGAATTAACTTTTTTTTTTTTTGCAAAGTCTTTATGGGTTCCGTTTCTTTTTCTCTTTCAAGCTTAATTATAAAGGCAATTAAAAAATATATATTACACTAAAATAGCTGTAAAATAATTGCGTCTATATAACTGTTTACAGAAAATTGTGTGCGATAATTCCAGATTTAGGTAATCGTTTCGAAAATCATAACTTGTAATTACATTATCGATTTCAATAATTTATCACGTCAATGTATGTTTTGACAATAATAGTGTTATGTAATATAGATTGCACGAAAAGTTTTCTAGCAGGAAAGTATTTTAACAAATTTACTAATTGTGTTCAACTTTCGACGGGTAGCCTACTGAAGAAAACAAAATCAGTGGTTTGCTAAACGTCAGAAACTATGTAAACTGAAAAAAAATCTCTAGTAGGATTAACAAGATGACAACTGCCATGTGTGAACATTTATACTGGTGATAACATTGCCTGTCATTAGGAAACTAAGGGGTGCCATGGCAGTGAACCTACGGAAATTTTTCAAACGTTGCATGGTTTCTCGAAAACTGTGCACTTGCGGAATTGTCATGCCTGGTTCACAGGTACGCCTATCATGCCAGACATAGTAAGCAGAACCGATGGTTATTCACATGTAAGCACATTTTTTTACGTAGCCATTTTACTGTTGAATTTGTGATTTCTGTCGCCAAGATTTTAAAACTAATTTTGTATAACAAACTAGACGTTGCCGTCTTTCTACTCTAATTATAAGTTCCATTATAGTGTAATTTATTTACTAAATGATTTTGAGGACATTGTAATTTTTTTTTTACTTCGAAATATATTTTACACTTTAGTGCTATCTTTCAGTTCATTTTCACACTATATTTATTTAGTACAAATGTTGAATAAAATTAACGTTTATACTCACGTGTTTCATTATAAATACGTACACTAAACTATCCTATACATTTACTTCTGGGCAATATCAGCAATGTCTGCTTTTTCCGCGAGCAGAAAATATCGGCGAGAGCTCAAAGTTTCTGCGCGACTCACGCGGACACCGAGAACGGCTTCTGATTGGCTGTTCTAGTCTTCCGCTCTTTCTGTTCTGCGTGATCGGCGTAGCCTGCTTGTGAACCAGGCATTATGCCAAGAACACGTGTGTTTCTTTGATGTAAACATCATTATTCCGTCATAACAATCGATAATACACCCGCATGTAAATACCTTTGTTTGTTAATAACATGGCGCTCCCTAATATCCTAATGACGTGCGATGTTATCACCGGCCAATTGTTGAGCGTATGGCAGGTATCAAAGCACACTAATACTATTCGCGAATTTGTTGTTTCGTATCACGTAGTTTCTGACATTACGCAAATAACAACTTTTACACAGAGAAAAAAAGTGCTCTTGAATCAAATGTTATTTGTTTGGCACAACCAATTATATCATTTGTACGGCGGCAATGAAATAATTTGTTCATGTAGCCAATTATTTTGTTGTTCCTATTCGGTTACCGCAAACGAATATTTGGTTGGTGCAACCAGAGATTTGTCTGAATATACAAACGTTAAACAGTTTCGGTTAGTATAAATAAAATTCAAACTCGATCGACATTAGAACCTTGATCATCTTCACCGGGCGCTATGCCCTAGCAACCTAAGAAAAGTGATAGTTGGCGAGAAAGAAATTAATTTAAATATATACGTTTCAAATTCTGGACAACATGCGCAACTAATATTTCCAGTTTTACAACTTTACTTTTTAGTTTATTGTTGAACTTGTTCAATTAGGATGTCTACGCCATTATTAAGCATATATATGCACTAAAAAAACACTGTTTTTATCCCAATTGCCATAAAAAAGTAAAACACTCGAGTCGTTTTTCGAAGGAAGGCCTTATATTGAGTGACCAAACAAATATACATATTTTATTTAACAAAATATTCTGTTGACAGTCTAATTTCTGGGAGCTTAATAATGTTATTGAATGCTTTCATCATACGTAGCCCACTTGTATTAATATGTTTTTTTTTTCTATACGAGCCGATGTAAGTAACAAATTATTTGTTGTGGTTATAATACTCTTAATTCCATTTGTGGCACCCGAACTGACATGTATATGGCATCCCAAAATGATATTAAACGTTAATATATGAACGAGAGAAAAGTATTAATTTATATATATATATATATATATATATATATATATATATATATATATATATAGTGCCAACAAACCAGTCGATCTCAATAACAAGTATATAAACCAGTCTGTTGCTTAAATTCGTATGGTAATAAAAATAGTGTTTTCTGTAATAGGGCCATATCAACATGTTGTTTTAAGATATGATGAGGTTTCGATGAGTTGTTACAAAATTTCTTCTCCTGTCGTAGTTTTCTATAAACCTGACGACAATATCGGCGCTTGGTAACGCCGATAAGACCCCGCCATTTTGTACTAAAAACTTATTTCTTCAGAACTAAATTTCCTAAGTCAGAATTTAAAAATGGAGCTTTCAAAGGCATTAGGAGTATTTAAAAATTGTTTTTTTTAATGCATCATATCGTTTCATTTTTGTTACTCTTGCCACATCTGTGTCCACAATCGAAGACTTCTTTATCATTTACTAAGTCGTGTGTCACACTATTTAATACGAACGTCACTGAAAATTTCCGAACATAAAAAAATCTGTTAAGTAGTCACGCACAACAAAACAAACTTTGTTTTTTAATATCAAGTAGGCCTACTGAAAATTCGTTACTATGAGTTGTAAATGAATCCAAGATGAATGGGGTCTATTGACCATGAAACCCTTGTCTTCGGGCAGCACGAGCGCTTGAAGACATTTGGTAGTGGCTGCTACAAATACACCGTGAAAACGGTCCATTTATTAACCGAATATCATATTATAGGATAGTACCTGTAAGTTTGTGCACATACGTATTTACCCACCATCCTAGTGCTAGTTTGGGTGGTCTTATTAGTTTGGTACTCTAGATTCAAGAATAATGGTTGTGAACATGCATGGATGATAATGATGGTCGCCCAAAATGCATTTGCAGTAGCCACCATAGAGTGCAATGGGGTAGATTGTCGACACTAGGTGCACAAAACCAGTCTCCATGTCCTAGTATTTAAATGTTTATCTATCAAACGACTATAACAAATTACGTGGATAATATTTGACGTTATGACACTGTAAATGTAAACAAGAGCTTTCAGATATCTGCACACTTCCTCTGACCTGTAGTAGAAGACTATTTCAGATATGGGAGCAACAGAATAATTTAACTAAAATCCATGCAAATTTCTCACTTTCAACCAACAATTTTTCAATTTCTTCTGAAAACATTATTCATTTCTTCAATTTCACCCCCAAAACCAAGACAATTTGACCCAAATCTGCGTTCTCAATAAAGCGCAAAAAGGGTAAACTTTTGCTTAAAATTGGAATAATATCACAAGAAAAGTATGCAAACTCTTGGAATTCCATCAGAAATATGATGATTTAGCTCGAAAATTAGTCTTTAAAGAACCACAAACAAAGAGTGAACACAAGTTGAAAACGGATTTTGATTTTGATCTGCGATTTAAAAATTTTGGCGGGAAATTATAAATTTGTTTAAATTTAGCTTGAAAATGGTTGCATTTTAGTTAAATTTTTCAGTTGTGCCAATATCTGTGAAAGATTTGATGCGGGGATTAGAAATTTGTTTGAATTTACCGTGAAATGTGTTGAATTTTAGTTAAATTATTGAGTTGCGCCAAGATCTGCTATAGTCTTCTACTGATTTATAAAATACATGTACATATTTGTGTAAATATTTGAAAAAGACGAAAGGTTTACGAGCAAGCTAATACTGTGCCAGGGACCTCCCAGGTTTGTAAGCAAATTAATGCCGATGGCAGTGACCTGTTAATTTTTCCGTCCTTGTTATTAGCACCTACAAAACTTCAATTGGAGAAACCCATCACCTCATCCATCGGCCGGCCTTTTTTTTATTTATTTTTTAGTGGAGAGATGATGGATTTTTTATTTTATTTTTTCTTGTACCCTCTCATATGCTGCAGGCACTTTGCACCATATGAGGAATACACACGTAATTTTTTGCAACAATACTCATATATAGAATACATGGGCAAGAGCAATGAAATGTTTTTTAGCCCAAATTTTAAATGGTTTGGTTATAATTTATTAGTGTGTGTGCATTTTCACACAATTAAACTATCCTGTCAACCAAGCATCGAATCTCGAATCTCGAGTTACAAATCAAGGACCCAATCACTGAGCCAAAGTGGCTGGGCGAGCGAGGCATCGATAAAAATGCTGCATGTGGTGTGCTACAATGTTAATAATGGGAGTGTTCGATGCTTGGCGAGGAAATAATTTTATTCAATCTTGCTGCGTGAATTCTCAACTGTGTTCTCTGCAAGGAGTAAACTTTCTGCATGTTTTTGCAGTTGCACTTGTCGAGAGCAGCACCGAGATATCAGCACAGTAGGTAACATATTTCCAGTTGCAAACAGAGCTCACTGCGAGGAAAACTTGCACCACTGAGGCCAGAATATGCCGCAGTTCAGTTACAAACGAGAGCGTAAATATCCTTTTTTTTTCTCACTATGAGAGTGCGCTGAAGTTTAGTTGAGGATGTGAGTGTAGATAAGCTTTTCTCTATCACTACAAGAATGCGCTGCAGTTCAGTAAATGAAGAAGATAAGCTAATTTATAAAAGTTATTGGTAGTCGCAGCTGCACAACTACAGAAATATTTAACTCACAAGAGAGAGTTAAAATATAAATTTTTTAATTCAATTTAAGTACTTCTCATTATTCATTTTTCTACTCAAATCTAATGTTAAAAAACCATAATTTTCGTCCCAGCACTTGGCACATATCTCTAAATTTCTCAAAAATCACATCTCCTCCAATAAAATTGCATATATACATATATTAATGTCTCAAATTTGTTTTGCCTTGTCGAAATATACACAGAAAATTTGTGTTATCTCGTACTAATTGCTTGAGGACACTGCAATATGTCTGCACAAGATAAAAAAAATATCGATATTTGTATGCCGACCTCTAGTAAAATATGCGCAGACTATGTCTTGCTCACCTAATATTATGTCATCAAAACTTACGAGAGAGTTACTTTCACATTGATCTAGTGAAATCAATTCACCATTGCTACATTAAAAATAAGCAATTTTTTCATTAAATTTTGGATATCACTTCAAAATCGTCTTGTAATTGAATATATTTTGGTCGAATCAAACTTTTAGGGCAAACATAGAGTTTATTAAAATTTAGCCATACTGTCTTGTAAATAAAATTAATTATTAAATTTGTCTTCCCACACTGCTGGGCCCTACAATCAACCCTCTAATATTATCGGGCAATAACTGACAATTTTTTTTATTCTTAGAAGAAGTTTCCTTACAAATTAAAACATCAACACCCCAGTCAACTTTTTAAATTTAATTACAATAATTTTTGTAATAAATGGATAATAATTAAGTTTTCAAGTTAACAAACAATAGTTATATTCTAAAGAAGAAACTTCACTATGATATATTTCGTAAAGCTAAATCGATAGCATTAATAAATTTTCATGTCAAATTTTTTACTCCAAATGTGGAGAGTAATACTATAACTACAATTGAACAAATTAGTCCTGTTGTTAGTAAAAATACTGTTATCACAATTCCCAGAGGCAAATATGATGTTGAATCTTTGAAAAAAGTTATAAATTTGATTGAGCCATTTTCAAGGAATAAAATTTAAATAGCAGACAATGTGAAAAATAGAATAACAATTAAAACCAAGTTTGCTATTAAACTTGATAATATTGTCTGATATTCTCAGTTTTGAAAGACAATTTATTTTTGAAAAAGACGAAGTTGTCATGGGCACTAAATTGGCTTATTTTGTCCATATAAAACAATCAATGTTCATTGTAATTTGGCTTAGGGTATGTTTAAAAAATATGACGAATTTGACCACTTGGAGATTAATGTAATTACTACTTTTCCACAAAAACTATGTTTGGTTTTAGAGGCTATGTTATTTATTAACCACCATATCCAATTTTTTATAAAATTAATAATGAGCGATTTAGTAACATTGTTTTATAAATTAGAGACCAAAATGCAAATATAATTGATTTCGATGGTTCTGACATCAATGTTGTGTTGTAAATTAAAGAAGTTTAAAAAATTGCTATCTTATTAGAAAACATAAAGGGTGCCATGCTTTAGGGTCACCTTAATATCTCCAATAAATAAAGTAGGTGTAATGAATAATTCTTGTATAGCGACAAGTGCATGTGATTCACTAACACCGAATTTATCATATGATATTAATATTTTTCTTAATCATTGCACCTCTCATTAATAAAATTAGAAGCAATTAGTAGACACTGCAAAATACCAGGTCTAACACATAACTAGCGCCATTTTGGTGCTAGTGGAGGTTATAAAATTTTTATCAAAAATATAGGTGGGACACAAATTAGGCCCACCTTATTTATCAAATTTATCTAACATAGACTTCATGCCTTCATAAAATCTTCTGTTTTAATGTTATAAAAATAAGAGTTGGTATCTTGAAAACACAATTCAATTTTATCACCATAATTTGGCTTATTATTTTATAGTGGAAATCGTACATTAATTCTTTCAAAATATCCAAAATGGCCATGCCCAAATATATTTGCGTATTAAATTTTACATTAGTTTTATTCATGTGAATAGCAGCAAGATTCTCATTAAATTAAGTACTTTCCTTAAAATTTGGCTCGGACACTAATTTCTCGCAAAATTTTTCATTTGAGACCAGCCTTATGTATACTCTGTTTCTTATATTCTCCATTGTTTTACCAAAGACAGCATTATTAATCAGTTTATAAAAATTCTTTTCAATATTTTTTTTTGCATTAGTCCTCATTAATGTATTAATATCCATGTACTTTTTCAACCAGTCAGATTGATTAAATGTCAATATTCTGTGTATTTTTGTAAGCTTCAGTCCATTATTTAGGCACTGTTTGAAACTATAATGATGTAGTATACATTTTTCTTTTTTATGTTAAGTTGTTAATAGTTTCGCTTCATTGGTACCTTGAACTAACTTATTTTCTGGACAAAATGGAAGCTCTTTGTGTAAATTATGTAGTTCTTGTGGATATTCTAAACCGACTTCTAATATATAACGAAACTCAGAATCGGTTTTCAAATTTAATATTTTTTCACTCCAACACTCTAAATTATTTAATGCATAGTACACCCACTCGAAACCTCCATATGGTAAATGCTGTGACATTGCCCAACCATATAAATAATTCTCATCGAGATAAGTTAAATAATTTTATTCTTGATTTGAATTAAAATCTTCGAAATATTTGTTATTTGTTTTAACATATTGCTTACAACATTGTGTAATACCGTGACAAATAATGTTTTCAACTATTAAAATCATATTTTAATCATGTAATAAATCGAACGATTGTTTAGTCGTTTTTAACATTGCATCCCAGGATAAACCTGGTGCTGTAAAATACCATGCAGGGTCTAGACCATAAGAACATAAGAATTTTTAATGTGTTTCTAAAACTTTCGAATATTTCTGCTAACAATAGTACATCACTTTTTAAATATAAGTCATGGTATTCACCAGGATTTTTTATATTAAAATGGTTCCATATATTTTTTGCATGTTTGTATTCATCATCAGATATACTATTTCGGTTTAATTTATTGTAAAATTCACTGTTTGGGGGAAGTTGAGCTTCGTAAAATATTTTTAAATTATCCATATAATCATAATAAACAAATCTATTTTAACTTTTAGAAAATGTTTCAGTGTGTGATTAATTTTTTCTTTAGTTAAATTAGACTATAATTTATCTAAACTACTAGCCATAAATTTGAATATGTCTATGAATTGCATCTTCAAATTTTCTTGTTTTTTTTTTTTTTTTCACAAAAGTTATAAACTTTTCTTCGTTATTCGCGAGGTAAATCAATATTTTTTTCATCATAGCCTAACTATTTAAGGAATAAGTGAGTATCATAACCAGCTAAGTTAACAAAAAAAATTTAAAAAATTTGGTAATTTTAATTGTAAATTACAATTGTTGCATGTTGGCTTAGTAAATTTTCCACTTATATGATCATGATGATGGACTATTTTAGTGTCCTTAGAATATTCATACTTACATAAAGTGATTTTTTTTAATTTCCTATATAAAATTTTTTTCTTCTTTAGTTAGTGTGTCCATTTCTTCTACTTCCCTTTTTATTGATTGTATAAAAAATTTATGTGCATTTGGTCCTCGATATACAAATGGTGGTTTATACTCACCATAAGCAGATACAATATGATAGCAAAAACCACACGCTTCGTGTAATTGAATTTTTATTGTATATGATTCGTCATTCAATTTGAAATAAATGTTATTTATTGGCTCATTTGTAAGTTTATATTTTTTCTTGAGTATTTCTTTCTAATGACCATTATCGATGTCATCTTCTGTTAAAACTGAATATTTTTTTATTAAGTTGTTTTTTTTCTCTTGGATTTCGTTTGTTAGTTGATATTTTCTTCAAATTCTGCATATATAGTGAAAGAAACTTTCGTGATGTGTTTTATATATTTTTATTTTATTTGTTCGCCTTTTGAAGGCCTGATTATATTCAGCCGGTTCATTTTTTGAACAATCTTCTGTGTGTTTATTTTATTTCACTTGAAAACAAACAAAAAAATTAACACATATCGCAAATATAAATTTTACTTTTGTGGTTATTATATTGTGCTAAAAACTACTTCGATAAATCTTTTATCCAACAACAATGCCAGTTTTCAACATTTTTTTAATAAGGTAAATTTATGTGTTGGTCTTTTTTATTTTTTGTTAGCTTTAGTGGATAAACATTGAATTTATCATGAAAAGAGTAAACGTTTAAAGAAACATCAATTTGGTTTTCTATTTTTGGAATATCGTCAATTTTTCATAGGATATTCAAATTTATCTAATGCTTTCTCGATATTGAGACCCACATTTTTATATTTAGATATTCTTTGTGGGTCTTTTTCAGCGGGAAAGAGTGCAGATTTTATTGCCCAAATAAAACATTTTTTATCATTGCTTTTGATATTAATGCATGTTTTTTAATTCTTAATCACTTCTGGTAGCTCAATATATGACGAGCCATTTAATGGATTATACTTATTTATGGCTATTTGTAACCTAATTATGCTATGTAGAGCCCAATCTGAGGTGTTACTTTTAGTGTTTTCTATTCGTACAACTATTTCATTTGTTATTGGTTTGTAAATTTTTTTAATGTCTCCCTGATTCAATATTGTAAATATGTGTTATTGAATGTCGTCAAATATTCGAATTTCGCCAGTTTTTCGGCTTCGAAAATGAGCAGCAAATTTAATGATAGAGTTTACAGCTCTAAGCTTTATAAGTTATTTGTGTAATATGTAAAAAATTTGTTGCTTTACAGATACTAAGAAATTTCTGGGCAACATTATATTAAATTTTTGTTCAATGTTGTATGTTGATAACTGGCATTTGAAAGCTTTCTCAACTTTGTATGTGTTATTAGATTTTTTTTTGTTCACATATACACGATTGGAAAAGGAGAAAATGTCTTTTATAAACTTTTTACCATTTATATATTTTATTTTGCTATTTGGAAAAGGTAAATTTGCAAAGTTTCTTTTTCTTTGTTCATTTTTAATTCTTGACATAAGAGCTATAATTAAGCCAGCTTTTCTTATACTGTATATATATATATATATATATATATATATATATATATATATATATATATATATATATATATATAAAATTTTAAATCTTTTAGCTTTAGATCTTAATTTCAGAACTGTTAAATAATTTAGATTCTCGATAGGATATTTAGAATTATATTCTCTTTTTTGAATAATATTTGCAAAAAGATCATCTTTATGTAATTTATATATATATATTTTTTTTATTCTCTACCTAAAAATACTCAACTTGCGAAATTTCTTTTCTCTCAACTCACCCACTAGGTTGCTCGTCTCCACATTTATATATAATAAATGTTCTTATAATAAAAATTTCTGAAGTCGGCGAATGCTGAGTTTCACTTAGAATATATATTGCAGCAATGTACACACTACTATATTTATACTTTTTAGAGAATGGTTATATACAAAGTTTCCGTATTCGTATTGCACTTTCTCTTTTTTTCACTCATAATGTCGTATAGCATATTCGGTACAACATTTTTTGCATGTGTTAAAATGCTTATCTATTGTGCTTTAAAAAATGTGTTTAAGAGAATATTATATCATGGACAAATTCTCCATTTTTCATTTCTTTTAAACATTAATACTTTATAAAAACTGGTTTCTCATTTATTAGTTTCAAAGAATTTTTACAGAGTATCTTGACATAGCACGCTGGTAATGAAATTTATAATTTGAAATCTAAGAATACAATTAATTTATTTACCAAAATTATATTCGTGAATTTCAAAATCTGTCGCCCCAAACTATTTATTACTGTCTACATCTTGTAGTTTGGTGAATTTGAGTGAATTGTTTAACTTTCATAGTAGAAAATCCATTTTTTTTGTGTTATGTAGGAAGAAAAATTTTATTAAGAAGACGAAAAAAATTGGTGCTGAAATTTTATTAAGATAAGCTGATAACCAAGGATATTTTGCGTTTTATTCATTATGGAATTTCTGGCGGGACAAGTATCCTGCCTGCAAATTGTGGCAATATTAAGAGAGATAAAGTAAAAAAAAAATTGTATATAGATGAAGACTTATACAATTATTCTCGCTATTACAAATAGAATTTTTGCACTATCCAAAAAAGAGAATCAGACAATTTTTTTTTTTTTTTTTTTTTTTTTTTTTTTTTTTTTTTTTTTAATATAGATATCTAGAAGGTGATGCAAATTCGTTTTCAAAAACTTATACTGAATAGAACGAAACTTTTTAAAAAATATTTCAAGAATATCACAACCTCTCTTCATTTGATGGTAAATTCAATGAAGAAACGATTTAATCAACAAGCCAAGACGTGGTGTTAAAGATTAGATAATTGTGGACCTTTCATCAACAGCAAAATTGATTAAAAACTCATTAAAATGGAATTTGGCATATGTAAATAAATCAATTACAAATTTAGCAAAAGAGGCTTTAACATTTGGCAAAAACAAACAAATTCGAAATTTGTTTACGTTACGGATTCTCCAGATATACTTATATCATATAAACAAGGCCTACATAATAATCATAGATTGCGCAGAGTTTGTCCTTATACATTATGTCCATTTGATAGTGCACCGGCTCATGCATATTTTCCAAATAAACACAATAGCCTCTTTGAAATTCACATCAATAAGCAGGAATATTGGTATAATGATGGTAAAAACACTCCTAAAAATATAATTAATTTATTAGCGACTTTGATCCACGAAATTGGCCATGCATTAGGTCTTCAACATATAAATGATAAAAATGCAATCACGTACCCGATTCTTAACAATTATTTGGTTGATTTGCCACCAGGCGGTATTCAAATATTCAAAACTTTTATGGGCCACCACTACAAAATAATTTTAATGATGATGGACCATTTGATTTATGCAAATACGAATATATAAAAACATTTTTAATTATTGATGGTGAATTGTATATTTTTTACAATAAAAATGTTTGGACAAAAAGTAAGTGAGACAAGAAAATAATCAATAGGCCATTTTCGATAAGAAATTGGTTTTGGTTTTTACCGAATTTCAAAAAAATTCTTATATTCCAAAGACCATCAGGCGAGTTAGTCCTGTTTGTTGACGAATAAATGTATATGGTTTATTATCCCAGTTATAATCATATTGGTTGTAATCCAAAAAAAAAAATCGCTTCATTTGGATTAAGAGATTAATATAAAATAAGTAATGTTTTTAATTCATATTCGGGGAAAACTTTTATCTTTTATAAAAAGTTGTATAATGCAGAAAAATATGAACATCGTCTCCAGATAAAAAAAAGCATGGTCTAATTAGTGAGAAATTTCCTAATTTACCAAATATGATAGACTCGGCTTTTAGATATGCAAATGGTTTACTGTATTTTTAAGTAATGAAACTTTCATGGAATATAATGAATTTATAAAAAAAATTGTCAAGAGTTGGCAAAAATAGCATTTCATTGTTTGGTATAAAGTGCGAATCCTATAATGAAATTATAAATATAATGAAATATATTGTCAATGACCCAGAAAATTTAACTCCTTAAGAGCTATATAATTCAATGAATTTGGTCTATAATCTTAAGTATTATTTTCTTAAATTATTCATTATCTTCATAAAAAGAATATTAATAAAAAGAGTTATTACATCTTGCCAATTTCACTTGAGCATAGTTTCGCATATACAAAATGGAGTCAATTATAGACATAAATAACAAGCTTATTTACAATGGTAAACGAGTTTCTGTGATTGTTGATGAGGAAAGTAATCTATGTTTTAAAGCCAAATTTGTTGCTGAAATTTTACAATATAAAGACACTAAATATGCTATCAAAAAACATGTAGATGTGGAAGATAAAGCTAAATTAGAAGCTATTAGTAGACATGGCAAAATATCTACCTTAACATATAATGAAAAAAATACAATTTTTATCACAGAAAATGGTCTTTACGATCTAGCTATGAGCTCAAAATTACCAATCGCTAAAAATAAAAAATAAAAATGGGTTACATATGAAGTTAGTACTTCAATTAGAAAACATGGTGAATGTAAGATTTTAAATAATATACTACATTTATACAAAGGTCGATAGCATTTAAAAGATTTAAATAAAATTAAAGATAGTCATATTGAAAATTTAAGAGAATCGGTTCATACTGCTTTCGATGTAATAAATCGCATAAATGAAGAAATTAGAGATGTTGCCCCTCATGTTGTACCACAAACACCAAACCAAAATTTAAATCCAACTTTCATTCTTCTACAATTGTTCGATGATGATTGTGAATATGATTATGTGATTAGAACTCAAAGAAGAAATATTCGACAATAGTTGCAAAGAATCGAAGATATACATTCAAATTGTGAAATATTATTGAAATTTAAATATATTCCAAATTCTATCATTTTATATCAAAGAATGAAAGAAACCTTGAATGGCAACATTCAGTGTTTTCGCAACTATTTTAACATTGATAGAAATAACTATACTCAACAACAATTAAATAATAGTATATATAATCATTATCAAAATGAGTAAGAAAGTAACTTTAAATAAAATATAAAGCATTTTTATTAGAATTAGGTGGGACCCAATTTAGGGCGCACCTTGATCATAATAGTGGAAGGGCAATTTACACTACATCTGTTTTATTAATCCAAGAGATGCGAGAATTATCAAAACCCGACCACTTTATATAAATTTTATCGCCTTTAGTTTTTTAAATTTTTTCGACCAAATATTCATCAGGATAGGTGGTTTTCATAATTTCGTATCCATAAAAACTACCCATTATTCCTTCGCCTTTTATATCTTTTAATTTGTAAGTTGGTATATCAAAATTTAAAACTTTAAAAATAGTAAACCATTCTGTTGATCAATTAGCAGTATAATCTTTAAAAAAAAATTTCAAAAAATCAGTTTGCTCACGCGAACAATATCTCCAACTTTATATTTTGGTTAAGTAAACACAAAATTTGTTTGCAATAAATTTATTTCATTTTTTAATTAACTTCAATTGGTTTCATGCCAATAGTGCTGTACTTCGTGTTGTAGTCTTTCACTAATTCATCCCATATATTTTTGTCCATTTGTAATTGCTATTCAAAGCAAAATTTTAAGTTCGATTAATTATTTCAACAACACTTGCTTTTAATTTTAAAAAATGCAGAAAAATGATTTAAACTATACTTTTCCATAAGGTCTTTAAATATTTTATTATAAAATTCTAAGCCATTGTCACTTTGTAAATTATTTGGTTTTCTTTTCATCAAAATATTTTCGAAAGCATTTGCTACATTTTTTACTGTTTTATCTTTGATTGGTAAAGCAAATGCAAATTTTGAAAAAACATAAATAATTGCCATAATATATTTATAGCCTTTATTTATGCGAACTATACTTTTTAAATTTTCTGTATCCATTTCTTCAAGATCGATTTGCCACAAATTATCAATGCCATATTGATTATTCCTTCTCTCACATTGAGGAATTTTTTATTTTTTTTTTTAAGAATGTTGATTTTTCAGAATTGCACAACGAGCATATACTTATCTGGACTAATCGCCCATTTGTTGTATTTTCATTTTTATATTATTATTTTTAATGACTTTCTTGCACTTTAAACACCATGTGTTCTCCATTATATATATATAGTAAATCTTCGTATTTTACGAATATTCCTATCGCCATCACCTGTCCATCAGCATACAGAGATCCTTTTATTTTATTTTTTTAAAGTACAACGATCATCTTTGTTAACATCAAAGGGCTTGCTGTGATCAATATTTGTATTACTCTTGAAAACGGCCAAATTATTATCAAACATGAGAATATCGATAACTATTTTATAAACAGTACAATCTATTAAAAAATAAAGAAAATTTGTCCATTATCTAAGTGAAAAACATTAGCAATTTTATTCCACTCTTCATGTAAATAAAATATATGAGATTGGTTTCAATTTTGTAATTTAACATTTAATTCTTTATCAGAATCTTCTTTAATTGTTTTAACTTTCAAATTAACAAGTGTATGGTAATTATTCAAAACTGCTTTGTTGAAATCATACAATTTAATATATGTTTCTTTATCAATAACTTCTTTGCTTTTTTCAACTTTTGTGTTAACAAGTGTGTCTACTGATTCACTTAAATGTTGTATTTTGACATCTAATTCTTTATCAACAGCTCTTTGCTTTTTTGGACTTTTGTGTTAACGAGTGTGTCCCATTAATTCAAAACAGATTTGTTTAAATTTTGCAATTCTTTATCGAAATATCTTTTATTGACAGCATCTTTTCCATCAATAGCAACAGCCATATTATTAATTCTACGATTTTGAATAGAAACATAGTCTGTTGTGTAAACAGAAACTTAACTTATTTGATCTCGTAAAGCAGAAACAATGTAATTATATTTTGTACCTGCATATGTTTTTAAAACAGAAACACTAGTGTTGTATTTTGACTCGACATCATTTTTAATGCATAATCAGCAACATTAATTTATCTTTGTTATTTATTTTAGTCTTTTTGATTATTTATTCATTTTTATAATCGTCATAGTGTTATTGAATTGGTAAATTTACATCTTTTAGAGCATAATCAGCAACAATGGTTTTATATTTTGTATCAACGTCCTTTTTTAATGCATAATCTGTTGTGAATGTTTGTTAGTAAACAAATGTTTATGTTTTGAAAGTTGGGTGCCATGAATCGACCCAAGATTAACCAGTGTAGAACTAGAGGTGACACGGCAATGTAGTGTATATTGCTGTACATGAAAGTGAGAATGTTATGATTAGAATAAAGAAGGTATGACAAAGCAAAACATGGCGCAGTCGTTAAGGCCTACTCGGATTTACGTTTCGGATCAACAATAGCTGTAATGTAAAAGTATTACATCAGTCGCCAATCACAACTTGCGGGATTGTGCGTGGATGTGGACGACACGAGTAAAGCATGGCGGACGCAAACAGTCCCAGCAGTTTGGACCTGACGGGAAATGTTAACGAAAAACTGGAGGAAGTTTAAACAAAACTTCGAAATTTACATGGTCAGAAAAACCGACTTAAGTTAAAGCATCTATTCTTTTGAACATAGTGGCAGAAGATGTTGTTGAAGTTTTTAACACCTTTCAAAATTTCAGATAAATATCGTACAGATTACGGTAAGGTACTTGAAGCATTTGAAGCATATTGTAAGCCTCGAAAAAATGTGCCCTATGAGAGGTTTTTTGCTGTACCAAGAAAGCAAAACTAGAATGAACCATTCCAGCTGTTTGTGATCGACTTAAGAAAATTAGTGAGTAGTTGCGAATTTGGTGAGTAATCGGATGCAATTGTGAGGGACTGCATATTTATGGGTGTGAGGGACACTGCACTTCAGCAAGAAATGCTTCGAATAAATCACCTAACCTTAGAAAAAGTATGCGAGTTGGGTAAATTGGCGGAATCAAGTACACAACAGCTTCAGTGTCTACAAGGCGAGAGGGAAATGAAGGGATTAATGATACAACCATGCTAGTGTCAGTAAATGTAGTATAAATCTAAGAACAGTGAAATGAACAATCGTCAAATGCAAAACAAACAGGATTTCAGTGTCAAGTGTAGACAATGTAATTTTACCCACACAAAAGCTAAATGCCCAGCAGTCGGCGAATGGTGTCACAATTGTGGGAAGCTCAACCATTTTGCTGTAATGTGCAGAAATTTTGGGGAGTAAACAAGGTACAAATGTTGAAGAAACAAGAGCTCCGATGAAGATTATTATGTAGTTAATGGCATAACTGTACTACCACAGAATCTCAAGCATGTTGAGTGTGTACGAACCCAGGAGAAATCAACAAAGTGGCATGAAATCATAGCAGTTGAGGACAGGAAGTTAAATTTCAAACTGGACACGGGATCAGATGTCAACATTTTACCTGAGAATTTGTTTTAAAAAGTTGATAAACAGCCGATGGTAAGGTGGACAAAAGAAATTCTGGAGTGCTATGGAGGATTTACAGTAAAACCAATAGGGATTTTTAATTTACTGCATGAAGCAAATGGTGTTGTAAAATACATGGACTTCAGAATTGCAGATGTTGACAGCACTCCAATACTAAGTTTACAGGCGTGTGTCGAACTGAACTTAATTAAAAGAGGCCACCTTATTGGCTCTGAGGACACAACTGTGAAAATTATCAATCAGGATACTTCTCAACTGGAGTAACCTGATTGCAAGTTTGTCCAGGACAATGATGATGTTTTCACAGGATTAGGAAAATTTCCCAGCCAGTGTAAAATAAGTGTACATAAGAATGTTCCGCCAAGGGCTCAACCTCCAAGGAGGCAATCGCAAACAATAGCTGTCAAGTTAAAAGGTACTCTAGAATCCCTGGTGAAGAGAGGAATCATTCAGAAAGTCGAAGAGCCAATCTTGTTGGTGCATAACCTAGTATTAGTGGAGAATCCAAATGGCCTCGATCCACAATATTTTAATCCTGCCATCAAAAGAGAATTCTACCAAACACCAACCATAGAGCAGTTAACAGAGAAACTATCAGGAAAAATGTATTACTCAGTATTTCATCTTAAGGATGGTTTCTGGAAAATAGAGCTAGACAGAGAGTCCAGTGACTTATGCACTTTCTCCACTCCATGGGGTTGTTACAAATTCCTGTGATTAACCTTTGGTATGTCCTACTCACCAGAAAAATTTCAAGAACATAATGAGCATGTATTTGGAGATATTGATGGTGTTATTGTGTATTTTGATGGCATTCTTTTGGCAGCAGAATCCTTGGACGAACACGATCAAATTGTTGCACAAGTCCTCCAAAGAGCAAGAGCTCAGAATATTAAATTTAATCCAGGAAAACTTCATTACATAGTACCAAAGGTTAGCTTCATGGACATGTTTTTTAAAACAGCGAAATTGGACTTAATCCAAGCAGAGTGGCTGCAATTCAGCTACCTGATCCTCAAAACAAGAAGGAGCTACAGCGACTGCTTGGAATGGTCAACTATCTTAGACCCTTCATACCACGCATGGCAATGATGACATCACCACTGAGAGAACTCTTAAAATCTGATGTCTCCTGGCAGTGGCTTAAGTGCCACTCAGATTTTGTTGTGGCTCTCAAAGCAGCTATAAGTAGTACACCTGCATTAGGGACATTTGATGCAAGCAAACCCATCACCATACAATGTGATGCATCGAAGGAGGGTCTGTGATGCTGTCTCCTTCAAGATGGACAACCTATATCATATGCTTCTCGAAGTCTTACAGTGATGGAAAAGAATTGGGTACACATATAAAAAGAACTGTTAGCCATAGTGTATGCAACCAACAAATTCCACTACTACATATATGGCTGTGCAGTTCAAATTTTCACTTATCATAAACCACTAGTAGTAATCATGAACGAAAAAGTGTCAAAGATCATGTCAACTCGGCTGCAGAGATTAAAACTAAAGTTACTCAAGTATCAGTTGGATGTGCAATACTCACCTGGAAAACTCATGCATATTGCTGATCTGCTATCTAGGGCCTGTGGTAAAGATGTGGAAGATGATGAAGAAATGTGTGAAATTGTGCACAGTGTTAGTAAGTATCTCCACATGAGTGAAGTGCGAAAGGAATTGTTCCGGAAAGAATTGTCTGCAGATCCAGTTCTAAGTGAGGTTATGAGACATGTGGTAACAGGATGGCCTTATAAAAAAGCTAATGTGCCAGCTCATTGTTACCCATTTTGGTCGATTCAGAGTGACCTTTTTGTAGAAGATAATTTGTTATTTCTAAATGATAGAATTGTAGTTCCTAAAAAATTGAGGCTGAACATGCTAAAGGTGTTTCATGAGGGCTACTTTAGAGTTGGCAAGACAAAAACTAGAGCCAGGAGGTTATTTTTTTGGCCAGGAATGTCCAGAGACATAGAACAGTACGTATCAGAGTGTAGGGTTTGTGAAAAACACAGAGTCACGAACAGAAAAGTACCTTTGCTTCCTCATGCAGGTCCCACACTTCCATTTGAGAAAGTAGGGGCAGACATACTAGAGTTTTGTGGTAAAAGTTATTTAGTGGTATATTATTATTTCTCAAATTGGCTGTAAATAGTTAAGTTCCATAATAAGCAGGGTACTTGTGTGATAAATGCTCTGAATGGCATATTTTGTACTCACGGCATACCCAAGATAGTTGTGGCCGATAATATACCTTTTAGTTCTTATGAATGTACAAACTTTGCACATGAACTTGACTTTGAAATACATACTTCCAGTCCACTGTACTCTCAATCAAACGGTATGGCAGAAAAGGGTGTGGGAATTGCCAAAACCATATTATGTAAAAGTGAGGAGGAGAGAATGGAATACTGGCTGTCATTGAAGGCATATCGTAATTCACCATTGTCAGATATGGAGGTGTCGCTATCAGAACTTTTGATGAGCAGGTTAGTGAGAACACAAATGCCTGTAACTGTAAATAACCTACTTCCTAAGGTTCACCCACAGATAAAAACACAGTTAATTGAAAAACAAATGAGAGTGAAAAATTATTATGATAGGCGAGAACAGAGAAAACCTGTAGAATATGTTCATGGTCAGGCAGTAGTTGTGTAGAAGGGACGTGTGTGGGAGCAGGCCACAATTCTTAAGAAACTCAGGGTTCCACGCTCGTACATTATCAAAGATCAGTCAAACCAAGTGGTCCGCAGAAATACAACATTTTCAAGACCATCCTGCAGATCTGATCTATCCAAAAATGTGGTATCGTACAACTGTAACACTGCAGGTAAGACAGGAGGTAGGGAGTACACTGAGAACTGTAGGAAAACAACACCTTAAATTTAAATATGAAGGAAAGGGGACAAGAATCACACACTGAGAGCAGTGAAGTTGATAGGAATAGTAAGTCACCTGATTTCAAAGGTTTTGGTCATGAGGCACTCCAACCCGTTTTAAGGGATAGGAGGGACGAGTCACATGTTAATGTAGACAGTGAACCAGAACAGGTCGGAGAATTAGGAAACCTTTGCAGTTGAGTGAGGGAATTGTATATTGTGTGATTAATAAGTCATTTCGATTATGACAAATCAGACAAGTGTCATTTCTAATGAAATATTACTGTGTACTTGTTTTAAGTTATGTCAGTGGTTATTGTAATTTTGGTTATGACAAATCAGACAAATGTCATGCCTAATGAAATGTTACTCTGTACTTGTTGTTTTAAGTTGTGTCAGTGGTTAATGTAAGTTCTGACTATATGTGTAGAACTAAAACAGGAAATGGACTCAGTAGAAAAATGTTCATGAAAGGGAAGGTGTTGTGAATGTTTGTTAGTAAACAAACGTTTATGTTTTGAAAGTTGGGTGCCATAAATGGACCCAAGGTTAACCAGTGTAGAACTAGAGGTGACACGGTAATGTAGTGCATATTGTTGTACATGAAAGTGAGAATGTTATGATTAGAATAAAGAAGGTATGAAAAAACAAAACATAATCTGCTATATATCTCGAAATATCTGTTATTGATCGCATCTTTTTTATCTATAGGTTCGCCTATGTTAACTATTCTTCGTCCAAAAAATTAGACATGCGATTTTGCAAAATCAAATCAAGTGCTTAATTCGCTTTGTAAAGAAGATGCATTCGAATTGCATTTTGAGTCTACACATTTTTAAAAAATCTATAGTAATATTATCAAAGTTTTTATTTAAAGATTCGATTAATGGTTTCCCAAATATATATGTCGTTTAATAGCATTTAAATTGTATCGCAAAACTTAAAAATTCAATATTGCCTCCTAATGAGTCAAAATAATATACATAATGATTTTCTTTAAAATACCAGACCCAATGAGTACCAGGATTTGTTGAAATATCACAATTAACCACGGCACACTCATTTTTTAGCATATTTTTTGGTAGTTCGTCAACAAATGTTTATGTTTTGAAAGTTGGGTGCCATAAATGGACCCAAGGTTAACCATTGTAGAACTATAGATGATACGGTAATGTAGTGTAAAATATCAGATTCATGCCTAGATTCTAAATCTTCGTGGTCTCTATAAGCGATATCATGAAATTTACAAGCTATGTCTAATTTATTTATTTCTACCTCTCCTCTTTCTAATCTTTCATTTAATTTTGTAAATGGTCCTCAATAATTATAACCTGGCAAATGCATTTCGAGCAAATTTAGATTGTTTAATGCCCAGTTTATGATGCCTTTGCTATGGTGGTCAGAAATCCAAGATGAGTGCGGAAGAACATTTAAAACTCTTATTAGATATGGAATTCCTTTCGTGGTATTAGCAACAAAGTCAGAAAATTTATTGTTTAGCATATTCATAATGTTTATTTTTTCATTGTAAAAGTTTTTACTTCCAGCATTTTCTTCACCGTGAATAACTAATAATCTGTCAATTAATTTTCTAACATTGTCCATCCAAATATATTCTGTCGTCAAATTACTGTATTTTTATACCTTCTCCAAATCTATGAGAATATGTAAAATTCGCTCTTTCTGGTGTGTTTGGTGCTGATCTTGATGCTCTTATATAATTATTATAAATTGGCTTAATTATATTTGCTTATTTCCAACTTCTATTCGAGTTTATTGGCTTTTTAGGATTATATTCTTAGAATAGAGCATTGGTTGATAAAACAATTTCTGTGTAATTTTCATAGTCACTATCGGTGAATTCACCTTCAAGATCTGACTGTTTTTTTTGTTAACAAATTAGAAAGTCCTTCTGTTAATGTATATCCTTTGCCTTTAACATATGGTTTATCATTATTTATCTTTATTTCTGTATCTCCAATTCCAAATTTATGTCCATCTCCTTGTAAATCATATGGTGTTTTAAAAACAATTTTTTTAGAATTTTCTATCCCGAGTTTTATAACAGAATCCGGATGCGTCAAATTTTTATGGGTACAATGCCCATTCCCTCTTCTGCATTAGGTAATTTTGGTAATAATTATCTTTCAAAAGATGTTTCTTCTGGTGTTTATGAATAATCTAAATATTTTGCAGCAACAGGTACTAGTTTTGTTATTAAATTTTTATTTCTTCACTTACTTGTTCTACGTTTTTGCCAATATTTTGTAATTCACGAATTAATGGTAGATATTTTTTCTTGTTTTTTTTCATATTCTACCTCATGGTTCTTTTTATAATTTCTATACTTCTCGATGAGGTATTTCACTCGATGAACTCCATCTGAATCCTTCATTTATGTATTTTTTTTTTTTTTTACTAATAATTGAGTTATAAAAGCAGCGAGAGTTTTGAGAGACAAACTTTCCTCCCAACTGATCAAACTAGGGGGAATTTGAATATTTACCATAATAGAATTGAGTTTGATATTCCCATAGGAGATGGCTTTTCTTTTCCAAATGATAATTATGTTTTGGAAGAATATCGCCTACTTAAAAGAGATAAAACTTGAGATGAGGCAAAATACAAAAAATTAGATAATTTTGATGTTTGTTCTATTTATTTTATTTATTTTTTCCATTTCAGTTGTCTAGAGTAAAAATTTCAAAACATGGACATATTATTGAGGCTGTTGATAATCCAGGAATAACTTCAACAATTATGAATATTTTGCTAAGATCACCAGGCGAACAAAATTGTTTGGAGTCTACTGGTGTTGATAATAAATTTCAAGTAAAATCTGTTCGCAGTGATAAAATTAATGAAATAATGTATCCATTTAGATACTTGTTTGGCTTTATTCGAGATTATAAATAAGTTTATTGGAAAGGTGGTTATAAAATCATTTTTTTTTAGAAATTCATCAGATAACAATTGTATATTTGTTTATGAAACTAAAAAAGCAGATGGTTCGGTTGATAAAGCTATGCTGATCCAGAAAAAAAATTATTGAAAAATTAGAGATTTTGTGGCCTATTGTTGAATACGAAGCTAACACATGAATTGTAATTAAAGAAAAAATATATAAAAATTCTAAAATTCACATTGGTTTTAAGTATTGGCAATTTTTAGAAACTGAAGTACCTGCTGGGACAACCGTTTTTAACTTTGATGTAAAAGATCAGTTTAATAATTTGCAATGTGACATGCCTGATTTTGTAATTGTGGGTTTCCAAATTAATAGAAAAAATCGCGCTGAGCAATATGTGCCTGCTTCAATGTTTGATCATTGTAATAAGAGAAATATTTTTTGTTAAAAATGGAAGAAACGAAATTTTTACAAAAGGAAATTGGAATCCAGATATTGAAAATGATCTTTGTTTTAATTTTTTTATGGCTTTTAATGATTTTAGAAATTCTAGAACAATATTAGATACTATATACAGAAATAATGAACTTTATTATAAGCCAACTACAAACTATCATGGTGATATCAATTATTATTAATTTTGGGGAGAAGACCATTGTATGTTATTGACTGCCTGTATAGAAAAACAGCAGTAGTTGAAGATAAAACAAATATAAAACTTAGTGTAGATATTTAAAAAGCTGCTGAGGCTAATGCAATTTGTAATGTTGTTTTAATTAGCCAACAAAATTTAACTTATGATTATTTGAAATAATATATCACTGAAGATACATAAATTTGTACTTTTATTAAATGGATATTGTAAACGATTTAACAGAAACAAGAATTTGTTTCGATATTTTAATACAATTTTTTAGATATTTGGTTGAGTTGTTTTATCGACTAAAAAATCTTTTTTTTAATTCTAAGTGAAATGTTTTTCTTACTCTTGTGTTTATATGTACAAATGTTTTTAAATAAAAACCAGTATAAGACTATTGCAGATATTGACACAACTCAATAATTTAACTAAAATTCATGCAAATTTTCTCACTACCAAGCATATCTTCTGAAAACATTTTTCATCTCTTCAATCTCACTCCCAAAAACAAGATAATTTGACTCAAATCTGCGTTCTCAATCAACCGCAATTTAAAAAAAAAACATTCTTTGTTCACTCTTTGATCAGTGGTTTTTTTTCAGGGTGAATGAGGCTAAATTTAGATCAAAAAGGCAAGTATTTACTTTAAATTTGCAAAAATATCACAAGAAAAGTATGAAAATTCTTGGAATTTCATCAAAAATATTATGATTTAGCTTGGAAATTAGTCTTTAAAGAACCACATACAAAGAGTGAACACAAGTTGAAAACTGATTTTGATTTTGATTTCCGCTTTGAAAAATTTGATGGGGAATTAGAAAATTTTTTTGAATATAGCACGAAATTGGTTGAATTTTAGTTAGATTTTTCAGTTGCGCCAAGATCTGCTATAGTCTTTTACTACCGTTCTTTAATGCAGTTTTTAATCACATTTAAATTTGTTAATGTATTTTATCGATATGAATGGTTTTATATATTGAAAGTTAAACACGTACAATACTGTAGACCATGGAACTTTGGAACTTACATTGGCGTGTAGTAGGTCAATTTTTGTTACATGCACAGAATACGATAGTCGGTCTATAATCTTAAGGCAGGTAGGTAGTCGAGTTTAACGTCTCCTCGACAACGAAGTTATTACAGATGGATATTATCTTAAGTCTATGACAGCCTTGCCCATGATGGTAAATTTTTTTTTTTGTGCGACAGTGCTAAACGGCGTGGGTAGCGGTGGTTTACGATCTAAGCTCATCATAAATCAAGTGGATTGATGATGCACACAGAAGTGGCTTCCCTGGATTTAAACACGGGCACTCGTGGTGTCACTGTAATATCTTAGTGACGGCACCAAAGGTAACTCTGTACACTCCCTGCGAATCGTCAGTCTTGAGTGTTTTAATTGATGCTAGGATTCCTGTCCTTTAAATTCTGTGCCCGCAGCATTAATATATTTTCCATGTGACTCGTCCCGTTCCTATTTTGTATCAGTTTTGCAATTCCTTATGGGCGCCTGTTTTCGGCTACCCTAGCGTGTTTGACGTGTTACATGTTGCCAACCTTTAGGCGTTTCGTTCGTCTTGGTAATCTATGTATGTATGCGTTTCTTGCCACTACATAGAGCCAACAGTGTTATTATTTAGCACTAACAGTTGTATGTACACCAAAATTAGAGTAACATACAAACTGATATGGTATTAAAATAAAATTAATTATCTGGAAATTTTTTCTCTTTATTATTTATGCAGTGATACTGGTTTTATTTATATACCGTAAGTTAACACTGTCAAGAAAAGTACATGATACGCATCATCGGTTCATTAAACATTGTGTCTTTGATGATCTGTTTCGGTGGCATTCCAATTATTTTAACTCTCCTGACAGTTACTTGTCGTAATACCATTTTGAGCTTTGAAAACTTTTAATTCGCATTGCTTTTAAAGCCAATATAAAAGGACCGTGAATAGTTTTGATTGCGCTTGCTGTGCGATGAATACACATTTTTATTAAATTTGTATAAACATTATTATGAAACAAAATACGAATGAAATAAGATTTTATGTTTATCGTTACGTAAATTCCGACCCCAAACTAAGAGCGAAAATTTTCGCCACTCCCCTCCCAGCATGTACTCTTACAAACTTGTGGTTACCTTCATACAATTTGCAAGTTGTTTCTTATTGCTCACATAATATTAATAATTTACGTATTTTATCAACCTGTTATAAGTGTGTAGCTAATTTCGGTAAATTATGCAGAAACTGAACTCATACTGTGTGGTAACCAAGAAATAGGACTAACCGTTAGTGGCCACAAATTTATCACTGCAGCTCAAATTTGCGAGAACCATACTGCCCTGAACTAAAGGAATAAAACTTAAGACAATAAAGTTGTGAACTTGATTCCAAATTTCTTTTTCTTTACAGTTCTGCGTCCACAGGTTCACTATACGTGGCTTTTACATCCTATGTTTGTGTGTATACATACACATACTATGTTATTATTTATCGCAGAAATAATTCCGCCAGTCGAAGACAAGTTAAAACAATTTTATCTTACAAACAAAACTAGTGGAAATCACTTTAAATAAAAGTTTGCAATAAAATAATTTATGTTCGATATTGTAGCAAGTAAAATCTCCTCCAAGTGTTTTCGAGATACCATACTATTGAAAATCACAAGTGTTGATGCTTCAAGTCACCAACAATCCATTTAATCGATTGAGCCAGCAAAAATCAATCTGCAGTAACAAAATCGATACATATATTTAGTATTAATGTCTTTACTTGCGAGTGCTCGCCTTACATCAATGCGGACGAGGTTCGATTTCCTACACGGTCGCCCGGATTTTCACATGTGAGAAACGTGGAACGTGGTGGGCATTGCCGTTGTCCGGCGGGTTTTCTCAGGAATCTTCCGTTTCATCCACCCTTGCATTCCACCTCTGCTACAGATCCACTTCATTTTAAATCCGCCGCCACCCGAGACGTTGTTAAGCTACGACCAAAATGCTATCGAGTCAATTCTACTCGACTTGCCTCACACTTGCTGGATGACACCTACAGACTGAAACGTGTGGCATGTTCACATGTTCCTGCAGCACTGCCAGCAAAAGACCACCGAACTCGGAGTCAAGCCCCGATCCGATAACTCCGGCATTGAGTACGACGGCTGGACGGCGTAGAGTGAGTATGGGGTAGAGCGATCAACATTCGACTGCTTTTCTGCCAATACGACTCTCATAAACGACATGAATGCAGTTTGATGTTAGAACGCTATTCATATAAACAAATGCTTTGAAATGATTTCATATTTAGTTTCGATAATTTTAAATACACTTGCGTATTATTAAAAAGTGGCAAAAGTGGTTTATTCATTCAAAAAGTGCTTGACTTTAAAAATTTTATGTACGTTCATCACTGTTGACCTTGTGACTTTGACACTTGTGTTGGTTTGAGGTAGGTCAATGTTGGGTACGTGTGGAGAATACGTAGCATCGGTCTAACTAAACTTTAGACAATGCGAAGCGGCTGCTCGAAAGATCCGATCTCCGGTCGGGTCGCTCCAAGATTTTGGCGCGTGGGAATCGTGCCGGACGATGCCGCTGGTTGGAGGGTTTTCTCGAGAATCTCCCATTTCCCCCGCCCTTCCATTTCGCCATCACTCCGTACTCGCCTCGCTTCACCTTCATCAGCCCTCAAGACCTCGTTTTCAATGGCCGCCCGAATGTCTCAACTCTCTGAAGAACAGCAAATATTTGTGTTCCACGTAATTAAATTATATTTTCCTTTCTTAGTATTAATGTAAAAAAAAAATGTGAGTAATAGATTTGATGTTGTTGAGCCTATTTTCTGGGAAGCCAATAAGGGGACGGCTTTAATCCTGAGTTGTTATAATTTAAATCGAAATGAACTGCCCTTCTCACCCGTTATTTAACGCAGTCCACTGCTCTTTTCGCGGTGAACATTACAAAATGTTTCACGGCTCCACTTGTATATTTTTGATTGAAATGTTAATTTTGTGTGATTATTCCTTAGTATTCGGACCATATTTATATCTCAAATAGAGATCAAACGGATGAGATTAGAGGAGGCAGGTGCTAAAATCGGTTAGACATATCTATTTGCTAAACACCTAAAACGAATCATACGGTTTTATTTGAAGAAAAGTAAAAAGCTAAGAAAATGCACCCATAGGTAGAGGTTTTTTTTATAAATTTATGATCAAAAGTTTTCCCAACTTGATGATTTCTATCTAGCTCTTTCTGGAGAAAAGTTTTTGTACATTTTGATTTCTGTGCCTTTAGAAAATTCTTGTGTTATTATCCCGTGTACTTAACCACAAAACCAACTTGACTTACGAACTTAACGATTATTTTTGTACTGTGGATGTATCAGTTAACACCTACAAAATATTAATGAAGTCATTCGGTTAAGGAAATCGCGTTCTTTTTTTCTTCAGAATACTTTTTCTGTGCAGGTTTCATGGTAGTGAATAAAAGCGATAATTCATGGTCATTTTATCATTATGATTTGAATTGTTTTAAGTGTTTTAAGTTATTCAAAATTGCAATAAATATATATTTGCACACAGCTACACTTTACACTGGCCCTAATTTGCACAAATAATTATATTTACGTTGTAAATCGCCCGCCATATTGCTTGAACTCGTGGATACGGGTCAGTATAGTACAAACATTTGTTGAGGTCTATTTCAAACATGACTTTTGTAGTTTTACAAAGAGGTAATTTTACATGCAAAATGTCTGTACTATTACAAACAGTTTCAAAATAACATACATTTTCTCAGTAAAAATTACAATCTTTACAGCATATTGTTAAGAGCAAATCATGTTCCGTATTGTTAAAACAGAAGCGACTTTGCTTCGCGAAAGAAGCAACTGCATAAAAAAGCATCTCAAGATGTTTTACCTGATGTTCAGAATAATTGGTATACCTCCTCTATAAACTCAATCATCCTTGAAACAATTCATGAGTGTAATGTGTTGTACGAGCTCACTGTTAACAACAGGCTCCCTTCTTCATTAGCAACTTTGAGTCTTAACCCGCGACATGCAATCAGGACCTTTAAACAGTTTTTTTCTCTCTATAGCTCATAGTGTGCACTGCAAAAAAATATAGCTTTCTAACTATAAGCTGTTTACGCTAATTTGAGCACTTATGAAATCAACCTTTGAAAAATGTCACTGATCTGCTTGCATATCATTTCATAGGCATGTTGACTTGTATGTGGTCAGTGAAGTTGGTAGCAATAAATATAGTGTAGTTCCATGTCGTAACATTGAATTAAAAGTGTTATGTAAACTTTTTTGCATTCAGAAATAATTTATTTTGCTTACTGTTTTTTAATAATTACAATTGCTGCATTTAGTAAATTGGTCGAAATATTTACTTTTCTAATAATCCAACAGTTTTACTTGGCCGAGGCATGAATAAAGTGATGAGGCTCATTGCAATGTTAATGTTGCATATGGAGGAAGAATACACAATGTACCTACAAGTAGATCTTCAGCAGGGCTTTCAAAAGTGCTCACTTTAACGTGAACAGCCTCTAGTATGGTTAGCGCCTTTAAGAGCATAATATATATTTTTTCATTTTATTGTTCGTGTTTTGTTAAGGTTGTAAGTGGACGCTGAAACAATTACGCCAGTATTTTCACCAAGCTGGGATATCCGATTGGCTGCTATGGCAGAAAGTCTCGTCGCTGATTATTCTGACAGTACTCAGCCAAAACGGAGGAATACCGAACACGACAAACTGTTTCGAATTCTATGGCTTCGATGTCTTGGTTGACTCCTGCTTGAGGCCTTGGCTTTTAGAGGTAAGAAATTCAACTACGTTTTTAACTGGCCATTATACAGGTTGAGTCTGAAAAATGTCGACAAACTCCTCCAGCATATGAAAAAAAAAGTGGAAAATATATATAATCCAATATGTTTCGTAAGGTTGGTACACATCCTTTAAGGTGGAGCTGAAACACATATTTATTGTAAATATTATACAAAATATTTTTAATTCATTATATTGGAAACGAATTATTAGCATCCCCCAGTGTAATGCATGAAGGCTTATTAGGGGACGGCTTATAAGCTAATTTATGACCTAAATTAAACTAACACCCATGCTTTGCCGGGGATTCGAACCCAAAACATTCTCGCACCCCAGACCGGCAGTGAACCAACCAACTGTGCCACAAGAGGTCGGCTTCGAAATGAAGCAATGACATCCAGGAAAATGTTGCTGTAACCTGTGTACTGTGGTTGGCATGTAGAACGACTCCTTTAAGGAATAATACGTTATGTGTGATGTTGCTTGCTTGCCGTGTGCAGTAACGCATTAGTTTCGAACTTTGTGCACGATTTCCTCGCAAACTGTGGGGTTTAGAGTCACGACACAAGACAACCTTTTTCGTTAATTTTAACGCGCTGATTCACAATCCGTCATTGGCAAACCAATTAAACTTCGGCATCATAGACGTTTGTGCGACAACAGGTTTGCAATTCTTCTTTTCTCTGTGACATAGTTTTATGGCAGTGAATGGTTTTGTGGTGATTACAAATATTCCTTTAACTACATGTTACCCTGTTTGTCACTAATCCATTTTGAATACTTTCTGTAATATTTACAATAAACCTGTGTATCAGGTCCACCTTCGAGGGTGTATAGCAAACTTACGAAGCATTGTGGACCATATACATTCTACTTGTTTATAGCCTACTATCATAAAGAAAGAAAGTCTTATGAAATCACTTTACTGTCTGTGTGTGTCTGTTCGTCTGTATGTACCACCCTCTACCGTCATTTTAAATTTTTGAATGCTTCAAAATAATTTCACCAAACTTGGTGAAAATATACTACTTAGTAAGGACACTTGACTTTCATTGTTTTCTACCACATGAGGAACTTATTTTTAAAATGGCTGCCATAAAAAATGTTGAGTGATATGACATCTCGGGAACCACTCGACAGATTAACACCACGTTTTATATGCTGACAGAACATCATGTAAGAATTAAATTTGGAAATGGAAACTGTTGTTGGTCTGTCATTTGGAAAAATAGCACTTTATTAATACATAAAGTTTTTAGATCATATCTCCAAAACTATTTAATCAATTCTCACCCAGTTTGGTATGCAGGGTTCAATTCCTAGCAGGGTAGCTCCCAGAATTTTGCATTTAGGAATTGTGCCAGACAATGCTGCTGTCGGCAGGTTTCCTTGCAGATCTTCCATTTCTCCTGCCCTTTGTCTTGGTGCTGCTGCGTACTCACTTTGCTCCACCCTCATTGGCTCTGAAGACCTCAACGTTAAAAGATACCCAAATCTACTCCCACGTTTGATAAATTATTAATAAATCCCTGTTAAAAATTTGAACTTGGAGATAACTCACAAATGTATATAGTATGGTGGGAATTATATGATATAATTTATAGAGATCAATTGATGTCAGATAATAAAAACAAGAATATGTTTTAAGATATTAAGCTGATATTATGTTGAGTATATGATCATAGATTTCTATTAGATGTGCTGAAACAATTATAACACACAAATGAATATAGTATGGAGAGAATTAACTGATAGAATCCAGCCAGTTCCTTCTGAGGATATCTGCACAAATGTACAATGAACAAGAGCATTCGGAAAATTTACACATAGATTACTGTCAGATGTGTTGAACTCACAGATAGTTACACATTTGTAAACTATTACGACTAATTTCTTATAGAAACCTGCAATTTTTGTGTAACTGAGAAGATAGCCAAACACATGTATATAGAATAATAGTATAGTGATAGAAAGTCAGATTTATTTAATATATTCTTACCATACATGTTGCAGTTCTGACCACATATAACACAAAATTAAGATGTTAACCAAGATTGTAATTTTACCTTCCCGAAAGTTATGTTGAAGTTGGAGAATAATTGAACAAATATATTATGACAGTGTTCAAATAATTTTCAAATAGATTCGTGCTATGTTATAGTCCAAATGTAATACCAAAGAAATGTATATTCTTGCCAGTGTTGTACTCTGAATATAACTACACAAAGGGATATAGTACGTGCGTATGTCGAGAAATTTCGCACAGATTCTTGTTAGACATGAGCTAGAGGGTAGGTCACAAATGTACACAGTATGCCAAGAAATTTCTGATATAATTATTCCAATATGCTAAACACGAATAATATATACACAAATATATATCAAAATTATATGCCAATAGTGTGCCAAGAATTTTTTCATTGTTTTTTGCCAGATGTGTTGACCATTATGATACAAATTGATAATGTTTACAGTAAAATTGCTGATAGAATCTTGTCAGATATTTTTAACTCAATCGAAAACTACAAAAATGTATGTAGTATCAAGAAATTAGTTATAGATTCCTGCAAAATATGTTAAATTCGAGGATAATTCTTTAAGTTTGGCAAAAAAAATTATCTTGCAGATACTTGCTGATCTAATGAACTCGAAAGTAAATTGTAGCATTAAAAATATTAAGATAAAATGCCGATAATTTACTCTTAGATTCTAGTTGGAAGTATTTTACTCGGGCAAAACACATATTAATAGTATGAGAAAAAATTACTGACAGAGTCCTATCAGATGTTATCTCTGATGATAACTAAACAAATTTATATAGAATAACAATGTGCCTATTGAACAACAAGATTTAACTCATAGTCTTTCCAGATGTGTGATTCTGTTGAGATCCCACAAAACTACACTGTATGCCAAGAATTTATTGATACCTTCCCTTAAGCCTGTTGAACTCTTGGGCACATTTACACAACTGATTTAATATGATAGACTGTCTAGATATGCCTATGTGGTTTTCGGATTAAAATATTACAGATTAATATAGGATGAGAGTACGATGAGAATTGTTCATAGATTCCTGTTAGCTATGTAGAATTGGAGGATGACATAAATATGTATAGTATGAGGTAAAATTTTCTTATAGATCCATGCTGATCGAATTAATTTGAAAGTTTATGGTAACATTGTTAATATAACAATATTATGCCAAAATTGTCTCATAAATATCGGCCAGATATTTTGACAGACAAAACCTCACAAATGTATAGTGTTCCAAGAACCTACAGAGAAATAACCCATAAGATCTGTAGAACTCGGATTACAACTATACAAATGTATATATCATGACAGCATGCCAATATGAAGGCAACAATAAACTCTATATCAATGCCTAATATGTTACTACTGATACAACCACACAAATCTATACACAATGCAGAGAACATAAAGATACATTCCCGATTGCCTGTTCGTCTTGTATAATCTGACAATTATATTGATGTTGAAAGATAAAAGGTAGAGTATTCAATCATAGATTCCTTTAGTATTTATTGACACTTGATACCTCATGATTTTATTTTGCCATCAATTTACTGATACAATACTGCCAGAGGAATTTGGCTTGTAATATAACTACACAAATAGATATAGTATGAGATTATGACGAGGAATTACTCATAGATGGCTGCCAGACTTTCGTTAATTCAGTAATAACCCACAAATGTATATAGAATGCTGAAAATTTCCTGATAGAATCTTTCGAGATCATTCAAACTCAAATGAAAGTACACAAATAAATAGCATAATAATATGCCAATAGCATGCCCAGAATTTACTCAATTATTATTTTCAGATAATAGGAACTACAGGGATAATGCAAAAAAATATAATTGTTTGAAAATAAATTTGTATAGACGCCTGCCTATCTAATGTACTTGGAGGATAACTAACCAAATGTATATTTGATGATAGTATGTTATGGATTTCTGCTAATCTGCCTACCAGGTGTTTTGAATTCTGAGGATAACACACATTTAGTATGCAAAGAATTTACAGGCCCAATCTTGCCAGATCAGTTGAAATAGGATTTAAAAACACAAATGGTCCTAGTATGAGTGATTACATCCAGATATACTGAACTCCAGGATAATTCACAATTTTATATAGTATAAGGAGAATATTCAGATCGAATCCTGTCAGATATGTTGAACTAATCTAATATATTTGGCATAATAGTGTAGCAATAAAAGGGTGAGAATAAATGTATAAATGCTTGCCAGATATGTTGCATATCTGTGCTGAAAACCCACAAATATAAATTATGCCAAGAATTTAATAAAACATTACCAAAGGCATGTTGAACTTACAGGTATAATGACAACATATACAGTATGATATGATGCCAAAATTCATCAATAATTACTGCTTTATATTGTAGAAGTAATCTCTTATATATGTAGGCCCTATACAGAACATCCCAGGAAGTAGTGTCTAGCCAAATAAAGCAGATAGGTGACCTCAAGACCTATATTAAGCAATTGTTGGGCTTTGAATTTTCTTCTATGTTTTGTGCCTTAATCGCAGTTCCACAATAAATATTGGTATGGTGACATGAATAAATGTTATAGATGCTTGAAAATTTGTTTTGTATTAGTTTAAGAAATGGCCAATCCAGTGTAAGAACATTTACATTCATCTGTATTCACATGGCGCCGAGAAAATATAAATAAACAGAAAGTATCCAAAAGCATAGTTTGTCCATAATACTTGGTGATTAATTAAAAAAAGTTCACATCAAATGTGTTTCTTACCTACTTAAAATACATGTTTGAAGTTTTTTTATCACCAAATATTAGGAGCAAATTATGCTTTCCAATTTTTTCTGTCTTTCAATATTTTTCTCAGCACCATGGTAAGGCAGATGAACATAAGTGTTGTTGTACTGGATTGGCCATTCATTCAGCTAATCCAATACAAATTTTCAAGTGTCTATCATATTTATTTATGTCGCCATACAAATATTTATCATGGAACTGCGATTAAGGCACAAAATGTAGAAAAAAATCATAGCCCCTAAAACTATTAACAATCACTTAATATACATAGGGGTGTTTCGGATAGGTCTTGAGTTCTTCTACAGCCTTGCTTTGACTTTACTCTACTTCCTGTGACATCTTGTACCATATATATGTACATACATATATAATTGCAAATAATTTTTTATTGATTTTAACAAGAAAATGATTCCACAATTAGAAAAACTATAAGATTATGTTAAGAAATATATTATATATTCCTGCCAGATATGATGAACTTTAGGATATTTTACAAATCTAAATAATATGCCCTGATATCCTGTTAGATGACTGGCTGATTAAATGAATTCGATTGATAACTACATGATTGTCAAAATTATGATAGTACGATTAGAATTTACTCATATGTTTCTGTGACATGTGTTGGAATCGAGGATAGTTTACAATAGTATAAAATATGCAGAGATAATCTGATAAAATAGTCAGATCAGTTCAACTCAGATGACAACTAAGTAAATATAAATAGTAAACAATATAATGGTAAAAAGGCAAGAATTAATGCATACATGCTTGACAGATGTGTTGCACATCTATTGAGAACCCAAAATACATACAATATGCTGAGGGTTTCCTAATAAATTACCCGAAGTCCAGTTGGACTTAAGGTATAAATATACAATTTATATAGTATGATATTATCATAAGAATTTTGTTATATATTCCTACTATAAAGGTTGATAAATTATACCTTATAACAGTTTCGTATATAGTTTTCCAAAGATTTACAGACACATACTTGTAACCATATATTGCTCTCAGAACATATCCTAAAGGCATATTGTATCAGAGACTGACAAGAAATGTTCATAGATTACTGCCATATTGTAAATTCCAGGATAAATCACAAATGAGCATGAAAAAGTTCACAAAAAGTTTAACCCATTAACCCCTACTCAGAAAAATTTTATCATATTCCCAATTCGCCAACAAATACACAATAATTATGTTTCTAGTAGGAGTGGATCACACTTGTGTGTTAATCATGTACAGATTAGCGTCATCTCCACCAGCGATATGCATATTGTACACACACAAACGCAGTAGGTTCAACCTCTGGTCTTAAAAACATCCCCAATTGAGAAATGGGACAATGTGCATCTGGGATTGATTGAAAATCGGATTCAGGGGTGCCTTAGGAATCATGGAGATCATACAGGTTATTGAAGCTTGTCAATGAATCTGGAAAGCCTATTGTTGTTATTGAAACTGATGAGATTCTTTTGTTTAAGTTTTTCCATTATTACTTTTTGTTTGTTTCATACTGGGTTGATGTAAACAAGTATTGTTTGTTTCCCCAATTCATTTGCTATTACGAGTACAACGTGAAATGTTAGCTCCTTTTATACAATATAACATCCTGCATTGTGATAAATGCTAATATTTTTGTGATCATTATATAGAATGCGGAGAATTTTCTGATGGAGTCAATCATGATCATTTTAATATAGATAATAGCCACAATATATACCAAACTAGTATGGCGATAATATGCCAAGGATTTACTCACAGAGTCAAATGTTTCGAACTCCAAGTATCACACACGCACAAATGTTTATAGTATGTCATGTATTATCTAATAAATCTCTGCTGATATAATGAACTCAGATGATAACTAAACAACTGTAGATCGTTCAATATTATGACAAGAATGTTTGCATAGGTTCCTTCCAGATGTGTTGAATTGTCAGGTAAATTTACACTTGAGTATAGTATGCACAAATATTATCAACAGAATCTTGGAAGATCTATTGAAATTGGTTGATAATTACACAAATTTATAAATTATGATAGTATGGTGTGTTGATATTTATATACTCATAGATTCCTGACAGATATGTTGAACACAATTATTAATTTCAAATATATTGTACATGCAATGCATTTACCAGGACATAAATTTCGTGGTCCATTCGCACATATAGATGAATTACTAGCCATAAAAATAAAGAAATTTATCAATTAGATAAAACATAAAACATCATGATAAATCTTCTAGAGATAATAAACATTTAGAATTAACAAATGAGGCTGAAAATATATTTAAAAATGGCTAAAGAAATAGTGTTAAATAAAGAAAAACAATTTAATAAAAGAAAGGATTCTGCAAGTGTAGCTGCAACTATGTTTACTGAAAAAATAAGTTTCTGTGAACAAAATGACCAATTTGAAATAAAACATATTAATTTAATAATTGGTAAAACTTATTAACTTGAAATATTTTAAATTTTATATAACTTATGAAAACATTACGAATATGATTTGAAATTTAATTTAATTCCAATATCAAATGTATATTTTATAAATTATAATAAAAATTAATATTAAAATTTTTAGCGATGTTTATATAATTCAAAAATTTTTCTAATGAAATGATTAAAAATGTATGTGCAACTGCAAATTTAGATATTTCATCAAATTTTGGCATGCATTGGGTTTGTTATTATAGTGCTAATGTGTAGTTTATCTTGTATTATTTAGTAGAATTATTTCTAAAGAATTGATAACTTTCTAAACCATTTTCAACACTATTATAATGATTGAAAACAAAATTTTGATTCGGCAATATTTGGGCATATTTGTTTAATAATATTAGTTTTCTGATTAAATTTTATTTTGATATTATTAAAATATATCTCAGGATTAACATTTATCAGTTATAAGGGTAAACATTTTGGTGTTGATCCAAGGCATTATAATGAAACAGATACATTTAATGAATACATAAACATTTTCATCAAAAATTGATTTTAATAATTATGACGAAATATAACACTCAATTTAAAAAAAATTATATCATTAACATTTGATAATTTGAATGGCGATATTATATATCATGCAATTATAACTAGATTAAACTAATTTCAGTCTAGCATAAAATTATATTTATCTATAAAACTTGTTTTAGTAAATATGTTAAAATTAAAGTTTTAATAAATTCTAAAAAGAAGTAGTTTAAAAAAATTAATCAAAGTAGTGTACTATAATTTAAAAAATGGATTATTTTACTAGAAGAACAAAGTATTATCATTAGGGGCAGTGATTTTTCGCGAAAAAATTTCGAGACAATACAGTTTTTTAGTTGGCTGAAACATGTTTTGGTCCTTGCTAATACTAGATTTACATTGGCACAACGAGCACGAAACGGCCGAAGTAACGCT
The DNA here is from genome assembly GCA_029891345.1 of Dryococelus australis. Lineage (NCBI taxonomy): Eukaryota > Metazoa > Arthropoda > Insecta > Phasmatodea > Phasmatidae > Dryococelus > Dryococelus australis. The sequence continues at coordinate 110,527,709 of CM057009.1, forward strand.
TCACCCAATCACAGACGAGTATTTTGTGACACCAATGAGACAGAAATCTCGGGCGCGAAGGATTTTATGAATATAAATATTTCTAACTTTGTTACGTCGCGGACGCACAAGCTTCAATGAATGAGTGTAATTTCTTGTTGCAAAAGTGGTGGCAATGTTAAGTTGGTCACATTTGTAATAACATGCGACTATATCTTGTTAGTGTTGTCGGAATATTTTATCTATAGTTAATGATTTTTAATTTGCATCCTTTAAGCATAGTTTGTTGTAGGTACCGCTGTGGTGTGTTTTCTTGAGTAAAATGTATAATAATTTGCATGTGTGTACCACTTTGTAAAAAGGTGGTTTCAGGAAATTTGTACAGTGTTGTTTATACCAAACGATTCTGCAAATAAATTATTTAATGCTAGTGACGAATAAATGTGATTTTAGTAAAGTAGACTTGCAAGGATTTCCATAGTAAAACACCTGTTCAAAGGCTTTCAACACTTGTAGTGTGTAAATATTATTTGTTTATTTACCTATATGTATCGTGAATTCAACAAGTGTAAGGTTAACATAAGACAAAGTGTGTGTGTATTACTACATATGTACGAATTCTAACAGGCATATATATCACATTTTGTTTTTTCATTGAAGTTGAAATTTTCGAAGATACAATAATTTGAATGTTATTTCCATACGAGCAAAATTTTCCACTACTCCATCGAAACAATGTGCAATTCAAAATGCCACTAGAATCTCATGAAATGCATTAATCTATAGTCACCATCCGCTTACTGTTTCCTTTTTTTCCCTCGAAATAAAATATACAGAATGCAAACAAACACTTGTCAAACCCAAAAAAATGTTCTAATGTCAACCTAGCTATAATATCCTACATTGATATTATTAGGCCCCTTCTATTTTTCCCAAGTGGAAAACTATAATTGATACATATGCATTAATGTGGTTGTTTGTGATTCAAATTATTATTCTTCATTCCTTCACGTAAATATGCAGACTGCCTTCTCCGACATTTTCGCATTTTCAGCAATGAGTGATCAAAATTGGTGTTTTATATGTCACAACGCGTCACAGTGTTTTCATTACAACCACATTTACAGTGATGTCACGACTGTCGCATCGCATCAGTTGCATCGCGCGTGTCGCACCAATGTAAATCCAGTGTAACTGTTTGTGCACGAATCACCAAGGTTCAGTGACAGAGTTAAGGAATTATGAGTGGCGCGTCAAATGCGGAAAAGACACCAGCAGCCAATGGAGGTATGACAACAGCTGAGGTGTATATATAGTATTGAAGCCTAATATGTGCTCAATTTTTATTCGCGAAAAATCACTGCCCCTAATTATTAAAGGCTGTTCACGATAAAGTGAGAACTTTTGAAATCAACCTTAGAAAAAAGTAATTGCCCCTATCTGCATATATTTTAATAGGTTCAAAGAATGGCATGCGCCCGGTAAAGTTGGTAACAATGGAGGGGAAAGTAGTTCCATATATTAACATCAAATAAATAGTGTTAGGTAACAATTTGTGATAACTCAAATAATTTATCTCGCCTTCTGTTTTTTTATGCATCGAAGTGTCAAAGAGAGCAGGTTTGTGCAATATTTACTTTTCTAATAATTTCGCAGTTCCACTTGACCGACACATAAATAAAGTAATGGGGCCCATGGCAATGTAAATTTTACATAAGGCGGAAGAACACACAACATGTATACAAGTTGATCTTAAGCAGTGCTTTCAAAAGTGCTCATTTTACCATGAACAGCATATATACACGAAGGTTACATGTACTTATTTCTGACAAAATCGATTCAAATAGGTCTGAATGTAATAAAGTATTAAAATATAGTTTTGTAATATGCTTAAAAACGAAATAAAATAACTATAGAAAATATGATAAATATGATAAATGTTGTAATCTTAAAAAAAATTAAATTAAAAAAAAAATTATTATGCAACAAAAAAATGTATTACTTTGAAGAAATCCGTAACATATCACAAAAATAAAAAAAGAACTTAATAAAAAAATTAATAATTAAAAAAATTACTTAGTTTTAAAGCCTGGATTGAATTATTGTATTACAAATTGAAAAATAAATAACTTTGAAGAATTTTAAAAATGTATAATAATAATAAAAACAAAGAATTTAATGAAATGTTATAATTTCAAAAATGAATCTGCTTTAAAAGTTGAATTAATTAAAATGTTTTACCATAGAAAATATTAATGAAGGAAGGCATAACATTTATCATAACAATCAAATCAAATAAATGTCATGAAAACAATAAAAAAATTTGATTGGAATTTCTGTAAAGACAGTTTTAAAAATCTATATAAATATTAAATTTTCAATTAATATGTATAAAGACAAAATTTTTCATAAAAACAAAACAAATAATTTAATGAAGTAATTAATCATATGAAAAGTGAAGTTGCTTTCAAAGCAGAATTAAATTATTTCATTATATATTAAAATAATTATGACTAAAGAAAGGCATGAAAAAGTTCATGCAAATCAGGACAAAGAGTTTGATGACAAAATTAATAGTTTTGAAAACTAAGTTCGTAGTAAAATCATAAATAATAATTTATATAACAAATGAAAGTTTTAATGAATTTGAAGGACTTGAAAATTGTCATAAAAATCAATATAATGGAGAAAATTAAAAAATCAATAGCTTTAAAAAGGTTCCTTAAATATTGAATAAAATATGTATGTTAAAAATTAAAATATTAAGGGAAAAAATATATTAATTCAACATGATCTATTTAGAATAAAACAATACCGTGGAACATATAATTTTAATGGAGACTAACATGAAAATTTAAATAGTTCTTGTTCATATAATTAAGGCAAAATAAATTCCCTAACTAAAAGGGTATGTGAGTTTCAATATAGATAAAATTATTTAACACAAAACAAAAACATAAAATAATAATATATAAATGGATATAGTTGAAATTGTTGTTATAAAATGTTATCAGTATATAAATAACTTTTAAAATAACTTTTATAAAAGTAAAATATTATTGGATTTTTTAAAATATTACATATATAAATAGTAATAAAAATATTGTTTTTAAATATGTTCATATTCTATTTATTCTGATGATGCATCAAATTTAGAATATTTTCAATCAAATAGAATACAAACAATAAATTTAACTGGAAAATTGACTAGTGGAAAAACTGTTTATTTTAAATCACAACAGGGATAAGTTATTTTATTTTCTATTTGATTGTACAGTTTTTTTTTAGAATTAGCAAAGATATTCATAAACTTCTATTATTTTAAAGACTGTTTGAAGAGGAAACGATTTAGATTTCCTACAGTAATAATAGTGACCAAATAATTGCTGAAGATTTTAAAATAAATATTTGTAAGATTATAGTTTTTATAAAAATAAAAATATATCTTTTATTAAATTTAATTGTTTGTTTCTAAAATACTTTCATGTTTCCCTAAATTGTTCTCTTTTTAGATTTCCATATCATGTGGTTTATAACAGTGATGCGAATATTTCATATAGGCCTAATAAGAAAAATTTCAGGTTTATAATTATAATGTTTCACTAAATAAAATTTTTCGGGATTTATGTAACATGTATCCCTAGTTGCTATTAAACATTCGAAAAATGCATAAATAACCAAAGGATATCTTAATGAAGGATAGTAATTTTTTTAATATAGTTTTCCCCAAAAAATTTAATCATTTATATTCTTACAGTGTCATGTTTTGAACAATACTCTTCTTGTTAATTAAATATTTTCAGAATTATGTAGTGAATATATTCTATTACAGGGGAAAAAATTACAATTATAATTTTGCGATAAAATTAATTTTGGTAAACTTTTAATCATTTAATAGAGACTTTTATTTACATCTGTAAATTACAATAAATTGATATTATAATTTTGTTATTTCATATTATTTTTAAAAGATAAATAGTTAACATTTCATCAAAGGAATAAACAAATATAGACTGATTGGATTGATTTCCAAATTTAGATATATCATCAAGTTTCATTAGCATTTAAAAAGGTTTCTAAAATTTCACCTAGCTCTTAATTTATAAACATTATAAACATGATCTGGCACTGGGTATAAAGCAGATTTTATATACTCATGAAACATTTTAGATTATTATTTTGATATATACTCAAGCTTTTTGTTTTGGATTACTCACATTATTCTGAATATTATTAACCATTTAATAGGCTATAGTTACTACCACATATTTATAAATTATTTATTTTATTTATTGACCAACCATGACGTATTTCAAGCTATGTTATTTTTGTTAAAATACTATCAAAAATATTATTTGAGACTTCTTCTAAGTTAATTTCTATATACATTATTTTATTTGTAGTTATATGTGTTATTTTATGTATATTAGCTTTATTATTATTGTTTATTATATTTTAGGCATGAAATATTACATTTACTTGTATATCATTATTTGAACATAAATTATTATTAATTGTATACCTTAATCATTTTATTCAAAAAATTCATCAGGGTCTGTATAATATGTTTCATTTTCAATTTCTAAATATTATTCTATTGCTTCTTTCTATTTTGAAATTTGAAGGTCTTCATTTTCAATTCCTGAAAATGGAATATTAGAATTTTTTTTCTTTTTTCTTTAGTAAAAATATCTCCATCAGAACTAAGACAGTTTTCGTTCATAAATTGGTTGTAATCTTCGTAACATATTTTCATGTGACAATCTATTTGTGTTAACATTTCATATTTTTGCAAAAGATTTTTTTTCATATAACAAAGAATGTTTAAATTATAATAAATTCATTTATGTTTATCTAATAAAGATTTATCTTATATGGTCAAGTAGTAAAATTAATTAAAACTGATTAAGTTTTATATTTTACAAATTCTTGACATATATTTGTTTTACAATTCTTTTTTAATTAAATTTTGAAATTTTTTTAAATATGTTAACCATATTTTTTTAACATGTGCATATAAAGATGAAATTTTGTATTTCTTCATGCACAATTTTTGTCATTAAACCATTCTTATTTTAATTTTTTAAATATTTTTCACCATTTCCTATTAATTTATAATAAAGAGTTTGTTAATATACTTTCATAATTACAAAATTTTAATATTTACTTAAAATAACAAAATTTTATGTACACCTGATTCTCATTTCCAGAAAAAAATTACTTATTTATTAGAACATAGTTAAAATATATGTGAATGTTTATCTTTTGTATTACGGCAACAAAAAAAGGTAAATTTGATATATTACTTCTTCACAAGGTGTACATTTCATACTTAAATATTAGTGTTCTACTTAAATATGAGATTTACATTCATGTTTCTCTAAAATGTTCTATATATTTTATCCACAGTTCAAAGTGTTTTAATTAATTTTTATTATTAATATTTTTATATATTTATTAGTTTATGTTTTATATCAAATAATTAATATGCTATGCTCTTAAATTTTTATTTGTTTGAAAGTAATTTACATTTTTTCCATTGTTACACTTTACACTTTTTTTGTTTTAATTGTTTTCCATTTATTTAATAGCTTTATTGAAATGTATTTTAATACATTGATCTGATGCGAAACAAATTAAATATGACAAATGTGTTTAAATTACTGTGAGAGTTAAAAGTAAATGAAAAATATAAAATTATCCCATTTTCAAGTTATAGACTAAATGAATTGTAAGAAAAAAAAATTCTCCTGATTTTTATAACAGTATTAAAATTATTTTGCATTATGGATATGTTAAACTTTTTTAAAAAATACTTTATAGCTTTATGTAAACAAACTTTTTACCTTTATTATAAGTGTTAATACAAATAAGAAAAAACAACCACTTCATGATATTAAGTTTTCTTTGACCTAAAAACGGTTATTGAATTTTCACTAGAATTTTTTTTAAACAATTGTGTTTATTTTTTTAATATTAATATTTTTTAACTCATATTAAATTTAATTCAAATGTTAGTCTTAATTTTAAAATTTTATTACAATTATTTGTAGATATGTGTAGATTTAGCTTTTTATTATTTCTGAGGTTTTTGATATTTTAACAGATTCTTATTTTCTCCATATTTATAGAACATTATAAAACAAAATGTGTTGGTACAACTTTTACATTCATATACTCTAGATTAAGTATTAAATAAGTCACAGTTTGGGCGTTGAAACACTGCTTTAAAACAGTCATAGAAAATTATTGTGATATTCAATCAGAAACATTGTAACAACCATTGTTGGCACAATGTCGATTACACAATGTTCGCCCAACATAACAATTAATGCAATTTAGGACCTACCTCCATTGTGTTCCCAACAATTACATAACTTGTACAAAAGTGAACACCTTTTTAAGAGCAATATCTCCGGTAATGAAGAATCTTTGTATTATATAAAACAAAATAAAGTAAAATTATTTTCATTCAAAAACATTGTTTTATACTTTTACATAAAATATTGGTTGTCTAACATTGGCTTAACACTAAAAAAACATGCCTATTACTAACAGTTTTTTTGCCAACTCATTACAAACCATCATCCAACCATTTAAAATAAAATAAATATTTTCATGCAATAGGTTATGGCATTTTCTGGTTTAGTTATATCATTGCCTGGAGGGTGCTAAGTAATCTCTTATAATTTTCTTGGTCACAACTTTTTGTTAGTATTTTCCGTTGGGCCAATGTTGGGTTACTGTGTGTGCTCCAGTCCAACATATAACCAACCTTTCCAACCAAGTGCCAACTTTGGGCCAACGTAGGTTGCTACTGGGGTCGTGCATCAATGCCCTCTTGTTTTTGTTATCACATCATCGGAGAATTGCTTTTACTTTTTGATTGCAGTCTTGGAGACTGTAATTTATTTCTATGCTCTGCACTGTGGTCAAAATAAGCAGCCGGTTAAGTTTGAATGGTTTTAAGCGTACCATTTTTATTTTCATAAGTATTCTAAACTCTCTTTTTTCTGTTATTTTTTACTAGTAAAAATATTTTTTTTTGTCTGAGTGACTATCCGTCTAACAACTTGTCACTTTCCTCACTAACAAGCTTTTATTTATCAACACAGATTTATAACACAATTTTGGTATGTACATGTGTTGCAGGTGAATTTGAGCCCAGCACTCGGAAATGATTGTGATGTTGATGCAGCTGTGAAGAAGCCCATGTTACACGATATGTTTGATCTCCTAGGGCTACCTGTTTGTAACACAGGTCTTTCTTTGTTTAAAATTTGGTCAGCAAATTCAAGAAAGGAATGCTGTGAGATGGCATCAGTATTGCAAAATAGGTATGTCGATGATAAAGAAAATTCCAAGAATGACGATCCCGAAATTAAGAGTGAAGATTTGTCCACATCGGCAATAACTTTTGTAACAGCCGCAAGTAAATGGAAAAGAAAACATCAACAAAGCCACAACAGTAATGTTGCTGATCCGGTTCAAAGCAGATGCGTACAAAGACCCCGAAGACATAGTGCCAGTAAACAGATATCTTCGCCTTCATTTTCTGTAAAAGACATTACAAACAATGTGTGTAGTGAAAGGAAGACGAGATTAAGTGCAATAACTAGGTTGAACACGCGGCATTCTTCTATTGAATGTTTTAGTGGACAGCACTTCACCTCCAATGAAGAAGAGAGGCCTCATAGTGCAGTGGCCACTTTACATATCAGTTCAGAAGATTTGCTTCATTGTAATTTTACAACTGTAGAGAAGCCCAAATTGGGTGCACAGGGTTCAGCTGAAAATGTCACTTGCGTTCAAAAAGCATGGGGAAATGGTCGTGACTGGAATTCACCGCCAATCAGGGAAGGTCTTTGGACTCGCATTTATCCATTCGGCCAAGTTAATGATAATAACTTTTCCAGTAATCATCATAAATTGTTATCACGCACGTACTCTCCATTGCCCTCAGCAACACACATAGGCGACAGAGAAACCAAGTTAGTGGTATCCGCTGTACATAAATATTCGAAATTAGCCAAGGAAATTTTCAGACGTCATCCACTTTTAAGCGATGTTGAATATAGCAACATCCTACAAAAATCCTTAGGCTTGACAATAGATATTTGGCTTCCCATGAAATAAAATTAGTTATATCTCAACCAAACCATACCACTTCGTAAATACAACCATTATCAAAGAAGACTTATCTTAAAATATTATGCTGCTGCAGAAATCAATCTATTTTTTTGTGTATTCTAAGCTACTGTGTATTAAAACTTAACAAACCTATTTAACAAGAAAAATCTCTGTATATTTAGATTTTCCTTGTACATTGTGCAAGAAATTAAGATACCCTAAGCTGTTACAAAATAAATCATAAATAGCTTCCTACGATATTAATTGAAGCAAAAGATGAATTAATTAACATAACACTAAATATTCATTTTTAAGTTAATTTGGTTGTCACAATATGTCCATTTTTGTGCATTTGTAATTCACTTTAGGAACTTATACAATATAAGTGAATAGCTTGTACCAAAAATATCAAACTTTTATGTAGATTCGTACAGTGATAAGGATCGTAGTTCAGGCCACATAGTTACTCTACAGGTAGTAATTGAGCTTTCATTCCTTATGAAGATGAGAGTATTTAATATTACATATAAAAAATGAAAAAAATATTCTGTAATTTTAGTACTTTATAATCATCTTCCCATTTATTAATCTTTTATTGTTTGTGATAAAGAAGACAAAGAATCAAATCATTTTAAAGGTAGCCCTACTAAACAAAAAAAAATTATATTAACAAAGTGAACAATCACTTTATGCAACCAAACACTATGATTTTAATAGCTTACAGACAATCGAGTAGACCTGTGTTCTGTTGTCAATGTCCACAAAAAAAAATTAAAGTCTCTCCTTCAAGCACTGCTTATTCTAAACATGTCCCTTTATCTCATATTATGCACAACCAGTCTCAATTGTCCTCCAGAAAATATATTCTCATTTATTGTGCACGTCTATCACAAGACAAAATAATTTATACATTTCATAAACACAAACAACATCAAATATTTTCCATCGTGTTTTGAGCTATAAGAGCAGACGATGGATTATACTATTGTAGTTGAATTTTATTTCATTATTTATCAATTAAAATAATTTTGGAGAACTATGAATTTATTGTCTTTATGTGTTTCTATCCACATGAGCGTGTTTTTGCCAGTGTTTTTCACCCTTTTACGATCCCTAGAAACCTTTTGATATTATAGTAATATTTCGAACAAATTTATCTGAATTATCTGATATCTAACCTACTATATCTAAGCTAAATTACCTAAATTAATTTCAGTCTACTAACTACATCTATGTCTAACAGCTAAATTTCTGGTCTAGGCCATTCACGATAAAGTGAGCACTTTTGAAAGCCCTGATAAATTTCTACTTTCTTCCACATTATGTATCCTTCCACCACATGTAAACTAACATTGCCATGTGACTGCCATGTGATAGCCACATGTTAATAAACACAATATTTAGATTTCAGGCCTGCTAAAGGTAACATGTATATTATATATAAAACATGTAACATTTATATGATGTATATAACACATTATATATGCATATATATAATGTAAAATATACAATATATATAAAATACATAACATATAATCGTTTGGGTCTTGTCAAATCTCTGATAGACAAAACTTTATACAACAAACAACTGAAAAATGAACACCCTAGCGATGAAGTCATGGAAACCATGAAAAAGCAAACATTAAACTTGGGCAGTGAACAAGGACCAACGCGACACGTTAAAAAAGGACACACATTAGTTAAGCCGAAAAATAATTTGGAAAGGCAGCCAAATCCAGATTTTGAAATAGACTAACACTACTGCACACCCAAGGTACAGCACCACTTGTCACACAAATTACCAAACATTAAAAACTGTACCGCAAACTTAACGTTTCCCGTGACTCACCATTTTCTAAGTGCCCCATCGCTCTGTAGAGATGGGGCACTTAGAATGACTATGGGGCTCTGTAGCGTGAGTAGTAAAACGTCAGCTCGAAAACATGGTAGATGTATTTGGCCTCAGCTGACCGAAGTTAAGTGCTACTAAACCATCAGGAAAAAACATATATCCTGCAGGGATAACATAGCAGCGTAACGTAGCAGACATCCGAAGCATATAAAGTAGACAGAGTGAGGCCGTGCAAGGCCTGAAATAAAAAACGACAAATCAGAAAATAACAGCGCACAAAGGGGAAAGAAGAAGTGAGGCAGAACAGTGAGGAAAGTCGGGGGTATCTGAGCCAGCAAAGAGTACACCACTCCACAGAAGTAAATGATGCTAATAAACTAAACGTGACAGCATTAATGTGGCAATGTATAAAAATATGGAGTATATAAAATAGTAAAATATGTGCATATATATGTACATTTTAAGGATAGTTTTATATGCAAGTTTTTAAGTGGAGATAAATATATTTCAACATAGGCCTATTACGTATATATAAATTTTAAATAATTTATGCTAAAAATATATACATATCGATAAATGCATTTGTTGTATATGTACTTTTTTTGACACCCTTACACTATGTTTGTATATTTCTGAGACCTTCCAAAAAAGAACTGTGAATTGATGTGTTAACAGAAGGCTTGTAACTGGCACCACCTTAATTTGTGCAAAATAATTCTAAAAATAATATATATTATTTATAGTTAAGTGAAATGCCGATCAGGTGATGGCTACATTTCCAGTCTCTCTCGTAGCCCAAATGGGTACGACATTTCCTTTTTGTCAAACCCACACAGACCTCAAGAAACAAATTGTACAGGTAAAGTGCATGGACTCTCAGAATTGTTGTAGTTCCTTTATTGCAATGACTGCAGCAAAACTGAAAACTCAAATGAAAAAAGTATTTAAAGAAAATTACTATACTTACAAAAAATGGTTCATGCAAACACACACGAAGCTGAAGGAAATGTATTTTTATTAATGTTAAACCAATATGTTCTTAGGTAATGTTTACAGTAAAAATTGAAATGTAAATCATTTATCATTTAAAATTGTCTCAGACCAATTGGAAATATTTATATTTGAAAAAACCCACTCCCAACTCTATGTGCAGACCTTAATTTCTTTCACACAAAGGTAGCAACATAAACAAACTAATATTACTATCAATATATATCAATTGCAGCCAGGCCACTGTGCTTTTGTGTTCTGTATGTGTTTAACGCTTTAACTGTGAATGTGTGGAGTATGTCAATTGTAACCCGGCCCTTATTGAAAGCTAGCTCACACAGCTTCTTTAGAAATACTTAATTTAACACATACACTTCGTAATGTAATCTAACCTTTACTAAACATGCATTCACATGTAAACAGGAGCTCTGGGAGTCTTGGGTGTTGACTATGCAGTGTAATTTGCATTTACATTAAATTTCAATAACTACAATATTTTTGTGGCAAAAGTGTCAGATATAACAAACAATTATGCCTACTCAAGAACGCATACTATCTTCATTGATATTTCTCAAAAGGTAGCAAGTTGTCTTGTCGAACTTCCATTTCGAAATTTAAACATAGAATTATTTTATAGGCCTATGTGTTGACAATTAATTGTAAATTCTTTCTATTCTTACTATGACAAGCATTACCAATTAATTTAGGCCTACACTTGCATCAACAATGAATGTCGGGAACAAGCACAGCTAAAGTTCTATAGGTAACAAAACCAGCTTTAAGATTTTATAGTTTGTATGTTGGAACACCTTTCGTGTAGCATAAAACTGTGACGCTTATGTTATGTTAACAATAGTAGAACTTAACACTGTAACTTGGGATGAATAATTACATGAATACAAGTTTGAGGCTAGGCCTACATTGCAAAACAACACAGTGATATACAAACATGTAAAATTAAAGTATAATTACTGCCGGCAAATTTTGCACTTGTTATTAAGGCAGATTTAAGAAATGTTACATTGCTGGGCGTAAATAGATACACACAGATGTTTTGAGGTTAGGCTTACATTACAAAACAAAACAGTGAGATAAAAACGTGTAAAATTAACGCATAATCATTGACAGCAAAGTTTGCACTTATTATCCAGACATACTTAAAATAAAGGTTGAACAGATGGGCGTAGGTACACAAGTACACATAAATTTTTATATTATTTGTCACACTTAGGATATAACATGTACTTCGCAAACTCACATGAATTTATTAATGTCGCATTTCTGTTGTTGTTCATTTACTTTCATTATTGTTATTTAACTTTCTGTTTATAATATCGCGCTTCTAACTGTCTATTCCTACTTGTTCTTTTTCAACGATTTACTTCAATAACATACTGGGGATAAGCGGGGAAAACACGTCGTAAAACCTGTTTGGGTAAACACGTCGTAAAAACACATTTGCACTTACCTCCGGACAGTTGCAGTTGAAATTTTCATCATTTCTGTAACTTGTTCGATGACCTTGCATGGTTTCATCTCTCCTCGACGAATTAAAGAATAAATACTTTCGGCAAGATTTATGTCTTCCTGACGCTGACTATTCGTACGTTGTTTGCTGGAACTCATGGCTTTTCACAAAATCACTACAACGCAATTAAACACTATACGACCTATAATAAAACAATGATGATTGTAGATAAGCTGAAAAGTAAATGACAAATATTAAAACACAACTACTTCCAGCTTCCAAATTTGTAGCTTGCCTCGCAACCACTGCACACAAGCAAAACCAAGCAACAAGCATGAAGGAACCACAACAACAGGCCGTTGGTTTTGACCGTTGCGCCGATCACGTCACACAATATAATTATGAGTTACAGTAAATACATTATCTTTACGCCAATAATTACTTTAAACTGTATAAAATATACTTGAAACTACTTAAGTAGCCATCAATGTAAACATTACACTTGCGATACAGCGCTATTTCTTAGAACTACTTTTCAAATTTAATTGCCAACATAATTCGGTGTGTTCATCCTCAGCCTGTGCTGTAACACACATGGTTATGCATACGCAGTTGCGGACAGTGGTTTTTTTTTTCAAAGGTTGACTTCTAGAGTGCTCACTTTAATGTGAAAGGCCTTAATGAGGTTTTCATAATATACTTGGTCATTACCACCAGATACCCATAGTAATATACTTAACCATTTTCTGGTATTCTACCGTTAATACAGTCATACGTCTTCAAGGAAGGAGGACTCTCCACCAACTTGCTGTGTGTTTCTGTTGGAATTTGTTTCCATCGTCATTCAGCATGATTAACAGCTGGTAGTGAAAGGTCGTTTGGTCTGACTTTCAATTGGGATTCCATCACATCCCAAAGATGTCTAGTGGCGTTGAGGTAATATTTTTGCAACTACCATTTTAGTTAATCCATTTCCATGTCCTCAGGCTACTTCAGCATAGCCATTGCTTCATGGACTGGTACATCTTGGTGATGAAAATTAAATGTACACATTCCACATAATTTTCAAAGTTTTGGCAGTACCGAGTGACCCAGAACTGCATCATAGGTCTCTGCTCCCTTGAATGCAGATACTTAAACCATAGAATTTAAAAAAATACAATAGAAAGGCCCAAACAATGATTTTGTCTCATCCGAACTTCAGAGGGAGCAATATAGTCCTGTCACTTACAATCACCACAAATTTACCACACCCTTAAAAGTCCTTCAGCATCATATCACCACAACTTGTAGCATTATTAATCACGCCACAGGATGGTATTCCTTTTTTTTAACTTTGGATCACTGTAAATAAAGGGTGGAATTTGTACAGTAAGTGGCTTTAATTATTGTACTGAATTTTGTCCTTTTTAATTCACCTGCAAACAACTTCTAGCATAGATCACACTCATTTAAAGCACTTTTAAGTGATTAATATAAGTCTTTGAGTGGCATTTTTTGTGATTGTCTTCACCAAATATTAAAGGCTTCGACATTCCCGATATTTCAATGTTTGTAGCATACCAGGTCCAGGTTAGCAAGCTAGTTCATTCACATTTACATTTCACCAATTCACCTGGTATTGCTTAGGGTATCTAGCACTTATCTAAAATGTCACATGTGGAATGACTAAACATAACGGCGCCAACAAATGTGTCTTTTTAATTAATTTATTTTTTTCGTTTTACATTGATACTGGTTGCTGTGCCTTTTACTCATATCAACTTGACATTCGAGGTACTATTATAGGGGTACTAAAAAGTATAATAACTACATTCAACTTTCTAAAGTATTACAAAAATTTTATTGCTTCATATTTTCATAAGTACTTACTAACTTGGTGGAAATTGAAAACAGTAACATTTACACGTTCCTTTCCAAATTGGTAATAGTTATTGGATGAGATTTAACAGAGTGTATGTTATGATAAGGATGAACACGAAGATAAATAATTTTTTGCTTATTACTGTAGAATACGCCATTAAAATTGGTTTCGTGGTTATAAGCGCAATTTAGGTTTACGTGCTTTAAACTTTATCCCTATACATATCTTAGGTATATCAATCAATGGATCTAAAAAAAACCATGATTATTCCTAAACAACAGATGTGTGATTCTCTACTGTGCTTATGATACTTATTTTCCTGTTTCTGTATCACTAAAATTGTTTTCTCGAATATGTTAACAAGTAATTTAAACACATGAAAAAGTACCAGTTTCTTTTCAAATAAATCAACTTTTATAAGGAGAAAACAGCTATCGTATGTCTGTACTTCCAACATAATTTTGTGTCTTATATGTACGCCGAAACGAGTTCACCTAGTGGTTTGTAATCATCTTTTATGACTGCATTTAAATAGGTTGATTTCATATCTTCTCATTTTTTTCTAATCCCGTTTGGTTATATTGTACGTAAATACTTTAATTATACTTACAATTTCTTAATTGCTGTACAACATTTTCATATGCAATATTAACAGTACTACCTATTAGGTGTAATATTTGTGATATTCAAGAGCTTTTATTTTAATAGTAGGATCTACTATTTTATGATACACAATATTAATAAACAATTTTGTTAGTAAAATATCTAAGAAAAATAATATTACGCTGTATGAAATCACATTTATGAAACATTTGCCCTAAATGTTGAAAGAACATTTACATCACATTATCATTGGAGTGCTTGAATTTATTTAAATTTGTATCACTAATCTGTTATTGAGGCACAAACTTTTATGTTAAAAGACAATAGTAAAACATAATGCTAAATATATGCCTATAGTACGGATCTCCAACCTACCCAGTATTTTCAGAAAACCAAAAACTCTCTAAGTATCTAAGATGTCTTACACTGTAGTGCAAACTGTAGTGTGTATGGATATTTCAGTTGGCCATATATATTCCAAATAAGACAACATTTATTTATTTTTAAAGTGTACATTTTTATTACAGTAGAATTTTTCAGATGTTTAAATGTAACTGCTTAAAAAAGAACTCTTGGGTTAGTAACATTCTCTGTTTCATATCTGAGCAGTGGCGCAACCATAGTGGAGCTGTTGAAGCAGTTGCTCCAGATGACAGGCTTGAGAAGGGCACAAAATTGTTTTTTTTTTTATGGGCACATATTAATTGCGAAGTAATATCAATCTATAAATCATTAACCAAAAAATAAATCTAATTTTACAAGATTATTTACCTGAGTGACTTTTTATTCTTGTCCAGTTACCTAGTTCGTAAACAATGAGGATGAGGTAAGTGATCTCGTATGCATTCTATAACTCGCACTTGCAGAAGGAGTATTCTCGGAAACCGTAATGGGTATTACTAAAGAAATCACTGACTCTTCGAAAATAAAGCGGCCAACTATACGATGTGGCAAAGAATAAGGTCGAGGTATACACAGGCTTTCAGGCAAAAATGAAAAATGGGAAATCATCAGCTATGCATGTGCACTGTTGTGATCATGTTTTAAAAATAGTCTTTAATGACTATATTCCAAACATTCCTGACACTAAATACTGTTTCGGCTATGTTCGCTATCTATACAGATTTTGTAGTTCAGTTTTTGATGAGCCTTACTAAAAAAATTCAACATTCCAACTAGGTAATCGAGCATATATCAAGCACTCGATGCATTCCGTAATGCATGTTTTGATGTCCTTAAGATATACATGACATTTCAGACCTTTTTCTCGAGAACGGTACGTCCGAGTTTTTTCGGGTCAAATGTACTGTAAGCAAACCTAAAATAACCAATTTAATGGCGAACTGTACATTGACTGAAATATGCTGGAAACCGGAGTATTCGAAGTCAACATCAAAATTTAAATTATAGAAATGGTACAAAATTAGTATCGTTGAATAGAACTCTCAGAACTGAATGTCTTTTGTCTGAGAAGTTTTTTGTTAGGTTTCGCCGTTTTAAAGATAGCGAAATATTAGCTGACTGGCACACCCGATGTCGCATTGCACCACACTACGCCAGCCCAAATAAGGCGAGCGACGCCAGCTCCGAGGCATCAGGTGTTTTAAGTATTTCCTCCTCTGCGAGGTAGCATTCTCCTAGTTCTACTCATCTCCTCTCCTATTTCTTCCCCTGTTCTCCCTCTCCTGATTTTCTCTCCCTATATGCGTCACATTTTTGTCTTTGTAAAAGTTAATACAGGATGAGTCCTTTAATATTGTGTGGCGTTTTGTGTAGTCTTGGGCACGCGGTAAAGTAGTTTTTATTAAAAATTCTGGTATTGCTTGCCTAGTCGAATTCGGTTTAGTTCAACTTAAATTCTAGTTTGCTGTGTGTTCCAATCTTTTCAAATGTAGTGTGTGTTTTGTTTTCTGCACATGCATTTATTGCCTTGAATTTGCTTTGCCTCCACGACTGACGTGTTAGACCTAACATATCAAAATATTTATATGTATGCAATTTTGAAAATTAATTTCTGACTCCATTTAAATCATCTAACTCTACATGGTTTCCTATAGGTGTACAAAATTTGGTGTAAATTTGTTGAATTGTTCAGGAAATAAGGCAAAATTTTCAATCTACACAGCTGACATTATTTTGCAAAAAAATCCGCCAAAAGAAGATTTCTGTATGCATAAACGATGCTTCTAATAAATACTGTCAGCGTAAAGAATTTGTTTGAATTTTTTTAACATATTTTATAGATATAACAATTTAATCTACATAGTTTATATAAACACCATTAAAAATTACTGCCGCACAAAACATATGTTAATTTATATACCCTACCGTATCACTACTTGCATAAATTTTTGGCATTAATCGGTCAATTGTTCCCCGAGATATGGCATAAAACCTCCCTTTTTTGTGAGACTAGCTTCATATATGGAGGACAAAATGATTATGTATAAGCACATTCTATGATTGTCATAGGTACAATAAACAAAATTATATTTAAACCTGTTACATAGTTTCGAGATATAGCAGACCAAGCTAAAATGTTTGTATAGAAGCCATTAGGAAAATAAGAGACTCGTACGCTTTGTTTTATCTCGTAATGATATCGTCTGATACAGTCAACTTCCTTGGCTTTATTTCAACAATTCTATCTCACAACATATTGCCATAATGTTTCTGAATTGCCGTCTATCTCCTTGTCCCTTGACTTGTTTACAACTCTACTATCTCTTGCCATGGCCTCTGTACTGGCCACATGGCCAGATATGCAACTAAAACATACAAATTATTTTGGTCTACCACAGTACAGCATGTTCGCTAAATTTGAAAGAAATTGTTTGATTGTTTCTCGAGATATGGTTTAAAAACTGCATTTTTATGAAGGGCTAGCTTACAAAATGGCGGAGGGATGATACTTTGTAGAGACAAATTTAATGGGTAACTGGTGGCATACAAAGTAAAGTTAAAATTAAATTTGTAGTTTCGAAGAATAAACATTCTGAGCAAAAATTATTATAAAACCGCCATTTTGGAGATGTATGTTTCTGAAGGTCTCAAAGTTAATCAGTTTACGTGGATTGCCATAGTAATACTTGTTTACCACATTTGGTAGAAATTGAATGTTTTTTTTTTCAGAGGTAATGTATAATTTTAATTTGTCATGCGATACTGTTTAAATAAAATGTAAGACAAAAAGATTTTGTGTGTACACATTTAAAGGTTGTAATATATATATATATATATATATATATATATATAGCCAGCAGACACAGTTCCAATTGAATTAATTATACGATTTCGATTATATAACACAACACTAAAATAGCTATATGGCCACCCTTTTGAAAATAAGTGTTCCACCTACTTAAAACATATTATTTAACATAATTTGTCCAGTGCTACTTGTTTGCCATATTTGGTTATAACCGGTTATTTGTTTCCCAATATAGAACATCAAATCTTTATTTTGTAGTGTGGCAGGATCTTCCAAAAGGAGGACAAAAGAGGCTCCGTCTAGGACCTAGACACATTTTATGTTCGTTATATACAGTCCCAGGATACAAGTTAAAGTTGAAATAGATAACGTGGTTTCCAAGATATAGCATGCAATGCCAAAATTGCTAGACGGCCGCCATTTTGAAAGTAAATTGTTACATACTTAAAACATATTTTTACATATAAACTGCCGCAGTACTACTTATTTGCCAAATTTGGTACAAACAGTCAATTTTTTCCCGAGATATAACACAAAAACTTTATTAATTATTGGTGGACTAAAGTGGCTGTCTTTTATAATTTTTTGATGCTTATAATATATAGATTCGGCATACAAAATTGGTCTAAATTAGTCTACCAGTATGGTAGATCTACCAAATAAACAAAAAATATGTTACTGCCATTTTGAAAATGAGTGCCTAATAAATTTAAATCGCATTCCTTTATGTGGCCTGTCTTAGTATTATTTAATTGCCAAATTTAGTGAAAATTAGTTGAGTAGTTTTCGAGCTATAACATGAAAGCTTTATTTTATCATGTGGTGCTTTCTTCCAAAATGGCAGAACAATAACAATATTCACTCCTGAATTCAATACGTACACCTTGTGCTGTCAACCTACAAAATTTGGTTTAAATCGATTGAATGTTTTCCGAGATATGACATATCACCTAAAATTTTAATATGCCCGCCATTTTGAATTAATCGGCCGACTTGGGCGAAAACTATAAAAGTCAGGTGTGCTTACTTAGTTCTATATGTGTACGGAGTTTACTGATATTCTGTTCACGTGTCACACAAACGGGGTCACACAAACATGCACAGACACACGCACATACATACACACACTCATATATAGACAGACATACAAACACGAAAAACCTCTCATAAGCCTATCTTTCCTTCGGAAAATAGGCTAAAAATACCAATCTGTACTATTTTATATGCAGGTTATTAATTATTCCTACCTATTACCTTGTAACATTTCATAGAAAGCAAGATAATTTAGTGTTTTAAGAATTCAATTTTTTTTGTGATGGGCGGGAGGGGGTATTTATTGTTTTGTATGTACAGTGAAAAATACTTCTCACTATTTACATATTGATAGGTTCATCGCATATCTGTTGATAAGTGTGAAAATTAAGGCGTAACAATCCACTGCAACATTTCCAGATCACTACCATTACTGTTGTTTTCTTACATTGAATTTTTCTCTTTGAGTGTCCTTTAAGATATTTAAATGAAATAATCTGTTTTCCTGAGGGCGCCCAGTGTTATCTGAGGGAATTGAATTAGAAGCTACTATAACACAACAATTTAACGTCACAGAACTTGAGACAACCTTGCAATACCACATTGCATTATAGAATATTTTATATTCAGAAAGTCCAAGCTAGCTCATACATATATATTGAAAAACCTATATTTACCTTCATGCATTGAAATTCATCATTCAATGAATCCTGCTGCTCTTAGAAAAATGATAGAAACTGAACATTTTTCAAGTCCACAACAAATACCTTTTCTTACGAACTAACATTAATTCAATCAATAGCGAATCACAAGTCAATTGATGATTAAATATTTTAATTAAAGAAACTCATTCATATTATGGTCATTGAAACTTGTCATTTAAATGTTCCCTCATAGAAGACATATCATCATAACGCACAAAGTCAGTGTTTTCTTTTAGTTGAACTATAGACCATTCGCCCCTGGAAGCAACTTTCTCGGAGCATTTCTAAATATCTACTTGCAGGTCCGTTTCGTATCCTTCCGCCAAATGTAAACAAACATTACCATGTAATTACCATGTAGCATCTGTTAAAATCAATGTTTACATGCCATTGTGTGTTAACATGTGTTCGTATACTTTCGCTACACCTAAACATTATCATTGAAATGCGACTTCTACTTTTATACCTGTCAAATGTGTTGTTTACTGTTTACCTCTTTTCAAATAATTCTGTCATATTCCAAAAACCATTCCGTATGAATATTCACAGTTTATGCTTCCAACATTATTTAGGTCAGCTGTATGACGTTTTAAAAATGTCCGAATTGACGACATTTCTTACGGTTATTTTACATTAACATATTGGTCTTACACGACATAGCACAATACATGTAATGCACGTAAGTATTTTGCCGCGACTGTGTTTAACACTGTTACAACTGCGAGGTAATGGGCTGTAGTAATTATCCTTTTGTTATTGATATGTGCTGGGTTATTTCTTTAAAAGGACGGCCTCAGTTCGAATAAATATTAAAACGAAGGAACAACTAGTCAAACGAAAAGGCACATCAAATTCAAGCACGCAACTCGTGTTGCTTATTTGTGTCATACAAACTTAAAAGAGATCGGCGAACATGCACATAAATAAGCCTACGGTAACTTTTATCCCGCTAATATTTCTATGTATTTCTACTTACTGTTTATTAGGTTTACTGAAATTGATCGGGCTGGGTTTAAGTTTATTGAAATTTATCAGGCTGGGCTTAGTATTTCTCTCCCGGGATTGTGGCAAATTACGTTACACGACTGTGCTTCAAACCCCTTAGAGCAAAGGTACAAGTTGTGATAAACAGACGTGGATGTAAATAATTAACTTCATCATAAAAACAGTTCACAGTTAAAACGTATAAATAGTGCTAATCAAATATTTAAAATCACCCACACACACAGGGCCGGCGTATCACCACGATACACAAAGGCACGCTATTTCACAGACGCAATAATTAACGAAACACACGTCACAGTATATTTATTACTGCCGTGGAAACACAGACTTATCACAACAACGTAACTTGCCTAGGTAAGTTTAAAAAACACAACGTCTACAAACGTGATGGGGTATTTTGAAGTATGTTTCGGAGTAGAAATAATTTACGCTTCGTTTGGCAAAAAGCAACACGCCATGTCATGGCTCGCCACATCTGCCAATTTCACTTGGTAACTGCCCGCCATTACATATAAATATATTAAAATAAGCATTCAAACATTAAAATCTCTTTTCAGTTGTAAATTACAAATTCAAAAATCATTATTTTGCTGTAATAAGTATGGAATGCGACACAATTGAAAACATGTATAATTTCCTGCTCACTAGCAAAGTGAAACTTCCCGAGTGTGAAAGAGATAAAGAAAGAGAGAGAGAGCAACAAGCCTCGCCCAGCAGACAGTTGGGTTCAGTTGCCATCTCGCTAGATAAAACAACACCGTACCATTACGGCCTACTCACGATATTTTGCGCTGTTATTTTAAACTGTAAAAATGAGATGTTGCTATCGGGGCTACCTAAATATTTAAATATTTCAATAGGCATTGTTTACTTTACAAATAGTATACTAAAAAACTAGGTTAAAATAATACTTTAACACTGAAATATTCCTTACCGGTCGTTGCAACACGTCGCTGCTCTCGCTGTTGTTGATTCATATTTAAAAAGAAATAAATATTATAAGTTATAGATGACATTAAGGTAAAGTTTCATTTGTTCAATAATAAAGTACTCCAAAAGTTAACCTCATTGTTATATATTCGAGGAATACAGACTATTAGAAAAACAGGTTAACATGTTATGCTTAGAGTGTTTTTTCAAAGGTCGATTTTCATGAGTCGCTTCCAATCGAGAATGGACTATAGTTTAGTGACATTATAACAACAAAACTACATGACAATCAAATGGATAATTCACATTAAGATTATAATATCATAAAGTATTAAAGAAGCACATTTGATTCAATCAGAAAACAAATTATGGGCCTTTCACTAACAAAATTCTATTAATTTCTTTAAAGAAAATATATCAACAGAAATAAAAATTACAATAGCAGTTTGCACCAATCAAAGGAAAAGACCGACACTATTAGCATGACCATTATGTCCATCACTAATATCGTTTAGACCAAATATTAATACAAACACTCCTCTCTTAAATAAATAATAATTGAGCAACAAAAGAATTGTCCAGAACATTTATCTAATTACTGCTTTTGAATAGCAAATAATTTCTAGTGCTTAGCTGCAATGCAACATATTTGTTGTAACAGCAGCGTACATGGATTCCATCATAATCCTTTTTTTTTCTCCTACCCCAGGAACAGGGTGAAGATCACAAGCCTTCCGTAAAAGCTGGAAGACTAGTTGGCAACATGAAAATCCTGCGAAGTCTGCAGATCTCCTGTAGACCTGACAAGCTGGCTGACATCAAATCCCGACTGACGAAAAAATATGTATCGAGCATTCTCTCGTTGCAATATTATTCAGTCCAGAATTCATACTTCGAGCTCGCAGAATAATAATTTACCATAGATTACAGGCTCAGCAACACACACGTATTACTTCTTGACTACGCTTCAACGTTCCATATTCTTAAGAGCCTTTTTTTTCTTTTCATTCCTATTAAAACGTTCCTAACAGTGAAAACAAAATGCGCATATCAGACAAAATCTCCAAGTTTCCCTATTATGATCGGCACGATTAGTGTCGCTCCTTTTCCAAGTAAACAAGTGGTTTGTTTTCAAACAATGTACATGATATTTTTCGTTAATCATCGATTCTTAATGTAAAAATTATTTCCAATCATTACCATATAACATATTTTAGAAACTGTTTTTGTGGCAAGGATAAAGTTTGCAAAATAGAAATTTTCACATAAACCAAAGTACTTTCAGTGATGCAATGATAATGGTAACACATATTCAGAAATATTAATTTGAATTGCTTATTTAGCCAGAAAGGACACAAAAGAAATATAAATAACATAGGTGCCTTAAATTACTGATACAGGTAAAACAAGCAAACATTAATTCCCAGTTGTTAGCCTACCCATCTGAAATCACTTTCCACCTCTAGCCTCTCACTGACAATTCATTTCTCCTCCATTTCTGAAATTATTGTACATTCAAAACCAAA
The DNA here is from genome assembly GCA_029891345.1 of Dryococelus australis. NCBI lineage: Eukaryota > Metazoa > Arthropoda > Insecta > Phasmatodea > Phasmatidae > Dryococelus > Dryococelus australis. Next base: position 110,551,003 of record CM057009.1, read on the forward strand.
AGTTGTGAAGAACAGTTTTTATACAGAAAAAAAAAACAAAATAAAGATTAGTTTAATAAATATCTTACAAATGAGTGAAACTTCAACTATGAAAGAAATTAATTCTCACAGCCGCCATAGATCAGAAGCAAAAATTTTCATCTGTCCTCGGGAGATCTGCCAGAAGATGCTTTGTTTTTAAAGATAACACTGCAGAACTTTATAAGATAACTAACGGTGGCAGAACATGTGTAGTCCAATTCTGAGATGGCAGCGAGGATGAATTGCTTCCAAATCTAAGTTATCAATCTTTTGTGAAACAACTAAGAAACAGTAATTTCACTATGGCTGAAGCTGGAAAGTGCCTCCAAATTGGCAAGTTTCTGTTCCAAATATAAAATCCCCAGTCTAATTTAACTAAACATAATTACTTGGGAATGCCTTAAAAGTTACACAAAGAGGACAGACAGCTCTGTGAAAGCTGAATTGAAGTGCCCACTGATCTGTGAATATTTTAATTGAATATTGTGCATCTGTTTCTGTTCTTATTTTATAATAACCCCCAACCCGCCCCACGAATATATGAAAATGTGTAAAAACAGTATTTAGTCATTTGCTTCGTACAAAGATTTACCAGGTTTTTATTATTTAATACACTTAAGTTTATTCATTATGCCATAGATGCTTTTAAGCGAAGAAAATGTGTTCCTAATATGTCATTTCAAAATATTATTTTAGTTTCGTCATTATGAAAATAAGAAATGAAATAGATTATTCCTATAGCTCCTAAAGAGCAAGTTCTAGAAAAAAAGTTTATAAATATTTTTGTGGAGAATTTTTAAAATAAATTTTTCTACTAAAATTATTTTGCTCTAAAATGCATGAAATGTGAAAAAGTTAAAAAAAGGTTTAAATCAGCATGTTGTCTACGTGGCAGCCAAATACAAGGTGGTAGAAGATAAATAATATACCGTAGCAAGCACTTTTAAATAGAGAACTATTTTCAGCATTTATTTTTATCTTTTAACTTTACTGCCCTCTTTCTGACTCGATTAAGATTGCACTTAAGAAGGGCATTAAAGGTGTTAAGCGAAGATGTCTGCTTGGTATTAAGACTAATATTACATTAACGTTTCGTCCAGTTTCATATTTACTTTTTGTAGATGAATCATTTTCTACTTCTTGAGTAACATATCATTATAACTTACATGCTAAACTATTATTAACTCTTGTTTACTCGCAAAAGTCAAAAGGTTTTTGAAAGAAAATAATATTTTCTGTGAATGAAGTGTCTAAGAAACATCCATTGTTGCTGTAAGTGTTTCAGAACATTCATGGAAACTAATTTTGTATTAATGCTTGTGAGGAAAATGTTGGAGTTCAATTTTTATGTTGATACATTAAAAAAAAAAAAGTAAAAAATACTGAAAAATTTATTTATATTTTTCTATATTTTTTCATATATATATATATATATATATATATAGAGAGAGAGAGAGAGAGAGAGAGAGAGAGAGAGAGAGAGAGAGATTGTTATTTGGTGGTGACAAGTGGGTCACGTAGTACCCGATAGCATAAGTTTCCTTTATATATATATATTTTAATTTTTACAGCTTAGTATTTATATTTATGGCTGCAGGAAAACAGAAACATTTTGTATTTAACATCAAATTATTCAAAGAATATAAAGTGTAATTTTTTTATTCTAGGAAAATGTAATCACATAAAATGTGTAAAAGTTGAACAATATTTGGTACAAATATAAAATTATTAATTTATGGAGTTTGACACAGTTAATGCCAGCCTGCCACAGAAAAGGAAACTTATAAGTAGATAAGAAGGTAGGAATATAGGATACCATTTACATTCCCGAAGCTAGGGACGCTCACAATACATGGATGAAACTAATCGAGCTTGTATTCTTTGCAGAATTTAATTTGTAATATATTGAGTTAACATAAATATCGTGTACTCTATAGTCTAACCAAAAATTTCATTTTTTTTTTTTTTTTTTAGTTGAAGGCAATAGTTGATTGTCTAAGAATCGGGTAGTAATATGAGACATTTTAAGTCCTTGAAGAACTGAGTTCTTAAAATGGTCATACGATATCTCAGGAACAAATATTAGCTTGTCCATACAAAAGGCTTATTACACTTGGCAGTTAGTTGGGTTTACAATAGTCACACAAATATAAGTCGCTCTCTGTGCCTGCACATTCAGCATGGGCCCACATTTTGAGCATGAAACACTGAAGCCACACTTCTCCCCTAGAGTCGTCCGAAAATTTTGAGTCACAGAATATGCACATTCCTTCGTCGGACCCTGGTTGGCACTGCCCTGGTGGAATGATGGATACATCGCTGTCTGAGTCAACAGAAAAACTTAAGTCATCACAGGATGAATCGCTTATGATCTGAGTTCTTTTTGTTCTCTTTTGAATCCGCCTTATTTTCTTAATCGTTTCAACTGGAGGTCGTTTCGTATGTGATCTGCAGATTACTATGCTTTCTTTGTAGGGTGAAGAAGTTATCACTGCATAAACGCCCGATTTTCGGCCCCGATTTGTGCCCCTAGTTTTAACATTTGGAACAGGGGATATGTCACAAGGTCTCACTAAATTATGTGCTTCCATTGAAGGCCTTGGTACAGAACCGATGAGGGCAGGACTCTATGATGTTCTGTAACCTGGAGATGTGGATTGAACCGAGGCATCTTTATACGCATGCCGCTCTGCTGTATGCGATGTGCTTGATCCACTACTGATGAGGGTTGGACTCCAAGGTGTTCGGTCACCTGGAGATGTGGATGAAACTGAGGTATGCTCAAACGCATGTCGTGCTGCTGTCTGTGATGTGCTTGGTTGACGACCGATGAGGGGCGGACTCTGGGGTATTCTGTCACCTGGAGATGTGGATGGAACGGAGATATCTTGAGACGCATGCCATGATGCTGTCTGAGCTGCAGCAAGGAAATTTTCGCAGAAAAAATACATCTATTTAGTAGAAATATTCTGGTAACTCTGAATCCACTTAATGCTATGTCAGCTCTTTGTACTTTCAAGTACGCCTTGCCCAGCAATCCCGCAATATCAAAAGGAATCAGTGCCCTCTGCTCTTTATGCAGTATTAACCTAACTTCTTGACTGTAATGTGCTTTCAATGGTCCCATATATATTCTATCCAGAGGCTGAAGCTTATGGGTGGAATGTGGTGGCAGGGAAACAATAGACACATCATTCCTTCATGCCAACTCAATAACATCGACATTCTTCGTATGGCTGTAGTTACTATCTAATATAAGAAGAACAGGAGATTCTACTGAAGGTTTGGCAAACTTCAGAAAGTGTTCGAACCACTTTGTAAATAGTGGTGCTTGAATCCATCCAGATAGATGATATCCAGCAATTGATCCGTACGGTGCCCCCTTCATTAGAAGTTTGTTTTAATTTTTTCTGGGGAAAATGATAATGGGTGGCACAAACACTCCTGCTGCATTCATGCAGCACACCAATGTTATCAATGCACCTCGTTCTGCTGATGTTAATGAAGCAACTTGTCTTCTTCCTTTCATTCCAACAACTCATGCTGGGACCTTTGATTGTACCACAGAAGACCCAGTCTCGTCCACATTGTTCAATCCAGATCAGGAGTATAATGATTTTATCATATCTTGTCACTAGTCCGGCTATAAAATGAATCATGCCACCTCTTCCAGCCTTAACTTCTCCAAAATTATGTTTGATAAATTCTAGTCAGTTGGTAGGCCATGACTTTAATATCATTATTAACATTAAACTCAGGATAAGAATTGCTTCTCATATCTCAAATTAATCACTACTTGCTAATTAATATCATTGCTAACATATAAAATAAATTAAAATATTCATAATATAATGAAAATATGTGTCTACAATACAGGCTCACATTCAGCGTTGTTATAAAGGGGGAAGGGGGAGTAATGAGGATGTGAATTAATTTTTGGCAAGTGAGTTGTACGCGTTTGGGAATGATTGAAGGCATTTTTTAAAGTTCTTGGAATTGGTATTAAATCTTGTAGTGTCGATGTATCTAAAACAAGTTTCAACAAATATATTGGTGTCTTCATGTTTGTGTCATAAGTTTATATTATTACCGTGCAGAAATATTTCCTTCCAGAAATAACCCACACAGAACAGGACATCCTAATGATATCCCGAATGTGTCCCGAATGTCCCAAATACATCCCGGACATCCGTTAGATTTCCCTTGGATATTCTAATGGTACTTTAGTTCTATTATGTTTAATGAGATTGTGAGTCATAGTTATACACATATTACAATAATATAATATATAAAATATACTGACAATTGTATAAAAAAATGTAATCAAAGTAATTTTACAAGAGACATAATCCATGGAATATCCCGAAAGTACAACCAATGGATATACCGAAAATACGTCCAATGTATATTCCGAAAGGACATCCGCTGGATACCCTGACAGTAACATCTGTAGGATATCCAGAAAGTTATATAAAATATTTTATTACGTAAATTATTTCAGTTACATATTATGAGAAATATTTTTGTGAAAGCCTACATTTTCAATTAAGTTGAAGTCAGGAGAAAATCCATGTGTACGGAAGTTTCGTTACTATTTTATCACAATTGGATTTTGTAAAGTTTCACGAAGTGCATAGATATTTGATATCTATTGGGATCGGAATTAGGCCTTTTAGCGGTATTACATCATCTCGGTTTTCTTCGGGTATCTCCGATATCCGAAGTTGTACCAGGGAATTGGTAGGTATCCTACAAGATTTTATGGTTTTATTTTAGCTCAATTAAGATTTCAAAGTTATATTTTTGTAAATGCTGTATGCAGATAGCAAAAATGCGCACTTAAATACACAAAACTTCTAATATGTAGCATTTCAATAAATATGCTATCAAGAGTAAGCATTTTATGAAAAATTAAATTTTGTGGTACAAATGTTGAAGTTTCTAGACAATGTGCATTTCCTTTTATCAATGTCATGCAGAAATGTTTCATATAGTCCATTCACGGTTTCTTCGCCCTTTTTAAATCAAACCTTTGAAAAATCTCCCCATGTATGACGTGCTTGGTTGCTTCCTAAATATGTCGTGCAACACAAGTGTTTTATACTTGTGTTCATAAAAATTACTTTTTTTTTCTGTTAAATAGAAATGTTATTCATATTTTATCAATAAATTGTAATGCTTCATTTCTAAATAATTAATTTGAATAAAAACAGTGAGAAAAAATGTGTGTTGGTAGCACCTAGTAAGAAATAGTTGTTATACAAAATACTGTTACAACAGCGTGTGCACGAATCCGGTGCGTTATCCCTCTGGTGTAATATTCCAGACATAATTAAGCTTAGTCTGCACTTGGCGGAGGAATATCTTGGAAGTAGAACTTTAGCAGGGCTTCAGAAAAGGCCGATGATATCGTGAATCAACTATATATATATATATATATATATATATATATATATATATATATATATATATATATATGTGTGTGTGTGTGTGTTTGTGAAGAAATAATTATTTTACTAATGAAATGGAGTATTTTTGGCAATTTAGTTAGGTGTTATGCTGTGTATTAACATACATTTTTGAAATAAGAAAATTTCAGTTCTTTGTACACTTGCGCGTAACAACCAAAGTGTTATATAAACATAAAAATGGACATCCAGCCGTCAGTTCTTATAACAAACTAGGATAAAAATTCATTCTTTGGTTTTATTGCTATTGACCATATAATCTCGTCGCTATTTACTCTTGGCTGCATGATAATCAGCCACGTGAGGAAATAAGCAAGTTGTTGTTAATGGTGCTTGTTGACTAGATGTACTCAGTCTCATCTACGAAGGCCAATTTTTGACATTTATGGTAAGTAGCATCAGTGTTGTTGTTTAGATGACATATCCTTCTCAGTTATTATGACACGTAAAAGAGTATGTTCCATAATTAAATCAGTTACAGTAGGTGGATACAATAAATAAAACTGAAAATTAAAAACTTGAAGTTTTATATATACGCGTGTTTAAAAAAAAAAGTTTAAAATTATTGCGAAATCAGAAACTACCACATCCAAAGTGTGCAATTACAGAAAACATTCTACTATAAAACTTAAATGAGGCTCCAAAGTATTTAAAAAAAAGTGTATTTTACCGAAAGTTCCCTAAGTTAGTTTTAACTGCTGTTTTGTGCAGCTATGACATATCGGATATTACTGTAACTGCACACAAAGTATACTGCAAACATCTGTCAAGTGCCTGTTTTGACCTGGTTGCAGTGAAAGTGTATGGGAGTTACTCACAATACTATTTATTTAAATGATGCGTTAGGTGATATTCAAGCCATTATTGAAAACAATTGATCTCTGTTAGGTGTATTCAGAGGTCGTATGAGGGACAGAACACGAAAAATAATACTGTGATTCTAAAATAGTAATGAAGTACTAATAATGTGTAGGCAGGTGCTGCCAACATGTGTGGATACACAAGCCGGTTGCAGGCAAGTTGATGACAGGCATTGTAAATGGTGCCATGTCCTATGTCACCGGCACAATGTTGGTGGTTCTATCCAACTGTTAGAAAGTGACCTTTGTAACTGATACAGACTACCATAATAGTTTTATTTGGCCTAGTGTTTCATAATTTAACCTAGTTGTCCATAACAATTTAAATGTTGCAGTTAATTTTTTATTTAGATATTCACATATGAATGCTTTATACTTTTTCAGGTTGACGAATATGTTATCGCCAGAGGCTGAAGACACCAAGGAATGAATGTGTATTTCCTGTATGTGAATATGTGTTAGTGTAAAAATGTATAAATAAATTTTGATATATATGCATATAAACAAAATTTCAAATTGTCATTTTACTCTCTTACTTTACTAAATTATGCCTTCCTTCGTACTTGCATTGAGTACCATACAAGTCTGATGGAACAAAAAATGTATAATCCAAACACATCTGAACGCAGTAATTTCATACTGAGAAACTGACTTAGGAATCCTCTAATGTAATTTAATAATAAAGAACAGGTTACATACAGTAACATTAAACTAGGCTTATACCCTAGTTCTGTGTACTTGTGATTACTAACTAAACAGTCCAACTACAAGTGTTGCAGTTTTAAGTATAAATTGTTCTAAATTTCAAGTGTAATACTAAAAAGAAAAAATTGTGACCATAGTGAACTTACAGAATTGTCATTAACTAGCTATATTTTATATACAATTTATATACAGGTTTTAAGTGCATTAGCAGATGCCGCAACAAATAAAATTTGATGTGAAACTACCAGAAATGTAGAGGAAATATTGACTTTCTTTTCTTCACTTTATCATCTGGAACGTTACTGAGGTAAGTGTGGCTGGCAGACTCCTGTGGAAAAATGCTTCATAAAGATATGGTGTTATAGCAATAAAATTTGACTCAATTTTGTTTTTATCCTATATAGCAGCTCATGCCTAAGTAGTCAAATCATACAGTATACAAGACATATGATTAAGATAGAGTTTGGATGCAATTCAATATAGTGTAACCCTGTTGTAACATTGCAGAAGCAACCACAAAAAATGTACTAATACCTGCAAGGGAAATATGTTAAAAACACTTTTACAACTTGCGTAAAAAGGAATCTAGAAACAAGTAAAAGCAACATCATAAATGACACACAACAGGGTTTTACTATAATTAGGGCTATGTCAGATGGGCCACCACCAGAAATGTATGGGAGAAAAAAACACAGATTTGCCAATAAAATGATTACATGATGCACTTGATAAAAATAAGGTTTAATGGTGTAAGGGCACTAAATGATTTTTTTCCAACTGAAATTCTTTTCTTCCTCATACTCATGGATGTAGCTGAATGTGCACTTTATTCTAGTGTGACTAGCCGAGGGGAAAAATGAAATGAACAAAACTAAATTTATATTGATTTAGAATTGTCTAATATATAATAGCACAAACACTTTATGTTTATTTTTAATTTAGCTTCAAGTTTCAATAAGAACCCAAGCCTGTTACATTAAGATATGTGTGTATCAGGATCGCAAAAAAATGGGAGATGGGAGTGCTTGTTGAGCGAGTGGCTCTGGTTTGCAAAATCACTTGGGTTGGCTCCGACTGATTGTATTACAAAGCCTATTTACAGCGAAACTTCATTAACACAAACCTGAAGTAACCTAAATATACTTTGTAGTAATAATATGGTATTAAACAAAACGAACACATATATTTCCAACACCTCTTCTCAGCCCTACCTTACCCTTCCCCTACCCCTACACCGCCCTGAAAAATAATGTACATTGTAACAATGTGTGAAATGAAGTATGTGCATTTGAAAGGTGAATAATTTGTGTACCACTGAATATTGTTGCAATTTAACTCAATATACAGTGAACTATTGTTGATACATAATGTTTCCCAAAGATTACTCCGTCTTCTACTCAATCAAAAAATTAGACAGTCTGGTAAAAATTTTAAACTTCAGTTTTGGTGCCAGTGGAATCATATTTATGAATTCAATACAATTATTGTTTTATGTGAGATTATGAACATACGATTGCTGAAACTGATTCAGAAGTAATAAAATTTGCTGCAACATATTTTGCATACTAATTGAATACAATTATTCTAGTTCAAGAAAAGGAACGATAAAAAAATCTGAATGCGCGTGTAAACTAATCATTTTTATCAGAGTCCATTCAATGCATTCATAAAAACATGGACATAGTACAACCATACATATAATTTACTAAATGTAGTTTCGTCCTGTTCATTATGAAGGTATTGGGACAGTGCAGTTTGATCAACTGTTAAATAAACTAGATGGCATCCAGTCTCTCCCCACAACGAAAAATTTGACTAATGCTGCAATATCAGTGTACATAATCAGGTTTATTTGTCTGGTAGGAAGATGGGGGAATATAGTACTGTAGAACCTCGCTGTTGAGACATCTTTTATTAAGACCACCCTTCTTTTAAGACCCATTTTTGAGAAAGCGTGAAAAATTCAGTTAAGAAAAGTTGAAATTTGAGGGAAATAATTTTTTGGCACTTTCTTTGGTTTATCTTGGTGAACACTAAAAATATAAATCACCCTTATTTTGATATATGTCGGGATGGGTCAAAATTGATCCAAAGTTTCCCAAACACTCCTATTAATACTATTCTTCAATAACAACCTCATTTTTGGCAACCATAAGGGGTCTTAATCGTGCATTTATACTTTATTAATGTGTAATAGGATTTAAAGGTGTTCAGGGAGCATAATGAAAATAAATTGACAAAGTATGCAGTGAACCATATCCAGAGTCTGCTGCACTGGATTCAGATGATATGCCTGAAAGCTGCCCGACGCTTATAGGCATCACCAGCAGCAAAGGTTTAAAGTGGTAACCTTTTGCATTTCCATAGTATTGGCAGGTCTGGGCTGTCGTCATTTTTTTAAACAGTGTCGTTACTTTCTGCTATAAAAATGGTCATTGTAATTTGCAATTTTCAATGTGCAAAAGACGAGAATGCTGTGCTGGTAATCAAATAGCTCTAACATATTTAGTACAAATAAATACAGTAATCCATTCTTGAAATAGCATATCTTTTGAATAGTAAAATTATAAATCTGGAGCATTGCGGCCATCCTGCTTAAGATATATTTGAGATTGTTGCCATAAGCAGTATAAAAATGTCAGGCTATATGTATTTACTTCTTGCATCAAGAATTATTTAGGTTTATCCTGTGTAGTATTTATTATTCAAGATTGTTTATATGCATAATACTTGGAATGTTTCACTTTTCCCATTTGTGTAAATTATGATGAGCATTTGACAGCATCTCGAAGTTAAAAGAATATTATATGTAATTAATGCTATTCATTTTCTTATCTTTTTTATATTTAACCCCATATGTAGCTCATTTGATTGTTGGAGTTTATTGTTTCATATATGCACACATTTGCTTCCATGTTTTGCTTAAATGTATATATTCTCTGAATTTTGTTTCAGTATTTTCTTATTTTTAGCCAGTTTTGTGCTGTGATACAAATGTGGGAGAATTCCTTCACACACACGCGCACACACACACACACACACACACACACATATATATATAGTCAATAAAACATAGTGAAATATGCCCTGTACCCATATTTACATATTTAATTGGAGGAATTAGATTGTATGCAACGTCAACATCAAATACGGTAAAATTGTTGGTCAACTTTTATCATTCTACAGATATCATAATTTCACATGTTTGTATAAAGTATTAAGAACACAGTACTTGGATGTGAATACTCTGGATTTCCTGCTGTAAATAAAGATAGACATTTCAGCAAAATAATTTTTAAAGGCTAGCAGTTCTCTTATAGACAACCAGCCAGGAAATTCTATGGGTATTATGTAGAGATATTTCATGGAGATGCTGCTAGTGTAGCCCTGGGTGGACATGCAGGGATTTCCCCATTATGCTGCAAGAATATCCCACTGAGCTCCTGGAGGGATCTCCCATGGAGGCCCTGGAGGGATATCCCACGGAGGTCCTGGAGGGATATCCCATGGAGGTCGTGGAGGGATATCCCATGGAGGTCCTGGAGGAATATCCTGTGGATGTCCTGGAAGGATATGCCGTGGAGATCCTGGAGGGATATCCAACAGAGGTCTTGGAGGGATATCCAGTGGAGGTCCTGGAGGTGTATCCAGTAGAGATCCTGGAGGAATATCATGCGGAGGTCCTGAATCTGATGATTTGGTAGTCCCAGGGATATCGTAGGATATCAATGGGATATACCACATGATCAGAAAGGATATCCATCAAATTTCCCTCGAACGTCCCGCTGCTGTGTAGGAAGTAAAAATAAATATTAATATTTTAGTCAAAACTAAGAGTATAAATTTTTCTTGACATGCCTCAGGTCAGGGAATTAAATAATTTAAAAACATTATAACTATTTTTTCCAAAATTGTGCTCAATGTTGAAAATTAAAATATGAATACAAAAAATCGAGGTAAAATTTAATGGCACGGAGAGAAAACTGTGATATCAAATAAAGGCACACAAAAAATGGCATTATCCCAAAATATGTTACAATTAGGACTAGCCATTTTTTTTACAAAGTATATTCCGTTCTGTATGTCTTCTTTATAGCAAAATATTTAATGACAAATTCTATTTATTAAAACTATTACATGGAAGTGAAATAACACAAGTTAGTTCAGTTGGTTTTTTTACTTGTTGCGGATCTTAACCTGGTATTTTAAAAGTCATCTCCACTGGCAAGTTGACAAGGATTTTAAGGAGAGTTAGAAATATAGGATACTCTTCTTCAAAAGAGGCAAGTATATCAAGAGCAGTTAGTAGTATGACAGAGTCATTCTCCTCTAACTGTTCCTTTCAGCAACTTACAAATGAAACCCAATACTAAGTTGTTCTTTTTATAATACAATTTCTCCCATTCATTCCAAGAAGCAAGCTTTACATAGTCAATTTCTCCCCCCTGAATTTGACTGTTGGTAAGTGGAATTTGGTTAGCAATGGCAACAAACTATGAGTTTCTCTGAAGACTCCATGTTTTGAAATTTCCACGATATGCGACATAATAATAATAAACACAGTACTGCAGAAGTATTCAATTGGGTTTGTTGAGTGATGATAGTCACAATGAAATAGAATTTTTTATATGAAATGGATTTTCAACTTATTTCCTAATTTTTGCTCTATCTTGTTGGCTTTGGTGAAGAGATGAGCATTTCATTTATTCTTCGCTTACAGCACATTTGCTGAGAACAGATAGTGTGTCTTGTCTGTATACCGTGTGCAACTGGAAGACTTTGGAGAGTCAATGTATCGATTTTTATTTTTCGTTCCCTTAGATAACCTCCAGCCAACAAATTAGTGTGTAAATATGCAAGATTGTTTAAGTGCTCAATTCCCAGAAAATTAATATAGTTGGTTTTTTTTTTTAATAACAGAATATTTCAAATAACCCTATATATGTTTCGCCAAATTTTAGGTGACAATGAAGTAAACCAATGTAATATAAAAGACTGGATTATAAAAGTAAAAAATTATCAACCATGACCACTCTTTCTATAATCTCAGGTGAGCAGATAGGTAAGATTTCACAACCATCAAAAAACAATTTTTCCCACAAAAACACTGTCTTTACTACCTAGCAGACTAAAAATTCAAAGCCGGATTAAGAACTATTCTGACATTTATAAAATAATGGTTTTCCATAATATTCAAAACGAGTAGCCACTGACATTAAGAACCTACTCTATCTTACATACAAGTTTAAAGAAATTTTATTAATGTTCTCGGGTGTTCAGTTACCAGGATATTTAATATAAAGTAATTTCATTGCAGGGAATTTAACTCAAAATATTTAGATATTTCTAAACACCAAAACTTATTTCTAACGGTGTTAAATAAATAAGAAAATAATAACTTTTGTGTAGTACAATAATTTTAAAAAACATTTATTTAAAAGTTAATTGTCAGCTACCTACAACACGAATAAAGCACATATGTTAGTCAACCTATTTTGTTCAAAAATTAAAGTAAGCTTTATTGTGCTCGTTAACTTCCAAACATTTTAACTGTCGAATTTTTCAAAAAACAGTAGGCCAGTAATTTCCACACAAGACTAAAAATATTTTATAGACATTAATTATTTCTGTTTAAGTAAATAGTATGGATTCTGTACACTGGTTAGATACACTAAAAAAAAATAGTTATATTCTTTCATACAGGTAATACAAAGAAAGAAACAATAAAGCCCATCCATTTTATACAAAATCTGTGTCCTCTGGTATAGAAATTCAATTTATATGTCTTGTTCCACTACACTACAAGAATATAATTTTTGCAGTGAAAGGTCCAGTAGCTATAAATAGTAATATATTAACATCATTTTTTGGTTACCCTTAATTCAAAGGTGATGAATGAAAATTTTAATAACTATAGAATTTGTATTTTGTTTAGGGTATTGCAAGCATTGTAGTTGTGCTTAAATTGATGCGTGTCGTCTTAGAGAACTTACGAAATCGTCAACGTCGTTCAATTTGCGCTAGCTCAGGTGCACTTTTGTTACAACTGATATTATTTAGGGTTAGGTTTTTGGCTGGATACTGGTAACAGGCGTGTTGGTTGGTGGCTAGGTACGAAGTTTGAAACAGTGGGTATCACAACTGCTCGAGCCATAACACTGGCTGAGCGGATTATACCTGTCATACCAGGGGTTATCTTGTTCTCTGGCGTGGAGGCTGGTGCGGGCTGACTGGGACTGGTGACTCCTAGTGAGAGGTTGTGTGCTGGCTCACTGAACTGTCCCACACAGTACTGTTGGTTCCACTCTGCTGTTTCTTTGCTCCAGAACAAGGGGTTAACTACCCCGTACCTGACTTATGTGCCCTCTAGCAGAGCGCGGACAACTGAATATAATTGTAGGCTAGCCGTATGTGTGCGGGGAAGTAAACAAAAGTGTTGACTGGGGAGGAAGGCCTCTCCAGTCGATGGGCAGTCTGAGCTCGCACCCGTTCGGCTTGTCTGTTAAGTGCACAAGGATCAGATATGCACACTCGCCTTTGGAGGGTTTACCCCAGCAGTAGTTGGCTAGGACTTGTGTTTACTGCATCGTTGGTTCGTCTTCTAAGAGCGAACAGGATGGTGGGGGTATGCAGATCCCAGTGTTTGTGATAATTTCCTAAACAGAGTCGGAGGCACTTTTTAATTTCTTGGTTCTTCTGCTCAGTGGGATTGGCCTGTTGATGTTACGGAGGAGCTGTCCACATCTCGACTCCCTATCTCTGGCATGCTGATTGTCATTGGGTGCTGATAAATTGGGTTCCATTATCAGTCAGGATAGCCTGTGGATACCCCCAGCATGCAAAAACCTCCAATTCCAACTTCCTAATTATAGGGGTGGTTTTTTGGCTTGGTAGAGGGAACTCCTTTACCCACCTAGAAAATCAATCAGTTGCCACTAGCAAATAGCGATTTCCTTTGCTACTTCTGGGATATGGGCCCATCAGGTCGGCAGCCAAGTGTGTCCATGCAGTTTTCGACCTCCTTGGCTTTGCAGTTGGTGGGGATACAGGGTAGGCCTTGCCATGACATCACGTTTCGCAGTTGCTAACGTACTGCCCGACGTCATGACTTATCCCGTCCCAGATGTAGTGGACTCCTATATCTAGTAGGTTTCTTTGTTTCCCGGGTGTCCTGCCTGCGGGTGATTGTGATTATGTCGACAGACGTCCTTTCTTAATTTTTGGGGAACCCAGATCTTCCACAGGCCCGTGGGTTGTCTACCATGATTCCACACTATATTGTGTCTCATTTAAAATCAGTTAGGCTGTTGATCTAGAAGTTTATGGATTTCATGGTCTTTCTGCTGGTGTAGAATGATATGTTGTCGACTGATTTGTAATCGCAAAAGAAGAATCTGCTCTTCCGGACTGCATTCTGGAGGGGGGAGGACATATTTTCCCATTCTTCCTCTTCCTTCACATCTTCTTCGAGGGTTGCATAGCAGGACAGAGCATTTGGTAGGTCATTGCTCTTGCCCGGGCAGTGTTGTACCACGAAATCAAATTCCGTGAGGAACATATCCCATCGCCTGAGCTTAGCTTTAGTGTTCCGGAACTCTCTCAACCATTAGAGGGCTTTAGAGTCCATACACAGGATAAAATGTTGCCCTTCTAGATAATAATGGTATTTCCGTACCGCCCATATGACCACCAGACACCCCTGCTCGTTTATATGGTAGCGTTGCTCAGTCTCTTTCAGACGAGTAGACCCATAGGCAATCACTTGCGGTCGTCCATCGGCACCTTGCTGGTACAATACTGTCCCAAGTCCATTTTAGCAGCTGTCGGTTTGTACGACTAGTGGCTTGCTTCCTTGTGGCCTATGAAGTTGTTGAATATTTTTTGAACTAGTATTCAGGGTTTGGAATACCTGTCATTGTTCGGATCCAAATTTCCAATGGGTCTTCTTTTCAAGTAATGGATGAAGGGGTGCTATATGGCTGGCTATATTTGGAACGAATCTCTTAGCCAATTGCACAGGTCAAGGTACCAGCAGAGCTGCCTCTTTTTAGAGGTCGCCTCTGCTTCCTCTCTCGCCCCTATGGAGTTCATTTGTGGAAAGTTCCCTTCAGGGGCTATCACATGTACGAGATAGTAAATCGAAGATTTCTCCAACTGACTTTTGCTGATTAATTTCATGTGTTCCATTGCCCTGCAGGCTTAACGGCTAGTCCTTGTGGAAATGGCGTCCAGGGAAAAACCAGTACTTTTGTATGAACGAGAATCGGGTCATGGGAGCTGAGGGATGCCCCTTTTGTTCGGGAGACATGTTTCTTGGTTCGGACATTTTGATGGTTCGGGGTTTGTCTAGGGTGGCCTGCTCCTTGAAGTTCTGTTCTGCCTCCTTCGCCCGAATTACTAGTTCATCGATGGTTAACGGCTTGAGAATTAATAGTACGTTCCTCAAGCTAGGCAATAACATTCGGCCAATATATCTCACCGAAATTATTTGATCCACCTCCGGAAAAAACTCTTCGGAACATTTGCTATTTCCAGCGAATAAAAATTTCCGCTTCATCCCTTGGTACCTGAGTCTTGCTATATAACTCTGTGGTCAATCTTGCCAGTACCTCTTTGCTGGTAAATTGTGTCGCCAACCTGCTACAGAACTGCATCCAGTCTGTAATGAATTCACTGTAGCGATCACACCACTCATGTGCCTTTCCCTTGATGTTGGTTTGTGCTCGACTGGCCCACTATTTCGTTGGAACTTTGGTATCCCCAAATTCCTTCTCACATTCATTTTTGAACCCAACTGGATCTTCATAGGGCCGGCCTGTAAAGTCTGGAATATGTAGTTCCAGGCCGTGTCCCATGGCTGGATATCCTGGGGCTGTCCCCGATTGTCTTGTGGAACATTGTTTTTAGGGCCGATATCCTGTTGCTTGTTTGAACCATTCGCATAGGTATATCAATTTTTGCCTTGTATCCCTCTCATCAGGCCAGCCTATGCAGGAAAAGTGTATCGTTCATTACATAACATGCAGCGTATTTTATTAATGTTATAGCTGGGACATGTTTCCGAATTACAGAAACTATTCTGTTGAGTTCGACAAATCACGCACCTATACTCTAATTCCTCGATGCTCCACTATTCGTCTGCCCATCATACACAGAGATAGTGTAAGGGTTTTTGGCAGTGGACACAAGTAATGCGGTATGTTCCCGTACTTTGACAGTTGGGGTAGCTACAGTTTTCATTGGCAAAGTCTGCCATGTTTTCTTCGATTGAATTGGTGGCTTTAATATTGTCGTCCGGCATTGTGGTGGTTTGGGTGCCACAGGATGTTTCAAGACTCCCTAAAATCTGGTTATGGATCCCATTTAAGTCTTAACTCTCGGGGTCGTTCTGACCTGGTCATGTGTTATGGTTAAACAGTAATTGACGTTGGCCCCACGTTGGGCGCCAGAAAATCACTTGACAAGTGTCGTCTTAGAGAACTTACTACACTGTCAACATAGCTTAGTTTGCGCTAAGTAAGGCACACACTGGTTATAACTAATTTTATTATTTAGGGTTAGGTTTTCCTCTGGATACTAGTAATGAGCATGTCTGTTGGTAGCCAGGTACAAAGATTGAAACAGTGGGTATCACAACTGGTCGAGCCGGAACATTGGCTGAGATGGTAATAAAGGCTGTTCATGGTAAAGTGAGCAATTTTTAAAGCCCTTAACAATTTTTCCTTTCATACAATTCCCATTTCTTTGCTGCCATGCTTTTTAACCATCACATTATTTGCAAGTGACAAAATAAATTCAGTGTATGCTTTACCTACCAAATGCCACTTTTAATTCCTTTTGAGGCGCATTATGTATTCTTTATATAGTGGTAATGCCTCATGTGGAGGGCCTTAAGTGCTCACTTTACTCTGTCCAGCCTTCTCTTCTTCCACAGGGTGTTTATGTTGGTCCTCTGGCCTATAATGTAGGCTGGTGTATGGTCTGGCCTGTGGACAGACCCTGATGAGGGGTTCTGTTCGGTGTCTCAACTGGAACCTTTCCACACATTACCTTTAGGTTCCACCTTCGATATTCTGCTCCAAACAAGGGTTTGGAATTACCACATACTGACATTCTGTGTCCGCTAATTGTACTGACAACTGGTTTACATCGTAGTCGGTGTAATTGTCTGGAATAAACCAACTGAGACTGGGGAGTGAACCATAGTCGATGGAGTTCGTAGCTCCTCGGATTGTCGCAATCATAGGGTCAGATACCACACCACTGGCAGCAGTACTGCCTTTTCTCTCCCTCCGGATGTGTTTCTCAAGGCATAGATCAGACACTAAATAACTTCGATCGCATGCTCGTACAGAACCTAGAAGTGTACTTACAAATGTTACATGCTCGAAGTAGCAGATACAACCGTGGAAAGTGAAATGTTAAAGTTCATTCCGCCCAAGCACTCTTACAGTAAACATGAAGTCTCCACCTTAGTTGGGTTGTGACTCTACCTTTATATAGTGTATATAATAGATGGCCATCGAAAGTTGGAGTATGTTATGTTGTTCAGACTCCATGAGGGAATCTGAAGTCCTACTCTATGGTTCGTACACTTGTAACACCTTGTCTAGGTTGATGTACGACAATAAATACTAATGTTTATTTTCTGAAGCTAGAAAACAAAAGTTTATTGTCATTATACGAGTATTACCTTATCTATGAAGTGGTTTTGCAGGAGAAAGCATTTTTTAATAATTTATTCTTGACAATTTTAAAGACTATGTGTAGGCTGTTCCTAAACTAATCAAGATGGCGAATGACTTTGCCGGCTATGAAAACTACTCAGTCACAGCTACTCTAACTATGAGAAGTCTTGAAGAGACTTTACCAAAAGGGAACCACTACCTGAAGGGCATTGGGTGTAGTTCCTCCTACCAGCAAGTAGAGATGGCTGCTGAAACAGTAGGAACACTAACGGAATGTGTGGTGGTGTCAGCAGGCTTACTGATGGAGAGCATATGTACATGAATAAGATGGTAGACGCCAATGGAGCTTCTGGTAATTGCTGGTAGAGGCTGCAAAGGCCTTTGGTAACTGGTGGTAGAAGCCGCAAGAGCTTCTGGTGGCAGCCTCTGGAGGCTGCTGAAGATCTAGAAGACCTGGTAGTCGGAAGAGAGCCCCACCACAGAAAGTGTTAAGGCGAGCTACTGGGGAAGTCTCCAGCCACGCACCCATTTTATAGTGCTTTCGGTCTCGGGCTAATGACGTCTGTGGGAGCGGGGATAAAACCCCTGTGCTCGGCTTCCTTTGTTCGGGGCGCCTTGTGACAGTTGCTGGGTGCTTCGTGGCAGATGTGATGATTCGTGACAGAGTGTTGGGCGCATAGTGATAGTTTGCCCTGGTGAGTCATCCCTGGTTCTTTCATTACACTTTAGGAAGGTCGGTCTGGGAGGTGTGATATCGCCTCACAGGTGGCGGTTTGATGGTTCTCAGCGGGGGAGGGAGGGGGGACAGTATGTCTTGCCGGCTTTCGAAATTCCTCATTCATGTGTTAAGAATAGCCCTCTAATATTCTGGCGATTTAAATGACACTCTTTACTGGCGTTGTTGGATTTATGGAGGTCGACTCTTCCTCGGGTTATGTAAAAATATGTGAGGGTTGATGAGTCCTAGTCATATAAGTAGACTTATATACTGGAAAGCGGCGCGCGTTAAAATATATTGATGATATCCGAAGATGTGGCATATATTGTATTTAATTTACAAGTCTGCTTTTATTTAATTGTTTACATGATCAGTTAAATACTTGTGATATCAAATATCTTATAAGCGTATTTTAAACCAATTTCATTGGAATCAAGTTAAAATTTCACAAAATATAATTATAAAGGTTAAAATATCATGTGGAAATACCTCACAAATTGGCATACGAAGGAGTTACTAACAAGTGAATGAATTTCCTCATTATTGTCTGCCGGCATGCCAGGTTTGACATGAATTACTGATAATTGTCCTGGGCAAACAGCAAATAGACATACTTAAGCCATTATTTAGAAAATAACTGCTTCCTACATCAGCATCCAATAAAGTTTTAAGTGTCATTTGCAGTGATATTCGCATACCAAATTTAATTAGAATGACTTGAATGGTTGCCAAACAATATTGTATCCATTGAAGAAAAATTTTCACATAAAGAAGGAACAGATAAACAAAACAAAACTTTATAAGTATATTGTTACACACAAAAGAAAGAAGTTATTACAATGTCGCTGCATCAAGGCAATGTTCCCCACCTGTAGCACAGAATAAAAACACATTTAAGGTGTATTTTACATGAAACAGCTGATGCAATGCGTCTGACATACACAGCTAACAAATCCTGAAATGTCACTTGTAACAATTAATTTCCTGTAGAGGAAGCTGTGAAAATGTTATACATCTTTATAGACAATACATTGCCAGTCAGTAGCATTTTATGTTTTTTTTCTTCCTACACTACAAAAAACTAGTTATAATTCTTAACAGAAAAACACAAAATGATTGCCGGAATCGCAGCGAAGCTTTTGGTAGAGATGTGCTCTGGTGAAGCTACTACACGTGGCTGGGTGCTGTAAAAGGAAGCTGCTATTTGGGTTCATGATAAATTTACAATCAATTGTTCCTACTTGTGGTATGTCAGTGTCAGTCAGAACCAGTACACCAAGTATGGTACTTACAAGTATGCAATGTTATCAAACACAATTTGACTTTGATGCCCAAATGCTCCAACTTTTAACAAACTTGACACACCTCATATTGCAGCATTTTAATGTGGCTTCTCTCAAGCTCCATCGGTAGCTTGCACTGTCCCAAGCTTGTAATGGCCATGTTTATATTTCATTTACAATGCCTGAGAAGTAACATGCGTTTTACAACATATGCATTGCCCTGATGACATATTTATATGCCACTTGACAAACGATGACTGCCCTCTTGCATTGTATATGTCTTCGACATTGCAGGAAAATTCTTTCATTTGCACATCATTTTTCGATTTTCCTGTTTACTGTCTTTAATGGGTAGAACTTAATTTTACAGGATACATAAATTTTCAAGGTAACTGAGTGTATGTGCACTTTACTTTTTAATCTAGCACACTTACCAAAATTGGTAGAAGAAAGAGCCTACAGAAAAATGGATTCTTCTTAAAACTGTATGGATGCTGTGAATCATACAAGGACACAGTTTTTTTTTAATAACTGTCAAAAATATTAAGCTGTCATTAATGTAGGTCTTCTGCAATAGCATTACTAGAATAGACCTACAATAGTTGATGAGAACTGCTCTATTACCTCATGAAACTATATATGCATATATATAATATATACACATATATAAACATGCATATATGGTTGATGAGAGGCAGATTATCAGGATATTATTTAATATTCATCCTATACATGACTAACATCAAATATACTGTCAAAATATGAAATCAAAATCAAATTGGTCAATTACTAAGATATAATGCCCTTAATATCATCATGGCTACACACTTTTTAAAGCGTGAATTTTATATAGTTGAAAATTGAAAAATCTTATTTGTAGTTACTATATGGGATGAGCATATCAAGTTTATAGAAAACTATTGAAGACATTCAAAATGTTTTGAATGTTTCAAAATGTTTTTTATATATATATGTGTGTGTGTGTGTGTGTGTGTAAATTAGGCTACAAGAACATTATAGCAAATAGAAAATAACAGCTAAATATAAATTATTTACCAAAAAGCACTGTTGAATTCAGACTGCATCTTGTAGCTGAGACGAGAGTAGGCCTATATACAAATATCAGGGATGAAACTTAGTGTGTGTGTGAGTTTGTCAATGTATCGTCTTATATATACTCATATAGGGGTTTTTCTAAATTATTTTTGGCATTATTTATTTCTGCATTATTTTGTTAAAAAGTAATTCTGTGAACCGGTTTTACATTTAAAAAAACTTAAAACAATAAAGTGTTACATTTTTCTTTAAAATCTCTTTCTTTTCTTTGTTTAATTAATATCATTTATAACATGTTTTATATTTTCCCTAATCTTTTCCTTTTTCGTTTATCATTTTCATGTTCCATTTATGCATTTAGTTGTTATTATTAATATTTGGTCATTAATTTGTGATGTGTGCGATTTGGCATGAACACCTAAAAAGAGGGATAGTTGTGCATGGAAAGTTTAGTAGGATTTGGTCCCTTGTATAGTAAAATCTTCGGATTAAGGGCACGTCTATTATAAACCTCAGTGCCTGATAAGTGCATATTAAATGTATCAATTACTTTTTAATAAAAATAAATTTTTGCAAAAAAATTTAACTAACTAGATACGCAAATTTTTATTATAAACATTTTGTATGCTGATACATGTGAATGACATGATTCACAATCATAACAAACCTGATAAGAAATACTAATATTTATTTTCTGAAACTAGAAAACAGAAGTTTATTTTCATAATATGGGTACAACCTTTTCCATGATGTGGTTTTGCAGGAGAAAGTATTTTTTAATCATTTATACTTGACACCTTTAAAGACTATGTGGAGGCTGCTTTATAGGCTAAAAATAATTAATTGCCATTCATGTTATCTTTACTGAATATCCAGTCTCTGGAGTGGTCTGTGAGGAAATGACAGAATATTATATAATAGTATGTTTGAATTCAGTACTCTTGATATGTTTTAATTGATGAAAGCACATCAATTACAAAATGAACTTAAAAATGAAAAATGTTTTGTAAACTTGTAAATTTGTCAGTCATGTAGTTACAAAATTCAAGTTTTATGCCATGGTGCATGGAAAAATACTATCCAAGGCTACTGCCACAGCTTTTCATGAAGCATATATAAGAATTCTAAGAAGATGCACAATACAGCTAGACAAACAGCTGAAGGATTTTGAGAGTGGCCAAATAATATGGCTAAAATAGGAACGGTGGAGAGCGTGATAAACTTCTCGTTGTTTCGGGAATTTGATTTCAGTCATTTTGTGTTGGGAGCAATACACATATGAAGGCACCCATCCATACATAGTGTATTTGTTCTGACTACGAGCAGGGAGGGACATTTTAATGTCGGAGATGTATGAAATGAGCCAGACGGTTCTTGTCTATCAGCCAGTGACATGTTACAGCTTCACTAGAACACTATTTATACCATAAAATTTCCAGGTACCAATAATATGGAAATCTGTGATACTAAAGAACTAACTGTGTTCTGCTATTATCACCTCAACAATGTCGCACTCATTTGTAGTGGTGTCAGCAGATGGTACAGAGGCGAGATCTTCAATCCCAATCTTACTTCTCAGTGGCATACTTCCATTAGTACACTGGTGTGGAAGTAATAAGGACGAAGTGGAGAAATCCAGCACAACAGCAGAATGAACAGGCAAAATTGACAGAAAGGCCAGAGTTCCTCTTCATGAACGATTTTTACCTCATTGTACAGCTAAG
The DNA here is from genome assembly GCA_029891345.1 of Dryococelus australis. Lineage (NCBI taxonomy): Eukaryota > Metazoa > Arthropoda > Insecta > Phasmatodea > Phasmatidae > Dryococelus > Dryococelus australis. Next base: position 110,573,526 of record CM057009.1, read on the forward strand.
GTATTGGAAATTGAATATATTTGCAGCATGTATTGACTCGTGCAGTCCCCAGACCGAAATCCAATTGAACACATTTGCGAAATTGTCGGAAGATGCCAGGGAATATGTCCCCAACAGCCAGCAATGACTATGCAGCTGTGATTAGCACTGCAATAATAATAAGTCACAATGCCTCAAGAGCTCATCAACAACCTCATAGTGAATATAAACAGATGGTGCACAACCTGAATCATTGTAAGGGATGATCACATTCCCCTACTGATAAATGCATTTTTAATGCCTACAGCCTGTCACGTGGATGATTCTGTCTACTATTCCACTGTGCTTGGAGCTTACTTTTGATTAAAAGCCCTTTGCATCCTTTGGATTTCTGTCTTGGTTAATGTTGTTCACCTTTCCTACACCCTTACATCTCAACAATGTTATGTACGCTTTGTACCAGTTTAAAGCACTGTTGCATGATGTTACATGCATAAACCTGCCCTGTCCTTAATTGTTGCACACCAGTCTACTAGAATGATGGTCTGGGGAGATACTGCAATTTTACAATGAAATTGACACAAAGCACAGCATGATGGTAAAAACGTCATGCAGTCCAGGGTGTGCTACTTATTCGTGCTGAGTGCCCAGGAGCTTTCTCCAACAAGATAACGCTTGCTCACATGCTGCACTGGTCCCAGCTGTATCTGTGTCATATTTTTATAGATCTCTTTCCTTCATGTTTACCTTTTTTCTGACCCATCACACATTCAGGCAGCTAGATAGAATTCCAGTAGCCTCCATGATGAAATGTTCAGGATTTAAAGCATATGTTGGGACAACAATGGACATGTCTGTCTGATTCTTCTGTTGCAGGTGAATTGAACATTGTTCTAATCCAATTATATTGTAATCACTTCTTTCTTTTGTCTATATCATTACAAAAATAATAGTTTTGTGTGAAGCCAACATTTTATTCTTGGTACTCACATGTTTATGACACTCATTCTGCTCAGAGCATCACATTATCTGTGCAAAAACATAACACAAAAATATAAGTGAAATTTGTTGCAACTGCTGACTAATGAAAAAACTACTTTAAATGAATGCGCATTTAGCACCAACAGAAAACAATAATATTTTATAAGTAATAATTGATGTACTTTTAATGCTCTTGCACTTTGAAATAAAAATTTAAATTAAACATATCACATTTTTCTTTATTTTAGACTGTACCTGTAACACCTTTCCTGTGATTTCATTGCACTCATTTTGTAATTACACCTTCCATGTGAACATTTTTGTTCAATATGTTTTAAATCTAACATATCTTAAGTACAAGTCAATACAAAATACATATCGTTTGTATAATAAGAGCACTCATACTTATATTGTAAAAATATTAACAAGAACACTAGACACTTTTATAAAAATAACCCAAAAAAGTAAAAAATATATTATCTCTCCAACAAAATAACATTGCCTACAATATGTAATTTTAAGTTAACATGGTTTCAAAAAATATTTTTATATCAATACAAACTGTTATTTTCTCAACTCTCAATATTATAAACATATTCAGAAGCCTTAACTCAGGCCAGCAAGCACCAAGAAGTAAGAAATATTCACAAGACACAATATTCACAATATTCATGACAGTCTAAAGAAAGTACTATCCTGATTTTAAACAATTTCTGTGTACAAGGATATTGAATAAATTATTACATGTTGGTCATGTTTATGCTCAGATTCCTGGAAATAATGTGAATATACAACACTAAATTGATAAGTATTCCAATTTATATGAGATTTGTATACTGTCATACACAATACATGGATACACAACACATGGTGTTTAATGGAAGTCATATAGCTATAATGCATAATGAAGAACTAACTATGTATTTAAATCTTAATGAATAAACTTACTCCATTATCATAATTTTTACAAATAATTTTAGAATGAAATGTGGTATATAATATACAAAGTAAAAACTCAAAATAAATTTTGATATAGTGTTACGTGGAGTATTTCAGCACACAGATATAAGAGTATCTTAGTGAAAGTCCCACACAAAACATTTAAAACACTTTTAAACTTGACTCTACACCATCGTTCAATAAAAACAGAAAATTTAATGGGTTTGAACATAAATAAACATGTTCTCTCTACTGCTGGTAATAGACGTTACATATCAATAAAAAATTAAGAAGAATGAAATAACTACCACTGCAACTTAAATGAAAAAAATATTTCAATGCCTTGACATTTGAAAATATGGGCAGAAATGACTATCTGCTGAAATATTTGCAACAACTAGTTCTGTGGAAGATTTTTAGATTGTGTATGTGTCATATGGAAGAGAATTTAATTTCAGTGTTGTTATATTGTCTACACGTTAACTTCAATTACCATATACTCTTCCAGACTCATACAAATTTGTTAATTTAATGTTTCACCGACCATAACTCGATTCCTAAGTTGAAAAATATTAAAATCTGTATTAATAAAAAGAAACAAACCTTATATGAAGATTGAGCAATACTGCATGCAACTTAAAATTGATTTATCCACATTGACAGCTTATATGTGAATTTATTGTCAGTATCTTAGACTCATGACACTATTCTAGGGAATGCTTTAACTTACCAGAAACTACAATTTGACTCATTAAAAAGAGTGTAATGGAGAAAGTTTTACAGTGAAAAAGCCAATTTCATAATTGTCTGTTTACAGTGAAATTTTCAAAATTATATTAATCCAATAATAATAAAGGTACCTCTCAATGAAATATCTGCCGTTATGTGTAGTAGAAATGTCTAACTATCTGCACCTATTTAGTTGGTTGGTCTAAATTTGATGTTGCGACTATAATTTATGTAAATTCTAATAAAAACCAATGCTAGAATGGGAATCTGTAGATAACAAAGTTTGACATAAACCCTTTTGGAAGTTTTTATGTTATGCGAAAAATCTTTGTTTGAGTAAGGGAGGCTTAAACAGAAAACACATATCCACCTTAAACCTAATAGAATATTTGAAGGTTAATTAAGTTATAGATAATATGTTAACATAAATAGACTATTTGAATCAATTTCTTTTAAGACCATCACTGAACATCCTTCATTATTGTTTAGGATATTAAAAATTACTTTAAAGCTATTTTTTCACAAATGGGTGCTAAACTATTTAACTGCTATTTGGTGTCCCATGAGTAATGCCAAACAAGAATGTACACACATTATCAGCCAGTAAAATTATTTTGTTCAACTTTCTAATTAGTACACATCACTTTGTAAATAAAATTTCCCAAAATCAGCCATTTTGTAAATTATTCCATACAAATTCATTATATTAGCTGTAGACAACATCATCTCATTCTTTCCAGTTACCATGGAAATAACTTCCTCAACTACACTTGGAACTTCCAACATATCTTTCGAATGTCCTTATGAGTTTCAGTAATTTAAGCTTTACTTAAACAACCTGCTCAGGAACATGATGAAAAATGATTTCTAATTATAATATATTAATAGGTACACAAACCACATAAGTTCTAGTAATGTTTTTGGGTCTTTCCAAGTATGCAAACTGGCACTATCACATTTTGTTTACGGAAAGATTATAACCCAGTAGAGCAGATATGGCCACCGATTGTCAAGTAAAAGTATTCAATACAATTACATTGTCAAGGTGTAAGTTTTAAAAAAAAATACATTTTTCTGGATGAAAATGACATTGTGATGTCTAAGATATCAATTATCTAAAAGTACTAATTTGTCACACCACTTTCTGGTCCCCCACAAAAGCAGGGTTCACGATGTCCATACGTTTCGGTTCCCTGGTGATGCCATTCATCTTCTTCTCTGGTTTGACGTAGTGGTTGGTGCCCTCTAAGTTGAGGGTCTCCTGGCGCCCACTGGATCGTACCAGGCAGCTGATCGCCATAATGAGAAGAACACCTCCAAGTGCAAACAGACCATAGGCGATGGCAGCTCGTGCTACAGGTGGTGCTTTGGTGGCCAGGTTCAGCAAGTCTGTCACTTCAACTGGAAGCCCGTCAATACCCTAGAATAATAAATCATTAAACAATTGTGCTTGCAAAGATTTAATTAAAATCACTTCTATTCCCCCTGATGTTTACTTACATCCTCAAACCACAGTATGGGGAAAACAATGTCAGGAAAAGTTGCAACTTGCTTTATGTCCACGACTTGGCTGACTGCTAGATTTATTTGTATTCTTGCCCTTGCACTCAGTGCGATTCCCATTAGCTGAAACAAAGAAATATAATTGCATCTGCTAGTTTTCTTATTAATGTACGAAAATAAACAATTTACTGTGACCCATCTTCTGCCAATCAAATAAAATTCCAATCAGTCAAAAGCGAATCTGTCAAAATTATAAAAAATAAGTAAATTTTTTTAAAACGCAGTTATTTAGGTATACATACAATAAAAAGTATGAAATATATAAATATTTCTTTACTTTTACAAGTTTAAGATTTGTGACTCTCACTCTTGAAAAACTATAAATAAAGTGTACATAAAAATTAATATATTATTAACGAGTTCTATTTTACATTTATTTATAGTAATTAATGTATGCTAATCTAAATGATACAGTTTAGTGATGAAAAAAGCAATTTAAACATATTTAATAAGCACTCCATATCTGCCAATAAACTGGATCAACAGTAACAACAAATTTCCTTCACTGTAGACTTCCTGCTATAATCTTACACTTTCTGCAGGGAGAACATGTAGCACTGTACTACATTTTCATTTAGCGATGGATTTCAATGTGCGTGATCCTTTTACTACTAAAAGGTTATATTATGAACCACTGCTTATTGGTACATGTTAACAGAGTAGCTATCAACATAACACTGCTGTGCACTCATGTAGCATACCAGCTCTGAGCCTCCACCTGTCAGCTATGAGTCATACTAAATCCCTTTCTCCTACCAACTAAGAGAAAACTGAGGAGCATTTTTGATGGTTATTACACATTTAAGTTTTTCACTTGACTCACCCTTGCTAATTGGGAACTAATTGCTCACTTTTACTTTTAATTATTTCCTTAGATAACAGGGTACTGGTATGTGTTAGTAAGGATCGGGATGAAGTCAATATATTATTTTATAAATATTCTTTCTAAGTGATCAAACATATAAACTGCTCTTTCTGCTTAAATTTACAATGCATGAAAATTAAATGACGTGCATAACACAAAAGGGCACGTTTCAGCACTAAATATACGTTAAATATAATTTCTTACATGCTCTTTGTATTATGAAATCAAGTACTGTCATTCTTTTAAAAATGATTTGAAATAATAACAATGCTAGTACAAATCCTTTGGTTTAACTGCCTTACTACTAGAGAAATAACTTGCACTGAGCAACATGTGAGAAAATCTCAGAACCCGATGATTTAACTGATAATTTTTCCTTTACTTGGGTTTTTAAATGCCCAAATAGAATATGCCTTCCTTATAAATGAAGGAGTGGCACTTAAATGTTAAACTAATGTGGCTCACTCATGTATGGCTTACTCAGTAACTGAACTGTAGAATTTTATTTTCTCTAGAATCAACAGAGCCTATGATGGTAGTTTCAACATTAAAATAAAAAAGTGCACACACATTGAAAAAAATTACCCATCTGGCATTTTCCGCGAAATTAACATTAAAATATTTGTAATTTAATGAGCAATATTATGGCAACACATTTATTATTATACTAATAATTTTTGCACTGTACTGTATTCTTAAGAATGTTTTCGGATAAAGATTATTCCTAGTAATATTGGTGAATGTAGAAGCATTTTCAGGAGGGGTGATAATGAAATAAATACCCGGTGGCACGTAGTGAGTTTTTTTTACAAGGTTATGCAATTTCTACTAACGCAACTTCCAAGTTTGCTTACTCTCCACATGTATTTAGCGTTTTATAATACCTAGAATTAGTTATAAAAATTGAAAACCAAATTAATGTAATAATAACTAAAATGAATATTATTCAGAGAGCATATAACAAATTATAAGAAATCTCCCGTTTTCCTTAACACTTTCATCCACTTTCCAAGGAAAAATGTAGGACTGTAGTTCGCAAACAGAACAACTACTTACTCTGCTCGAGCGTTTGGCGTGTTGTTGCTTGAGATTTCGATATCGATTTATTGCTAGTCGCTCCTGTTTGTGGAAATAAATACTAGATAGCAGCACTATGCATGTACAGTACGGGAGTTACGAAAACTCTGTTTCTCGAAGCGGAAACGGAAAACTCAGAATTAAATGTGTTTTATGTTAAGGCGAAAACTATAAAAAGTCAAACATTTCCATTTTCCAATATGTTTTGGTTAAGCATTGCTTACCTTGCGTCTATGGAATAAACGCCACTGTAAAACCCCATATTTAGTAGACAGTCATACTGCACAGTACATTAAGTTTTCAAGAATATATACTCCCAACAGTGATAATGCTGTGCAGAGTTTTAATCACATATTTTCTTGCTAGTACAAAACATGCTAAAGGCTATTCACGATAAAGTGAGCACTTTAGAAATCAACCTTAGATAAAAGTCACTACTCCTACTTGTAGGCCTACGTATTTTAACGGGCGCACCGAGCGACATGCGTCCAGTAAAGTTGGTAACGATGAAGGTGTAAGTAGTTCCATATCTTAAAGTCGAATAAAAAGTGTAAAGTAACCATTTGTGATACTTAAATTATTTCTATAGCTTCTTGTTTTTTTAAGGCGTCTAAGTATAAAAATTAGCAGATATTTAAAATATTTACTTTTCTAATAATTTTACATTTTCACCTGACCGACGCATGAAGAAAGCGATGAGGCCCGTAACAATGACAATTTTACATAAGGCGGAAGAACACACAACGTGAATACAAGTAGATCTTAAGCAGGGATTTCAAAAGTGCTCATTTTACTGATAACAGCCTATACATAAGTCTCTTGTCAAAAACCTGAGTTCAAGATTTGAGATACCACTCGTTTTGAAATTTTAATTTGAATATTTCACTATTATTACGGGTACTTCTTATAATTAATGTTAATAGCATAACATATTTTGAGCAGCACCAAAATTCCTTCAAACACACACATATATAAGTGAAAACCTATACTTTTGAAGCATTTATATCAAATGGTATATTATTTCATACTCATAACTCTCTTTAAAGACAACAAATTCTCAATGATTAAACTCTGTCATATGTGTCAAAGAAAACAGATATTACATTATAACTATTTCTCAGCAAAGTCAAAATGATGTCACAACAGCTTAAATATAAAATTGTGATTTTTCTAATGGTAACGTATCTGTCCTCCGAATATGTACTTGAACCCCAATCAGGACAACCATTTGATCAGCCTCTACCCTTACCATGCACACACCTTCATGTCAGCATTTGCTGAGTCTCAGAAGCCAACGTACTTCTGGGGCCAAACCACCCTGCCATTTCTATTACAATATGTGGTCCTACCAGTAGGGAGCAGACAATCCCAAAAGAACGAAATTAGTATTCATTGTCTTAAGCCAGGATGCCGGAAGAGAAACAACCATTGATTGTTTTGTGGGATTTGCACTGACAGCAGCAGATAGTCCTCCATTCCAATGTGCAATTTTCTTTCATCCTTTCAAATAACATACTTCTCAAAGAACTAATTACTTATAACTAGGGACAGGTGTTTTTCGCGAAAAGATTCATGGCCATGCTATACTTCAATATCCTAAGTCCACAACAACGACTTCCTTTGGTTATTGGCCGCTTGTCTATGTGAGAAGACATGATCTTATTTGACTGGGCCGATCGTAATAAGTACTCTGATACTGAAAGTTGATGATTCGCGGCAGACACTAGAGGTATCATCCAACCACGAAAGTGCATTTGAACAAAAGTGTTTTGAGTACAACTTGTATTGAAATATTTTCGCGTAAAACACCTGTCACTACTATTAATTATAAGGGGATATTTCAGCCATAATGTGCTAGTACAGTGAGAAGTCATTGAAATTAATGTCATTGTTATAATACATTATGCATAATTACATAAGTCATCATGGGCATGGCGAACCACTGCCATCTCTATACATTTAGCAAGGTTGAGTCAGTCTGTTAAGAGTCCGTGGTGACAGATGAATGTATGCCCCATGGGGGGATGTGAGCTTCATACATTGATTTCAACTGTCCAGAACTTCTCTGCATACTTGCCCATGCATCCCATCACCACTCCCGTAGTTCACTGTGTCCCAGGATATAAATTTCATATTTCTGGTTGCCCATCTCTGATTGGGTATTGGCATTTACCACCCAGTGTGCATGATTGTATTCTATAAGGCTTATTAACATCCCTGGCTGTTATGCCTGAAGACATACGGCTTACAAACTAATTTATGACCTAACTTAAAATACCACCCATGCTTTACCTGAGATTCGAACCCAGAACCTCCCGCACCCCAGACAGGCGGCGCACCAACCGACTGCGCCACAGTACGTCGGCCAGTGTGCATGATGTTTTCACTGTTGTTAACAGCAGTGTATTCTCGTTTACCAACTGTTCGTTTAGTTTAAAGTATTCAAATGTTACTGTGTTGTGATAGCTGCTTTGTATCGTAACATGTAACTTATTTTGTGTTCAAGTTTAGCTTATTAAATTTGCACAGAAACTCACTCATCTTTGTTGGCTACCAGTAATTTAATACTGTACCGTAGTTGTGTTAGTAGTTTCTGGAGCCAACACAAGAGTAGTTAGCTAGGTTCACCCTGACATAATCCATACCTACCTGCTCTCTGTAAAACAATTGCTGCAGATGTAAGTAGTTATGATTAGAGATATTGAAATTTCATGGATTCATTTGGTAACAAGCTAGACTCCACAATCCTTTCTGCACTTGAGCCTCAGTCAGTAGTTCAACATTTAATGCTTCAGTTTTATGCCGCCCCCTAGTAACAGAGCATTCGGTGCAGGTTTTCTTGCAAATTTTCGACTGGCTTAAATTCATCCACTGCATTGCTTTCAAGTTTTAATACAATTTTAGAGCTAGCCCAATGTATTATTATTTGCAGTCTAGCTTGTCCTAAAATGACATCATGAAATTTCTGGATCTCTAATTACGATAAAACTCATTTCCAAGGAGGATAAATTATTACTGTGCATTATAGGTTACTACATTCCATGAATGTGGACCGGCTTATTTCTCACGATACATTAAGAAAGCGCTTTTGACTTGCTTAATGTATATTTGTTTGTACACTATTGTTGCCATTTTGAGCTGTACCATAATCTTTCCATATGTAATATATTCCCTAAAATTATATACTAAAATTATAATTTTTTTAAATATCACACATATTCAGATTATGTAATCATGCTGTTATATTTATAGACGAACTGTTAATTTGTAAAATGTTTACAAATATTTACCGGTTGTACATCTATGAACAGTTCGTGCTTTTCTGGATCTGGTGGGCTGACTCCATCAATTTCAGTTCGGTATGACTGGTTTGCTAGGTAGAAGTGAGGAAATGACAGAAGAACTGGTGAATCTGGAAACAAAATATTTTAACTTAAGTACTGTCAACAACACAAACTTTCTGCTTATTACATTTCTACGGAACAAAAAAATTATGACCAAATATTTATTCTCGTGTAATATTAAACTAAGTTTCAATTACACGATTACTTAACATCCTTTCATTTTTAGCAATCCAAATTGTATTATGTAGCTGCTGAATTGAACTGGGTGCTGTAATAATGACAAAAGGGATGGTTACATAAAGAAACTCTCTCCTGCATTGGCTTACGATTATCAATTTCTGTGTTACAAACTGATAACACTACATTTCTTAATCTAAAATGTATCAAATATGCGTGATTGTTCTAATGCAGTGAGTCAACTCTGTTTTGAAATGTTGCTTCCACCTACTTCGTCTTACTGATTATATGCACTGCAATTGGAAGATCAAACTCCTGCCATGGTTGTCATTTTGCTGTACATCTTGGAACTTTCGTCTTCCTCACTTATGTATTTTGCATTTGAATTACCTCGTGAAATACTGGTTTTCTGTATTTCTAGTCTTCCCCAGTCTTCCCCTGCTCTTGTGGCACTTCTGCTTCCTCTGGTGACTTCAACACTCAATTCCAGCTTCTTACTACAGATCTGAGCATTGTGCCACTTTGTGCATAGCTGTCTTGAGAAACAGTATGCATGTATTAACACATTAAAATAACACCATGCATGAAGCCAAGTGTAAAACCACAGCAAAATATGCAACAATGGTTTCCTGCACGTATACTGCACACATCACAGTCGGGAGTCAAATGGTGCACAATTATCAACTGCATAAGTTATGAAGGCAGGTATGCAACCCCACAACATCCAATGGATCTTCTCTAATATAGCATCCAAAGAATCCATAAGATACACCAAATGTATGTACTGAATATAAACTCTATGGCAACACCCCGAAAGATTATGTACATGCAAGGCAATAAATTTTGTAAGGTGATAAATTCATGTCAAGAAAAATTTATTTTGTTTTCTTTTATGTTTCACTTTGCTTTACAAAGTGTTAATTCAATGCCTGATAGGGTGTAATTGAATTTTAATTGCCTTTTCATTTACACATAATTCTCTTGAGCCTTCGGCACTGTATTTTAATAATACTAAAGTTAGAGAAATTTTATGCTTCGCTGTTGGACAAGTACCTGTTATGTATCCATTCAAAAATGTAAAATTGAAACTTAGTGATGAATTGCTGTTATGTAAACTACTTCGAATGGTAGGAAATTTGCATCTTACCTTACATTACATGTAATTATTTTGTAAAAAAATCTTTGTGATACAACATCGCCTATTCACCTATCTTACCACTGTAGGCGACTGAGTTAGACATCTCAGTAATGTATCCTGACAATTATTATGATTTTTCTTTCTCCTCAGAGATTCCTCATCAGAACTCAATTTCTTTCATTGAACTGAGTTTATTCTCTTTACTCTTCCTTTTTATAACTTCGAAATACTGAATTATACACCTTCTTTTGCATAAAGTTGGTTTGTAAATGTTTCATTTCTTTAAATAACCAATTAAATATTTCAGTCAATTTATTATCAAATCGTGCAAGAAACACTTTCAAAGCTATGTTTTCGGTTCACCTTTTTCTCGTTCTAGTTCTGTATTTACCAATCTTGTACTACTTCCATTGTCATTGTGACAATATTGATCCAATCATTAACCAAATTACCCAGTTAATCTCGTTTTAGTTAAAATGTTAGCCAGTGTTATTCAGAGAAAACAACAAAGAAGGAAAAATATTTCTTCTCATCCTCATAACAAACATATATATATATATATATATATATATATATATATATATATATATATATATATATATATATATATATATATATATATATATATATATATAGAGAGAGAGAGAGAGAGAGAGAGAGAGAGACACACACACAAGCTACCCTCCAATCACTAGAAATAACTAAAAAATGTTCACAGTTTTCGGTGTAGCCTGTTTGTCTAGTGCATTTAAATAGATTTCAAACCAACTTTCTTTACCAGTTATTTACTCTCTTCTGTTACTGATATGTAAAGCCATATGCACAACTGTATGTAGTCAAATCAAAGTGAAACTCAAATTACTCTTATTTTAACAACTTTGTATACAAAATATTTAGTCATTAAAAAACTATTAATAAAATTATACTATCATACATTCTCTTACAATTCAATTATAAATTTTTCCCTATAAATGTACATCATTTTCTCGTAGAGTTCTTCTCATAACTAGTGAAATTAGTGAGTTTCTTAATAACCATGCCGTTATTATACTTATACTCAACTGATAATATAAAATATGATTCTAACTTTACTGTATACAAATGCAGATTGTAGCTATTAACTAATACCTATTTTACTGTCCATTAAATCGCAAAAATTCGTCAGGAGTAAGATAGGCATCTACTTCTCCAATGCTATACAGTATATTAATTTATATTATATTATTTAACATTATATTATTTTAATACATTAATGTTGTAGATCTTTCATGTGGAATACTCTATTTGCAATGGAACTGCATTCCTGCATTGAAAAAAATTAATAAATTAAGGCACAGAATTAAAAAAATAATCGACTAGTCAGTACAAACATGTAACTCTATTTTGTTCAGTTTTCTGAAACCATTTCAGCTGATTGCTCTGAGTATGTGGCTTGTTTTTTCCCATCCAACTTAGGTCTACTGCCACACAAGTACTCTCCTTCCTTCAAAATGTGGAAAAGGTGTGAAGTTCTTTCTGTTGGATGCCATTGGATCTTTCATGCCATTGGATATATTCGTTGGTGAATGAATACAAACTAGTGCTGTAGCTAGCATTCAAACATTTCTTACTGTGGTAGGAAAATAACATTAATTATTAAGTATGAATAAATTGTTAACTAAATTTTCCTTAATAATATTTTGAAACCAAATCTTATGTAATACAGGTTAATGTAGGAATAAAATTTTGCTTCACAAGAATCTGGGACAAATTGTATTCAACCCCCTCTAACAAGTGATAGTGACCATTATTGGTAGTTTGCTATTCTTCTTTTTTATTGGTGAGAGATATTTAGTAGTTGCAAAATTGATATGATATATGCTTTAAACTTAAATTAAGTATATATTACAAACAAACTCCACTTCATTTTAAAATTACTCAAAAAGTTGTAGTGTGAACCATTAGGACAGTCTTCACTATTTACTACAGGTTTTATCTCGTAAATGATATGCTCGGATACAGTTTAATCCTGTAGCTTTATTGCTCACAATTTTATCTTATAACACATTGACCCTCTACCTTTTGCAACCAATCACCCCACTACCTCTCTGGTCTTGTTTACAACTCCTTCCTTCTTGCCATGGTCTCCGTACTGGCCACGTGGCCAGACATACAACTCGTATAATACATATTTCCTCGTTTATTTTTTTCTTCATTCCTTAATTAACTACCTAAACAACTTACTTCGCCTATACACAGTACAACACTCTCTTAGCACAACCACCATAACACATCTAACATAATACACAGAAGATCCGTAACTATTACCTACAATATGTAGATTTTTTTTCTTTACATAGTCTTTAAACTTGTGTGGTTTGCTGACTGCCCTCCCTGATCTTGTACATAGTTAGTTATGTGTTTTGTTAAGGTCTGTCTCTGTGTAAACGTCTTTTGATCTCTCCTCGCAATTGATTATTACCAATGGATCTGCCTGCTCTCCTGTTACTTGCTCTACCTCATACTTTGATACTTCTCCCTCATCTGGTGATCTCGCAGTTGCCTCTGACTCCTTCAAATGTTTTCTGTTTCTCCTTACCTTCTGTCCTCTCCTATCCTTCTATATGTAGGACCGGGGGTACGTAGTTTCCCTGACTATTTGCCCTGATTTCCACCTGTTCCTGACAGGGTCTCTTGTTATTACATTCTGTTCTGGTTGTAGCACTGAAAACTCTTCACTGGCCCTATCATAATAACTGCGGTCCAGCCCTTGCTGCCCTTCCCCGTTCCTTACAATCTCCTTTGGGTCTGGGCCATAAGGTTGTACGATATCCCAATGATTAGGTAGTTTGGTTTTACATATTCTACTCATTAGCAATTGGGCTGTTGAATACCCTTTATGTTTAAGCGGGGTATTTCTGTGTTCTAACAGCATGCTTCACAACTCTTTATGTTATACACTCGATTCTCTAAACATTTGCTTGCAAATCCCTACACGTTTCTCACCCACACCATTACTTTGAGGGTAATTAGGGCTACTCAGTTTCACCTCAAAATTCCACTGCTCTGCAAACTGCTTAAACAGATGGCTGTCATAAGGCACATTGTCTGCCCCTAGTACGTAAGGACCGTCATGTATTACAAATATGAATTTTAGGGCCATAATCACACTAGTTGCTGACTTATCTTCTATGCCTATTGTTTCTACCCTATTAGAGAAAGTATCAATGACTACTAAATAGGACACTCCTCCATAAGTAACAATATCAGCGGATACTCTTTCCCATGGTCTACTAGCAATGGGCCATGGGTGGAGAGGTTCTTTACTATTCTGCCTATTGTATTGCGAACACAAGGAACACCTCTTAACAAATTCCTTGACTTCCGTACTCAAACCCGGCCAGTAATACAACTGCCTTGCTCTCAGCTTAGCATTTTCAATTCCCATGTGGCCCTCATGAGCCTGTTTCAACAAGCCTAGCCTCATTTCCCTGGGAAATACTATTTTATTTTCAAATAGTACTATTCCCTCCCATTCTGACAGTGCTTCCTTATTTTTCCAGTATATTCCCAAGACCTGATCTATTTTCTTTTTCGCTTCTAGCCAACCCTGTTTACAGTAATGCTTCACTAGTTTCAACTGGTTATACTCATCTGTTTCTTTTTGAATTGTTGTTTTTTTTTTGTCTGAGATTACTAGTGGTCAATACTTACTCTCACTACATTTACTACTTCCCGATCCAGATCGTTACCTGTGTCGTTTATATTGGCTCTAGGCAATGTTTCAGCTATATACTGCAGCTTCCCTAGTAAATATCGAATTTTTAAGTCAAAGACCAGGATTCTTAATATTAATCTTTGCAGTCTCGCTAACAAATTGTTTATGTCTTGCTGCCAGATAGATACCAGGGACTTGTGATCTGTGAAAATCGTGACATCGTGATGTCCGTTAAAAAACCATGAAATTTGACTGTGGCAAACTGGATGGCCAAAAACTCTTTTTCTGCCTTCCCATTCCTTACTTCATATTCGTTTAAGCTGCGCGAAGTAATATCAACAGGGTGCCCATTTTGCATCATACACACTCCCAACCCTTCTTTGCTGACATCTGCATATATCTGAATGGCTACCTTTGGGTCATAAAAAACAAGTACAGGTGCCTGACAAAGCAATTTTTTTAACTCGTTAAAGCAATCTCTGTGCTCTTGCTCCCACTTCCAGTAAACATCCTGCCTGCTAAGTCCCAGGTAGTGGTGCCGACACCTGGGATAAGTTTGGAATGAATTTACCCACATATCTCACCATCCCTAAAAATCTCAGTAACTCCTCCTAAGATTGAGGTGCTTTCAAGCCCACTATCGCCCGTATATACTCATCATCCTTTTCTACCCGCTCTCTACATATTATTTGCCTCATGAATTTCACCGTTTGTTTTTTTAACTGAATTTTGTTTGGGTTAAATTTTACAATGTATTTCTGAACTCTGACTAAGACAACAGCTAGCCTAACATCGTGTTCTTGTTCTGTTCTCCCTGCCCTATATCATTAATATTATTTACCTACTACAGTAAAATTAATTTTGCCCCAAAAGGATTTTCAAACAAAAAACTTGTTCTGAAAATAATTTCAAAAGTTATTTAAACACAGTGAATAAATTACTGAACTACACATGTTTGCAACACTCTTACAATGTGATCTTGAAACAGTTCTTATTATGCTAATCATGTAAGATACAATCTACAAGCTTCGTAGTATGAGCAAGTTACTTCTATGATACTAAAAATTGGCATTTTTAACAGAGGTTGGCTGTTGATTTCTCAGAACTTGAATCCATTTTAGCTAAGAATTTTTATTTAATTCTTCCTGTTACAGAATATTACCTGGTTTCATAGTAAAATATATGCTGTGTGTGACAATCTGATACATGATATCTGGTTTTGTAATATTGTATGAAGGCCAACCCACCACTAGGCAAAGAAAAATGTTACGAAAAATTGTAATTTTACATGTATAATTACATTTCTACTAATATAAACTACCATCAGCAAGAATGTTTTCTTCCTCTTTTCTTCCATTACAAAAACAAATATTTGTATCAGAAATCATTAGAAAAACTCAAATGAAATTTGGGATACAAGTAATGTATAGGAAGCACATAAAGCAATTGTAGTTTATGAATGTGATGTTTGATATTTTCAAAATGGTGATCTTAAGTTGCAAGTTATCATAAACATTTATCTGATCTTAAATTTTAAAACAAAATTATACCTTTCAATGAATGGAGTTTTTTGTATTTGTAAGCTATTTATGAGTGATATTATCGCAGATAGTAAAAAAATTAATAAATTAAGGTAAAGCGTTTATAGCAAAGATTTGTGGAACTTTTTAATAACTATCACAACATATGATATACGGGCAGTCCCATAGAATAAATGTGCATCTTTCTTTAAAATATTAGAGTTTACCTTCTAAATTGTAGTCACTTTCTTCTGGAATAGTATGTTATTTTATAATAGAATTAATTAGACTCCATTTTCTGCCAGACACTCACACTGATGTAATATTATAATATTAACGATTCTATGTCTTTCTATACGATATGCTTTAAGCAGTATACATTTTTAACAACTGCAATAAATATAATGATAAGCATATGCCATACCCCTCTGCCATCTTATTTTAACCAACAAACTGATTTTAAAAAACTGTATTTTGGTGTGAGTTGCAATCCGATTTGTGACATGTTATGATAAAATTTCAGCTTAATGTGCTATTTGATCAAATTCTTGATAAAAACTGTGGCCGGAACCAATACGTATATCTCATAGATAACTATGTAAAATATAGTTTACAGATAATTACGTCACTTTGCTATGCTTTATGGCACAGCGGTAGACCTACCATATTGACACAGGCTGACATTGAAGAAGCCATCAGGAGCACAAGGTGGTCCAGACGGACAAAAACACTCATTATCAGGATTTTTCTCCACTTCTGCGAAAACATCTGTTGGTGGGGAAAATCTATATCCTTTGACTCCTCCTGCAGTATCCACTTCTTTCTGAAACCTGAAAACCACACATACACACTGGACACATCTTCGCAGTTATAAGTACAATAAATGTTGACAACCATGTCAGGATCTGCAGCATACACGCTGTAAAAACTCTTTCTTTGCTGCGACACATGATTTGTTTCCGCAAAGAAAAAGCTGTTTAAATATGAACCACTGCAAAATAGGCTTGCTACTAACATAATTTATGTTTACTCTTTATAGTAATGACTACGATAACCTTGCATTATCGTTACAATAGTTCAGCAGACATCTTTGTGGTAATGTAAGTTACACTGTAAAGAAAATGTGTGCTCTAAAAAAAAACACCCGTGATTAGTAAATAATAGAGAAGTCAACAGACCTTTAAAATGTGTATTTACTAAACAAAAATTAATTAAGACGGTTGTGAAACTCGAACCCGCTAACCTCCAGTTACCAAACGACTGCTTAGTCTTGCTACTGTGAAGCAACTTTTCACATGTATGTTGGGGCAGCGGTGGCACAGTGGCTAAAGTGCTCGCCTCCCACCATGGCGATCTGGGTTCGATCCCTGGCGGGTTCATTCCCAGGTTTTCGTGCAGGACAATGCCGCTTGCCGGCCGGTTTTCCCGGGGTACTCCCGCTTCCCCCTTCCTTGCATTCCAGCACCGCTCCATCCTAGGTTCTCACTTCATGTCATGTCCAGGGCACCTACGTGTCCCAGTTGGAATCCCCGTCACTCGGAGAGTGTTGCCTCGCCCTGGGTTCACTTCTTACTCAAGTATTTTTTGTGTGTGTATGTTATGTGAGGTGGTAACATTGGCCAGTATATAAACCACCTCTTGGGAATAATTTATGTTAGTAGTAGCCTAATTGGTAGAATCACTGCACTACATAATGATGTTACACGTCTGCAGGAAAACTACAGATTTTCTCAGTTACAGTTCCGTAACAGCAGAATATACTGGTTTATAAATGTTTGCGTCAGTACAACTGTTATGTAGTGAGAACTACAATGCACGACAAAAAAAAACTTAAAAAACTAAGTAATATTTCTTTAGAACTGTGAACTAAAACACCTCAATGAATGCTTCATTATTTGCAGTAAAGGAAGGTAATATTACCTTAAAACCAAAACGCAAAAAGAGAAACATTTATCGACAGCAAACCTGTGTTTCTGCAACCTTATCTTACAATAAAAGCGATAATGCGTTATTATAAAGAAAACAACTTCAAATAAATGGTTTTCTTTGCAGTACAAAAACTTTGTACGGATTTTTTTGCAAGTGATGCATAAAGATCGGTTATGACCAGAAACTTCATTCTGCTCTGTATCGATATGTGGTGAGTTCCACAGATTGTCAATGATAAATTTTAGTATTTAACCGTGGAGACACTCAGTAAAGTTGGTAGCTACGCAAAAATATAGTTCCGCGTCTTCAGTCTGTTCGAAAACCAAATTTTGTTCATATGTATATATATATATATATATATATATATATATATATATATATATATATATATATATATATATATCTGTGTGTGTGCGTGTGTGAATATATATGAACAAAAATTGGCTTTCGAACCGACTGAAGAGGCGGAACTATATTTTTGCGTATTATATGTTTGCTGTTTTCGTGACATGTTATTGAAGGTATGTTGATAAATGGAACCACAAAATTATTCTAATAATATCATTCAACTTTTTTTGCCACAAATATGAGAATTTTGACTTTAATTCTTTTCTACAGAAAGTATTAGAAATTAATTTTGTTACTAGTTTGGTTTAATCCAAATTGTTAATTGATATCACAAGAGTAGTAAACTGTAACCAGTTTCTGTATTAGTACAACGAATTCTTTGTAAACTAGTTGCCAAATATATTTTTGTAACGCTACAAATTAATTGGAATACATTTTAGAAAACCTTTATGTTGAATGTGCAAAACTAATGTCGAATTTTAACAAGCAAATGTTCTAGACATGTTTAGTGAAGGCTGTTCACGATAAAGTGAACACTTTTGAAATCAACCTTATAAAAAAGTCGCTGCTCCTACCTGCATATATTTTAACGGGTCCAATGAGTGACATGCGCCCTGTAAAGTCGGTAACGACGGATGGGAAGTAGTTCCGTACCTTAACGTCGAATAAATAGTGTTAGGTAACCATTTCTGACAAACCAAACTATTTCTTTCCCTTTCTGTTATTTTTAATTAATCGAAAGGTAAAAAATCTTAATATTCTGAAAATATTTACTTTTCTGAGTTTCACTTGACCGACGCATGAATAAAGTGATGAGGCAAGACACTGTTACTCTTACATAAGGCGGAAGAATACACAACGTGAATACAAGTAGATATTCGGCAGGGTTTTCAAAAGTGCTCATTTTACAGTGAATAGCTTATATAAATATTCTGATATATAAACATGTTTGTATGTTTCCCAAAATAATGTGTTGTAAATGTACAACATTACAGCTGCAGAGTTACAAAAAAATCTTCGGCAACCTGTTTCCAAAGAATTGCTTGTAAAGAGTACAGGATCTTTTCCTGTGTGTGCTGCAATTTCTATGGAAAAATGAGGCTCATGATTCACCAGCAGTCTGTGTTTTACGTGTAGCTATTTTTATATTAAAATTTATCCTAAAAATTACAACTGAAATACAGCCAAAACACTCAGCACATTTCAAATAAATTTTCTTTGTGATGATTTAATGACACAAAAAGTTATTTTCAGCCACTGTTTCATTTTTAGATACGAATGAGAATATGATAAATATATACATTTAAAATTCCCGTTATTCATTTCATTCTTTTTTTTTCTCTCTATTGGCATGCTTCTTTACACTATCATTTCAGTTTACAACCAAACCTAATACAATAACTAAAAGCGTTGAGAATAATTTTAGCCTTTTTGGCACCCTTAACATCGTATTTAAATTTACAACATTTAAATCTACAGACAACAGACAAACTGAAGGGCACTGCCCACCAGCTATTAGCGGCGATATTTAAATAGGAAGTTCCATGCTAATGAAATTTCGTCTCAGTGATAAAGATAGGGGTATCAAACCAAATGTATTCTTCGCGAATTTTTCTGAAGTTCTCTACTGCGCAGATTATTCCATAACACGTATAGCCAATTTGCAAGACATTTTTAAAATGTATGTTTTAGAAAAAGTACGCAGTGCATATCTTTAAAATTAACGCACTGTGGCGAAATTCAATTAGCACGGAACTTCCTGTTGAAATTTTTGTCCGATTGTAAGAGAAGGTTGTTCATGTGACTGTGTACCTGAGCGGAAGCTTTCGACAGAGGTCCTTCTCGTAGACGTAGAGCGTGGTATCCTTGGTGATGTGCGGCGGGAAGATGCTGCCGTCGCTGCCGTCGATGCGGTTGCACCGCTCCGTCTTCCAGTGCGGCAGCTGCGTGTTGCCGTTGAACGTGTGGATGATGCCGTACTTGGTGATATCATCAGCGCCTGTGAACACCGTCAGGCGGTCCTTCGAGGTGCCGTTTTTCTGAAACAACACCAGCAACACTCGCAACTTCAATTTCGCAGGCGTCGCCATCGGCTGGTTAGGGTGAGAAAACAATACCCCTTGGGAAATTCTAAAACATGCTAATTCAGGCCTGCCGTGTTAAACGGAATTTATCCGTTTTTTGGGATTTTTAAAACTATAGAAGAATCGAAACCAATTTATTTGATAACGCTTTGCTTAAAGTGGCTGCTGCGTACATGTGACACTAGCGCCCACAGCGATGTGGGTCAGTTTCACTGATACATTTGTTTGAAAGATTCTTACAATGGAGGAGAGTGATTAAGCGAAATATTTTGGACATACGCCATTGCTTCAATAGTGTATGTCCAAAATAGTTTACTTAATTGTTCACTGGAGCGGGTATACAGTTATCTACGCGCATTTCTGTTCCTGGCTGTATGATCACATGCAAAGGCCGCAGCCATTATTGAGACGAACCTTTGCCGGGAATTGCCGTTTTTATGCATGCAAACCTAATATGGTGACTGTGTTTTGTGTTTGTCATTGGTATCACAATGGCGAGGAAACGAAAATTATCGCCGATACAGTCATTGTATAAACGAAAGTATAAGTGTTAGTGGAGAATTGTTTTACCATGGTTTGTACATTTCAAACCAAAACGACTACTTTAAATATTTAGACGTCTTTCATATCCAATTTTTTCTGTAATTTTCCTTTTTTTAATTCAAAGGACTTTTCAGGATTTGACCCAATGATTCCAGGATTTTAAAGGATTTTTATATACAGGAACCAGGATTTCATATTCGGGGCTGGTGGCAGCCCTATACTAATTATCTCACCTATGTCTCACTATGAAGTACTTCATAGACCGAGTTCAATCCCCGGCCGGGTCACTCCCGGATTTTCGCAAGTGGGAATCGTGCTGGACGATACTGCTGATCGGCGGGTGTTTTCGGGGATCTCCCGTTTCCCCCGCCCTCGCATTCCGGTTCTGCTCCATTCTCGCTTCATTTCACCCTCATGGGCTCTCACGACCTCTTTGTTAAGAGCCATTTGAAACCCTCAAATCAACTAAACTTCATAGACCTAAACACGTTATGAAAATGGGTTTCAAACGTACGACCTTTACAAGCGCAGCAGATGTTTCGTAAGATATTTTTTCTGTATTTTACAAAATTTCAGGAACGTCACTGCCAATACGGGGTGACTAGAAGACCGCATATATGGATCTTATC
Organism: Dryococelus australis; assembly: GCA_029891345.1. Lineage (NCBI taxonomy): Eukaryota > Metazoa > Arthropoda > Insecta > Phasmatodea > Phasmatidae > Dryococelus > Dryococelus australis. Next base: position 110,595,068 of record CM057009.1, read on the forward strand.
TACGAGAAGATTCAATATTCTCTGTACAGAACCACATAACACAACTTTCAAACGGCTTGCAGAAACATCAGTATATTTTTTTACAAAGCATACGGAAAGTTGTTTTGCTTAAAATGTTGGTATACGGCAGTACATGCGTAATACACTGGCTGAAGATCAATAAGTCATATTTTGTTAAAGAGCTGAATTTTTCAAAGTTCCCAATGAAGAATTAGCTTTGAGTCTACTACATTTACGTATATAAATAAAACATTACTTTTATACAGCAAAATCTCGCTGATTACTATGCCAAAAAATTTCATAATGTTATCCCGTTAGCCTACAAAATATAAAAACTGCAGATACAGAGTGAATATAAACCCATATGTACAAATAGTGACTCATGCTTATCTAGAGAAAATGTTTTATCATTTAATAGAAATTTTACTTACATCAAATTGACAACCCAGGTACTAACCGGGTTTAATTTAAAAATTATTTTACACTTGGTTTACATATGTTTCGGTTTGTGAAACACGGATACTTCTGAGGAAACGATGCAAGCCTTGGACCCGTTTGCCACGACTTTCTATCAAAGTAAACAGAACTTTCTTCGACAGAGCACTTTCTACCGCTCCTCAGTGTCTACATACTTCCTTCGTCACTCGCCCCTGATTTCCAGCGTGCATCCTCAGTTGCACTACACAGAACGTAAGTTAGTATACAGTGGTTGGCATTGGCCGAGTGTAAAGTGGGCTGTAGTAAATAACGAAGTTTATCTGACACTGCGAACAAAATTCGCATGGATGTGGTTTCATAGTTTAACACTTGTCAGAATATTAAAAAAAAATTTACAGCACATTAACATTAATTATCGTGAGTAATAATTAAATTACATTTATAACGTATGAAATTTTACTGGGGAATACAAACTCGGTATTCCTTTGGCCGACACCCTGTCAGTAATAAACGTTATTTGGAGGAGTCAGTGTGTCAAATGTGATGAGAACCAATAGTACCATTGTCAAGTGGGAAAGAAAATGCAAGAAGAAATGTCTTTCATACAATGGTTGGTATAAGTGACGCAATTCCAGCATGTTTTGAATGCCTGCAATTATTTCGCGAATTCATTTAAAAGCAAGGTATAATTCAAACATGTACATTTCTATTGACTTTGTGAATGGATCACAGTTTATTAGACACTCCCACGTGACCTCTGAGCCAGTAGTAGATATGCAAGGAAACAAATAACCAATCCCGGTCCACCTAGTCTGAAATAGAACAGACTAAACACTGGGGAAGCAACCAATGAATAGAAAGCTGCGGCTGAAAATGACACAGGGCAGTGGAGTCTACACTGTAAAAAATTTCTTCTAAACTTCCTAAACTGTAATTGAAATTTTTAACCTTCACGGTATGTTTTCCAATGTGCTCATTTTACCGTGAACCGTATATAGCTAAGTTAAAAAAAAATACATGAAAGGGACAACGCATCGTATTTGTGCGCACTAAAAAAAAAAAAAAAATTATGGCAACTATTTACCATTAGGTTATGCCAACACACATATTGTCTCCCTTTATTTATTCATAATGTTACTTGCTGTAGCTTACAACCGCTGCCAGCTCCAGTTATGCGTGGTCCGGCTCTGTGGCGGTGACTCACCTATGCCCTCCCCTCCCCCAGACGGACACGCTCCCTGACTTGTCGCTCCCCCTCCACCCCCCTGGGGCATCAAAGGAATGATTGACAGCGACGAAACCTGGCTGGCACCACAACCCCTCCTCCTTCCCCTGCTGGAGGTGCTGAAAAATGTAGAGTAGGCGCAAGAATATTCTGGGAATTAGGACCTCGGCGCGGTGCGGTATTTAGCGAAATCTCAGGTAGCTGACCTATGACCCTATAAATACTGCATCGGTCCAACGACCAGCAGTCTTGGTAGAAGTCTTTTGGCTGAGTGCGGAGTGCGAAGTCAAGTGCGAGACGACGGCGGGCGAGGTGTTCGTGGTGTGAATGGACGAGAGAGCAAGGAACCCTACGAATGAAGCCTGCTGTGCGTGAGGGTGCTCGGAGAACTCTAGAACATTGCGGACTGGCGGAAGGTAGACTAAACTGAGGTGAGACTGAATGGACATGTAATGCGGATTTTAATGTAAATATTGGAACTGTTAAATATAGACACGTAATTTATAAAATAATTAAATATGTTTTGTTACACTGTCTATTGGGACTGATTTTTACTAATTTAATTTCATTGATTTCTTATGGGTGATCATAAATTGTATTAATTGAAGTCTCTAATTGTAAACGGTAAGTGATATCAATTTATTGTAAGATGTTGAGTCGAGAGAATTTTCTTTTTAGTTGTAAATAAAATTAGGAAATTATAATTAACTCTTTTATTTAATTAAGATCTCCATCCCTTGACGAACGTGGGTTAGTCCACTAACTTGGAGAGAAAAATTGTAACAATACTATAAAAATATGAAAAATTATAATTTACAGGTAATATCTAAGTAAAACTCCAACTTAACCAAAAATTAAATATTTTATGTTGATAGAAGTATAAAACGATTTTATGTAAGACATATTTACGAAACAGCCAAACAAGCCATATGTGAGGTGATTCTTCAAAACTTTGATTCAAAAATGTGTGAAGATACTGCGAATATAGTATACGTTGTGTATTTTTACTTGGTGTTATTGGCAGGAGCTGTTTACGGTACTACGTAATACAGTTTCAACACGTTGCTGAAACTGAATTTTTATTGACCCCGGTACATGACAGTGGTGTTATGATAATAGCACAGTTTCAGACATCAAATTTGTTCGTCGTAACGCCTAAAATTAAGACATTCAAGGTTAACTAAGCACTTTTGAAAGCTCTCCTTTAAGTCAACTTGTATGTGCGTTGTATATTCTTCAACCATATGTAAAATTAACATTGCCATTGTCCTGGTCACTTTATTCACACGTCGGTCAAGCAAAACTGGGAAACTATTCTAGGAAAGCAATTGTTGTTACAAATGTGATAACTCTTACACTTACACACCTTGCAAAAAAAAAATAATTTCAGTATTCGCAAATATTTACCTACCGTGTTTAATTCAACATTACGAAGTGTAACTTTTTTTCTCTCCGTCGTTACCACTTTTACTGGGCACTTGTCATTCATTGCGTCCGTTAAGTTACGTGCACGTAGGGGCAGTGACTTTTTTCAAAAGTTAATTTCAATTTATCATGAAAAGCTTATATATTTACATATCTAAATACGTAATACATATTAATTATTTATATTATATATATGTATATTTCGGTAACTCAAATGGTTAGAGCTGTCATGAATGACTACGTTACGAAACGATATAGAGCAGAACGATCCTTCCATTCAGTCCTGGCTAAAATGTTATGTTCGGTACGCATGAGCCTCTCCACTGAATTACTTACTTTATCATACAAAAGCGATATATAATATTGTGACAGTTTATATTAAATTCTGCAACGCTGTCCAAACAGCGGTAGTGTTTTCCTCCCCAAATATATTTTTAAAAATATTTAAGAGATCGATACAATAATTGTGAAGAAATCATATCTCGCGTCTGCACGACATTGATGGTGTATTAATAACTAAATCCGTAAACACGAGCTTATAAAATTAAAACGACGATATTTAACAGTCAGCTGCTTAAGAGATGTATTCGCCAGGCGACAGTTAAACCAATGCGGAACCTCAATTTACGGGGGGGGGGGGGGGGGGGGGGGGGGGGGAGAATTACAGTTACGAGAAAAATAATGTTAATGTCAATAAAACCTGCCGATTTTTTTTTATCACAAAATTACTTTTAAGTAACCAGTCAATTTTTAAAGACCGCAAAATAAAGAGTGCTTATTTTGTAATCGTTACAAACTAAAATTTGTTTTCCTTACAAAAAAATCAGGTTTACTTTCCACAATTTGTATTTAATGGGTACCTCATGCCATATTTAACCATCGGTTTTTCTAGTTTTTTTACGTCTAAAAAAATCCCGAAATAAATCCTATGCCCAAATAGCTATTAACCTTTCACTGCAGTACAGAGGAGCTACGAACTCATAATTATGTCACAACTTATTTCTGCCAAAATTTGGCAAAGTCAACTTTGTGACTTAAATACGAGTTCGTAGGACAATCGTTCAGACGTAAGGTCCGGTGCTCGAGCACCATACGGTCTCTAATGACCTCGCTGTTGACGAGACGTTAAGCCCACTTACCTACCTACCTACATCAAGCATCATGTGGCCACAGAATGCGTTCGTTTACAGAAGTACATGTCAGGTCACATGTACTGTTTTCCTTCTGCCTACAATACTTCAGATCTCTCGGATTTTCAGACGTAATATGCTTTTTGATCTGCTATTATTGTAATGTCTTTCTTGCATTCACAGCCTATAACTGGGCATGCGAGAAACAGAACTTCGCCTTGATCCTATGCTGATGTATGAAGATACACGACGAGATGGCGTTCCTCCTGGCTGCACTTCTACCTGCAAAAATCTGCTGCTTTGGAGGGTTGTTGCCTCCAACGGCTCAGGCGTTTTTTTTTTTTTAAATTCTGTTTCCGATGTTTTATGGCAATGGTGTGGTGTAACTCAATTCCAATTTAATATCTCCATTGCCTACAATGACTACGATAGCAATTGCAAAATACACGAAGAACTCATTATATGGATGAGAAACGCAAATGCAATAAGAATGTGATAATATAAATATGTACATAAAAGGAACTAGAGACACAGGAACGATAAAATCACAACTATGATAGTACGAAAGATCAAAACAAGCGAAACACACACCGAAGTAAGTAAAAATAATTAGATACATAAAAGATCAATAGTTATAATGATCCAGCCTGACAATGAACGAAAACAATAAAACAAAGACTGCATTAATGTGACTAGACAACCAACAGGATTTATATACAAAAGAGAAACAAAAAAGCAAAAAATTACCAGATTCATATGAGGTTAAAATATATAATGAACCAGTCAGACAACCAACAGCACAAAACCAAAAGGACAGCACAGGTTTTGTAAAAATGCAGAGAACCAAATATACAGACACAAGTTAAGAACAGTAACATGTCATGACTTTTCGGAGGCTGGGATCTGCTCCCGTCCTCAGGTGATTAAACAATGTGTTAAGGAATAAATTGCGAATCTTGTAGTCTAACTTTATAGTTGTGTCTAGTTCCATACATGTACTTAATTATATTATCACATGTTTATTGCGTTTGTGTTTCTCTTCCGAATATTGTGTTCCTCTTATTTTGGTGATTTGTTTCATAGTCATTTTAGGCAATGGAAATCCTATAATAATTCGAATTAACTTAGGTGTTTTTTCTCGTGCATCACGAAATATCCTTGTAAATTTAAATGTTACTGGTGGTTAATTATGCCATCCTTGTGAGAGTTTGTGATTTGCTAATTATGGCGAAATGTGATTAAATGTATAGGCTATTCATGGTAAAGTGAGCTCTTTTGAAAGCTCACACATTTAGAATAATAGTCAATAAAATTTTTATAATTTAACCTTATACGATAACTTCTGAGAGCGGTGGAATATACATACTGTGTCTATTACTTACATTGCAATATTTAGTTTTAAAATGTGGTTAAATGATAAAAAATGGCTGAAAGACAAAAGTAACTAGGCCCTAAAAAGTGCTCACTTTACCGTGAACAGCCTACACTCTAAATCCGAATCAGTGATATCAATTAGTGAAAAATATTTCACTGAACATCAGTTGATAAGCTACTTCGGAATGGCGAATCACGCAAAGTGACTGGGAAAACAATTGATGTACAGCAGTGACATTCTTGACACTCAGTGGGAAATCACAAATAAATCAGTGAAATTCAGCCACTATATTAATTAGTTATTTCGCACTGATTACCAGTCGCTGAATTCTAACTGTTTTCACTGATTTGGCTCAATTCTCAATAGTTTAAGTTTCGTGTGTATACTGTAAAGACTTGGCCTGACACGTGGTTCGCGCGGAGGGAATGTCACGCCGTATAATCACGAGTGCGCGACTTCGGGGAAGGGACGTGACTAGACGGAGATTTATAGCCATTCACGATTGCGATGCATATGCCTGTCATGGAAAAACCGGACTGAGCACGAAAAGAATTCTTAAATAAGACAAGTAACCCATGGATAACGTCCCGAGAAATTCGCGAGTTCAAATACCTGTAGGCTATACTTCACAGTCTTACATACTCTCATGCAGTTATCAACTGTTTATTGGTTGATTGTTGTGGTAGTAAAAGGCGGTGGTTGGGCCCACAATTTCTCGCGTGTTTTTTATTGGCTTATTTATCTCCAGGAGGTGTCGGAAAACACGTCTGCCAATTTCAAACGTAACATGTACGTACATGTGTGTAAATTCCATCTTGTCTAGAAATTAATTCGCGGAATTCTCGGGTCTCTACAGCAACTAATTACGAAAAATATATGTATATTAACACGACCAACAGATAACACACAGAAAACGACACAGGCTAAAAACCTGCGTGAAAAAGTTAGGAAAACACTGACAATTTCACGAAGGAATCGAGTCAAATAAAACAGAATAGTAAGCTAAACTCGGAAAACAAATATACTATATATGTAGAGTCCTGAAAACTTCGTGAGTTCAATGACCTGCAGAATATACTCTACTGTATTACGTACAAACATGCCGATATTAAGTGCACATTGGTTGTCTGCTGTCACAGTGGAAGGTGACGATTGGGCCAGCGTTCTCCAGGTGGTGCCAGACGCCATGTGTACCAGTGACGAAAGGTATATAAACACACGTGTTTTGAATTCTAGCTTGTCTTAAAATGAATCCGCGAATTCTTTACGTCTTTCTATACATGTTAACCCATATAAGACCAACAGGCAACACACCAAAGACGACGCAGGCCAGTTATCTACTTACATAAATAAAACCAAAACAACGACAAAACTCGCACAAACACAGCAGTTTTTTTTCCAAAACCGACAGAATGCGACGTTTCGGGTCAATTTTTAACCAATTCGCTGATTGTTAGAGACCTGTAAAATTAGCGTTATATTCTTTTGGCGTCGAGCTAAGATTCACAGTACTATGTATAATGGAGCCGGTGTTGTTCCCCCATTGGCCGCTGCCTAGATTTTAAGTACCTCCCTTTCTGAGTAAACTGCGAGTGATTGGGGCACACGGTTGAAAAAAAGTTTATTTATTGGGGCAGAGTTACCCCGGGGCGTGTCAAATAAAGAAATGTCCAATGACAAACGTATAGCAACGGGAAAGTGTTTTGAATTGTAAAATTTCCTCAAACGATAACGCGAATTTTGCAGGTCTCTACTGATTGGCTGCCCGATGATCCGGAACAAGCATCGTGTTTGATTTGCTGTTGCGTTCAGCGAAAGATTCCCTGTTGCCTGGGCTGAGGACACGCGCTATTTGGCGGACGTTACGCCATGTTCCTGGTCAGTGAATTCGTTCTGCTGACGTGTGAGACTCGCTGCAATTTGCGGTATTAGGAGCCATTTCAGTAAACAAATGTAATATTAACTGTGCCTATACCTATGAATATTATAGTACGATTATTAAGATTTTCTGTAATAAATAATTTTATGTACATTCATTTCAGGTTAATAAATGATAACATTCGTGACTGAAATCGATATTGATGGAATAAATTATTTAAAATATCTGTAAACAAGAGTACTAGATCTTGTTTCAAACAACAAGAAAAATTACAAAACACATTACTGCTTGATGAAAACTTTTTTTTTGTTGTAAAATGTGCTTTCTAAAACACATAGAATATAGGGACGCTTACATTTTGACTAAAATAGACTATCAGTAACGCATTAGGAAAAATTCTAAGAAGTAAATTCTGGCAATACATTTTAGAGCGTTAGAAATAATTCACATTCTTCTTTCATATTCAACACTAATGGAACATTTTTGAGAAATGTTTGCCATGTGTGTCCCAATTTTAAACGAGATCTGCTCGTCGTACATTTGGATGCAGTGTTCCGTTGAAACGGAAGCCACTCGCCTTGCACTACATTCACATCTTCTTCGAGGTGTTACGTTCCAAACTGGAGGTCCTGAAGTTGGTGTCCTTTATATTTTATGTTCTTGCGTTACAAAATAACGTGGCTCCAAAAACGTTTATCAAGATGCCACAGGGTAACCTGATGGGCACATCAGTACAAGTCATTACACTGTCAGAAAAGCCAATAACATATTTGTTCGTATAGGGGTAAAATATATATTTAGTTTTTACAACAAAATATGTTGTTAAGTATGCAAAACTGGAAAAGCGACAAAATTAAGTTTGTTCATCTAACAAAATAGACGCGTGATTAAACATTGCCACGGTGTTGTGCCAAAAGAAATTAAGACTTTCAACAAAATATGTAGTTGAATCAACTGCATATATCAGTTTTTACCACTCATTTGACTACCTTCGTTTGAAAATACAACTCGAGAGATTGTTTGCATTTTTTTTTAGTAAAGTCTGTTTAGTATCATTGTTTGTAAGTGAATAGATTAATACTCATTAATGGTATTAACACCCTAGTAAAATAAGTTCAACACAAGAAACTAAAAATTAAAGCTATACGACTTGAAATATTTATTTATGCACGTTGTCCAATGTGTGCACTTTATGTATAAAAACATTCCTATTGCAGTAGTAGTTAATTTTGTTGAAGTTGGTCGAGCTTCCGAATTTTTTATATTAAGCTAAACTGTTTAATGTACTTAGAGACAAACAGATATTTAGTTGAACCAACCAAATCTTTAGTTTGGGGCAACCAAATAGAAAATCCAGAAAAATAAATTCGTTTCAACAACAAAATGTTATATTGTACCTATACTAACAATTAATATGCTTGGGACATTCAATTTTTTTTTTACTCAACGAAATCCTTTTTCTTAGTTTAAGGACGTAGCCATATTCTTTCGAACACTCTACGAAATTATTGGTAAAATTACCATATCAATACGAATTGCAAGAAAGTGCGAGACGGTAAACTATTTTCCCATGCATCTGTGGTACTGTTCTTACATTCGCTCTCGAAACAGTCAAATGTGTGGGGAAATCTCCAACCTTGTATAATAACGACGCTCAACATTCCTATTTTGCAGTCTGACGCGTAATATTATTTACATACAATGCATAGGTTAAATGCTTCCATTAAAGTTTCGGAAGTTCGCCAGCATATATTTTTTTTTTTCAGTGTACACATGGTGGGAATACAAGCAAGCGCATGTGAGCGGAAGCCAAGCAGGGTCTTCATAGTGTTCGATTCATCGTGGACAGGCTGCACTTGTCGTTTTGACCAGTGGGTGCGGCATTGTGGATTGCTTGCCAAAAGCCACACCTAGCCAGATCTGCTGGCGGCCTCAAGAGGACAGGAGGCGCTCGGAGTCAAGGTCACCAGACTTGTGTCTGTGATACTCCCAGTGTTTGACTTGTATAGGCTGTTCGGCTTTAACTAAGCACCTATGCATAAATCCTGCTTAAGGCTGTAGGAGACTCAAAAATTAATTATTTTATAATAATACGAAATATTGTTGAACTTGTAAGCATTGTATGTGATGACATTTTGCTCGAATTAAAGGAAAAAATAAAACTTTGTAATTTTCTACCGCTTGACAAAAATGTAATCACCAAATAAATGGTTATGAATTTTAAAAAAATGTTAAGAATATACAAAGATATCTTTGCGTTTGCCATTTTTTAATTATATGGCTTGTTCTTTGGTGATTACATAAATGTCACGCTTTAACTGACGGCATTAGTTTACACAGTAATTTTTTTTCATTTATGCAACTTACTTAGTTATTACTAGAGACCGGAAAATTTCGCGGATTCATCTGGGAACAAGTTAAACTGCATTCACGTGTACATATGTACTTGTGGTTCAATTGGACCATGGTTTTTTAGACAGACCCCGAACGACGTTCAACAAATAATGAATATAAAAGGAGAATAAGAACCGAATATCGTGCTACCTGGTCTGGGGTTTGACTAGCGCAACAGCCAACGTGCTCGGATGCGCAAAGGATTGTGGAGTCGAGCTTGTTGCCGAATGAATCCGCGAAATTTTCGGGTCTCAAGTTATTATGGCTTTAGAAAACCAGAAAATAAATATGGTTCGGCATCAAATTATTAAAAAAATATAATGTGAAATTTTTTTTATTCGAGGAAAATGTCATCACATACATTGCGCTCAAGTTGAAAAATGTTTGGTATACATATAAAATTATTAATATTTTTTTACTATACAACACCCTTAAGATCTACTTATTTTACCTCTCATTTTGTATCCTTCTGCCATATGTTATATTACTCGACCGCGACAAGTGTACAGGCGGTGAGGGGAATGGCACCAGCGCTAGCTGCAGGTAGCAAGCAGGGGTTGCGAGAGGGGTGACCTTGCGAGCAGGGGAACCAATTATAACTGTCGCGCGTACACCAGCTTGCGTGAATGTATGCAACAGCATCGCGCACAGTGCAGCAGATGTCTATTGCACATCCTAGCGCAACTCAATAATTTGACTGAAATTCAAGCAAATATCTCACTTTCAAGCAACATATTTCAAATCCTTCTGAAAACATGATTCATCTCTTCAATTTCACCCCCAAAATCAGGCTAATTTGACTAGAATCTGCATTCTCAATCAGGCGCACTTTTCTTAAAAACATGCTTCGTTCACTCTTTGAGCAGTGTCCTTCTCGGGAGTGAATGAGGCTAAATTTAGGTCAAAAAAGGCTAAATTTACTCTAAATGTGCAAGCTAAATCAATTGTCAAAAAATACCACAAGAAAAGTATGAAAATTCTTGGAATTCCATAAAAAATATGATGATTTAGCTTGCAAATAAGGCTTTAAAGAACCCCTCACAAAGAGTGAACACAAGTTGAAAATTTATTTTTATTTTGGCCTTAAATTTGATTGATTTTGAGTTGTGCTTTAAAAGATTTTACAGGAAATTAGAAATTAGCTTGAATTTGGCTTGAAATTGCTTGACTTTTAGTCTAATTGATGAGTTGCAATAGGATCTGCAATATACATGTACTGCATTTTTAAAATGTTTACATTTAAACACAATCACCCCTTTTGAAAAATCAAGCAAGTTAAATCATCTTAGCTTGATAAACCTTCAGCACTTCTCAGAATTCTGTGTGGGTAAAGGTTACCTTCTTGATCAACATTCTTAAAAACTATAAAACGTTTGCGAGCAAGTTAATGCCAATGCCAGGGAATTGTATATTTTTTCAGTTTATGAGCAAATTAATGCCAATGCCAGTAACTCAATTTTTTAATTTTTCCGGCCATATTTAGAATCAACAAAACTCCAAGTGGAGAAACCCCTCACTTCACCACCGGTCGGCCAATTTTTTTATATTTTTCTTGTGGTGAAGTCAGAGATTTTTTGCTGGGCCTTGAGAAGAACAATTTATTTTGCATAAATGCTAATGCATTGCTGTATTAGCAAGAGCAATTAAGGTTTTTTTTGGCTCAAATTTCGAATGTCTTGGTGATAAGTTAACAATGCAAATTTGAGCGCCACATTTTTGCATCATTACATTATCCTCTCAACCGTGGGTCGAACCCCGAATCTCGAGTTACAAGACACACACTCTACCACTGAGCCATGGTGGTCGAGCGAGCAAGGCGACAATTAAAAGTCCACATGAGGAGGGATGTGGCAAGCTGAAGCAGGTTTTCATGCTCGCCGCACTGCGCCTTACTTAGAGTTCCTGGAAGCTCGAGTAGATATCAGCACAGTTGTGTGCTATGATATAATTCATAACGATAAATCGATTGCTTGAATTAGTTTTCATACAAAATTTATGACTTCAATGGTAGACAGTGATGCTATATCAACAATTGAACACATGAGTGCCGTGGTTGATAAAAACAAAGTTATAATGATTCCCAAAGGACAATACGATATTGAGCCTTTAAAAGAAGCTATAAATTCAATAGATCCATTTCTAACAAACCACATTGAATTTACAGACATTGTGAAAAATTATAATAACGATTAAATCTAAGTTTGATATTTAACTTTACGATCACGTATCTGATATCTTGGCTTTGAAAGAAATATGACTATTGAAAAAGACAAAAGTGTCACCGGTTCTAAATTACCTAATTGTGACCCATTTAAAAAGATAAATGTTCACTTTAATTCAGCCTATGGAATATTTATAAAATATGACGAATCTAATCACTTAGAAACAGACAAAATTTCTAGGTTTATACCAAAAACTGTGTTTGGCTTTAGAGATTACATTAGCTATAAGACTACATATACAATTTTTTATAAAATAAATAATGAGCGGTTTAATCACATTGTTGGGATGAAAATGGTAAAATAATTGATTTTGATGGTTCTAAAATTGACACTGTTTTTGAGATTAAAGAAGTTAAAAATATTATACTATTTTATTAGAAAAATGTATTAAAATTACATGTGTTGATACCCATATGGCAAAGTATCGATTTTATTTTCTAGTATATCTCACTTGTTATCACAATGACTTAAAGCTATTTTACTCACTTAGACTGTATATATTCGTATTTTTCCTTCTTATTAAATTCATTGTTCTATAAAGTATTTTCTCATCAAACACACATTTCTTATAATCGTAAAATGTAATTATATTGTTAACTACATGCTTATTTACACCTTTTGCTCTATTGTGTTCTTTATCCTCAACTCTATGTGCATACATAGAACCAACAAATCTTTTAATTATTTAACCATTGCCTTCATATTTCATTTTGCCTAAAACTTTTTTTATTTATTTGTGGCATGTAATAAATCTTGCCATTTGTATAATCACTTGTATCAAATTTATCTAACATCGTCTTCATAAAAATCCTGTTTTAATGTTATATATATATGTGTGTGTGTGTGTGTGTGTGTGTGTGTGTGTGTGTGTGTGTTGAAAGCACAATTCAATTTTATCTCCATATCTGGCTTCCATCACTTTGTAATTAAAATCGTACAGTAATTGTTTTGATGTCTAAGATTAACATACCCACATAAATAGGCTCGTTAAATCTTACATTTGTTTTTTTCAGGTGAATGGCTGCGAGATTGTCCTTAAATATAGTACGTCTTTTGAAGTTTAGTTTACAACAAATTTTTTGCAAATTTTTCCCTTGTAACCAGCCTTATATCTACTCTGTTTGTGTTATTTTTCATTGTATTACCAAACACAAAATTATTCATCAGTTTAAACAAAAATTTCAACTTTATTTTCGGCATTAGTTCTCATCAATGTATTCAAATCTATATACTTCTTCAACCACTCAGACTGATTAAATTTCAATATTCTATGTATTTTTGTAAGCCTCAATCCATTATTTAGGGACTGTTTTAAACTATAATTTTAAACTGCCATAATGTAGTACATATTTTTCTTTGTTATGTAAAGTTGTTAATAGTTTAGATTCATTTGTTCCTGGAACTGCCTTATTTTCTGGACAATATGGACGATCTTTGTGTAAATTATGTAGTTCTTGTGGATATTCTAAATCAACTTCTAATATGCAGACATGTTATATAATCAATCCAATCGAAACCTCCATATATTAAATGTTGCGACATTGCCCAACCATATAAATTAGTTGCATTGAGATAAGCTAAATAATTGATTTGAATTAAAATCTTCTAATAAATTGTTATTGGCTTTAACATATCACTTACAACATTGTGAAATTCCACTTCTAATTCCCTTTTCTACCATGAAAATCATATCATAATCATGTAATAATTCTAGTGGTTGTTTTAGTCATTTTTAACATTGGATTTCAATGATAATCCTAGTGCTGTAAAATATCATTCAGCATATGCATTTATACACGTATCTCTAAAATTTTTGAATATATCTGTCAACTGTAGTACATCACTTTTTTCATATAAATTGTGGTATTTGCCTAGATTTTTAATATTAAATTGATTCCATACACAATTTGCATGCTGAAAATCGTCGTCACGTATACCACTATAATTTCATTTATTGTAAATTTCACTCTTTGGGGGAAGCTGAGTTTCGTTACATTTTTTAAAACTGTCATTATAATCGTTTGGGTAAACACCTCTCATAAAGAACAAATGTAATTTATCTTCTGGAAAACGTTTTTGTGTATGGATCATTTGTTCTTTAGTTAAATTAGACGATAATTTAGCTAAACAAATTGCCGTAAATTTAAATGTCAATAATCTTCATTTTTTAATTTTCTGTTTTTCCCCCCAAAAGTGATAAACTATTCTTTGTTGTTCGCAAGTAAATCTATCTTTTTTGCGTCATAACCTAGCTCTTTAATAAATGAGCATCATATCCAGATAAGATATGAAAATAATTTGGAACAAAATTGGGCAATTTTAATTGTAGATTACAATTGTTGCACGTTGGGTTAGTACATTTTCCAGAGATATGATCGTGGTGGCGCACTTTTTTATTGTCATTAGAATATTCACACTCGCATACAGTGAATTTTCTAGATTTATTGTGTCTTGTTTTTTCTTCTTTTGTTAAGTGTATGCATTGCTTCGATTTGCAAATAAATTTCACCGATCTCTTCTAATTCTTTTTTCATTGCTTCTATAAAATGTTGATGTGCATTTGGGCCTCGATATACGACTGGTGGCTTATAATCACCATAGCTAGATACACTATAATAGCAAAAACCAGAAGCTTCGTGTAGCTGATATTTCATTGTGTATGATTCATAATTCTACTTTAAATCCATGTCATTTATTATTTCATCAGTAAGTTTGTATCTTTTTAAGTGTCTCCTTGTAAAGGCCACTATCGATATCATATCCTTTCAAAACTGGATATTTTTTGGATCAACTGAAATTAGTTTTATTTCTCTTGGATTTGGCTTGACTGTTGACATTTTCTTTAGAATTGATTATAAATCTACATATATTGTAAAAGGAACTTTCTTAGAGTGTTTGTAGTTTTTAAATTTTATTTGTTTTCCTTTTGAAGGTAATAAAATTTTTAATGCTTCATTTTTTTTTAGCAGTCGTTAGCATGTTTGTTTGATTTATCTTGGGAGAAATAAAATTGAAGGCACATATCATATATATAAATTTTACTTTCGTGTTTATTTTTTTGTGCCGAAATAAGTTCACATAAATGTTTAATCCAACAATTATGCGAATTTTCATCATCTTTGAAATAAAGTAAACTTATATGTTTGTCCTTTTAATTTTTGGTAAGCTTTGATGGATATACTGTACAACTATGATCAATAGAGTATAAATTTATAGAAACATAAATTTGGTTTTCTATTTTTGGTATGTAATCAATTTTTATAGGATATTCGTATTTATATAATGCTTTGTCGATGTTAAGACCCACATTAGTATATTTAAATACTCTTCGTGGGTCTTTTTCAGCAGGAAACAGTGCAAATTTTATTGCCCAAAGAAAACATTTATGATCATCATTCTTCACAGTAATGCATGCTGTTTTATTCTTAATCACTTCTGGTAATTCAATATATGATGAGCCATTTAATGGATCGTTCTTGTTTATGGCTAGTTGCAACCCAACTATGCTATGTAAAGCCCAATCTGAAGTACTTCTTTCAATGTTTTCTATTCGTGCGAGTAGTTCTACTTTTGTTTGTTTGTAAACCTTTTTAATGTCTCCTTCATTCAATATTGTAAATGTGTGTGATTGATTGTGGTCAAATATTCATATCTCGTCAGTTTTCCGGCTTAGAAAATGGGCGACAAGTTTAATGTTAGATTTCACAGCTCTAAGTTTTATAAACTGATCACGTATTATTTTTAATACCTGTTGTTTTACTGAAAAAAAAAAAATTAATGGGCAACACTACATTAAAATTATTTTCAATGTTATACCTTGATAATCTGCATCTAAAAGCTTTTTCGACCGCATAGGTTTGATTGGTTTCTCTATTTTTGTTGTTTACATATTCATTAGTGGAAAAGGGGAAAATTTCTTTAAAATTCTTTTGGCTGTTCTATCTATTATTTTGCCATTTGGAAAAGGTAATTTTGGAAAAAAAAATTTCTTTCTTCATCTTTAATTATTGGTGTAAGAGCTGTAATTAAATCAACTTTTCTGAAATTATATGTATTATTTATGTTAAAGCTTTTAGCTTTAGTTCTTAATTCCGCAACTGTTAAATCATTTAGACTCTCGATGGGAATTCTAAATTTATATTCTCTTGCTTGAACAATACTTGTAATAAGATCATCTTTATGTAATTTATATAATTTTTTTATTGTTAATTCTCTAACTATACTTCTCAACTGGCGTAATCTCATTTCTCTGAGATCACTTATTGAGTTGAGCATTGTCATTTATATATAATAAAATATGATATAATAAAATTTATGAAGTCGGCGAATGTTCAACTATAATTAGAATATCTATCAGTGCATTATGTGATTTATCATTTTTATGCTTTTTTAGAGAATAAGTATATACATTTTTTCCGCATTCGTATTGTATTTTCTTTTTTTTTAGACTCATAATGTCGTTTAGCATATTCGCTATAACATTTTTTGCAAGTGTTAAAATGCTTATCTATAGTGTTTTTATGAGATACAAACGAACTGATATGCTTATTCTCCTTGCATACAAAGCATGCCTTAGTTGAATGATCGCCTTGTAAAATTTCATATGTATTGTGGAATTTAGTATTTTTATGCTTTTCGAGATTTACCTTGCAAACAGATATTTCACATTTGCATAGTACATTTGTTTTATTTTTCTCGTAGCGACTTCCAAAATATTCATTCATGCATTTTTTACAGGTGTTTGTATGCTTATCTTTTGTGTGTTTATATTGTGGGAAACATTCAATGTTTGAAACTTCACCACATTTTTTTACATTGCTTACATGTAATATTATTTTCCATTTCATAAGAGAGTGACGATTGCATTTTTATTTAAAAGGGAAGAAATTTTTTTAAAAATACATAAAAACAATCAATAAACTGCTAAAAACTGTATATAAACCATATTCATTAACAAATAAAATTGATACAAATAAAATGTTTATATTCGATGCTCTACTAATTTTTTTAACGCTTCTTCTATTTCCTCTAGATATTCATCCATTTCTCGAAGTTCATATTTATCGTCAATGTTATCCAATAGTGATAATTGTAAGCTTTGCAAATTTAAATGAAATTAGCTAAATAAATATTTAAGATATTCAGAGACTTCATCTAATCTATATGAAGGTGGCCGTGAACCACTGCTACCTTTTAAAACGCTGGTCAAACTGCAGGGGAAGACAGGTGAGGGCATGTTTATTTATAAAGAAACAAATTTATTAAAGAAAATAAAAAAAATTAAGTAACGCTTAAAATTAACTTAAGAGAACTTAATATCATTCATAAATTTTCCATTTTTCATTTCTTTTAAGCCATTATATTTCATAAAAACTTCCTTCTCATTTAGTAATTTCAATAAATTATTATCTAATATCTTCACAAAGTGCTCTGGTAATAAAATTTTAAACTTTCCATCTAGAATACAATTAATTTTTTTTATCCAAAGTTAGTTTCATAAATTTAAAAAACCGTTGCAGTAAACTTTTTTTTTTTTGGTGAATTCAAACGAATTGTTCAACTTGTTGAGCAGAGATTCCATCTTTGATTTGCAAAGAAAAAATGTATTAAGGAGAAGAAAAAATTTGGTGCTGAAATTTTATCAAGATATGTTGATTTAGCTCTTATATGGAGCATAAAATATAGACTGCTCTAGGAGCCTGAAGCACGTTGAAAATGTTATGAAAATTTGACTAGCACCAAAATGGTGCTATCTGAAGATAACAAAAACATTACGTTATATGCTCATGAATCTGGCCTTTATTCTATAATTTTATGAAACAATCTATAAAATGTAAAAAGGTTGAATTTTTGTATGGACCCAGAATTCGGTTCCAACCTTTAGAGAAGTTGAATACAAAATTTATTAATAAAAATGATCTGGGAGTTCACCTTCAAAGGTAATGACAAATCTGGTGTATTTATTAATGAATTTGGTCTATATTTAATTTATTTATATTCTTCAATTTTTCATTTTCTTTATTTAAAAAGAATGTATATATATATATATAAACTTATTACAAGTCACCGATTTCTCTTGCGCATAGTTTCGCATATAAAAATGGACTCTTCTAGACATAATTAACAGCAAACTTATTTACAATGGTATACAAGTTTCTATGATTATTGATGACAGTAGTAATCCTTGGTTTTATGGGAATCAAATAGCTGAATTATTAGGACATGAAAGACCTATAAAGGATGTTAATGATCATATTAGAAAGAAAATACAAGATTCTTGATAAGAATATATATAGCACCAAAATGATGCTATCTAAAAATGTACATCCAAACACAATATTTACTAACGAACCAGATCTATATCAACAAGTAATGAAATTAAAATTGCCAGCTGCTTTAGATTTTCATGGTAACATCAATTAGAAAACATGACGAATATAAGATTAAAAAAGAAATAAAGCATTTATTCAAAGGCCAAATAGAGCATATAAAAAATGAACAAAATGAAAGATGACCAATTTGATCATTTAAGAGATATAAATAAAATTAAAGATGAAAGTATTGAAAATTTAAGATAGTCAGTTCATCTGTCATTAGACGGAATAGCTCACAGAGAAGAGGTAGTCAGTGAAATGACCCCTCATGTTGCAAACAAAATATCAAAATTTAAATCCAACTTTGGTTCTTTAAAAATTTATGTGATAATGATATTGAATATGATTACTATGTCAGAAGAACTCAAAGAAAATATTTTCAAACACAATTGTATAGAATTGAAGATAGACATCCAAATTGCGAAGAATTATTGAGATTTTCTTATGTTCCAAATTCTATAAATTTTTATCAAAGAATGAGAGAAACATTGAATGCTCACACTGAGTGTTATTGTAACTATTTTTATATTGTTGAAAATAATTATACTCAGCTACAATTTATTAATGATATAAATAATCTTTGTCAAATTGAGTAAGAAGCAATGCTATATTTATCAATTAATCAGGTCTATATTCTTTAATTTTGTTTTCTTTATTTTTCATTTTCGTATTAAAAAAAGCATATATATAAAAAACAGATGTCCTACTTACAAGATGGCCGAATCACTAGACAAACAGCTAGACAACCTCAAATAGGAGATTACAGTGGAAATACTAGATTATTTGATTTAAATAATTTAATTTTCAACTATGCAAAGATAACTGTGGGCTAGATGTTGGCAATGAGCCTTGGTTTAGAGGAAAAGATGTTGCTGAAATTTTGCAGTATAGAAACACAACAAAAGCCATTATAGAGCATGTTTGTGCAAAACACAAAAATGCTTATAAAAAAATAAAGAAAAATGAAGATACTGGTAATGAAGATAAAACATTTCTTGGAAATAGTAAAGGTTTAATACAACTACTGACAAACTCTAGAATAGTCAATAAATCACTGGTAAAACAAATTTTTAAGTGGCTTAATTTAAACATAAACGTTTTTGAAGGAGAATATATATATATATATATATATATCCCAAATTATTAAATGTTTTAAAAATTTAAATTATAAACAACAATGTACTATGGATTTATATTTTCAAGATATAAAATTAGAAATCTTAGTTATGAAATAGAAATAGAAAGTCAAGAGTATATGGAAACCCAATTAGATTGCAAACTTATAAGTTTTAATTCAGATAAAGCAGATTTTGATATATCTGATGTTGTTAATCGTATTGTTGTGCATTTAAATAAAATATAAATGGTGTCCTCCAGACAACCTTAAGGAAAAAAAAACTAAATTTTCAAAACATCTGTTTTATTAATACAAGAATAATTTGAATTATCAAAACCCAACCACTTTACATAAATTTTATCGCCTTTTGTTTTTAAAACTTTTCCAACCAAATGTTCATCAGGGTAGTTTGTTTTCATAATTTGGTATTCATAAAAACTGCCTTTTATTTCATCTCCTTCGTCATCTTTCAGTTTATAAGTAGGCACATCAAAATTTAAAACTTCAAAAATTGTAAATGATTCTGTAGTCCAATTATCTGTATAACACTTTATTAAAATCGTTTACTCTTTCTCACGCGGGCAACATCTCCAACTTTGTATTTCGGTTTAGTAATCGTGTCTACAAAATCTTGTCTTAAAATTTTTCGTCTTTTTTTATTAACTTCGATTGGTTTCATGCCAATGGTAGTATGCTTTGTATTGTTATATTATTTCACTAAAACTTCTACTAATATTATCCATATATATAATTTCCATTCAAAGCAAATTTTTTCCACATTTTATTCTTCATTGTAAGATTAAATCTTTCCACCCAATTGGCTTTTAATTCACTGAATGTAGAATAGTGACTGATGTTATATTTTTGCATAAGTTCACTAAATATTTTATTATAATATTCTAAGCTATTGTTGCTTTGTAAATTATTTGGTTTTCTGTTAACTAATATAGATCCTAAAGCAATTACTACATTTTTGGCTGTTTTATCTTTAATTGGTATTGCAAATGAGTATTTTGAAAAAAAAAATCATAAATAACTGTCATAATATGTTTGTAACCATTGTTGACATGCGATATCCCACTTTTAATTTCCTGCACCCATCTCTACAAGATCAATTTGCCACAAATCATAAATTCCATACGAAATTACTTTTCTTCTTGGAAATTTTTTTCGTGCGGGTTTATATAATACATTTATTATTCCTTCTCTTGCTTCCGGCAATTTTTGTTTTCAGAAATGTTGATTTATTAGAATTACAAATCGAACATATACTTTTCTGAACTAATCACCCATTTTTTGTATTTTGAATTTTTATATTATTATTTTTAGTGACTTTCTTGCACTTCAAACACAAGTATTTTCCATGTGATAGTAAAAAAAAATTATAGTTAATCTTTGTATTTTGCGAATATTCCTATTGTAGTCAACATTTTATCAATAAAGCAATTAGATAATATTTATTTTTTATTTTAAAAGTTAAAAAATCATTCTCTGTTAACATCAAAAGGCTTACTGTAATATATTTTTGTAGTTTCCTTAATAATAGTTAGAGTATCATCAGATAAATTAGCAGAAATTATTTTATAAACAGTACAATCCATAAAAAAGTAATAGAAATTTACATCATCGTCTATGCGAAAAACATTATTTTTATTCCACTTTCCACGTAAATTAAATGTATGAGATTTTTCTACCTTGAATTTTTCTACTGATTGGTTTAAATTTTGTAACTTAACATATAATTCTTTGTCAAAATCTTCTTTGCTTTTTTCAACTTTCGTGTTAATAAGTGTATCACAGTAACTCACAACTGATTGGTTTAAATTTTGTAATTTAACATCTAACTCTTTATAAACAGCTTCTTTAGTTTTTTCAGCTTTTGTGTTAACAAGTGTATCACAGTAATTCAAAACTGATTTGTTTATATTTTGTAATTTATCAGCCATTTATTTATCGAAATATCTTTTATTGACTGCGTCTTTATTATCTACAGGTTCGCCTATATTAACAATTCTATGTCCTAGAAAAGAAACATACGATTTTGTGTTATTAAAGCAAGTGCTTAGTTCACTTTGTAAAGCAGAAGTACTGGAATTGAATTGTTAATCTACATACGATTTTAATGCATAAACACTAGTGTCAAATATTTTATTTAAAGATTTTATTAATGCTTTCCCAAATATATTTCTAATTTAATAGCATAAAAATTATATCATTAAACTTAAATTCTCTCTAAAATGAAATATATATATAACAGAAAACATAGATGTCCACAAATAACTGAATCAATATTCTGAATTATACCATCATTGTAATAAAAATTTCTGTTTAAAATTATTAGTTAAATTATTAGGAATATTGCCTCCAAATGAGTCGAAATAGTAAACATAATTATTTTCTTTAAAATAGCAAACCCAATGAGTGCCAGGATTTGATGAGGTGTTGGAATTTACCACAGCATATTCATTTTTGTGCGTTCTATGTGGTAGTTCGTCAATCATAAAAACATTTCTGAAATTTTTTGTATTTAATATTTTTACCATTTTTTCAATGTCGATATTAGATAGTGGGTATGTATTCAATTTTTCTTGGCATTCCTCGGTTTTAGCAACTAAACCACTTTCATCTTTAACTTCCATTGCTAAATTGTGTCTCTGTTATTCTTCTAATTCATGTTTATTTTTTTAATTTTGTTCAACAGAATTATAAAGTGCACTAACTCCTCCAGCTAAAGCACTTATTTGCAGCTTTAGCACCTTTAGGTGCTAAAGCTGCAAATAAGATTGGTAAAAACCCTCCATGGTGTAAACTACTTCCTGTTTCTTCTTTCAATATTTTTTTGAGTATTGTTATTGATAAAGCTTGTAAGAAAGCTTTGCTTTCTTTTAATTTGATATTTTTTCGTTCAAGTTGATCTTTTGTTAAAAAAAAATTTATACCCAAATATCTTAATTGATCAATGGGTACATCGAAAGTTAAGCTTATCTTCATTTTATAAGTAAAAAAATATGATTAATTAGACATTTTAATACCCCAACTAAGTTTTTCTTTTGAAAACATAGTTGATGCTACAGTAGTGGATGCAATTTTTTCTCCTATTGGAGTATTTTTATGTAACATAATTTCTTTAGCTTCTTTTTGTAAATATTATCAGCTTCATGTCTAGATTCTAATTCTTTATTATCTCTATAAGCAATACCGTGATATTTGCATGCTTCTTCTAGTTTATTTACTCCTGTGTCATCTCTTTCTAATCTTTGATTTAATTTTGTAAATGGGCCACAATATTTATAACCAGGCAAATGCATTTCGGGCAAATTTAAATTGTTTAGTGGCCAATTTATAATGCCTTTGCCATGGTGTTCAGAATTCCAAAATGAATGTGGAAGTACATTTAAAAATCATATTAGATATGGAATTCCTTTGTGGTTATTGACAACAAAATCAGAACATTTATTGTTCAACATATTCATTACGTTAACTTTTTCATTGTGATAATTTTTAGTTCCAGGATTTTCTTCACCATGAATACCTAACAATCTATCAATAAATTTTCTAACATCATCCATCCAAATATATTCTTTTGGCAAACTATTTAATTTTTTAATGCCATCTCCAAATTTAAAATCATTTGTAAAATCCTGAAATCCGTCTGTGCTTTATGCTGATTGAGGTTTTATATCGTTATTATAAATTTGACTAATTATATTATTTTACTTCCAACTAATACTGAACTTGGATTATTCCTTTTCTTATTAGGAATATAATTTCTAAATACAGCATTGGTTAATAAAACAATTTCTGTATAATTTTCAAGGTCATAAGTATTGTGTTGACTCTCAAGATTCGATTGTGTTTTTTGTTACCAAAGTACAAAGTCCTGGTGTTAAATTATATTCTCTACATTAACAAATATTGTATCTTTATTAAGCGTTACTTCTGTATCTCCAATTATAAATTTCTCTCCAACTCCACGAAAACCATATTTTTCATTAGTAACATTTATTCTTTTTGTAATTTATATTCCGAGATTTATAGTAGAAACACCTGCTATAGGTGGCAAATCTTTTAATGCAGTAACATCCAAATTTGGTGATTTCGGGAATAAATCTCTTTCAAACGATGTTTCTTCTGGAGTTGGCGGATAATATAAATTTTTTGCTGCAACAGGAACAAGTGTGTTTATTAATTTTTTGTTTTCTTCACTTACTCTTTAAAGTAAATGGCCTTGGCCAAACCTTAATTAATCAGTCATCTCTTTTACTTCAATTACGTTATATTCCCCTCGTCCTTCCAGTCTTTATCTAAAATGAGACTATTACAACTACCAGCCCGCAACTGAGAGCTTTCTTCACACCCCCCTTCACCCCGCCAACTGGTTGTGAATGACAGGGTGCTGAGGGAAGGGAACATGGTCTTGTAGTTCGCACATTTTCCGGCTTGTCGCAGTCGAGTAATACAACCTTGTCATGAGCCTTAACATTTTATTCATGCCCCACACTAGTGAAACAGCGGAACTTTTAGCAAAGTAAGTGTGTTAATAATACTGCAAATTCGTGCTCTATAATGTGTATAGAAGAACCACTTACTTCAATGGCTGTAAATTGAAGCATCGCACTCGCAATAGAAACGAAAAGTGTAAAGAACTGTTTGTATTGATTGGCTGCCAACTTAACAAAACAACGATCCTGTAAGCCAGTGTTTCTACTTCGTATGTATGTAGTTACGAGCAATGATTTTGTTCAAATGTTTATTGTAAAAGTGTTCTCTTTACCTTGTCACCTTGAACCACATCGTATACTTTTTCTGTATTTCGACTTGGCTTTTTGACGAGTATAGGCCAAAATTGTGTTACGTTTTCTTAATACGTTTTTTTTTTTTTTACATTTAACGCATACAATTTCACCATAAACCCGCCACACAAATATTTTTGTACGCGCAATCTATTGATCTTGACGAGAGCTGTCGATTGAAATTCAAACGAGCGTCGTAGCTTCTCTTTGTCCAAACTTATACCACGCGAAAGTTATAATACGCGGCAAAACGAACTCGAAATTGCCCCCCCCCCCCCCCAACTTCTTTTTCCTCCAAAACCGCCGCGCGCGATGCTTCGCAGTCCTCACTCAACGTAACATATTCTTTGATAATTTGGCAATCGAGCGGTGTAATTTAATTTTGAATGTAGACAGATTCGGAGCTGCAATGCCAAACTGTCTCCCCAAATTTTGTTATCGTCGGATTTTCTGGATTGTCTCTCACTATGGTTGCAAATTTAAAGACGTATTCACGTCAAAATTAGGCGTACGTATGCGGCAATACTTTACATCAGGAGTTCGCCACGACGACACTGAACTGTTTACCTCGAGTTACGTCATCATATTCAGAATTCAAAATCGCTTATATTTGCAGGGGCTTCGTGGCTATAATTATACTTACCCGTGATCTAATTTAAATATGACTACGGAAGTATCGACATCCAACAATAGAATAGTTAAGATTACAGACTCGAAACAGCCACTCATGCCGCGAACACCTGCGGCGCTGGTCAACTACATGGCGGAATGCCATCGACCAATCGGCGCCTGTTAACTTACTTGCCAGCCGACCGCCCAACCAATAAGGAAGGATATCGTGCAGCCAGTCAGCGAATGGACACACCCATGTCAAGGAGACCGTCACGATATTTCTCTTTAAATACTTACCTTTACTATTGCGTTGTTGTCTATTCGCAGTTTGTTCAATCTTTTTTAATCAAACCTTTGAAAAATCACCCCATGTATGACGTATTTAGTTATTTCCTAAATACGCCATGTATTACTAGCGTTTAAGACCTCTGTTAACATAGAAATATCTTATTTGCCGTTAAATATATGTTTTACCTATATTTTATTTATCTGGTTCTTTTCTTTTTCTCAGCCTATAAGTAAAATGCATGTCTCCCAAGCGTTTCCTTTGTTTGCCTAACAGTTTCAAATGTATGTAAAAAGTGTGCTTGCCTTTAATATTGTCTATAAAATTTACTCTTGGTCTTCCTTTGCTCCTTCTACACTCCAGCAAATTATTTATTAATTTACCACACTGGCGTATACGTACAGTGACAAAGCACGAATAGTAAAATATTTTCCCATACATACATGGTAACATTCCTACAGTCTCTCACGAAAGAGTCAAATGCGTAGGAAAGTGTCAAACTTTGTATAGTAGCGATACTGAACATGTATTTCCATATTTTCAGCCTGATATGTAGTACTATTACCTTACACCGTATAGGTTAAAAACTTCCATTACAGTTTAGGAAATGTACGAGGCAATTTTTTACAGTGTACCTTCCAGCTTCCCCTCAAACAAGTTGGTGCACCAGTTAGAATGACGAAGCAAGTGGCAAACGAAGCTATTTCTTCTCTTGTTTAAGGTTTCAACCAAGGTGCGTGTTTCAATTGCGCTTTTGAGAACGTTCTCGGATGTGACTTTATCAGTCCAAGGTATTCTTAGAAGTCGACGCCAGCATCACATCTCATTATTTAAACACTACAATTTCCCATTTATAATAAACATGAATAGAAACAGTGAGATAAAACTCTGTATTGGTTGCGCCTAACAAGAAATTGTTATCATGCAAAACATTATCACAAATGAGTTCGCACGAATACGGTGCGTTGTCCTTTAGTGTAATTTTATAGACTTAGTTAAGCTTAGTTTGCACAAGGCGGAGGAATATCCTGAAAGTAAAACATCAGCAGTGCTTCAGAAAAGTGTGGAGTAACTGCGAGCGGATTATAGCATCGCTTACGCGAGTTTAGATACCTAACAAAGATGGCGACGTCCTCTAAGTTCGCGTTCAAGGGATATCTTAGCTAAAGGGGCCATTCGGATAAAGGTTCACAAGGTGTTTTTGAATAGCATTTCAAATTTAAAACCACAGCGCATCTATGGACTTATATAAGAAACAAAATCCTACTAGCAAAATGTTCGGATAAATTCGCGTTATTATTTTGGGACACGTTAAATTTAAACTCGTGTACTTTTGCAATACCATTGTCATTGGAACATACTTAATTTGACACGCCCGGGTAACTCTGCGCCAATAAATGAAGCATTCACGATTGTGTTCCCATATTACGTGCAGTTCAGTCAGAAAGGGCGGGGCTTCACATCCATACAACAGCCAAAGGAGATACATCGCCAGCTCTGGTATATACAGCGCTGCGAAGTTGAGCGTGATGCCAAATAATAACGCAAGTTTGCATGTCTCTATTCATCTATTTTTCAATTTAATTTGAATATCAACGCCTGGAGTCCGCAGCTTTACGTACCTCCGTGCACGACAAGCTGCATGTCACAAGGACGAATGAATATATATATATATATATATATATATATATATATATATATATATATATTCGCGGAATTCAAACATTCTCATCTTTTTCCCTTTAAGCAAGTGAAATAGCAATATTAGGACTCCTGGTTATTTTCTTCACCTTTTTCTTTGATTGCCGAAACCTATATAACATTACACGTTTCTGGTTTGAACGGTACTGGAGGTTTACTTGCAAGGTCATCACAATGGATCAATAAAAGCTACATGTGGAGAATTTAATTTAATTTACATAAAATTAATTCTAAAACTACGTTTTTATCTTTTTTATCGTCATTTATGAATTTCAAATTACTGCTTAAATTTGCACTATTATCTTTGTAAAACATTTCAGAAAACTGAAGTAAGATTTTAACAAAATTTAAAAATTGTTTATATCTGCAAACTTGTTATGCATTTTAATGCCAGTATAATAAATTATTGTTATCCACTAAGGCTGTTAAAATGTCCAAAATGTTTTTCTGTATTTATAAAAAATTTAATATTTTTATGATAAACCAGAAACAGAAATAAGTAGGAATGCGAAATAAGTAGAAAATTTGTATCCGAACTAAAATTATAGAATATATAAACATTTTACTTTAAATCATTTTTTTCAAAGAAATTTTAATGAGCTCGCCAAGTAACATATTTGGCTAAATATCGAAATCATTTTTAATGTCACCAGAACAACACAAAGAAATTTCTTGAAAAATACTTATATTGTTTGTCTACAATTTCGTGTCAAGTTTAACAATAAATTTAATTGAAAATAAAAAACCGTATGTTATGTTTTACTCATAGGTATGCGAAAAAATGTCTCACTTCAAAGCAATAGTGGTATTTTTACTATAAATATTTGAATCAAGTCAAACAACTGTGGTATCTTAACTTTCAGAAAATTTGTAAGAAAGCATTACAGCCTTAGTTTTTGTGATTATGTCAAAATGTGACATTGATTTTTTTCGTCCATTATTTTATTACATTTACAGAATTACTTACAAAACGTTAAATTTTCTCAGCGGCTAGAGAGAACATTTTCTTACTTGAATGCCTTAATTAACTAATATAGTATGGATGTAAATTGTATATTGTTAATTGGGGACTTTTGAAATCCCAGTTGGAAAACTTAGCTATATATTTTAAAGTCTCGGTAAAAATGTAATGTTAAATCGGTGGTTACTGAAATCTGTTTACTAGTGTTTCATGCATGTTGTTGATTGTACCATGCTTATATTCTTAAACTTTCGCCATCACTAATCAACGCCTGGTACAACAAGTCTCTATAAACACGTAGAAGTCACACAGTAGAAGATAAACAGTGGCAGAAAAAAGAAACAAGCCAATCGTACAAAACGCTTTTCAGTTAACTTTATACCATCTACAAGCAGTTTTCTTTACGACAAATAGACTTTGTTGTGAAGAGATATTCTAACCTAGTAAATATGTTATCACCAAGAGAAATATTTTAAAGATCCATGGCATTTCAACGATGCAGTTGTCACGTCAAAAAATTCAAGTATTTACAATTATCAGCAAAAATCACTTACGGTGTGTACTGGAAACACACTATCACCTTTTATTGCACAACCACGTTTCCGAAAACACCAATAAATGCGTAATATGCAGTATTAAACTTAAATGACATGCTACACATGTGTGGCAAAACGTTTCAAATTTCCCTGTTAGGGACCATGTCTCAACAATCAATATACTTGTAAGATTTAACAAGTAAAATTTATCGTGACAACTTTTCCACTATATGTTGGCAACTGAGTTTGTTACTTTCCTGCTATCTATTGGCGAATATTTGAACTGAGCGTGGATTTTTCATACGGGTGCTATGCAATTTTTTCTAAACGGTAGAGCAAACATATATCAATTTTAAATGTTTCAAAGCGAACATATTTTAGTTTTAAAACTGTTCTATTGATTTGTTCAGGATGTCCCGCCTAGCGTGGACACCCCCACAACTTCCGCAACGGTTACAGATCACGAAATGCTGTTTATACTGAATGATATTTCGTACGGGGGGCGAGTAATTTGCCCCATAGTGACCATTCGTGACAAGTGCATGGAGAGAGAAATTGAAACGTATGATTTGTTAACTGGAAATGCGCATGTATTTAAACGGTATCTCAAAGTACGTGTAAAGAGAAATTCAGTGATATAGGATTTACAAAGGAAAAAAAAAAACGTAGGTCCACTGTCCTATGCTACTAGCGCACCTAAATTAATATTTGAACATAATTTTTTTACGTTTTTGCAATACTTTCCATTACAAATACTATATCACTGTATTACTGTTTGCACGTTTGAAATAAACGTATGTTTCCACCTAACAAATCGTTTGCGATTAAATTTCTCTATGTCCAAACACGTGCTATGAATAGTCACTTTGTGGCAAATTAATAGCCAAAGTACTTTCTATCATTCAGCGAAACCCGCAATTCATGATCTGTGACTGTAGGGAAAATTTCGGGTGTGTTCACCTTAGGTGAACCACCCTGCACCTATTGACTATTTCAATTCGCCTAAGAAAATGTAAACTTACTGCAGTGCAGACATATCCAAAGCTACTTACAAAGTGAATACACAAAGGTAAATATTAATGTGTATATGCCAGCAAAGTGTTGCAAATTACATAAAAAAAACACTCCCTCAGAATTAATCTAGTTGTGCATCTTATGACACTACTATGTTCAGAAACCGGCCACATTTGGGCGCCATAAATAACACGTTGCTGTCATGGAGAGATTTGGTCTTGAGAGCCGAAGGGGGTGAAGCGAGTTGAGTATGGAGCGGTGCCGGAATGCAATGGCGGGGGAAGTGGTAGATCCCCGAGAAAACCCACCGACTAGCGGCATCTTTCAGCACGATTACGACGTGCGAAAATCTAGGAACGACCCCGCTGGGAATCGAACCCGAGGTTCTCCTTGGTAGGAGTCTAGTACTGTGACCACTACACCAATGCGGCCCCGTGTTGCCGTCATACAGGTCGCATTTTGTTGTCAAACGTATTTATCTACACCACTTTTCTTATGAATGGGGGAAACATCCTTAATTTACCTACAGGGAATGTTGGGACAGCCAGCGGCTGCACGGGAATGAGCCGCGTTTTGTGGAATTCATCGATGGATCCACTCGTGGTTGATACACCGGCTCACACAGGTTGAGGCATATTTCGAACTTCAGGTTGATATTCAATGGTATTTTCGTCTGCTTCCAGGCGCAAATTAATGATGATACACACAAAATCTCATGTTTCCATCGCCTATTTGTAAAACTCGACGTCTGAATTACTTTTCTATATTTTTGGAGTGCTTGTAAATAACGAGGCGAGGGTAGATTAACTTTCATATTTTCAGAGAAAACGTTCGAAAATTCATCGGTTGGTGTTTTGGCGCATAATCCACCCGATCGACCAGATAGTCAAGCCGGTTGAACGAGTAGATCAATCGGTTAAAACTGGACTCAAACAAAGCAGTAGTTTTTGATCGTCCGTTGAACATCGGTAGATCGAAAGCGCGGGAGTTGAAAGTCGCCGGGGGGTTGTTGGGGGGTGAACTCGAAGGACGTGGGCTACGGAACAAATCGTCTGTCGTGGCGGCAGAGTTGCTTGGGTTAACGGAACGCCGCAGGTCGGACGGAGCCCGGAACAGCTTGACGCCTCAGCGAGACGCTGAGAACACGTGTTAATGGAGCCGGGCTGGGCGGGTGGCGTGCCGCACACGCTGTAGGCGCATAACTGTTTCTGAGCGCCCCGGCCAGGAGGGCAACCAACAACTGGGGCATACGCAAGGTGCTATAGCTCGTTAACGGTAAACTGAGCACTTTCAAAAGCCCTGTTTAAGAGTGGGATGGACCACCGCATTTTCTGTGGAATAGTTGTTTGCGCGAATACGTGTATCTCGTTAAATAAATGTTCTGAAAATACTAATTTTTGCAAGAAAAGAAAAAAAAATTTATCATTGCCCTTATTTTTTTTTACTTTTGTCATATTAAGTGTATTCGTGAAGAAAACAAATCGTGAAAATTGTGAAATATCACATTTTTAAAGCTTGTCTACGCAGTTTCGTGGCAAGAAAAAAGTGCAATGATATGGGCGTAGTTTAATATGTGGGTTTTCATCGCGTGTATTAAAACCCCTATGTTACAGATCTTATTTGCATAGTACAGCGTTACGACGGAAACACTGCACGCTTTGCGCATAAGAGAGATTAGTCACTAGGCTTAGTGTCGCCCGTATCGCTCCCTCGCTTCTTGACCTTGGACGCTGGGGTCCATCCCACTCTTAAGATATACTTGTATGCACATTGTGTATAATTCATTCACGGTTACTTCACACATTTCTGAAGCCCTTCTAAAGTTATACTTACAGGATATTCCTCCGCCTCTTGCAAACTAACTTAAACTTAGTGTAATAAAAAATGACACTGAAGGACAATGGACCGAATTCGTGCGCACCTAATCGTGATAATATTTTCAATGATAACTATATCTTACTAGGCGCTACTTACACGTATTTTCTCACTGTCTCTATTCATATTTATTAAAATTTAATATTAGAATTTATAAAGGTATATAGTTAAAATTCAATTTAACGAGAAATAAGATACTTTTACGTTACCAGAGGTATAAAAGCTTGTGATAAATGACATATTTAGGAAATAACTAAAAACATCATACATAGGGTGATTTTTCAAAAGGTTTCATTCAAAAATTGTGAAGAAACAGGGAATAGACTGTATTACTCTACCGTATGAAATAATTTACATTGCCGTGAAACTTATCACATTATTCTTATGTTTGTCAAGGCAAAATATCACAATGTAAGAAAAATAAATATTTTAAAAAACATGACCCAACATCATTTGCCAATCAGGGGCTGAAGTTTACTTGCCAGGAAGCAGCCCGATCGATAATGAATCGTTCGCGGGACGTAACAGCGCATCAGACAGACGGTCCACTTTCACAGACTCGCTCATCCAATCAGTGTAGAGCTACACCGAGGAAAAAAATGCTCTTAGGAACCATATAGACTGTTAAAATAGGGCGTGCCCTCTGATGGGATGTAGGAACCATCTAAACGTCGTTAACATAGATAGTAATGCCAGAAAAAATGCTCTTAGGAACCATATAGACTGTTAAAATAGGGCGTGCCCTCTGATGGGCTGTAGGAACCATCTAAACGTCGTTAACATAGATAGTAATGCCAGAAAAAATGCTCTTAGGAACCATATAGACTGTTAAAATAGGGCGTGCCCTCTGATGGGCTGTAGGAACCATCTAAACGTCGTTAACATAGATAGTAATGCCAGAAAAAATGCTCTTAGGAACCATATAGACTGTTAAAATAGGGCGTGCCCTCTGATGGGCTGTAGGAACCATCTAAACGTCGTTAACATAGATAGTAATGCCAGAAAAAATGCTCTTAGGAACCATATAGACTTAAAATAGGGCGTGCCCTCTGATGGGATGTAGGAACCATCTAAACGTCTTAACATAGATAGTAATGCCAGAAAAAATGTTTGTTGTATTCCTATAAATTTTATTGTGTTTGCTAGATAGAACCTGCAACAGAATAATTTCAAAGTATTTAGATTGTTCCCACAACAACTAGGATTGTAATAACCTAACAGAATATTCTGTTGCTCCCACCCTCGAACCCGATTACAAAACTGTTCACTACTTCCAACATAACAATATTCTGTTATGTTATTTCAATTCTGAACGTTGTGCGAACAGTACAAATATTTTTTTAATGCTCTGGTGGAGGTTCTATCTGTTTTGTAGTGGGAACGCAATGATCTCCTTTAGCAACTATATGTACTACAGTAGCAAATATAATCACGTACACGAATACAGAAAACACTTATGTTGGTATTAATACCAATTTTAAAAATATTGAGATGGTCCCCACAACCCATCAGAGGGCTATAAATATTTTAACAGTCTA
The DNA here is from genome assembly GCA_029891345.1 of Dryococelus australis. Classification (NCBI taxonomy): domain Eukaryota; kingdom Metazoa; phylum Arthropoda; class Insecta; order Phasmatodea; family Phasmatidae; genus Dryococelus; species Dryococelus australis. The sequence continues at coordinate 110,627,963 of CM057009.1, forward strand.
GATGGTTCCTGCAAACATATTTTTTTCTCGGTGTAATAACTGATTATTTCTATGCTTTTCGCGATCAGTAACTACTAAGTATTTGTACAAGGCCTCCACAATAATATCCTTATGTTATCTTGGAAAATTTGCTTATGCCACTATTCGAAGTGTCTGATTAGATCAATTGTGCTGATGTGATCTGGTCAGTACTTGACGTATATCTAAACGTAAACACAATGAAAAACTGGTGTTATATTTTCCAAGGAAAGAATTCTGAAAAATTGACTTTTATGTGTAAAACATGTTTTGCGAAATGCTTCTAGTGCCATTACGTTTGAAACCTTTAATTTTCAATAAAACTGCTATTATTACAAAGCTATCATTTTAAAAAATCTCACATTTGTTTTGAACATGTTTTACAGTTCAGAGAATATAACATTTATTGAAAACAGTAAGTTTTATTTTAACTAAACCAACATGTAACATTAATAGTTTTCAAACTAAATAAGCTATTCAACTTCAAAGTATTAGATGTAATGCCTAATGAAAAGTTTTCACTTTGAAATAAATTTTGCCGAAACATGTTTATAAAAAAATAGATCAAAGTCATAAAAAGAAGAAATAAGTTATTTTTATGTACAATTTCAGATTGCGTGAATACGAATTACTGGGAGTTTAGTTACCCTCTCTTTAAGTGAACCATTCTTATAATACACACGTACAGCTTGAGATAAGCTAAACACAGCTACAAAAAGATATGTAAAACAAAACCAAAAAATTATAATTTTTTACTAAATGACACGCCCCTTTCCACTCAAACGTGATTTAAGTTCTGTTTACAGATAACATAAAGAGTCGATGACCACGCAAGACTGCTATTCTCTTAAATTAAATGTCACAATAGCTTGCGCTGGTTGTGAAACGATTGATGCACTAAAGTCAACACGACTAGAAATCACGTTGGGTATACAGCTTATATCTGGTTGACCTTCATATCAGTCGCTGATGCTGGAGTCCTGCAAAACAAACTAACAAGCAGAACAAGCCATACAGAACAATAAAAACAGTTGAATATTAAACATACATCCCGTCAACAAAATTACATTTAAAAAATTAGTTTTTTAAATAAGGTCTTCAGAAGGATATTTTTTTTTTAAATTTTCAGCATCACTGCAAAATGCCCAAAGAAAAAAATCATGCAAACTGTAAATATAATCATATTAAAAACTCTATTGACATTTGAGGGGAACGTTATCAAGAGATTTAATTTACTTTTGACGAAAGAACGAAACTATTCTTAAGAAAATAATTTCTGTCGTATCTATATGTCTTTCGGCAGCCTGTGAACTCGCCTTAAAATTTTCTAGACCATCACAGATTAAAAAAAAAAAATACGTACATTAATTCTGTGTACGTAGTACTTTCAGTTTTACCTCTTCGTTTGTGGAGAAATGTTTTCTGGATTATGCAGAAGGAAACTATAATTAGATGTACAAAAAACTAAGTGCAATTTATTACAAACATGTGGTCACATACTCTAAAAAATCTAGATATCTGAGATGTGATATAAACATATCATTCTGGAAACTACAAAAAGTTTAAATATTACAGAATACGTAAATAATTGCACTTGATGCAAACCGTACAAGCAACTATTCGTACCCACTTCCGTTTCGACGTATACAGCTGGTTAATGTACATGTTACATAGGTAAACTTACACACACTGCACATGGAATGAATAGACCACACTACAATACTATCACAATGTTTTGTAACTCTAAAATGAGGTTTTTCTTATTTCCCGCTCTATGGAATAATTACCAGAAAAAAAAGATTGTATAGGTTTTTGTTGTACTAGTCCAGCTAATTTGAAAAATTACATGTCATAAATACAGACCTGCAAAATTCGCGTTAATATTTGGCATGAGGCTTAACTTCATATTGCTGTTTGTACTCGAGCCGGGGTCGTTTCTCCAGTGGCTGCTGCATAGATGTGAAGTCACTCCCTTTCTGACTGCTCTGCACGTGACTGGACTACAGTATTGTGAAGTGTTGATTTACTGGAGTCGAGTTACCCAGGGCGTGTCAAATAAAGCACTGTCCAATGACCAACAGTTTACAAAGGTACATGTGTTTGAAGTTCAACATGTGACCAAATAATAAGGTAAATTTTGCAGGTCTCTAAGTTATAAATCACGAAGATGCTGTGACGGTGTCATATCGACAACGAGCAACTGTCTGCAGAACATCACTACCTGCGATTGCTGGTCTACGAAAACGAATTAAGTGGAGTTGCAGCCGACGTCAGCGATGTGGAATCTTACCTCGGTGAGTGTGTCCCGTTGAACTACTGCTCGTGCTGTTGATTCGTGCTAGAGCTGGTACTATACTGGCAGCCGACCAGCCTGCCTCGCTTTGAAGATGCATCCTCCCCTCCTCCCCCCTTCTTCAACTACTTCTGGGAGCATATACTCATATGTGACGTCACCGACGGGTGCCTTCTACACTTCATGAATGTTGAGAAATGTTCGAGAGAACGAGGCGGAAGTAATATAAGGGTTGAGTTCTTACCTCGTGCTGGAGAGGAACTCTTTAATCGCTTAACATATTATCCCGAGTATACTCGTTCACTTCGGTAATGTTGCAGTATAGGCGAAATCATGGCCGGTCATGTACAAGTTCAGAAGCTAGTGCCAATACACACATCGTCTTTCCCTGGGCGATGCTGTTGGTCGCTGCTGACACGCGAACAATTTTATCATTCGTTGCTTCTTGTGCCGTGCATCTACCTAAAGCCTTTCCGTAGGTTCCAAAGAAGTTCGTAAGTACTTCTCACACCAAATATATATTCTTTTGCAAAACCTGAAACGAAACATTAATTTGAACGTTAGGAGGTTAAATACGGAAATCTGTTCCGTCAGGGGAAGTGTGAACGGGTTGTCTTAATGTGCTATAGCCAAGTTACGTAATTTTCCCTACCTTGTTTTTCAATTTTATGTAATCTTAACTCATTAACATTGTGTTACGGAGTAATTTATTATTTAATCAAGGGGTTTTCTAGTTAATAACTTAAATACGTTTTATTATATCTATTTGGCACTTCGGTACCATTTTGTTCTGTTATTAATGTTTTTTTGATGTTGACGGGGAATGGTACAAAAGAAAAAAAAATATTTCTGACCACAAATATTGCACAGGAAAGAGAAACTGTTGTAGGATGCTTTCGCAAACCCATTTACTTTTCTCTTCTTCTACTCACTTACCAGGGAGCCTCTGCTTTTTGGGAATAGTTCCACTGGAGGAAGCAGAAACGGAGATACCCGCCTCCATGTATCGGCAAGCTACCGGCACAATAAAATTATTTCAAATGCCTTCAAAAATTAACCTTCAAACACCGCGTCAGAATATCGTGATTTATCATTGATTTGTTGCAAATTGTGTCAAAACATTTGCAAAAAAATTCTTGCCCGAAAAGCACTGACGCAAAACAGTTCTCTAAATCAAATATTGGTAAGCGCATCAGAGGGAAGGAAAAAATTAGGGTAATGTGGAGTAAGACTACTCATGGGGCAGGAGTCCTAAGACGTCGTAGTTCTCGCAGTCGCTGTTAGATCGCACCAACGTTCATATATGGGAATTGTCGAAATACTTGCCACGCACTGGACACGGATGTTTGCCCGCTGCCGCCATTGATGAGAGTGCTGTCTCCACTATCTGTTTGGAGTGACGATTGAAGTAATTGTTTTTGTGTTAAAGAAACCCCAACAGAACTGCAAATAATTAACGTTGTCGAATAATATGTATATTTACGTAACACTTATGTATTTTTTGTATTCATTTGAGGGTGAATTTTTTAATCATGCAGCTGTGATATGTAGTAGGCGAATTACATTTTACTGTTTTCTTGGGGTAAGTTTCCTGGGGCAAGAGTTCATACAAACCATTATGCGGACTCTTCCCCCACAATACCATCCATTATTAAAACCTTTTTAAACCTTTTAATGCGCATAACGTACATATACAGTTTGATTGTTTAACATAAATAAACTTTAAATACATGACATATTATACATAAAATGAAATGCAATGGTTTACAAAAGTAAACAAAGAAATTGGTTAAATTAAAATTGTCCGTCTAGAAGTATTCTGTTGACAACAGCTATCTGCGACAAAAGTAATGAAACAGTAATATGATACTAACAGATTTAAGTTAAATAGCACATTATTAAACTAAAAGCGTACAATGCAAATTAAAGTAGTAAATGGATGTCAGCACATCCTGGCAGATACAAAACGCAATTTAAAGTTGCTAATTTTTTTCGACTGGCTTATGAAAAGGCAGCTACTCTTGGCATTTGCAGCCAAATACCTTCATGCATATGGCATACTGCCAATGTATCCCGATGTTTTTTTTCTGAAGTTTACTGTCTTCCATCTGAATTTACTGGTAGGCCTCTCCCAAATAATAATGACAATCAATCATCTCCTGTTGGTGATAGTACTAATAATATGAGTGCACAAGTAGAGCTTGCTTCTACTTGACGGCACATTTCAAAATTTTATGACACAATTGGCACAAAGGTTCCCGTTAGGCCTACAGAAAGTGGCTACATGTAGCTCTACTTACGTCTCCCCCGATGCCTTTCTTAGGAATATGTCCACTCCTGTAAAGTGTTCTGTTTCGCCAGAAATCATTACGCCCTTCCCAATAGCTAGTCATCCACAAAGAGGCACAGAAATCCAAAACGGTCTCAAATACCCACATCGTCGCCATATGCTAAAATGCTGTCATTACAACGTGAAATAAAAAATAGACCTAACCGAAAGAAAACTACCGTAATATCAATATCAATAAGCTTGAAAACCAAAGGCGTTGGAGCAAAGCGCAAATTGACTTAAGATGGCGAGAAAGACTTTGCAAGCTATGGTAAGGGGGATTATATCTGTGGTGGATGTGGTGCAATGTACAAATAGCTTCCATCTGTGGACTGTATTATATGCAATGAATGCAGATCATGGTGGGAGAAACCCTATACTGAGTATACGGGAAAGGGCTTTTTCAAATGTAATACATGCTAATAGGACATTTCCTCCACTGTAATAGGATTCTTGCCCCACATGTTGAGCATGTTTCCTAATGTGCATTCATGTGTTCTATTTGTATTGTAGGTTCTCACAAATAAATCAAAATTTATATTGTTATGTATAATCATACGCAAGGCATTGCCGGAGCATAAACACGTCGTTTTATGTGAAATACATAATTGCAACATACACAATGGACTTCTGTTTTCCTGAGTGCGGGCTCTTGACACACATTACCTTAACATCGAAAATAAGCTGGCCATTTACCGCTCGTGTACTCAAGTACGTTAATGTTAATTCCTAGTGCCTCAATATTTTATATTTTGTTTTACCATGATCCGTTAATACAGTTATAATATTACTTTTAAAAAAACAATGATCCCTACGAAAACGTGGAATGAGAGATCTAGACGGTGCTTAACAGCCGAGGTTGTTGGCCCCGATTGTGAAAATAGTGAGGCGGAGAAGAATCAACGTCGAAACGCAAGAACGGGGAAAAGAGAGGTCATCGAGAAAAACCCACTGGAGAAGGAAACGACGTTTAGCCACATGCGAAAATTCTAGTTTGACCCAGTTGGGAATCTAAACCCGTTTCCTAGTGGAATGTTGCGTATCATTTTACATTTCGCACGAGACCTAACATTGCTTCCCTAATCACGTGTTTTCTTTAGTGCTAATAACCAGTCATTGCGGAACTTTGTACAAGGTGACACCTTAAAACATGTGCATATTTTTTTTGCATTGGTACCCGTGTCTGTCGAGCGTTAGGTCCATGGTTGCTACTTCTGGTTGACTGCCATTACCAACATCTGAAAACATATTTACGTTACTACGTAGTCGTTAACCGTGACCTGTTGAAGCGTGGAGCTCGTGTAGCCAGAACGTCAAGTTGATAATGGCATTAAAGCCACCCACGGCGTAAATAAAATATTCGGACAAAGAGATGTTTGTCACATGATTCGAAGATCATTAAGAGCCATCGTTCAATGTCCAGGTGACAAAGAATTATATTTAAGAAAACGCATAACACATGCTATTATGCTGCCCTAGTGTCCACAGTGAAGTAGAATTAGTGGATTGAAAGTGTGTTTTATTTTCGATCGCCTCATGTGCGAATAGGAGATAGCGCCAGTGGGTTACAATAACAGGAATAGTAAAGCAGTAAGCTATTTCTGTGTCCAATGGTTGGGTTTCGTCTGCTATTTTCACAGATTCAGATCCAAGCGAATACTTGTAAACCTTTCCGTGTGACTATAAAAATTTTCAATTTCAGGGGAACCAAATTGATTTCAGCACTTAATGTAGAGTATTGAAAAACAAATTTCTGCTCGATCGCAGAGTAGTAAACAAATAGAGCAGTTGTTGACTACAGTCGATCACAGCACTGAATGAGTTAACTTCATTATAACGAGGCGTGTGAGCTAATTTTCCCCTCCATATTCGGCCGAAATGCTTCGTAAACTTTTTCACGGTATGTTTGTAAAACGCAACTTTTATAGGAACTACAAAATTTATTCGCGACTAGTCGGCAAAAAGAAAGTAGCCATATTCTAGAGGAGTCGGAAATTCATCAACAGAACATATATATATATATATATATATATATATATATAGAAGCTAAATGGCAGAGTAAAGAAGTTCAGGCAGCTCTTAGAATCGAGGACTTGACAGGCAATGAGGGTGAAGCGAGGTGAGTATGGAACAGCACCGGAATGAAGGGGCGGAGAAAACAGGATAAGCCTGAGAAAACCCGCTGAACGGCAGCATCGTCCGTCACGATTCCCACATACGAAAATCCGGGGGCGACCCCGCCGGTAATCGAGCCTGGTTCGCCTATGTGCGAGGCGAGCAGTCTAAACACTTCACCACTGAGGTCCGAGCTGTTTTTATATTAAACAATTTAATACACACTCTTTGGGCAAGGTCGCTTAAGTGTATGGCTGTGCCAAAACAGTTCAATAACCAAATTTTTCAACTTTCGCGATATTTAAAAATATTGTGACATATGAACTGCAACTTGATAATAACTACTCAAACTTTGAAAAATAATATTCCCCATAGATTTTTAAAGCATAAAATAAGAATATTACCCCAAAATCACGATTCATGCAAATTTCAGAAATTTAATGTAAACTGTCTTTTATTATTCATGGTGTGTTCTTACATCACAGGAATGGCCCGTTGCAATTTATTTGAAATCTGACACTGGATCTTCCTATGCTAAGGCTATTTCGAAAAGCTAAAATTATCATTCAAGTGAACAGCATAACAAATTTGCAAAAGGGACAATTTTTATGACCCTCTGATGACATCGGTATTTATTTTCAGCGGTAGCCTAACATATTCATTTGCTCGATTTTTTTTCAAATATACGGAATATATATATATAATATATATATATATATATATATATATATATACACACACACATATATATACATATATATATATATCATAAATCATTTTATTTGTGCTTGAAAGGTCCCCCCCCCCCCCAATTGTCACACTTTTCAAAAAATAATGTTGAATGACCGGGCTGGGAATAGAACATAGAATCTTCGTCTTCCTCGAGTGTAAGTCAGGTGTGTTACCAGTGCGACAAACCCCTAGGTTTCGATTAGAAGCTTGAAATCATTTTTTTGTAAATAAGTTTTGTTTAGTTAGTTTGTAAAAAGTTACCAGATTAACCATCCCGTATATAACTAGTACGTTAAAAGGCATTAATTAAAAAAAAAAGGAAATTATTTACATCTGAAACGAAAATTCGGCCGTCTGTTGCTGTGCCCACAAGACGAATAATTTAATGACGTGTTCCCGAACTCTGAATTAAATATACACAGAACCATGTCAAGTTGTACAACAATTTTTACTCTGCTTAGAGATGGCCGGGTCAGGGCGCTTACATTACAACCACAAAATTGTGGGTTCGGTTCTTACATTGTTGCATGAGCTCGTCTCTATAGATACGTTTCGTTACACGGTGTATGCCTGGTAGCCATTTAGAAATCAAAGGTGTTAGTTACGTGGTTTTATTTATTTACTTATTTTAAGTCACACATTTCCTTGTCTAACAGCACACAGGCTTTTGCAAAGCCTGTCTAACTGCAGTCTGTTTCAAAATAGGGTGAATTTTTCTTAAGACAAAATGTAACACGAGATGTATAACACTTCTTTGAGATTTGAGTAAAAAGTGTATCCTTTCACTAAGTTAAAAATATGTTTAAAGTGTAACATTTTGCTAACCAAACAAATCCTAAATAACGTTTATACTAGAATAGCAACCATAGCAGCAATACATCACAATCACGCCGAATATAACGTATTTCATCTCTCTTTTTCTCTCACTCCGTTTCTCGCTCTCATTCTCTTTATTTTTACTTTCACAACGAAGAGAGTTATATACTAGTTCAGAAGGAATGAATTTGAAAAATTTATATAGTTAAAAATATACTGCTCTACATTTTTGGTAAGAGTAGTTCCCAGACATTAATAATTGTGTAACAGCGGACAAAGTATTCTTTTTCCGCTTGTGCGTCAGGAATATAAAAAAAAATCAGTGGTGGGCAAATATTTCGTTATCCGCCACTCATTTTGTTATTTTCTTTGCTTAAACAAAGTAAAATACGTCATTAGTTATATAGAAGCACAAATCCTCAAATTTGCATAAATTTTACATATAATTCAAGGGAATTAATTCTGTTAAATTACAACTGTTCAGAAGTGAGTTTTTAACATAAATTTGATTTTTTTAAACTAATACATTAGCACACTAAAATTTTCTTTATGCAGTGCCAGGCGCTTATATTTGTTTGGACTGATATTTTAACCAAAATACTAAGAATTTGTATTTTTTTTATGTTTTATTTATTACACGCAAAACTTTAAGTTACAAGGCTGCCAAGTGTGATGACTGCATGCTATTTACCTATTTCTCCACTTAAGAAAATCAATTTCTTAACAAATTGCGAACTATATTTCGACAAAATTTAAAATTGGAAAATATTCTCTTTCTTGACCAATAACTGTTTTTTACTAAGAGTTAAAAATGTTTTGCATGTAAAATTGCAAATTTTTTACTTTTACATTGAAGTCCACCCTCCTGTCCATCGAGAACAATAAATGTTTCGGTCGATGCCACACAGCTTCTTGTGTTGCGTAAAATCCATGCACCTCGAACTAAAATAAGTTACAGTGCACGGATTGTTCCGGATACGAATGTGGAGTGTGTGCTGCCAGGCCAACTTCATTGTTGATATGCAACTAGAGAGGTTTTAATACTATCTAAGTATTGAAATGAAGGTAAATTATCAACGTTATATCGATATAAATAGTCGCTATATTTCAAAGATATTTTATCGAAATCTATATATTTTTGCAGTTATCGGAAATAAATATTTTAAAATTATCTTTTAATAAGCTCGATTTTTAACAAAAAATATAATTTAAAAGCTTCTGTGTCTATTTTGACAGTATGCACTATAAACAGGTGCTACATGTTTCTGCAATGCCCCATGTCCTCAATATGTAATATTACAAGCAATTTTACATTTGAAAAGTCCTTTAATAAGTAAAATATCGGATTCCGATGTAACAAAAATCGATATTTTTCTTTCGATACATCGTTTCGTAAAATGTTACTTTATAGATAACCAATATTAATAATATCGATATTTTCCCCTGATATCAACATCTCTGCATCCAACGCACATTGCACCCTAAGCGCTTGACAGGCCAATCGTGATCTAACGTTTTGCCACAACAGTTACATGTGCTACTCGAACATGTGCCGTTGTATCTGATACACAGCATGTTATTCATGCATCATGGGCCGGCACCATATTTCAGTAGAGTGGCCACGGCCTATATGATTGAGAGATTCACGCAAAGGTGGGTGGGTCGTATAAGGCAAATCGCCTGGCCTGCACGTTCCCTTGATACGAATTCAAAGAATATAACACGTGAAAGCATCTCAAGACCGTAGTTTACGTAACGCCTGTTACGGTTATTACAGTGCTTCACTAGCGCTTCGAACAAGGTTGCAAGCAAACCCCTGGCACAGCTGGAGTGTTCTAACGTGTCAGACAATAACTTGATACGTAGATACCTGCAAAATTAGCGTCATTATTTAAAAAGACAGACTGAGCTCTAATTTCCTGTGCGTTTAACCAACTTCGGACATTGGCCGAAGAAATGTTTAGCCCGCCTCGGAGAACTCTTTATCCGATAATATAGGTTCAGCGGTGGAACGGACAATCTCTTCTGACGAGTTCGAGCAGATACGTGACGTTGATTACAGTGCAGCGGCCAATGAAACCACGAACTGTGCTCACTTGTTTGTAAGGCAGTCGAGTCCATCATGTCCCCAAAAGATAACGCGAATTTTGCACGTCTCTATGCGTTTAAAAGTTCGTTCAGATGCAAGGTGGACATTTCGAGGGAGCCTTGTAAGACTGAATTAATGCTGGTACACAAACAGAGCTGCAGTGACACAAGTAGGGGTGTATCAAGCAAGCCTATTAAAAATTACAGCAGAAACATAGGAGACCTTTACTCGCGAAACATCGAACCAGTTACATATGTTCATATGGACGTTTTGTTAGCTTTTAAAGTGTACTGCACTGTTAAAAAAAAATTCATTCACTTTACGGAAAATTGCTGGTAAAAACTAATCCAAAAGTGTCCGTAAACTCTCCGTAAAATTACGGACACATTGATTTTCAGAAACGGACTTTCCGTAAAGTTCACGTAACCTTTCCGTTGATCTTCAAGTAAGTTTTCTGTACTTTCCGTTTAAAATAAAAAGAGATAATGAAAAGTCTTTAATTTTCGATATGTGGGTGTTCTACCGTGTATAAAAATTTATATTAAAAAAGTTAAAATATTATGTATTCAAGCGATGTTTGAACCTGAGTCAAAGATTGACCAGTCCACGACTCTAACAATTCACCTACAACTCTCACTTCGAAGCTGTGGTATAACTTCTATATCTGTATGCGAATAGCAAAAGCAAAAATTCAATTTATATTAAATTAAGTGTATTTTTAGTGTTGTCAAATGTTACAGACGCCTGATGATATTTTTTTATGTTTGAAAAAATAGGTCATAGTCGCGTGGATAACCTTAACTGCCGCAGATACGATAATTTTCCTGTTACAGTGGCAAAGAAAGCTTCGTGTAGAATCGGCATTGTTCGTCCCCGTAACTCAAAGCCAAAGGGAATACGGAGACTTTCCGTGTTTTGTTTCCGTGTTTCCGTGTTTTCCGTCATTACGGATTGCCTTTCCATATATACACTGGACATTTCCGTTAAACATTCCGTAAATATACGGAAATGTTTAACAGTGTGTCCACATCCCGGTTGCTTCCCAAGTATATCAACACTTCCTCAATACATGGGTTTTTTTACTGATCGCAACAGTACAGGCTGTACACGAAACTGCTTTCGCGATGTTTTGCAGTTGACGCGTCAGTAGGGATAGGAAAAATTCGCGAACTCATTTCAGGACAAGACAAGAGTTCAAACGCGTGTACACTGAAGGCACCTTTGCAATTGAATCAGAGTTTGTTAGGCACGCCCTGGACGACTCCGCTCCAATAGCCGACTTGCAAGGGAACAAGAAGCGAATCGCGTACTGTGGAATGTGGGGTAACACTGGGGCAACAGCCAATGAACAAACATCTGAGGTTCGACTATACAAAGGATTGTGGAGTCTTACGTACAGATCACTGAGCTCGCGGAATTTTCCTATCCCTACGCATCAGGCACTACAGTGTTTTGCAGCCGAACGAAAGTCACGTGGGGAAATGAGCAGAAACATCCAGGATGTTCGTTACTTGCTCGGTAAATGGTAGCTTTCGTGTGATTTGCATCCCAGAAGAGCGTTCCCCTCCTCACTGACTACAGCCTACATTATACATAGACTGCTTTATCTTAATCGGCTGTGTAACGCAAGATTCTACTGAAGAAAGCCAGAAAGGTCTACTTACCACCAAAAATGAGGTAATCACATTTGCCACTTCAGTTAACTTATTCTTTTCTACAGCTTAGTTGAAATGAGTACCATTTACCAGCTTAAGTTTGTTTCCAGTTTCGCAAGAGTATGACCGTGGTTAACTATGAATATGAACATACGGTTTCGTGTAACCCGCCGTATTGAATTCTTTTATTTCTTGCTTATTTCATTTTAAAAGACATCCCGTTTCGAAAATGTTACTATAGCGGTTTAGCTACGTACTTTACCTTTTGGTTAATCGTAAAAATTGATCTAATAACCTTATAAATATGTTGTGACATGTCAATTTTAAAATAGCAATACGTTTTAACTTTTTCAATTACCCAATTACGCATAGAAAAAAAATACAGTTGAAAATACTTGAACTCTAATAATCTAATTACAATTAAAAGAGAAACAATAAAAAATTATTTCAAGATAACAGGGTACTGACACGAACACAGGAACAAATATGGAAACGGTAAGAACTTCGTGTGAAAAATTTACGAAATGTAGTATTCTAAAATATAAAACCTGGAATTGGAAGGAAAAATGCTCGCAATGAGTAATACATTTATTTACATTTTTTGACTCCGTACGACATCAATATATTGTATTATTGCAAAATGTTACACCTGATTGTTAATGCTACCATAGAATATATATTCAAACCTCGTGTATATTCGTAGGTCATTGAAATTACCTGATAGATACTGGACATCATAATAATCTGGATTTATTTTGAAACGCTTACTGTTATTGTTCGCGTATAAGGAAATTTACGAGACTTCTGAATAACGTGTCGGAAAAATTTTCCCCGTCTATTTGTCGTGTAATTTTTAGTTAGACGTGTCTTCTGGCTAAATAAAGTATATAATTTGTTAGTTTCTAGATTTCCTTGATTTTCATGTAAGTTCGTAAGTATTTTCTTTATATTCGACTGCCATCATTAATTGAGCACCGGAAAAAGTTCAAGGTCAACTGAGTAAGAACGCTGCCATCGATTTCGCCCTGGAAAAAGAGTAAATCTATTAATTAAATATTTCAAGATCACTAGCCAATACCATAGCTAAAATCTGACTGGCTGTAAAAGGCAACTCATATTTAAGGTTATTTAGATTTAAGCAAATGTCTTAAATTGATTCTTAGTCGAAATAATTTCAGCATCTCTACCCACAATAGTTTGTGATTATCATGGCAATGATCACATGTGAACATACCGAGAAAAATTTTTCCTTGAAACTGATATTGGAAGTGGTTTCGCTGGCCGTGCTGTCGATAAACCGCCCTCCCCCCCCCCCCCCCCCGCCCGCACGTGGTGAAGCGTGGCGGACGGTTCCGATGTATTTTTCTCGGGGTACATGCGCAACAATAATATCTTCGCTGCTCCCTTAAGAGTGTCATTTCGTGTTACTTGTAAAAGATTTCAGACACTTGCAGTACCTTCCACACTTTGTCAACTACATGATTCGAGGAAAACATTTTGTGAAGAAATCATCGAGGCGATTATTTGTTGGTCAACACAAAATTATTTTCTAGCTGCTACAACACTTCGAGATGATGACGAAATAATTTCGAATGGGTCACAAAAAAATTTTTACAAATTGATTTCCCTCCCATAAAACAATGTCAGGTTGCCACGATTTTTTTTTTACAGTGTATGTGGAAGTTGCAGCCTTCGCAGTCAATTTTTTTTATTTCACGTTGTTGAAACCTCTGAATCTCTGTCACTGACTCGAAAAATCATTGTTATACTCACGGATGGAAAAAGTTGCGTATTCGTGAACGAAATAACTTGATTTCCAACACGCTTAGGTCACATACTGTTAGACGCTTCCTGTACGACTCAACAAAGCAATAAAAACCCAAACCCCGTGTTATGTAGTATGGGCACAGAACCGGTTTGCATACAGAAGTTAAATGGTGCCATAGCGGCTGTGATGTGGGCGCACCTCTTCGCTGACTGGACACGTAAGCAAGACTCTGGAACGGGCCTTCTGTCTGATTGGTACAGACCTGAAAAATTCGCGAGTTCAATGACCTGCAGGCACGCCCTGCGGTCGTGCTCCACAGGCTAGACTCCACAATCTTATGTACGAATATATCGATTTTAACTGCACGTTGGTTGTTTGTTGTCACAATGAAAGGCGGCAATTGGGTTAGCGTTTTCCAAGAGGTGTCAAATACCGTGTGTACCAATATCTCAAGTTATTTAATCACACGTGTTTTCAATCCTAGCGTGTCTCTAAATAAATCCGCGTATTCTTCAGGTCTCTACTGCTTTGCTTATGTGTTCTGCGAAATGTTTCCTTTTAGCACCGAGCGAGGTGGCACAGTGGTAACTCACTGGACTCGCATTCGGGAGGACCCGGATTCGATTCCCGGCCCGGCCATCCTGGTTTCGGTCTTCAATGGTTTTCCAAAATGACCCCAGGCGAATGCTGGTATGGGCCCCTAACGAGGGCCATTCCATTCCTTCCCCAAACCCTCCTCCCTGCGCAACTTGCGCCGTCTCTAATGAGACGAGACGTTAAGCCCAACTACCCACCTGTCTTCCCTTTTAGCATTTATGGCACTTGACGCCATTTTTCTGGCGTGTGCGGCTGCAGTTTGCGTTATAAGCGGCTGTTCCACATCTGTATGCTCACCTATTCTATGGTATGGGGTAAAATGGTTATCCACTGCGATAGTAGTATGGAATATAGACTACACGTGCTTCTATTACTATTAAATATTCAATTTAAAATATATGCGTTACACTGTGGTATAGGGTACAACTTGCTACCCACTGCGGTAGTAGCTGATGAGCTTATAATTGAGACTGTAGTATGGAGTCTAGCCTTCACGAGTTTCTGCTGTTACGAAGAAATCAACTGAGAATCGATGTGTTTCTCTGTGGCATGTGGTAACATTGGCTACCAATAAAGGTAGTATCTAATTAACTTGTAACATAGACTGTAGTATGGAGCCTAGCCTACGTGTGTTTATACTTATACGAAGTACCAACAGGAAACCCATGAGTTACATTCTTCTTGGGGTAAAACTGACTACCCACTGCTGTATCAGTTAATGAACTTATGAGTGAGAGTGTACATGGAGTCTAGACTAAATGTATTGATACTGCTACGAAGTACCTAAATTAAAATCAATGCTTTACTCTGTGATATGGCGAAAAATTGGCTACCCATTGCGGTAGTAGCTTATATATATATATTTAAAACTGTAGCATGGAGTCTAGCCTATATGCGTGTCTACTTTCATGATGTACTAACTGAAAACCCATGGATTATATTATTTTATTGGAGAAAAACTGGCCAACGCACTGCAGTAGAAGCTCATGAACTTATCACTAGAGACCCGTTAATTTTGCGAACTCCTATGGGAAAATTTAAACGTAAATCACATTTACATTGCAGTATCTGCTTTTATTGGATAAGAGTTAGTTAGAAAAGCTCCGGGCGATTTACGAACCTGAAAGAAAAATAAAGACCGAACCCCACGCTACATGGTCTGCTGCTAAACTTAATGCGACAGCCAATCAACTAATGACTGATCAGTGACGCTCAAATGCACACAATATTGTGGAGTCTAGCTTGTTGCTGAATGAAGAGCGAAATTTCCTTGTATCTACCTAAAATTGAGACTGTAGTATGGAGCGTAGAAGACTATAGTCTATTTGCGGTTTCTTCACGCTTTTTGAGCCAAATCTTTTAAAAATTTCACCATGTTTAAGGTGTTTGGTTGTATCCTAAATATGCCTCGCATCACACTCATTTTATACTTCTGTTAACATAAAAGTGAATTATTTTTGGTTAAAATTGAAATGTTACTTGTATAATATCAATAAATTGTAATATTTCGTTTATATTTGATATGAATAGCAGTAGTGAGAAAACGGATGTGTTGGTAATGCCTGATAAGAAATAGTTGTAATGCCAAATTTTATTACGCTGAGTGCGCACGAATGCGGTGCGTTGTCCCTTTGGTGTAATTTTCTAAACAAGGTTAAGCTTTCTTTGAAGGAGGCAGCGGAATATTCTGAAAGTAGAATTTTTAGCACCGTGAATGGAGTATCCACATGTTTCTAAAGGCTGTTCACGATCAAGTGAGCACATTTTAAATCAACCTTAGAAAAAAGTCACTGCACCTAACTTCATAAATTTTAATGGGCGCACTGAGTGACATTCGCCTAGTTAGAGTTGGTTACGAGGGTGGGAAGTAATTCCATTTATTAACGTCGAATAAAAAGTATTAGGTAACTATTTGTGATAACTTAAATAATTTTTTCATTTTCTGTTTTTTTTTTTTTTTCCAATGGATCGAAGTATAAAAATTATCAGATTTGTAAAATATTTTCCTTTCAAACAATCGATAGTTTCTCCTGGCCGACGCATGAATAACGTGACGAGGCTAATGGCAATGCTAATTTTACATAAGGCGGAAATATACACAACGTTCATATAAGTAGATGTTAAGCAGGGCTTTAAAAAGTGCTCATTTGACCGTGAACCGCCTATGCCGTCGCGAAGTACCGAAGGACGATCCAAGCATTACTCACCCCGTACATGAGTCCGAACTCGTCGTACGGCAGCTTCTGCTCCTTGGGCACGACGTCCTTGGCCAGCTTGAGCAGCGTGTCCTCGTAGCCCCAGAGAATCTCGTGCACTGTCACGTTCACGAACGGCTTGATCTTCAGAATGTCCATGATGGACGCCATCGCTAACCTCAGGAACCGCGCTGCGTGTTTACTCTGCGACGTCGCGCTCTGTCAACACACAGCGAGACACACCAGATTAAACACAGCACGTGGAAATAATAGTCAATTGTTGTAGTAATAAATAAATTCGTGTGGGGTGGACCCAAGGCGAGGCGACACCCTCCGAGTGACGAGCTTTCCGGCTGGGACCCGTACGTGCCCGTCATCCCTGAACATGACATGAAATAAGACCCTGAGATGGAGCAGCGCTGGAATGGAAGGCCGGGGGAAACGGGGGATCCCCGAGAAAACCCGCCGGAAAGCTACATCGTCCAGCACGGGGATGGAACACGGATCGCCTTGGTGAGAGGCGAGCGCGCTAGCCACTGCGCCATCGCTGCCCCAGTGAATTGTTAGGGATGGGGGAATATCGCGAAAAATGTTTGAGCCACCACATCTTCTATAGCACTTTAACTAGTTTATTCTTTCATGATTGGATGAGCAAAGTTTTAACTCGGCCAAGTTGTTTGCAGACCAATCACATACGTTTTGCCTTATAGTATCAGAATCCTCATTGGTGCAGTGAAAAAGATGTAGTATTTTCATGCATGCATGGCAGTCAATAAGGAAATAAAACTCTCGGACATGTGTACAGTATGTTGAATCCTAGAAAACAGTCAACTTTTCCCGCGATAAACCACCATCTCTATCAATTGTCGTTGGCTGTTTAGTCAATACACACGTATAAATATTCAGACCTGAACAAAGATAATTTTCAAGGTTTTTTCCCTAGCCAACACTAATCTAAGTTTAAAGTATTCCGAGAAATACTTTAAAATTGCTTAATATTTCGTAAAAGTGCTTGTAAATTTTATCCGGAAGTGTCCGTAAAATCTCCGTAAATTATGGACATGTTTACTTTCAAAAAACTGAATTTCCGTAAGAGAACTTGGCTTGAATTCACGGAACCTCTTCGTTAAATTACCTTGTTACATTTCTTTTCTTCCAGTTAAAAACAGGGGGAAATGTGAATAATATTTAGTTATCGCTATGTGAGTTTCCTACTGTGTATAAAAATATAGTTTAAAAAGTTTAACTATTTTAGTTAGAACTAAACGGGATTTGAAGCCGACACCAAACGTTCATAGTCTGTACCTCTAACACTTTTTTTTGTTTTCCTTAATTTGACGTTGTTGTGACATTTGACGTTGACGAAGCTCAAGTGAGACCGACTTACGGACAAATTCCCAGTGCGACATGCGAACTGAAATTCTGCCGCGGAGGGGCCGGGGCTCGAACCCACGACCCCTGAGCTATGAGGGCAGGGCATCCACTCACCTACAACCTTTAGAGGAAAGGCGGAGGTATAACTCTGGTGTTTCTGGAACAGTAATATAAACTAACTTTTACTGTTTTTTATTTAAGTTAATGTATTATAAGTGTTGCTAAAAGTTACAGACCACTAATGTCACTTTTTGATGTTTGAAAGAATAAATCTTAGTGAGGTGAATAAACTAACTGCCTCAGAAACGATGAATTTATGATTACAGAGGCGAAGAAAGCCTGGTGTATACTTGGCATTGTTCGTCCCCGAAGCCCGAAGGTATAGTGCGACACTAGGTGTCGCAGAACCTTTTAACAACCATAATTGCTGGCTGTACGCGCGCTCCTCGGCCAACTCGCCTCCCTCCAAAGTTGTCCTTTGATTCCCTCCCCTCTACCCAACCTCTATTCCCGTAAGGGGGGTTGTTCTGAGTATCTCCTTCCGACGAAAAACAATCGATGCTTTACAACTGTCGACTCAGACTACCGCTCGGTATTCTAAGCTTGAAACGAAGGTCGAGTGACATCACGAATGGAGTTGGAACGTCACAATTGCTCACGAGCAGTTGGCCGGCTAGAATTTCGAAGGTAAGCCAATATGGCGGGCGACGGTATTAAATGTGGTCGTGTATTTCAATGATACGGAAATAAATATTGTGCAGTATAAAGTCAGTGCAGCACGTGTTTGTGTTGTATGTAGTTATAATTTTCCTACACGTACATTTACGATACGAATGAGCATAAAAATATTGGTTATAACTATTACAAACGTGCATAGACAAATAATCAATTGTGAATTTATTTTCAATTAACTACTATTACCTTGTCTTAAATAAACATTTATTCATACATATGATTTTTATGATGAAAGTATTTTTTGGGCACAAAATAGTCTCTTATCCGAAAAAAGAACTGCATTTATGCAGAAAAGTTACAGTTAACGTTCTGACACGATGAGGTGAACATCGATGTGGAAGCGTTCTCTAGTCATACCATGAAGATAAATTGCGAATACGAAGGCCTGCATATGACCTCAAATCATTGAACAGCTACCTGCATCATCGCTAACTGGTTGTCTCCAGTGCCGATTCTGCGATCGAGTTTTCACCTATGGTCAAAATACTCGTCGGCATGAGAAAACGGCCTGTAAAATAAGACCTTTTAGCGCGATGAAGCATTACTACTTTGGTCCCATGCAGTTTGTGTAAGGCGATACATTGAAAGAACATACCGAGATCTGCAAGGATTCGTCTACTGGGAGTCAACAAGTTTTGCTGGAAATACCCCATGCTGCATCTATGTGTACCGATTCGACAGGCGATTATGATGAGACAGTTAATGCTGAAGACGGACTTAGTGCAGTAAAGTCGGTTTGTGTGGAATATACACTTGCAAGACTTTCGCTACATGAAGACGGCAGAAGACGCCGAGAATACTGGCTACCTATTTCCCGAAGACCCAAATGAACATGTTGATAGACTCTGATATTTGATTGACATACGAAAACACGGGAATCTCACGCACATTTACGAGACATCTTCAATCATTATAAAACTGAAGGATCGGGGATGTATCGCATGTTGTGATGAACTGCTTTCTCCTGAAATTTTAATTTCAAAATAATGATAAACTATTATTTTTAAATAATTGATTTTCCTTTATTTTTGTGCGTCGTATCCATTTTTTCCCCCTTAAAACTTTAAAGTGGCGAAGTTAGCACTCGACTATTAACGGAAAGAGCTGCATATAGTATGATAATAAAGACTTAACTGTAAAAATGCTTGGATATTTGACTGCACAAATAACAGTAATTCTGTCATCATGTACATATTTGGAGACAGTTGGCGAACGAATGTAATTTCCATACATATGGGTGGGGGACAAACCGAAGGACTGATCGGAGGATAGATCGAAAGTTTGGGATTGATCCAAGGATTAGCATTGATTGTAGGATTCGAATGGGATGCTATGGATTTGCGGGGGAGGACCACAGAGCGGATTGTGGAGCAGATTACTAAGGACTGACATGGATTGGTGTGGATTTGTGTAGATTGGAGTGTTAATTGGTGTGTGGGATGGTACGGATTGGTGTGTGGAATGATGCGAATTTGTGTGTGGATTGGTGTGGATTAGTGTGCGGATTGATGTGTGGATTGGTGTGTAGATTGGTCTGTTGATTGTTTTGATTGGTGTTAATTGGTGTGGATTGATGTGTGGATTAGCGTGTGGATAGGTGTATGGATTTGTGTGGATTGGTGTTTGGGTTGGTGTGGATTGCTTATGGCTTTTCTGATTGTGGTGCTTATTAACGTGCAGATTTTTGTGTTGATTGCAGTGCTGATTGCGATACTGATTTCGGTGCTGATTACAGTTCTGATTGCAGTGCTGATTGATGGAAAGATTGCGAGATTGATCGAATGATTAATGAAAAAACATGTCTTCAATTAATTTTCTTTATTTATTTATTTTATTTTTTTACAATTTATTAAAGTTTCTAGAATTTCTTTTTGGGGGCAAGGTTAGCCAAGGTCGTGGACACGGGTCAAGGTCACAGATGTGAGGTTAAGGTGAAGGTCGTCCATATCTAACATGTTGGTCGGAGTCATCAGTGCCACCTAGGTGCTGAAAATATAAACAAATCACAAACTATAAAACCTATATGCAGGTGCGGAGTGCATTAGACAGAACGAGCAAAGGTGAGAGGGTAGCAGAGGGGAATGTTAGTACAATATGTTTAATTGGAGAGGGGTCAGTCGTCTGTTGGACGTGGCGCTGTGAGAAACCTCCTTAAATATAAGTTGTTAAAGATAATTCTTAAAAGTTATTTCTAATAATATTTTTTATTGAATTTTTTTACAAATTCATACGAAATTTTTGGGATTTTTTACGATTTTTTGGGTTCTATGTCAAAGGTCGCCGGGGTCAAGGTCAAAGGTAATGGTAACCTTAAGTCAAGATGGCGGTAGTAGTCAGTAACGTAATACGCTCTCTGACTTTCATGCAAGTATTAAAATTTTACAATTTTTTCTCGAGTTTTTGGTTTGAAGGTTCTCTATGGCTACGGCTATAGGGTCAAGGTCATGGGTCAAGGTCACCTGGGTTCAACATAGCGGTTGGGTGATGTCATAACATGGTGGCTCGTCGGTTCCAGTGCCTCGTGCCCTCTAAGCCCAAACATTTTTAATGTTGATTTCATAATTTTGAAAATGCATTTTTTATAATTTTTTTAAAATAAATATTTGTGAATTCTTTTGTTTATTGGGGGATTCCCGCAAATTTTTGAGATACTTTTTGGGTTCAAGGGGATTCAATGTCTCGTGGTCACACATGGTAAAAGGTCAAGGCCACCTGGAGCCATTATGGCAGCTAAGTTGGCTGACAGAGCCGAGATAGCTGACAGTCGGCGCTGGCTCCGATCCTGGATCCCTTGTATAAATTTGGCATACCGTATGTCTATAAAACCACGATTGCCGCCATTGCTCTGCCCTCGAGAAGCGAGCCTCCCAAATACTCCCGATGGACCGAAAAAAATGCATTTCTGCGGCTTGTTTTTGCAGCTGGGGCGATCGGTTTTTTTTAAAGGAAAAAAGCTATTTTTGAGGAAAAAATTAAAATTTTGAGGGAAAATTGTCGATCTTGAAGGAAAAGAAGGAAATTTTGATAGAAAAATGGCCGCCGGGGGACCGGAATGACAGAGCATGAGCAGCTCCGAACTCCCCCGCCCGACTCCCTTGCCGCCAACTTCCCATAATCATTCTACTGCTCCCAGCACATCGCGCAGTCCGTCCCTATTCGACCTACGGATCTTACATCAGCTTCACTGTTGCTGCATTACTTACGACGCGAGAACCGCTTTCGCGACAGGATAATCCACAATCCCGATACGTCACGATTTTCCCATGGCCAGACCTGTTCCTATTAATATCGTGTTCTTCGACGCGGCATGCTCACTTCGTCTGTGCACACGAACGGCAGGAAAACACGATGCTACTGCCTTACAGTGGCTCCCAGACGTCCTCTTATGTATTGCTTGTTAACGTCAACATAGGCGCACGTGCTGCGCCACTCGGCTGAACAACTAATCACGTCATTGTCCTACCCTGCTCTACACATCACCCTGCAGATGCTTCCTTCTTTGTGTTGCATTTTAATGGCAACCAGTATTGTATATACAGAAATTTTGAAGCTTTGAATTAAAACAATTTCGAATAACCACGAACACCCTACAAAACATACATTTTGTTGTACCATGACAGCGCTAATCAACGTAATTTTGGCTTTTTAAGTGAAATCAGAAAAGTAAATTATAGCCTATTGGAAATGTCAAATGCCGGTAACGCTGTATCCTTTCAAAACACGCCGAGACAGACTTTACTGTCGCAGATCAAAAGCAACACTACGTGTAAGTTGGAATATCAATGAGATCCAGGTGTCCTCAATATAAAACAACTTGATTCGTAAACACACTCCTTAGCAGTTTACTGAAGTACTATGATGACGCGGGGCCGCGGTGGTGCGGCAGTAAGACCACTCGCCTTCCACCACGGCGAGACGGGCCTCGATTCCCATTGGGGTCCATCCGGATTCTCGCTAGACTTGGGGAAACGTGGCGGACGCTGCTATTCGCCTGCGGGTTTTATCGCGGCGCTCCTATTCCCTCTCACCTTTGCATTCCGCTGTTGCTCCATCTTCATATCGTTTCACCCTCCTCGGCACTCAATACTTCGCTGTTAAGTACCGAAAACCATTTCTCCATTCCACTACACTCGATTATGTCAGTATTTGACTGCAGTTATGCAACTGATTACAGTTCAAGAGTGCGAAAACTGCAGTTCTGCAAAAAAAAAAGTATGTATTAGCCTAGAGGGGGAAAATTTCCTGTATCATTACATAAATATTCCCGGTTGCTTTGCGTGTTTTTAAACTGCGAAAGCAGTGGCACCATAAAGGCGGGAAATACCTGGCCCAATGACACAGCCATTTGCGGGTCGTTCTTGCTGCTCAGTCAACAAACGAGGTGTTGGTCGCTTCCGTATTCGTCTAAAGTAAGTACCGAGAAGCCCATACATTAGGTGACGTCATCAAGGTCATACTCGAGCTGTCCGGGTCGCACGTAAATTACATAAGTGCGCGAGGACACGAAAATTCTAAATTAATCGCGTCCTTGCGGCGAACAGACGATGCCATTTTGAAAGGCCAGTTTGTTGGCTATGTTCGATGAATACAAATTTGTTATATTTTTGAGTTTTTTTCTCTCGATTGAATTCTCTGTGTTGTTTGAAATGATGTTATGATACGATACCAATAACTTACGGAACAGCCCCCAAGGAAAATCAATTTTGTGTATATACACATACAAACATACGAACCACATATGTACAGAATGTAGCAAAGATTCACGTCAATAACTTGAGGAAATATTTTTCACATCTACATGAATGTACGGTTCACTGGCTGGGTTTTTTTTTAATGTGGAATGCCTTTATAGCTATCATGAAACAACCCCACACCATAACTGTCGAAACAAACATGGAGTGCACATACGTAGCCTAGGTATCCGTTATTACTAGACAAATATTTTACGTGCATAAGAGCGGCTTTATTTTGCTTATTTGATGCGTACCTTCATGAGAGGGTATTTTTAGCCTACTTTCCGAAGGAAAGGAAGGCTTATGAGATCCCATTCCTGTGTGTGTGTGTGTGTGTGTGTGTGTGTGTGTGTGTGTGTGTGTGTGTGTGTGTGTGTGTATATATATATATATATATATATATATATATATATATATATATATATATGTCTGTGTGTGCGTCTCTGCGTGAGTTTCCCTTTCAATTTTCGAACGCGTGACCCAAATTTTAACAAATTCAGTACACATATAGTTCTTAATAAGGACATCTGACTTTTATGGTTTAAGAGCACTCCGGGCGCTTACTTTCAAAAGGGTGATGTGTCGTATCTCAGGCACCATTCAACCCATTTAAACCAAATTTTGTTTGTTAACAGTGCATAATGTAAGTATTTAATTTAGAGGTAGATATTGTTTAAAGTCCGCCATTTTGGAAGATATGAAATTAAAATAAAATTTTATATTATAACTCAAAAACTTTTCAACCAATTCTAGTCAAATTTGGCAGGTAAGTAATTTTAAGATAGGACAAGTAAATGCATTCTCTTTAAATTGATTAGGCATTTATTTTCAAAATCAGAGCCAAACAAATACTTTCGTTTTATTCGGTATATCTCCCATAACATTTAACCAATCTTGAACAAATTTTGTATGCTGAAATTATCTATTACAAGTATAATATATGGTAATACATAATATCTTTTGTTCGCCATTTTGTAAGATAACGCATCATGAATTAATAAAGTTTCTATATTACGTATATCGGGAAACAATTGACCGATTCCCATCAAATTTGGCAGGTAATTTGTTATGCAGCAGTTGATGTAAACTGGCAAATCTTAAAAGGTCAGACACTTATTTTAAAAATAGCGTTCATATAGACATTTTAGCTTAATATACTATATCGTCAAAACCATGTAATAAATACAAACATAACTATGTATGTTGGCAGAATGCATTACAACCATCAAACGTGTATATAATAAGGCTCTTGTCCGTCATCTTGAAAGATATCACATGACAAATGAAAGTTTTTCTTCATATCTCCGAATAAAAACGCAAATTTCCGTCAAATTTGGCAAACAAATAGCACTACAGCAGACCATGTAATTTTATATAATTTTAATCTATCATGCACATATTTTCTAAAAGGTGGCCACATAAAAAATGGAATCACAGTTTGTTAAATCTACGAAACTATGAAACGAATGTCTACTTAGGCCCTAAATTTGTATACTGGCAACATATAACATTTCTCTATACAGTGCCTATTTCTCCGCAATTTGATTAGACAGCCACATATGAAAAATAATTTTTTTAATTTTTATGCTATTTCTCGGGATATAATATACCGATTCCTGCCAAATTTGGCGACGAAATTGTATTCGTATATTCCATATTATGTATATGTTTTACGTGTACTGGACACCTTTTTTTTTCAGAATGACGGCTATAACTATTCTTTAAATTAGTGTGTTGTACCTACGAAACTATGTAACTGATTTTAACTTAACTTTGTATACTATATAGATGACAATAATGAAATGTGCTAATATATAACTTTTTCCTTCCGTTAATGAGGATTGTCACATGAAAAGTTGAGGTTTTATGTCATATCTCGAGGAAAATCAACAGACTATAGGCAAATTTTACACGAAAAATGTTGCAATAAGTTAGTTAGAGTGGAAAAACATATTTTGATGAACTGATTGGAACTTAACATGTTGAATACACACGATTTACATGGGCTGAAATTAAATTTTAATTGTATCGCTTTTGGCGATATAATTTAACGATGTTCATGACAATATTTTAACATTTTTCTTCTTCCCGGCATTATTATTTTTGGAGATTTGAGGATTTTTTTGAAATGAAATAATATTTGGGTGGGTGTTTGATATTGGGGAAAGCGAGTAATATCATCTTGAGTTTATTTTCCAAGTTAGAATGTGTTCCGCCGCTATACACGTAGAAGGTAAATTCAAGTGGTTCGTCAATATGGGCCGTATGCTCAGACTCGCCTAGAATTTAAGCACCACTACCAGTTCCTGTAGTGGAAATCCCAAGCGTCACTAGACTAGACTTCGTATGCTCAGTCAGTTTTAGTTTAAACCTCGTACTGGTTTATGAAGTTTAGTGTGTATGGTTATTTAATACGAAGATTCACGCGTTTGCCCGGACTTAATGACGTCAGATGATCTCAGGCAATAGGAAATGGCTGAAACTATAACGTTTTCTTGTTTTCGTATAAAATAATATGGGGAGGTCTGCTACTCGAAATACTCATTTTATTCTTGTACCGTTTAAAATACTGCCAGATTACAAATAAATATATGCGGCACTGCGATTTCTAAAATGTTATTAATGAACTTTGTGAAATAATATAATTACGAGATTTAAAAAAAATGTATTTTTAGGGGAAGGCAGTAATATTATTAGCAATACTGCACTGTTTCAGTGCTTATTTTCATCTTTATTGGTATTTTATGGGCATTTGTACTGATCAACAAGATTTAAAAACCGAATAATAGCTACGATTCCTTGAATTTATTTTGGAATGCATTAATGTCCCTCGCGTGATATGCATAATGTTACAGGGGCCTCGGTAGCGGAGCAGGTAGCCTGCTCGCTCCCCACCAAGGTGAACCGGGCTCAATCCCCGGTCGGGTCACTCCGGATTCTCGTACGTGGGAATCGTGCCGGATGATGCCGTTGGTCGGCGGGCTTTCCCCCCCCCCCCCCCCCAATTCCGGCGCCGCTCCTTACTCACCTCGCTTCACCCTCATCAGCTATCAAGACCACGATTTTAAGAGCCAATCAAATCTCTGCACTCACTCATTTAATGTTACGGAAATGTCCATTAATTTTTTTTTTAATTTAGACATTTTGTAAAACATTTAATTTTATCAATTGACGCGTATACATTTATATACTTTACACTTACATATAAGAATAACTAAAAGTCTATTGTAATGAACACAATTTATCCAACCTAGCGCAACCTAGTAACTGCAACGTATCTAGTAGTGTCATGTACACGAATTAATGTTGTCTCTGAGGCACGCAAACACAGTGTTTAAAAAATTAAAAATGAACCTATGTAAGGTTTCAGTTCAGTCAATTTATTGGAACTCGTTCGGCGACTAGAGTTCTGCACTCAAAAAACAAGACGGACTAACACTTAATGTGAGTGAAGAGATTTGGGCGGCTATTAACAGCGAGGTCTTGAGAGCCGATGAGGGCGATTGAGGTGAGCATGGAGCAGGGCCGGAAATAAAGGGTGGGGGAAACGGGAGATCCCCGAGAAAACCTGCCGACCAGCGGCACGATTCCCGCATGTGAAAATCTGGAGTGGCCCGGCCTGAGATTGAACCCGGTTCGCCTTAGTGCGAACACTTAATGTGACTGTGCATACGAAACGAGCCATCTAGTGACGATTTCCCTTCGTTTGTAGTGTTAGTGGCGACTAGATTCTTCTCTGTGTATGGCCCTACATAGCTGGTTCCAAAATCCTCCACTAGCTGCCAGCCACTTTTCTTTGCATCTTGTTTCCTTTTTGCTCTCAGACCTGACTCGCAGGCACGTGCAGGTGTAAGTCGCAGGATTGGGACGTTTTGTTCGCGCTGCCCTCGAAGCCCATTTGCTCGCTTGGCGGCCGTCTGCTTTCGCTGCTGATCGCGGAGACTGTGTCCGTGCGACTTAGTGACGACAACAGTTCGAAAGTAAATATCCTTTTTTGCTAACCACAATATCGTTTTCTGAAACGAAATTTCTTTCGAATTAAAATCTAGCATTCAATGAGTATCAAATTATTGGAAACTTATCACCACATGCATTAATAATATGCACCTACAAAGAATAAAATATCATCCATATTCTTATAATCTTTCCTAAGTTATTTTTCTCCTAATTATATAAATGAAAATTCTAGGCGGTAAAATCTACTTCCACTGTAGGTATTTCTCAAAATGTGTGCGCTTGAAGACGGAAACAGATTTCAGTTCCCAAAACATCACAACTGTCATCAAAGGAACCTGTTGTGTGTGTCTGTGTTCTCCGCATTGTGTCGCCTGTGTCTACATCTGTTCTAGCCATTGTGTTTATCTATTTTGTCTTCGTAGTCTCTCGCCTGTGTATACATCTATTCTAGCCATTATGTTTTTCTATTTCGTCTTCGTAGTATCGCCTGCGCATGCATCTGTTCTAGCCATCGTGTTTTTCTATTTTGTCTTCATAGTGTCTCACCTGTGTATACAACTGTTATAGCCACTGTATTTTTCTATTTTATCTTCGTAGTGTCACCTGTTTATACCTACATCTGTTCTATCCATTATGTTTTTCTATTTTGTCTTCGAAATATCGCCTGTGTATACATCTGTTCTAGCCATTATGTTTTTGTATTTCGTCTTCGTAGTATCGCCTACGCATGCATCTGTTCTAGCCATTGTGTTTTTTTTTCTATTTTGTCTTCATAGTGTCTCGCCTGTGTATACAACTGTTCTAGCCACTGTGTTTTTTTCTATTTTATCTTCGTAGGGTCACCTGTGAATACCTACATCTGTTCTATCCATTGTGTTCTTCTATTTTGTCTTCGAAATATTGCCTGTTTTTACATCTTTTCTAGCCATTGTATTTTTCTATTTTATTTTCGTAGTGTCGCCTGTGTACACAGCTTTTATAGCCATTGTGTATTTATATTTTGTCTTCTAATTATCGCCTGTGTATACATCTGTTCTAGCCATTGTGTTTTTTCAATTTTGTCTTCGTAATGTTGCCAGTGTATACATCTGTTATAGCCATTGTGTTTTTCTATTTTATTTTCGTAGTGTCACCTGTGTATACATCTTTTCTAGCCACTGTGTTCGTTTATGTTGTCTTCGTGGTCTCATCCACTTATTTTTAATATATATTTACATTCCGCAACCTTATTTTCTATCTTATGGTTACTCGTTCTACAGTCTAAGCTCGAATCCGTGAAATAAATCAGAGAAAGCTACTGCCGACTGGAAAACCAAGGAAATGAACTAGAAATCAGTGACTTGTGTTCAGTGGGAATCACAAATAAATCTGTGAAATTCAGCCAACATTTTAATTAGTTATGAGTCACTGAATACCAGTTGATCAATTGTCGCTATTTCACATATTTTGGTCAATTCTCACTGTTTCTGAGTTCAGGTGTAGTGTTCTCGTGTCTTTTTTCTTGGGACAAATAGCTAGAATTCTTCTATGGAATTGTGTGTACATTTCTCACATATTTATTGAAAAGCGTCTACACTGGCTGGTTTTCAATCATTTCCTTGTTACCATTTTTGTGTCCAATTGGTTTATTCCACATTGTGGGTTTTCTGCGACTACAAGTTGTTGCAATGACGAACGTCCAAACTAATAGCTAAAGACCTGAACAATTCGCGAGTTCAATGACCTGCAAGCTAGACTCTACTACCTTGTGTACAAATATGCCGATATTAACCGCACATTGGTTGTCTGCTGTCTCAGTGGAAGGCGACGACTGGGCCAGCGTTCTCCAGGAGGTGTCAAACACCGTGTGGACCAATAACTAGAGCTGTATAAACACGCGTTTTTTAAATTCCAGCTTGTCTGAAAATGAATCCGCGAGTTCTTCAGGTCTCTACTAACAGCACAGTTTTCTGATTTCTAGGCTCAACTAAGCACTATTGTCGGCGTTTGCGTTTGCAGCATATATTCGCGGCGGATGTCGAACCCTGGCCCCACGGTCAATGCCTGCGGGCGCCTTCACCCACATGCCCAGCGGAGCGCAGCGCGCCAGCCCAACGTAGCGCAGCGTCGAAGGCTGTGCGACTTGGAGGATCGAGTATGTGCATAGAAGTTGCCCTCTGCTGCGCATGCGAATACCCCGTGTGTGTGTGTTTTTTTTTTTTACATTCTGTGGGTCAACGAAAGAACACGTACCACAGTTATAAACTGATGTCTCCTAATATTCCTTAATTCTAAGTGTTAGATGTGCGTCTGAGGTAGGGACAGAAGCTAAGCGCATCTCAGGACTATGCCCCATATGCCTGCAGGGGAATGAATCCATGCCAGCGGGCATGCATCGTGGCAGAGAAGGATTGGGCAGCCATTGTCACATTTGTGGCTATGACTACCTCCCTAACTCCACTTATAGTTAACCTATAACGAAGAAGAGAAAGAAAAAAAAACCAGCAAAGTCGCCGCAAAAAAAAAAACCTTCGACAGAATTTAAAATTTGCATGCAACAATATAAAATGCTACGGGAGACAGATAGGTAGGAACCATGCTCTTTATTAGTGGCTAGAGAAGTACTAGTAAAGAGGGATCTTATTTCCATTGTGATGGTGGGCGTTGGACAATAAAAAAAAATGTTTCATCTATCTGCCAAAAAAAGGGTCTTGTAAGTGAGTAAGTGACGAGATTTGGGCGGCTCTTAACATAGAGGTTTTGAGAGCCGACGAGGGTTAAATGAGGTGAGGGTGGAGCAGTACCGGAATGCAAGGGCGGGGAAACAGTGAGTGAGTGAGTGAAGAGATTTGGGTGGCTCTTAACAACGAGATCTTGAAAGCCGATGAGGGCAATTGAGATGAGTATGGAACAGAGCCGGAATGAAAGGGCGGGGAAACGGGAGATCCCCGAGAAAACCCATCGACCACTGGAATCGTCTCTGGAGCGTTTTCCACTTGCGAAAATCCGGGAATGTCCCGGCCGGGGATTGAACCCGGTTCGCATTGGTGGGAGGCAAGTAAGCTAACCGCTCAGCCTCCACGGCCCCTAAATCAAATATTGGTAACTTAATGTTTAGTAATTGTTAACACATAAAACCTTTGAATGTACTGCCATCTATGAATTTACAAGTAAAATACTACGTTCAGCTCTATTGTTGCGAAATACTGCACTTCGTTATAAGTTCAAACAGGATTTCGTTATGTTATGCAAAGAAATAGTGAAACAGTGTCTAACATAAATCAGTTAATTCTTGACTCCATATTTCACGAAAAATATTTTTTCTCAGAAAATACTGCTACGTTAATAAATTTTAAAAAATATTTATTCATCAATTTTTTTTTCATGTAAATTTTATAAATTTATACTTCAGGAAAAAAATATTAAACATAAAAAAATATGCCAGATTTCTTAACGTGGCAGTATTCTCTTTATACGTTGAATAATTTTTGTTGGAAAAGTTTATCATTAAAATTGATACACAAGGGATTTCTGTAACATCGACTCAGGCTTGGTAGTTTGCGGATTTAACATATCAAAACTATTTTCCGAACACCACTAAAGCATGCGAAGTAATGACTGACACATCGATCTACAGGCACCCTTCCTTACTCCGGACAAATTACAATATAAAAAGTTTTCTGTGCTTTGCAAACGATTCTTTTGGAAACTAGTGGCCAATATAATTTCTGTACCACTACAAATATATTCCATCAAATTTTGTAGTCCATTCTCTGTTACTTCCAACATTTCTGAAGCCCTGCTAAA
The DNA here is from genome assembly GCA_029891345.1 of Dryococelus australis. Taxonomy (NCBI): domain Eukaryota; kingdom Metazoa; phylum Arthropoda; class Insecta; order Phasmatodea; family Phasmatidae; genus Dryococelus; species Dryococelus australis. The sequence goes on from CM057009.1 coordinate 110,659,155, forward strand.
GTTATACTTCCAGGATATATCTGGGCCTCATACAAACAAAGGTTAACATAGTTTAGAGAATTACATCAAATTTACAAAGCACCTCATACACGTGCACTCAGTGTAATGGTATTTTACTTAAGAACTATTTATTACTAGACATTACCAACATATCTATTATTTCTCTGTTTTTATGCGTATTTATTATAAATGAAGTATTATAATATATAGTCAAAATATAAGTGAAAGTTCAATGTAAATAAAAATAAGGTACTTTCATGTCAACGTAATTGTAAAACGTTTGTGATACATGGCATATTTAGGAAACACTTTGTACAAGGTGTAATTTTTCGAAGGTGGGTTTCAAAAAGTGCGAAGAAACCGTGAACTTACTATACTACAAATTTTGATGTGAAGTTATAAACCTATAATATAACAATATGCAGTGTAGACTTTATGTTTATTAAAATATGGAACTGTGTAATTAATTTATTTTGGCTTATGTATCACTGTCCTGTAAACGAACAATATTTCTCTTTTCGTGTTATAAAAATTATTTTGGCAACTAGCTTCCATGGAAATTGTTTGTAAAACATCCGAAAGTATTACTACGTACCGTTACCTCCACAATGCGCAATATGTGCAAAAACGTTACACAGTGTTTTTCACAAGTTGTTATTTAACTTCACTTGTTTGTATGTACGGTTGTTGCCTGTCCGGCGCCCACCGAATCACTAGCAATCTCGATGTATTTTGTGGACAAGTTGTCGATTACTGGTGGCGTGTAGAGATTCAGTGCCGGTCAAGTCCCCATTTAAACACGGTTGTGTGGGTAAAGAACATCCAAACTTTGAAACACAAAAAGGAATTCAAATGATCGACCGCGTGTATTTGAAATACCATCGACGATTCCGATTTACGTGAGCTCGTACTGAAATATCAAAAACATCGACACATACACACGTGTAAGATGAATAACGAATATTCAGTATGCCGGTTCAACTTCCCACGAAAAAAGGACACTGAAACTCGCCTGATCGCAAGCGATACCGATGACGGACGATTTTGTGAATGTATAAATAATCTACCTATATAATAAAAAAAATAGGTGAGACTAAAAAGTGAAATATAAATTTACTGTAAAAATACTTTTTAAACCAAGATTTTATTTAGAAAGAATCGTAAAGATAAAAATATTTATTTGAGGAGTTAAAGAATTTGTAGAACTTGTAAGACGTGGTCGAACAGCCGTAATGAACTTTACTACAAATTAATATTTTTGTATCAATTTATATTTAGTATATAAAATCTAGGCTCAAATAGTTAAGAGCCTTACGCAATATATGTGCTTATTACGCTTACGCAAATGAGGTATACGTTCTATATTACGCCAATCTTTTATATACTAAATATAACTTGATACAAAAATTTAATTTGTAGTAAGTTTATTACGGCTGTATGACAATGTCTTGCATATTCTACAACTTCTTTAACAATTTCTATAATTATTTATATTTTTTCAGTTCATTTATAAATAAAATCTTGGTTTAAAAGTTTTTTTTTGCAGTTAATTAATTTAATTTAACCAAAAATTCTTTGAAACTAATTGCCGTGCTTATTCTAGTAACGCTATAAGAAAATTGGAGGACATTTCATGAAATGTTCCTTTAGGATATCTACAACTAATAGTGACTATTAACAAGCAAGTGCTTTAGACTTCAATTTATTATAAACATGGAGATGCATACAACAATATGTTGTAAATATACAATATAACAGTTGTAGTGTTACACGAAAATTGTTGGTAACCATTTTTCAAAGTAATGGTTTGTAAAATGTAGAAAAATATTAGAGTGTATTCCGTTCTCTTAGCAAAATTGCACCAATGTACGCCCTAAACTATAAACTTGAATAAGTGAGAATTGAGTCAAACCAGTGAAAACAGTGAGAGTTGAGCAACTGATAATCAATGCCAGATAACAAATTAACAAAGTGGTTGAATTTAATTGATTTATTTATGATTTTCCACTGAATGTCAAGGATGTCACTGCTATAAATCACTGATTCGTATTTAGTGTAAGTAATTCCACTTCCGGACACCCGTACGAGTTGACTGTACAAGGTCTGGAACACAAATTCTTTACGAGATGACGTCACGTTGACAGCATTATTTGCGGTAAAGTGTTACGTGTTAGGGAGAGAAAATTGTCTCGAAGGTGGCCTTGATAATACCATAAGAGCGTTTCTACAAGACTGGTGTCTTTCGAGTGTCTTCCAGTGATGTTCAACTTAGGTGTGTTATTGTACGAACAGCAATATTACATTACGTGAAATACATTTAAGTTTTGCCACATTTGTTTACTTTCAGTGTGGTCTCCACCTATAGCAGTCCAATTTGCGAAACAAACGCACGCTTGCAGTCCTACTCCGAAGTGCAACAATGCGTTCACTGGGTACAAAACGACATTCCACGCAGTGTTGCCAAATGTAGTATAATTCGATGACATTTATACGGTTTGGAATATAATTTCAGTAATTTTAGTACATTAGTATATATAACAAATTCATGTTACTACGGGAAAGTATTATAATTAAGATTCAAAAATTTCAAAACGCCGTGTATTGTTAAAACTTAAAATATATCCTGAGAAAGGAAATTTTTTTTTGTCAGTCATAACAACAGACTGACGACTGACGACTAAAATCTAGAAAATTTATATTTGAAACGGAAATAAAAACGGAATTGAATGTCTTGTTGTTCCGTGTTCAGAGTAGCCAGATAATGCTCAAACTTAACATAAATTTCATATTCCCACTTTTCCCGATTACTTTTGTGCCGCAATCTATAGCAAAGAAAAGAAACCGATAAGAAAAGAGCGAAGAAATAAATCCTCGCAAATTAGTATCGTCATACTTATGCTGTGATTTTTCACGCTTTAGAGTTTTAAATATGTGTTCATAATTTGATCTTATCGCCAGGCCTTAGTAACTGAGGAGTTTCATGTAAAATGTTTCCGCCCTAGTACAATTTATTGCAAGTAAGCTTAACAGTAGTATTTTATATTACAACTCTAAACTAGTTGGCAACACTGATTCCGTGTATGACTTGTTTGGTTGCTTCCTAAATATGCCATGAATAATAAGCGTTTTACACTTCTTATAACATAAAATTATCTTATTTTATACATGTGTTATGTGTAAAGTACTATATTTAATTTATAATTAATATGATTGAGAATAGAGAGAAATAGGTGTGATGGTAATGTCTAGTAAGAAATAGTTTTCATGGGAAATATTATTAAACTGAGTGACCATAAATACGGTGCGTTGTCCCTTTGGTGAAATTTTCTAGACTTAGTTAAACTTTGCTCGCATTAGGCAGAGGAATAGTCTGAAAGTACACTATAATTATTTTGTAATTTTTACAGACGAACTATTTGTAATTTTACAAATGCTTGTAATAGTACAAATATAACCCATATAAAAGTACGCGTTTGTAAAACCACACAGGTCATGCTTGTAATAGACCTCAAGAAATGTTTGTACTATACTAACCCGTATCCACGAGCTTCAGTAAAATGGGGGATGCTCAAGGACATAAAACCGTAAAAATCTGTTTGTTCAAAAACTATAGGTGATGTAAAATGTATTTGCGTGTAAAAATAAATGTACTGTAAGTGTCTTATAAATTACACAAAACAACTCAAATATTCGTAATAAGAAGACTATTTCAATAAAACGTGACCATATTACTCATTAAATGTTTCTTAACTACAAAGAAATCTTAAATGACTCTCCAAGACCTCGTTGTAAAGATCCGTCCAATTCTCTCAGCTCAAAAAACCGAAATCTTAAAATTAAGATAAATATATTTTTCTTAATCAAATAACGTCACATTATTTTGTAGGCATTTGAATTATATTTACTATAAAAATAAATGTTTCGCTATTAGTGAAGTCGGTCTTGTGATTAAGGGTGCGTGCTAATAACGCAAGAGGTGTGGGTTTTAATCCCCATTGCTGGCAAAGTGAAATCTTTTTTTGGTTTCGTAAATTAAATTTTGAAATATTTCTTTTAGTTTCTAGAAAAATACTTTATGAACACTTTTCAATAGTGTAAGTTGTACTATAAAGCTGTCATTTGTCATATTACAAAAATATATTTTGTAGATTTTACAAGAAAACTGCTTGTAGTTTTACAGAAGATTTTCTTGGCATCTGGGTTCCAAGGTTCTTTTTTCTTGTAGAAGAACAAAACAGTTTTTAGAGTGAACTTTAGAAGCGCTGCGTAAAAGTTGGAAGTGATAGCGAATGGACGATAGCTAGACAACCTCGCAGAGACCTAGACACAACCTCGCAAAGACCTAGACACAACCTCGCAGGGACCTAGACACAACCTCGTAGGGGCCTAGACACAACCTCGTAGGGGCCTAGACACAACCTCGCAAAGACCTAGACACAACCTCGCAGGGACCTAGACACAACCTCGCAGGGGCCTAGACACAACCTCGTAGGGGCCTAGACACAACCTCGCAGGGACCTAGACACAACCTCGCAGAGATCTAGACACAACCTCGCAGAGACCTAGACACAACCTCGCAGGGACCTAGACACAACCTCGCAGAGATCTAGACACAACCTCGCAGAGATCTAGACACAACCTCGCAGAGACCTAGACACAACCTCGCAGGGACCTAGACACAACCTCGCAGGGGCCTAGACACAACCTCGCAAAGACCTAGACACAACCTCGCAGAGATCTAGACACAACCTCGCAGGGACCTAGACACAACCTCGCAGAGATCTAGACACAATCTCGCAGGGACCTAGACACAACCTCGCAGGGACCTAGACACAACCTCGCAGAGACCTAGACACAACCTCGCAAACCTCGGTCGACGCATCGCACGTGCATGCATGCGCGTGCTTGCAGTTTCTAGTGCGTCATGCGTGTTCCCAACTGTCCACAGAGCGGCTAGTTTTATCAACTCCCCCCTCGCTCACTCGTGCTATCCTGTTCAGGGTCTTTACCCTCACGTCTGCGCCCGATGCTGACTGCCGCCACACTCGCTCAATTATGACAAGTAAACCAGTTCGTTCGCACTCTAAATCTCTTCAACTGATTACAAGAATGGTTCTCCAAATTTAATAATATCATTGTTTACACGTACTGAATATATTTTTCAAACGAACGGGTGGCGCGAGATTTAAAGTTTCAGAGTGGTCCTTGAAAGCGCGCTAGCCATTTTCTGAAATTCTCATGGAAGTTAAGTAAGTAGTAATTTAATATCAAACGAAATACGTTAGCGCGTAAACAGAACATGGGGAACTATTAAAACATTGCTTTCAGTTTGCTGTGATCGATTAATACACTCCCTTTAATATTTCTTAAAGGTAAGTAGGATTAAAACTTATAGATAAGCTCACTAAATAAATTTCTACACAATTAAATTTTTCAAAAAGTTGTCATTTTGATGTTTCTAATAGTGTGGTTAATTCTTTTGGTAATGAAATGGTTTCAAATGAGTTAGATGTTTAAAATTATAGAACATTCACTTCAAATAGATTAAAATTTATATAGAATTACTAACAAATTGAAAATATTATCGCCTTGAATGACGATTTTGTTTGCTAATTTATTGAAACGATTGTTCTTAATGTAAAATATTTTAGTACATTCTGCTTCTGTACAGTAAAAAAAAAAAAACCTCTGTTATCTACAAAAGACTTTTATAAATATCACACATATAGGTAGCCCTGTTTTTATGTAATGTGGTATATTATTTATTCAAAGAAAACACACAGTGTATTAATGAGAGTTTTAGCGGTGGACCTACTATTTTATTGGTGGAATATCTGTAGCGATGTTCAAAATACAGGCTCCTGCCGTAGTTTTGCACGTGTGTTTGTGGTATTTTTAAAGATAGGGAAGCCTGAAAGAGCGACTTTCAAGGATGCTGAAGGTCTCCAAAATATGCTATATTTAAGGCATGCATGGTATCCTGAAATTACCATACCGTCCTCACTTGGGGAATGTCTTCTTTTCGTAGGTAAAGAATATAGAGGGCACGTTCGATGGTTTCGTCAAAGAGCCGCATTTCAAACATGCTGGAACAGGGATGGACCTCGATTGGAGAGGTAAATACTGGCGAGGCGTAATTTGGCCTCTGTCGGCTCTGGGTAGCCAAAAAAGTGAGATAAAAATAAAATTAACTTTTTTTAAGTTTTTGTCAGAACTTTTGGCTGAGTAAGAGTTTTTTTTTTTTTCATGTGCTGCTCTTACGTTGAAGATTTTTCTAGAAGAAAAATATTTAAAATTTACCTGATATCGTTACTGGCAGTTGTATGTAAATGCCAAGAATACAATATTTTTTTGGAATAATCTTGCATGTTTCTTTTAACGTAAAGATCCTGGGTGTTCTGGTAAATATTGCATTTAAATATCGTATTTAAATATTGCTTTTAAATATTGTATTCAAACAAACGTTATTCTATGTTGGCCTAATGAAATAGTTAATTATCAGTGGCTATTATTTAGTCTGAGTTTTGATAATAACAAACATATAATGAAGATGTTTTTATTAAATGTATAAGTAAAATAATCTAGAAATTTTCCTGATATTTTCTGGAACTATGGAAAATTCTAGAGTTAATGTTTTTCAAAGAAAGCCAATGTATTAGAAATTATGAAAAAAAAAAAAAAAGTGAAAATAAAACAAACTAATAAAATAACCAAATCATATTTCATGTGTTCTTTGTTCATATGTCATACCTTTATTATATTATGTACTTTTTGCGCCTTGTTCAGTGAGGTTTTTCTCTAAAATTTTGCTGGACTTTTCTGGAAGTCCCCTTTGCTGTTTCTTTGAGGTCAAGGACGTAGCACTGGCATCATGGAGCTCCATCTCCGCAGGCCTCGTGTGCACTTTACATTTCGGCACTCGCACGCCCAACGGTCTGCTTGGGGCAGCGGCGTCTGAGCTGTTAGACTGCTCGCCTCCCACCGAGTTCAATCACCGGCCGCGCCATTCTCGGATTCTCGCCAAGTGGGAACGATGCCGCTGGTCGGCGTGTTTTCTCGGGGATCTCCCCTTCTCCCCCGCCCTTGCATACCAACGCTGCTCCATAAAACCTCCTTTCGCCCTCATTGCTTCAAGACCTCGATGTTAACAGCCTCCCAGATATGTCCACTCTACTTCACCTTCTTTTATTCAGATACTTACCCGTTCATTACGTAGACGTTATACATGGTGGACCAGTTTTAAGCTTGTAATACAGATTTCGAAAGAAAAAAAAGTTACATTATATTTCTGAAATTAAATATTTAATTTCTTTCTAACTCATTTCCCAGTTTGACACAACTTAATTATTTTATTTTCATCTAACATTGAATGCTTCTAGTAAATTCTATCATTACGATTTTTTGAAGATTTGTGAATTTTTATAAAAATTGCTTTTTAAAATGCGTTTCAATCCACGCAATAATATACGATTAGTGAACGTGCCCACGTAGAACACATAGTAAAATCATATCCGTCTCTTAATTTTCCACTTCTATTCCCAGATACTTTCGCGCAATTGCGTGGATAATCTAACAAGCACATAAATGTATAGAAAGAAAAGAATGGAAGAAGCGGAGCTGTTTTCCGATGTTACTGTTTCCTCGGTTTCCTTCAGTGCACTTTTACTTCCGCTCTAGTATTTTATTAATCGTATGCATCCTTCAAATGTTCTAGATTTGAATAACCTGCTTTAAGTATAGGGTATTTATACAGGAGGTCAGGTAATTCGGGGGTTCGGAGTGCACCACACGAATCTATGGTCAAAACTAAGTAGAAAGTGTTGTTTGTAAAAATGCGCAAGGGCCTTAGTGTACGATAAAAACCACGTTAAAGTAGATGCAATGACTACTCGACGTTAAGCACAGTGTACGTCATCAGCATACAAAACCTCGAAACGTCATAACAGATGTACGAAGTTTAATCTGCCCATAGCAATGCACTTTTTTGCATGTTAGATGCATGCAGCATGTACGGAGCTGGGCCGCCAGATGCACCCATGGCCATGTACATGCCCCACTACTCACTCACTGCATGTGAACTCCGTGGCCTCCTTGGCAGTACTGAGTTTGGCTCTTTCCCTTGCCGTATGCCTTACGACACATTAACTGCGGCATCGCCACATCACCTCACCCTTATCATATAGTAATATCACATGTTTGCTAAAATGGTGTTTGGAATTTTCATGGGGTTTTTCTCGTAAAATAAACGTCTAATATATGTTTACGCAAGAGTATTTTCTTCTTAGTTTTGACCATGGACTTGCATGATGCCGTCCGTATCCACGAATTGCATGACAATCTGTATATGACTAAAAGCAGTGAAATCACTTCCTTATTTTCTCAAAGTTTGCTCGTCGACGACCACCCGTCGGCTAAACAGAAGACGGTTATTGAAGTGAAATAGTATACCATTATCTCGAAATAAAGACTCGCTCATTCGTGGATAATCGAGACCGGAAAATAACGATATAACATCCGTTGCGGAAGCCTTCAGGCCCTTCAGATTTGAAAATGGGGTTGCGGTGGTCCAGTGGTCAGACTATTCGCATCCCTCCAAGGCGAACCGGGTTCGATTCCCGGTGGGGTCAGCCTGTCATTCGCATGTGGGTAACTCCGTTTTCTCGGGGTCTCCCACGTTCCATGCTCTTTCAATCCATCGCTGCTCCGTCTACACCTCACTACACTCTCGCGACCCTTAAGGAGGTTATGTAGCTGCGCGTCCAAGGTCAAGAAACGAGGGAGCTATACGGGCGACAGTAACACGCACGCCTAGCGCCTCATCGCTCCTACGCGCAAGGCGCGCAGTGTTATAGCTGTAACGCTGTACTGTGTAAAATAGACTTGTAACAGTGGGGTTTTATTACACGCGATGAAAGACCACATATTAAACTACGCATGTATAGTTATCTTTTTCTCTTGCCCCTTAAGGGAACTACATAGGCAGGCTTTAAAAATGATATATTTGACCTCTTTCACGAACTTTTTTCTCCATTAATACAGTTAATATGATAAAATTAAAAACATAGGGACATAAACAATAGTTTTTTTAAATCCTTTCTGGCAAAAATTCGTATTTCGAGAACTTTTATTTACCGAGATACGCGTTTACGCACAAACAATGATTTCAAAGAAAACGTTTCCGTACATAGTCCCATTAAAGATATCGCTGTTAAGGCCATTGGTGCATGCCATATTTTTATGAATAAAACTAACAAAAAGTAGCACGTTACATTTATTAACACAGTTAAAACCGTAAAATGAGTGGAGAGGATCGAGCGGTTACTAGTATCGATGTCTTGAGAACCGATGCGGGTGTAATAGCGTCGGAATGCAAGGGCGGGGGAAACGGGATATCCCTGAGAAAACCCACCGACCAGTGGCATCGTCCGACACGATACTCACGTGCGAAAATCTGGGAGCGTTCCCGCCGGGAATCGAAACCGATTTGCCTTGGTGGGTGGCGATCTCTCAAGCCGCTGCATCACGCGGCCCGTACATCGTATGGCGAGCATTTTATAAAATTTTAAATATTTATGATTTTGAGTTTTTAAGGACAAAATATCCAATATCTTTTCCTCTACAGATAATAAATTGTAGAAATGAAAATGTTTGGCTATTTGTTCACGATAACTAAAAAAAAAAGACAGTAATGGCATAAACTATACTTATAAATATTCATTTTGAATTGTATTTTTTGGGTTGATTAAGAATTAAAGTTGGTTTAGTTTTGTTTTGAAAAAAGGAAGTGAGGGGCTTATTTTCAGCGTGCGATTAGAATTACTTATAAGTAAAGACGTCCATAAAATTAGGTTAAATTATTAAGGGTCCCACCTGCTTGCATCGTTTTTCTCATTTTTCGCCGAGATGCGGGGGAGCTATAAGGGCCAAACCAGCACGCGCTATAAGAGTGCCATCGCCGCTACGAGCAGGGCTCTGAACTGGCGTGTAGTGTTCTCGTAGTGCTGCATGAGCCTATGGGACTTCCAGCTGGGACCATATCATTTTCTGAAGGAAATTCTGTAGCAAAGTTCAATACAGGCTCCTATCGTAGCTTGATTCGTGTCCGGCTAGTGTGTTTTAAGATAAGGCAGTCTGAAAAAGCCAATTTTAACTATGTTAGAGGGCTACAAAATAATATTTACAACTCGCGTGGTACCTTTAATGTACCACTCCTGCCTTCTATGAGGTATGATGACTTTTTGTAGGTAAACACGCTAGGGGCACGTTTAATAGTTCGTCGACATACCAGGATTTCAAAACCTCTGCAACGCAGTTCACGTCCCTGCAGGCAGTCGGAACCGTTAAGTGATGATTTTTTTTTTCAGTGGTTTTTTGTTGGGTTGTGATGTGACATGACACCACGTGCTCTATAAATGACGTTATGACTGTTTGTGTGAACTTCTCATGTCTCCACAACTGTTTTATGGATGTACCTTTAACTGGACTTCTGGCGTCCCTACACATTTTTTTATAGCTCTAAGAGGCATTTGTACACTAAGAGATCATGTAATTTTAATAGAGTATGGTTTTGAGCTGTGACCTTAAGCACCGGTCAATAAACATAATTCAGTTTAACACCGCGGATCGCCAAACGCTTATTTACAGTAACGTATTCACTGAATGAAAGCAATTAGTTGCCGGGCGTAGCGTTAAACTGCTGATCTAAATTGTCAGATATTTCTCGCCTTTACACCCAATATGAGATGTTCGTAAACTTCCTGCCGAAATTCAAACCACAGCACCTGTGAACGAATAGAAACAAAAAACTCTAGTCACAAAATGATCGGAAAGGCGATTTAGTATGTTTAAATTGCAGTTGAGTTTCGGCAAACGACGCCGGGTTTCCGCAGACGTATGTGCGTGCGTGCACAACAAGTTGTGTGACACGAAGGCGAACTGATCCACGACAGGGCGGCACGTGGCACCCTGCGCCGCCTGACGGTCGGACGGGTTGCCACTGTCCCACACACAGGCGTCACCACCATGGCAGGTGTGTTTGCGTATGTCATTGTTGCCTATGTACAGGCGCTGGCAGCATGTTGCGCCACCGCCGTTCGCCTTTGTGTCTTGCAACTTGTTGTGCACACAGGTACATACGGCTGCGGCCACCCGGTGTCGTTTGTCGAAATTCAACTTCAATTCAAACAAACTGAATTGCCTTTCCGAATAATTTGTGACGAGAGTTTCTTGTTTCTGTTCGCCCAGAGATGCTGTGATTTGAATTTCGACAGGTAGTTTCCGAACATCTTGTATATATCCGAGGTCACAGAATACTCCATAATAAAGAAGTGTTATGGTGTCACATGTTGGGAACTTAGCCAATGCACGATGTTTCGCAGCACGCAATAACCAATCAAGCTAAGCTTCACTTATAAAAGCATTGCGCAGGCTACCAAAGGATTGATACGAAGCTTCGTTTAACTTTTGCACAAAGTTCATTCAGTGCTTAGGTGAAATAACACGGTAGTTCCTTCGATGCGTCTCTATTCGATCGCTGGTTGGCTGTGCTCGTACCCTGGAGACGAGACTAAGTCTGACTGGGGGCATCACTGAACCCTATTGGCTAGCTTATGATTGGTAACTGACGTCCCGCCATGTTGAAAGAAAGTGTGGCCTGATAAAGGCTGTGGAAACTTTGGTTGCACAATCCTGTTCAGCTTTTTTTCTCAATTTGGCTATATTGTAGCAACGACCTGTTCTCTCTCTCTTCGAAAATAGCTATCGTGAAATATTACCTGATTAATAAAGAACTATTCACGGACCTTGCGAAGGAAGACGACATTCTCTTAGATAAAAATCCTGAATTGCGATACCGCGTAGTATAAACTCACGTACAAGACATGGGGATATCGTGTGCGTTATATTTAGGACACAGCTTTACACACGTTTCTGCACGTTTCCTGAACGCTGACTCAACGGGAGGACTGAAAGCAGATTCCACGATGGGAAAGCTTCGAGAATTGAAATTCCTGTGGCAACCATAAAACGAAGCGAAACCAATTAATTTCGCTGGTCGCTACTTTGAATAAAAGAAGCAAGTTGTTGAAATAGCGTCACGCAACAAAACATGCAAGAGTACGGAAGCGTGCCAAAGCCACGCTGTTTGTGCATGAATCCAACGTAACGCGTTTGCTTAGCCACGTGGTTTTGCCACAGAATGCTTAAGGCTACAGAAGTGAAGCTACGCTTACACCTTGAACTTAAGACACACATAAGGCCAAAATGGTGTCACTGGCCAGCAACATGGTGAAACCCCGTTCCTGTATCAGCACCGGGTAACATAACTGCCATTCCAGCAGTTCAGTCAACTGGGAATTTTTTGCAGCAAGCATAGTGTAGAATATTTTTTTTGCTTCTACGAGGAAAATCCTTGGAAACACAGTAGCCAAGGAAAATTTTAGTAGAATTACAAACAGTTTTCTTGTAAAATCTGAAAAACATGTCTATGTAATATTACATATGGTAGGTTTGTATTAATACATACATTATTGAAAAGTGGAGATATTTTGTTTTAGAAAACAAATATGATGAATTAATAAATAAAATAGGGAAAATATTATTTTAAAATATACTTACGAAAGAAAAATACGCCTTACCAGCACAGGGACTAGAACACACTCACAGTAATTGCGTTTTTAGACCACACCCATAACCACAAAACCAACTTTTATTTTTTTACCTTCATTTGACGTTGTTGTGACATTTTTGACGTTGACAAGGCTCTAGTGAGACCGACTTGTTAACGAATTCCCAGAGCGACAATCAAGCTGAGCATCTTCCACGTCTGAGGTACCGGGCCGCGAACCCGCAACCCTCCGACTACAAGTCGGCCACTCTACCCCTGAGCTATGAAGGCAGGGCACTTGACTTAGGAACTTCAATATTATTTTTGTAGTGACTATAGCAGAAAATACTTACGAAATGTTGAAGTTATTCGTTTAAAAAGGACGAATTTATTTAATTTTACACGTTCTGTGTAGATATGGAATATTAACATTAACAGTTAATGAAAAATAGCGTTTTGTGTTTTTAAAATTTTCGTTCATTTACTATGTTTATTTTAGCAGTTTTAAGTGTTTTACATTATTCAAACTTGCAATAAATTTCTTTTGTGCCCGCAACTACACTTTACATCGCCCCAAGTTTTTTACACAAACCGCTACCTATATACTATTTTTACGTTGTTGAGTGTCCGCCATTTTGCATAAACAGCTATATGCTATTTTTAGGTTGTTGAATGTCCGCCATGTTGCATAAACCGCTATATACTATTTTTACGTTGTTGAGTATCCGTCATTTTGCGTGAGTTCGTGGATACAGATCAGTATAGTAGAAACATTTTTTTAGGGTCTATTAAAAACACGGCTCTTGTAGGCTAGTTAAAAAAAAAAAAATTCTACAAGATAAATTTTAGTTTAGCCTAGGCTATTTACGGTAAAGTGAGCACTTTTGAAAGCCGTCTCATTTGGAATAATAGTCGATAAATGTGTTTTATTTTAGCCTTAGACGTTAACTTCAGAGTGCGGTGGCATATACACACTCTATTTGTTATTTACATGGAAAAATATATTTATAAAGTTGGTTAAAGGATAAAATATGTCCGAAAGAAAGAAGTAACTAGGGCTATAAAAGTGCTCACTTTACCGTGAACAAACTACTTGTTTTCGTAAAGACAGAAAAAAAAATTGTCAGCAAAAATTAAATTTTTTTTTTAAGGTGCAGTAATTAATCAAACACGTGGCCATTTACAGTGCTTCACGCAGGCGATCAGAAAACGGTTACGCCCAAATCAACGAAACTGCCACGTCATTTCAATTTTGCATCCTTACCTATTCTGCTATTTTACCTGACTGGCATGGTTCTAAAAATGTATTTCCGATCTCTGTTGGAACGTCAGTTTACGTACACTAGATTTTACGCGTGTAATTTTCAGACTCCGAATTTAATAGTAACTATATTTTGCCGTGGTTGGTGGCTTACCTCATAACAATAATATTAGTCTATGATCATTTTTGTCAAAATATTTTTCCTTGTAAAACAAAATATTTCGACTAACTTTCCCTAAAGTGCAAAATTTGTATCTTGAAGGGGAACAATTATTTGTCACCTACAGTATTAAACTCAGAACAATAAAATTTATAATTCGCTGTGCTTTTGCTTTTGTTTGACTTCTTTCACAGCATCTCGCGTTCAAAATTTCCTCTCTTTACATAATCTTTGAAACTATTTTTTTTTGTAATGAGTGCCTTGTAAATAGTGCTGAAAAATCATAACCATTGTACAAACGGTTGGTGCTGTCAATTTAAGCAGTCGCACTGAAAACATTTCTGCCTTGTCGTTGCTGGCAATTTTTGGTACGTTGAGCAAGCCGGAAGTATGCGATTCCAGCATAACTGGCAAACTAATGGACTTCCTCCCACGTAAGTTGTATTTTTTCGTATTGAGTGTCGTATTAGAAGCGCGATGTTTAAATTTATGAAGTGTGAATGTACAGAACGTTCGTAAACTTAGTGCCCAAACTCCGGACATAGTTTCTTTGGACCAATAGAAACACAGAAGGCCTGTACACTTGTATAAGTAAACGTATTTTTAAATCATTTAATTGTTTTCAAAGTTGTGGCCTACAACGCCTGGAGAACAAGCCTGTGTGATCACGTGTGTTTTACAAGTTACATAGGTCGTAGGCGCACGCACGTCACGCGCCTATGTCCTATGCAACTTGTCATACCCGCATGATCGCACCGCCTTGTTCTCAAGGCGTTGAACGCCGCAACTTAAAGCACCCGCAACTTAAAGCACAGTTATTTTATATAAAATACGTTTCCGAATTAAGCGTATAGAACTTTTGTAATTACTGTTACTACAAAGAAACTATGTCCGGAACTTGGGAACTGGGTTTACAACGCCCTGCATTAATTTCAACATCTGTTTGTTTTGTGCATATAAAAGTAAGAACTGGCTCATTAGTAACGTACTTACTTAACTAAAATTTAGAAACTTTCTGTTGGCCGTTGCATGATTGTAGTGCCCAGGAACGTGCCAATATTAATTTCCGTTTGGCGGAAGGAATAAACACGAGTATAACAGTGGATTCGAAATTACGTTTACGAAATAACTCATCCGATAACTACCTTTAACATTCTACGTGTGTGGTGACTCAAAACGCCGTCAGATGGTCAGTTTACCATCTACTTAGGTGAAATTTTACGCCGTAATTATTTTTAATGAATTATAATACACAGTTTCTTTTCTTTTTTTCTTTTTTCGCATTATAACTACGGGCCAATGAAGCTTTATAAAAATGTTATGTCTACTGGTAAGTATTATGAATCTGTCTACTTACCCCAAATGCACAAATTCCAACATTTGCAATTTCTAGATATAATTAATTGTTTTCGTCTGTGCATTTATTTCCAGATTTCTGCAGCACTATAAAAGTTAATCCCGAAGGTCACAGTGCTTTACTTTGCGTCCTATAATAGCTGTAACTCTAATTGGTTGTGATAAATGCGTGATCTTTAGTGAAACCAGTTATTTTTTAACGTTATTTAATTTAATTCGGTGTTTATTTTACAAATCCGCTTCTCACATATCTGATATCAAAGCGACAAATATGCAGTTTACCGTTAAGTGAACTAAAATAGTATACGTGCTACAGATGGTTAGAGTCTATTCGCGGTTTATTCACTCATTTTTAATCAAACATTTGAAAAATCACCCCATGTATGACGTGTTTGATTATTTCCTAAAATATGCCAGGTATCCCAACCGTGTTATACTTATGTTAAAATAAAATTTATCGTTAAATTGAACCTTTTCTTATATTTTATCTATAACAACATTTGATAAATAATTAATATGAATAAAAACTGGTAGAAAATGTGTGTTAATAATGCCTAGTAAAAAATTGTTCTTATGAAAAATGTTATCAAACCGAGCGCGCACGAATGCGGTACCTTGTCCCTTTGGTGTAATTTTCTAGACTTGGTCAAGCTTTGTTTGCATGAGGCGGGGGAGTATTCAGAAGGTAGAACTTCAGTTGGGCTTCAGAAAAGTTGGAAGTAACTGTGAATGGACTATAAATGTTGCTCACGGTTAAGTGAGAAGTTCTGAAAAAGCTGCTTATAATGTATTTTTCCCCTTATTTTTTACTTTTTGGCCATACATAAAAAAATTAACATTCCCAAGGGCCTAATTATTTTAATAATCACAGGTCAGTCAAGTGAACACTTAAAATTATTCGGATCCGAGATGTGTTCTTGTTAGATAAATCGTACTCAGATGTGTAAAATTATATATATATAGAATTTTACACATCTGAGTACAATTTATCTAATATATATATATATATATATAATTTATTTGAAAAATTCGAATCATTATACTCGCAACTTAAAAGGGCCTGTCACAATTGAGCAGGCGCGTCTGTTGTCTGATCAGCCAGAGTTGACTGTGTTATGTCGCCGATACAGAATTCGATTGGTTCCGTTCACGTGACCGCTGACGTCAGATGCTGAATTTGCAGACGGGAGTTGAGGTGCCGACCGGCTGCTGGATATGGCAAAACTTTATCTCTTTCGAGGTCAGACATGACGGACTGCACCATCAGCATCTGACGACATAAGCGCCAAGAATGAGATGCTTTGTTATTACACAGAAAAGAGAAGCCGCAGTGAAAAGATACGAAACATATATAATAGCAAATATATAAGTTTAGTTTTTTTTTCTATATGAAGAGCTGGACTGTTTGCTAAGTGATGCAGTGAAGCTAAGTTTATTTTTATATAATATTAATAACAAGCAGAATAACATACGGCGAAGAAATGTCAAGACAGGCATCACATGGTCACACTGAAATGTAAACAAAATCGCCACCTGTTTTTCCTACTGCGCCTATCATTATAGACCTGAAATTTCGCGGATTCATTTAGGGACAAGCTAGAATTCAAAACACGTGTGGGAATAACACTTCAGTCATTGGTCCACACGGTGTTTGATACCTCATGGAGAACACTGGCACAATCGTCGCCTTCCACTGTGACAGTAGACAACCAATGTGCTACAGATGATATCGGCATAATACTGTAGAGTTTAGCCTGCAGGTCATTGAACTCGTGAATTTTCCAGGTCTCTATCTATCATACAACCTCATTGTAGCACGTGGTCGGAAATCTGCGTGGACTGATAGCACGGTCGAACGTCTCGTATAGACGCATCTTCACAAATGTGGCAGGGCCGCCTTGACTGAGTGTCTGCATGCCAGCAGTATGATAGCATAGATGCTGTTTAAGACAGTAACTTCTGTCAAAGTTAGACTTCAAAAGCACTCACTTTGCCGATATAGCTGATAAAGGTTGTTCACGATAAAGTGAGTACTTTTGCAATCAACCTAAGAAAAAAGTCACTGCTTCTACCTGCATATATATTTTAGCGGGCGCACTGAGTGACATGCACCCAGAGAAATTGTTTACGAAGGAGGAAAATTAGTCTCATATCTGAACGTTGAATAAAAAGTGTTAGGTAACCATTTGTGATAAATTAAATTATTTCTTTCGCTTTCTGTTTTTTTAGTGCATCTAAGTGTGAAAATTACCAAATTTGTAACGTATTTACTTTTATAAGAATTCCACATTTTCACCTGACTGACTCATTTGCAAAGTGATACGGCCCATGGCAATGTTAACTTTACATAAATGGTAAGAATACACGACGTGCATACAAATAGATCTAAAGCAGGGCTTTGAAAAGTGTTCATTTTACCGTGAACCGCCTATATGTGAATGCATGTCATTGTTCCGGACTTCTTAGGGGGGATTTAGTTTCGTTTCGCCTTAACTTATTTTTCACATGTACATAATATTTCAATACGAGGGTTGTCAGTGAAGAGTGAAGCGATTTGGGTGGCTCTTCACATCGAGGTCTTGACAGTCAATGAGGGTGAAGTAAGGCGCGTTCAGAGCAGCGCCGGAATGTAAGAGCGGGGGAAACGGGAAATCCCTGAGGAAACCGGCCGACCAGCGGCATCGCCCGGCACGATTTCCACATGTGAGAGCCCAGGAACGACCCCGCCGGGAATCGAACTCTGTTCGCTTATGTGGGAGACAAGTAATTTACCCACTACACCACCGCGGCCCCGAGGGTTGTCAGGGCATAGGGCAATATTTTCCCCGTGTTATGTTTGTTGCAACTACAGACGTAATACAGATTGATACATTTTTATTCTTTTTCAATCTCATTCGTGAGAAAATGTAGACTGAACTCGGACGTTCTGGTTTCACAAATTCTTGGAAATAGTTTCGTATTTATTAAAAAAAAATTCAGTTCTAATATTAAATCTTAAAACCAAATAAGAAACTGGTATTAATACACAGAAGTTTTTATGGATACCACCATCTCAACACGTCGTTTCTGGCCCGAGCTCCACAACTGTCATACTCCTCAGGGCGGCGTTTCAAAACGTTACTCCGAGAGTAGAGTAAAGTAACAGAGAGTAAAACCTAAGGAAAACACGAGTAAACGTCGTATTGGAACGGACATGGTGCAAATATCATGCTGTGTTTACAAAGATGTATTGATTAAGCATCCAATGTAATTTCCAAAATATATTTTTTCACTTTCCCCATATTATGTATTAACAAAAGCATTACTTACCATAAGTTAATCACAAACATGACGTGTATAAACGAAACCTTCATACAAGTTAGGTCTAACTTAAATAAAAATACTAATTTTATCACTCATCATTTGTAATTTACATTGCATCTATATGTAACCAGAATGTACACGTTTTCTTTCACATTCTTGAATTCTACTAAACTTCCGCCATTTTATGTTTACCCTTCATTACTCGTTGAAATAGTGCGTGTAAATGTTTTACATTGGCAAGATATTCAGAGTTATTATTCTGCAGTTTTGGGACACTGCCAAGAGCGAGTGAAACGTTTACTCGAAGTGTTTTGGGACAGCCAAAGAGAAAAGTTTGTTACCAGAGTAACGTTTTGGAAAGCCGCCTAGGGGGAGAAATCAGATGCGAGAATTAGCGACGGAACTCGCAGACTGGCTCCATCCTGCCAGAACTGGGCGCCATGTATCCGTAAGCCTGGGCGACCGTTACGAACTACCGTTATGTCTGCTGCGGCGGTCGGCAAGCTACCGGCAGTCACCGGCACAGACTGACCAACTGAGAGAAACGTGCGAAAAATTCCCTGCTAGCGTCAGAGGTCGCCAAATACCTCTCCACTTGTAGACAATACCTGCAATCTAATTATCAAATATACACTTGCGTTTTCTATGTGTAGGTAGGTTTTACTGTTATTAATATTAAAATAGTGAAAATTTTAAAAATTAGTTCCCGATTCATTATCTTCTTAGTGATTTTGTCGTGTATTTCGTAACCCGACTTGTCCACCTAATTTCCCGAGAGCAGTTTGAATATTTTCTGGAATATCATATATGAGGTCAATATGTCGTCTGAAAAAATTGCAGATGAAAGATCATGAAAAATTTAATCTATTGATATACGCTTTACACTAAATTTGGTTGAGTATCCTATTTTTTCACAACTTACGGCACACTCTAAACTTGAATCAGTTCAAATTGAGCCAAATAAATTAAATCAGTGGAAACTAAGCAACTGATAATCAGTGCCAGGTAACTAATTAATGTAGTACCTGAATGTCACTGATTTATTTGTGTTTCTCACTGAATGTCAAGAATTCCATTGCTGTAAATCACTTGTTCCCCGTGAATTTGACTGATTCGCTGGTCAGCAGTAGCTTATCAACTGAATTATAGTTAACATTATTTCACTGATTGGTATCACTGATTTGGACATAGAGTGTAGTTAATATTAAAAATTGCTGTCTAATTGCATTTGACTTTGCACGTTGAGTGCTTGCCTGATCTGATGCCCCGGTCTTTTTTTAGCCCGCAAGTGGTTGAACGATGTAAAATTAAAGAAGGAATATGCTAAGACCTAAGAATTCGTGAAACAATTCAGATTCTAGAATCAGGTTTGGTAATTGATTGCTAGTGCGTTTAAGTAACTAAACGAGACCCCTCAACGATTTGTCGAATTAATGGTTGAGTGAGAATTATTCAGTATAGTGAAACCAATTACTTTTTCTAAGGCCTCATGTTGAGAACTTTTTAAGTGAGTGCCGTATCCCTTTTGGCTCACATGTTAGTACCTACTAATGTTAGGTGACGTTTTATTTTAATTGTGCTGGTACGCAAGAGTAAGTGGACTTACATATTCCCTTTTGAGGTGTTCTTTTTTGTGGGCTGGTGTCCCTATTTTCATAAGTGCCTCTGTTGATGCGAGTAAATTAATGGCTTTTATATTCATTTATGTAATTAAGTGTGTAGCGCGTTGGCGCATATGAGCTTGGCAGAATTGGAGTCGTGTGATTTTTATATGATTTGCCCTTCTAGTGATAGGTTTGAAAATAAAAGTACGTACATGTTTGCATGATCCTTAGTATACTGAATGGCGAGACGGATGGTGCTATAAATATGAACTCCGCTTGGTATTTAATTAAATATATTTTCCGTCACGTGGTTGTCCACGAGAAAATCAAATGTTGTTGGATCGTGTCTTTTTTCTTAAAGCTAATTGTATTAGTAAAATTTGATGACAGGTTTCTAGCTGTCAAGAATGTAGGGCTCAGTAAAAATCTAGTTGAAACAAGTCTTTGTGATGATATTTACAGCTCACTTTACTAGTAAACATCGTCGTAGAAATTTCATTTTGTACTCTAGAACCAGTAAAGATGTGCTAAGGGTTCATCATGGAAAGAACTTCAGCATTCCTGTGCTCGTTTGTCGCAGCACAATGGTTTTGTGGTATATACGTCTACACAAAGCAAAGACGAATAAAAACATTTTAAATAGAACATTTATCTGCTGTGGCACCACATCGGTGCTCGAACATTCAGCAGCGAAACTACTAACAGCAATAATCAACGTCTAAAACCTAAAAAAGTAGGGCGGAGGGAGAGACATTATGTGATTGGCAGTTGAATAAGAATCTTCTAAAATATCGTTTGAAAAAAATTATAAGGCAAGCGGGTTTATGTGAACGTGAAAACAGATTGAAGTACTAACAACTATGTTGGTGGCGAGCAATTGAATGTAGTTCTAGTCTTGACATCTTGTTAGAACACAAGTGTAATGGCTTAAACAGATAGCCATTGAAAACGTAATGATTAATTTCCACATTCATTACAGCAGAAGTTGGCGAAACTGTGACGTAATTATGTTGATAATTTCACAGCTTCAGTTCACCGACGCATGAAAACATCGTCACTAGATCGAGGACTGTACATTTTTACACGCCGTAGTGGGGTGCATAAATTGAAGAAAATAATGGTCTAAGAAGGATAAAAATGGTAGGTGTGAAAGGGGGGGGGGGGGGGTTCAGAGCACGAATCAATGAAAACTCCGTTAAGACAAACAATAATATTGAAAATACGGAAAGTGACATTACGAGAGAAAACCGCAAGCGTGCGTCACAGCCTAGACGTGCGCAAATGTTCTGAGAAGAAAAAGATTTTGTTACATAGAACAATTTTACTTTGGCGCAACCAAATCAATGATTTTTATAGAGACAAGGAAATATTTTGTGGGTGAAGCATAATTGTTTCTTTTTTCGTACTAGGTTGCCCCAAACGTACAAGATGTGGTTGTTCCAAATAAATATGCGTATGGCTCTAAGATTTTGTTAGAATTTTGGTTACTGTAAAATAAAAGTAAAAACAGCACCGTGATTCATAGCCGAATCTTTAGCGTCCGAACGTTATGCCTTGGCGACACCATCTAACATGGGAATGCTCTTAGACACTTCTGTTTTAATACCTTTACGGTTTACGCGTTTTCATCTTTGTTTCCTATTTTTTTTATTATGCTTGTTTGTACCACTATTTAAAATAAAGAAATTAATACATTAAAAACACTGTTACAATTATCATACACAAACACTCGTGCTGTGAACCCGAACTAACGCAATCAAATGACCACATTATCCTATACAGCCAACCAAATAAATGCCGGTACTTGACAACACTGATTCGTTGCGGCCATAAATTATGTAATAATAAACCCATCAGACTATCCCAGCTAACCTAAAGCTTATTAACACCGAACGAAATATTAATTTGACCATTCCTTGAGGTTTATCATGTTTACGGTAACCAAACCAAACCACACACACACACGCACGCACACACACACACACACACACTCGCTCGCACGCACGCACACACACACACACACGGACCACAGGCCTCAGAATCTTCAACAGTCTCACAAAGAAAACCTACAGGTCTTTAGCTCTTAGTGCGAGTTCGTACTTTCCCATGTACAGCAACCAACAGAGAAGAGATGTGACTAATAAATTCTCCCCACTCAGAAAGAATCGAACCCAGAAACACGTTCGGTTGCGTTATAATCTACACTCTACATTCGAACCAGTGGGAAACCACTGATTCGCAGTGAAATTCAACTACTCTAAACAGCGAAAATCGCTCCACTTATAATCAGTAGAAAATCACTGATTCTTTCAGTGAAAAAAATTTCACTGATTGAATTAGTGACGTGAAACAATTTCACTGATTGAATGAGTGATGGCCGACTGCAGTGGCGAATTAAATATTGGTTTTATTGAATGTAGGCAAATAATTACGTGAAATGAACATATTTACGATAGTTTACTATCTGTGTTGTGCAATTTACCGTAATTTAAAAAAATTAAAAATAGTATCGCAGGTAGCCGGATTGAAATCGCGCACCCTCCGACTCTAGGCCGCTGCCTTGCCATCTGGACTACCACACTAAGTTGAGATCGCGAGAGGAAAAAATATGTCTTATAATTCCGCTGCAAAATCGTGTAGTTTGAAGTTCTATGCTCATACTTTTCGTGTTTGGTTTGATTGGTACCGTTAGGATTGTTTAAACGAATTGTATATACGAGTGCACTCTCTTCACCATGTTAAATGCAGTTTAAACCTTCAAACAGAGCACTGTGACGATTATATGGAATCGAAATGAAAGACTTAAAACCGGAATGAAAGACTGTGTGATCATATGACCTTGTAAAATGGCGTTTTGAAAGACAAAATACAGTTTAGAAAGTATTTTGTATTAGTTTTACTCGTTTATTCGTTGTAACTTCAGTTGAGTGAGTGAGTGAAGAGATTTGGGCGGCTCTTAACAGCGAGGTCTTGAAAGACAATGAGGGTGATTGAAGTGAATATGGAGCGGCGCCAGAATGGAGGGGTGGCGGAAACGGGAGATCCCCGAGAAAACACGCCGACCAACGGCATCGTCCGGTATGATTCCCACTTGCGAAAATCCGGTGACCCGGCCAAGTATTGAACCCAGTTCGCCTTGGTGGGAGGCGAACGTGCTAATCGCTCAGCCACCGCGACCCCTACTTCACTTGATACACGTTGTTTAACGGCCATTTTTAAACGATCTTCGTCTGCCATTTTTACACGCAGTTTCTCTGATACATTAGTCAAAAATAATTAGAGACGGGGCAAGTTGCTCAGATGATTCACAGGCCCATTAGTCAAAAAATAAACCACTGAGAAAACAGTGGAAAAAACAGTGGGAAATGTCACTAAATCAATCAATGAATGAAATATGGCATTTTTTCACTGGTTCATCAGTTAAATTCACTGAAGTGACTGTTGTATCAGTCAGACACGTTTGACTGATTGAAACAGTGAAATTCTCACCGATTCATATTTAGAGTGTAAACAAACGCGAGACTTGCTGGGTTGACACAAAAAATATATAACTAATAATAAACAAACACTTGGCTCCTATCATTCTGCAAAGCCTGGGCGGAAAATCGTGTGCGAGTAAGTGAAAATTCTACTGTGTGGGGTACGATCAAAAGAATAAGAGCTTTTCACTTACGTTTGAATTTTTTCTTTTCCATGTGCTGCTTTAACGGCAGGGAACTTTATTGCTAATGTGCCAAAGCAGCGAATGTCAAATTTCCAGTTCGTCATAACTTTCTCCGTCCCATTTTCAGAACATAATTGTTCTTCACGCTGTACGAATGATCGTTTTCCACGGTGTTCGCTGATATACCGCCTAAATGTTGCAAAATAAGAACAAATGCACTTTATAACAAATTGTCTTGCGAGACTTAACATATTTCACTGTGACTGGCCAAACTTAAGACTTGGAAGAAACTAGTTATGTTTTCCTCATTTTTCAGTAAGCAGAGACAAACCTGTTGCGTAAGCTCAGATTTCAGATATTGCCACGGAAAACATTTCTGCTTTCTAATGCTTACTTCTCAATGCGCAAGGCGGAGTGATCTCCGCCACTTGGAATTAAGCACGTTTTACAACAACTTAATTTCCAGATTCAATATCTAAAAACCAGGCCATTCAACGCACAGGTAACATTTTAACAGTAAATATTTCGAAATCTATTCCTTTTCCCCCGTTACTCGTTTCATATTCCAAACCATCAACAAAGTTTCCTCTTTGCTTAATCATTTTGGTCCCAACATGGGAATACAGATGTGACTGAAATTGTACATCTTTAAAAAATTCGGTTAAGGGGGTAGTTTCCTTAATTATTTTTCTCATAATTGAAGGTTTCTGCTTAACTTCATCATATTCACGATGACTTGATAGTTGAAGGTTAAAAATTGCATTTGTGAGCTCTTAAACTAATTTTTAATGGTTCAGAAAATAATTATGCCGATTTTTTTTCAACTGAAACATGAATTGAGTACATGTTTTCTTGTGAACTTTAGTTTTCTATGTTCTTTGCGGTACTTCAGGCATTTTTTTAAATTTTCATCCCGAATACTCTAAAAATTCGATATTTCCATACCCCTGAATCGTAGGATTTTTCGTTTTTCTAAAAGTAGCGCAAAGTAATGGAAAAAGATTACAAAGAAACAAAGCTACAGTAACATGGGGGAAAACCTTGTGCTATCCAGAACATATTTGATCATCAAGCTCAAGTAACATATAATGGGAATACGACTGAGAAACTATTAATTGGCAAATAGTTCCCGAGAAGTGGCGCACTCCTCCCCAGTGTGGCTCGTCGTGGAACTACGTGGGCTCGCTGAGAAAAACAGGATGAAGAGGTGTGATGGATAGGGACCAAAGTGCCTAAGGGTAGGCCACCTGCAATTCCAAGCCAGGTAGCTTTCTTGTATGCAAAGTGATGGGGAAACTGCCACCTTCCTACAAGACAGTTCTCGGAACCGGCCAACCCTCCAAGTATTCGCTGTGTTTTGAGCATTTAGTAAACACTGTCTCCATACTTCGAATTTCTTTTAAGCCTCGGTACCTTCAAAACACTATATACTCTTTTCAAATTTCCAAATGAATTTAACTATACCTTTAGACCGGTTAAACTAATGACGGCATTTGGAGTAATATTTTTATCTGTATAACATGCCATAATCTTGTATTTTCTTTCCCAAGACAATTCGAATAATTGCAAGATGAGTGTTCAGCGTGTAAATAAACAATATTTTTAAGCGATGTGCTGTTGAACTATAATTTCAAACAAAACTGCTGACACAGACATCTAAATACATGTTATGAAATTAATGAAACGTTTTTATTACTGTGCTTAATCTCAAGTACAGACAAAAGTAAGTTTTATAAGTCGTCTAGAGTACCTGATATTTTGTATTATTTTGTTTACGTATTCAGTATCCAAAACGAAAAAATAAAAAGATCGGCGTAAAAAAATTTTCAAATCAGAAAATGTGTGATAAAGTAGCCTATGTAAATAAAATAGTTGCTAATGATGATACATAGTTTGCGCTCATTTCGGCAGACACTTTATTTTGTTTTCGAATCAAAGCACGTTTGTGAAATGTGGTATATAATAATGCCTTAGTTTATTAACATTGTTACAATATTAGTATAACAACATACAACGAATACGACCATTTCAACCACAGGGGAAAGAAAACCAATGTATCGAATCTGTGTCTATATACACATTCATTCAATAATAAAGACATGAGGAAAGTTGAGTTCCTGTACGATTTCCCTATTGCGTAAATGAACCTTTCTCGTGTAAAGGCGGACGTAGTTCACGTGACATGGTCTGTCGCACTACTAATGCATACTTCGCTAATAGGTTGTGTGCCTATTCGCGAAGCAGCAAAGTCTAAGAAACACTTTCTTGAAGAAAAAAATTGGGAAAGCACAATTTAAAAAAATCGCACAAGTAATGATACCAAATACAGGGGCAGCTTCACATAACAGACAGGAACTTGTGTGATATAGTAATATATTGTGATAGTGGAATTCAAATAATCAGAGAACTAAGAGACGACGAATTCTGGAGAGAAAATATGTTTCCCAAGCTGCGTAGAATTTATATAAAATGCTTGTTACCGGAATTGGCAGACAGTCGTATAATCATAGGAATGCGTGTACGGGAGCCACAGTACATACTCGAGGCACAACAAAGAACCAAAGAAAATAAACAAGTAGGAAATAAAAATGTTACATTGTAAAACATTTTTATTAGGTCGCCTAGCTTAGAAATGCAATTAATACCATACCCCAAAAAAAATTGGTATTTCTGCAAATAAAAATCATCTTAGCCATTCGTTAAAATTATATTCTCCGTAATTACTGTTTTTGTAGGTAATGTCAAATATATAAACATGCATTTAGCATTAAAATTAGTCAAGGAACGATATAACTACATTGTTTGTTATGTACGTTTTTTTTAAATTGTGGTACCTGATATAAGTACCTGATATACATGTATTTCGTATGAAGCAATAAATTATGGCTTTGGATTTTATTGAAATAAAGCATATTTTATCTTATGGCTTCACAAATAACAGGCAAGTTTATTTCTTATAACAACAACAAAGTGGGAAGACAATTTTTCATTGCAGTAGTAATGAAAAGTAGTGTGTGACTAGAAAGAGGAAAAAAATTACTTTGTTCACAACATTTTACAAATGGTACACAATTGGCAAAACAATTTTGATAGCTCTGCTTTGTTAAATTTCAAGCCCCACAGTGCAGCCTTCCAAACCAAAGGTAACAATTAACGTTGCCATGTACCTAACATACCTACCTAGAAGGCATAAACAAGCATAAATGAAAGAGGCACGAAAACATTTTTAGAAACACAAATATGTTTCTGGTATGCGAATTCTTTCTTCTAATCTGTTATATATACAAATATACACCAACACACACGCACGTGTGCACACACACACACCAACACACACATGAAACAAAAGTGATCTGATTTGCCACTAATTTAAAGATCACTATTTTAACTAAACAGAGTCTGTCCGCCTCATTATTCACATAAAAAATAGCTCTGAATCATTAGATAATTGGAATGGTTTGGTAATGAACTTGGTATCTCGAAGGCTGGCACCTGACCGCCTAACCACTCTTGAGCATCGTGAAGGTGAGTGGCCAGCTATGTAAGCAATACTTCACGGATGGATTTCGCGAAAGCGGTTCGCCTGAGAGTATTCCGACAAGACGACCTATTTTGGTTCGTTACTATGTGCTGATTATTAAGGCATGCCATCAAATCGCTTACAGCATACTGTTCATATATTTTGTGCAAAAACTGGGTGGCAACCCTATTTTCATTATGACTGGCGATAATATTATCAACCCCATTTTCATAGGTTAACATCTCCGTTCCACAATTGACCGATTTGTTGATTAATCGTGAGTAATTCCTGTTATTTTTTACTAAATTATTTCACAGCCATGGTTTTTAGGGGTGCGTAGCTCCCAAAATAATCACATTAGGGAAAAAGTGATACTGACATCTTAGTCTTATTTTTTCATCAAGAATAACCTGCCGAAGTTGGTCGGTGATGATCGGAAACACTTTGTATACCAAACATCTCACTTCTTTTTATTTACTAATTTGAAGAAAAATGGTATCATGAAAGTTTTGTATCGAAACGTAAATTATTTTCTGAATTTCTAGGATTTTTAATTTAATACTTCATATTTTGCCTTTATATAGAAAACTAGGAGCTCGGTATAGATTCGCTCAGGTTTTATGGAGTTTTTTAAATACATGCCTACATCTTTGCGACTACCCGTGATTACCCGTGACAACCTGCGACTATTTGCGACTACCCGTGACTACCTGCAATTACGTGCGACCACCCGTGACTACTTGCGACTACCCGTGACTACTTGCGACTACCCGTGCTACTTGCGACTAACCGTGACTACCTGCGACAACCTACGACTACTTGCGACTACCCGTGACTACTTGCGACTACCTGCGACTACTTGCGACTACCTGCAACATCTTGCGACTACTTGCGAATTTGTAATATTTAGATAACATTTAGATCCACTGAGACACTTGATATATACATGATGCTTCTTAACTTACGTTACAGACTTTGGGAGGTGATTCCTTATAGAAAAACATTACGAAAATGCCGATTGACATATGTCCGGATACGACGTCTAAGGGTTGAAAACACCCCCGAAAGTTGGGCTTTAAAAGTAGTTTTTTACTAAATAAAATGGTAAAAAAGTAATATTAAGTTAAAATATTTAAATATCTTTAGTTAATATTAATTTTTTCCAATTTATTAGATATGCATTAATTTTAAAGCCCAGCTTTTGGGTGTGTTTTCCACTCTTAGGCGTCGTTTCCCGACATCAGTCACTCTGCATTTTCGTAAGGAGTCACCTCCCAAAGCCTGTAACACAAGTTACGAAACAGTCTGTATATTTATCTACTGAGCCGCTGCGGCCCCACTTGGGATCGCTCCATCCACTGGGCCACTGCGTCCCCACTTGATATATTTCAATCCACTGAGCCACTGCGGCCCCACTTGATATATTTTTATCCACTGAGCCATTGCGGCACCACTTGGGATCGCTCTAACCACTGGGCCACTGCAGCCCCACTTGAGATCTCTCTATCCACTGAGCCACTGCAGTCCCACTTGGGATCGCTCTAGCCACTGGGCCACTGCGGCCCCACTTGGCATTACTCTACCCACTTGGCCCCTGTGGCCCCACCTGATATATGCTTATGTCCATATGGAAGAATGTAGCTTTTTAACAGTGAAATAATTATAAGAATCGGACCTGTAGTTTTCGTAGAGCGTGCTTAGAAAGCAGCAAGTAGCTCATTTTTCTTCGACTTGGTTAACAAATTTTTAAATTTCTAATGGACTTTTTAAAAAATTTAACATAGCCTATGGCCATCTGGAACAATGTAGCTTTCTAATAGTGAAATGATTATAATAATCGCCCGTATAGATTCCGAGATTATCCGAGACATATAAACATATAAAAAACTTACATTACCATTTTGTAATATTAGTATAGATGTTAATAAATGGAGTACAACAAAATAGCAGTATTCTATTCTTAACAGATGAACGTACGTCAATGTATTCCAATTAAAACCTTACAAAATACTAAACGCGAAATACTTCCAAATCCATTGGGATATGGCCCCACTCGCTGATTTAACCAATACGTGTAGTAATGTAACAATTATTGGTTTTAAATTTGGTTAGCACTTCTCAAATTTATTTTACTGTCACCTATCTTAGGTTACAATACTATTGCACGAGTTACATCTGGCCGTAGTCTTACAACATGTTATATAGATAATATTTTGCTGGAGGAAGTGGTATTACTGCGATAAAACGCACGAACAACAGCAAATTCCGCCAGATGTTCCACAAGCGGAAATCCGGCACGCACTTGGATCGCCCTGGTGGAAGTCAAGTGATATGACTACTACATTATGTGTCTCCACAAACGAAAAGTTAACGAGTTATGAAACTGTTGTAAGTTAGAATTACTTATTACCCGAATACATATTACAATCTGTATTATTTAAAAGTGGTAAACGGTAATTTAATATTTTTGTAGGTATATAATATTAAGTAGTAATCATACACAATAACGTTATGAAACACGAACAATACAGGCCGACCAATAGTTCAATTTGAATTACAGTCTCTAATATATTTGCAGTATATGCAGAATGGTATGTTGATCATAATCAATTCCCCATTCTGAACAAACAACCAAAATTACACATTTTAGCCAGTACACTGAGTGTAGAATATGTGAAAAAATTATTAAAAACGTGTTGATTTTCTATAGCATAATTATTTTAATGCAAGAAAACCATGGAGCAAACGTTTATATTGAATAATGATTAAACGTAAGTAATCAATATCAGATATCATTTTTCTTTTTTACTTTGTAGGGCTACTATCTGCCAAAAATAATTTAGGCTCAAATTGAATATAACATTTATGCCTACTTGAATGTTTTAAGTGTACCACAAATTAATATTACATCTGTGAGGTGTACCGTAATTTTTCTATCCTTTCTTATTAACAATTATTTCTTATGGCACAGTTTAGGAAAGAAGCAAATACATGCCCAAAGAATTCTTGGGTAATACCCGTTGTTTCCTGTAGCTACAATGCTGATAACTGTAAGGGGGAGAGTAGGAAGAAATGTGAAGGTAATTGTCAACAAGCATTTCCTACGAACCATCGTGTTGTGTGTCACTGAAGGAGGGTAAGCACTTACCATCCCCCCCCCCCCCCACATAACATAATTGGCCACAGGCTACCTGCTGGCGTCTAATTCAACTGACTGGTCAGTGCTTCATAGAGTGAGACACGTGCCTTCCAATGAATAGCGATTGTGTTTTCTTTCCAAAACGTGTCGCTGCTGTCGCCATCTCTCGTCGAAAGACTGAAATAACAGGAGAATGTTCAAGCTTCATCTCTGATTCCCGTCAACAGGTGCGACACTTGCAAAATATACCTGCCGGCCGCCAGGGAAACCAGCACGTTACGAGCCCTTGTCACCCACCATAGATATAGTGAATTTTTTTTGTTTCACCCTAATTAAAACTCAGGAGTATTTATTGAAAATGCAAACATATAAGATCAGATAATTACTTTAGCCATCATTGCAGGCATAATATATGAAATTATAATGCATATTTATGCCACAATCAACTTAATACAAAATTTTATACATTAATTAATTCTCGCACTATAATGACAACCAGGTAAAACCTATTAAAAATCAGATACAAAAATTTACACAGAAACATGTAATGTTATATTTCTATAACTTAACGTATTCAGTAATGACCTTGACTCCTCTATTACAACACTAAATCAAATAATTGCTGTATAAGGGATGATATAGCGTCTTCGGTAGCCATCTATGCCGTCTCAAGCTTCAATTTTTAATGCCCGATCACGAAGTTTGATAACGATTTTTGTAAACAAATTCAGGATAGGTGGAATCTCTCCATTGTGCAATAAATTCCAGAGGTCAGCTCACAGACTTACCAACATCGGAATGTTGGGCATCATCAGCATGTCGTCCTCATCGCCCGCGGACTGGTCCGGGTCGAAATGGAAAACTTTACGCTGGCGGAATGAGATGGTTGAGTTCTCTTCGAATTCCAGCTCCACTTTCTCCCACGTTTGCCTGCAAAACATACAAAGGCACTTCTTACTTACAAAACACATAATTCTCAGACAGACAAGAAAGACAACATAGAGTATTTTCACATGTCACACTTCAAATATGAATCAGTGAGAATTTCACTGTTTAAATCAGTTGACAGTACCTGACTGATTCAACAGCCACTTCAGTGAATTTTACTAGGAAATTAGTGAAAAAATACCCGTTTTCCTCCACGTATTCATTAAGTGACTTTTTCCACTCATTCATCAACCATTTTTTTTTCTCTGTTTTTTCAATTATTTCTTTTTTGACTTATGGATAGGGATAGGAAAACTTCACGAATTCATTTCTGGACTAGATGGATTTCAAACGCGTGTACTCTGAATTCACCTTTGCAATTGGATCAGCGTTTATTACACAAGCCCTGGACGACTCCAAGCCAATAGCCGAATTGCAGAGGAACAAGAAGCGTATCCCGTATGGTCAAATGTGGGGTTAACACTGGGGCAACTATCAATGAACAAACATCTATTACAGGCCGTTCACGGTAAAGTGAGCACTTTTGAAGCTGTAGTTACTTTTTCCTTTCAACCAATTTATATCCCCCCGCCACTTGTTAATGTAAACCCAGCCATGTGAGTAAAAAACACAGTGCATGCATTCGCCATACCCGAAACCAAAAGTCCGAGACCACAAAGACGTATATTTATTGGTTATTATGTCTGATGAGACTGCTTCAAAAAGTGCTCAGTTTACCGTGAACGGCCTATACAAAGGATTGTTGAGTCTAACCGTGAGGTCATTGAAATCGCGAAATTTTACTATCCCTACTTACGGATCAGTTTAAACATCGTGTGTCAAATTAAATAACAACGAATGAAATAATAAAACCAATAAAACATTTTTTTTAAAGCGTGTTTCGTCTTTCGTGATACCATTTTACGAGCTTTCAGTATTTCATTCAATTTTCACGTCTTTCATTTCGTTTTCACGTAATCATCGTAGCGCTCGGTTTGAAGATTTAAACTGCATTAAATGTGGTGAACTTAGGACACCGATACGTATTATTTGTTTTAACAATCCCAATGTTGCCGATTAAACTAAAAACGAGAAAAGGCACACAAACTGAAATTACAGAATTTCGATTGACGTATATATGATGATTTTTTCCCTCTGCAGAAAAAAATTACTTGATAAGGTAACGGTCCAAAAGCGAGATGGGGTTTTGCGTGTGTTCAATCCTGGCCACAAGTTCAATTTTTTAAAAATATAAGTAGCGAGCATCCAAAAGACTATTATTTTTCGTAATGATTTAGCTAAATTCCATAGAAACGATATTTAGTTCCCCAAATGTATTTGGCAGTCACATATTCAGCCAATGAAATTGTTTCCCTGAAACGAATAGTAGTTTCAGGCTGATTCTAAGTGGAGCCGTTTCCAGTGATTCGAGTAGTTTTGATTAACTGCGAATCAGTTGTTTTCCAATGATTAGAATTTAGAGTGAGGCTTCGTTGCATGCACCGAGGGATTGCACAATTTTTTTTTTTTTAATTACAAAGACCTGAAATGGTCGTAACAATATTCAATTTGAAAATTTTGAGAGAAATATATGTTTTTTACAATAATATTTCAGAGACACAGATATATATCTATAAAAAAAATATTGTCTCACAAGGACTCTTTAAATATATATTTATATTTTCTTTGGGTTTTCTCACCAAAATGGATTAAAACAATTACCAAGATTACCCGTATAGTACAACCCAGGTGTTGAGCCAAAAGCGGATTCGAAATTTGAATTCACAAAAAATGATTAAAATCAGTAAAATTTCATTTATCCTTTGGTTCCATCCATAATTTTCCCTAGCCATAACATTTATAGCACTTAAAATTTTATCTCTTTGGTTTTTTGTTCAACAAATGCAAAAATTTATGTCTCCCAAACCTGGCCACCTAAGATTTTCCATGGCTATTAACAGGTATTTTTAAGCTAAATTTCTTTTACTTCAGTTACACAATTTATTATTAAAAAACGTAAATCCACCACTATTTTTCAAATTAAATTGAGAAAAATCTCTGGCTTATAAGCCCTGGCATAGGTAAATTTAATCTTCCTGAACTGCCCATTTCCAAAACGGTGGGTGAAACAAGACCATGAATGAAGCAATTCAATCAGCCCAAAAATGGCAGAGCTGTAACAACATACGGAGTATC
Organism: Dryococelus australis; assembly: GCA_029891345.1. Classification (NCBI taxonomy): domain Eukaryota; kingdom Metazoa; phylum Arthropoda; class Insecta; order Phasmatodea; family Phasmatidae; genus Dryococelus; species Dryococelus australis. The sequence goes on from CM057009.1 coordinate 110,692,889, forward strand.
ATCTTCAGGCAAATTTATAAATTATTTTTGACAAGAAAAATTCAATGTTCCTCCTCTCATATTTACTAATATATCTTACTAGAAACTTGGAAACGATTCCTTATTATGTTAGAAATACTTATACTGCTCATGTTATCCAAAAATATCCTGACTGGAAATTAAAAATTAGAGCGTCAAAATTACGTTCTTGCTTCTCCTTGAGGGTTTTACATTTTTATTTAACCAGTGATCAAACCGAAATATCTGACCTGTTATCTGGCGAGACTTCCCTCGCAGCCAGCGTCTGACCCCGATACCAGGTTTTTACTATGGGTTATATATAAAAATCTAACATTGCCTCGATATGGGGGTAGCTACAATCATCCACCAATAGCGAGTCACTGTCGAAAAAATCATTCTTTCAATTGCGTCCTATCGGGGGTACTATAATTCACAAACAGTAAAGAACAGTCCAGTGCATTATACGTGACGTCATCGCCGATACATTTGAAACTAGCCATTCATACGTGCGTGGGCCAGGCCCGTCCTTCTGGTGCGTTACGAATAAGGGACACTGCTGAACTCTAGTGGCGGCAGGCGTCAACTCCAGCCCGGTGAGCAGCGTTCGCCAGTATTGCAGCTGACTTTCAGGGACTGTGACGCGTCCAGTGCCAGTCCAACCAAGAAAACATAATTTGTGTGGTATTTATGCTACTACGAGTCGTAAATCCACAAACGCGGGCTTCCTTCAATACAAACGCAAGTGTTTATGGGTGTTAAAAGTGAGTTTTTTTTTTTTTGCTTATTTGTCAATTTCCTGCAATTTATTCCAACACACGTCTTCCTATCAATACTTTGCCATGGCGGATTTGTGAAAACGGGGTTGCGTAGATAATGGGTCAGGGCGGAGAGACAAACTGTACCCGAAATTATAAGCGTACCTGTCTCAAATTCTATACCAGCCGACTACGGAAAATTTTTACTTTTTTTTTTAATTACGGTAAATCGCGATATATAAATAGTAAATTATCGTAAATATGTTTGCTTCACGTAATAATTTGGCTGAATCCAATAAAAACAACATTAAATTCGCCACTTCAGTCTGCCGTCAGTTATTCAACGTGTGAAATAGTTTCACGTCCCTAATTCAATCAGTGAAATTTTTTCACGGTAACAATCAGTGGTTTTCCATCGATTCTAAGTGGAGCCATTGTCACTGATTCGTGTAGTTGGATTTAACTGCGAATCCTTGGTTTCCCACCGATTCGAATTTTGAATGTAATGTAAGGAAACGGATACTTGGCTATTATGGCTTATCTCGAAGCATTTATAAGGTATATTTCGCTTGCCACCAGAATCAGCACTCTATCACATCGGATTCGCGAGATATATCACCCGGAATTTTCGACCACATCCAAAATGTCCGCTGGTCATCGCGGGCCCCCGCCCGCCTCTTTGCTCGTGCGCGGCGCCAACTCAAGGTCACGCTCGCCTTGTAGTCGTATACCCGATCGAAAGAAACCGAATTTAATAGTCAAGAAGTTATAGCGTCGGAATAGATCAGCCTGAAAACGTCACGAATTCTCTCTCATTTGGAATAACAGTCAATTAACAGATTCTAGTTTACGTTAAGACAACTTCCAAGTACGGTGGAATATATATACTATGTTTATTAGTTATGTGGTAATATTAATTTTAAAAGGTGGTTAGAGCATAAAAGATGCCTGAAAGGAAAAAAGTAACTATGGCCTCAAAAGTTCTCACTTTGCCGTGAGCAGCCGACACCGGGGCCGCGGTGTCGTGTATAGGCTGTTCACGGCAAAGTGAGCACGTCTGAGGGCCTAGTTACATGTTTCTTTCCGCCATATCTAATCCTTCAACCACCTTTTTAAATAAATATTGCTATGTATATAATAAACACAGTGTGTATATTCCACAGTACCCGGAAATTGACGTCTGAGGCTAAAATAAATTATATTTATTGACTATTATTCCGAACGAGGGGGCTTTCAAAAGTGCTCGCTTTACTGTGAATAGCCTATAATGTTCCTGACGACCTGTGGCGAATGCTGTGTGATGGGAGTACGTCTGTGAGCTGCGTATTCCCATTTTCACGTGCGACGGGCCTTTTTAATGTGTTGTGATTTGCTTGTTGACGTGAATACGTTTTTAAATTTGCAACCACAGTGGAAGGCAATCCAGAAAATCCGATGATAACAAATCGGGAGATATACAATTTAGCATTACAGCTCCAAATATATCGTCTACATTGAAATTCAATTACACCACTCGATTGCCAAAATATCAAAAAAATATATTACGTAGAGTGAGGACTGGGAAGCATCGCTCTTCGGGCGAGGGCGGGAAGGAGGGGCGGGAAGGCACCGCAATTTTGAGTTCGTTTCGTCGCGTCTCACAACTTCCGTTTATTATAACTTTTGACTAGGAGAAGCTACGACACTCGTTTAAGTTTCAATCGACAGCTCTCGTCAATATCAATCGATTTCGCGTACAAAAACATTTGTGTGGCGTGGTTGTGGTGAAATTGCATGCGTATAATGTAAAAAATTAAGAAATCTTAACACAATTAGGGCCTATACTCGTCAAAAAGCCACGTAGAAATACAGAAATTGTATACGGTTCGAAAGAGCATCGCAAAAGCAAATCAGTGATACCCATAAAACCCCACATGATTGAGTGAAACGGTGCCGGGAACGTAAAATAAACATCAAGGCGTCTGAGCGCGTCAACGTAGACGTATTCACGTAGAACAAACAGTTGTGTCCCCAATGCAGCCAAACCCAATTTTTTATTCTTGTGTTATTGCTCCTGTGTAGTAACTGTTCGTGTTTTGTTTGTTTGGTTCTCGACTGTACTTTTACCTTCTGAGGAGGTTTTTAATGTGTTTTTCCCTGACTTTCGTATGGAGGTTTTTGTCTGTTTTTACCCAACTTTTCTTTATGCCTAATATGGAAGTTTATAATGTGTTTTAGACTTATTATTACTGTGGGCGTTTATTACCCCGCTGTCGAGCGCCCCAAAATCCAACTCACTCACTTACTAATACCCAGGAATCAGACAAAAAATGCCAGAGAGTAACATTTTCCAATGAGCAAATAGAGGCAAAATCCCTCCTTGTTAATTGAAGTGGATTGACACCGGCAACCATTTTTTTTTTTTGTTTGCACATCATCGTTCAATAATGCACTTTTCAGAAATTAACTAATTAATATTGCATTCTGGGCTGCGTTACAGCCAGTAAACGTCTGATTCAGGTAAAATTTTATGAGTGGTTACACCATTATGGAATAGACATGGGCTAAATAAAGGTCGTGCATATTACTATGTTCCTTGTATTTTTATTGGTGAAGAATTGACTCAAGAAGTTTTACGGTAGAGCTCAGTTCCAACTTCTATATAAAATGGACAGCGGTAGTCAAAACAACAATAATTCCAAAGAGGTCGTAATAATTTGGGGGGGGGGGGGATTAACTGATTGCTTTTGTGGCGTACTGTGTAAAGAAGTAGTTTGTTCCCGAAACAGACTCTTCGAGATAAGTTTGCAGTGGAGACTGGATTATCAGCCAAAGAGAAATATCGGGTTTCGCCACGTTAGGAGTTCACGCGGTCACCTATCTTTTCAATCGTGATAAAAATATCAAAATAAAACCAATAATGAAAATGACTGGAAAGTTAACGCGGGCACCACTTAGCCAACGGATGTGACAAATTTTGGATGACGTCTACAAGGAACATAGATATATTTATATCTAAAAGGAAATAACATAAAATCACATAGAAATCGGGGAAAAATCACCACGGAACAGATAGACCTACTTGAAGACATGCTTACTAACAGATTATTCAAAAGGAAATACTTGTGGCCAGAGTTGCCATTTTATAGAGAAGAACCAAACAAAAACAGAGATCATCAAAGAACTCATCACTTTAATTGTGGTCATTTCCTCAAACGAGATTAACAGCAGATTGTAAATAAACGCCCACTTAAGCGCGAAGAATTGTCTGAGATACCGAGAGAAACTTCGCGAAACAATACATTCGACTTCATAAGTACGCTGAGTATTTATAGAAGATTATGAAGTTGTTTGTTGTAAAAATGTAAATAAAATATTTCAAATTATTACTTTTTTCCTTCTACGCATAGTACACTGAAAATAAAGTCAGTTTCATCCACTAAGTATTTTGTGGTAACGATTCAAACTGCTAAATTACTTTGTTAAGGACACGGTAATTTTATGTAGTGATTTATCGACTGTTTTTTTTTTAATGATAACAAGATTCATTTCTTAATTCAACGTTGAGAGACACTTCGGTGGAAAGTGCAAAAGATGTTCACATATACAAACAAATTTGTCACAGTAAATTTCTACGTGGGACCAGTAAAGAACTAATTCAAATGTATGGGGAGTTTGGAAAGCATATAAATATCTGCACTGGCATTTGCTTGACTTATGGATGGAGACCAGTGCGTTAATAACTTACCTTATTACTGTCAGTTGAAACAGAACTATCATTTTACGAATGAAAGGCATATTAATTAGTATAATAACAAACAATTCCGGTAATTAAATTTGTTGTTGATTGAAACTAATAAAAATGCAAGGAAATTAATTTGTTATTTAAGTGCTTTAAGCTAGCTGAGTGAAGTTGTCATCCAAGTAGAGAATGAACAAGGATGAAAATCGTCATTGGGAAAAAAAGTAGGTGGGAAAGTTGCGCAAGGGATCCACAATGGAGAAGAGATGGGAGTAGCGAAGTGGAACTGAGTGTAGGAAGATTTGAAACAAATGTTCGAGCCATAGGTGGTTAAACACGATAAATGAAGACTACGCGATAATTTACGTAGAACATAAAAGATGACTGAATGAGAATATACGGTGTCCAAGGACTAAAGTTTTGAAAGAAATTACGGCAAGAATACATAGAAACAAAACTACATAGTCAAAATAATTCTTTAAAATCTGGTCACGACTAAAATGAAACGTTCATAATTAAGAATCAGCGCACACACAAGAGGTTAACGGAAATATTTAGAAAAGGAGAACGGAAATTTCATACAAACTAATATGTTACGGCCAACAATATTTAACATTAAATTCATCACAAAAATCAACTACAAGGAGAAAAATCATCTGAAATACAGACAGCTGAAAGTATGCAGTACGGATGACCAAATTTGATTAAATTAAAATGGTGATCATCCTGCAAGATAGCATGGAATATAATTGAAGAAACTACACACAAATAACAGATAAAATACGAACTGGAAATACATAAGCAAATGCTTATGGAAAAGTGTTCGAAATAAATGTAATTAATGTCGGTCGACGTTCAATGTGAGTTCGCAAGTGAAAAAAAAAAAAAGTCGTAGAACACATTTCAACTGTGCGACAGTAAACTATAAACGTTAAAGCTGAGGGAAAAAGTCCCTCTTAAATGTTAATAATCTAACTAGAAATTTCGTATTAAAAGTGTATGAAGGAAATTATTCAACAATTCTTTGAGGGAAAAACAAATGAGGCACCATAGTGTTAAATAAAGTTACATGTATTTTGCAATTTTATTTACGCCTTCAATGTTAAACACCTTAGCAAACGTTGGAGAAGCCTACATGCTGGTCCTGATTTGTACAATAAAAACATTATATAAATTTACATAAGGGATTCTAAGACACAAGAGTAGCAGCACACCCAGCTGCGCCACAGTTGTGCAACTGGATGGAGGTCTAAGTCAATTTCTGTTGTTGTCAAATTGCGATTATAGTAGTATCAGTTGTTTAAGCTGAGTGACTCCGTCATTCAGAATTTCACATCGTCGACTTAATACTTGAACACCATAAGTCAACCTTTTTCTTTCATTTTCGATTTCGGGGGGTAGACATCAAAATTTTCAATGCTCGTATGATGATGAACCTTTAAAGTGTACTTAAAAATAGTTCTGTATTCAACAAAAATGTCAGCTCATTTGACAATATCGGTCATATTTTCCAAGCCAGGTACAATTTGTAATTTTACGCACTGAAAGTGATTAACTTTCTTTCTTTTATTTTATTTCCCGCTGAACCGCTATACTCGTGATACGGTACCTGCTCAATCCATTTGAGGAACTGCTGAACAATTCTCCGCAGAAGTAGTGTTATTTCCTTTCTATATGCAGCCATAAATTCAAACTTTCTAAACGAGCTCGATGGCTACGGGAATAACAGGTTCGCGGTGAGTCCTAACTAGTTGTTTTCACAGCCGAATCGAGGCGTGGCTCTCTTACGTGATATCCACTAACGACATCGGAAATACCTTCCCGACGAACGCACCAGTGCCCAGTCTTGCGTGTGGCTACTCTTATTTGTGGACTTCTCTACACCTCTTCGACATGACTGGTTAACGCCAACATCATCGAACAAGCAACATGCGGTTCATTGGTTGAAAAAAAAAAATGCTGAACATAAGTACAGTCCATACAAAAAAAATAACGTAATTGCAACACTTCAACTCGGAAATTAATGTGTGACCGAAAGGGTCAATTCTGTCCCACGCTGATGGCTGCAGATCATATATCAAAGGGGATAAACTCATCAGTGCAAAGAACGTAAGCGGCCAGTCAGTGATCATTTTACCCGACCTAGCAGAGCAAAGTAGCCATTTAGGAAAAATGAATTGAATTCAATTAAAATATAATAATTCACAATAATTTTAAAAATAATACTTTTAACTGTATTTACAATAACTATTTTCTATGGAAGATGATTTTCTGATTTTCTATTCTGGTTTTGTTTACGTTACACGATTGAAATATAATTTTACCTTAGAGTGGCCACTTTACCCTGCTCTCCCGTATGAAAGGGTGTGTGTTTCTATTACCTCATCAAATGGCGTTTTGAAAGACTATTTTAGAAAGAATTTTGCATTGATTTTATTAGTTTATTCGTTGCGATTTCACTTGATACACGTTATTTAACAGCCATTTTTAAACATTGTTTGACGGCCATTCTTACACGCTGTTTAACTGACCCGTCAGTCAAAAACATACCACTGACTAAACAGTGAAAAAAATGACTGACGAATCAGTGGAAAATGTCAATGAATCAATAAGTGCAGGAAATCTGGAATTTTTTCACTAATTCATCAGTTGACTTCACTGAAGTCACTATTGAATCAGTCAGATACGTTTGACTGATTGAAACAGCGAAATTCTCACTGATTCAGATTTTGAGTGTACGTAAAGATATTCGCCAAAAGATACGCGGTGAGTTAAGTTCCAACATTAGGGCAAAGATAAAGTGCTTCGTGACATCTTTCGAGTTGGCGACGGCACAGAATGAGTGAATGAAGAGATTTGGGCGGCTCTTAGCAGCGAGGAATTGAGAGCCAATTAGGGGGAAGCGAGGGATGCGTGGAGCAGCACCGTAATGACAGGGTGGGGTAACGGGAGATCCCCGTGAAAACTCGCCGACCAGCGGCATCGTTCGGCACGATTCCCACATGCGAAAATCCGGGAGCGACCCCGCGGGGAATCTACGAACCCGGTTCGTCTGAGTGGGATACGAGTAATCTAACCACTAGACCACCGCGGCCCCGACGACACAGAGATTCGTGCGTGTTCCACCATTACTTTTGGACGCGAAGGTCGAACCAGCGTAACAGCGTGGTTAGTGTCGCCTCGTCAGAGCGATGCGACAGCTCGAAACGACTCCGGTGATTTATTCTTCTTAGACTTTTGGGTCATTTCGCAATACGATATTGCGTGACGTTCTACTACCCTTGACGTGGGCGGCCTTGGTCTTCTCAAAATGATTTCTACCATACTTTCTCTTAACTCATTCAGAACCAGTGTACACATTTGGTTGCATCACGCACGTGTAGGTGATTTTTAGCCTGTCCTGTACACTGCAGAGCTCGATGACCAATGATCTTACGCGTGGATAAATTATTTGCAAACCGTCTTACTGGTCTAGGCCATAACTGATTCATATAACTGTTGCCAAACACACAGCCTACAGCTCATTCGCTGTGACAGAGAAACAAAAGTTGTGTTGACTTGAGTACAGGACGCAACATAAACATTTTTGTTTGCAACACTTGGAATCGTAAATTAAATGTCTATATGGGTTAAAACAATACTGTTTTTTCACAGCGTAGTTAAGAATACAGAGGTGAAATAGCCGGTTATTCTGTGAATTCCGGTCGCACACGCCAGCAAAATGGCGCCATTTTCCCGCGATATGACGGAACGCTGTTCGCCAATCGACGCCTGCAAAGTTATTCGCAACCCGACAGCCCCAGCAAATAGTAAACCTTTAGTGGGACGCAGCAACCAATCAGGCACAAGACCTGTTCCCAAAAGACTCACGCAGCCAATCAGGCCCACCAAGAGAACTTGCGAGCCCCTGAGAAATGCGTACTGTTGGCCCCCTACCCCCGCTCCTTAAAAAATCGACCATTTACAACAACATAAATAGTTGTCACCCATGCAAAAAAGTTAATACGTTTTGGGTGCTGAAATTAGATTTATACGTAATACTTCGTTTTATAAATAAACATTTACGAGCGCCCCCCCCCCCTCCCGCGGGAGATCCACGCCGCTGAGCATTGCACCCCCTTTCCCCTCCCCTGTCATCTTGGCGGGTCTGCAGTCAAAGAGAATGAGTTGGCTCACGTCAAAGTAACCGCCACGCCATTTTGTAACTGTCTACTTAGCTACTCTGTGAAAAAATCACATAAGTTCCGTCTCAATACAGGACATTAAGCAAGTTCAATTTTTAAAGCGAATCTCACAGCAGTTATTTGAAAGTGCATTAGAAATCGAACAAATTCCCAAAAAACCTTCCCACTAAATTTCAAATCTACCACCTTGATATCAAACAATTTATACAACATCGTGCTACTAGAGATGGTTTCTATGCTTCGCAGTATGTTCGGTATTTTGATACAAGGGATCTGACGGTTACCACTACGTTGAATGGAGAGATTTGGACGGCTCTTAACATCGAAGTCTTGAGAGCGAGATGAAAATTGAGTGGCACAGGAATGAAAGAGCAAGGGGGAAAGGGAAGATACTTGAGAAAACCCGCGGACCAGCAACATCACCTGGCACGAATCTCACATACGAAGATCCGGGAAGCGTTTCCGACTGGAATCGAACTCGGTTGGCCTACAGGGAAGGCGAGTAGTCTAGCCACTTAACCACCGCGGCCCCACGATCACTACGTTAATGCTTCACCTAATGCCACAGCCTAAGAAGCATTATTCACGCAAATATCTGTGATAAATTTGCTCGCTCCGAGAAAATAATACAATTTACAAAAGCTTATTCATAGAGACATGCAAAATTCGCGTTAATATTTGGCATCACGCTGAACTCCATAGCACTGTCTATACCGGAGCCGGCGTCGTTTCTCCATTGGCTGTTGTATAGATGTGACGCCCACACCCTTTCTGACTGAACTGCACGTAATTTGGGCACACAATCATGAAATGTTCGTTTATTGGCGCAGAGTTACCCGGGCGTGTCAAATAAAGTGTGGTCGAATAACAAAGGTATTGCAAAAGTACACGTGTTTAAAGTTTAATGTGTCCTTAAATAATAACCCGAATTTTTCCTTTGCAATAAATTTGTAATTCCCAGAAAGGGAGTGAATTAAAATCTAGGTGGTAGCCAATGGAGAAACGACGCCGGTTCGAGTATATATAGTACCGTGAATTTTAGCTTAATGCTAAATTTTGTAGATCCCTAAATATTGGGTATCCGGCATTTTAAAACTCCACGAAGCTAGCTTGAAAATCAAAAAAATTTAACCACAGTAGGCCTAGTAATTCGTAAACTGCCACTTACATTACTCAGAGTCACTTTTAATAATTTTGACTGATTTTCCTTCAGTTTCAGTATTTGATATTTACAGCCCAAAATGCTTGAAGAAATGAGATAATTTAAATTGAAATATATAGCCCTTTAACTTACTTCAGTGTACTCACAAGAAATACATTTGCAGAGTTAGGGATATTTAAATTTTTTCCCTTAACATACTTTACGATTCGTATTCAGTTAGAAAACCCACACACGCAGTAAACATTTAAAATGCAGACCAGTGACAGGTTTGGTAGACAACATGAGATTCTTAAATGATAAAACATTTTGTAGTGATGTATGAATACGAATAGCATTTAAGAAAAGTTCCATACTTGAAGAAAAGTTTTGAGTTCTCCTTTCAATTCCAAGGATTATATTCTTGGGAGTGAAAATTATTTTAATGTGTGCTACAAGAATAATTTTTGCTGCCGAATTTTCCACACAGAACACACTCAATTCGATTCAGTGGGAAACCACTGAATCGCAGTGAAATTTAACTACTCTAATTAATGAAAATGGCTCCACTTAGAATCAGTACAAAACCACTAATTGTTTCAGTTAAAAAAAATTTCAGTCATTTAATTAGTGACGCGAAACTATTTCATTGATTGAATAAGTGACGGCCGACTGCAGTGGCAAATTAAATATTGTGTTTATTGAATGTATACAAATAATTACGTGAAATAAATACAGTTAAGATAGTTTACTATTTATATTGCGCAATTTACCGTAATTTAAAACCGTAAAAAAAATTCCCGAATGTGGCCAGGATTGAATCCACGCACCCTTTCCTCTTTCATTTTAGACCATTACCTTACCATCTCTTTTTTTTTTTTGTGTCGTTTGTAGTTGTGGCGTTGACGAGCTCAACTTAGGCCTACTTGCTGACAAATTCCCAGTCCACATGCATGCGACAAGCAAACTGAGGATCTGCCGCGGAGGGACCAGGGCGCGAACCCGCGACCCTCCGACTACAATTCGGCCTCCCACCCCCTGAGATATGGGGGCAGGGATTCAGATACGCTACAAAGACCAATTTTAAAAATAAGAGGAAAATATACGTCATAGATTAATCGAAATCTTGAATATTTAAAGTGTATGCCCTTACTTTTCGTATTTGGTTTAACTGGTACCGTAAAAAATGGTTTAAAACGAATATTATATATGAGTACACTCTCCTCGCCATATTACATGCAGTTGAAACCTTCGAACAAAGCGCTGTAATGATCACATGAATTAACGGAAAATAAAAATACTTAAAAATAGAATGAAAGGTTGAATGTTCATGGTGTTTTGAAAGAAGAAACACTTTTTAGAGACTATTTTGTATTGGTTTTATTACTTTATTCGTTGTTATTTCACTTGACACGATTTGTTTAGCGGCCATTTTTAAACGATGTTTAATGGCCATTTCTACACGCTGTTTAACTGATCCATCAGTCAAAAGTAAACCACTAAAAACAGTGGAAAAAAGTCATGAATCAGTGGAAAATTTCACTAAACCAATAAGTAGAGCCCTGAAAAATTCGCGAGTTCAATTACCTGCAGGCTAGACTCTACAAGTTTATGTACAGGTATGCGGATATTAACCCCACATTGGTTGTCTAATGTCACAGTGGAAGGCGACGATTGGACCAACGTTCTCCAGGACTTGTCAAACACCGTGTGTACCAACGGCTAACGTTAAATATAAACACACGTGTTTTGAATTCTTGCTTCTCTCGGAATGAATCCGCAAATTCTTCATGTCTCTACCAATAAGTGAAGGAAAGGTGCCATTTCTTCACTGATTCATCAGTAGAGACATACAAAATTCGCGTTATTATTTGGAATCAGGCTGAAATTCATAGTACTCTATGGACTGGAGCCTGCGTCGTTTCTCCATTGGCTGCTGCATAGATGTGAAGTCACACCCTTTCTGACTGAACTGCACGTGATTGGGACACACAGTTGTAAAGTGTTCGTTTATTGGCGCAGAATTACTCAGGGAGTGTCAAATAATGTACGGCCCAATGGCAAACGGTTTACAAAGATACACCTGTTTCAAATTTAACATGTCCCCAAACAATGACGCGAATTTTGCAGGTCCCTATTGATCAGTGAAATTTACTGAAGTGACTGTTGAATAAGTGGGGTACGGTTGACTGACTAATACAGTGAAATTCTCAATGATTTTGATTTAGAGTGTAACTTCGCAGTTGTTTTTAGACTCGTGTCATACTTTTATCTTTATTAGCGTGCCAACGCTTGTAGTCACGTTCAGACGAGTCTCCGACGGAAAGACAGCACGCAAGTTGAGCGCCCTGCGCTTAGAGGCGATAAGGCTAGTGGTGAGCGAGCAAAAGGGAGTCTTACAGCTCGCGCGCGATATAGCTGCCTGCAGGCGGAGTCCTTAACGATGTATTTAAGTTAGTACACTGTGAATAAATGCAACCATGAACATTCTAAACGTTTCTTGTTCCTGCGTAAGTGTATCTATTGATTTTACATCATTAACAACGCGCTACATTTCAAGACTAAGCATATTCTGTTCGCAGTATCTTCACATTTTTTAAATCAAACCTTTGAAAAATCACCCCATGTAGGATGTGTCTGGTCGTTTCCTTAATATCTCACGTATCACAAGAGTTCCATACTTCAGTTAACATGTAAGTATATCTATTTTTTTGTTAAAACTGAACTTTTGGTTATATTTTATCTCTAACATATTATATTTCATTTATATTTAATTCAAATAAAAAAACCGTACGTATACTGGTGTGTTGGTAATGCCGGAAAGAAACAGTTATCATCGAAAATATTACTAAACTGAGTGCGCACGAATGCAGTGCGTTGCCCTTTTGGTGTAATTTTCGTGACTCAGTTAAGCTTTGTTTGCATGAGGTGGAAGAATAATTTGATAGTAGCACTTAAGCAGGGCTTCAGGAAAGTTGTAAATGACCGTGGACTAACATCTCAGTTTATCTTATCTGACCTACTTTAGCTTCATTAACACTGTCCCTTCCCCCTGTCACAGAATTTTTTTTTGTGTTAAGAATGCGTATTTTTCTCTGCGCCGTATTATGCTGCTGTCAGTTTCGTGTTTCGAGAACTTGACAACCAGAATTATACTAGATTCAAAATAACACGACGAACACAGCACGATACGCCAGAATAGGACGGAAGTTTGTATGATATTTCATTCGGTTATGAATACACTCGTCCGAAAAGTGATGTAATTTGCTGTTGGAAAAATCCAAAAATATGAGGTAGCTCATATAACATTTATAATTTATGGCATAAAGATCGCGACGATGGAATGTTTCATCATTTTGGACAAAATGAAAATACATACGTAAACAACGCATCTAACACTTTCAGCACTCGGCAAAATTACGAAACGATACTATCGCTTGGAACAAGCTAGATGTCAAACATCTATGCGCGTCTGTGAATTGCTGAACATTCCATTGGTCGTTGCTTTTTGCTCTCCCCGTGAATTTTCTTCCCTTCTCCACAAAGAGCTCATCAAATATGCCCATGAATGGTTGTTAATGGCCCTCAATTTTAAGGTGGGGGACATATTCATGTCCACCCATAACTAGAGACATGAAGGATTCGCGGATTAATTTCGAGACAAGCTAAAATTCCAAACACGTGTGTTTATATAACATGAGTCATTGGTACACGCGGTGTTTGACACCTCCTGGAGAACGCTGGCCCAATCGTCGCCATCCACTGGGATAGCAGACAACCAGTGTGCAGCTAATAGCGGCATATTTGTACATAAGCTTGTAGAATCTAGCCTGCAGGTCACTGAACTCGCGAATTTCTCAGGTCTCTACCTATCACAGCAGTCAGTCAAATGTATTGTTTATCAATTTAGCAGCGCGCGGGCGGTGTACTAGTTGTGTGCGTTCTTGGCTTGAATAAAGACATAGTTATATTTTATATCTTGAGTACAAGTCAAACCTAAGTGGCCAATCAGAGCACAGCGACAGTTTTTGTTGGTGGGAGACTGTATTTACATCTTGTATTTAGACTATGTTGTGTTGTGTAATCGTATCCAATAGATTACAAATCGGGAGGAAGTATTCCAACCTATTTAAATAATTGATTTTGTAGTTTCAGTTCTTGGCAGATATTTTTTAATCCGCTTCTATTTAACGTTTTACAGATTTTTTGGTCTAGCTAGCCAACTTTGCTATTATATAAATAGCGCAATGTTTTCATAACGATTACACAAACAGTACCCACAAATAATGTCATATATATAAATAATCTTTACCCTTGTCAATTTTTCCAGGCTAGGTCGGCTGCTTTCGTTTCCTACGGCTCTTAACTGACTAGACATAACATTTGCTTGATCAATCGTTAACTGTTAAACTTATTTTCCGTGTACTTATCGAGTCACGAGTACAAGTCTTAATTCCTCAGCATTGAATAAGCGACTGCAGCTTCAACAACAAAGCCTCGAAACGGAACTGGAGGAACATTTTCTGCAGTGGCCTCGTGCGCTGCGACATAAACAAGCTCCGCTGTTTGTTTCGAGACACTTGCTCAAAACACACAAGAGTCACGTCTTCGTAACGGTTATAAGCATGCCAGAGTCTATGAAAACAGGGCTCGCACCGTACTTCCTGATATGACGAAACAGCGGTTCCCAAACTGTACTTCGCGAAACTTTAATACCTTTTAAAACCTGGAGCTGGTTATCTTAAGTACGATGTAAAAAAATTTCTGGTTAACTACCTAAACTGTAATGGAAGTTTTTAACATATATACTGTATGGAAATAATATCACACATAAAGTTGCAGATATAGGAATGTTTAGCATCTCTACTATACAAAGTTGGGAACTTCCCTACGCATTTGGCTTTTCCTGAGCAAATGTAGGAATGTTATCATTCATGTATGGGAAAATATTTTACTATTCCCGCTTTCCCTTTAAGTGTATACACTGGTATGGTAAATTTCCGGATATTTATTAGAGTGTAGGCGTTAAATTTAAGTCGAAATTTTTATAAAATTGCAGCTGCTTTTGTTAAGCTTAGATATTTCGTAATGCAATGCTACCAAATAATTTGTATCTAGGATGTATTGATAGGCTCGTGTATATTCAGTTAAGCATACATTTGTTTATGTAAACATTTAGAAACATAAATATGAACAACTGTTATATTTGCATGTATGTACATACATGCCTATAATAACCTCCTCTGTCACCTAAACTGACCACTATTTGCACCCATTGAAGTTAAGTTTGGTGTTTTTCAAATAGATTCTTTATAAATCAAAAGTGCACAAAAATATTCGAACTTTAGCAATTGTATGAAGTCCTGATATGGTCTCGTAATTCAATATACATCTCAGACTGAAGCCGGTAGGAATAAAACTAATACAGAAAATCAAAGACAAAAAAAGTTTATTAACCTGATTGTCTAACACTACGTTACCCATACTTATGTTAAAGTAGTTCAACCTCTTAAGTGGAAACTTAAACTCTACGTCACTCATTATTAAATGTGTACACACTACTGCGTGACCTTACCTTAAAACAATGATAGCAAGGAGTTGACAAAACGAGCTCCCGGTTATTAACTTAATTGTGAAATGCCATTTAGTGATCTCTCAAAAGTTCACAGGCGATTCGGAGAACAACTACAGACAATAAAATAATCTTTATCTTTAAAATATTGAAGCATCGCAAGAAAACGTAAGCATTACAGTCAACAAATATCAGAATCCACAAATAATTTTCTAAGACTTACAACGGTCGACAATATCGATTTGTAAGGTAACCACTATCGCTACAGCTAATTAATTTTAAAGAACAAGTGGACCGGTCAGGACCCTTGACATTTGCTGGGTGACTGGCTGTCTTCGACTCATCTCGGGCGAGATCGGCAATCTTCGGCTCGTCTCGGACGAGATCGGCTATCTTCGGCTCGACTCACGGAGGTACTCGGAAGACGTCGATTCGAGTACGTCGGACACACCCCAAGGTGCTCGGCCGTTACGCCCCACTAATTCTTCAAACATATGTGTTTGTAAATGGTAGCCATATTGGTTTTATAGGCATAAGGTATGTCAAATCGTAAATCTGCATTTATTATTCGAATTTAAAAAATATTAATAATTGAAAACTATTGATTTTTTATATTGTGTCGAAATTACACTTAAGGTAATGCAGAACTATGCTAATGTCTATCAACCACATTTCCAGGCCTTTTCTTTTAGTCATGTTATTCACTGCCGCCACTGTTTTCTAGGTAGAAGTATGCTACACAAGATGTCTTTAATGTGTATATGAATAAACCAAGCCCATTATACTAATAGCGACCACGTGCACTAGTATGTTATAATCATGGTATGACTCAGCATCCGCCAAAATCATTTACTTGTTTAGAAGAAAGGAATGGCATAAAATATGTTCCTGAGAATATTCCTCATGAATTCGTTTGTAACCTGATGCAAAGAAACGAACACGGACAAATATACCGCAGTGTCCTGACAGAGGGTGGCCACTTCGAATATGCCAGATAGAGCGCGCGCTTAAAATACAATGAGTGTAGTTTCGCAGCCGCAGAAAAAATTTATTACTGTCGATGACATTAATGTTATTTCTGCCCACTTAATATTTTGTGGCAGAAAGTCAATTTATTGTCATTTAGTAAATACGTTGGTGAGCACTAACTAGCGTTGGTATTGGTTAATCTACATGTTACTGGGCACCACAATCTATATTTTACCAGAAACAAAAGTTTTCCTTGGAAAGTATCACCCAAACAGTTTTTTTGAGCCATTAACCAATTTTTTTCTTTCAGTGTAGAGGTACGCTTTTGAAGCAGCGGTTAGAGTGTACGCCTCCTACCACAGCGGACCCGATTCGATTTTTGCACGTGGACATAAGGCCGGACGATGCCGCTGGTCCAAGGGTTTTCTCGGGAATCTCCCGTTGCTCCCGCACTTCGATTTCAGCGCTGGCCCATACTCACCTCGCTTTACACTCATCGCCTCTCAAGATCCCTAATGTTTAGAGCCACGCGGACCTCTCCAATTCCCTTTTGCTATTTCAGGCGACTTCTGTTCCAGTATATTAATCTTGAGTTTGTGGAAGGCATCAAGACTAGCCATTGTGTAAGTTGAGAAACTGTTACAGTTTTGCTCTTATCCTTTCTAGATACTTGTAAAATTTTTGTATTCTAGTCAACTGCAATATAACCGAACTGAGAGGAAAAAATTACGTATTCAATTATTTTATTTTCCGAAATGGGCCAACGGGATACTAATACAAAGGGCGGGGCATTCTGAAAGCATATTTGAAGAGCGTAACCCGAATAACGCAGAAATGTTCTATTTTATGGCGTTATTTTTTATTTATAGTAATTCATAACAAGATATCTTAGAACAAACTTAATATTTTGAGTTATTTAAATTTAATGTAATGTGATGTTCAGTGTGCCATAATTACGTGTTAGTATTTCAGTTACGTCTGTAGACCAAGAAAATGACTTTGAAACATATAATGTAATATTTCCGTAAAATTATTTCAGCGAGGAAAGGCCAAACATTTAAATTACTGATGAAGTCTGAGCATAAGGGGTGTCGCCAACAATTACGAGTAAAGAATACGATAAACAAGAGAAGAAAAATTCCACTAACTAAATAAACAACAACAATGTGTGTTTCGAGAAACCCATACATCCTTGTCGCCATTGGATCCACACCGACGTATTCTGATAGGGGGCCTTGGTTCGAATTACGGGTGAGGCCTGTAGTGAAATATATGTACCAAAATACGACTCTGTATGCCATACACTCACCTTGGCTCTTGGCAAATATTCAGAATAGCAGTATTAAAAAACCAGATAGTAATTTAGCAACACAATCAAAATTTTAAAAACGTAGAACGTCTACATTTTGTTAATAAACATTTTGGAAAGAAAAATATATCCTGGCAGTATTAAATAATTTTTATGGAACTGCGTAATAGTTTAGTACAATACCAGATGTTACCTCCTCAAAGAAGCACGTTGTATTCGTGGCCTGGGAAGTGGCCACAAGGTCGAATTTTCACCACGAAAAATTTTTTTATGGAGCTCAAGCACTTTTCGTGGAACAGGAGTTACGTCATTGAACCTTCACGTAAATGGCTACATTGAAATTACTTCTTTAGGAGGAAGTTAAAAGCGGTGGCATAAATAATAAAACGCTGATTTTTTTTCGTGTAAACACTACTGAGTAAATAGTTTTTTTTTTAATGCGAGGTCAACTCAGGTAGCTCGCCAAGATGAGCCAGAGGTTATGTAAATTTCCTGGAACGGACAGTACCACACTGTAGTGTATAGTAAAATATCTACTCTCTGAATTTTCCGACAGTTTGGTCCTGTGATTTACAGTAACTCTGAGTCGATGTTTCTTCGATAAATAAGACTTTTAAAAATACTATGCGTGCAAATTTACGATGTCTCATGATGTAATTTAACTATATGTGTACAAGTACTAAACTCTATTATTTTTAACTGAAGGTTTATTACGCGAGGAAAAATGCAAAAATGAGAGTAGTGTGAATTTTTATCTAAAACCTTATACATGTTCCGATGACTTCGCAAATTTGTAATCACTACGCATCAGGGCTTATATTTTTCATTAAAGCACTGTTAGTTTTTTTGTAACGTGTTATTCGATTAATAATACGTGAACAGTAGCGAATGGCATGATTATCTTTTACTTATTTCACCAAAAAAAATATTGTTAAGTTTATTTAATTTTACATTGGATAGTGAAACATATCACACAATACGCAAGTCCGTCTTAGATACTGTACATACATGACATATACTCATCTAGTTGTCTGTGTGGATATTTTCACGAAGAGATATGACATCGTCGTACTTAATGAACCTGATATTTCAATGAGGCTCACTCCGTATTCACAAGCAGAATTTACTTTTAACTGTTAACCCGCCTGACAGGTTTATTCAGCATGCAGAACTATTTGTTTCTCGCTCACACAGGGGAAATAATGAAATGGGACATAGCACTCTTGATTAAAATACAAGCATTTGCATATTCATGACGACAAATATATTTAACGTATCACTACAGTAAATCCTGCTATAAATAATAAAATTCAGTTAACGGCTTATATAAGCATGTTAGAGGTTAACTGAACCTTGGAGAGAACAGCTGCTTAAAAAATGCCGTGTTTTCGTATGTTTTGACGTGACGTCTTACAACTCAGCCCATATGTTCATAAAGTGAGCGTCTCGACATGTTGCTCTCGGGTCCGTGGCAATTACTCATTGAGAATGAGAAGTACGTTTAATGTTAATGTACCATAGTATAGGTCGGTCCTTTGGCTTCATGCTTCACACACAAACTAATCGTTCTGACATCATCAGGCCGCGGTGGGAGCTGCGCTACGAACCTCTGATTCAGAGCGGTTTAGTATGCTTAAGACCCCTGTAGCGACCGAACGGCTCATCCGATCGGAGAAATTCTGGTCTCAGTTTGTGTGCAAAAAAAAAAAGAGTAATTAAAAACATAATCAAACATTAATAGTAAACACACATAGTGACTTTCTAATTAATAATCATCTTCACTGCAGATTACAAAACAAAATAATTAAAAATTGCGAGTTAGACAAAAAGGACACTAATAATATTAACAACATTAATAATGCTTGACAAGCAAAATCTAACACTGAAAGAATGACTAAGCTACCTCAATCCATTCCGGAGTTATATGAAGAAGTGGACAATTTTACGCAGCAGCGAAATGCGGGCGTGGCGATTGCGTCATAACATGCCACATCATGTGACGAGACTAAGACTAAACAACGCCACAATCAGCGCAAACGTAAAAAGCACTAAGTTAGATTGCAAAAACTCAGAGAATTAAATGCAAAACGAAGGAAGAAGTCAATAGACACGTCTCCAGCAAATACATTAATGACGTTTCATTTTATTTCCTCACGCCATCTCTAGACGCTGTCACTTAAAAATACTTACGGCCATGTAGACAAAAAAGTCCACTCCATTATTTTAAAATGTTCACAAACTCCAGCAGGTTATTCCTTTAGAAAAATAAGACGAAACGAAACGTATGTACCACTTATGACTTATGTGATATTTAAGGGACTTATGCGCCTCCAGATATCGAGTTTTGAAATGCGTGTTGTGAAAATGTGAGAAATCACTTGTGATTAAGGGTCGAATCTGTGACTAGCGATTGGTATAACGGAGATTTTACACCGCTGAAAACACAGATGGGAATATAATCCCTTTTCATAAAGTAAATGGATGTTTCCACCCTACGCTTTAAACGATTTGTTTTGATAAATAATGAATCAGCACGTCTAAGCTATAAAAAGTCATCGCAAAACTCTCAGGGCTAACAGTTTTGAAGAAATCCAAGTGAGAATTTCAAGGCAGAAGTTAAGTGGCCTGGGGTGGGCAACCAACAAACGCCACGCAGGACGCACGATTCACCAGTGAGAAACGAATAGCACTCGCTGTTCTTGAAACGTGCAAGAGTCGTGCACTAGGTGAGAAACCGGGTATGAACACACGGCAGATAATACTGTAGTAATAGGATGCGTTGAAACATTTGAAACTCGCACATTTACTAATCACACGTTTTGTAGGAACTTTTAGGAGAGCATATCAAAAATTCAATACAGGCGTTGCGAGCCGCCTAACCACCAGGCCACTAACGTTATGTTTTGAAAAGTCCTCATGGATGTCTTGAAAACTGTCAACCTGATAGTGTTCCTGACGTGACGACCTTTTCTGTTCATTTGGATGTGCTGATTAGTATTTTATTCAAACGAATCGTTTAAAACTAAGTGTTACAAATTTGCATGCAATCATAGTGTGACAACCCTCATTTACTTTACGAAAGAGGGGGGGGGGGGGGGAGGTGATATTATCAACTGCGTTTTCATTTCAGAAGTAAGATGTATAATAGCTCTGTTAATATTTGCCTAATTGTTAATTAATAGCAAGTACGTTCTGACATATTATATTAAACGCATTTTAAGAATCGATTTTTTGGTTTTCGACTTATATATTGTCGTAAGGAATAACCTGGCGGTGTTTGTCGATGTTTTTCTAAAACATCCCATATAACAACTAACTCAGCGACTGGCGTGCTTCGAGCAAAGTTGGCAGCAATGCTGGAGAAGTAGTTACATATCTCAAGGGGCCCGCCTGCCTGGAGTTATTTTCGACGTTCGAGGCCGAGAAGCGTGAAAGCGATAAGGGCGACTCTATTACGCGTATCAAGTGCGCCATCGCCACTAAGCGCAAGGCTTTGAACTGGCCTGCAGAGTTCTCGTCGTGCTGCATGTATAGGCTATTCACGGTAAAATGAGCATTTTGAAAGCTCTGCTTAAGATCTACTTGTATACACGTTGTGTTTTCTTCCGCCTTATGTAAAATTAACGTTACCGTGGGCCTCATCACATTATTCATGCGTCGGTCACGTGAAACTGTAAAATTATTAGAAACGGAAAATTGCACAAATCCCCACATTCTTACACTTCGGCGCACTAGACACAAAAGAGAAGGATAAAGAAATAATTTAAGTAATTATAAACGGTTACCTAACACTTTTTATTTGACGTTAAGATATGGAACTACTTTCCCTCAATCGTTACCAACTTTACTGGGCACATGTCACGTAGTGAGCCCGTTAAAATATATGCAGGCAGGAGCAGTGACTTTTTTCTGACGTTGATTTCAAAAGTACTTATTTTATCGTGAACAGCCTTTACCTATAGGACTGTCATCGGCAACCGTATTGTTTCATTGGTGGGAAGTCTGCATCTGAGTTCAATTCAGAGCCTTTGAGTGTTTTTGTGTGTCTCTGACGTGCATGTTTTGAGATACAGTAACTTGAAAAGCAGTTATTAGCTAATTGATGTGGTTAGAGATGGTGTTTCTAAGGTATGTGGCGTCTTAAGCACTCGATAGCCCTCATCTGAAGTACGTTCTTTTCTCAGATCAGCACTTAGGAGGTAAGTTTAAAAATTTCGTAGCTAAACGTGTACAGTATCTCAAAACTCTGCTACACATTTCAAGCGCTGTGCAGGCCCGAGCCTTAATGTAGTTGTACACTCTAAACTTTAACTATTTGTAATGGAGTCAAACTGGTGAGGAGTAATAAAAATGGCTTCACTTGCAATCAGTTATAGCATTGTGATTTCTATGGTGGCTGAACTTCACTTATTTTCAAGTTCTCTTCCAGGTGTTTTAAAATGACAGATAACCGTGAAAAGCAATAAGTTGCTCGTAAACTGAAGTCTTGTAATTAAACTGTGAAGCATATGAGCTCTTTAATTAGTATATAGGGACAGATTTTAAACTTTGAAAAGCAATTTCAGTGTACGCATTTATTTCAGAAGGACGAAATATTTTTACGTGGTGAACCGCTTGCGGCATGTTTGCTGCTGATTTTTCAATTCCTAAAATTTGAGTACAAATTGGAATCACGTGTTGATCCAGGATAATGCACATAGTGATGGTATTTCTAACGCGTTAGGTAGACTAGTGTATGTTTTGGACGAAGGTTCTATTTGAACCACTCTGAAATTTTCTACGTGTTAAAATTTAATTTTTTGTAGTTAATATTGACAGGAAATGCTATTTATATCATTTAGTCAGTAAAAATATCGATGTTCCCATCTCAGGCACGAGGGGGCGAGAAAAAAAAATAGTTTTCGTGTCTCCCGCCATAACTCTAAATACCACACGAAGACACATGCCAGTTCACTCGACTTATTGGCCAGTTTATAACAGCTTCTTCACCGATTTCCCGTGACTAGTATTTCACTTATTGATATCACTGATTCGGGTCTAGAGCGTAGACGTGTTGTTTTTAAATTTCTGGACTTTCATTTAATTTAGTTACGTTCGTTTTACGCACACACGAGTATGATTTAGCACGTTAATAATACATATAAGTTGCTAACAATTTCACACTTACACTTGGTCGACGCATCAAAGTGAATGGTTTAGTGTCAGTGGAAATTTAAAATTATAACGGAAGAATACAAAAACTCTTTTAGAATTTTAATCCGGAGATTCGATTTATAATTATTTATCACAACATATAGCAAGATATGCTGAATGAAAAGTATACACACGTTATCCTTCTAACGCAATGCGTTGGATCACTTCGGATATAAATGCCCTTAGGATCTTTCCTGATACTACAATCCATTGGCAGGAAAGTTGATTTTATTTGACAGTATTGCATTTTCTTAAAAGGTTCGGTCCATCTATCACGACTTATGCTCGGAAACCACAGCTTGCTACCGCCGGCGTTTAAGAATACGTAATCTACAAGTAGAGAGCAAAAAGCAAATATCACTGAATTCTGCACCGTAAGTTACAAACATTGACATTCGCAATTTTTATGAACAGGCTATTTCAAGAAGAGCACATATCCAAAAATAATTTTGCCGTACAAAATAAAATATTTTTATCTATAAACAACGCGATAGCAGGGTTTAAGATGTTTAAGAGAAAACACCACAATTCAGAATAAAATTTGATGATAAATAGAGTTATGTTTAATAAGCTACTACAAATATACAAGCATTGTCCCTTACTGAACCTAGTGAGTTTACAGTTGCATTAATTAGTCAAAATATTTAGTGCACTCAGTGTTTAGTGTCTCATTATTCTGGATTGAATCATTAACCAGATATGTTGTCCTTGGGTTGAGTCCTAACCAAATATGTCCTAGACTAAGTCAACCAAATATGTAATGGGAAGAGTCGTAATCAAATATGCCTCTTCATTAATCACAATCAGACTTACAATACTGTGTTACTAGACGGTTTAAAAATGTAGGTTGGGATAAGTACACATAATTTGACTATTTGAAGACATCAATCAATTTAGATGAGTTAACGGGAAACTCGCTCCAATGTAGGGACTCCGTCGGTATAGCCATCTTTATTTGGTGGAAAATCAAGTCATTTTGGTTAAAAGTAGCAATACATTAAATTATTAGCTATCGGTGAGCAGGTTGCCACAAAGCATTTACTCGGTATTGGAAACGTTTGTCATTTCTGTTCTTCACTTATTTTTGCCTCGGACGTACGGAATGCTGCCACCTGGATTCCATACTTTCTCCGCCATCTAAACGTACTACAGGATGTTAGCAGTGAAATCAACGGTCACTCAATCACTCTCGATGAAAGAAACGTTGAACTATCGGCGAGTAATAATTAAGGTCCCTCGAATGTATGTATTTAGATCTTTTTATTTCTTATAAGTAATTTGATTAAAATAATAAAAAAAAAAAAAAAACAAGAACCCCTGCGTGGGTAAAACTTTTTTTAAACGTCTGTTGCAATAAACACGATACCCTTCTACTCGACATATGCATACACTTTAAAAAGGCAGAAAAATTGCATGAACAAATTTATGCACAACGCCGAACTTCTCTAGCCTGCAAAAGGTATTTCAGGATTTTACTATAACAGAGAAAATTGACAATATTGGATAAAGGGCAATTACGAATGAAGAACAGCAATGACGTAAAATTTTATATTTCTGTCTGAAACCGCAAAATTTCACTGAAAAGTAGACTTTGAAATGTATCCAACAAGCAACAAAAATTTTAAATTACAACATAACTGTCAAATAAAAAATTTGTCGTGTTATGTCACATAGATATGTTTCCTTCCGTATCGCAATTAATATTTTTAATTTATTTGTTACATGAAATTCACGGAAAAACTTCAAAATGCACTCGTCCAGAATGCCGCAAGTCTTAAGCAAGACCAACGACTGAATATTGGAGGATGAGTGGCGCGTGAACAAGGAAACAGAGCTAAGCTTCGTGCCACTTACCAGCAGTCACGAGCACAATCTCTTTCTGTTGTCATTGGAGAAAATATTCAATCTTGCAAGAAGTGTTACGTCACGTGTTCAACAGAGCTCAAAGCTAAGAGATGCGGGAAGCATCCTTCATCTGAACGCAGGCGCTATCCGTCAGTCATTATGTAATAACTTTTAGAGTCCTGTACTCTGTCATTTCACTGCGTCAGCATTTTGGTATCAAACACACTGATGACGATATGGGCTGGGGGAAGAAACATTACAGTGTTCATGAATTCTTGTATGTTATGTTATAAGGATATAATTATGATTATTTCTATACAGGTAACATTTTGCACAAGTTATTGACACAGTGACATACCGTCCCGTATATATACTGGGTGAGTGGCCAGCGCCTATTTTACCGTATTTATGCAAACAGCACACAATACTGTAGGCTGTTCAGGGTAATGTGAGCACTTTTTAAGGCCCTTCTAAATGATTCTTTTCATCCATTTTTCCACCTTCCTGCTGATTTTTAATATAAACATTGCAATGGGATCAATAAGCACATACACATTCAAAATTTAATGCCTGAGGTTGCAATAAGATATATTTATTAACGGTTAATGCCTGTTGGGCGGGCCTTATAAAGTGCTCACTTTGCCATGAAGAGCCTATACCCATCTAACAAATCATCGCCTCTGCTGTAAAATATGTGTTCCTCGTGTAGCCGAGTCCCGTACACCGTGTACGTACACGTTGTGGCGCTTCGTCTGTTAGCTGAACATTTGACGCCGTTGTCTGCCTGCGCCAATCAACGGTACGAAAATAGAGCATGGCTGCAAGACAGCACGTGAGCGTGACTCCTTCCCGTCACTATAGTAAGCGGTGACTGTATTTTATGTCGTATGAAGAAACAATGGCGCGACGCGAGGCAGATGTGTGCTACTAGGGGCGCAATCGTCATGTACAAACGTATTCGGTAAACATCGTAATAACCTGTTTCAACACAATGAACGGACGTCCATTCTTTGAACAGTGACTGCTTCTCAACGCACTGCTGACATAACACCATCCGTTCACTGCTTACTGTACTGACGACAACGAATCGACGAGCACGTGGTGTTCTGCTACGATCGATGTTTAGTTTGATGGGTAGTATTGTGAGCGGGTTGCATAGATGAAGGCTGTTCACGATAAAGTGAGCACTTTAGAAATGAACCTTAGAAAAACGTCACTGCCCTGCAAGCATACATACATTTTAATGGATGCATTGAGTGGCATTCGCACAGTAAAGTTGGTAACCATGGATGGAAACTAGTTCCATATCTTAACATCGAATAAAAGTGTTAGGTAACTATTTGTGACAACTTAAAAATTATTTCTTTCGCTTTCTGCTTTTTTAATGCATCTAAACGTAAAAATTAGCAGATACGTAAGTATTTACTTTCTTAATAATTTCACAATTTCATTTGACCGACGCATGAATAAAGCGATGAGTCCCATGGCAATGTTAATTATACATAAGGCGAAGGTGTACACAACGTGCATACAAGTAGATCATAAGCAGGGTTTTCAAAAGTGCTCATTTTACAGTGAATAGCTTTTTTTCACACGGAAAAATAGGCGCGGGCGACTCGCGGCTCACCCGGCGTGTGTGTGTGTCTATATATATATATATATATATATATATATATATATATATATATATATATATATATATATATATATAAATTATACATATACATATATATAGTGACGGTACGTCACGGTGACAATAACTTGCGAGAAATGTTTCCTGTATAAAAATAATCATAATTATGTCCTTATACACGGATTCATAAATACTGCAATATAATCTCTCCCTCCAGCCAATTTATGAACGTCATGCTGAAGAAACATAACGTCATAGTAGATATTCATCTCGGTCAGAGACTTGCACAAATACAGAAAGCATTTTTCTATTTGTAATAATCGCAACGGTCACAAGTATGCCTTTCGCGAAAATATTAAATCTTGCAAGAAGTGTTACTTCATGTGTTCAACAGAGCTGAAAGCTGAGAGTTGCGGGAAGCAACAGAAACAAAAAATGACTTCTGTTACAGCGCTTCAATTGAAAAAAATTAATGAGTAAGTTAAATGTTTAGATGTCAAAAATTAGTTTTAAATTTTTAGTCAATTACATAATTAATGTCTGTTTCAAATGCTAAATAACAGTCAGAAAGATGTAAAAATGGCGGAAAATTCGTTTCGAAAAAGAAAATGTGGATGATGTTTTGTTTCATCCAAACGTCAAAACCAAACAAAATTTATACATCAGGTTACAGTTAACAGTCCATGTCATCAGAATGTTATTAAGAATATTCTGCTTGGAATTCTTTGTGTGGGTCACCCGTATTTCAGCTTTACCTTCATAGATAAAATTTAAATTCAGAAAAGGAGGAAGTTAAACCCTTACTGCAAGTTAATCGAGTAACGGATTTAAAAGAAATTGCAACGTGTATTTTTGTGACATAATACACTTTGGTTGAAGACAAACTTACAAAAGAAGAATATATTATGAATCATGATTTCATATTAAAATTCTCTTATTTAAACAAAAAAAAAAAAAACACGTCTGTGAACACAACATGCTGTTTACATTATGCTAGCTCCACAACAACTTCTACTCTAGCTCAGATCTTGTTTTTACTCAATGTAGCTTTACTCTCGGAGGAGGGTATCGAGGCTCCGTCCCAATTGATGTTTGGCCACATAAGGTTAATTATACTCAGGTTAAGGACAAAACGAGTTTTCTTATGAGAGAGTTTGGCATACGGAATATTTCCGCCGCTAGGTAAACACTAGTGGTACAAAGGGGTTATTTTAAACTAAAGTTTTAAGCTACATGAATAATGAAAAAGAAAAATGTTACATAGTTACGAAGTCATTTTATATTTAATTTATTATAATTGCAATTATATGTTTTTTTACGTATAAAACATCTTAAAAAATCTGGTACGAATGTGACACTAGAGCTTGCTAGTGGTGAAAAAATTTAGTTGCCAAGCTAAAAGCATCTCTCCCCACCTGAATGCCACCCCTCGCGAGCCGGCTGGGGATTGGCCAAGCGCGAGCAGGCTGGGCTGCGTCGGGCGAACGGGCGGGCGAAAGGGAAAGCGCCCGGTCTGCCTGCGTTTCGGAACACGCGTGTGCGCATGCGCGGACGGACGCCCGGACCGGCGCGGCAGCGGCGAAGTGGGACAGGCCCCGACGCGTTACGACACCTTTCCTGCCCGCGAGGCGGACGAGACGGAAGTGTTTGTATATGTGTGTGTATATGCGTGTGAGTGTGTGCGAGACTGTTCGTAGCCGCTGCTGCTGCTGCTTTCACCGTCGTCGTCGAAAGTTCCGGCCGCCAGTGAAAGAGATCATCTCTTCCTTTTTTTTTTTGTTTCTTTACGCGCAGGTGTACGTAGAGTTGTGGCAGGTGACGTATCGAATATGACTTCCGTCGTGGTTTCGCCACTTTTATCCAAGTGCTCTCAGAGTTAGGCCACTTGCGGGACGATCTACAACGTCCAGCTACCCGGCGTTGTTATAGGCTATTCACGGTGAAGTGATCACTCTCAAAAGCCCTCTCATTTGGAATAACAGCCAATAAATACATTTTCTTTTAGCCTTATAAGTTAAATGCTGAGTGCGGTTGAATATATACACTGTGTTTATTATTTACAGGCTGTTCACGATAAAGTGAGCACTTTTTAAGGCCCTCCCTACAGGCATTAATCGCTAATAAATATATCTTATTGCAACCCAAGGCATTACATTTTGGTGGTGGTGAAACGTATGCACTGTGTTGACTGGTCACATTGCGATGTTTATATTAAAAAGCCACAGGAAGATGGAAATTGGATGAAAGGAAAAATTTATAAGGGCCTTAAAAAGTGATCACTTTACCGTGAACAGCCTATACATGACAATATTTATTTTAAAAGGTGTTAAAATAATAAAAAATGGCTGGAATAAAAAAGTAACTAGGGCATCAAAAGGGCTCGCTTTATCGTGAACAACCAATCTTCTTTTCCGAGTAAGAAAATCACTTAGCCAGAATTATTCTAAATAAATTTTAAAAAAATGGAGAAGAAATATATTATATTAAAAATACTAAGAGAGGCGTTTACTTGTGTGTGTATGCATGTCATTTTAATGACAGCCTGAAATCAAAACATTATTATAACACTCAAGGAAAATTCCATGCCATTTACCACAAATCCCTCCCAAATAGCAACATGTATGTATGTCTATTATTCGTACGTGTAAGTTTTTGTTCCATTTCCTTTACACCTGTCAATCAGTCAAATTAATGTCATAAAGTGGGTACATAAAGAAGCAACAATTACGATAAAAAAAATTGTTGAAAACGACCACCGCCAAAAGTTTTGACGTCCTCGGTCGTTCGTATAATGAATTTTTTAATTACGGTGCTTGCAAAAAAAAAAGCGTACGCACTTTGGTTTTATTGTGTATGCACATAGTAAGGCAGATGTGATGGGAGAATTCACCTTAATTTAGCATTTGCTGAAATTGTTAAACTATAATAAGTGTTAAGTGTGTTATTAACCTTTTAATAGACCATGTTTAGTTTCATGAGTGTTTCTGCAGCTGCCTCTTTACTAAATATATCTTTAACTGATGGCAGTAAATAAATATCTTAAATTTAACATACCTAATGCAACTTTGGCTTAAGATTGCTAGGCACTCGAATAGAAAGAAGTGTATATTTTCTGGGATTATCTTTGCGTGGCTCTATCTACCCTTGATAAGAAAAAAACTAACCTATTTAAGAAATAGCAGTGATTTTCACCGTGGTTTGCCACATGCACAAAAGAAAAGTCTATGTTGTGACAATAGTGTTAATGTTACTGCAGCAGTAATTTTTGTAATCTGTGTGCCGTCAGTAACTAACTTTGCCGTTAACGTAATATATAGTTAAGCTATTGTAGTTAATGTAACATTAAGTATTTTTGTAACAACATTACCTACTTACTGTTCCGTCAACTTTAAGGTGGTGTTAACGTTGCGGCAAAACCAATATTGTGTTGAATTTATGTTAACATTTGTGTTAAAACTTTTATTGTATTTTCTTCTCATTAAGAAAAAAAAAATCCGATGTGAAATAGCTTAAGTAAAATTATTTTGTGACAAAAAATATTACCAACGAAAAAAATGACGGCTAGGTGGGGAACCTGACGATCTACCAACTGATCTATCTAAATGTGTCTGATTGCGTTTCATATTATGAGTATTCAGTAGAACATAGCGATAAGGCTATTCACGGTAAAGTGAGCACATTTTGAAGCATCCTAATTTGGAATACTTAATAAACAATAAATATAGTTTATTGTAGTCGTATACGTTAACTTTCGAGTCCGTTGAAATATACATACTGTGCTTGTTACTTACATGGTAATTTTTATTTGAATAATTGATGGAAGGTTAAAAAAAATGGCTGATAGGAAAAAAAGTAACTAGAGCCTCAAAAGTGCTCACTTTATCGTGAACAGCCTATAAATTTGTGTTATATTAATAAAAGAATTTGCAAGTGGTTGACGTTAACTTTGTCAGAAAATTATAAATTTTACTACAACATAAACATTCAAAGAAATGCCTCATTAGTAATTTTTTGTTTCAAGTAAATTATACTTCTATTTTGGCAAGTGATCGTGTATTAGCGAGATTCTTCCGCACACAAACTAGTACGTCTATGGTCTCCTTAGCTTAGCCTTTTTTTTTTTTTTTTTGCGGTCTGACTTATCAAGAAAACGTGACGATATTTCAAGATTACTAAGAAAACGTGACTGATATTTCCAGATTAAAACTAATCAAAAGCTCCCACAACTAATGTGGAAGTAGTGAAATTAAGGACGTTACATGCAGTTGGTATGAACATTCTTTCGGCGTGTGAATGCTTGGTTAGATTACAGTATTGAGCCTACCATGCGCTATCACTAGTTCTTCAGATAATTCCTTCCAACGGCTTGTCTAAGTGGTGCAACGAAAGTGTACCAGTTAAGCAGCGATGGTCTGGGTATAATTTCGCCGATAGAACACGTGTAATTACGGACACAGAGTTTTATTCGATTTCGGACAGTTGAGTTAATTGCACAGAAATTTTCATGAATTCAAGAAACCTCTCCTCCAATTTGTTAATTTTTCTGCAATTTCGGTTTATTAGTAAAAAAAATTTTTTTGAGGGGGGCCCCCTTCAAATTTTGTCATGCAAATGATTTACTATGCCTGAAAAGGATATATTAAAAAAGTTACGACTATTTTGTGGTGGAATGGAATTTGAACAATGGAATTTGAACACGAATCTAAAATACTTCGCAGTATAAATCTTTACCACTTGCCCACCAGTCTCTTATAAT
The DNA here is from genome assembly GCA_029891345.1 of Dryococelus australis. NCBI lineage: Eukaryota > Metazoa > Arthropoda > Insecta > Phasmatodea > Phasmatidae > Dryococelus > Dryococelus australis. The sequence goes on from CM057009.1 coordinate 110,723,964, forward strand.
AAACAGCAAATTAAACATGTCATTTAGGCTACATGGAAGAAAAGAACGCGACTTTCTCAGTTTCTAGTAATGTACGATTCCTTTAACGAGGGAGTGAAGATATTTAGGCGGCTCTTAACATCGAGTTCTTTAAATTATATGAGGCTGGATCGAGGTGAGTATGGGAGAGCGCCGAAATGCACAGGCGGTGAGAAAAGAGAGATCCCCGAGAAAACCCGCCATCGTCCGACACGATTCCCACATACGGGAATCCAGGAGCGACCTCGCCGGGAATCGAACCTGGTTCGTTTAGATCAGAGGCGAGTTATCTAAACCCTGCACCACCTGCACCACCATATAATCGATGCGATTCCTTGAAGTGTTGCTAGTTTCAAATGCGGCTTGTGCAACTTTTTATTGTGTTTGAAGTAATAGTCCCTAGGTTCAAGCCGCGAGAGCATCCAAACTGCTGCAGGAGCAACAGTTTTTTGTTTGTAGTGGCGAAGACCGCTTCGTGTAACCTCGGCGTTGTTTTCGAAACCTGAAGCTACAAGCAAAACGGAAATGTGCTGTATTTTTAATTCACGTAGCTCTTTTCCGTTCTCAGCCATTACGGAGCGCTTTCCTGTACATCAACTGTGTATTTCCGTCAACATATCCGTTAACATGGGGGAATTTTTACGCATGAGCCGTATTGGCGGAGATACGCTTTAATAAATCATTATTGTCCAATGCTCAAACTTAACATACACATTATGGCAACGTGATTCATTTGCACGCACGTTGACGCAGAAACTTACGGTGTCTCGTGGTTAACTTGTTTGTAGGCGGGTTCACGTAATTTTTACGTAGGCATAAACACGTTGGTAAACACGCGACAGCCGGGCGTCTCATATTGAAGCAATAGGTTTCAAAACTGTTCTTGCTCAGACATTTTTAAATAGTACGTCAATAATGACTTATGGGTAGGGGTGCCTGCTTTTTCGCGAAAAGATTCCAGGACAAGTTGTGTTCCAATGCCCTTTAGTTCAGAACCACTTTCGTGATTGGATCATTTGAACTGTTACGCACATTATCTGTCTGGACGCGAATCACGGACGGTCAGTATCGGAGAAACATAATTCTTATTGGCTCACTCATGTAACAGACTGTCTTCACACAAAGAGAAGCCGCCAATGGTCAAATGAAGACTGCAAGTGTGTACATAGGCTATTGAAGTCTAGCGTTTGCGTAAACCTTTTCGCGAAAAACAGGAGCCCCTACTTATAGGTAACATGCCCATTCATAGTTAATTAGTAGGGACACCCTCATTTCACAAAAAGATTTCACAACTAGTTACTTCTGGTACGCTCGTAAGGTATTGAAATCTAGCATGTGCGGTAATCTTTTCGCGAAAAACAGGAGCCCCTACTTATAGGTAACATGCCCATTCATAGTTAATTAGTAGGGACACCCTCATTTCACAAAAAGATTTCACAACTAGTTACTTCTGGTACGCTCGTAAGGTATTGAAATCTAGCATGTGCGGTAATCTTTTCGCGAAAAACAGGAGCCCCTACTTATAGGTAACATGCCCATTCATAGTTAATTAGTAGGGACACCCTCATTTCACAAAAAGATTTCACAACTAGTTACTTCTGGTACGCTCGTAAGGTATTGAAATCTAGCATGTGCGGTAATCTTTTCGCGAAAAACAGGAGCCCCTACTTATAGGTAACATGCCCATTCATAGTTAATTAGTAGGGACACCCTCATTTCACAAAAAGATTTCACAACTAGTTACTTCTGGTACGCTCGTAAGGTATTGAAATCTAGCATGTGCGGTAATATTTTCGCGAAATTCGGGTGTCCCTATTAATTAGTACTGTTTGTTGCAAAAACTAATCATCCCAAACAAGTCTGGGTACAAAACACAAGACTGTTTGCAGATGTTTTCCTATCCGGTGTGGTGTGCGCAACATTATCTGCTTATCCATCTGAAGAAGTTTGCAGCACAGTTAGACTTCTTTTACTGAAGGCATGTCTCATGTTTCATTTTCTTAACTCTTCATAACAGTTATTATTTACAACCCACTAGTGCAACTAAACAAACGTCTTATTGTAATACGTTCCATTAATATCTGGCTATTACTGTGAATTATAATTTTTGTTTGGAGGAGAATTTTTCTCATTTCTGGCGTGAAAAATATGTTGTCGATTAGTTGGCAGTTAAACTCTGTGGTGTAAAACACATAACCTTAATAACCTAAAAAAAAAGTTTTATCAGCAATATTGTAGAGTATTTTATAGACGGTTTTCAAAAATGAAAAGTTTAAAACCGGGAAATTAAAATATGGGATTGGAATTCTCATTGTCATTAAAAATACATATTTTTGCTATTTTTGACATTCATTGTTGTTTCCGCGTCAATAACTACTCAAATGATTAATTTAAATACTAATATTCAATCTATTCTTATAGTCTTAACAACGTAGATAATGGCGTTGAGAAATTTACAACAAAACTAGCCTAATCGGAAAAGGTACTTCAGTACTGGCATAACCCAACGTTTGCTGCAAAATTATTCTTTAATGAATGTTTTATTTAATATTATATTTGTTTATTACACAATTTATCTGTTTTACAGTTAGTTGCAGTGTTATCTATCTTTATCAGAACAACAAATGTTTCCATTAATTAACACTCTTAATTTAGTTAGCAGCTTTTTTTTTTGTGATTACCTGTACATGACCTTCGATGGATAGGGAGATTTCTGAAAATCACTTCCTCAACTGTGTATTTAAAAACTCGACCAACAACTTAATTACTTTAACAGTCAATTTAATGTTATTGTAGTGCCACATATTTTGCACCTACATATTAATGGTGACCACAATCACAAATACATTCTCCCTTGTCGTGCATTGAAAAAGGAAGTAGACTATACACCAGAAAGAGCTATTTCGCGGTAATTTAATTTTTTTCTATATTAACCTTTTTATATGTTTTTTTTTAATTGGCAGCTTAAAGTCTCGTCAACAACGATGTTATTAGGTACAGAACAAGTTAGTTATGCGTGCAGTCAGGAAGGCAAGGTGGACGTTCACGGCGACTATTAACACATAAATTCGTTATTTCCTTTAGGTGGTTTAGGAAAACGGTGGTAAACAGAAATCTGGATTGATAGATAGGGAATTGAACCCGGGACCTTCATAATGCGAATGCAGTAGATTATCACTGAAGAGAACTGATGTGAACCAGCCGCGTAAACACTTAGAGAACAGCCAACCAAATATTTGTTTGTATAGGGCCAAAACTATATTTAGTTGCACCAAAAAAATGTTTTGTTGAGTAAAGAAAACTTGAAAAGCGACCAAATTAATGTTTTCATCTAAATAAAAATGCTTGGGCCAAATGAAATAAGATCTTCAACAAAATATTTGGTTTAATCAACTTTTTAAATTTGTTTGGCCGCTCATTTCATTTCCGTCATTCGAAAATACAGCTTGAGAGTTTATTTGCATTTTTTGTGTCAATCAGGATAGAAACAATGTTTGCTAGTGCATTTATTGATGCTTAGTAATAGTATAAACATCCTTATAAAACTACTTCAAAAGGAAACTATAAAGTAAATCTGTAAAACTTGAAGTATTTATTTGTGTACATTGTCCAATATTCGAAATATATTCATTTAAAAACCAAACCTGCTTTAGCAGAAGTCACTTTAACTAAAGTCGCTAAGACGCATTGGTTAGGTGTAAATGCTCTAGGTTCAAATCACAGTCGGAATACCAATTTTTTTATATGAACCAAAACTTTTTCATGTGCATAAAGCCAGATAAATCTTTAGTTGCAGCAACCTAATTACTGTTTTGGGCAACCAAATAAGAAGAACAAAATAATTTGGTTTCAACAATTAAATTTTTCGTTCCCCCAATACAAACAATTAATTCAACTCCTTTTGTTCAGCGCAGGAACTTAAAATAACTTAATAGCTCATCAATACAAATTATCGTGAGTAAAATTAATAATGATTTTATAAACTCTAAAAGTAACAATGCAGACTGCATTATATAGGCTGTACAGGGTAAACTGAGCACTTTAGAAATCAACATTATAAAAATGTCACTGGCCCTACCTGCACATATTTTAACTAAATGTCATGTGCCCAGTAAAGTTGGTTTTGACTGAGGGAAAGTAGTACTAAAATAATTTTTTTGGTTTCTGATTTTTAATGCTCATAAGTGACATAATTAACCAAACTGTAATATATTTACTTTTCTAATAATTTCACAGTTTCACTTGACCGACGCCTGAATAAAGTGATCAGACCCATGGCAATGTTAATATTATGTATGGTATAAGAATACACGATGCGTATACAAGTAGGTCTTAAGCAAGGCTTTCAAGTGCTCACTTTAACATGAACAGCCTGTATCTGTTACACACTAAAGGATATTTCATTGGGAGGCAGCCAACTCAACACCCATTTGCTGAGTGTCAGCCAGTAATAAACTTTGGCTAGTAGGTTGAGCGTGTAAAATGTGGTGTCAACTAATTGGGAGGTGGTACACACGCCAACAAAATGGCGTCACTGGCCAGCAAAATGGTGAGATGCAGTTGGCCAACTATCGCTTGGTAACCTACTAGCCAGCCGGCAGTCCCACCGATAGGGGACATTTGGCAGCATGCAGTATTAGCCTATTAGTCACTAGGCCCGTTCCCAACCAGAGTGTAAGTACGCCCACATATAAAAAGCCGACCCGGCATTTCGTATCTGTTTACTTACTTCTCTGTGGGAGAGGCCAGCAGAAGGGGCGTATATGAGCGACATAATTCTATCCTGTCTTGAGTGGCAGTAAATGTGTACACAGTACGTCCTGACCAGACCTGACGTGACCAGACGTCCTGCTTTACGCGGGACAGTCCTTTTTTTAAAGTGCTACAGAACGCAAGAGGCCAAATAATGTCATGGAGTGTATATCTTTAATCAAATGTTTTACGAAAAGTTCTGAATTTTACACATAAAAATTATTGAAATTTTATATTATTTTGTGTTCCCGTAGTGTTGTGAGAAATGGCAGAATTTAGAAGCAGCTGTTGAAGTATGGCTTGTTTTCAGTAGTCAACGGTGGATTACCAGAATTATCACAACATGTAGAAACTGCGAAGCATTAATTAGTTGAGAGTGCCACGCCAAGCCCATTAATCTCATCATTAGAGATCCGGAAATTCCGCAAATTGATTAAAAGACACGTTAAACTTTATCCGCACGTGCAATGAAGTTTCGCTTGTATTGGGCGACCGTTCAGACACGCCCCGGACGACTTTCGACCAATACCGGACCTGTAGGGAAAACAAGGACCGAATCACGTCCTAATTGGTCGGTGGTTAAACTGGAGCAACAGCCAATGAACAATTAACTGAGCCTCAAGTACACGAAGGACTGTGGAGTCTAGCTTTTTGCCAAATGAATCCGCGAATTTTCCGGATTTCTTCTCATCATATTTCAGAAGTAAGACATTTGGTTCAAATGAAGACAAATTAGCTGCTGCTGAAAGGTGCTTTGAATTTAATAATTTACAACACAACCATGCTTTCAGTTTCACTTACACTACATTGGGGATCGTAAAAACAAGTTTCGAATCAGTTGAAAAATATGTGTATGTAAAGAAAAAATTAAATGTCAAAATGTTCTACTAGTTTTTGCTAACTTACAACTTTAATATTGTTTCTTAACATCTAGATGTTTATTGGGTATATACTTTTCTTTCAATTTTTCAAACGCATTACCTCGTATTTACAGAAATACCCTGACTGGAAGTTAACCACATACTTTTTATTATGATCTCATATTTGCTGACAAAATGTCCTGCTTCATATAATGAAAAATATGGACATGCCATTACAGAGTGCTATGTGTAGGGGCAGTGAAATTTCGCGAGAAAGTTTCGCCAAGATTTTTGATTGACTTAAACATGTTCTGGTCTGTGTTAACGGACGAAGGCAATATGTTTAAGACGAAGGTTCAGTGTCGGAGATGCAAAACCCTGCGTGGCTTGGTCAAGTGCTAAGACGACACTAGCAGCCAGTGGAGGCACGACAACAGCTGAGGTGTGTATATGGTACTGAAGTCTATTGAGCGTACCGATTTTCAAACGAAAATTTACTGGCCCTATCAATGTGTCAAAACTTACTGATTTGAGCCTCCCAAGACGACTTGTCCTTTCCGCGCAAATGCCACAAATTCCTCCGTTCGCGCAAATGTCACCGCACGCAAGTGTTGATTGCATCTCACCTTGCTCTGCTTGTTGGGCAGTGTCGCCAGATAGGAGAAATCAGATTCTGGTAGAATGCAGCATAAAATTCTGGTATTTTACAAAAAATTCTGGTGCTATGATATAAAAAGGAGCCCATTTCCCCCTGGGAAACAGTTATTGCAATTACATTAAAGAATTTTAAAGTCCGAAATAAATTTTGCGTAATTTTGAAACAACAGTTATTTTATTTATTGGTTTGTTATTGGTTAGATTGTGTATGTATGTATGTGTATATATATATATATATATATATATATATATATATATATATATATATATATATATTCAGGTGCTCATAACTTACAAGAATTCACCTAAAAAAATTACAATTTTAATTCACTTTAAATGGATTTAGTCAGAACCAAAAAACACGAAAATAATTAATTTTAAAATGGTTTTTTGACGGTCATATAGGCCTAATTTAACACTATGTAGGTATTGCTACAAACTACAATATAACATCAAAATAATCTTAAGTTCTTGTGATTTACAATTATGTTTACTTTAGTTTACAAAATATTTTAAACTGACAGATACTTTTGCTACACCAGTAAACTATAGCAATTTTTCGTGACCAACATAAAATTTTCTATATATGCATACCAGAATGAGGAAAATCTGGTACCTGGTACCAAGGTAGAAAATATAGTACAAATACCAGAATTCTGGTACATCTGGCAACACTCCTATGTTGGCTGATGTTGTTGGAAGAAAAGAGAAGAAGGTAGAGAGGGGGGAGATGAAGTGTAGCAGAAGTGTTCTCTTCTAGGCAGACAGGAATGTCGACTTCGTCTTCCCATCAGGAGCGACACGAAACTGCCATTTGCAGTAGGCGACACTGCCAGTGTAAATGAAATTCCACACCTTATTCGCACCTTCGGTAAGGACTAGCGACATGGACACGGAGACAGCACATATACAGAGGTGGAGACGGCGTAGTCCTTTTTGATGCGGGCGCACCCGTTCCTAATATGCTTCACGTGTTTCTGGGAACAGGCCTTGTGTCTGTCTACGCACGAATGACAGACGTATATATGATATTCACGGTAAAATGAGTAGTCTTGAAAACCCTGCAAAAGATCTACTTGTATGCACGTTGTGTATTCTTCCACCTTATGTACGATTAACATTGTTATGGGCCTCCTCACTTTATTCATGCGTCGAGCAAGTGAAACTGTGAAATTATTAGAACAGTAAATATATATTTAAAAAAAAAAAAAAAAAATCAGCTAATTTTTACACTTCGATGCATAAAAAAACAGAAAGTGAAATAAATAATTTAAGTTATCAAAAATGGTTTCCTAACACTTTTCATTCGATGTTAAGATACGGAACTACTTCCCAACCATCGTTACCAACTTTACTGGGCGCATGTCACTCAGTGCGCCCGTTAAAACCTATGCAGGTAGGAGAAGTGACTTTTTTTAGTGTTAGTTTCAAAAGTACTCACTTTATCGTTAACAGCTTATAGTACTGAAATTTCCTGATAGTACTTAGTATAGGGACCTGCACAATTCGCGTTATCTCCTGGAAGCATGCTATAATTCATCGTCCTATACGTATTTTGGTAGGTGCCATTTATTAATTGGCTATTGCAGCAGTGAGGACACATTTACACTTTTATTTGGTTGGGCGCGATTGGGCCAGCCTCTTGTTTGTGGTTTCCTATTGGCCGAAAGTCGTCCAGGGTGTGCCCGGACAAACTGTAGTCCAATGACAAACGCAATTAAAAGCACATGCGTTTGATATCTAGTCTGTCTTGACATAATAACGCGAATTTTGCACGTCTGTACTGATTAGTCAATCAACTACGAAAATGTCATCACACAAAGACACACCGCCAATATACAAAAGAAAACTGTTGGTACGCCAATGTATTATTGAAATCTAACATGTGCGAACATATTTCCGTGAAATTCGGATGTCCCTAGTTATTGCCATTTTGCTGTTTGGTTGTAGTCTGTTTACTTCAGTATTATAAGAGCGGCGAGAGTTAAACAATTTTTGTATAAAGAATAACTTGGTTATAACGTTATAATTAAAAAATAATTACCAGCAATATAATTTTTATTTTCTAAATTAAAAATTGTATATTTAAAATTTTTTGCTTACTTTTACGTTGAACTAATTAAAGAGGAGGGCACCATATTTCTATAATTATATTTATATTGTAAACATAAATTTAAAAAACGGCAGAATATATATATCATTACATTTTTTTTTTAACAAAAAATTATTAATATGAGAATAATTAGATTATTTTCTATAGAACAACGATTAATTTGCCGCCCTTATTATACTAAAATTACGGCCACACTGTCACGTTGGAAAGTTTTAATACAAATAATCCAAAATAAATCGTGAAACAACAAACTAGATGCTGTCTTGTTCGTACTCTATATTACTAATTCCATTGTAGTAAGCATTTTCAATAAATTATATTTTAGAAATAATAATTATATTTTTCTTCGAATAATATATACCATTTTAGTGCTATCTATCGGTTCATTTTCAAACTACAATTATTTTATACAAGTGCTGAGTAGAATTAACGTTTAGGTTCACGTATTTAATTATACATGCATATAATCAACCATTCTATACAACGGCATCAATGCATGTTTGTTAACCAAGAAATCAGTGGTAAGGGCTGTTCACGATAAAGTGAGCACATTTGAAATCAACCATACAAATAAAAACACTGCTGCTACCTGCATGCATTTTAACGGGCGAACTGTGTGACATGCGCCCAGTAGATTGGTAACGATGAAGAGAAAGTAGTTCCATATCTTAACGTAGAGTAAAAAGTAATAGGTAGGGATAGGAAAATTTCGCGAATTCATTTCGGAACATGGTAGACGTCAAACACATATTCAATGAAGTCAACGTTGCAATTGGATCACAGTGTAAAAGACACGCCCTGGACGACTCTGAGCTAATAGTATACTTGCAAGGAAACACGTTGCAAATCCCATACTGCCAGTTGTGGGTTAACACTGGCCACTATCTGGAGCAGCAGCCATTGGACAAACATCTAAGGCTCGAGTGTACAAATGACTGGAGTCTAGCCTACAGGTCATTGAACACGCAAAATTTTCCTATCACTAGTGATAGGTAACCATTTGTGATAATTTAAATTATTTCTTTCGTTTTCTGGTATTTTTAATGCATTGAAATGCAAAAATTAGCAAGTTTTGTAGAATATTTACTATCTTAACAATTTCACAGTTTCACTTGACCGACGCATGAATAAAGTGATGAAATCCATGACAATGTCAATCTTACATAAGACGGAATAATACACTACGTGCAAACAAGTAGATCTTAAGTGGGGCTTTCAAGAGTGCTCAATTTACCATGAGTAGCTTATAAACATCATGTGAACCAACTGACTTCTGAGAAATATCGGCAAAGTGTGCACTTTCAGCGAGCATAAATATCATGCGTAAGCTCAAATGTGTGTTTATATAACGTTAGACATTGGTCCACAGGGTGTTTGGTACCTCCTGGAGAACGCTGGCCCAGTCGTCGCTTTCCACTGTGACAGCAGACAACCAATGTGCAGTAAATATTGCGAATTCTTCAGGTGTCTACCCATGGGCTAAAGATGCGGTAGACCAATCTCTCTGGCTGCGCACAACCAATCTACGTATCACAACATTGAACAGCTTTTCTGCCAATACGTCTAGAGGCGTGGTTTGGATTTTAGGTTTGAAAACTCATTTGTAAAGAAATGATTTGAGATGTCTGTATACTTCGTCTAATCAATTTGCAATGTAGTTTGATTAAATTGAAAGTGGTAAACGTATTTTATACATATAATAGCGCATGCCATTTAAAAATTAAGGAGTAAACACACACGTTCATCACTGTTGACCATGTGACTTTGACAGTTGTGTACCTTTGGGGTAGGTCAATGTTGGGTACATGCGCAGAAGACGAATAAGCGGTCTACCTCATATTTAGTCTATGGTTTCACCCCTGTACTCTTAAGCCTGATACAGATGGACTTCTTTCTTGTTCGAGAAGGTGTACACCTTCTTGTACAAGTCAACTTGCATCGTGTGAGACTGGCTAACTTGTATGCAAGTGGCTAGAATGCAAGGGCTTGCATACCAGCTAGAATCGTTTAGAGACGGTGCTTTCTTTCGTTCACCTTCTTGTGCAAGTCGTTTGTTTACATTTGCGTTTTACATATTTATGTAGTTCGCGTACATTTCTTTACCCTGATATTGTCACCATCGTTTGATTTTTACAACAGATACTATTGCCAATGCACTAATTACTCCTACAGCATCAAAAAGAGCCTCCAGATACGAATATCTTGGCATGCTGAAACATCCAAGTACTACTACTGTGTGTACAGTATGTGCATGGGGCCTGCATACACCTTATTGTTCATAATTTGAACAAGAAAGGTAGTTTGATCAGTGCTTCGCTCGTAGAGGCGATGAGAGAGTTGATACGCATTCCTCGATCGTCCCTAGCGCTCCCACGCTTTCAGGCTTCATGGGTGCGAAAATTCCTTCAACCAGGCGGCCACCTTAAGCGTTCCGTATGGACCGCGGTAGTGTAGTGACCAGACTAATCGCGTCCCACCTAGGTGAGCCGGGTTCGATACCCGGAAGGGCAGCTCCCGGATTTTCGCATGTGGCAGTTGTGCCGGACGAGGCCACTGGTCTACGGGCTTTCTCGGGATTCCTCGCTTCCCCCACCCTTGTATTTCGGCACTGCTCCATGCTCACCTCGTTTCACCCTCATCGGTTCTCTAGCCCTCTAATATAGTTAAAATCGGGTTTTTGAGACTGTATCTTAAAACACACTAGCCTGACACGAACCAAACTACGATAGGAGCCTGTATTGAACTTAGATAAAGATTTTTCTTTCCATCAATAAAATGATAGGTTCACCGCTGAAAGTCCTATAGGTATACGCAGCACTGCGAGAACACTGCAGGCCAATTCAGAGCCCTGCGCGTAGCGGCGATGGCGCTCTTGTAGCGCGTGCTAGTGTGGCCCTTATAGCTCCCCCACTTCTCGGTGAAAAAGGAGAAAACGATGCAGGCAGGCAGGTTCTGTGCCCGGAACCTCGCCTTGCCAACTTTACAATTCGTGGGCACAATTTTTTAGGGTTAGCTGGAATTTTCGTTAGTATGCTCTGATTTTACCGCATAACCTATTTGTCCTTTATTTATAAACAAACTCCCAATGTATCAGTTGTATTTCGTATAAAGATATTAGATTAAGCAAACACGTCATCGAAAAAATATTATTTTAAGCACAAACTACACAATAGAATAAATATGCTGTGATAATTTTTTTCTCAAATATATGTTTAATTTTCTGCAAATGTAATTATCTGTTTTCCAATTTATATTTGACGCGACTAAAATTTTATTTCTGAACACCTTTGAGAATACCTACATACAAATACCCCCTCCCATTCCCTAAGAGACTTGAAATCTTAACACATTTTTCTATCAAAGTGTCCTGCATTTATTCTTAAAGCGTACTTATATAATTATGAGATTTTAAACCGTTTGATTAAAATCAATATTTACAGTTTACGATCTTGCCAAATGTCTTGAGCTCTGCATTACTTTCGACAATGTTTGCATTTGCATTAGGAGTAAGTCGGTAGACAGACATGAGTAGAGACCCCGAAATGTTGCGTAGTAACACTTTATTTGGTACTTTATGCTATAGGATACAAAGGCTAAATGCAAATTTTACCTGTATAAAAACATTATAGGAAAGCTTAGTATTTTCAAGCATCGCGATAGCCGAACGGTAAAATGTGTTTGTATAATCGATTTGAAGTTTTTGCCGTGATGATGAAGTTCAGGTACGATACCACGTCATTCCTCCAAGGCTTAAAAAAATAGTAATTTGTGCAGTGCTTCTGGTAGGCGAACATTGAACTAAAATGTGTCATTCTCTCTCTCTCTCTCTCTCTCTCTCTCTCTTTCTCTTTCTCTTTCCCTCGTCGGAGCGACGGCAACGCTCAAGGTTGGCGGACGATTCAGATACCAAACAGGTCTTTGTTTTCCCTGCAGGTTCGTTATTGGTCGAAAGTAGTCCAGGGTGTGTCTAACAGATGCAGATACAGTTTAACTTGTTGTTAGATTACCTCGTGAAATTTCAGGGTCAATGGTGAAATATCAGAACTATCACCACGGCAGGAACTTTAATCTCATCATTAGAGGCCCGGAAATTTCGCCAGTTGATTCTAGGACAAGTTAAACTTTATCTGCACGTGCCATGAAGCTTCGCTTCTATTGGGCGACAGTTCAGACACGCACCAGGCAATTTTCGAGCAATAACGAACCTGTAGGGAAAACAAGGACCGAATCACGTCCTACCCGGTCAGTGGTTAAACTGGAGCAACAGCCAATGAACCACTGATGGTGGCTCAAGATCACAAAGCACTGTGGACTTTAGCTTGTTGCCAAATGAATCCGCTAAACTTCTGGTTCCCTACTGATGAGTAGTGCCACCCGTTTAGTGTCCCTATTTACGCGGAGGCTAGACTTCAATATCCTATTTACACGCACAGCTTTTCTTTGGCTATTGGCCACTTGTCTTCGTGTGGGGGAGAGTCTGGTACATGAGTGAACCAATCAGGATTACGTTTCTCCAATTCTGGTCGTCCGTGATTCGCAGGCAGACAGATAAGATGCGTAACAATTAAAATAATCCAATCACGAAAGATGTTCTGAACTGAAGTATTTTGGAACGCAACTTGTCCTGAAATCTTTTCTCGAAAAACATGTACCCCTACTGATGAGTTAATAATGGTTTCACAGAACAGCGTGTAATGGAAAATATTATGTTTTGTAAGTTGAAATAAACTTTAAAATCCATTATATTGATATGAAACTTTAATAAATCTACTTCAGTTGAAACTTTATCCTCTTTAGACAGAGAATTGTTTTAGGCAAGTCTAATAAAGTTTCATATCATCACGAGCCATATAACAGTGCACCTGAAAGTAGGTAGCTAAATTACGCTGTAGTATCGTCCGTGTGTTTAGGGTGGATCGAAAAGAAAAGTAGACCAACCTCGCCTTAACTAAATGTATTATGGTAATTCTGACACGTTACGTCTAAATTCCTTCACAATTGAGCATTCTTGATAACACTGTAGTATATTGGAAATGTGACTGGATCGCTAAAAAGGAGGGTTTGATCCCCGAAACCTGTCCTTCGTATAAGCCCTTGAGGACCATTTCATACCCTCGCACAGCCAATCAACGATTGTGAACTACTTTTAGAAAGGAACCTCCACGCCGAGTCACTCTGTACCTTTAACTACTCTGTGCATGCGACGTCCCAAACGCCAGTCAAACGTAGTTAACACGCGGAAAAACACGCAAGCTTTTTGCCAGCTATGAGCATTCTTGCGAAATTTCTCCCCTCCTGCTTCTTCAACGCCCAGCGTCAAGGAACCTGAGGCTTGCTTACAAACAGCTGGTTTCCTCGCAACAGTTGGTACTTTCCGTGATTTCTTTTAACAATAAGCTACTGTTGATAGTTCCGTGTTTACAGTTCCGCGTTTCCTGGTGTAGATTTACAATCGCCGAACACGGTGTTCACCACCCCCCCCCCCCCTTCCCCCCCACCGTACGGGTATCACAAAGTATAGGCTGTTCACGATAAAATCAGCACTTTTGAAATCAATATTAGTACAAAGTCACTGCTCCTGCCTGCATATATTTTAACGGGCGCACTGAGTGACATGTGCCCAGTAAATTTAGTAACGATGGAGGGAAAGTAGTTCCATATCGTAACGTCAAATATAAAGTGTTAGGTAACCATTTATAATGACTTAAATTATTTATTTTTCTTTCTGTTTTGTTTCTAATTCGCCGAAGTGTACAAATAGATGGATTTGTACAATTATCCTTTTCTTATTGTTTCAGAGTTTCACTTGACCAACGCATGACTAAAGTTATAAGGCCCATGCAACTTTTAAGACTCGACGTGCATACAAGTAAATCTTAAGCAGGACTTTCAAAGGTGCTCATTTTAACGTGAATAGCCTAAGGCCCCTGTCTAACTCGCGCGCCAACTTATTTGCAATGTGTTTATAATGAAGGTTCTTAAAACATACCTTTTTACCTTTGCGCAATCCGTTTCGACACGAAGAGAAACGATATTTCAGATCAGGGTGGGATAATATTTTCCCCAGCAATGCCGAAAACGATATTAACTTAAAATAGTCTAGGCGAATACGTGTGAAACTAGGATAGGGTCCCGCACTGAAATTTCTTACAAAGTTTCCAGAAACAAAATCACAGCGTCAATGCTTAAAGTCCCATCGTTAGAGACCTGAAAAATTCGTGAGTTCAATTACCTGGAGGATAGACTCTACAGTCTTATGTACAAATATGCCGATATCAACTGCGCATTGGTGTTCTGCTATCGCTGTGTAAAACTACGATTGGGCCAGCGTTCCCCAGGAGGTGTCAAACACCGTGTGGACCAATGGCTAAAGTTATATAAACACATGTGTTTAAATTCTAACTTGTCCCAAAATGAATCCGCGAATTCTTCAAGTTTCTAACGGTAAGTGAAAAAGTGTCAATTCTGTTGGGAACAGGCATATTTTAACCCGCTGAAGGATTTTTTTTTTTTTTGCTCACGTGTTTCAGACGGAAACCGCTTTAATTTCCTCGTACCACTTTCTTTTGCAACATTCATATTTGCAGGAGTGTTTTCGCTCTGGTCTCACCTTGTTACGTAGAAGCTGCCATTTATTTGAAATTGCGAGTCTGTTGGAGCTTTACTGAGGTAATCAGCTCCAACTAGTTATTCGGTGTAATTCCTGTGTTAAAACCTATTTTGTGTTGTCGCGGTGGGACACGATTGTCATTCGTTTTAACTTAAAACATTTCGTTACACTGTGAATCATATTGGCTTGATGTCTTAGTTCGCTAAGTATATTTCTAACGAAGTTCTTGTTACGCTGTTCACTTAATCAATGGAAGACTACAGAAGTGTTGTGGCGTCCTAAATTAACTGCGGTAAAATCTTAACATAAGTACCTGTTTTTGTTTATAAGCATGAGCTTAGATCCCTTAAACACTTTAATATATGAGGTGATTGATTCTCATATTGAAGATTCATGAACTCATGGTACTGACTAAATATTTCGTCTTTATAATAGTTTTAACATATTACGTACCTGAACATGGGTTAAAGTTTTTGTTACAAAAATTCAATTTAAAAAATGCATTAATTTCATTCAGCCAACCATCGTGGTGCAGATTGCTTCGGTTAAGGGCCCCGTATGACTGCATCGTTTTTCTCCTTTGGCCGAGGAGTGCGGGAGCTATAAGGGTTACATTGGCACGCGCTGCAAGAGCGCCAT
Organism: Dryococelus australis; assembly: GCA_029891345.1. Classification (NCBI taxonomy): domain Eukaryota; kingdom Metazoa; phylum Arthropoda; class Insecta; order Phasmatodea; family Phasmatidae; genus Dryococelus; species Dryococelus australis. Next base: position 110,739,613 of record CM057009.1, read on the forward strand.
CGCCTCTACGGGGAGGGCTTTGAACTGGCGTGCAGTGTTCTCCTTAATACTGCGTGTACTCATGGGACTTCCAGCAGTGATCCTATCCCTTTATTGATGGAAAGTCTATAGCGAAATTCAATACAGGTTCATATCGTAGTTCGGCTCGTGTTCGGCAGTCCGAAAAAAAAAAAAACTGTTTCTTATTATATTGCAGTGCTCCAATATAATACTTACAGCATGCGTGGCAGCTTTAACGAACCGTTCCTTCCACGTTTGATAGTTTCGTCATAACAACCGGTATTTCAAACACTCTGCACCGCAGTTAAAACGCCAGGCAGGGGCAAACTTTAATAAGCATATTGCATGTTCAGGGTTGTTACCAAAACGTTACAGTGTGAGTTCGATTTTCGTATTTATCACCGAAAGTAACAGTGCATAGTGTTGATTGCCGAAGTAATGTAGGAGTCCCAACTTACCTTTCATAACAGCCTATGCTTGTTTATATTATATCAAATTTTACTAAGAAAATAAACTTCCTCGTGTCTCTCCGTCTGTTAAGTTGTCATATAACTATTTGACAACCGAATTTTCAGTAGCCAATTTATTTTAAGTGTCGATTCTTATTCAACTACATGCCCTCCCGAATACATGTCGACAGCTACATTCTTGTACAAGCTATTCTGGACGTAACCAGCAGTTTAATAATAAGTGAAAATTGTTTGATCGCGCAGTATACTCGGGTTCTACGTTATCAAAACTTTCAAGTGTCCCTTAGAAATCAATAAATCTAACTGTGTATAGTAATAGTATTTATTAGCTCAACAATCACAATACCTAACCAATAAAATGGGAGGGAGTGAAGCGAATTGACGATATTTGTCTAAAGTGACCAAATTACCATCACTGCAGCTGGTTTAACTAGAACCCAGGACCTCTATAAAGTTGGTCACTCATTCTAGAAAATCCTAGAAAATCATACGGCACTTTAAAACCGATTCACAAGTGTTGCTACGTCAGCGCTCATATAAACGAACAAATTAAAATTCAGGATTTATTATTCAAAATTGTTCTTTTTCTACAGTAACTTTCATCGTATCAATACAATCTAAATATATATTTTATTCAGCTAGTTTCTTTCCCTTTGGTTTAGAATATTTCGTAAAATAATCTTCAAGCTTATCCTTACTGTTGAGTTGGTAAGCAGACACATGTTTAATTTATACGTAAATTTTTTGTTTTGATTTAATATCTTGAGTATATATGTGACCATTTGCAAGAATATTCAATTCACTGATTTAAATTTCTACAAAAGAAATAAATTTCCCTAGAACCGTTAGCGTGTTACAGTGTCACAAATTTTGTGTTCCGCTTACTAGTTCTGTCTAATAACAAGAGACCTGCAAGATTCGCGTTTTTCGGGCACACGTTGAACTTGAAACACATGTACGTACATTTGTAATAAGTTTTTGTCATTGGACAATTGTTTATTTTGACACTTCTTGGGAAACTCTGCTCCAATAAATGTACACTCCACAATTCTGCAGCCCAATCACGTGCAGTGCAGTCAGAAAGGGAGTGACTTCACATTTATGCAGCAGCCAACGAAGAAACGACGCCGACTCGAGTATAAACAGCAATATGAAGTTTAGCCTTGAAGCCAAATAATAACGGGAATTTTGCAAGCCTCTACTAATAACACGTAATCCGGAGTTACACGGTGAAGCTGTTTTGTTTGTAATCAAAATATTATTATTTACATACTTTTATCAAATATTCAGTAATATAACCGGCGAGTTTTTTCTTTAAGGAGGTTCGATCACCTCCTCTTTGCGTGACTAAAGATATTTGGGTGGCTCTTAACACCGAGGTCATGATAGCTGATCCCGCCACTTTAGATTCATTTAATTTTCGCCGCAGTAGGCAGTTAAGATTTTATTTCATGTTTGTGGCATAACAAAACTAAAAGCATTTCATTTTACATTTTTTAAAGCAGTTAATCCTTGTCTGCTGTTGTTAGTGTCACTTTTGTAACTGCCCGCGCAAGAAACAATCACGTTACTTTTTTTCGGTTGTCACAAGTTAAAAACTAATGTGTCAGGTGAGTTGTACATATTTTATAAAGTTCGAGAAAATGTTGTATGTGGCCTGTTATGCGAAAAGATCCATGAAATATTTGGAATGAAACTTGAGCCGAAAAATTAATAATTTCAAGATGCTCCTCAAGAAAACGTTTTTATGGCATATATCTATAGATGATAGTTTATCGCTGGAAAAGTTGACTGTTTGCTAGGATTCAGCGTACTATACATATTTCCGACATTTATTTTCTTATTGGCCGTCATGAATGTATGAAACTACTATCCCATTTAACTGGGCCAATGAGAAATCTTATACTCTAAAGCAGAACGTTTGTAATTAGCCTGCACAGAACTTAGCCGAGTCGAAACCTTGTTCACCTAATCATAAAAGGATAAACCAGCTATAGTGTTATCGAGGATATGTTGGCTCAAAATTTTTCGCGATTTTCCACCATCCCTGCATATTTTCTACGTGCAAGTGAATACGTTATAAGTGAATTTGTGTGAGACAAATTAATAATAATAATAACTAAACCAATATTATAAACAAAATTTCCGGGTTTATATGAGACAATTCATGCCTGCAAGTGGTGTGGTCTTAATAGATTCATAGCCGGTTTCACCAACAAGGAATAAACTAGGTTCCAGCAAAGTGACGCTTAAGCTTAAGTAGCTCTTTATGATGTCGAGGTGTTTCAGCATTATAAAACTCAGTTTTATAAGAGCGTCTTAGCTGGGCTTTGCTTAAAGAAACAAGTTGCAAATATTCTCATGTTGGTAGTGGTGCATTGTGGTCATGTGACTAAACGAACCAATGAGAATTATTTCAACGAAAGGAAAAAAATAACTTTATTCCCCCTGAAATGTCGTGTTTACTTTTGTTATGAGCATACGAATCCTAACCAAATATTTGTTTTATAATAAACAATTAAAGCTTTATCGTTTACCTGATGAATAATAAGAATCAACCAAAACACATGTTACTGCATATACGAAAAAGATATGTCTACTCGATTTGTTCAACTTACTACACGTACCGAAATTTATTTATGTTAAAATTACGTTTGTGAATAGATTAATTTTTAATTTTTTTAAGGCTAATTTATTATCGTGGAAGTGTTTTGTTGCAATTCTGTGAAGTTTTATGATCTCGTTTTTATTAAATATCAGTGCCGAGAAGTGTGATTTTTGGCAGCAAAAGTTACAATACAACGAAACTTATTAGGCCTGGGCTATTCTTTACTTGTCAGAATGTTGATTGTTTTATATTTTATCTACTCGGGTAATGTTTTAGACTCGTTACGTATATCTAAGTAGCTTTCGTCAAGCATTTATATAGTGAATGCTTCATACAAATCAAACGTTAAGTTAATGATAAAATTTCAAACGAAACTGTTGTCTTGTTTAGGCAATGATATTCCCTAAACGTAATGTATATTCTGTGTAAAAATCGTATTGCCCTCAAAAAACAACACTGGGCCTACATTTACTACAGTCTTCAAGGCCATCCCGAATTGTTCTACTTAATACAACTTTATGTTTCACGTACATTGCTGCTATGTTTTAAAAATTCTGTTTGGCTTTCATCACTAACCAGAATTAAACCTTCTGAGATTGCGATAGTTCGTTAATAATGACATTGACGATATTCATTTACAATTTAGAAACTCACAGTGCCCGAATTTGAATAAATATAATTATCACGTCACACCTGTATGACATCTTTAATTGGGCCCTCGTTAACTTTTCAAATTCAAAACAAGGTCGAATGTGTGCAAAACTGGTACTGGAAAATTGTCATGTGTAGTAAAACCTAGATGCAAATGCATTATATTATGTCCAGTCTCAAATTCAATCAAAGTATTCATATATTTTTAGGCCTACATATCGTACATACATGCAGTGTAGTGGAGACATTTTTCCATTTATTTCTAATAGGTACTTCCGTAGCTTATGCGTACTCAATAAATTCATATTTTTTCAATCAGCTACCTGCCTTTACACTTAATTTCCTTATGTTTATATTGCGCCTGACTCTTAAAAATACGTGGAAATTTACATAAACAAATATATGCCTGCCACGAGTTTTGTTTTGGACGATCGTCATAGGTTGTTTCAACAAATAAAGACTTGCACCCAGACTCAATAACTTCGATATACAATAATTTCTTATTTTTATTTATAAAAAAAATAACTTATAAAACGAAATACTATAACTAGAGACGTGCAAAATTCGCGTTATTATTTCAAGACAGACTAGATATCAAACACATGTTCTTTTGTATTGCGTTTGTCATTGAACTACAGTTTGTCCGGGCACACCCTGGACGGCTTTCGGCCAATAGGAAGCCACTAACAAGAGGCTGGCCCAATCGCGCCCAAGCAAGTAAAAAGTGTAAATGTGGCCTCACTGCTGCAATAGCCCATTAATAAATGGCACCTACCCAAATACGCATAGGACGATGAATTATAGCATGCTTCCAGGAGATAACGCGAATTGTACAGGTCCTTATTTGTAAAACATTTGGGATTATCGACAAACAACTTTTTCAGTATCAACCATTTCCTTTTAATTTGTTTACAATAATTTAAGCGGAGGTTAAAGAGTTAGGCATCCGATTTCGGCTGTCTAAACTAAGACCTGCTTAAAACATTTTAAGAAGAGCTTAAAGTTGGTGAAACGGTACAAGGCGCTAGGGACAGCTTATTTAGTGTTTAAGTGGCGCTTAAATTTTAAGATGTGTTGGTGAAACCGGCCCTCAGTGTTCTAGAAAATAAGGTATACAAATGAGCACATATGTGGAAAACATCCCCAAAGACCCTCCACACCTTCTAACGCCCAATATTAAACAATGATTACAGCATTCTAAAATAACAAAACACAACCAATGGGAGGGCTTGCACAAAAACACATTCTAATTTATAAACAGCAATGTTATATATTTACACGAGAAACGTGACTGTGTCCCTGTATTAACACACGACAACAGAAAAATAAGCAAACAATATCACTTTCAAAAGCCATAACTTGCACCTGTAATATTACTGAAGTTGTGATTGAAAGTTTCTGTAGTAACAATTTTTTTTCCTTCAATTTTTTTTTTTTAAATAACTTCTTTAATTTTTCTTGTCGCACAAGCAAATTGAACGTCAGTTTTTCTGTTACAACAAGCTGAAAGTAAAAAGAGCTGTGTCCGACCGTTACAATGAGCTATGTAAAAAAAAGAAGCAGCTACCGATAATTCTTGTGCATGTAATTTGGTCAGAATTGAACTGCTGAGACGAAAGTCATGCTCAGATAAGGTACGTAACAATAACCAGGAAGTCGGCGTTTGAGCCCGGAAGTATTTAGTGCGTGCTGATTTTAACAAGACGTTTTAATGAAGAGTCACTAACCGATTTGGTTTCAAGCGGGGAGCTCCCGTTTTCAACACCTTGCACGGTATTTAAAATTTCATTTCCCGTTGTGAAATTACTTTGAAAAGAGTTTAGATGAGTGTGTCATGCTTTTTATTGCAGTTGCCTGTTTCATTTATTCTGAGTGCTGGCTGCATTTTATAAATATACGTTACAATAGAAAATTGAATTTCGAGATAAGAGAATGGAGTACAGTCGAGAAAATTTACTTGATTATGATACTCAAAGAAAAGCCTTTAACAATAGTTATTCCTGTGTTTCAACATTTTGAAATTTTTTGAATAAATATAAGACACGTTATACTTAGAGAACTGCAAAAATTCGCGTTATTATTTTGAGACACGTTACACTTTAAACACCTGTACCTTTGCAATACGTGAGTCATTTGACCATTCTTTATTTGACACGCCCTGGGTAACTCCGCACCAATAAATAAACACTTCACAGTCGCGTGTCCCAATAACGTGCAATTCGTTCAGAAAGGGCGTCACTTCACATACATGCGGCAGCCAATGGAGAACCGACGTCTACTCCAGTATATACAGCACATTGAAGATTAGCCTGATGCCAAATAATAACGCGAATTTCGCTGGTCTCTAGTTATACAGAACACATTTCATTGTTTAAAAATCTGAGGCCTGTGATTCAAACTTCACTGAATGATTGTGAGATAACCCAAGGGCCCTTTTTAGTGAACGAAATTACTATGTTAATTTGTAAGCGCAACATTGCTGGCAACCACCTGTAAATATAAAATTATGATTTATTTGTGAGTGCATAAATGTATGCATCTGTATATACGCGCAAAGACATAAGTGCGGGCGTATTTTATTGTTATGCAATTAAGTGCTGTCCTGACAATAGCATCCTAAAGATATGCAAAGTACAGAAGTTTGCAGGAAAACTGTATTCTGCAAAGACGTGTATGCATGAAGTTGGTTGCTAGGGAGTTTTTGTAGTGCCAGACACGTGGAAGAAACCGAATAAGTGGATCATTGAAACTTTTCAGCTAAGAGGAGTGATAACCTCATGTGAGAATATGTAAGGCGGTAAATATTGTGCGCATACTAAAAGTACGAAAAAGTATAGGGAATGCATTTTTAAACGCCTTTTCTTGTTAGGAGTTGGGTTGATAATAGAGTTGCCGAGATATTTTTGGTTTTTATATTATGTTTACTTTAGAAAATATGACACTTATTCCAACGTTAATTATCTAATTTGTGCACGTTCGCATTACAATAAATAATTAAATAAAAATATAAATGTTTCAACACCTGACGATTATAAAATTTATGGAACTATTATTTTATTTACCGGGAATCACTACGCATGTAATATGTATGAGGTGGACAGTGTTTTGAGGAAAATGTAAAGCAGTGATTTTCTTTTACTATCCAGCGTACTCAATCTAGATAGATCTCGCCTGCAATACGGATTGTTTGAATTTTTGCCGAGTCAAGATTACAAAAATATTAGAAAAACCCCACAGGAGACATTCAGCTATTTGCCATACTATGCAGTAAAGTTAACCATTTAGTGCTATCTTAGAAAGATCTGAATCAACATAAAGCCTATCTTAAAAATATCAATACTTTTGCCTGTTTACAAATGCCAGCTACTGAGATAAATGGTAGAAGTGTGAAACGAGCTAGTTTGGTTGCCTAATTTACACCATTCATTGACGTGGACACGAATGGGCGGTATTTTAAGGCGAGTTCGATTACTTGAAAATGGTGCAGTAAAACTGGCACTTAAAAAAAACGGTAGGTATCAGATAAATATATTTTTATCGGCTCATCAATGTAACAGACTCTCTTCACAAAAAGACAACAAGCGGCCAATAGTCAAGTGAAGGCTGCAAGTGTGCACATCGAATATTGAGGTCTGGCCTCCGCGTAAATCTTTTCGGAAAAAAAAAACCTTTACCGATCTCTTACTAGTACGCACTGCCACCTGTTCCTTACCCTAATTCTAGACAGATTTTCTCTTTTCTCTGATTGGCTGTTGCCCCATACGCCTGCATGTGAAATGGATCATAACCATTCCCTTTATGTACTACATCAGGATATCTCATGTACACGACCTGTTATGTGGAGTTGTGATTCAATAGGTTCGAAAAACATTGCGGTAAATTATCGTACACACGACCTACGTCCTATGGTCACTGTGATGATTTTAATTGTGAACCAAGGTTTTAAGGGATTTACACGATTGGAAACTTAACCCGTTCAGACACAGCGTCCACGATCTTGGACATGTGGCAAATAAAAGAAATTTATGAATAGCGCTGTACACGAGGAGCCAGTACTCTATGCCTTGGGAGTCTTCTCAATGGGTAATCTGATTTGTGAAAGTTACAACACCTGTCGTTTATGATTGGCTGCTGGTACCACCTTTGATCACGCCGGGCATTGTTCACTGGTCGCAAATCATAGAATAAGCCAAAGTACAGTGCTCATCAGACTGCAACACTTCACAAATTAATGCAATGCGTGACCGAACGGATTAAGCAGTATGCAGCAAACTAACAATAATTAAGTACACTTTTAATAGGCATTTTTTAAGTGTGTTGTTTGAAATTTACAGAGAACTAGACATTTATTTAGTTGCATTTTTGTTTTCACAACCGTTTCTGGTAGCAGACAAATATAAATAAATCATTGTTGCATATACTAAATTTTTGTGTGGTCACTGCTATCTGTCAAATCCTACTGCTTAATGCTTAAGTAGGGATGGGAAATTTCGAGAGTTCAATGACCTGTATGCTTGACTCCACAGTCGTTTGTATAGTTGAACCTCAGATGTTTGCTCATTGGCTGTCCCCAGTGTTACCCCACATTTGACAGAACAGGAATCGCTTCTTTTTCCCATGCAAATCGGCTATTGGCGCGGAGTCGTCCAAGGCGTATTTAATAAACCTCTGATCCAATAGCAAATGTGACTTCAGTGAACATGCGTTTGAAATCTATCTTGCCCTGAAATGAATTCGCAAATTTTTCCTATCCCAATGCTTAAGTTTTCAGTTTTGTAAACCACATTAATACAATTGAACAATTTAAAACTTTAACATTTGATTCTCGACATTTTGTTTCCTATTGCTACTATGTTTGACACGGTGGATGTAATACGTAAACTGAAGCACGCTTGACTTAATGATTTCAAAAAGTTGACTGTTGAGAGATTTGGGCGGCTCTTAACAACGAGGTCTTGAGAGCCGATGAGGATGAAATGAGGTGAGAATGGAGAAGTGCAAGACTGAAATGGTAGGGGAAACGGGAAATCCCCGAGAAATCCTGCCGATGAGCGGCATTGTCTGGCACAATTCCCACTTGCAAAAATTCGGGAGTAGCCCGGCTGCGGATTGAGCCCAGGGTCATCTTGGTGGGGGGTGAGCAGGCTAACCGCTCAGCCCCCGCGACCCCTCGAAAAGTTGAAATTTAAAGTCAAAGTCAATCAGCCATTTAGCCGAGAATCTATCAGAGGTTATGTGGAATAAACATTTGTTTAACGTCTAAATTAAAGAAATCACGAACGGATGTTATGAGAAGAAAACATGAATACAGTAAATATACGAGTTTTTGTATAAATAAAAATTTTTTTTTTGAAGGATGTTCACGATAAAATGAGCAATTTGCAATCAATCTTAGAAAAAAGTCACTGCCCCTATCTTAATATATTTTAAGGGTCGCCCTGAGTGACATGCGCCCAGTAAAGTTGGTAACGATGGTGGTTAAGTAGTTCCGTATCTTAACGTCAAATAAAAAGTGTTACGTAACAATTTATGATAATTTAAATTATTTCTTTCGCTATCTATTTTTTTTTAATGCATCGAAGTGTAAAAATGAGCAGATTAGTAAAATATTTACTTTTCTAATAATTTCACAGTTTCACTTGACCGACGATGAATAAAGTGATGAGACACATGGCAATGTTAATCTTACACAAGGCGGAAGAATTTATAACGTTTATACAAGTAGATCTTTAGCAGGGCTTTCAAAAGTGCTCATTTAACTGTGAATAGCTTATAAATAACTTGCCTTATTTTAAAAACTAGGTATGCCAAATATATTCTTCAGCCAGATTTAATGATTTAAGTAACAAGATACACATTCTAGCGAAGATTGCACAACCAATTTTCAACTGTCATGACTTTGACTTTACAAATGTACTGCGTATATGTGATATTGTCAAGGAAAAGGAAACGTTAAATAAAAATCTAAAGTTTTCTGTCGTGTAAACCCGTTTAACCCTTTGCGGAGTATGCACGTTAATAAAGGGAGTTCAGTTTTTAAGGATTTTTTTTTGCTCTTGAAGGCAAAGCTAATAATAAAATATTTTTAGCATTTCTCTGGACTTGATTGGAATCTAAGAAAAATAGTATAATATCTTAACATATATTTTCGTAAGAGTAAATCTGTTATTTTCAATAATTTCTTAAATAAACACGGTGGATTGTAAAACTTTTTATCTCGGTCGCAACACATTAATTGGCACACAGTAAACGCGCGACTTCATTGGCTCACGGTCAGCCAATTATAAAGGTTGCAGAGTACAGTAAGCATGTCCGGTATAGAAATGACCAATAGGATGATGGTAAGTGGAAATACAGAGGCCAACACAACTGCTATTGCTGCAGTGGAGAATATAAGCAGCTCACCTTAATCTGGTTTTAAGAGACAGTAGTTCTGTGCGTCCCAAAATGTTAACACACTTACTGGAACTTAAGACAAATTAGAAGTGAGTCACCTATATACACTACTGCAAGAACACCGCTTCTGTTGGTGTCTGTGTTATAACTCGCCATACTCCTATTGGTCCATACCTAGGGATAGGTATGCTAGACTCCACAATCCTTTGTCTAGTCGAACCTCAGATGTTTGTTCATTGGCTGTTGCCCCAGTGTTACCCCACATTCCACAGTACGCGATTCGCTGCTTGTTCACTTGCAAGTCGGCTATTGGAGCAGAGTCGTCCAGGGCGTGCTTAATAAACTCTGATCCAATTGCCAAGGTGCCTTTAGTGTACACGCGTTTGAAATCTATCTTGTCCTGAAATTAATTCGCGAATGTTTCCTATCTCTAGCCATATCACACCGGACTCTATCCTGTACTTTACAGCGTTCATTATTGGCGGGTCATCAACCAATGGAGAGCCGATCTGATATTTACCCAATCAAGTGTTCTTTATAGTACAAAAAGTATTTACAATCTAACACGTCCTTTTGAGTGGAAACCCAAAATAGACATCCCATCGTCAGCAATATCACTAATACTGCCCTATCATGTTCTTGTGAGGTCGTGTTAAACACTAGCAGAAAAAAAGGCTGCACCGCTATGCGGGGTTTTGTTCTGAACAACAAGTAAATTTTCAAATTATCTTCGCGCGAGCTACACTGGAGCGCAGTTTACAAAGTGTTAAGTTAGGGAAGCAGTAGTCGTGAACATGGCCGGCAGCTTGTCCTGGCCAGCGAGCCGCCCGGGCAGCTCCCGTGATCCAGTTTTCAGGTGCGACACGGCTCGTTCGCTCGCTTTCACCTGCGTCGTCGCAGTCGTCGCTTCCTCCGGAGACACGATCGTCGCCGCTACGCTGGTCGCTTATGCAACGCCGCAGAGCAGGCCGCCGCACAGAAGCGCAGTGGCGCGACCGCGAAGTGAGCGAGGCCTTATCCACTATGCGCAGTCGGCAGTCACCAGTCGAATGCAATTCATAATGTGCAGTCCATGTTTTTGTAGTATTGTTTGCAAACACTACTGAAGGCTGTTCACGAGAAAGTGAGCACTTTTGAAATCAACCTTAGAAGAAAGTCATTGCCCCTGCCTGCACATACTGTAACGGGTGCACTAACTGGCAATCGCCCAGTAAGTTGGAAATGATGTATGGGAAATAGTTCCACATCTAAACACTAAAAAAAAAGTTTTGTGTAGTATTAATCATTTTTGTAAACTGAAATTATGTATTTACTCATTTTGTTTTTTTAATCCTTGTAAGAATAAGAATGAGCACATTTGTGATATATTACCTTTTCTAATAATTCCACACAGTCACTTGACCGACGCATGAAAAAAGTGATGAGGTCCACGACAATGTCAATTTTACATAAGTCGGAGAAATACACAACGTGCATACAAGTAGAGCTTAACTTAAGCAGGGCTTTCAAAAGTGCTCATTTTATCGTGAACAGCCTATAGTTTAGTTTTGGAACAAAGAAACACTGGAAAAACGATCTTCTAGACCAATAACATCAATAAATTAAACCCAACTGGAAGGTAACAACTGATTTAATTCTTCAAGCTATATTATCTGAATGACCAAACATAATTTTAATGGTAGTGATGGGATAGTAACTTGTAAAATAATCGATTCATCAATTATTTTAAAAATTTTCGATTATTCACGATGTTCATTTGTTTATACATAAACGAAGCTAAACACAGCAGATACCTAGATGTTTCACATTTATAAAAAATTTAAAATATAATTTTGAAACAACATATTTTCAAAATAGCATAAATTATTACAAATTAACCGAAAAAGTTTTGGTAATAGCAGTTTTAAACAAATTTATAGAACTATACAGTATTTGCGGTAAATCTTCATGTATGGAACAGAACAAGTCAATATATTATTTTTAACTATTATTTAATCGATTAAAATAATCGTAATCGATTCTTTAGAATTACAGAATTATGCGATTATCCCATCACTAATTTTAGGCCTATGTACCAGTACTTTGCACAACACAAAACGATCTGTTTGTACAGGTAATTATTATTCCCGTCATTGAATTATCGCCTTCCATAATTACGTACGATATGTAGTGAAGTCAACATGCACGCTATCAAAATACAAATAATAATCAGTCCTGTAACAAATATTTGTTTAAATCATGTGCGAGCGAGCGATATATCTGATTGGTTGAAATTTTTCGGCAGTTGGCAGTCGAGCAGTCCAAGATAAAGATCGACCATCTCAGACTGCTGACGGCTTACGACTGCCGACTGCCGACTGTGCATTGTGAATAAGGTCTGAGTGAAGAGACTTGTGTGACTCTAAACAGCGAGGTCTTGATAGCCGATGAGGGTGATTGAGGTGAGGATGGAGCAGTGCAGGAATGTAAGGGCGTGGGAAACGGAGGACCCCGAGAAAACCCGCCGACCAGCGGCAACGTCCGGCACGATTCCCACATGCGAAAATCCGGGAGTGACCCGGCCGGAGACTGAACCCGGTTCGCCATGGTGGGAGGCGAGCAGGATAAGCGCTCAGCCACCGCGGAATACGTATTATAATCTATTCGCAGTTTCTTCACACTTTTGAACCAAAGCTTTGAAAAATCACACCATGTACGCTGGTTTTGGGTGTTTCCTAAATTTGTCATGCATTACAAACGTTTTATTCATTTGTTAACACGAAGGCAGATAATTTTTGTTTAAATTGAACTTTTACTTATATTCTATCTATAAATTATAATACTAAATTTATAATTAATGTGCATACAAAAGGGATACAATAGGTATGTTGGTGATGCACACTAAGAAATAGTTCTTATGCAAAATATGATTCCTCTCAGAGCGCATGAATGCGGTGCGCTGCCGCTTTGGTGTAATGTTCTAGACTCGGTTAAACATTGTTTACATGAGGCGTGGGAATATCCTGGAAGTAGAACTTAGCTGTGCTTCGGAAAAGTCATAAAAGATAGAAGAAACTGTAAAATGCACTATATAGGCTGTTCACGGATACTAACAACATTTCTGAAACCCCGATAAGTTCTACTTCTAGTATATTCCTCCGCCTCACACAAACCAAGCTTAAGGAATTCTAAAGGCTGTTCACAATAAAGTGAGTACTTTTTAAGGACCTTATAAAATTTTCCTTTCATCCAATTTCCATCTTCCTGCTGCTTCTTAAAATAAACATTGCAATGTGACCAATAAACACAGTGTTTACATTTCACCACCATCAAAATTTAATTCCTGAGGTTGCAATAAGATATATTTATAAGCGGTTAATGCCTGTTAGGTGGTCCTTAAAAAAAGCTCACTTTATCGTGAACAGCCTATAGAAAATAACACCAAAGTGACATCGTACAAGATTCATGCGCACTGCGCACTCAGTGTAATATTATTTGTCATAAGAACTTTTTATTTCTGGGCATTACCAACCCACCAATTTTCTCCTTGTTCTTATTCTCATTAATTATAAATGGAATACTGTAATTTAAAAATAGCAAATAAGTAAAAGTTCATTTAAACCAAAAAATATGGTAATATTGTGTAAACACATATATAATAGTCTTGTAACACATGACATATTTAGGAAACAACAAAACACACCATACATGGGGTGATATTTCAAAGGTTTGATATTAAAAGTGTGGATATATCGTGAATAGATTACACAGTCTGCCTTCAGTTATTGCTGACGAGCAATTTAATCACTGATGGTTCATCAGTGTGCATCAACAGTAACGGAACAGATTGCAGTAAAAATATTTTATTCGTTTTTTCGTAAGTCCATAGTTTCGGAACTCTCGGAAGTGGTACTCATAGAAAATAAATAAAAGGAAATTAATTATGAATTTAAGCAGTATTACATAATTTTTCTCTTGAGTTGAAATATTTCTTACACATAAAGAAACCAATTATCGATGGTGGTTTGACTGAAGAAAAGCGATTTTTCTAACAACGTAAACTCTGTTTGGAGTTTATTTTCGTACAGCTTCTGTTCGGAATTTCAGGAAGGGCTATTTTGTATTTGATGAACCTGTCATATGCACATTTGAAATATATCTCGGAGTAGCTACGGCGACTCGAATCTCCTGCCAAAATCTTGGTTCATTAACTCTGTACACTTTTCAAGGGAGCAAAAACCTAGCTTAAAGCGAGAGAAATAACTGAATAAAAACTGAGGGGAAATTAAACTTACATAAGGTAATCTCCTTGAAAACCTTCAGATCATTAAAAGAAAGACTGATTCCCCGGTTATACAAAACGTGTAATGCTCAGGAAAGGCATTTTTTTATGACAAATGTAATAGAAATTTTGAGTATTCTACCAATCAGTCCAACACTTGTGCCACCTTTCTAAACAATGTATGTAAAAATATTTAAAATATTTATAGTTTCATAAGCAAATGCTTGGAAATTAGATGCTGAAAAAAAATTATATAAGACACCAAGCCAAAAAAGTTGCAAAATTAAAATTCGTAAATAATTTTGTTTGGATATTTATAAGAACATATGCCACTGGATATAATGGATAACCACTTTGTATTGGAATTATAAACATTGGTGTCATGTATCCGTGAATGTATTTTACTTTAGCAAACATTTACCGACATCCATGGAAAAAATGTATATTTTAAATAAAATGCAATAAATATAATGCCAATAAAGTGAGTTAGCCTTCAAAAACTCTCTGAGGAAATTAAAAATATTGGTGATTGGCATCATTTTGTTGGATCGAATCTAAAGTATTCCATAATCTTTTCAAATTGTTAAAATTCTTTAACTGAGATCAATTTCCGTGATTGGGTGTTTTAATCTTAAACTATTGTCTAAGGGGTTCTTCCCGCGAATCACAGACATTCGGTGCCAGCAGTAAGTTAATTCTGATTCGACCAGTCAAATTCGCAAATGTCTTCTCGCAAAGTGCAAAGACACGCGGCCAATGAACTAGTTTCTACGTAAATCTTTGCCAAAAATGTATGTCCTCCGCCGTCAGGTACATATTGAATTGTTGTAACAACAAAATCGTTTTATTGTTAATCACCCAATTGCTGCATTTGTAAAGTACAAAATAACATACGCTTACAAGAGGTGAATATCGAAAGTACAAACGGCTGTAAATCTGCAGAAAAATGTCTGCCCGTAGAATTTTTTTCATTGCGCATTCATTAAGAAAAAGATTTAAAAAAAAAAACAAGGGTAGCCCAATGTAATCAAAAGGAAATTAAGTTTCGTCGAATTTTATCAACACACTGACTAAAGTAATGCCGAAGAAATTATTTCCAGCGTGGGATTAATCACACTTGTTCCCAATTTAATCCAACGTTGCTTAATTTTTTCATCCAACACACCCATTGTGCGGAATTTGAGCATTCAATTGTGTATTCCACTCATGATTACTTCCAGCGTTTCTGAAGTTATGCCTGAATTCTATTTCTCCGCCTAAAGCAAGGAAAGTTTCATTAAGTCTATAAAATTGTACCAAATGGACAGCGCACCGCATTCATCCACACAGAGTTTGATAATGTTTTTAACGAAGGTTATTCCTTCCCAGGCATTACCAACACGCCTATTTTCTTCTGATTTTATTCATATTGATTCTAAATCGAATATTATAATTTATAGAAAGTAAATAATTGTGTTACATGAAGTATTTAGGAAACAAGCAAGCACGTGAAACATGGTGTGAGTTTTCAAAGGTTTGGCTCAAATGTTATGAAGATACTGCGAGTAGACTATACGTTTGTACACGAAAATATAGCCCATTCGAGGTAAAAAGAGCACTTTTGACAGTCCTGCTTAAGATCTGCTTGTATGCAAGTTGCGTATTAATCCGCTTTATATGAAATTAACATTTCCATTGACCTCGTCACTTTATTGATGCGTCGGTCAAGTGAAACTGTAAAATTATTAGAAAAGTTAATATTTAAAAAATCTGCTCATTTTTTACACTTCGGTCCAATAAAAAAAAACAGAACGCCAAATAGATAATTTAAGTTATCAGAAATGGTTACCTAACCCTTTTTATTTTATGTTAATATATGGAACTACTTCCCACCCATCGTTTACCAATTTTACTAGGTGCATGACACACAGCGCGTCAGTTAAAATATACGCAGGCCGGGGCAGTGACTTTTTTCTAAGATTGATTTCAAAAGTGCTCACTTCGTTGTGAACAGCCTTTAGTTCTAAAGTTGTTAGGGTTTCTTTAAGAAGCCGCGTCGAGAGATTAAGCTATGCGTGTACGAGCCGTCTTCAGGCAATAATTTGCCTTGAGGCGAGCGCCCGCAGTCTTCGCCAAAAGGCTGTGTGATGAAGTCGACCCATTTCACTCATTTCCAGCAGACGTGACCATAGAAATGTTAGGATTACGAAAGCGATATGTCGCGTATAACCAGGCACATTTGATGATTAAGAAAAGATTTAAGATGACCTGTTGCATTTCAAAACAAGTTAAACGGGTCAGCTCATAATTAACGACGGGAAAATTTCGCGAGTGAAATAATGCGCGGACTGTGCTAGGCAGTCCTGTGTACACTAGAGCATTCGATGTTCGTTTATTGGCTGCCACCTTACCGAGTAGAAAGTTTTATCCTTTACATGATAGCACTCAATTCAAAGTCGCCTACGGCCTGCCTAATAAACAATGAACCAATCGCAATAATACCTCAAATATACGAATGTTCGAAGTCTAACTTGTTTTCATACCAATTCACAAAATTTCCCTATCCATAATTTTTTTTGTGATTGAAATGGTTTTAATTGCTAATAGTATTATTTGGTACCTAACCTTGAACTACAGTACCGGAGTAACCGAAATGAAATACCCAAGTCGAGTAAGAAAATTTTTTCTCACAAAAACATTCGGCGAATAACCAAAATAAAGCTTTGTGTGTGTACGTAGAGTTGAATTGAGAGTTGGGAAATTTGGGTGGCTCTTAAAAACGAGTTCTTGAGAGCCAATGAAGGTGAGACGAGGTGAGCATGGAGTAGCGCTGGACTCTAAGGGCGGGGTAAACGGGAGATCCCCGAGAAAACCCGCCGAACAGCTGCATCGTCCGGCACGTTTCCCCATGCGGAAATCCGGGAGTATCCCGGCAGGGGATTGAGCCGGTTCGCATAGGTGGGAGGCGATCAGGCTAACCGCTCAGCCACCGCGGCCCCCGTCTACGTGGAATATTGAAGTTTAACCTTTCACGCATGAAAGTTATCATGTTGAAAAATTCAATTTTTGCAGCATTTGTGTTCTCGGAAATTAATTTAACATATAAAATCACACACATATTGGCAAAAAAACGATTTACACAAACAAATTTTGCATTTGATAGTTAAACGCCATAGATACAGCATACCTGTTAATAAAAAACCTTCTGGCTCCACCTAGTGTTAATATACGCCAAAAAGGCTATCCTGCACAGAAACCTTTAGCGTAAAATCACACTCCGGCAGCATGGCAAATCGCCATTCACCAATCAGCGTTCGGACGGGATCCCAGACAGTAGGGAATCTTCCGCAGCACGCAACAGCCAATCAGACACAAGGGTCGTTTCCGGAGCTTTGCGCATCCAATAAGCGACCGAGTACACTCACGTTAAAAGGCTCATTCAAGTAGTTTCGCTTCTGTAGACTCATCCTGTTCTGTGACGTGACCTTCGAAACTTCGCACATGAAAATATAGGGCGTTGGGAAACTCAATGCCTAAACTCCATACGGAGTTTCTTTGGACCAATAGTTACACAAAAGCCCTGTATACTTATATCCGGAAACTTATTTTTATATCTAATAATTGTGTTCCAAGTTGCGGCGTACATCGGCAGCAGAACACCAGCGATCACACATGTAGGACAAGTTGGCATAGGTCGTAGGCGCGCGATAGTAAACAATTACAGTACATACCCAATGTCGCACGCCTACTTCTTATGCAAATTGTCATAGACGCATCCTCGCATAGCTTGTTCTCCAGGCGTTGCAGGCCGCAACTTTGAATATAATTAAATGATATATAAATACATTTCTGGATATAAGTGTACCGAGCTATTATGTTGCTATTGGTCCAAACAAACTATGCCTGGAGTTTGAGCACTGAGATACCGAACTTTCTTTACGCACTATTTTTTGTCAACAGGTAATTATTAGCGACCTGCAAAGTTCGCTTTATTATTTGGAGACACGTTAAACTTTAAACACGTGTTTATTTGCACAACGTTTGCCATTGGGCCATACATTATTTGACACGCCCTGGGTAACCCTGTGCCAATAAACGAACACTTCACAACTGTGTGCACCAATCACGTGCAGTCCAGTCAAAAAGGGCATGACTTCACATCTGTGCAGCAGCCAATGAAGAAAAGACTCAAGCTCATGTCTATAGAGTACTAGGAATGGCAGCCTGATGCCAAAAAAAAAAAACGAATTTGACATTTCTCTAGTAATTATTCATTGTTTTAGAAATTTTAATAGTAAAGCCACAAAGCAGTCACCGGGTAGATTAGTGCACAGAGACGAAACTCCGTGGCGGCTCCATTAATGTGGTCATTCCCACTCTTTGATTGGCTGCCGAGGCTATTGGTATCGGGTCATGACTTTTAACTGGCTTCCAATTATTATTGGTTTACCCCTAGAAAATTATCAAAGGTATTTCAATATTTGTTATTGTGAGCCAAAATATAATACACCGGCAATGAAACTACACTCAAAAAGGCAGAACTGTAAGTTTCTTGAACCCAGCAAGTTTTATTACGGTAGGAGGGCGAAATTAACACCATATTTAGCCAAAGTACTTGAAGCATATTTTAAAAATTATTTTAATAATGATTTATTTTACGTGACTTTACTAAGAAAACGTAAATTTGGTGGCAATCTTTGGCGAGTGGAGTAGAATGTAGAGGTTTGGATGGGTCCTTAGATTGGGGTCTTGAGATCCGTTGAGGGTGTAGGGAGGTGGATATGAAGCAGCGCCGGTATACAAGGGCGAAGAAACGGGGGATCCCCGAGAAAACCCGCCGACCAGCGGCATCGTCCAGCACGATTCCCACGTGCGTAAATGTGTGGTTTCAGTGTACTGTAGACCACAATTCACAACTCACTGTACAAACTAGTCACTGCATTCTGTTATCATGTTCCTTCGTTTGCCAACAATTTAGTTTCTCATGTGATTACATCCTAATTTTGTTGTGGGTTTATCACTGGCATACAATTTCCTAGGAAGAGAGTAATATTCCGTCGTCAGTTTAGCGAAAACAATACAAACTTTCAAGTCACATTTCTATAGTGCTGGTTAATGAAATCGTTGATTTTTCTATATGTAATTATCTTTATTTTAATCGCATCAGTAAGATAAAGCGCAGTAACGCTGCATATTTTACTTCGACAAGGAGGAAAATAAAACATTTATAACAGTCGCCAGAAAACATAAGTACAAACCCTGGAATATTCGGCAACTGAAATGTTGGTATCTATATTTTAATAACAGCAAAACACGTAACTATTTCTTTCCCGCTTCACTTTTAATGCAGCTTCAGTTTTAGTGTTTTTTTGTTACCATTTTCATTTCCCTAGTTTAAAGCAGAGAGAAAGGAAACAAATCTTATAGCATCTCAGTGGTTAACGCCATCTTGAAGTACCAGCGAAAGCATCTAAAACTACAAAACTTTCAGCGTCACGTATAGTGAAATTTCATTACCGCACCCTGCAATCAGTTTAAAACCACTTGCAAGAAGTCACTAGCAGTCGAACATAGCGTGTAAGGTAGCAAACAAGGGGGAAATAACTTGTGAACAGGAAAGTTTACGAGAGGGTAGAAACTGTCATCATTAGGGTGGAAACGTCTTTGGAACGGACGCGTTAATTTATTCGCAACGTGAGTGGCTGGAAAAGAATTATCAGCCAGCACGAATGTCTGCTAGAAGACGATTTTAACCCTTCCCTTCCCACGTAAATTTATAATTTCCATTGTTGCAAATTTTAAACATTTTGATACGTGCTGTACTTAGCTGGCAAGGATCGTGTTTCGTCATCACAGCCAATAATCTGTAATCTTTGGGATTGGTGATCAGTGGTATTAACCAGTCATAACGTTGGGTAGTAACATGGTTACACACAAAGAATATAATTGGGTACGTAGCCTCGCAAAGTACAACACCAGTCAAATATGAGCTTCCTGTGCAACATTTTAACGACTGTCTACAATGGAAATGGAAGGGTTAAAAAATGTATTCGTGAATGTTAGACATTAGGCAGCGTCTTCGCCGGGCGGGGTCCGTCTAGGTTTTCATCCGTAATACAGTTTTTTTGCCGCTTTCCTTCAACGTCATCGGTTCATGGAGGAACGCTAACGATGAAAGGACGTAAAAATAGAAAAAAAAAGGCGTGACGCATGCGTGCCTTCGCAGGCGTTCGAACCCGGAACATCGTGGAGGACGCTCGAGCGACCTCAGCCGCCAGGGTCAAACCGGGTCAAACCCGTGTAAAGGGAGCTCACGATAAACTGAGCACTTTTGGAAGTCCCTGCTTAAGATCTACTTGTATGCGCATTCCGTACACTGCCGCCATATGTAAAATTAACACTGCCATCGTCGGTCAAATAAAAGTGTAAAATTATATGAAAAGTAAATATTTTACAATCTTGATAATTCGTACACTTAAATGCATTGAAAATACAGAAAACGGAAAAAATTTGAGTATTCCCAAATGTTTTCCTAAAACTTTTAACTAAAAGTTGAAACATGGAACTTCCTTCAGTCCAGTGTTACCAATTTTACAGGGTGCATGACAGTCAGTGAACCCGTTAAACTACATGCAAGCAAGGCTGTGACATTTTTCAAAGGTTCATTTCAAACGTGCTCATTTTACCGTGAACAACCTTTACGAGGCACTGGCGTAGCGTCATGGGTTCTAGACATAGGCCTATTGTTTTTAATCGTGTTTTACAATATTATGAAAGCCAGTACACTGTTAAAAATACATGCAATTTTACGAAAACGGATAACGGAAATGAGCTACGTAAATATAAAATACGGAAACTCTTCGCATTCTTACGGCTACACAATTTGCGACACGAACAATGTAGACGATACCTGAAGCGTATAATTCCATCTTCACAACACTACTTCGTGTGTAATAGTAGTAGGTGAGTGGCGAACCACTCGTGGAGTCTCAAATCGTTTATTCATGTTCGAATTCCGCTACAGGACAAAACATTCTGTATACACAGTGAAAGATGCGCATAGCGAAAATAAAACCATTTTTATCGTAACCTCATTTTATAAACCGCAAATACATCAAGCGCTCTAACACGAATTTCATACTTACGAGATACTTCGTGTAAATGTGTGGCTAGGTGGGTGGATCGAGTTATTGATTGTTAATTTTTCGATTCGTGTTTAAATACCACTACAGAACAAAAATATTCTTTTTTCCTTTTTATTTCTCCGCTATACACAGTTAAATAAATTACAAAAAAAAAAAAAGTTAAATTAAATCGCAGACTCTCTAACGTAACTAGTAACTAAGAGGGGCATGCATCATTTTGCACAAATAGAGTATTTACAACACTAATTCTTGTAAAAGCGTGGTATGTGAGTGGATCAAGTCATGGGCTGTCAACCTTTCTTTTTCCGAATTCAAATTCCACCACCGGATAAATGTATTTATTTTTGTCATTTTATACACATTACCTCACCCACATAAAGAAAGTAAGGTTTAATTTTGGTTACTCATTTTTTAAGAGAAAATTTAAAAAAAAAAATTATTCCCAAGTTTTGGACACGTTCCCTGAATTTACGGAGATTTGTGTGAAATTTAAGGAGAGGGCGTTATTGAAGGAAATGAAGATACCGTAATTTAACGCAGATGTCTGGGAAATTTGTAACCAGTATTTTCCGTAATTTTACAGACATTTTTTCGTAACAGTGTAGAGACTAACTAAGAAATGTCAACGCCCCAAATACAATTTTACTTACTACGAGAACAAATACATGATTTATCCAGATTATACCGACAAAATTCGGTTGTATGTAAATCACGAACAAACAAGGTGAAAACATTTATACTATTTATGGTCTGAAGTGCACTCTAAAGGCGGCATATTTCTTTAAAATTATACCCGTAGCACTTCTTTATTACAAATATTGGAGGCAATTTTTTTGATGTAACATTGAGTGTCTGTATAATGTGTATCGGGAATGAGATCTGCGAACATTACAACGTCTGCCTTTCGCTATACTGAAATTGTTTCATGGGAATAATCACGATGACTACCCTTATTTCGACTTCATCTCCATGACCCTGTATCAAACATGGAGTTTAAAACCGCATGTCATAATTAACGTTACACATGATCCAAACTGTTAGTAACCCATCTCCAGTATTTATAATAAACAAGCTCTTCAGGTACAACTTCGAAGATATGTACCACCTTTAGGATTAAGTTTAGGTTATTGGTCGTATATAAAAGTTGTTTTGAATTATATATCGTATTTATAACCACAGCATCTGAGGACTAATAGAAGCCATAAATCCTTGTAACAAAATGTTTGGAAAGGTCGACTAATATTTATTTTATGTAAGTTGAATTTAGGCATAACAGCCCAAATTCACATACTTGCATGCACAACAAATTGCATATCACAAAGGCGACCGTAACTGGGGCTCCATACGGAGAGCGCCTGCACATAGGACACCATAAATTGGAAGCAGTGAAGAGTGAAGATATTCGGGCGGCTTTTAACATCGAGGTCTGGAGAGCCGAAAGGGTGGAGCTGTACGAGCATGGAGCAGCGACGGAATGCAAGGGGGAAGGAAGTGGGAAATCCTGGAGAAAACCCGCCTACCAGTGGTATCGCCCGGCACACGATTTCCCCATGAGAAAACCCGGGAGCGACCCAGCCGGAAATCGAACCCGTTTCGCCTTGGTGGGAAGCGAGTAGTGTAACGACTACACCACCGCTTCCACCATAAAGTCGAGGTACGTAGGCGCCGTTATTGGTTGCTTGTTAGTAAACTACTTGAATTAAGGGGAATTAGCAATTGAGTAGTAAAGACTGCCATAAGTGATAGCTAGAGACCTAAAAATTTGCGAGTTAAATTACCTGCAGGCTAGACTCCACAGTCGTATGTACAAATATGTTGGTATTAACTGCACATTGGTTGTCTGCCGTTACAGTGAAAGACGACGATTGGGCCACCGTTCTCCAGGAGGCATCAAACACCGCATGTACCAATTACTAAAGTCATATAAACACACGTGTTTTGAATTCTAGCTTGTCTCAAAATGAATCCGCGAATTCTTCAGGTCTCTACTGATTGGATTTTATTTCCACCACACTCTAACAACAGTATTGGCAACGTAGGGCCTTCACATGTTTTCATGGTTGCCTATGTATAGGCGTCGCCACATGACGTACCAGTTGCAGCATGTTTTACACGCAAGTATGTGAAGTTGAGGACTCACAGCTCTGATTTGCTAAATTAAATTAAAATTTAAAATTCTTAGATGGCATTTTCAAAACATATTGTTACTAATGTTTGTTGTTTGTATTAGTCCATAGATTCTAAGGTTGGAATTTAGACATTTTTTCGTGATTAAACAGCAGCCGAAGTTTGCTGGTATAATTTACGTTCCACATAAGGCCTATTGGGAGCAATTTATCGTCCGGCTACGATAACTTCGCCCAAGTGTTGTTAAGTGTAAGGAAAGCAGGTACTCACACGTAGACGTAGGGCCCCAGCTCGTCCAAGATGAGCTTCTCGCCGTTGAGGAACTCCTCGGCATTGGTGACGTTGTACACGTATACCTTCATTACCGGGTTGACGGGCGGCAGGCGCCACCAGTCGAAGGTCTTCGACCCGTTCCTCAGGACGATCTCCTGCGCACACACACAGCACACATTCCTCATTAGCCGCACCCGCAGCGATGCGCACTCTAGATCTGAATCAGTGAGAATTTCGCCGTTGCAATCAGTCAAACGTATCTGACTCATTCAACAGTCACTTCAGTGAATTTTACTTGCGAATCAGAGAAAAATGCCAGGTTTCCTTCACTTATTGATTCACTGACATTTTCCACTGATTCAGCAGTATTTTTTTCACTGTTTACTCAGTGGTTTATTTTGACTGATGGATCAGTTAAACAGTGTGTAATAAAAGCCCTTAAACAAATTGTATCAAGTGAAAAACAACGAATAGGCCCTAAACTAATAAAACTAATACAAAATACTTTCTAAAATGTTGTTTCATCTTTAAAAAAGCCATTCTGAGAGGTAATATGAACACTAGGCCTTTCATTTCGTTTTCATGTAATCGTCACAGCGCTCTGTTTGAAGGTTTAAACTGCATATAATGTGACGAAGAGAGTGCACTCATATATACCATTCGTTTAAACAATCCTAACGGTGCCAATTAAACCAAAAAACGATACGCAAGAGCATCCAATTTATGTCCTCGCGATTTCGTAGTGAAATTATAAGACATATAATTTTCCTCTAGTTACTCAAGTTGGCGTGGTAGTGCAGATGGTATAGTAACGGACTAGAATGTGGAGGGGAATGATTGTGTAAGTTCATTCACGGTTACCTGCGGAACTATTCTTACGTTTTTAAATTACGGTAAATTGCGCAATATAAATAGTATATTATAGTAAGTATGTTAATTTCACGTAATTATTTGGTTACATTCAATGAATACAATATTTAATTCGCCACTGTAGTCGGCCGTTACTTATTCAAACATTGAAATATTTCACGTTACCAATTCAATAAGTGAAATTTACTCGCTGAAACAATCAGTGGTTTTCCACTGATTCTAAGCGGAGTCATATTCACTGATTCTAAGACTTGAATTTCATTTCGAATAGGTGGATTCTCACTGATTAGAATTTAGAATGTAGTCCGCTCCTCTATTAGCCGTTCGTTTCACAACCGTCGGCGCACTCCTTCCCTCTCGGCGCCCGCGAGACGCGAATATAATCGTCGAGGGTAGCGCGTTCGAATTACAGCCGCATAAAACTCTTTTAACTGCAGTCGGCGTCTGCGTCGTGGCACTCCAACCGGAGCACCCGCGGCTGGCAGTCGGGTGCCGGCCGCGTCTCAACCGACCAGTGGCTGCTTAACACCTTAATATAGAGTATACACGTTCACGTCTGACACGTTGCAGGATAGGTCAGAAGCTAGCACCGAAACCGACATTATAGGCTGTTCACGGTAAAATGAGCACTTTCGAAAGCCCTGCTTAAAAGGGCGTGGGACATAAACTAACACCAAGTACGTAAACTGACGTTTACTGGTTTTTAAAAGCCAACATAGAAAAAAGTAAAAATGGCAATCCTAGATAATAGGTATTGCCAACTTAACGACCAAGTATTTTGCAGTATTACTGTATCAAATTAGCGTAATGTCTTGGGCCACAAAAACGCACAAAAATTGACGGCGTCAGAAACATCTCGGCGGAATAACGTCACTCAGGTAAAATATTTTCTCTCGTAGTTAGTAAAAATTGTTCTCTATGGTTGCCCTTTCTTTGTTTTCTCTATTGGCTTCCATAAAATTTGCAAAATACGATAAACTTCAATGGCATTAATTTATGTCCCATGCCCTCTTAAGATCTAATTTTATGCACGTTGTGTGTTCTTCCGCCTTATGTAAGATTAACATTGTCATGAGCCTCATCACTTTCTTCAAGCGTCGGTCAAGTGAAACTGTAAAATTAATAGAAAAGTAAATATTTTAGAAATCTGCTAATTTTTACACTTCGGCGCATTAAAAAAAAAGCAGGAAGCTATATAAATAATTTAAGTTATAACACATGGTAACCTAACACTTTTTATTCGACGTTAAAACATGGAAATACTTTCCCCTCCATCGGTACCAACTTTATTGGGCTCAGTGCGCCCGTTATAATATGTGCAGGCAGGAGCAGTGACTTTTTCTAGAGTTGATTTCAAAAGTGCTCACTTTATCATGAACAGCCTTTACATTTCCCAAAGCAATGATATTGGCGTCTACTGACACACCAACTATTGTATAATTACTTGCTTCTTGTGCCATGGATCAACTTAAAACATTTCATAAGTTCGACGTGTCAGTAGTTAAAGAGCTGTTCACGATAATGTGAGCACTTTTGAAATAAAAATTACAAATATATTTTAACGGGCGCACTGAGTGACATGCGCCCAGTAAAGTTGGTAACGATAGAGGGAAAGTAGTTTCATATCTTCACATCAAATAAAAAGTGTTAGGTAACCCTTTCTAATAACTTTAATTATTTAATTAGCTTTCTGTTTTTTTAATGTATATACATGTAAAAATTAGCGGATTTGTAAAATGTTAACATTTCTAATAATTTCACAATTTCACTTGACCGCCGCATAAATAAAGAGATGAGTCCCATGGCAATGTAAATTTTACATAAGGTGGAATAATACACAATATGGATACAAATAGATCTCAAGCAGAATTTTCAAAACTGCTCAGTTTACCGTGAATTAGACTATATAATATATTCGTAAGTACTAGTCACACCATAAATTCATTCTTTTGCAACATATGAAAATAAAAATTAATGTGAACATCAAGGGGCTGATAAAAATAAGCAAGAAATGTATTACGATTAACGGGTGACAAGCTAATATGCACCCACTCGTATTTCGCGAAATCGACAATGGCGTAAAAAACAATGCGGAAATTACTTTTAACCGTACACCACATGAATTTCAGGAGAAAAAAATCTGAGGCGTGGCTGTGTGGGAGAGAGGCACTGAAAAAACATGCAAGAAAATATTAGTTTGTACAAAGCCAAATATATATTTAGTTGCACAAACAAAATATTTTGCTGAGGGAACAGAACTTGAAAAGTGACAAATTTGATTTTGCTCATATAATAAAAAAAACACTTGAATCAACACAACATTGGTCTGGGACGAAATAAATTAGACTCAAAACAATAATTTAGTTTAATCAACTCTGTATATCTGTTTGACCAATCATTTAATTTCCTTCGTTCTAAAATACAGCTCGAGAGTTTATTTGAATTTTTGTGACACTTAGGATGGCAACAGTGTTTGTTAGTGCATTTATTGATGGTGTATAAACATCGTAATAAAACAAGTTCAACAGGGAAGTAAAATTTAATGCTGTAAAACTAGAAATTTTGATTTTTGCTTGTTGTCCTTGTACGTTTGTTCATATCAGTTTATTAAAACCAGTTAGCAACGTGTTACGTGCTCAATGATATAGACTGTTCACGCTAAACTGAGCAGTTTTGAAACCCCTGCTGAAGATATACTTGTATGCAAATTGTGTATTCTTCCACCATGTGTATAATTAACATTGCTACAAACCTGCTTTCATAATGCATGCGTCGGTCAAGTGAAATTGTGAAATTATTGAAAACTAATTACCCGCCACAGCCTCGCTCGAGTTCAATTTACAAATATGGCGTTGTTTAGATTTACGGCAAGTATAAACACTAAATTATTAATGTAAATAACATTGGATTATTACTGCGTGCTTCAAAAAGTACTCGTAAGTGAGCCCCTATTTTTAAAAAGTCAAAAATGGTTACTGTGGATCATCCTTAAAAGATACACATATGCTGTCGTGGAAATTTTTTGTAGACCATTTTGAGATTTGGCGTATCTCTAATAGTTTAGTCAGCGTAAGCCATGTAAGCACCCAAAAAGCGGCTTTTTCCGACTTGATTAGAAAACGTCAACGTTTTTCTACTATCCTTTGGTTAAATATTGATGTATTATACACCTGAACCTTTCACAATATATTCTCTAAACGATGGTGAAAACCGCATCAAAATCCATCAAGTAGTTTAGAAGTCTTAGCCGAATACATAGACACGCGACAGGGCGACTTTGTTTAATACTAGGTATATAGGCTGTTCACGGTAAAATGAACACTTTTGAAAGCCCTTCTAAGATCTACTTGTAAACCCGTTGTGTGTTCTTCCTCCCTATGTAAAATTAACATTGCCATGGGCCTGACCACTGTATTCATTTGTCGGTCAAATGAAACGGTGAAATTATTATGAAAGTTAATACTTTAAAAATCTGCTCATTTATACACTTCGTGGCATTAAAAAAAATAGAAAGCGAAATAAATAATTTTAAGTTATTACAAATGGTTACCTAACACTTTTTATTCGCTTTAAGATATGGAACTACATTCTATCTATCGTTACCAACTTTACTGGGCGAATGTCACTCGGTGCTCCCATTAAAATACATGGATGAAGGGTCGGTGAGTTCATTCTACAGTTCATTTCTAAAGTGCTCATTTTATCGTGAACAGCCTTTAGAAGTAAATATTGTACAAATTTGTAAAATTCTTATTCTTACATGCATTTAAAAAATGCAAAATAAATTATTCTGATACTCATATATGTTTTAAATAAAACTTCTAATTCAACGTTAAGGCGTGGAACTAATTTTGGTCGCTTCGTTGCCAACTTTAATGGGCGTACGTCGGGAAGTCTGCCCGTTGAAATATGTGCAGGAGGGGCAGTGAAATTTTTCAAAGGTTGATTTCAAAATTGCTTAGACAACCATGAACAGCCTTTATTGGCAATAAGTATCCATGTTAAGAAGGCGTAGAAAATTTCGCCAATCACATTGGCCACAAGGAAAACTCTCGAGGTGAAGTGAAATGAAGTGAAGAGATTTGGGCACCTCTTGAGGCTCCTATGTACTGAAACGTTTTCTTAAAAAATATATATATATAGTCTATATCGCTATCTTTTTACTTTTATGATATTAAGTGTATTAATGGAGGAAAAAATCGTGAAAGCGGTTAATTATCGCATTTTTAAAGCTTGCATATGAAGTTTCTTTAAGCGGTAAGAGAAAAGTACAATCATACCCAGGTAGATTGATCTGTGTACTTTCATCTCGTGTAATAAAACCCCACAGTTACAGATCTAGTTTACACAGTACAGCGTTAGGACGGAAACACTGCACGCCTTGCGTGTAGGAGCGATAAAGCACTAGCCGTGCGTATTAGTGTCGCCCGTATCGCTCCCTCGCTTCTTGACCTTGAACACGTAGGTACATAGGACCCTCAACATCGAGCTCTTGAGAGCCGACCAGAATGCAAGGGCGGGGAAAACAGGAGATCCCCGAGAAAACCCGCCGACCAGCGGCATAGTCCGGCTCACGAAAATCCAAGCGCGACCCAGCCGGGAATGGAGCCCGGTTCGCCTGGGTGGAATGCGAGTAGTCCAACCACTACACCACCGCGGCCACAAGACACTCGAAGTATTGCTATGTACCGGTCATAAAGATGTCACACATGGCACGTGACGACGATCATGGATACGGAGATTGAGCATATACTAAAAATAAGGTAGACCGCTTATTCGTCTTCTGCGCATGTATCTATCATTGACCAACCCACAAACATGAACTGTAAAAAAAAATTTGAGGTAAAATTCCTTTATATATAAAAGAAAATCATTACCCGTACATATAAGGTAAAATTACCTGTCAAATGTGAAGTAAATTTACATAACAATTAAGGTACGATTCCCTAAACGTACGGAAAAAGTACATGACAAAATAGGGTGAAAATCCCATACAAGTAAGGAAATATTAACTTTGTTGTATATTAAAATTGTATTACAAAATATTCGGGGGTACCAGTACTGTTATCTGTTTTAATACCTATTTCCTCTGACGAATATTAATCCGAAACCTCAACTCTAAAATCCTCGACACTTACTTGTGGGAGGGAGCGAATCATGCTATCACGACAGGCCGATGCGCTATCGATTATACGACGAAGACGATATGAGAGTACGAGTGAATATTAGTGTGTTAAAGAATTGTTTCTGCTGCCCATCCTCCCACTTAGCTGCTGAGATAATCCTGAAGTGATGCACGCGTCGTAATGAAATTTTCCCATCCATTTATGGGATTTTCCACCGCTATGTACGTGAATTTTACTCCAGACTGCGGTTATTTTACCTTACATGTAAGGAAAACTATGTTCCCCACACAAGTTTGCGAATATTACCTTACTCTTGTCAAGTAATTTTACCATCAATTTTACAGAATGGCCAACAGTGATGAAATTGTTTATTTACATCTTAATTTTTAAATGACAAGCACTATTATAAGAATAAAATACTTTTACCAATTTCAACTTAATCAAACTGCATTACAAACTGGTTTGAGGAAGTACAAATACATATCAAAGCATTTGTCTACAAATCAGTTTTATAACCTAAAATTCAAACAATGCCATTTTCGCTGAACGTGTTGGCAGAGAAGCAGTTCAATGTCGAGACACCGAGCCTGGTTGTGCGCAGCCAGCGAGATCGGTCTACCTCATATTTACTCTATGTAACTGAGCAGGGTGAAACGACAGATCTGAACGAGGACTTTCGTGCGGCACCACAATTAGTGCACTGGCACATCGGAGTCTCGAGATACATTGCCCGGAAATTTTCGCCCACGGCTATAATTGCCGCTAGTCGCCGCGAGCTCCCACCTACATCTCCGGCCTGAGCGGGGAAAACTCAAGATCATAGTCGCGTAGTTTTTATATATCCGATCGAACGAGACCCCACTTGTTTCAACCGTGTTAGGGCCGCGATGGTTGAGCGGTTAACCTGCTCGCCTCTCACCAAGGCGAACCGGGTTCAATACTCGGCCGGGCCACCACCGGATTTTCGCATGTGGGAATCGTGCCCGGACGATGCCGCTGGTCGGCCGGTTTTCTCGGGGATCTCCCGTTTCCCCCGCCCCTTCATTCCGG
The DNA here is from genome assembly GCA_029891345.1 of Dryococelus australis. Lineage (NCBI taxonomy): Eukaryota > Metazoa > Arthropoda > Insecta > Phasmatodea > Phasmatidae > Dryococelus > Dryococelus australis. The sequence continues at coordinate 110,770,569 of CM057009.1, forward strand.
AGCTGGTCCATACTCACCTCAATCGCCCTCATCGGCTCTTAAGACCTTGCTGTTAAGAGCCGCCCAAATCTCTTCACTCAATCACTCACTCAACCGTGATATTATTTACGAAGGTATAGTGTCGGAATGTAACATCGCTATTTCCGGCTGAATACCCCATGTTTCGGTCTGATTATAAAGAATGTATTCACGTTAAAGAAAAAAATCAAGTAGAAATTTATGAACTACGATTAGAGACCTGCAAATTTGTGTTATTGATTGGCGAAATTGTAAACTTGAAGAACGTTTCCTTTGCAATACTTCTGTCATTGGACCATTCTTTATTTGACACTCCCCAGACACTATGCCAATAAATGAACACTTCACAATCGTGTGCCCCATCGTGTGGAAGTTCACTCGAGAAAGGAGTTACTTAATTAGACAGCAGTCAATGGAGAAATTACACCAGCCCCAGTTTATACATTACTGTGAATCGTAGCTTGATGCCAAATTGTAAGGCCAGTTATGCACGTCCCTATACCTACGATTACCGCGTGAAAAGCTAATACACTCATATTCGTATTTCGGGAATTCACAAACGCTTTTAGAAAATGGGCGGGACTTACCATCAACAGCAAACCACTAGAGCATTTCAGAAGAGAAAAAGAACACGCGACGAAACAATTCCACATTTCAGCAATTGTTTTCTAAACGTCCCTCTCATCCTATTTCGACAACGCCTCGCGTATTTTATCCTTTAGGTGTGCGCTCGAACTGTGAAGTTAAAAATTTCCTCGAACAAACGGGAGATGTTTACGGACCGTACGTTAAATATACGGAAACTTGATCCGTAATGACGAGGCACGTAATTGAGCTACACCTTCAGAAAGCACGGAACCTGTCCACCTTTCCTGTGGGTTTGGGTGTCGGGTACGATCGTTGCTAGGGCAACACTAAGCGTTATTTGCTACTACACCTTGAAAATTATAAATAAAAATCAAGTAGACAATAGCATCCAGTAATACCAATAAAATAAAGTAAAATAAAAAATAAACTTACTTCATAAGAAATTGTTTGGAACAGATCGTATACCTCTAATAATGAATAATTAGAATAAGAATATCAGAGAGCAATTATAATTATATAAACATTTAATCTAGCATAACACAAAAAATATTATACTCAAAATAAATATAAAAATAGAGATGATGGAAAACCGCGAATATTTTTTGGGCCAACATGCCTTCTGTAACACTCTAACTGGTTTATTCTTTTATGATTAGATGACCAAGGGTTTGACTGGGCTAAGTTCTTTGCAGACCAATCACGAAGGTTCTGCCTTGTAGTATTGTGCCAGTTGTATTGACACAGCTTAAAATTTTTTGGTTACTATTAATGTCATAAGTTCTTCATTAATTACTTCTTCACTGAAAATGATTGGTTTAATTAAAACGTGCTTCAGTTATATTTATTTGATTTGTTTATGCTATTCAAAATGTAAAACATTAAGAATCAATTTAAATTATTTGACCGTTGCCCTGGTTTTGTTAACTTGAAGAGGCAAATTATTTGATGTACATTTAAATAATTTTACTATGTGATATATGTCTATGTTGTGTCCAAAACTAAATTACACTTAATCATTTAATGAGTATTTAGTATTTGCAAGATGGAAATATAATTTAAAGTAACCTAATGAAATAATTGTTAGTTATCTCTGTTTTATACATCTTTCTAAATATTGTATTACTTATTGATTAGTCACACCAGACTGGAGTTCTGATCACGATCAATTTCATATATATTCCTGCTCGCGAGTTTATTGCCTCCTTGTTGAACTTAACCATACAGCACGTAGATGTTCTACGAATATTGATCTATTTCATTCTTCATTCTTCGTTCCATGTAATTGGTAATTTAACACGCCGATAAGGGTAAGTTAAATTAATAGTGATTTTTTTTTTGCCGTTTCGTGTTATTTTTGTGTGTGCCGAGCCACAAAATAATCTTTTTTCCTTTGATATATCTTGTAGCTGCGCACGTGTTGGAGTTTCGTTCTACGATGCAGTAGATCGTGGCCAACATCCCTCCTGCGATGATTTCTTCACAGCCTTTCTTGGTTTCTTCTTGAGTGCTGATTCTTGGTCCACGCAGCAGACGAAATTTTGATTCTCTCAAGCACCAAGTAAAATCTAACAATTTTGTTCGCATGCCACGTGCTCCGAGCTTACAGCGTTCATTAACATGAACTGTTCATAGACTGGTTGAACTGAATTTTACTTAACATTGGCAACTAATTAACAAGGTTGTGATTTTTTTTTTGGGACGATAAAACATGTAACCTACGAAATTAAGAAAAGTTAATGCGCCCTTATCGCTAATACTTGCAAACGGGTACCCGAAGGTTATTTCACTTGCTGTCTTGCTGAAAATAGCATGTTTTGTTTTAAAGTAACTTTATTTGAAAAGAGAAGTCCTTAGCTGTAAAAGATATTGAATACTCAAAATCCCTTGATATTTAAATTAATAATTAAAATATTTAATTTAATCATATAAAATGCTCAAGTATATATATGCTTACGTTGTATGCCAGACGATATAATACATATATATTTTTCAAATTAATATATTTACTGTGATTTAGTCGTTGTGCTAATTTTTTTTCTGACATTTCTCCTCTTGAAATATAAGTTCACTGGTGATGTTAATATGTATTTAACCGTTGTTCTATGTGAACAACAAAATAAAACGACAACCAACAAACCATTTTATTGATAAAATAATACATTTCTACAAATCAGTTTTTAGTAAAAATCGGAGCACATCTTTAACTTAAGTTCTGCAAACACTACTACAATAGGAATCTGTATCCACCCTCCCACATGTATCATCCTTGTGTCGTGATGAGAGTACATATCGGTGCTAGAATCAACTACACGAGGGTGTTACATAACAGTATCAGAATCATCACTGGCCCAATGAAATGGGGTATTAGCTTCGTACATGCATACAACCAATAATGAAATAAAACGATCTGCCAAATGTACGGTACGTTGAATCCTAGCAAAACAGCCAACTTTTCCCGCAACAAACCATCATCTCTACTAAAAGTATTTCTAAAATAAGGAATAACAATCCAAATAATTATGGGAAGAAATAAATTAAATACAGGAGAAAAATAATAAGGAATACAATTAGAAAAACCAGGTAGTACATTTTCCTTACTAAATTATTTAGTAGTGTCAGAAAATGGTTGTAAAATACCTAATAATCTAACATTATTAGGAACTCCAAGAAATTTTTACTATACATATCCTAAAATCTTACTTTCCAATAATGTAAAGAAAGCAACGCCACCAACGGAAAGTACACCATTCGTGTTATTCACACGTATAAAATCCCTAATAACACGTCAGCACAACGAAGGGCTGCGGTGTTGTAATTGTTAGACTACTCGCCCGCCTTCCACCAAGGCGAACCGGGTTCGATTCCAGTCGGAGACGCTCCCGGATTTTCGCATGTGGGAATCGTGCCGGACGACGCCGCTGGTCGGCGGATTTTCTCGGGGCTCTCCCGTATACCCCGCCCTTTCATTCCGGTGCTGCTCCATACTCACCTCGCTTTACACTCAACGGCTCTCAAGATCTCGATGTTTTGAGCCGCGCAAATCTCTTCACTCGCTCACGTCAGTACAGCCATTTGTGATAGACGTCAAATTTTATAAAATAGAAGGACGGGACATTTAAAATCTGCTTCAAAATGAATTGAATTCCAGTATGTTAGATGCATGGGCGTGGTGCAGTTCTGGTGATTATGACAGTGTTCAGATCGTAATTCAGAATGATTTTCTGTTTATATATTTCTCTTCCACGCAGAATGAAACAGACAAAAACCTTAATCTAAGTTGAAACGAAAATCAAAATTGTTACTTACGGAATTCACTGTAACTTCTGTAAAATGAAAAAATTGGGATTGCAATTACGAATATCCGTAAAAATATGAATATTTAGGGAGAATGTGTGCCAGTACCTTTTCGCAAAGTCAAGGAATATTTCGGTGCAAATTTTTTCAGGGTAACATTTTAATTATTTATTTCCTTCAAACTTGTAATACTGGGTGAACTATTTTGTTAAGAAGAATTATATTAATTTATAAAAACTTTTTTTTTTTAATTTGCGTCCATTTATTTATTTCATGCAATGTAATTCCAGTCACAACTTTTCACGAAATATAAAAAATCACAGTGCACTCTAACTTAAACAATTCTATCAAATACTTGGTTGAACTTTACTTCAAAATGAAATGCAAAGTAACATCAGTGTTTATTGTTTTCACTCTTCCTAACGTGTTACAAGCACTATCGGTCTTACTTTCTCCGCTACAAGCGTTGAATTATAAACGAAAATTACACAACTTTTTCGAATCCAACTAAAATTTTATAAGTGTACAAATTAAACCACTTTCACAGAGTGTGGACGATATTTATTACTTCATAATCTGCTCATCTGCGCAAGCATGGATTATAGTTCGCGCTATTAAGGCACGACCTTGTGCATACAAGAATATTTCAAACCTATTTATACGAAAGACGGTATACCAGCTCGCAAAGAAGGCAGTATACTGGCTGCCATATCAGGCGTTGTAGAAACCTGTGTGGCCACGGATATTTCAGTAAGAAAGTTTAAGTTCAAAATGTTATTCTCTACGTTTTTAAAACGTGTGATTTTTATTCGTTGTCATATGGAATTTCACTCCGAAAGAAAATGATAATGAGAAAAATTGCTATTCAAAAAGCGAATAACAGGAAGAAACATGCATTTTAAATGTAAGAATAGCTCTTTAATAGAAATATCAGAATTTAAACTTTTTTAAACATCTCAACAGAATTGTTTACGTAATTAAAATGGTATGAACAATTTAAAGGGTCAGAATTGAAAGTGAGTGTGTGGTTGAATACATCTGGGCGGCTCTTAACATCGAGGTCTTGAGAACCGGTGAGGGGGCAGGAATGAGGTGTAAATGGTGCAGCGCCGGAATGTAAGGGCGGGGGAAGCCGAAGATCCCCGAGAAAATTCGCTGATCAGCGGGAATCGAAACTAGTTCACCATGGCCAACGCCCTAACCACTAGGTCCACCACTGCGGCCCTCTGCAGCAACGATCAGGAAAAGTTTGTTATAAACGAAGTTAAATGATTTTCATGTACCGCGACCTAAAAATTTGTTCTTCCTACGTTGAAAGGCTTCAACAGAAAGTTTGCAGTGCTAAATATGTCTCGCCTTTAAGTAGCGAAACAAATAATTAAACGAAAACGTTTATTTTTATAAGCATAGGAGAATAAATAATTCTGTTGTAATTTTATAACCTAAATGTTTGGAAAATTTTCGAATTTTTAACCTGGCATCGCAATCATACGTGAAGTGTGTGTAATCCAATCATTTTATGAAATATGTGTTTTAATATTTTTAGTTAGGGTTTATCACCATAATTTTATATCTCGGTATTCGCCTATTATTTTCGAACAGTACATGTCTGGGGGAATAACATACAGTTAATTATAATAAAACTAACTCGTTACACAAAAAGATAATTCTATAAATACGTTCGCGAGTTGTGTGTCTATTATTTATTTCTATCTTTAATGCCTATCGACCCATTTTGCAAGCTATTCTTGTGCAGTGTAGTGCAATAAATCATTTCTTATTTCTTGTATCTGTGCTGAAGAGTGCAAAAAAAAAAAAAGACGGAAATGAGTAATGTTGGAAGCGCAAAAATTACCAACATTAGGCCTGACATACTGACAACCCCATCGTAAAGAACCGTACACTTATTCCACACTCCCCCTGCCCTTGTTTCATTCGTTCCCACTCAAACCCACGTCATGACTTAACTGGCCGTTACTACACACACACTGAGTCACTAAACATCACGCGTCTCCTACGTAAGCTATATTAACTGCTGCGCATATTAAATAGTGTGAAAGTAGCACGGCGCCATCTTTCAGAGTACGACACCCATCATGTCACAGAGTGCAAACCATAGTTGATTTATAGTGTTGTGGTATGTCGAAACTGATTTCGTAACATTCACTCGATTAGTATTTTAACCATCTTATATAGCTTCACATCGACTCAAACTAAATTGTTACTTTTATTTAAATATGATAAAATAATTAATTTAATCGATTTTTTGAAGATAAACCGTTATTCGGGTTATCAGAAAAATAGCTTCACTACTCAGCATCATTTTTGAACGCCGTTTGCCAATCAGCGACTGATAACTTACCACCAACGGGCAGCTTAGCTGGTAGGGAACCTTTCGCAGCATGCAAGCCAATCAGTAAATACATGCGAAATTCGCGTTATTATTTGACATCAAGCTAGACTTCACATCCCTATAAATACTCGAGTTGGCTTCCTTAGATCATTGGTTGCTATCTAGGTGTGAAGCCCTTCCATTGCTGACAAGACTGCACGTGATTCGAGCACACCTTTAGGAAGTGCATGTTCAGTGGCGTAGGTTTTCTTCAGGGCCAAAGACAGTGGTATTGGAAACTTAAAATATAACTTGTCAAAAAACGACACGAATTTTGCAGGTCTGTAACGATCAGACACAAGTTTCATTTCATGAGCCTCGGTCAGCCAATGAGAGAACATGAAATGAAACGCAACGCAAATTTGTATCTATGTACTTACCAAATCTGTGATAAAATTGAGCGAGTGTCATCGAGTAGGAAGCGCATTCCTATTCCCTAATGTTTATGAGGCCGCGGTAGTGTAGTGGTAACAATACTCGCCTCCCACCGAGGCGAACCGGGTTCGATTCCCGGCGGGGTCGCACGTAGGAAACGTGGTGGACGATCTCGGGGATCTCCCGTTTAACCCGCTCCTACATTCCGGCGCTTGTAGCGGCCTCCAAGGGGCCGCACACGGTTAGCCTAAGGTGCTACAGGGTATGGCATCAAGAGAGAGGCGATTATTAATAAAACACGATCCTCGTGATCCCCCTCCCCCAGGCGCACCAGAGTGATCATCGTGTCACGACGTATTGCTGTCGGAGCCGACAACGCTGAAGACGAGGGCAACATCGTCATCCAGGCCTAGAGGAGCTCTTGACCAGTCTACTGTACGTCATTATTTGGTGAGCATAATCCGGATAGGCAGTAGGGAGGAAATTTATCGGGACCCCGTTATTCAGAGAACCTAAACTATTAAAAGCTGGCAAAGTTAGGCAGGTAAATATTAACTTGTAACATATTGTTAATGAATGCGAACTTGGGTCCAGAAATCAGAAGAGTAACGTTTATATATCCATTCATGTATCTTGTGTATTTCATGTCTACGTAATTAATGTTTAAATAAAGTGTTTTGTGTTTAGTGAACCTCCTGTTTAGATAGTTTTTATTCAGTCAGTCTACGCCCCCATGAGCGTTATCCCTTCTTACAGTAATCACGGAACTTGTATTGAACATAATAGTAACAGAAAGGTAGGAGTTGCAACCAGTTGTGAGAGGTAGGAGAGGGGAGACCGCTACACGCTGCTCCATACTCACCTCGCTTCACCCTCATCGGGTCTCAAGACCTCGATGTTAAGAGCCGCCCACATCTCTTCACTTACCCAATCCTTACTTGCCTATTCTCTGACATCTTTATTTATAAACAAGCACATGAAACCGGCAGTCAGCCTCCTCAACACGCCCGTAATTCGAACCCGGAACTCGGCGAGTTTGAAGCACCGTAGCGACCTCAACATTCGAGGTCGCGAACCATCCTAAAAAGAGTGACAAGGCACTCGGGACAGACACCGAGGTCGATAATGAGGCTAAAACCACGAGAAAAAGCGACGTAATGACGGCGCACGCTGACTCTAAAGACAGTCGTAATGATACTTTACCGTATAGGCTGTTCACGATAAAGTGAGCACTTCTTAAGGCTCTCCCAAAAGGCATTAACCACTAAAAATATGTCTTATTGCAGTCTTGGGCATTAAAATTTGAGTGTGGTGAAATGTATACACTGTGTTTATTGGTCACATTGCAATGTTTACATTAAAAAGCACAGGAAGATGGATATTGGATGAAAAAAAAAATTAAGAAGGGCCTTAAAAAGTGCTCACTTTACCATGAACAGCCTATACCTGGAGCTGAAGCGTTGTGACGGTGGAAGAGGAATGGCGGAAACTGGAAGGCAAGTTCTTTGTTTTCGGCTGTGCGCGAGATCTTACGCATCTCGCATTATCGGCAAGCGTTGCTGCAGAGGAGTGGAGAGATTTCGGTTGCTATTAAGGGGACTATGTAGCTCCACGTCCAAGTTCAAGAAACGAGGGAGCGACACGGGCGACAGTAACACGCACTTCTAGCGCCTCATCGCTCCTACGCGCAAGGCGCCCAGTGTTTATGTCGTAATGCTGTACTCTGGAAATTAGATATGTAACATAGGGGTTTTATTACGCCCGATGAAAGACCACAGATTGAACTACTCATGTATCGTATTTGTCTCTTGCCGCTTAAGGAAACTGCATAGGCAAGCTTTATAAATGTTAGATTTGTCCAGTTTCACAATTTTTTTCTCCATTAATACAGCTAATGTGATAAAAGTAAAAAGATAGGGACATAAACAACAGCTTTTTTTTTTCTTTTATGGCAAAAATTCGTATTTCCAGAACTTTTATTTACCTAGATACGCGTTTACGCGCAAACAACGATTGCACAGAAAAAGTTTCCGTACATAGTCCCCTTAAGACTCTCGCCTACCTGGCACTTGTACTGCGTTGCAGTGTGTGCGAAATAAACGTTTTTCTGCGATACTGTTAAACGTACGTACAATGTGCTGATCTACGAAAAGAACACACACTTTTCAGACTAAGGCTCTTGAGTAGTTTTTAAAACCTCGCGCATAATAGAAACACAATTTTAGAGTACTTCAAAATGCGTTACGCATCAGATACGTACAAAACTACTCAAGTATCCTGCACTGAACTTTCCTACAGACTTCCCTCAAACTAAATAATAGGTTCACAGCTGCAAGTCCCATAGGTACGTGCATCGCGACGAGAACACTGCACGCTAGTTCATAGCCGTGCACTGAGCGGCAATGGCGCACTTGATGCGCGTAGCAGAGTCGCCTTTATCTCCATCGCGCTTCTAGGCTTCGAAATGCGAAACCAGCTCCAGGTAGCCGATGAGGTTGAAGCGAGGTGAGTATGGTGCAGCGCCGGAATGCGGGGGCGGGGGGAAACGGGAGATCCCCGAGATAAACCCGCGGAACAGCGGCACAGCCCGGCACTATTCGCACGTGCGGAAATCCGGAAGCGACCCCACGGGGATCCGAACCCGGTTCGCCTAGGTGGGAGGTGAGCAGTCTAACCACTACACCACCGCGTTCTCTTCAATAGGGAAGTGTATAGAGACGTGTCGGTTCCTTTGACATAAGTGACCTCTGTCTCTCACTGGCCGCGCGAAACTGTGGAAAAAGATCCATGTGTCTGATTCGCTATTGCGTGTTCTGGAATATTCTGGCAAGTTAAGAGTGGGATGGACACTCGCATTTTTTGTGAAGTATTTGTTTGGGCGAATACGAGTATCTTGGTAAATAAATGTTCTGCAAATACGACTTTATCTCAAAAAAGATTTAAAAAACATGCCCAATTATTTTACATTTTTCATACTAAGTGTGTTCTTGAAGAAAAAAATCCTAGATATGGTCAAATATGGCATTTTTAAAGCTTGCCTATGCAGTAAGTATCCTTAAGTGGCAATAGAAAAGTACAAAGATACAAGCGTAATTTAATCTGTGGTCTTTCATCGCGTGTAATAAAACCCCACTGTTACAGATCTAATTTACACAGTACAACGTTATGACGGAAACACTGCACGCCTTGCGCGTAGGAGCGATGAGGCACAAGGCGTGCGTGTTAGTGTCGCCCGTATCGCTCCCTCGCTTCTTGACTTCGGACACGAGATTCCCACGGGGGTCCATCCCACTCTTAAAGTCCTAACACAATTGAAATATTTAACACTTGACTTTGCGTTTGCTTTCCGATATGTTGTTTCCTATGGAGCTTGACGCAATGGAAATGTCAAAGATTAAGTCGAGCACTCTTGTATTGCCAAGTTGGAAAAGTTGCCCCAAACAAAGATTTGGTTGGTGTAATTAAATATTTCTTTGGCTTAGCGTACATTCAAGAGTTTCGGTTAGTATAAAAAATGAAAAGCTCAACCGAGATTCGAAGATATGTACGCGAGCGCTACGCCCTAGCAACCTCGGATAAAACTACTACTGCTGTAATAGGTGTGTTTTAGAATATATTCATCCAATACCGGACACCGTGAGCAAATAAATATTTAAAGTTTTGCAGCTTTACTTTATAATTTCCTGTTGAACATGTTTTATTAAAGTGTTAAACCATTACTAAGCATTAATAAATGCAGTAACATTCACTGTAACTATCCTAATTGTCCCAGGAAATGCGAACATACTCTTGGGCTGTATTTTAGAAAGAAAGCAATCAAATGGAGTGGGCGAATAAATAAATACAGTTGATTCAAGTGGATATTTTGTTGAAAATCCAAATTCTTTCCGCCCAACACAGATGTTTTGTAAATTCAAGCGAGTATTATTTTAGGTGAACGAATTTAATCTTGTTGGTTCTGAAGTTTTATTTAGCCATAAAAATGTATTGTTGGGGCAACAAAATATATTTTTTCCCCTATGCAAACAAATATTTTGTAAGTTGTTACAAACATGTCTGTCAGTGTAAACATATTATTTTGTTCACAAATTGTAACGATACGTTTGCTTAAACTAAATATTGTTTTAACATTCTGAAATAACGAAATATTTGTTTGGCATCAACAAAACAATTTTAAATATATTATTTAGCTTTGTGAATAAATTAAATTCATGTGAAGGAACTGAGGCTTGGTTGAAGAAATGTTTAATCTACTCAACGTTGGGAAGCTCAATGCTCTTAGTTCGGCAACTAGATTTTTTTGCCACAAGGTAAGCGCTAGTGTCATATGTGTACCAGATTTTATCTATTTCCTACGTTAAACAATTGCAATAGTTATAAATCAAATATAAAATAACTACGTAAATAAGTAGAATATTTCTCTTTTACTATTCACGTAGCTTAAAATTGTAACTATAAGTGACCTCTTTGGAACACGGACCACCTAGTGGCGGTAATTATCCGTATGCCAAACTCTCCCACAGTAAATCTCGTTTTGTTCCTAACCTGAGTAGAAATTACCTTAGTTGTACAAACCAAATATCGTTTAGGTGAAACAAACACAGCGCAAAAACATTTATTTGGTATACCGAAGAAGAAACTATTTGTCTCAGTATGATAATTTTGGTAGTGTGTAATACTTTTTAATGAGCTCTCGATGTTTCAGTGTTCCATTGGAATCCACTCTACTTCTGCTTTAACACGCAGACGACAGTTCCTTTTGAATAAAGAACGCCTGACATACGTACAGTACACTGAAAGCTAATAAACTGCCAAATTTTTCCGTGACACTCCATTGCTTCCAATAATTATTTTTGTCGAGATGATTCTCGTAGGTCTGCGAGGATATTTGCAGGTTTACAATTCATTACGCACGCGTTCACAAATACCTGTAAGATGCAAATTCAATTTTTTTAAGACCAACTGCGATGCCTTTTTGTTTTTTTTTTAAATACGCATGTTACTAGGTTTAACGTTTAACATGGTGTTATGTTATTATTTAACATACCTACTGCAATATTGACGTTTGGCGTTGATGGATACGACAATTCTCAGTGGTTAGTATCAAGGGTATTTTTTAAAACTCATTATTCTTTTGAGTGTTTTTTTTTATTTAAACGATGTAATGAAGGCCTGCGTGCTGAAGAAAAGTACCGGATATATTCCGATTTATTTTATGGAATTCAACCATCACAAAATTTCAGCAGTTATTTTGTGGTCGTATTACATGAACGCGTGATATGCAGCTATGTGAGTCGTATCTTGTGATGTCTTTCGTGGCATGAGAAGAATGAACATTTTTTGGTTAAGCCCCGGCAAAATAGGCTGTTGAAGGACAGTTCAGTATATGTGAGACGGCACAATTTCCAGTTGGTAGTTGGTGGTTGTTGGTTGGTCCTAAAATAATTTCAACTCACGTTTGATGGTTGGTGTTGTTGTTGGTGGTTGGTTTTTTTGTTGGTGGTTGGTGTTGTTGTTGGTTGTTGGTGATATTGTTGAAGGTTGGTGTTGTAGGTAGTTGTAATACCTTAAATTTTTTCACCAACCGACCAATCAGAGAGCGTTTTCTAGGTTATGAACGAGCAATAGAGGAAAATATTTGAAATGGCGGAAATAATAGTGAAAATAAAGATGTTTGTACCTGTCTGATAATACATGCTGTTACTCAACAAATAGCAACAGTTAATACTATAGATCCCATCGGTAATAACATAAAAGCAAAGCAAATCATACCAGTCCATTGTATTTGCAGGCTTTTATGAATCGGTTGCATGATTAAAGACTCATTTGAGTAAGTATGTGAATATTATTTTTTCCCCAAACTTCAATCCATTTAATTCTTAGCCCAAGGAAATAAATTAATGTTTAAAATATAGATTATTTAGAGTGATTTATTTAAAACATTTTAAATATCAGGTACAAAAAATCTTGTTTCTTTAGTTATAAAAATACAAATTCCAGCAACTGCCAATCAAAGAAATGATACATATTTATAAAGACTGTACGGCTATCCGTTGGCACAGCCACGAAATAATTTTACAAGGATGCCAACTGTGACTATTGTGCCATGGAACACATTTCACACCAACCGAAAACCACCAACACCGCCAACAACCACCACTAGCAACAACAACCAGTTATTGTGCCAGGGGCTATAGCGTCTGTCAGCGTTTGTTAGTTAATGTACAGTGGTTGTGTATCGTAATTCTGAAACGCATTGTGCATCGTAAGCGTATTGAAGCTTCGTCAATTGTCAATTGTATTACAACGCTGTGTTGCAATATTAAAAGCACTATGTCGCTGTACCACTACTTCGAAACTCACGAGTTTGGACAAACCTAAAACAGTAAACTTCAATTGGATTTTTATTAATTTGTTTAATGTGGACAGATCCCCTTAATTTTTTTTATTTACTCACATCTGTTCTTAACCAAACGTTCTAATGTGATATCGAAAATCAAATCATGTTAGGGGAGTCAGGGCTATATAACAAAATTCTTAAGTTAACACGGTTTAACGTATATCCGTATTTTCTGATGCGGGACAAAATTATTACATGATTATTAAATATTCAGTTATGGTTTCAGATGTGACTCGGGTAACAGGAGAAAAAATTTGTGGATTTTAAAATAACTGTTATTCCGCCTCCAGTGACGAAACATACATGGTTTTGCAATACTGAATCTGCAATTCTTTATAGAGAAACATGGCGGGGTCATCTCCACCTTAAAAGTTTACCTATTACAGCAAACTGTTGAAAAAAAATCATAGAAAAATACAATTTTCTAACCTTATGAATTTACACAGAAACAGGCATGAATTAATTATATAAATGAATATTGCTAGTACGCATGACAGTAAAATAGCTTCAATTCCGCCTAATTATTTAGAAAGGGGGTAAAAATACATTTCGTCCCGTCAGTCGGTAAAACATAAATGTAAATACACACTTTGTTCCCACCTTCAAGGTGAGTCTACGTGGATCAGACGTTGAAGAGAAAATGGGGTAGAGTCCACAAGCGGGATGCGCCGTGTTTAAATTGATATTTTTAGTTTGCTGAATTGTCACGTGACCCGATTTAGTATACCAAGATGATGACATGTTTGGTAGTTTAGCATTTAGTTGTTATTAGGTAACGAAACTTAATACTGACTTACCAAATCCCAAATCGCCACCATATTTGTTTCAACCTAATGTGGCATAGAATACTGCAGAGATTGTCTCACACAATTTGAAAATGTACTTTTTTTTTTTAATGAATTCACGTCATTAAACAAAAATATACTTCGAATTATAAATGTAAGCATGGATTTAATTCGAGTGAAACTTTATGGAAGGTGATACATCCGAATGTAACCGTATTGAAAATATATATTATACGTGGTTTTTTTTATAAGTAAATACTTATTTATTCATTTATTTACGGTAATAGTCTCATGCAAATGTCATGCCACTATATGTCATGCACTGCAGACAACAACCTTTGCTCGATAGAGAGCATCGTCACGGCAAACAAGTGACTATCACCAGAGTTCCAATTCAACCATACTAAATTACTAATTCCTAAATTGTCAGTTAGAACGCGGCTTCCGTGTCCGAACGTTGTAAAGTTTTTTTTTCTGCCGATAGCACTATCAAAAATAACGTCGATATGTTTTGAAACTAGAAATATTTTCATTTAAGTACTTTGAGATATTTGTAATAATTTTTCGTACAGAGTGTCAGTGCAACTACGCAGAATATATTCAAGTCGGTCTACGTATTTTATTCACATAAAATGGCTTGGCTGTTGAAAATTTAAATGAAAACAAACACGTCTATCACCGTTGACAATGTGACTTTTGGCAATTGTAGTGGCGAAGGGTAAGTCAGCGTTGGGGGATGCGCAGGTAAACTAAAACCGGTCTAATTAATCTTTAGCAAAATAATATTATTAATAACTGTCACTATATTTCTGTAATAAACTGTTGATTTTCCCCTGCAAGATTACAATAATTTTAGTTCAGTACTGCTGCCACTTTCTAAAATTTCAACAGTATAGGACGTGTAGCATGTGAAAAGTTTTAAAAAAAATAATGTGAATTACACATTATGATAAAAACCAATAGTTACACTTTTTTATTTAATAATCAACATCATCCAATTAAAAATATATTTCTGGTGCAACTACTCTCAGCATTTTAGAACTGAACTTCTATTAGTTGGGTTAAATTTCTGGGTGATTCATTGTTCAGTTTTACTGTCAAATTTCGACACAGTGTTTATAAAAAGCACCTTTGTGAAAATGTACTCGAAAATAATTTTTTACATCTACTATTGTGGCTGTGTGTACCACATTTCGTAAATTTTGTTTATTCACATGAGTAATAGTTCAAAATAAAATAAGGGATCCTTTCCGTTCTAAATAATTATTTAGCTCGACATTTAGTGACCGCGCTTTTTAAATTAAAATTTAATTGGTACATGGGCACGATCCACAGAAAAGAATGTCCTATGTTAACCCATTAATTCAGACTCAGTATATTAAGCACGTGCAGGTAATTTTTGGTCTGGACTACACACTGCGAAGCTCAATGATCAATGATCTTACCTGAGATTTAATTATTCACAAATATTCTTACTGGTCTACGTCATAATTGGTTCATATAACTGTAGACGAATATAAAGCCTAGAGCTTACTGGCTGTGACAACGTGACAAGTGTTTTGTCTTATTTAGTTATTCTCGTTTGAAACACATGAGACCGTATATTAAAGTGGGTCTGAAAGAGTCAGGACTAATTTTTTCCAAGGAGTAAAGCGCAATTTTTAAAGTTCCATGGTTCAAGATACAGTGACGTAAAACATCGAGATTTATCACGTGTATCTGTTTTTGCTATCACTTTGGGAGAGTATTAATTTTTTTCTGATACTGACACATTCAAGTCCTGGGGCAGCACCAAAAATTCTTGTTGGCTTGAGAAATCTGGATAATGGTGGCCAGTTTCCGTTTGGCTGTTTCGGACGTTCGCTCTGCGATCAAATTGTGGGCCAGCATTGCCATTCCTGATCCGTGCCCACGAAAACCTAGCATCACATTAAAATTGGCACTTCAACGAGAGGAAGTCTGCCGTCTAAATTGAAGGTGGCTCGAGAAAGTATTCTCTAATTCACATGTGTTTCTACACAAGTGTTTATATCATTCAAATTATATATATATATATATATATATATATATATATATATATATATATATATATATATATATATATATATATATATATATATATATTATATATATATATATATATATAGAGAGAGAGAGAGAGAGAGAGAGAGAGAGAGAGTAAGTCTATTATATCTCCTAGAACAACAACAAATTTGCTAAAACAATACATAAATATTTCCTGCACATGTTTACCAGCTCTTTAAATTATTAGCAACATATTCGTTGTGGGTGTAATTTACGTAAATTGCATTAAATTCATGTTTGGAGTGTATGATCCATTAGTTTGTCACATTTTCCTATAATTTTTGACAGTAATTCAAATGACAGTTAGGTAATGCAGTCAACGTCATATAGGAACTTATTTTTTTAAACAAACCTTCCGGGAATTTTTGCATTAATTTTTCTTAACTTTTATTGGAATGCAGAACGATATTATAGCTGAATTTTCCTTCCAATGGTGTATTTTTTCCTTTGGTACTACAACTGAAGAGATTTGGCTGTTGACTTCTGTAAAGTAAAAAAGAGAAGACAGTAATTTTCACATTATCTTTTTTAGAAATTACATTTACTCGGTTGGGGTTAGTATTTATAGTTAATATGAAAAATAAAGAACGCAACTATTATTTTAACTGCAAAAGCTACCGACAATTGGGGGGGGGGGGGATATAGAGCCAAGAGGTTTTTAGGAAAAGTGAAATCCAATATGAATTTTAGGCTCAATTAGGCGAATTTCTGTGCTGTAATTTCGGCTGAAATCTCTTTTATGAGATGCGACTCTCTCCGGTTAAAGTAACGAGATCCGCGTACTTCGAGTAACGATGCAGGACAGCGCCCCGAGCAATGGAAAATACCGTGCGGTTTCCAAGCAAACTGTCCGACATAAACCGCCTATGTCGCCGCATTTCCGCATGCCAGTCGTACGTTAGATGAATTAAGACGCAAACGCCTTCAACTCCAGTTATTCGTACAGTTTAGTGATGTTTAGCTGCAGTTGATGTGAATCGTCAACTTTCCGCTTTGAATTTTATGGAATCATTTGATGAACTGGTAAGTTTAATTTACAATTTCATAATCACAGTATATTTGACGGAAAAAAAGTGATTAAATTGCGAATAAATATAATCACACCACTAGCCAGTTGCGAATTTGATGTGTTGCGTTGAGTTATCATATCTGGTGAAATGTGGTGTGCATTTCACACGTGTGCTAAATAAGTATATGTTATTTATTTAGAAATTAACGTAATTTTTTGTAACAAATAATTCAACAAATATTTTTTTTATATTTGCAGAAAAAGAACTAATGGTAATTACAATATCTTCATAATTTCACGATAGTGGTCAAATAACTGTCAGAAAATACCAACCTGAGTTGATTTAGCATGAAACACTAGTTGCAAATTATAAATACGATATAAAAGTAACCGCTAACAATTTTGTTAGTTTAAACATTTTAAACTGCATTTCACACTTTCGCAACAATGATGAATATAGTTACTGGTGGCCACAAAAACATATCATCAGCAACAACACGTTTTACAACTAGTACTTGAATAGTTACTTCGTATTATATGAACAAAATATCCAAACGTTGTTGGCGTAAAAAAAAAAATCATGCGCAACGAAGACATCGAGAGGATTTGTGATTCTATAGCTTCCAAGAAATAGTTTGAAAATAAAACGGGCTAAAATATATATGTTACTTGTATGTGATACGAAAACCACGTGACTGGGATAAAGACCACTACTTGAAGTCGACTGTTTATTAGTCCCATGTTTACAAATAACACAAACAGGAATTGTCTACTGCATGCCAGACACATAGTGTGAAACCATTTTTTTTTTATTACCTTCAAGATTGTTTAGTGTTCGGAACGTCGCTGTTGTATTCCACATGACTCATGGGAAATTTTTAGTTTCTTTGCAACTACATGTTTTTTCTACCCCAAATTCGAAGCATGTCACTCGACTTCCCTAAAATGCACCCGCCATTGCCCTTGAGAATCACTTAAGCCTCAATGTCTTCCGTATATAGCCTACTTTTTTTCGGTGTCTAACCTACACATGCCGATTGTAGGTGTTATTCAGTTACATCTCGCAAAGAGCCCAGAATTAAAAAAAAAAAAAAAAAAAACGCGTGGAATTGCAGAAATTTCTTCCAACTATTCATTTCTATTTCCAGTGCTGTATGTTTAAACTAAAATAACAGGCAATTAACAGGTTAAACTTTACAAAAGTAAGGAATTTGATTAAAAATAATGTACAGGAGATAACTGACTCTAGTCTCGATGAGCCTGACATGTTTTCACATTAAAATGTGTTCCACAAATTTTCGCATGTTCGAATATTTGCAGAAGTAAATACTTCGAGACCCGTAAAACTTTGCCACAATTATAAACTTAAATGTTTGGAAATTAAAAATACTAACGTTTACTCGTAGCGTGTAGAAGATTTAATGAAACTATTAATTCGAATATTCCTTGAAATATCAATCACCTCATGTAGACGTCAGTGAAAATGTAATATCGGTAATGTAAGTTCTACTTACGCTGTTGATTAAGAGATCCACCCATTGCGTGAAGAAAATGGCGATGACTCCGCCAAAAACTAGAAGCACCAGTGCCACGAGGATCACGACCCCTGGAAAAGAAGAATTCATAATTAGGCGATCGCCCGAGAAGTGATATTTAGAGCATATAATAATATCGTTACCCTAATGAGTAAACTTCGTAATTCAAAGTGCTGGTAATCTGCAGAAAAGAAATAACGTAACAACTTTAATTTCGAAGCCAGTTTCATGCTTGTTGAAACAATAGGCCCCTATATTTATTATTGATTTTGACAACTATGCTATTTTATCCAGATTTAAAGATAAAGAGTGAGTATTGAGAGATTTGGGCAGCTCTTAACATCGAGGTCTTAAGAGTTTTAAACATGAATTTTCATTACAAATAAGTAGTGGGTGTACTAGTTTTTTGCGGTTTTAAATATCATTGTGGTGTTTTTTTTTGTTTGTAGTTTATTTTTAAACATTTATGGAGATAAAAGGTTTTCGTATTTTTTTTGTAATAGTGTGACTACCTAAAAAAAATTGAGCTGCGGCGTTTTCTCACGAGGGTAACGGTATGACACATCATAATAGAAGCTTCAAGAAAACCGTTAAATAATCATAATGTTGAACTAATTATCTGTTACGAAACGCAACTTGCTAAAATACCTCTGAAATATACAGCAACATTACACATCTTACTCAAAAAGTTTGACTTTTAAGTCTATTTGACAGGCCTTGGTTAACTTTGTCCCAATAAATGAATACTTCATAATTGTGTAGTCCAACCATGTGCGGTCTAGTCAGAAAAGGTATTGCTTCGCACCTATGCAGCAGCCAATGGAGAAACGACGCCGGCTCGAGTATATACAGCATTGTAAAGTTTAGCCTGTCGCCAAACAATAACGCGAATTTTGCATGTTTCTACCTATAGCTCTGGGTTTCGGGGATGAGCAATGCCAAATCCACACGAAGCTTTCTTCGCCTGCACTGTAACCAGAAAATTATCGTCTCTGCGTCAGTTAATGTTATCCGCGCCACTAAGACATATTCCTCCAAACATTAAATAGTTACATAAGGCGTCTGTAACATTTAAAATATACTAATTTAAATAGGAACTGGAAAAGTTGTTCATGTGACTGAGAGTCGTGGCCTTCCAGCTTCTTGACGCCGTTTCGAATCGTGCTCCAGTATCAAATAATTTTAACAATTTCAAATATGTTATTTATACACAGTACAACACCCAAATAAAGAAAATTAAAGACTTTTTAATTGTCTCGTTTTATTTTAAACTGGAAGTACACAAAACTAACTCGAAAACTAACGGAGATTTTCCGTGAAATTTACTGTCAGGTTTTGAAAACCAATGTATCCGCAATTTTACATATAGAGTTTACGGTCACGTCTGGATGAAATTTCACCAGCCCTTTTCACTCAAATAAAGGACATTTTTTCAACAGTGCATCTAAAGAATTTTTTCAGTCACAAATGTTTTATTTCATAAGTGCTGGGCTAAAGGTGTACGGGCTGTATTACGTTCACTCTAAAGGGCCGGCTACAATCACCGTAGCGTTCCCGTAACAAAATAACAGTAATGTTACCGTGGAAGTATGCAAATGTACTGACTACAACCGCAGTAAGTAAACTGTAACACGGCCAATGAGAAACGAGCACCAAAAAAATACAGGCTGTACATGTATCACGGATATTTACAAACAGTATGTTGGCTAAAATGATATTTATTTTTGTTTATCTACATGTGATGATAAAAATTTCGCGGGAATAGTGTTTCGGGATATTTAAATTGTGGTGTACATGTAAATAATTGCTTTGACTTTTTAAATACACGGAAATCGGCACTGTACCACAAAGTTCATTTAATAACTATGTTCTCGTTATAAGCTTCCACTGCACTGACTCTCGTGGTTGGAAATGTTTTCTCGTGATTGGCCGACGTAGAACCCGACGTAAGAGAATATAAAATATTAAATCCACTTAACGCCGTTATTGCGAGCAGGCCGCCATCTTAAGCCTTTATGTTGTGTTGTAGCTGGTTCCGACAAACAAGTGTGGATTCGATTTTTTACTGTCTTACGGTGAATATAGCCAACTTTTTAGAAAATATTCTTAAAATTACCATACCAATGTATACGAGTAGTGAGAAAGTGCGAATTTGTTAACAATGTTATCATACATCCGTGGTACCGTTCCAAAATTCACTCACGAAACAGTCAAATGCGTCGGGATGTCCCCAACTTTGTACATTAACGAACCACAACATTCCTATATAATCTGTGTGACATGTAGTATTATTCCCAGACAATGTATGGGTAAAAAACTTCCATTGCAGTTTAAGAAGTTTGCAAGGAAAATTTTTACTGTGTTGGAGCCTAACAAGCTCTGCGACGTTCTCACATTAAAAAAAACCCCCGCCGTCTCCAGATATGGCCGCCGCGCCGGCCGCCATTTGCGATATGCCAGCCTCGCGTCGAAAGCACGTCGCGTTCCCAAATACGATGCCGTATCCCCGCCGCGGCTATCCGAGCACACAATGGCGCCTCGTATGTAGTTTTTTTTTTTTTGGCGGGAAGCCAACGGCGATGGAGCCACGTCCAGTTGCGAGCTCTACGCAAAACAGCAGTGGATACGCACGGAACTTACAGCCCACGCCAAAGAAAAAGTTTCCGGAGAGGAAACTTCCGATTCTCGCTTCGGCTACTACCTCGGATTTCGGAGTCTTACTTCGGCCAACCTCGGGCATGTTGGACGTCCCAGTGATGACGGGACTGGCAAGTTTTTCTTGTTTCTAAGGGTGAGTGAGTGAAGGTATTTGGGCGGCTCTTAACAGCGAGGTCCTAGAGAGCCGATGAGGGTGACTGAGGTGAGTATGGAACAGCACCTGATTGAAAGGTCGGGGGAAACGAGAAATCCCCGAGAAAACCCGCCAACCAGCGGCATTGTCCGGCACCGATTCCCACATACGAAAATCCGGGGCGTACCCATTAGGACTCGAACCCTGTTCGACTTGGTGGGAGGCGAGTAGTCTAACCACTCAGCCACCGCAGCCCCTGTTTCTAAGAACTTTTGCGTTTAATCTAACACCAAAACCACTACGATATACGAAAAAAAGTTAGCTAAAAATACGAAAATATTGAAGTGAATATTTTGTTTTTAAGAATGCAATTTAAATCAAATTTTAGGAAGACAATATTTCTGACTGACAAACTTCGGCAGATTCATGCAAGAATTGTGTGTCAAATATTATATTATAAGACTGGAAGTATTTGAGTAACAACAGAAAAATGTTGGGTTAGTCCCGAAACAATATTAATAATTTACTAACGATATTTCGATAATTAAATATTTTTGTCAGCTTAGTTGCAAAAATTATACAAAAATTTATATCATATACACGCTTAAGCAAGACTACGGAAACAGTTATTTTAAAACAGAGTTGTTTTATAGATGACCTTAAATGTGCGAGGCTAAGCATTCTTAATAAGTATGAGTAATGGTACATCAACTACTAAATATTAATGTATTTCGCAACGGGAAATCACACAGACAAAGAATGTAATTAATAAATTTTTTTGAAGTTTAAAATTATGCTGACTATGTGTGTGCTGTTTGGCGATACCTTGTGTAAATATAATTTAACTTACGCCTTAGGGCTTGTCTTAGCCTCTTTTTGAGAAACTAATCGTTTTTGTGTCATAATTTCGGACTCAAGAGTAATTACTGACAACGTACTACTATATAAAATTTCCATTTTACGAGTTGTTTAATATTTTTGTACTTAGTTTTCATTGATTTTTTATCCTCTAGTTGCAGAAAGTCCACAACACATTTATATTTATCAACAAGTTCCTACCTTTTTCCAAGCAGAAAATAAACACAGTGAAAATTAGATACGAAGTATTAAACAACTAGTAAATTATAAATACTCTGTAATAAAACCTTTCCAACAAAAATAAGTCTGAAACTTAATTTATGACACTAAAACGAAGCATTTCTGCGAAATAGATAGGTAGTCATTGGTCTACACGGTGTTTGACACCTCCTGGAGAACGCTGGCCCAATAGTTGCCTCTTCCACTGGGATACCAGTCAACCAATGTTCAGTTAATATCGGCATATTTTGTACATAAGTCTATAGAGTCTAGCCTACAGGTAATTGAACTCACGAATTTTTCAGGTTTCTTTAGATAGGGATAGGAAAAATTCGTGACTTCATTTCAGGACAAGATATATTTCAAACGCGTGTACACTGAAGTCACTTTTGCAATTGAATCATATTTTATTAGGCACAACTCCGCGCCAATGGCCGACTTGTAAGGGAACAAGAAGCCCAAATCTCTTCACTTAATCACTTCACTGTAATTATGTAGGTGGAAATAATGGCTGTACTCAAATTTTAAAATACTCGCTAGATCCTTTACCACGTACAACTACATTCAAGAAGTTTTAGAGAGAGGAACATTCAGCCAGATTTACAACTTAATTTTCCTAAACAAAATCGTGCTTGATGGATGTGACGGAGACAAGAAACGAACTCAACCTGTGTAGCAATGGCGAACATTCGCTGAAAAAGTTTCATCATAGGAAATACAGGAAAAATAACCACGACTGTAAACACCAAGAAACAGGAACAAGTGAATCACGAGAACGTGCTTGTCTCAAAATAAACCACCCACATTCTTATCTTATTACCACGTGTTGCAATATTTCCTGAATGAGCGATGTTTGGGGCAACTCTTTTATAAACTGTACGTTGTGAAATGTCGTAATGGACATAGGAAACAAAGTATGAGGTTCTGCTCTACTGTGGAGTAGTAGCAATATTTCTTCTTAAAGAGCTCATGAATACAGTGGAGTATCTAGAACCCCCAGATCAGACCGATCCTTTGGGACAAATGGGGACCGAAAATGCGTGGACCATTCTTGGGCGGAATATTGACTTACAGAAGAAAATCAGGAATTCGAAGTCTGGAAGAATAGGGTAAAAATTTTTCCATATTAAACAAATGAGTTAAATGGGAATTCAAAACTTTGTAGACGAGGCTTTGGGAATCAAGGAAGTAGCTACAGAAGCACTTGTGTGAACTGGGGTTGGCAAAATATTTGAGTAATACAACCCCCATTGTAGTCGATTGGGTCGAAGACATCTTCTCTGTGTTGCAAGTAGTATACGCTACTGCATGACTAAACGCTTCTTGATACCAAAAAAATCGGAAAGAAACTTCAGTAGCTAAACTTATGCTTAGGTCCACCTGTTTCCCGCGAAAAGAATTACGCGGAGGCTTGACTTCAATATTCTAAGTACACACTCTTCATTTGACTATTGGCCACTTGTCTTTGTGTGAAGAGAGTCTGTTACATAAGTGAGCCAATCAGAATTAAGTTTCTCCGATAGTGACCGTCCTTGCTTCGCGGGCAAGCGGATAAGATGCGTAACAGTTCAAATGGTTCAATCACGGAGGTGGCCTTGTAATAAAGTGTTTTGGAACACAACTCGTCGGGGGAAAACAGGTGCCCCTAATTATGCGCAAACCGTGAGCTAATGTCACCGATCTTCACAATGGGAGTCCAATATATGTCTCCGTTCTGTATATAAAAAAAAAATTACGATAAAATACTTGTAACAATATTATGCCATAAGTTGAGTACCTTATACATAGGGACAGGTATCGCGAAAAGATTTATGGCCAAGCTATACTTCAATATCCTACGTCCACAACCACGACTTCCTTTGGTTATTGATCTCGTGTCTACGTGACAAGACGTGTTCTTATTTGACTGGGCCAATCGTAATAAGTACTCCGATACTGAACCTCCATGATTCTCTGGCAGACACTTGAGGCACGTGACATTTAAAATCATTCAACCAAGAAAGTGCAGATGAACAAAAGTGTTTTGGAGTGCAACTGGTCTTGAAATATTTTCGCAAAAAACACCTGTCCCTACCTATACATAAGTTTAATCTGAAAAACAAGCATATGAAGAACTTACGCTGGGTTTCATTTTAGTGTATATAATTTGTACACGTAATTTGTTGAATGTATTAAATTACACACGGAGTAATGCCAGGAATTACTCGGAAATAGTTACCGAAATCATTACATTTTCGGTAGATGGTATTAATATTTTGCTCAAAACCCAATAGCCTTTTATACAGTGGTTCGGTGTGATTGTGTGTTAAATAATAGTCGACGAAGTGTTGGTGCGGACTTATCGCCAAATGTCACCACTATAAGTCAACAGCCTTAATGCAAGACCACCTTAATTACGAGTTCCACTCACTAATGCCCGGTTGCACCATTGTGGTTCGAAACTCGATCCGAAATCGGATCTAAGATCGACACAGAAAAATGTTGCACCATTCGAGGTCAGAGCTGGACTGGAGATCGAGATGAAGTTCATTTCTAACCACCGAAATTGGCTGTTCGAAATCTCGATCCGAGATCTGCAGCCATCGTCAACAAACGTAGTTTGAAAATACGTCAACAGATAAAACTACGTTCGATTTTTTTCTTTTTGGTTAATCAAAACAACATTATACGCACTTAAATATTATTCAGTAAAATTTGTACAACAATAATTCACTTAAAACAGATAAAACATCGCACATCTAGTTCTATCTATAGTGAAAAATACGCCTACTTCCATGACGTCATATAACCAACAGCAAAATTTGTCTCATACTTAATCTCGATCTCTCACTTTGGAACCAAAATCGACAAATCAGAAATTCAGAATCATGAAATTTCATTGGTGCAACACTTTTACATTGGAACCAAGATCAAATTGGATCCTGGTTCGGAACTAGGATCATTTGATCTCGGATCGGGGAAGATGTTGGTGCAACCGGGCATTAGACTGGTGTCACGAACCGTTATACGTCACTCAGGCTTATAAATTAAGCGTTGAATGAGCCTAGCGGGGAGGTCCGTTGTGGCTTAGTCGCTGAGTACAGACCTGCAAAATTCGCGTTATTATTTCGCAACAGGCTAAACTTCACAATGCTGTATATACTCCAGCCGGCGTCGTTTCTCCATCGGCGGCTGCACAGCTGTGACGCCACGCCTTTTCTGACTGGACCGCACATGGTTGGAATGCACAATTATGAAGTATTCATTTATTGGTACAGTCACCCAGGGCGTGTCAAATATAGTATGGTCCAATGACAAACTTATTGCAAAGGTACATGTGTTTGAAGTTTAATGATTACCCAAATAATAATGCGAATTTTGTAGATCTCTAGCGATGAGTGACTGACTACACATTTTATTCGCGACAATTTGAAACAAACTTCTTCTAATTGGACTTTAAAATATGGAATTTCTTTTCTAATACACCGCAAACAAACAGAAAGCTTATTCTGTGTAGTGAGGATTGTTATTGCAATTCAAAAAGAGGATTTGGAGCTGACCGACTACAGACATCGGAACATGACTTAAAATTTTGGGCAGAAGTTTCCTAACCACATGCACAAATTTTTTTTGTAAAGCTAATATTTTTGTGGCAAAGTAATTAAAACTTATTTCACATCGAACTCCACATTTTTTAATCGTTGTGCTTATTTACTAATCACATATGAATAACTTATTTTCTACTGTATACATTAGTTAATTAATTTTAACTGGATTTATTTGTGGCTCCTTTTCTACATGTTCAAAATTGTTATGTTTCAAATGCGAATCAGTAATAATTACCTGATTCCGATTTAGCGTGTGTATAGAAAATCTTGTGATACGCGCTTATTCAATTTTTTGTTTATTATCAGTAGGGTATCTAGTAATGTGGCAATTAAAAATACTTTTTAGTTACATTGATTTTTATTAGTTAGTCTACGCGGATAAACGAGAAGTATTTAATGATTTAGTGGCAGTGTATAAAATTTGAATTATAACGACCAATAACATGAACGCTAACTAAGGAGCGTTCGTTATTGAAATACGATTGGAAGTGGAAGTAAAGAAAAGGTAGTTTTGAAAACATAGGGAGCCCTTCCGTGCCTTCTAATTAAAAATCATTATTCCGTTTAGTAAACATGTTTCACTAGAATATTTTCATTAATCATCTAATTTTTTTACAGTTTTGGTACGAAACGGCATAGGCTTTAATAATTACTAGATAATAATCACATATTTCATTTTGTTATTTTTAAGCACTCTGATTAACGAGTTACTTAAGTCAACTGTATGTTGAAATATAATCCGTGAAATCGTTGTTTGAGCGTATACGCGTACCTCAGTACATTTTTTTGACAGAAAATATAAAATATATTTATATATAATGCCGTATAGTGAAACGTGAAGAGATTTGAACGGGC
The DNA here is from genome assembly GCA_029891345.1 of Dryococelus australis. Lineage (NCBI taxonomy): Eukaryota > Metazoa > Arthropoda > Insecta > Phasmatodea > Phasmatidae > Dryococelus > Dryococelus australis. The sequence continues at coordinate 110,797,360 of CM057009.1, forward strand.
CCTTAATAGCGAGGTGTTGAGAGATGATGAGGGTGATTGATGTGAGTATGGAGCAGCGCCGGAATGAAGGGTCGGGGGGGACGGGAGATCCCCGAGAAAACCTGTCTACCAGCGGCATCATCCGGCACGACCTCCACTAGCGAAATTCCGGGAGTGGCCCGGCCGGGGATTGAATCCGGTTCGCCTTGGTGGGAAGTGAGGATGCTAACCGCTCAGCCACAGTGGCTGAGAGTGTTCCCAAAAAGATTATCCTTTTTTCTTAATCTAGACTTGTTGATTAGTGAGATGTCTTACGAAATCGCGTACATCTGATGTCAACCCCCAATTTCACCATGAAAGGGGATGATGTTGCCAACCGCGTTTTCAGAGGTATAAAAACTCTGTTCTACAAAACACTATTCACCTAACTGTTGCTTAATAACATTTAGTTTCTATTATTTACAACAAAAAGTATTTTCAGATTAGTTTTTCGGGGCACATAACTGCCTTAATATTCACGTATCATTTTGTGTTATTTTTTTGTAAGGAATAACATATCGGAGTTGGTAAAAACCCCCTATATATATTTAAGTATTCAAATAATATTGTTTATCGTGAGAAAGTTGACTTTCCTAGTATTTTAAGTAGTTTTCTGTCGTTATTGGCTGCCACGCATTTATGAAGCTGCTATGCAATTTCATTGTGTCAATGGGGATACTGATAGAAAAAAGCGAAACTTTTGTGATTGGCCTGAAAATAATTTAGCGGGGTGGAGTCAAAAACCGATGATGGGTGTAAATTTCCTCGCTATTTTCCCGTGTGTCATCATATTGTGTTTTACATGCTTTTATGTTAAAGTAAATCCGTGAAAAAAAAAGGGGGGGGGGATCTTGTAAATACACACTGGAAAAATGTTTTGTTAAATAAAATTAAGTTCGTTTGATGCAACTTTTGGATTAAAAATAAAGTGCTTATTAACGCCTTCGGCGTTATGCCTGAAGGCCTATCAGGGGATGGCTTATAAACTAACTTAAACTGAGAGTCTTGCTTTACCTGGAATTCGAACACAAGGCCTCCTACACCGCAGACGGGCGACGCACCAACCGACTGTGCCGCGGGAGGTCAGCAATGTAATATATTGTTTCTGAAGCCAGTTTATTTTGTTGTTCATATTTGGTTGCCCCAAGCCTGTAAGATTTGGTCGGCGCAACTGAATATTAGCATGGCTCTGCGTACATAGTGAAAACACTAATGAACTCTAGAACCTGGAACTTCAACACCCAAACCATCTCGCCTAAAGTGATTACTGGCGAAATGAGAATGATTCAAAATATGTATCATCCTTATACAAGACACGTACGTAGGTAAATATTTACAGCTTTGCAATATTTTGTTTTCCCTCGAACTTGTTTCATTGTAATTGTTTACAGTTATTGACAATCAATAAATGCTCTAGCAAGCATTGTTATTATAGTCACAAGAATTACAAACATACCCTTGAGCTGTATATTTGAACGAAAGCAATCAAAAGATCCGTAACCCTACAGCCAACCAAATATTACAGTACTGGACTGGCAAATATTTTGGCCGCAACAAATTCTGCAATAATACATATACTGTTCCAGCTAACACTACAAACAAAATATTATTTCGATTCAACATTGCTATTCGCAATGTGTGATGGAAACAAACTTATTAGTTGAACGTACTTGTAAATTAAATGTGTGTACTAAATACGTGTAGACGATGCTGGAACACCCAAATAAGTGTTTGTCGGAACAAATCATTTTCAAATAATTTATTTGGTTCGAGGAAACAATGTAGAGGTTTGAAGCAAGAGCAGGTTAATTGAGGGAACAAAATATTGTTCAATGTAAACAAATACTCTTCCAAGTAAATTTATTTGGTATAGGCTGTTCACCATAAAATGAGCACTTTTGAAAGCCCTGCTTAATATCTACTTGTATACATGCTGCGTGTTCTTCCGCCATATGCATAATTAATATTGCCATAAGCCTCAACACTTTATTGAAGCGTCGGTTAAGTGAAACTGTGAAATTATTATAGAAGTAAGTACCTTACAAATCTGCTCACTTTTACACTTCGGTGCATTAAAAAAAAACAGAAAGCGAAAGAGATAATATAAGTTATCACAAATAGTTACCTGACACATTAGGTTCAACGTTAATATATGGAACTACTTTCCCATCCATCGTTACCAACTTTACTGGACACATGCCACTCAGGGCGCCCGTTGAAATATATGCAAATAGGGGCAGTGACTTTCTTCTAAGGTTGATTTCAAAAGTGCTCACTTTATTGTGAACAACCTTTATCGGCAAGTATCTCGTCACTCAATATGCCGCATACTCGAACATCCGCCAGGCGTGTTCGTATCGCTGTGTGGCAAAGGACGTCACCTGACGAGTGAAAGTGAGGTGCGTGTGCGTGTGCGTGTGCGTGCGCAAACACGTCAGCAGTGCGCTGATGTTCGCAAGGTTGTGGATTCGGGTGACGTATGGACAAGGCCGCTCTCTCCGGCGACGTTCCCCAGCGGTCTCTGAGGACCTGTGTTGACACGCTGAGAGAGAGAGAGGAAGAGAGAAAGCGAGGCTACGCGTCGAGGCTTCTGGTTACTCGTCTGCACGCGAACTGCGAACTGAATGGCGCCTTTCACTGCACTCGGCGATTTTCACGCTAGACTGACTCAGTATTCGACTCCTGCGAGCCAAACTTTACCCCCCCCTATTTCATTTTGCATCGAAGTCATGATATGAATCTGCATGCGATGTGTTTCTGGTCAGTTTTCAAACGTGACATAACATGAGGAAAATTAACAAAATATGTACAAAGTTTTAATTCAGGAATTAAAAGAAAATGTGCCAGAAAATGTGACAAATAGGATAGTAACTGTTCATTCCTGCATTTATTAACGCTTAAAGGTCTTGTCACACTGTGAAATTTTCGCCTTCAACTATATTTGACAATAAAATTAGAAGGCAAAATACGGACATCAAATTTTTCCTTCCAAAAAATTGTATCAAACAATCTTGAATGTGTTTGTATATGTGTCACACTGTGAAATTTTTTTTACTGTGGGACTCTCATTTAAATTATTATTATTTTCAAAATATTTTCATTGTGGGATATTGCTTTTTGTTTTTCCATGTAGTCCATTACAGGAAGAAATGTAAGGAATGTTGTCATTTATTTTCGCTTCTTTACTAAATTCAAATTTTATTTATCAGAGATGTTTCCTGCACAATGGGATTTAATGTCTCGTAATATTTTCTGCAGCATTCGCTTAAAAAAGCTTTCATGCTCAAGCAGATTCTGCATAAATTAATTATCTTCATAACCTACTTCCTTTACATCATTTGTTGTTTATTTCAGTTTTTTGATGCCCTTTTTTGTCGTGCGCGATTCTTATTGGCTGAGACCGTCAAACATCAAAGACATTTCATAAACTGTCCAATCTTCAAATGTATGATGGAAATTGAAGCCATCCAACTCTCTGAAACAAATATGGCGGTGTTCATGACGTTTCGATGACGTCATAACTGTCCAACTTTATTTCACCAAACTTATTGGAAGCAGTTTGACGGGAAATTTTGACAGTGTGATAGGGGCTTAATAAATGTACAAACAAAAACAATGAAACACAAGTTCAACAGGAAACAAAAAATTAATTCTGTTTAACTTTAAAATATTTATTTTCGTGTATGTCCTGTATTAGGATATTATGTACTACCTGTAAACATTACAACTTTGTCAGTTGGTACTAAAGCAGAGGTTTGCAAAGACGTAATTCTCACGACATACGTACTAGGTTAGAAACTTATTCTTATAACCGAAACTGTAAATGCGCTTGTAGAACCATGGAAAATTTTAGTAGCCCGTAACAAATTTTACAAAGAATGCGGCAACGGAATATGAACAAGCAAATAGTTTCATTTCAGTAACAAAATATCGAATGGTACCTTTACAAAGAAACTTCGTTTTATTTAACAAAACCTATTTCTCGAGATACGATCGGAATTCCTTCAGGCGCCTGTCTACATGGTCCGCGAAATTCGTCGCAGAATGTTCCAAACAACACCGTAAAAAAATTGTGTAAATTTACACCTACGCATGTGAATGTTTATTCTACTCTACGTCCAAATAAATTAATCCTACAAATTATTCAAATAACTTATGCTTCGTACAACTAACTTTACATAGAATGGTGTAAAATTACTATTACTATGTAGCAGAAAATCAACTGCAACATTTCTGTGGTTTCTCTCCACGGCGAGCACATTTACACAGGCATTGCGATTGTAATTTAACCACTGTGTATACGTATTTCTTCACTAATAAAGAAGTAAAATCGCTAATTCGCTGTAATTGTAATTACATAATTTCTGTACATTTTTCACTGTTTGAATAAGAAATTTTAACGTCAGCATATGTGATTTTACAACTGCGTCATGTTAATTCACATACTTCGAATGCGTATTTCTATAATTTTCATGTTATTTTACTCCGTTTTTGTAACTTGGTAGTTTAACAGAATTATAAAAAGATATCTCCTAAATGCGCGCAGCAATCTACTTCAGATATTTTTTTCCTAATCTACCATAATTCTAAGTGTTAAGTGTATGCCCGAGGTACGAACGTGAGTTAATCGCGTCTCAGGGCGAACACCTTACGCCTACAAAGGAAGGAAATCATGCACGGAGACATGCATCGCGGCAGAGAGGGATTGGGCAGCCATGGCCAGCGATTGGGGCCATGACTACCTCCCTGAGTGTACCTATAGTTAAGACTATAACTAAGGAGAGAAAGGGAAAAAACATGGGTTACTACAGTAAAAAAAAAACTCTTTCCAAATTATTGCATCAAATAAACGTAAATGCTACGGGAAACACGAATGTGTCGAAACATACTCTTTGTTAGAAGGGACGAAGCCAGCATATCCCATTAGCGGGAGTTAAGATTATCTTTTGAACACACAAAATGAGTTCGAAATAGTTCTACTCCCTACCGATAGATAGCATGTTAAAAAAAAATACCTGTAGTTATTATTTGAATTCACATGAACGTTAGTGTAAAATCACAAATACTGTACTCGTTTTAGCAAATTACACACAAAAACGTAAAATTAGCGAAAAATATTTACATATACTCCAGAATGTAATGTAAGTTTACACTCACGTGGTCATTGCATAATTACGCAATTGAAGATGTACAGTACAACTATACTGGCATTGGGTGTTCATACGACTATGTAGCAGTAAAAATACATAGCTTAAGGTTTTAATACAATGAGTGGGTGCATTTTTACACATACTTCAAAATGTATATATTAACACCAACATTGTGTTCAGCAAGCCTTACATTCATGTAATTTTACCAAAGACATGTAGTACTCTCTGTATTATTAAGAATATTTGTGCAAAATTACACGTACTGTAGTTGTTTTTACAAATTACACAATGTAAAATTACCAAAAATTTATATGTGTAAATTTACACTAATTTTTACAGTGAAGCATTTCGGAAGAAATAAACACCGACTACTTTCGCAATCGGTTAGTCGCGCTATAAGACTGGACAGGAAGAAAAATTTCAGGACGCCTCGAAAGAAACAAATATAATTTCAAAGTCCTTAAAAATAGCCAAGAAACTGTGCTTTTATATTACCATGTGTGCATTTCTACGAACTTTTACAGGGTCACTAAACAGGAATTAAACGGCGTGGCGGTACTTTTTATGCCGGCTTACCCAATCGCTAATTGGCTAAGTTACCTGGCACTGACTGACAGCTGGTGTTCGACATGTTGTTGGTGAGTGGCGCCATTTTTTTAGGGCGTGCAGCTGGAGTTCGCGGTACGAAAGGCTGTAAGATTTATATACGATGCTATCCTACACTGTTAAAAAAAAGTCCGTAAAATTACGGAAAGTACCGGTTACGAATTATCCAGACATCTTCCTAAAATTACGGACTCTTATTTTGTCAATAACATTCTCTCCGTAATTTTCACATACATCCCAGGGAATTCACGGAACGTGTCCATAAGCTTGAAAGTTTTTTTTTATCTGCTCTTTATAAAACGGGGTAACAAAAAATTTACTTTCGTTATGTGTGTTTCACTGTGTATAACATTTTTTTTTTTAAATAAAGTTGAAATAATATCGTCCGGTAGCAGTATTTGAACTCGGGAAAAAAAACTTACAGTTTAATACTTTATCCACTCATCTACCACGCTTTTTCAAGAAGTAGCATTTCAAATTTTGGATTTATGCAGAATGATGTACGTACGAAGGGCCTACATACCTCTCTCAGTTTATAGTCATGTTAGAGTGATTGCGCCTTTTGCCTTTTTGTCAGGTTTAGAAACAGGGTTTAGAAAAAGATTATCATCTTCCTAATGTGTTTCATTATGTATAACATAGATATTAAAAAAAAATTAATATTTTGCCCTGTTGTGGTATTTTAACATGAATCGAAAAATTAACACTCAGTAATTCGAACCACCCGCCTACTTCACCTTTACACGAACTACTATTTCTCGGAAATATGGATTTTACACGAAAGTGACGAACGCGCCTCTCTTAGTTTCAAGTCGCGTAGAGCGCTTGCGATTTTTTTTATTTGCGGTTTATCAAAAGAGGTTACGAAAAAATTTTATTTTTGTTATGTGCAAGTTTCACTGTGTATACAGAAGATTTTGTCCTGCAGCGGAATTTGAAAAATAATCGAAGAATTGGCACTCCATGAGCGGTTGGCCACTCACCTACACGACATAGTATTGTGAAGATTGGATTTTATACGCATCAGGTATCATCTGCATTTTTTGTATTTCAAAATTGAAGCCGTAAGAATACGAAGAGCTTCCGTATTTTATATTTGCTGAGATAATTCCCGGTATTCGTCATTACGGAGTGCCTTTCCGTAAATCAATTCTACATCTCCGTACAAGTTTCCGTAAATCTACCGAATTTTCTAACAGTATGTTACAATCACACACTGCTAATCTTTAGGTATTTATGAATTCACGTGGACATCCCCCGTAAAAAGTTAATCTTTCAACTTTACGTGACGACTTACTAATGCTACATATGAAGTTTAACCAGTGCACTCTAAAATCGGAATAGTTATGACTGTCAAAATCTGCGAATTTCACCACAGATCTGTTAAAACTGCTCCACACTTGTATCAGTGAAATTCGATTGATCAGTTTAGTCGCTGTTAGTCACTAGAGACCGGAAGAATACGCGGATTCATTTTGGGACAAGCTAGAATTCAAAATACGTGTGTTTATATAACTTTAGACATTGGTCCACGCGGTGTTTGACACCTCCTGGAGAACGCTGGTCCAATCGTCGCCTTCCACTGTGACAGCAGACAACCAATGTGCAGTTAATATTGGCATGTTTGTATACAAGTCTGTAGAGTCTATTCCGCAGGTCAGTGAAGTCTGGAATTTTTCAGGTCATCGTAATCACTCATTACGAAGTGATTTCAACTGATACCTAGTGAATTGCACTGGCCTGGCAGTGCAACCTCAGCGCATTAAACTGATTCGCCAGTAGACTACAGTTCATCAACTGGAAGATTTAGTAAAATTATTCTACTGACTGAAATTGATGATTCAGATTTAGAGTACAGCAAATTTTCAACACAAACACAAGCAATCATCAGTCTATGACGCAAAAACAAAACGTACGGATGAGTATGTATATAACTCGAAGTTGAGGTATGCACGCTGAATGGACAACATTTGAAAGCAAAAACAATCTTTTGTAAACTGGCCTTACTTTAGCTTCTTTAACAACGTGCTTGGGATTTTTATCATCGTATTATTATTTTTAACCATACAGAAGTAACCCGAGGTCTTTATTGTTACACTGTGCAATTTTAACATTCATGAGCTCATAATTATACAATAGGTACTTTTAATGTGAGATGAAAAATTTTATTGCATTGCAACACGTTGTGCAGAAGACATAACAATGTTAAATTCCACTAAATATTCTGATGTTTTAACTACATTTGCCGATGGAAGGACCACCAAGCCATTACTAATTATGTCTTGAGTGTGGACTCGCATCTAATTATTGTAGTTTATTTAATGGAAAAAAAAAACTCTCATGTCTTCATCTACAACAGAACATTCTCATTCTTCATGTTTGAGCACAGGTGCAGCAACAGGGGAGTGAAAGGATTCGGTTTTAACGCTAGACAGTATCGCTGACAGGTTAGAAGGGACTGCAGTTTCGCAGTGTTGTTTGTTACCTCAATGTCTTTGCGCAAACTGTCAACTCGTCATGGCCTTGACACAGCCTACGCTGTTCGGAAGTCATACGGCTGTTCCCAACGATTTTTCTTTTCAAAGTGGGGCGACCAAGACAACACAGAATGCTTAAGAATGCAGACGAGAAACTGCTGCTCGTACCGCCAGTTTCACTTACCACCAACATGGCGGAACTGAATTTTCCAGTCAGAGCCTGGACACGAATCTAAATTAAGAAGGTCTAATTAACAGACAATTTTCCAACTACCTGTCAGACACCAAATACGTTACCAGATTCTCGTGGAGGCAATAGGAGCAGCAGAGATGCAGTAATGATTACGGAGCGAGGGTTTGCGGGTTCGAGTCCCAGGTGAAACACGTGTGTATATTCGTATTCGTGCTAACAGCACTGCCTGAATCACTGTCCACGAGAACTGTCACTGGAGGTCTTCAAGAAATATTCCTGTGCAGCTGCAAGGAAAAAGTGGTTAAGCCATTCGCTTCCCACCACGGCCAACCGGGTTCGATTCCCGGTGGGGTCACATCCAGATTTTAAACAAGTGGAAACATGGCGGATTTTGCTTTTTTCTTCACCGTTACATTAGATCACAGCTTCGTCTCCGCCTCGCTTCACCCACATCGAAGCTAATGACCCAACCTTTAAAAGCCACCCTCATCTCTCTCTTTCTCTCTCTCTCTCTCTCGCGCTCTCTCTCTCTCTCTATTTCTCTATTTCTCTTTTCCTCTCGTCCAGCAAATAAGAAATCAAATATGCCTTCATAAAAAGAACCACCATTTCTCTATGTTTGCATATTCTGTAGTGAACTGGCGATGTTGCTCGCAGCATCATGGTTCATTCTTCTGAAGTAATTTTTTGTAGGTTTTAGCTCTGAATGGTCTGCCACAATTACTATACTGGATGTTTCTTTAACAACACCGAAAAATTACGGCAGGTGATACCTCACGATAATATAAGAAGAAAATGTAGTATATTTTCCCCATAAAGTGACTTTTAAGACAGCTGTGCACATTCGCAAAATTCAAATTTAAAATACCTCCGTGGGTAGGATGTGTTGCCTATCTCTCAAGCATAGAGTTGAGTGAGTGAAGAGATCTGGGGGGGGGGGCTCTTAACGTCGAGGTCTTGAGAGCCGATGAGGGTGAAATAAAGTGATATTGGAATCGTGCCGCAATGGCAGGCTGGAGGAAGCGGGAGGTCCCGAGAAAGCATGCCGACCAGCGCCATGGTCTGGTACTATTCCCACCTTGCGAGGATTCGCGAGTGACCCGATCGGGGATTGAACTCGGTTTGCCTTGGTGGGAGGCGACCTTCGGAAATGTTAGCACGCGAAAGTGGAATGTTCGCGTAATTCACTCGTTATTCGCAGCGTACAAATTTACTTCGAAGGATCCTAATCAAATGTCGATTGATGGGGTGCAATAGGATGAAGGTAGGCGGCCAATCACGTGCTGTTACATTACAGGGCAATCAGGGTCGTGGATGCAAATGAGTAATATTGAAAGTTTTGATATGTGTATGATTACTTCGTACCTGTTATACGAGCATGATAAATGAATTATTCACGAGTCTTGAATGATTATTTCCGTAAAACTTGCGTCTATTAAAAAAAAATGTTGTGCAATTCATATCGTAAACCACATTTCATTTAATCTAAATGAATGGAGCCTTCTAAATATTGATGTTTTTTCTCCACTTTACTCGAAATGCGAATGGTAAACTATTTTCCTGTACAGTTATGGTAGCGTTCCTGCGTTCGCTCATGAAACAGTCAAATGCATATGGAAGTCCCTAACCTTGTATAGAAACGACGCTCCACATTCCTATATTTGCAGTCTGACTCGTGGTATTATTTTCACAGATGCATAGGTTAAAAACGCCCATTGCGGTTTAGGAAATTTACGAAAAAAAATTTACTGTGTAATAAAGATTATGGAAAAATGCGAACTTACGCAGTTTTATACGTCGAACAATGTTATCCTGTGACAATAACTGGTTCCGGTAAATCGTCAGTGTGGAATGGGAAGTGATACCTTGGCCTAGAACAGAAGTATACAAGTAGTGACGTCAAAAAAATGCAAGCAGCACAACCTTGGAGTGGAACCAGGCAGCTGAATCAACAAATTCTCGGTTACACACGAGCAGTGTACCGTTTTGCTTGTCTTGCGCTTCGCATCGCTAACAACAACCAAAGCCAGACAGTTGCGGCAATCATTCTTCCGCCTGACATCCATGCCGTCTCGACGCGATCGCGCGCGCGCCAAATTTCGCAGGCTGGAGCGTCGAACGCTGACTTAAAACCAAATGTAAAGGTTTTTGTAGCAAATTAACGGAGAACAGCGAAAATTTGCAATATTCTCGGCTTTAAATTTGTTTATATCGTTTCCGATTTATGCTGAAACAATAATCGGTAGACGTCTTGCGCTTAGTACTAACATAAATTTTAAATCTGAAAGCGATACTGTATATCTAAGGCCCTAGTATATTTACAGAATCATTACACTTTCTGAGTACCTACAACCTTTGAACAATCACCCCATATACAACGTATTTGTTTGTATCCTATAATATGTCATATATTACCAGCGTTTAACATTTTTGTTGACATAAAAGTTTCCTATTTTTGGTTAAAGTGCGCTTTACTCATACACTGTAAAAAAAAATTGTATTACTGAGAAATTGTATGTAATTTTACAAATGCTTGTAAGAGAACAATGATTACTCTTGTAAAACAAGGGCCGTGTTTGTAATAAACCTCAAGAAAGGTTTGTAGTATACTGACACGTTTCCACGAGCTTGAGCTAAATTGCGGACACTCAACGATCTAATAGCGTATACAGCTATTGTGCAAAAACTATGGGTGATGTAACGAGAATGTGCGTGCAAAAGGAAATGTATTGCAAGTTTGAATAACGTAAAACACTTAAAGCAACTCAAAAAATCACAATAAAACGACTAGTTGAATAAAACGTGACCGTATTATTCAATAAATGTTCATGTTTGATAGCGACACAGAACTCTTAAATCGGCTCTCAAGACCTCGTTGTTAATAGCCGTCCAAATCTATTAATTCAAGACAGAGCTCTTGAAATGAAATAAATATGTTTTTTTCTTAATCAAATAACGTCGCATTATTTTGTAGGCACTTGCAGTTACATTAATAATAAAAACAAGGGCTAAGTTCGTAAGTCTAGTTAGTCTTGTGGTTAAGGGTGCAGGCCAATAACGCGAGGAGAATGGGTTCCAATCCCTAAGCTGGCGAAGTGTTAGATTTGTTTCGTACATATATTTATTTTTTAATTTTATTTTAGTTAGTCTCTATTATTAATTCATCACATTTGCTTTCTAGAAAAAAAAATGTTATGTACAATTTTTAATAATGTAAGTTGTAATACAAGGCTACAATTTGTAATATTACAAATATATGTTTTGCAGATTTTACAAGAAAACTGTTTGTAGTTTTACGAAAGATTTTCTTGGCAACTGGGTTTCCAAGGATTTTTCTTGTAAAAGTACAAACAATTTGTGGAGTGTATTTTATCAATAAATTATAATAACACATTTATAATTAATACGAATAAAAACGGGAAGAATATATATATATGTGGTTAATGCCAAGTAATAAATAGTTCTCACGCAAAATATTATTAAACTGAGTGTGCACTAACGCGGTGTGATGTCCCTTTGGTGTAATTTTCTAGATTGGATACACTCTGTTTGTGTGAGGTGGATGAATACCCTCAAACTCAAAATATTATTAAACAGAGTGTGCACTAACGCGGTGTGTTGTCCCCTTGGTGTAATTTTCTAGATTGGATACACTCTGTTTGTGTGAGGTGGATGAATACCCTCAAACTCAAAATCCAGTAGGGCTTCAGCAAAGTTGTACGTAACCGTGAATGGACATTCTACTGATCAAGCTTGTTCACGATAAAGTGAGCACTTTCGAAATCAACCTTGGAAAAAAAATTACTGGCCCTGCCTGCACATATTTTAACAGGCGCACTGAGTGACATGCGTCCAGTAAAGTTGGTAACGAAGGAGGGAAAATAGTTCCATATCTTAACGTCGAATAGAAAGCGTTAAGTAACCATTTGTGATAACTAAAATTATTTCATCCCTTTCTGCTTTTTATATGCATAGAAGAGTAAAAATTAGCAGAATTTTTTTTTATATATTTACTTTCCTAATAATATTACAGTTTCACTTGACCGACGCATGAATAAAGTGCTTATGCCCATGGCAATGTTAATTTTACATAAGGCGGAAGAAGACACGGTGTGCATACAAGTAGATCTTAAGCAGGGCTTTCGTAAAGGCTCATTTTACCGTGAACAAGCTATACTCGCAGACCGACAGCCTATTTGTGTCTGTCGATGAAAAGTTTGTTGCATTATGCAGCGAATAACTTGTGTGTGTTATAATCAAATCCCCGCCGCTGATACTGCTGCAGTCAACGAGAATGCTGTCAAACGATCTGAAGAGATCACAGTCTGTTCTGTACGGGCATTTCACATTTTAAGTTAACATTACAACTATTTTTTTTAACGATGCTGATATCTTTAACTGTTTAAATTAATAGGCAGATATAAAAATTAAACCCAAAAAAAATTTCATCAAAATAGTATTGAATGAAGTGTAAATGACCTTTACTTTAATATATAATAAAACTAATATTTATTTCTTTTAGTGTACTTCAGCCGATCACCAAGTACTTCACCTAACTGGAGATAAATTGAGAAAGCACGTGTGAAGTTTCTCTAGCAGAATCCACACACAATAAAAACGAAAAAAAATCTGAAACAAATCTAAATTTCTAGTAAAGCTGGCCACAACATCCAGAAATGTTGGCCTGCATAAATTTCAATTACATTTATTTTAATACTATTTCTTATTTGTAGGTCATAAGAAATGAGGAATTTTATCTTCGATAACTTATTGCAGAGATACTATGCAATCCACGCAATGGCTTTTTGTTATGAAAGTCGTGTTATGGCAACTAATAACTGGTTAGTTCACTGTAAATCTGAATCAGTTAATTCAATCAGTAGAATTATTTTACTGTATCTTCAATGAATAAGCTTTCATCTACTGGCTAATCAGTGGAAAGGATTAAGGTTTTACTGACAGGTTAGTGCAATTCACTAGGAATCAATACGCTTTCGTGCGAAAAAAAAAACATATAATCACACGTTTTAAGAAATACAGTTTTCATATCACAACAATGATACTTTAAAATTGCTATAATTTATTTTTAAAAAATCCCCATATTACGGAAAAAACCTGTAGGCCTACTTAAACACCCGATTTTTGGTGGGTAGAATATTATTTTTATTTGCGATTAAAAACCATTTTTTATTTCCTCAAAGTTAGAGCACGTTTTCCAATTGCTAAAAAAAATGTTTTGTGGTCACTTAAAAACTATTCTGTTTTACCAAAAACTTCGATTTTTTTTTAATTGTTCTCGAAGTCAATTTTTAAAATTTGAATAATGAATTATTTACTAATATTATTTTAACAAAATTTGATTAATTGTCTTAAATATGCGGCCTAGATAAAAAAAAATTCAACAGAAATCTAACCATTAGAAGATTTGCTAAAATACGAACCAAAGCCTTGGTTAATAAATTCACAGGTAATGTATAGAGATGGCGGTTTATCGCGGGAAAGCTTGGTTGTTTGCTAGATTCAACATAATGTACACATGTTCGAGAGTTTTCTTTCTTTATTGGCTGTCATGCATGTATTAAGATACTATCCCTTTCCACTGGACCAATGAGGATTCTGATACTGTAGGAAGAGCGTTCGTGATTGGTCTGCGAACAGCTTAGCTGAGTCGAAATCTTGTTCATCCGGTTAGAGTGTTATAGAAGATAAGTTGGCTCAAAAACTGTTCGCTATTTTCCACCATCTCTAGTAATGCAACATATAAACTGAATAGACTAAGCTGTGAAATTTTATGACGGATTGCAGATCCTTTCAAGCCAACTTTGATGTATTATTTTAGGTTCTGGAAATAAGGAATTTTTTTATGCGTACTGTACTTAAACGGCGCAGAACTTTTATTCATTACGACAAGCAATGAGGCGTGGGATTTTTTCGGTAACAGTAATATGAACCAGTCATAAGACTGAGCAGTATCAAGTTGTATCAATCACTCACCCACAAGATGGGTGAGCTATGTGCAAACCTTTGTACACTGAGTTGTAGAGTAGATAAATATACATAGACAAACAACGTGGAGGTTCCTTTGACGCGGGCCTACATATTCGCAGATTGGCTGGGCGGGTCTTTGGAAATGGCCCTTGCATCTGATTTGCTACCTTGCGTTGCGGAAGGTTCCCTATTGGCCGGGCTGCCGAACGGCAATTAGGTTACCAGGCGCTGATTGGCAAACGGCCTACCGACATATTGCTCGCGTGTACGGTTGGAGCTCGCGGAATAAGCGGTTATTTAAACTCTGTATAATTAAGTAATCTATGATTAGAGACCTGAAAAATTCGCGAGTTTAATGACCTGCAGGCTAGACTCTACAGTCATATGTACTAAAATGTCGATATTAACAGCACGTTGTCTGCTGTCACCGTGTAAGGCGACGATTGGGCCAGCGTTCTCCAGGAGGCGCCAAACTTCGTGTTGGACCAATAGCTTAAGTTATATAAACACACGTGTTTTGAATTCTAGCTTGTCTCAAAATTAATCTGCGAATTCTTCGGGTCTCTATCTATGACAGTCTGCATGTGTTAGGAAATAGCATCCCATAAAGCCTGCATTTACAATATTTTTGTTAACACCGTATAGCTTACGTTCCAGACCAAATGTTGGGAAATGAGGGATATCAGGGCATAGTGAATATCGTAAGGATTACCAGTACCTGCCATGTTGGATTAATCCGTTTTCTCTTGTAACAAGTTTCATTTACAAAATATAAAAAAAAATCGCACCTCACAGCAAACCTAATAACTTCTGAAGCTTTATTAAAATGTTCCAGCTCCATCGACTTTTTAGCTTTTAACTAGCAACTGCGCTGAGAGAACAGCGAACAATGTACTGGTTTATGTAGTGCCACAAAATACATTTAGTTGCACCAGCAAAATATCTTGTTGAGTAAACAGAACTTGAAAAGCAACAAAATTAATTTTGTTCATCAAACAAAATATATCCTTGAATAAACAAAACCGATAGGGCCAAATATAAATTTTGTTCCCCTAACAAAATACATTGTTGTGCAAACAAAATATGAAGATCAACATAATTACTTTTGTTCGTCTAACAAAATATATGTTTGAATAAACAAAATCTCTATGTTGGGCGAAAAAAAATTAGACTGTCAACTAAATATTTTGTTGAATCAACTGTATATATTTGTTTGGCCACTTATTTGACTGCCTTCGTTCGAAAATACAGCTCGAGAGTTTTTTTTGTGACAATTAGGATAGTAACTGTGTTTGTTAGTGCATCTATAGATGCTTAACAATCGTATAAACACATTAATAAAACAATGCAACAAGAAACTGAGAAGTAAAGGTGTAAAACTTGGAATATTTATTTGCACATGTTGCCCAATATTTGCAGTATATCTATTTGAAAGCTTTCCGGTGTCATGAATTGCCACATTAGCTGAGATTACTACGGCGTAGCGCTCGGAACTGGGTCTAACTAGTAGAAGATTTTTTTTGTATCGGCCCAAACCGTTTAATGTACGTGCAGCCAAACAAATCTTTAGTTGCATTAACGAATACTTATCGCTTGGGGAAACCAAATGAGAACAACTAAATAATTTTATTTCAGCAACAAAATATTTCATTGCCCTTGTACAAACAAACAATTTGGTTGCAACACACAAATCTTGTTTGATTCAACAAAACATTTTTTCAGTGCAGTGTTTGTTAGTACCGTTATTGGTGCTTTGTTAGTGTATGAAGTAAAGTTGTCAGATTAAAAAAAAATTTGCACACATTGTCCAGTATTTGACGTGTATTTGTTTTAACACATTCCTAACGCATTAATAGTCACTTTCGCTGAGGTCACCAAAGCGCAGTGTACGGGCGCGGGTGATATAGTTTCGTATTTAGTTCGGGCTTCATTTTTTTTTAATACTATGTGAAACTTTGTAATGTACAGTAGGTACATAGAGCCAAGCAAATCTTTAAAGCCTGTTCCCGATAAAGTGAGCACTTTAGGAAATAACCTTTGAAAAATGTCACTGCTCCTACTTGCATATATTTTAACGATATCACTCGGCATACGCACAGAAAATTGGGAAGGATGGATGGAAAGTAGTTCCATGAGTTAACGTCGAATTTAAAGTGTTAGGTAAACATATATGCTAACTTAAATTATACTTTTTTTTTTTTACTTCATCTAAATGTAAGTATTAGCAAATTTCTTAAATATTAACTTTTCTAATAATTTTATAGTTTCACTTGACCGAAACAAGTATAAAGTGACGAAGTAAACGGCAATGTTAATTTTACATCAGGCGGAACATTACACAACGTACATACAAGACGATCATAAACAGGGCTTTCGAAAGTGCTCATTTTAACGTGAACAGCCTATAGTTGCACCAATCAAATATTTGCTTGGGCAACCAAATACAAAAAATAATAATTTGTTTTCAAAAAAAATATCTCATCACCCCAATACAAACTATTTGGTTTCTCAAAACAAACTTTCGTTTGATTCAACAAAGCCCTTTTCTCTGTGAGCCGGGAAGTAATAAGTGATTATTTCTTGAAGGCTATTACATAAATTATGCTATTGTACCAGTAGAAAATTAGTAATGACTTTATAAAATGTACAAACCAATTCACTATGCCCTGTCGATCAGTGGGGCGTAATGCAAAATCTATAAACCAGGCTATGGCGAAAATTCTATCAATCCAATATGGCGGGCACTGATCTCCCTTGACAAATATATTCAAGTTCACGATATTTTTGTCCATGCTTTTCTTTTGTCGCATCTGTAACCAAAATAAAGTGAGTGACGTTAGTGAAGAGATTTGGGAGGCTCTTAAAAGCGCGGTCTTGAGAGCCGATGAGGGTTATTGAAATGAACGTGGAGCAGCGTCGGAATGAAGGGGATGGGGAAACGGGAGATCACCGAGAAAACCCGCCGACCAACGGCATCGTCCGGTACGATTACCACTAACTAAAATCCGGTGACCCGGCCGGGGAAACCACAATAAAGATTATCTCATTATTTATACTTTCTTTTTCTGTCTCGCGTGACAAAATACCGACAGAATTCAGTCCATTCTGGTTTCAAGAATTCCGTGAAATAGTTCCGTGTGTAACAATAATGTTTTTAATTTTAATTATAAATGTGAACAGTAGGTTATGAAGAGATATAAATAAATATAATACGTCAATGACACCGCCACACTGAGACTGTTCCTGTTCGCTTGCCCTGCGCAGCATGGCGAAACTAAGCCACGCCAGTTGAGAGGTGATCAGGAACTGGTGACCGACATAAGGGGAGTGGGCTGACACACTTTAACGGTGTCGCAGTTACTTCGGAGAAGGTAACAACAATCAGTTCGCTGCGAGCGGCAACTTTGCTGGAACAGCGCGGCGCCCCTCTTCCTTCTGGCGCGCAACCGCGAATATATTTTCACAGCGACTTATTGTTTAGGTGTTCTTTTCCCGTGTCTAACTTCCTACATTGTCCGGTGGTACAAAAAAATAACAACGGCATCCTAGCACTTCCTGGACGTTTACAATTTCTTCGATCTCCACGGAGGCCACGGTGGCTGAGCGGTCAGCCGGCTCGCCTTAAACCAAGGCGATCCGGGCTCAATCCCCGGCCGGGCCACTCCGGATTTCCGTATGCAGGAATTATGCTGGACGATGCCCTTGATCTGCGGGTTTTCTCGGGAATCTCCCGTTCCTCGCACCCTTTCATTCCGGAGCTGCTCCATACTTACCTCAATAACCCTCATCGGCTCTCAAGACCTCGACGTCCAAATATCTTCCCTTTGATTCTCCGCCGAGATATCCCGACCTCCGTGGCGTGGTTGCTCACACACTCGCTTATATTAGGAGGGGCTCCGGGTTCGAGTCCCAGGCAAAGAATTGGTGTTAAGGTTTGTACGCCTATAGGCTGTTCACAGTAAAGTTAGCACTTTTTAAAGGCCCTTCTAAATTTTTCCTTTCATCTAATTTCCATTTTCCTGCTGCTTTTTGATATAAACAATGCCATGTGACCAATAAAAACAGTGTATATATTTCACCACCCTTAAAATATAATGCCAGAGGCTGCAATTGTATATATATATATATATATATATATATATATATATATATATATATATATATATATATATATATGGCTGTTGGAAGGGCCTTAAAGTGTGCTCACTTTGCCGTGAACAGCCTATATACCAGTCGCTCTATATCAGAACATGTCACCAAAAACTAGGTATAGGAAAAATTGGCGACTTGATTTCAGGCCAAGATAGATTTCAAACGCGTATACACTGAAACCACCTTTGCAATTGGATCAGAGTTTATTAGACACGCCCTGGACGACTCCGCGCCAATAGCCGACTTGCAAGGGAACAATAAGCGAATCCCGTACTGTCAAATGTGGGGTAACACTGGGGCAACCGCCAATCAACAAACATCTCAGGTTCGACTATACAAAGGTTTTTTGGAGTCTAGCATACAGGTAATTGAACTGGTGAAATTTTCCTATCCTTGCCAATAACTGTCAAATCTCAAATAAAGCGTTTAGTAAAGAAAAATAAAAATACAATAAACAAGCTGGTGCAGTGGTAAGACTTAGGACACGCTATCGGGAGAACCTTGGTTCGATTCCCCAGCCCGTCACGCTAATTTCACTACGCGCGGAAAATCTTCTAAAAGTCTTGCGGCCAAAAATTACTATTGTGGCATTTCTTTAAATGTTTATGTTGTAGCAAAATTAATAATCTTGTAACAAAGTTAATAATGTTAACCATATATAAATTCCTATATTACTATAATGCAAATATACTGTTCAATCGTTAATATTAAAAAAGTTTCTAAGTAATGCCGCCGCAACCAAATGTTGCATTCGCTTAAAAATTACAGGAAAAGCGAAATTTTGTGTTACTGCGACATTAACGAAAATGTCCACCCAACACAAGTTTACAATGACTTGGCATTGTAAAATGGAGGATATTAGTGAACAGTGATAACCTCGTAATTTTAAAACACTGCATTTGAATTTTAGAGCATAGTTCGAGAACAAAATGCAGCTTAAACCAGCTCCTTGCAAAGCAGTTTACGTGTCCCACATATGCATATATTTCTATGGCGTTAAGTATTTCGCACTATGAAAAAGAACTGCAGTTGGTCGTTATATTATTCTGAATACCGGCAATGTGAAACATAGTTACACATGTTAAGGTAGAGCAGTTGGGTAGACGTTACGTTTCATAAGTGAAGAACGCCAAGACCTCCAGGTGCTGGTTCGATTCCCCTCTCACCAGGCCGTCGTTTCTTTTTCGTTGGTAATATTTATTTTTGTGACAAAGTAATTGTACTTAATTAATTTTACCTCGGAATGTTTTTTTTTTTCAAGTGACGAAAATACAAGAGAATTTTTAACACAAATGTTAACATAAATTCAACACAAAATTGTTTTGTTGCAACATAAACACCGCCTCAGTGTTGACAGTACAGTAAGGAGGTAACGTTGTTACGAAAGTAATTGGTGTTACATTAACTAGCTTAACAGTATATTGCATTAACGGCGCACAGATAACAATTAGTGCAGCAGTAACATTAATACTGTGGCTACCATATTTATTGTGACCTCGCTGTCAACGATACGCAGGGCCACCTTTTTTTTTCGCGAAAAGATTTCAGGACAAGTTGTGCTCCAACACACGAGTTCAGGACAGCTTTCGTGAGTGGGCCATTTTAATTGTTAAGCGTCTTATCTGTCTTCCTTCGAATCACGGACGGTGAGTATAGGAGAAAATTAATTCTGATTGGCTCGCTCATGTAACAGACTGCCTTCACACAAAGACAAGCGGCCCAATAGTTAAATGAAGAAAGAGAGCATGCACGTAGGATATTGAAATCTAGCCTCCGCGTGAATCTCTTAGCGAAAAACAGGTGGCCCTAACGATACGTTAAGACCTAACTACATATCTGTGATTCCCCATTAGTGATCACAGCCGTTTTTAACGGAGATAGTCGCTAATAACGCATGAATTTTTTTCGTTTTGGAATTATAATTTTCATTTCAGGGTAGTAACTGGTAAGTCCTCCCAATAGTGGCGTTACATTTTCGCGTTTATTATACGTACATTTTTCAAATGACTTTTACTGACCGTTACTTAGCAAAAAAATGCGAAAATAGCTAGAAGCAGGCGAACGCCTTAGGCCCAACTGCATTTCCTCGGGCTGTATCAACTTATAATAAAAATTCATTCATTCTACTGCGAAAAATAAAAAGTAAGCTGTTTGTAATTTCCAATGCATCAATCTTCACTGGAATCTTTTCTAAAATCAGTTTTGATTAGCGGTGATACGCAGAACACGATATATATTACAGTGCAGTACAATGCAGTATTTGCGGCAGCGGTGGTGTTGTGGTTTTGACTACTCACCTCCCACAAAGGCGAACTGGGTTCGATTCCCGGCGGGGTCGCTTTCTGATTTTCGATTGTGGTCTGCGTGTTTCCTAGGGGATCTCTCGTTTACCCGGACTCTGCATTCCGATGCTGCTTCATACTCACCTCTCTTCACCCACATCGGCTCTCAAGAAATCGATGTTAAGACCCGCCCAATTATCTTCAATATTTCTAACGAACTACACGATATACTAAACAAACACACTGTGTTTGTTGAATCGAACGCGTATATTGGTTTACCCACTCATTTGATTGACTTCGATCGAAATAAAAAAAGCTCGGACATTTGTTAGCAATTCTTTGTGGCAATTAGGGTAGTAAGTGTGTTTGTTAGTGCATTTATTGATACATAATAATGGCATAAAAATCCTTAAAAACAAAGTCAACGGGAAAATTAAAGGGAAAATGTAAAATTTGAATAAATATTACTTTACCTGCGTTGGCCAGTAATTTAAATGTATGTTTTTAAAAACATTCCCATTTTAATAGCACTCACTTTAGGTGATGTTACTAGGGCGTATCTGAGTTCAAATCTCGGCCTAGTATTAACTTTTTTCATATTAAATGAAACTGTTTAGTGCACGTAGGCCCAAATTATCTTTAGTCGGACCAACCAAATCTTGTAGTTTGAGGCAACCGAATAAGAACAACAAAATTATTTCGTTTCAAAAACAAAATAATCCATTAACATTATACAAACAATTATTTTGGTTGCGCCAAACAAACATTGTATCACTCAACAAAACCTTTTCCTCAAAGTCCAATTTTACTCCCGCCAACATTCGTATACATTATACTTGATTGTGGCAGATGATTGCAACGGAATTTAAAAGTTTTAGTTACGTTCGTGTGTGTTTGAATTATAAACAAATTAATTATATGAAAAACTCGTTAAATTTAAGGCGGTGGCCTACCCGACCTTGAACTGCGTTTCAGCATTTTTTTAGAAACACGCTTATTGACCAAAATTTTAAACTCACCTTTGATAAGTTTACCAACGAACGAAATAAAAAGATACGCCATAGGAGGACGGAATGGTACTATCAAGTTTTTACGCATGCTAGAAATATTGCTTCGGAGCTACCAACATGGTTAAAAGAATGCTTTTGCAGACTGCTGCACCTTAAAAGACACTACCCAAATAGGAGGAAAACTGCGATAGTAGCTTGCAGTGAACCATGCTAAAGGCTCTCCACGCTAATGTGAGCACTTTTGAACTCAACCTTAAAAAAAAATCGCTGACCCTGCCTGCATATACTTGAACGGGCGCACTGAGTGAATTGTGCCCGGTAAAGTTGATAACGATGGATGGAATGTAGTTCCATGTCTTAACGTCAAATAAAAAGTTAGGTAAATATTTGAGAATAATTTAAATGATTTTCTTTCACTTTCTGTTTTTCCTTAAATGTATCTAAGTGCTAAAATTAGCAGATTTGTAAAATATTTACTTTTCTAATAACTCTACAGTTTCACTTCACCTATACATGAATAAAGTGATGGGGCCCATGGCAATGTTAATTTTACATGAGGCGGAAGAATACGTAACGTGCATACGAGTAAATCTTAAGCAGGGCTTTCAAAAGTGCTCAGTTTACTGTGTGAACAGTCTATAAAAACTCTCCACCAATATTATGATAGGCACACTGAACACTGCGAAATACCTACACTGTCCGCCGGCTAAGAGCCTTGCGCGTAGCGGCGATGGCGCGTTTGATGTGCGCTGAAATGTCTACCTTATAGGTCTTGCAATTCTATGCGTCAAACGCGAAAATATCTACAGGTAGGTGACCGCCTTAAAAACAATGTTTAAAAAAATTCTAAAGAAAATGTATTGGTGAGAGATAAGGTTATTGTAGGCATATATATAATCGAAATATTTTGAATTATATATACATATAAAATAAAAACATTTTGAATTTTTTTTAATTAGTTTATAAATACATTAATTATATGTAGTCTTTTCGCGGTTTCTTCACATATCTTGAATCAAACCTTTGAAAAATCAACCCATGTAAGACATGTTCGGTTGTTTCGTAAATATGCCATGTATCACAATCGATTTATACATTTCTTCACATAAAAAAAAAAGCATTATTTTTGGTAAAAATTGAACTTTTACGTAAGTTCGATCAATAAATTATAATAGTTCACTTATAACTAATCTGAATAAAAAAGAAAGAAATTAGATGTGTTGGTAATAACTACTAACAAAGAGTTCTTATGCGAAATATTGTTAAACTGAGTGCTTACGAATGCGGTGCACTGCACCTATGGTGTAATTTTTTAGATTTTGGTTAACCTTTGTTTGCACGAGACGGAGGAATATCCTGGTAGTATAAATTCAGCAGGGCTTCATAGAAGTTAGGAAACCCGTCAATGGACTATATGTTTATGCTTGTACATATGCATCTACACGCATGTGCACGTGGGAGTCCGAGATCGCTGGAACAGAAAATTTCATAATACACCACATTTCCATTTATCAAACACGAGCCATTCTTAACTTTAACGGGAACAGGTACGGTTGACGTATGGTTAACGTAAAGTTAACGTAACGAGCTGAATGCTAATTTGAATGTCGACGGCTTTTTAGGTGCCAAAGTCCGGTGTGAAGCTTACACCGGCTGCCATTGTCTCCGTATACGACAATGTACGTCAGGTGCGACGTAACGTGGTTACGTGTGGTCGTGTGTGTGCGCGAACGCTAGCGTGGGGAGAGCGTGTGTGTGCGTGTGTGTTGATATGATAATGAGGTAGTAGGGGGAGGGGGAGTAGGGTGTTCCCTGATCAAATCGAAGGCCACAGCAACGTCCTTTACGTAACTCTCTTCGCATAGTCCGCGCTCTCTGCTGCAGAGCGGCGAGCGAGTGAGTGAAGGTATTTGGGCAGCTCTTAACATCGAGGTCTTGAGAGCCGGTGAGGGTGAAACGAGGTGAGCGTGGAGCGGCGCCCGAATGAAGGGGCGGGGGAAACGGCAGATCCCCGGGAAAACTAGCCGTCCACATGCGAAAATCCTGGAGCGACTCCGCCGGGAATTGAACCCAGTTCGCCTAGGTTTGAGGAGAGTAGTCTGGCCACTGCGACACCACGGCCCCTTTTTCTACACATACCGTGAGGCAATAAAATGTACGGTGATTCCGGGAAGTTTAGTTGTATCGATTCACTTATTGCGTCGACATATTTAGATCGCGTGGTAGTCTAAATCACACAAATTCAACCGAATGTTCTGTTTTTTTGTAAAAATTTTATTTTTCTTAAACGCGTTAATTATCACGAGAAATGGAAAATTTCGTGTATATTTCTCGACATTGCACTTTAAAAAATTTACCACCGTCTCTAGTGATAAGGAGTTTGAAAGCTTCATATTGCGCTTGGAAAATATTTACCCATAATTCTTAGTCCCGCGAATCTTCCCGTCTTATCTTATTAGTTTCCCGCGAGCGTTATATTACTGACTTGGTAATATATGCTTATAGTCTGACGTAGAAATGATTCGTTCAAGCCTGCAACATTGTCTCAGGTCGTGGCGCACGTAAACGATTTTTGTCTCGCAGATACATTTCTCGAATGTTATTGAGATCTTTTATTGTGATATTGGAAACATATGTCTAAACGTAAGTCGGCTGGCGTCATTTAATCTTTATTTTAGTTAATACGTCACATTACGATTGCCACGATAAGTAATTTAAAAATTGCGTTTCAATAAAAACAAGTACAAAATTCTGAATTGTATCAATTTTTAACTACCTTTTTTCTAAGCTCATTTATAGATATCACTATGTTAATATAAATGTATATTCGAGAATGAAAGATTTAAATTATTATTTAATAAATAAGTCTTTGGTAACACAAAATAATGCCAAAACCCTTCCACCTTTCAACAGGAAAATTAAAGTTGATTAATTACCCTTCTTTAAACTTTAAACTCTGTTAGTCAAAAAAGGTTTGGTTTGACAAATTCGGCTTTCGCACAAAAACTATGTCCTAAATAGTTGAGAAAACATATATTTTGAAAAATAAAACATCTTTTATTTATAATTATTGTTGCGGTATAAATTTACCATGTCTGGTGAGAGACCGTTTTCAAAAGTTGTTGGTGAAGGGCCAGAAAAATGAGGGGGGGGGGGGCTGACGAGTTTGTAAACATGCGTACACATAAACACTTAAACTTTTGCATAAATCACCATTTCCAAATAAACTAAGCTGTAAAGTTTAATGTAATTAAAAAACGGGGGTAAATGCAAAAGTTCGAAGTAGTGATAACAGAAACATGCCCGTGGCCAATAAAGGGCTTACTACAGTTGGAAAAGCCACGCAAATAAAAGTAAGGGATAAACACACACTATGCAGCAGTGCTTGCTGAACTCCATTCTCTGTTACTTCCAACTTTTCTGAAGCCCTGGTGTAGTTCTACTTCCAGGATATTCCTCCGCATCATATAAACTAAGTTTATAAATTACACCAGAGGGCCAACGCACCGCATTCTTGCGCACTCACAGTGTAATAATATTTCTCGTAAGAACTATTTCTTACTAGGCATTACCAACGCACCGATACTGTCACTGTCTTAATTAATATTAGTTAGAAACCAAAAAAAAATTATAATTATAGATAAGATTAAGTAAAAGTTAAATTTAATGGAAAATAAGGTATTTTATGTTACACGCGTATAAACCGCTGGCATATATGACATATTTAGTAAACAATCACACACGTGATACACGGTGTGTTTTTCAAAGGTTTTATTTAAAAAATGTGAAGAAACAGTGAATACACTAAACAGTCACGAATTACCATAGTCATACTCACTGCCACTGCGTAGGCATGGAGTAGGTATAGGCTGTTCACGGTAAAGTGAACAATTTTGAAAACCCTCTCATTTGGAATAATAGTCAACATATGTTTTACTTTAGCCTTAGATGTTAACTTCCGAGTGCAGTGGCATATACACACTGTTAATTATTTACATGGCAATATTTACTTAGAATGGTGGTTACAGGATAAAAGATGACTGAAATAAAAAAGTAACTAGCGTCTCAAAAGTGCTCACTTTGCCGTGAACAGCCTGTACGTACAGAGCAGTGGCGTGTGGTGAAGTGTTGCAGGGTAAGCTGATGTTTGCTCAGTGCTGTACACACTCGACGCATGGAGTATGAACCAGTAACCAGAGTGGAGCTGGGAGAAACTGAATATACTGCGGCCACTCACGAGAGAGTGGCGAGGCATCCATCACACCCGTGCTGTGACATCAAACGAACTACTACGTTGAAACGGCCGCTGTGTGAACTAGCAAACGGTCAGGTGTATGGGGATTCGCAAGGTATTTCCTTGCACGTCTGCTATTGGCTTAGAGGCATGGAGGGCAGGTCTAATAAACTGTGGTCGAATTGCGAAGGTGACTTCACTATATATGTGTTTGACGTCTATCTTGTCCCGAAATGAATTAGCGAAATTTTCTCATCCCTAGGTATAGCACGGAGCGAAATGCAGCTTGCCTTGAAACGGTTCACCTCACGCCGCTGGTAAAGAGATACGAAATTGAGTAACGGTTGCATCGATGTGGTCATACCCGTTCTCTAATTGGCTGCGCGAAGCTCCGGGAACTAGCCTTGTGCCGGATTTGCAACTGTATGCATAGAGACCCGAGAATTTCGTGGGCTCATTTCTAGAAAGTTGGAATTCACACACAATGTAGGTTTATGTTACGTTTGTAATTGGTCGACGTCTTTTTTTTAACACCTTCTGGAGCTAAATAAACCAATAACAAACATGCAAGAAACTGTGCGCCCAACCACCGCCATTTAATACCACAACAATCAACTACTAAACAGTTGATATCTGTATGAGAGTATATAAGTCTGTGAAGTCTAGCCTGCAGGTAATTGAGCTTGCGAATTTCTCACGTCTCTGGTATGCAGCGTGGGTTCACTATCGGCTGTGTTACCGGCTGGCATTGTTCGCTATCAGAAGTCAATAAGCGCACGGCGTTCTAATAATGTACCGGCCAGTGACGCAATTTCGCTGGCGTGTGTCGCTGCATTGAGAGAAAGGTTTTTTTGAATCAAACAAAAATTTTTTTTTTGACACAACCAAACTATATGTTTGTTTAGGAAGAACGAAATATTTTGTTTCTGTAACCGAATTGTTTTGCTGTTATTATTTGGTTGCCCCAAAAAAAAAAGATTTACTTGGCGCAACCAAAGATTGGTTCGGCCCTACGTACATTAAACGCAGTTACGAGTATTATAAAATAAACTGGAGGCCCGACCGAGAACGGAACCTACACTCTAAGAAATTATTCAGAAATTTACCATACCAATGTATATACTTAGTGAGAAAGCAGGAATGGTAATGTTTTCCCCTATACATTCATTGTAGCGTTCCTACATTTGCTCAGGAAACAGTCAAATGGGTAGGAAAGTTCCTAACTTTGTATAATAGCGATGCTAAACATTCCTATATCTGCATCTTGATGTGTGGCATTATTACCATACAAAACTTCCATTACACTTTGGGAATTTGCAGTAAAATTGTTTACAGTGCAGATCACCTGCGCCCTAGCAACCGCAGCTAAACTAATTGCAGATAAACCTGGAATGTTTTTTAAATAACTACATTTCAAATGCTGGACAACGTGTGAAAATAAACATCTCAGTTTCGTAGCTTTTTTTCTTATTTTTCTGTTGCATTTGTTATATTACGTATCTGTATATGTACTAACAAACACTGTTACTATCATCATTGTCACACGAAATACAAACAAACTCTTGAGCTGTGTTTTCGAGCGCAGGCAATCAAACTAGTGGCCACACGAATATATGTATACAGTTGATTCAACTATATGCTATTCACGGTAAAGTGAGCACTTTTTTAGGGCCCTGCTAATTTTTTCCTTTCAATTAATTTCTACCTTTCCGCTACTTTTTAATGTATACATTGCAGAAAAAAACTAATAAACACAGTGTATATATTTCATCACTTTCAAAAGATAACGTCTCAGACTGCAATAATATATATTTACTAGGGATTAATGCCTTTTTGCGAGGGCCTTAAAAAGTGCTCACTTTACCGAGAACATCCTATAGATATGTTTTTGGCAGTCTAGTTTCTTTTGATCCACAGAGACGTTTCGTTTATTCAAGCGTGTATTTTGTTAGATCAACTACATTAATTTCGTCGCTTGTCAAGTTTTGTTTACTCAACATAACATTTTGTTGGAGCAACAAAATATATTTTTGGCTCTGTACAAACAAATATACCGTTGGTTTTTATTTTTCCAGTGCACTGGCCAGTGATGCAATTTCGCTAGCGTGTGTGCCTGGAACTCGCAGTGTAAACTACTGTTTCGCGTATCTGTACTGATTAGTAGTCTGTGGTATAGCCAACATAGAAAGCTGTCGTAATTTAAAATGGAAATCTTTGTCGCTACATGGGATATGAACACAAAGGGCTCGCGAGACTAGCAAACTGCCTACTTGCATGTAGCACATTCCTGATGTCAACAGTGATAGTGGTGTATATACACGGAGCTGACTCACGCATGTTTACCGCTTCTCGTTCTGTTGCAAGATTATAAAGTATTGCTCACTACTACAGGTTATAACTTCAAAGTGATTCAACAGTATCTTGCAAATGGCGCGAAATACTTTAATGCCGTAGGAATAATGATTGTTTTCCTCTTACAACAGAGGTGAAGCCTTTGGGTAGCCACAGAATACGTAAGAATGCAAAAGTAGAACGGTCAATTTTACCACAATCTCAAACCGCACTATCCAGCAAAATG
The DNA here is from genome assembly GCA_029891345.1 of Dryococelus australis. Lineage (NCBI taxonomy): Eukaryota > Metazoa > Arthropoda > Insecta > Phasmatodea > Phasmatidae > Dryococelus > Dryococelus australis. The sequence goes on from CM057009.1 coordinate 110,826,048, forward strand.
GCGTCAAACAGTTAAAAAACATACGCTGTTTATTTATTTCTTTTTTTGCTTTTACAAGAAAAATCCTTGGAAACACGGCTGTCAAGGAAATGGTATGTCGAACTACAAACAGTTTTTTTTTTTTTTGTAAAATCTTGAAAACACATATTTGTAATATTACAAATGGGAGATTTGTATTACAACTTATGTTACTGAGAAGTGGGAAAAGAATTATTTTTATTCTTCTAGAAAAGAAATATGATAAATTAAATACAGAGAAAAGTGAAAAAATTTATTTCAATATATAATTCACGGGAAAAAAAATTCACTTTGTCAGCATGGTGACTCCAACCCACGTCAACCCACGTCCCTTGCGCTAACATCCCACAACATTAACTACAAGACAAACATAAAGTACGAACTTCGCTCATATTTTTATATTCAACATAGCAGTATATATCTACTAAACAATAGTGAAGTTATTCGATTAAGAAGAACGCATTTGTTTAATTTCAAGAGTTCTGTGTAGAACCGAAAAAATTAACATTAACAGTTAATAAGTAAATCGTCACGTTTTTTTTAATTGTCATCGTTTTATTATGATTATTTGAAATGTTTTCATTTGTTGTACATTATTAAATCTTGAAATACAGTTTGTTGAGTGTCTGCCATTTTACATCAGCTCTTGGATATGGGTAAGAATAGTACAAACATTTCTTGAGTTGAGTTGTTGAGTTGAGAGATTTGGTCGGGTCATAACAACAAGGTCTTTATTGCCGATGAGGGTGAAGTGAGGTGAGAATGGAGCAGAGCTGGAATGCAAGGGCGGGGTATGCGGGAGATCTCACTCTACGCAAGGTGTCTGTTGGAGTGAATTGGGCGAAAGAGGAACTCGCTTGGAAATCACGGAGTTTGTGAGTACGTGCGCAGTCCAAGGCGAGAGAGCGATAGCGCTTGAAGGAAAGAAGCGGGTGCGCACACGTATCATCAAGCGCTCAATAACCAACTATCAGACACGGCCATGGATTGCTGCCTTCAAGCATGAAGAGTTCGCTGACCCGCTCGAAACCTATTCTAATAGCGAACCCGATAACAGAATGCGTTCTATAGTTTATTCCGGCTGCAGCTAATTATAAGGGATAGGAAAATTTCGCGAATTCATTTCGGGACAAGTTAGACGCCCAACAAGTGCATACTGAAGTTGTCTTTGCAATAGGATCACAGTTTAAAAGACACGCCCTGGACGCCTCTCAGCCAATAGCATACTTGCTAGGAAACACGTTGAGAATACCATACTCCCAAGTATGGGTTAACACTGGCCACTCTCTGGGGCAGCAGCCAATGGACAAACATCTGATGCTCAAGTGTGCACGGGACTGTGGAGTCTAGCCTACGGATCATTGAACTCGCGAAATTTTCCTATCCCTACTTATCGTGGGAGGAAAAATCAACTGATTGCTAGCTTACGCTGTACCGTTCACACCCCTGACGACTTAATTTCGTTTCTGGGATATCATCCGTGCGTCCTGCTCGTTCGGTCAACTAGTGATATTTTGTGATGCCTGCAGACATTTAAGGTGAGACAAAAATTCATCTTCCATTCACAAAAGGAGCTACACTCTAAGAAGATATTTGCAAATTTACCACATCAGTGTATATGTATAGTGGGAAAACGCATATGCTATAGTTATTTCCCCTACATGCATGGCAACCGCCCTACATTTGCTCAGGAATCAGTCAAATTCGTAGGGAAATTCCCCAACTTTGTATGGTCGAGATACTAAACGTTCCTACATTTGTACTTTAAACATGTGGTAGTTTTTCCATATAATGTTTAGGTTAATAACTTCCAATAAAATTTATGAAGTTTACCACATTTTTTTTTACAGTGTAGCGAAAAGTTGTAGTGTTCTGGAAAGTATGCTGATACAAAAAAATACTTTCGCCATTTTCCGCGTCTCCGTTTATTATAACACCAACATCTTCCCTCTACAGTATATTGTGTAAGGGTATGGTTAAGGGTTGTTTAGTAAAGACCCTATCGCTCAAGATCCCTGTCAATAGTGATAACACTTTGATGAGTTTGGGATGATGCACACGAAGTGGTTTTTATGCACCCTTAAACCCGACTACAGAACTATTCAGTATTGGCAACATAAACATCTTGTTATATTATTAATATTCTAATTGTTATTGGCACAATCCTAATATTTTTGATGTACGAAACAAGTGTTGTGTCGAATGAAGTACTACACGCATCATATTTATTTTGTTTGCAAAAATGAAACCGTAAATTAAAGTGCGTCTGAAAGGGATAACACACTTTTACACCACCCTGGTCTTACAAAATTGCTCCCTGCATAAACTTCCAAGAAAAATGCTTAAGCATTTTGTTCTCAATCATCAGAACAATTTTATACGATTCTGGTAGCGGTGTATAATTGATAATAGAAGTGCCAAATGTAGCATGCATATCACAGAATTCCCTGGCATTTAAATAAGTTCTTCGAAATTCCCTGACATTTTCCTGATCTCCTTGGGAGTTTTCAAAATCCCTGATATTTCCGTTTTTTTTTTTTTTTTTTTTTTTTTTGAGATGAGTAGCTACCACGCGGAATATAAAATTGTTTTAAATTTCCATAATTAAAATAGCTGGGAAAGGGTTAACAGCGAACAAGCTAGAACTTTTCACTCTGTAACATTTACTGGGATTCAATACAAGCTAGAATCATGTCTCCTATATCTAATATCGTAGCAACAACATTTCTGGTTATCTCTTGTTTTCCACTTACCACAGACCTATTGGTTCACGCCACAGTTGACACATTTATTCCACTGAATAAAGTTTATTACTGGCCGTCATCTGATGGATAGAGAACTGTAAAATTCGCGTTTTTATTTTCAGACACGTTAAACTTTACACACGTAAACCTTTGCAATACGTTTGTCATTCGACCATTCTTGAATTGACACCCACTGGGTAAATTCGCGCCAACAAATAAACATTTCACAGTCATATGCCCCAATCACGTGCAGTTCATTCTAAAGGGCGTCACTTCACATACATGCAGCAGCCTATGGAGAACTGACGCCTGCTCGAGTATATACAGCATATTGAAATTTAGCCTGTTGCCAAATTATAACGCGAATTTTGCTGGTCTCTACTATATTGTTCATTTTAGTTATTACAGAAATTAGGTTATTCATCCGCTATAACTATTGTTGAAATGTTATCAAGTTCTTTTCATATGCTGACGAACATTAACGAAACTGAACCATGCCTTTTTTGTTTCAGTGGCAGATAAATTTTTCTTTTAAGTTCAGCCCGATTTACGTTCGAGCAGTGTTGTGCTAGAAAACATACCTGCAGAATTCTACATCGTCGACGGTACGGCAGCAAATTATTTTAACCGCCGCGTATTTCTTGAAGCGCCTCATTCTGCGATGTAATGACGATGTGGGGACAGCTCATTACGGGGCAACGTGACCTCGGGAAAATTCGCAGCGGTGGAAACCGCAACTTGACCGAAGTCAGAGGACTACAACAACGCACAGCCTTCAATCCGGTACGGAAAATTTTTCCGTAGCTCGGAAATTCCTGACATTGCCTGCACCGAACGCGGAAACAAATTTGCTTATTTCACCGAACGGGGCTTACCGGATGCCAGGCCAAATGACCCGACTGCAAAATCACAAGTGAAATCTTTACTGTTCGTTTATTGCCACAGAGTGGTCCACCCTCATCTGTAAATACATTTTAACATGTTCGATCACGCGTTAATTTCTGATTTCAAGTGTTTCAATTGGGTGATTTTTTTAGCATGCGTTGTGCTTTTGTTCTGTATTTTCCTCGCAAACTACGAACAACGTTCTGCGTGCTCCATGATATTGCAATTAACCACTCATGTCAAAGTGGTATAGAAAATTATACAAATTTGATTAGTCACAAGAAATGTGAGTGAGGTGAGTGAAGAGATTTGTGCGGCTCTTAACGGCGAGGTGTTGAGAGCTGATGAGGGTGACTGAGGTGAGCACGTTGCTGCGCCGGAATGAAAGGGCAGGGGAAACGGGATATCCCCGATAAAACCCGCTGACCAACGGCATCGTCCGGTATGATAGCCACAAGGAAGGCTCTCAGTGTACGAAATGGTTGTTACCTCTATGTATTTCATGAGACACAAAAAACAGATTGACAACAAAATATAGAATTTAAATTCATCGCTATCATGTAATAAAGTTTTAATGGAACTGCTAATCATGTTAACGTTTTTTAATCATATAGATATACAGGTCGAAACATGGCGCAGTCGGTACGAGATCCAGAACCAATGCAGGAGATTACTTAATCAGAATGGAAAAGATTCAGAAAATAATTTAAAAATTTCCTCATTGCTTCGGAGAAAGACTTGGCTGAAGAGAAGGCAAAAGTTTCACTTTTGCTTCATTATATTGGTAGTCCTGCCAGTAATCTTTATAATTTTGGGCCATAAAACCAAAGCTGTTATTCAGTACTTTGAAAAGTATTTTTTTGTTGCGATAAATATTATATTTGAAAGGTATTGTTACAGACAGATAGTGCTGACAAATGAGGAACAATTTCGTGATTTTGTGAGTAGCTTAAACGTCCAGGCTGAAACATGTGAATTTTCTAACACTGATGGTACGATTTAAGATTATATTGTGTTTGGTACAACAAATGATTCAGTAGGGAAGGATTTACTGCGAGAACCTGATTTGACTCTCGAGAATATGGAGGACATAGCTCTCAGATCTGAGGTGTGCAGTCTCAGTTGTATATGCAGAGCAAGTGTAGAAAAGAAAAAAGTAGGATCAGCCAAATAGAAGAAGTTGGTACAGATTTGGAACCTACCAGGGTGGATCTTGTAAGGCCAAATAAAAATACAAATATGCCAGTGTTTAAGAATAGAAAAGTGAAGTGAAGAGATTTGGGCGGCTCTTAACATTGAGGCCTGCAGAACCGATGAAGGGTGATCCAGGTGAGTATGGAGTGAATAGGCGGGAGAAGCGGGAGATCTCCCAAGTAAGCCCGCTGACCAACGGCATCGTCCGGCACGATTACCACATGCGAAGATCCGGAGTGACCGGGCAGGGGATAGAACCCGGATCGCCTCCGTGGGAGGCGAGCAGGCTAACCGCTCAGCCACCGTGGCCCCAATAATAGAAAATAAATACCATGTAAATGGTGTGGTTATTCACATTGACCCTATTCAGGGTAAGTTGTCTGCTCAAAGGAAGACCTGCGCTAAATGTGGGAAGAAGAAACACTTCGAATCTATATGTCGCAGTAAAGTTGCTGTAAATGTGGTAGATGAAGCGTGTGATGCAGATCCAGTAATTATAGAAACTATCTCTCGCTAGTAAGTCAGATAACTGGTTTGAAGAAATCAATATACAGTCGGTTTAATTTGGAGTAAAAATTGACACAGGATCCCAGGTGAATGTTTTGTCCATGAAGGACGTGCCAAGAATTGGAAAAAATATATTTAGCTCCTACAAAGAAAATACTGATAGCTTTCGGAGGTAGATTAATATTACCTCTGGTATCTTTTTAAGTTCAGATACAGCTACATGACATCTCCCTAAATTCATTATATCTATTGGCCGATTTTTCTACTAAACCAATACCAGGAAAAAGAGATGCTAGATATTTGATGTCAATTCCCCACTAGAAAAAGGGTTCTAAGCATTCAGTCTGATCATTTGTTACTTGAAGAATATCGTGATGTGTTAGGTCTCGGTAAATTTCCATTTTCACATCACATAACTCTAAAACTGGATGCCGAACCTGTGATTCGACCAGCATGTGGGATTCCTATAAAATTAAAAGATTGGCTTAACACCACATTAGACCACTCAGTCTAAAGAAAAATAATTGTAAAAATAGATAAACTATAGCAGTGGCTTAATAACTTAGTCGTCGCCAAAAAAAAAAAAAGAATAGTCCCCTTAGAATATGCTTAGAACCAAAGTTTTTAATTATAGCCATCGAGCGAGAGCGATTATACATTCCAAATCAAGAAGATATAAATAATACATTGCAAGGAAAGCAATTTTATTTCGTTGTGGATATGCAAGAAAGTTTTTATCATGTTCCTTTGGATGAATAATCAGAAGACATTTGCACTTTTGCGACACCATTTGGAAGGTTTACGTTTTTTTCGTATGCCTTTTGAAATAAAGTCTGCTTGAGAAGTTTTCCAGAAAATTACAAGGGCTTTTGATGACTTTGAATGTGTGATTGTAGTATATGACGATTTAATTATAGGTGCAACGCGTCAGAGGAATAATATGAGATATTTAGAAAGATAATGGAAAGGTCTCTAACTTGGAGAATAAGTTCACCACAGAAAAAATTCAGTTTAGAAAAAATCTGTCAAATACGCGGGCTTTATATTTTCCAAAAATGAAGTTCCCAATGGATCCAAAACATATAAATGCGATTCTTATTATGCCAGAACCAAGAATTGTGACTAAAATTCAAATGATTTTAGGTTAATATAGCTATTGGAGTCAGTTTATCCCAAATCTTGCTGATCTTACTGCACCACTAAGAAAATTGATTATAAAAGATGCAGAGTGGATTTTGGGTGAAGAAGTGATGGGCTGTATAAAGAAAATAAAATATTTTATAACGAACCCTCCAGTACTTGGATTGTTTGAATATAATCAACCATTATCCATGTATGTGGATGGTAGCAACAATGGAGTAGGATGTGTATTACTACGGAATGGGAGACCAATTGTATTTGGGTCAAAAAGTTTGACAGAGACTGAAAAAAAAAAAACGCTCAAAATAAAAAAGAAATTTTGGTTGTTTACTTAGGTTGTAAAAAACTTCACTCACATGTATATGGAGCTAAATAGAATTATATACAGACCAAAAACCACTGGTTTCAATCTTTAAAAAAGCTTTCTCAAGCAAAACTAATTTTGCAAAGATTCCTCTTTTGATTATTGAGGTACCACATAGATTTGAAATTTTTGGATTGTAAAATTAAATTCATTGCAGGCCCATTATCTAAACTTTAGCTTCACACAATGCAGCCATTTACTAAGGATCAAGAAATTATACATGAAATTTACCTTGGTCGTGAAGACACATTGGAAGTGACTGATTAAAGATTTAAGAAAATTCAGGAAGAAACATCTAACGACCCTATTCTAGGATTCGTTTTGAAAGCATTTGAAGAGGGATGGCCAAAATCAAATATGGATAACATTGGATTTCAGCAATATTTTAAATTGGAAATAAAATTTTGTGTTCAAAAGGTATCATATTTTTTGACGGAAGAGCTGTAATTCCACCAAAGTTACAGCCTGGCAATTTGAAAACATTACATGCAGGACATACCGCGATAGAGAAAATTAAGACAAGGCAATACACGCAATATATTGGCCAGATATGAATTAGCATTCAGAAAATTTCGCCAAAGCCTGTTCATCATGTCAGACACACCAAGTAAATCAACTCAAAGAACATGTAATGCCATATCAAATTTCCAAATTTGCCACTTAATAAGATTGGAATTGATATAGCTAAGGTGTAATTTAAATATTACCTTGTATACGGAATATTATTCAAGGTGGTTGGAGATTTTACCACTAAGGTTAATGACAGCATATTTAGTTATAGTTGCTTTGAAATGTTTGTACTCTCAGCATGGGCTTCCAAAAACTCCAGTATCAGATAATGTGACCTATAATAGTGAAATTTTTAGGACATTTACTAAGGAATTTGATAGTGAATTGAAATTTATCAGTCCTGCGCATTCTCAGTATAATGGATTGCCAGGAAAAGGAGTCGGAATTATGAAGAAAATACAGAAAAAAATTAATTATGAGTTTCACAAATCATGGTATGCCTTATAGGAATACATAAATTCATCAGTTATAGAATTGGATGCAACTAGTTCCTTCAACATCTAAAAAATTCATGCCAGAAATTCCTAAGAGAGTGGTGGAGAGGCTATAGAAGAGCAAGGCCAAGCAAAAACGATTTTATGACAAGAAGGCTGTCAAGAAAAGAGGGAAGGAAATGCAACCAGATGAAGAGGTGATGGTGAAGGAGGGTTCAGTGTGGCATCGCAAGGTGATGCTTGGTCCAGCTGATGTCCCACGCAGCTTCCCCGTTCGGGACGAGAGCGGGAGAGTGCTGAATAGGAACAGCAAGTACGTCAGACCTGCCACAACCTCCAGCACTCAGCAGGAGGCGACATCTTGCTGGCTCAAGACCGAGGAGAATTACAAGACCTCCGACAAGACTAAATTAAAGAAAAAAAAATATGGCCATGTGATGATATGGTAGATATCGCAATTTATTTCATGAGAAACAAAACTTAGATTGACAAAACGATACTGAATTTTAATGTATGTAATGAAGTTTGAATGGAACTGCATATTATTATTATTATTATTATTATTATTATTATTATTATTATTACTAAGCAGTATTACCTATGTTAATGTTATTTAATTATATAAATGTATAGAGCGAAACACCCAAATTACCGATCCGTGAACACAGTGACTGAACGTGTCAAAAATCTTACATTTTTGTTTGAATGATTCTTGCAATAGGAGTAATTGATTGTTTGAAATATTATGGACATACACTTTTGCAAACACTTTGTTATATTCTCAAAAAACCTACTTCATAAAATTAATTTACTCGGATTAAGTAATGATTTTAACAAAAAAACATAAATCATTTCCATTTACTTTATTTATGTTTTTAATTTAAGTTTTTTTTTCATCTCAGTTAGTTTATTTTACCTTGTAGGTTTTCGGAGACTGCATCAATGTGTTTGCAATGGTGTATGTCTATAATAGTTTAAACGATCAAGAAACTTACTCTCCCGGTAAATTTTTCACTAATAGAGGAGGTACTTTTCCCTTCAATTTTCTCGTGCTACGATGTTTTCCAAAACATTGTAGTTTCATTGTAGGCCTGTCTTTCGCGAACATTTTGGGCTATCTTGTGAGGCTGTAATGTGCAGTTCTGCACCTTGTCTGTCCTTACTCCCTGCCGCCAGTGTCAGATGATTTCCTCGAATGGCTTTCCTTATCAGATTTCGACTATTTTGAAATTGCTTGTCCGCGATTCTCCCTCAAACATCAACGCCGCATCTTAAATACACAGAGACCGGCGAGAGTTACTGTACAGTAACATTTTTGATTCCAATACCCTATACACACTCGATCATAATTTGTGTATGATACAATTGACTGCTGTCATTCACACTTTCATTTACCTACGTGATTGTATTGCAAGTCATATGGTCACGTCCCTAATGTATATTTTTTATTGGCCAAAAAAGTCCCTCTGACGTATCCTACAAACTGTCAGACACTTGCATAACTCATGCGAGCGTGCATTATCTTGAAGTACTGCCAGACAAAAAAAAAGTGAATTTTACTGGCCCATACACATGCATTGTTCACTCACAGACAAATAATGAGTCTGCAGAATACTTAAAAACATGCAACAAAATAAAAAAGTTCTGTGCAGGATTTTTTTTCGCAGAAATAAATTCTCCCTTTTCATAGCCGAACACACATAAAGGCAAACTTAATTTGATAATTGCGACACCGCAAAGTGCTCCAAACGTGTAGAGTATAAGTACCCTATTTCTCCCATACTGGCACCAATGTTAACTGTCAGTGATTCGTTTAAAAAGAAATTTTGAGTCAAGTTAATTTTCAACTTAAATTTACTGCCTCACATATCAATTTTGGATTATTTACTTAAAGCATTGCGATGTTATATATTAAAACAGCAACATTCTCATTTACAAGCTTCAGCTATGAAACAGTAGGAAATAGTGTCTCAAACATGTGCAAAAATATGATAAAGAAAAGTTTCTAACCTGAACAGAGCGAATTCAAATAAGGAAACGACATCGCAAACTATGCGATGAGCCGCTGGCTCTCGTAATGACGTTCCCAGCTCAGTGTCTCCGAGGATTCTCAAGAGCACGGGTAACATTGCAATGCAATCGCTTCTGCGCAGAAACCGTTCCTCCCTCTCTCTTCCATCTTTTAAGAAATATCACGCCTCTGATAGCGAGGTTGGAAAGCAACTATCAAGCGATTGCCCGAGCAAATTACTCAACTGCGAGCAGACTGCAGCTTCTAGTTCAACGAACTCTCCGCTCCAAGAAATGTGCGTGTTTCGCTTACAGGCGTCTATTAAATGTGTGGGTAGTGAATTTTAGCATTTTTTGTCCTGCCTACGTACTTATACGTCACCGGAATTTAACTGAGTTTTGTGGAGTTTGCCGAATCATTTACATCAATATTATTTAAAGATACTGGTGAGGAAATGTCTCTTCGCCTACAGTGTTCATAAGTAACATTACGTCACCAATACTCAAAGTGCAAATTATTCAAATTATTATGTGCAGTAACAGACGCGCTAGCGAGCACAAACATACTACGGAGAAGTGGAACGAAGCCTTGAGCGCTTAAAAACAAACTCCTCCAGGCAGGGCCGGTTGTTACTAAACACAGGCCAATATTACGGCGGATACACGGCGAACGAGGTCTTTGTGGTCGAGAAACTGCACCAGCAAGACGTCCAGAGATGGGAGCGTGCCGCCCTCCGACATAGACTACGTCTAGTCATCAGCCTACGGTATCCTTAGAAACTATTCATTGCGGCTTTATTGTAATTAAGTAATTAAATAATATATTATAATAATCAGTACCACAATGTAACCAATTTAAATAATAAGAGCTCCTCCGAGTTAAAGACTAACAGAAAGGTTTGTAAACGAGATGTAATTTAGATTATTTCAATACAGGACGATAAAGAGGTAAATAGTGTTCACCGTTGAGTTACGCCTAACCCCAAACTTGTACGTTTAATATAAACTATAAAATACTACACCCCTTTTTATAAATCGTAACAAAATGAACATAATGAATTGTGTGATATTCTACGCAGGGAAGAAAATTTTATTTGCCCATTTTCAACTCGGGGTTATATTGGTAGAGAACCTGCCCGTAATGAACGTAAAGCAGTCAGTATAGTAATCGTGTCCGGTGTTCTGTGAGCTAATAAAACGGTGGTAAGTAGGAATACAAAGTGTTAAATTAGATAAAATTAATTCCAATGTCCTCATCCTCTTTGCTGTGATACAAATTGGGAAGTGATTTGTTTGAAATCTACTCAATGTGTTCACGGTTGGCTAGGTGAATTAGAAGTAAGACAACTTCATTAAAATAAGACTAGAGAGTGTATGAATTACTATTCCTTGCCTCCCAGAGCATCAGTGGGAGACGTCAAAATATAAACGTTTATATATTTTGAGATTCAGAGGACATGGCATTTATATCCCAACGAATCAGCTGACATTATTCAAGTGTCTTCAATATAGTGATCCACTGAGTCATCAACCCATTTATTTACTTTTATTCAGTGAATTGTATTTAGACTGATGGATCAGTTAAACGACGTGTGTCAAAGGGCAGTTAAACAATGTATATAGAATAAAACAAAAGCGAAAAAAATTATAAAAAAAATTAAATTCTTTCTAAAATATGAATTTCATCTTTCATAATTTCATTTTACGACGTATTATGAACATTGAGTCTCTCATTCCGTTTTTATGTCTTTCGTTTCGTTTTCACGTAATCATCATAGCACTCGGTTTGAAGGTTTAAACTACTTCAATTAGGTGAAATGAATTTACTCATACGTACAATTTGTTTTAACAATCCTTGTGTTGAAAATTAAACTAAACACGAAAAGAAAGGCCATATGTACAATTTAAAACTACATACTTTCGATAAAAAAAAATATAAATATTTACCCCTCTATTTTCAAACTTGGTATGGTAGCTGAATTAGTAGTTGAGTTGAGTCAAGAGGTTTGGGTGGCTCTCAACATTGAGGTCTTCAGAGGCGACGAGAGTGAAGTGAGGTGAGAATGGAGCAGCGCCGGAATGAAAGAGAGGCGGAAACGGGATATCATCGAGAAAACCCCACGACCAGCGGGATCGTCTGGCACGACTGCCACTTGCGAAAATCCGGAGTGACCCAGCAGAATATTGATCCCGGTTCGCCTTGGTGCGAGGCGATCAGTCTAACCGCTCAGCCACCGCGGCCGCCTAAATGAGAAATGTAACGGTCTGAAAGCCGGGTGGGGCTGGTGTCGGTTCAATGCTGACCATCCTCATTTCTTTTATTTTTTTTACTACGGTAAATTGAGCAATATAAATAGTTTCTATCGGAAATGTTTATTTCCCGTAATCATTTGTTTGAATACAGTGAAAACATTATTTAATTCGCCACACATAGCTGGCCGTCACTTACTCAGCCAGTGAAATTGTATCACCGAAACAACCAGTGGTTTTCCACTGATTCTGAGTGGAGCTATTTTCACTCATCCGAGTAGTTGAATTTCACTAAGAATCAGTGTTTTTCCACCGATTATATTTAAAGTGAAGTTTGCCATTGGATCCTGTTTCATTTGACACGCCCTGCGTAACTCTGCGCCAATAAATATAAACACTTTACAATTGTGTGGTCCATTCATAAGCAGTTCAGTCAGCAAGGGAGTGGTTTCATGGAGAAACGACGCCGGCTCGAGTATATACAGCACCGTGAAGTTTAGCATGAATGTAAATAATACCGCAAATTTTGCCGTTGAAACTATTACATATGTCGAACGTTACCTAGCACGCTACAGACTTAAAATGCGGGACGATAGGGGTTTCTACCTGAGACGTTACGTAACGTGTAAATCTTGAATCTCTCACTCGGCGTCCTTCGGAATGAAAAATGAGTCACTATTGTGTCCAAGAATCTCTGGCGCACTTCGCCTTACGCTTACGTAACTTTACAAAAAATTTCCGCATTCGTGCTACTGCCGTATCGACGCTGTTGGGGAAGGAAGAGCAGGGGGGGGGGGGGGGGGGGGAGTTGTGACGTAATCCATAAAAATTCTACAAAAAGTACGTTTACGTTTGTTGTACGTACTACGTCTAAGACCCAAAGACATGGTTTGCAATCTTACCATGCCAGCTTACAGGAATTGTAGGATCTGAGCTGTGTTATCGAGGGAAGGCAATCAAATGAGTGGCCAAAGAAATGTAAACATTTGATTGAACAAAATATTTCGTTTACAGTCTAACTTCTTTTTTTCCCAACACAGATGTTTTATTTATTCAAACATGTATTTTGTTACATTAACTAATTTAATTGTGTTGTTTTTCAAGTATTGTGTACTGAACAAAATATTTTGCTGTGGCCACTAAACAGGAATATATTTTTTAGCCAATAGAAACCCATATTTTGTTGGCCTTTTCCCAACCACATGTCAAAATCACAAGTAAAGTGTTCTCGGTACGTTCAAATAAAATAAACGGTACAATTCGCGTAAAATTTAGCATATACGACTGAAAGGTTTTGATTTAATTCATTTTAAGTTATATTTAGTAAAACTTATTTTACAAAGAACAATCATAGACAGTTGCTACAAATAAAAATGTGAAGAAATTTCCTTATTTCAAGACATTTTTAAAAATTGCGAACACTTGACATAGAGTAATTTTCGTTTTAGATGTTACAGCACTGGGGAATTTTCCGTGCGGCAATTGCTTGACGGGTCCTTAATCTTTTCCGTCCCCGTGTCCATTATCGGCGACATGTTGGACATGAACAATATCTATGGTCAGCACCGTACACATAAAGCAATCGGTGGCCGGTAATTTGAGCGTCTTCCTTGTGAGAAATCCGACTTGTTGAACGTACCAACACCTCTCATTTGTGAATGGTTCATGCTGGCGTCAGCTAACACGTAGTGCGTTTCTCAATGGCTGGGAGAAGCGTGTTCGACAGACGTACAGCGCACATAATAAAATTTAACGAATGCGATACGACCTCGGAAATTAATATAGGACTCGACTGGTAAAAATAAATGCTGGTCTGTAGAACAAGCAACGATCATTCATGAAATACTGATGCACCAACAACAGCAGATAGCATTATGCAAGGCAAAAGGCGTTTTAACAACCATGCCAAATTCTGAACTTACACAGCACCCATCACATTTTCATTTACTGTATAAAAAGTTACAGAATAGGGAATCATACAGAAGTAATTTGTCGTGGTGATACCTTTTTTTTTCCGTTGTGGGCGTACCCATTCGCTCATCGGCTGCGTGATGCTCTGGGAATGGGCCTTGTTTCTGATTGGCTACCGCGTGCTGCAGTACGTTCCCTATTGGCTGGCGGGTAAGTCACCCGACGCTGACTGGCGAATGGCGTTCCGACATTTTGTTCGCGAGTGCGGATGGAGTTTGCGGTATAAGCTGCTGTCTAACTTTTGTTTTCTTAACTATTCTGTGAAAATGTCAATGTGTCAACGAGTATACGTTGGATAATATCTTAACGTAGATAAAGCACACAGGCGAGGTGAGAGATCTGGGTGGTTCTTAACAACGATGTGTTGAGAGCCGATGAGGGTGAAATGAGGTGAGAATGGAGCAGCGCTGGAACGCAAGGGCGGGAGAAATGGGAGATCCCCAAGAAAACCCAACGACCAGCGGCATCGTCCGGCGCAGATAAATGAGCAGTGATCATTACGAAATGCACACGGTCACCGCGTTTGTAGTTAACGCACTTGTAGTTTCCACGATTGCAATAAAAAATAGATGGTGACGTTCCCATAAGTTAAAAATTTCAATGAATATTTAAGAATTATGCATGTTATATCCGTGTATAGCATGTTTACTCTTAAGTGAGCAAAGTTATTAAATATGGTTAGTGTCTTCTTTCAGTGATCAGTGTAAATTATGCGCAAAACAAGCGGCGCTATGAAGCTTTTGAAAAATGTGTTGATACCATTATGCTAGTTCTGGAATATTTACCACAAAAAATAGATTATCATTCAAACGCCTGGATTTTAACGAAACGTTATGTCATATAACCATTTTATGTTTTATAATTGGCTATCAACTTTATTGTACGAACACAACGTCCGAATTTATGGTAAGGTCTATAAAGCTAGGGGCATTAACTTTTTTTTCCAAAAGTTTATTTCAAAATTGTTTAATCAACTGTGAATAGGCTATAAATGTTTTACAATTCTCAGTTCATAACTGTGAAAGATATTAAACGACTCCCGCCTTCCTTTACTGTTTTTTTTTGTCGTGGAAATAAGCGATCTTTATAAGTGTGGTTTGCGCCTTTTAATTTTTTGGGCATTTTTACATCGGTGTTCCAAGTGAGGTTAACAATGTTTTTATGTCTTCTAAGTGGTTTTTTATTTAAGTAAGCTACATTTTAATTGTGTGAGCCAGGGTTTTAAATGGAAGCCATTAGGGAAAGAGTAACATCGTGGAACCGGAAATGAAACAGGCATGATGGGTAATACAGGTTCGTTAATATATTTTTGCAGGCCTTCGAGTTGGGATGATGAGAGTATCATTCTTGATGAAAACTACTTGTCTACAAAATTAAAAGAACACAACTAAATACGCGATCGTATGTCTATAATGGCATGAAAAACCCCATTTTCATTCTAACAATAATCGTAATAAAACAAATCCTGAATGAATTCTGGAATAGGCCTGCGTGTAGGCTAATTTCTAGGGTTAAATGCGGCAGTTCCGACAGGTGGTTTTACGTAATACAAAAACAATGTACACTGATAGTACTTTTTCAAGCCAGAACACAAACGTTCCGATATAGTAAAAAATGACAGAGTATTTGCTATTAATATAAACAATTAGAGAATATTATTAATCGTGATAAAAACGCAACTCTGAATTCAAATACAGAATATGTAACCGACAAGAGACACGATGAAATGCCGAGTGCCTTAGGTGTGTCCCTAGCATCCATCGCAATGCAAACACCGTTACTGGAGGTGTCTGTGTTCCTAGTTAATACAGTCCTAGTGGTCTAAGTGCAGTGGACACGATTTCTGTGCTACACAGCCATAGAGTAGATACGTACGTGTGTGAAATTGTAAGACGGTCACTGATTGGCTGCACGAGGACAGGCCTAGTGCCGGGTTGGTACGGACACCCGAATTTCGCGAAAACATTTCCGCACATACTACAGTTCAATACCGTACGGGCGTGCTAGCAGTTTTCTTGCGCTTACTGGAACTGTGACTCTGTGAGGACAAAAAGGTTTCTTACTTGACTGGCCAGTGAAGATCGAGTTGCTCCGATTATGTACGTGCATCTTTGATTCGCAAGCAGACACCTAAGACGAGTAACACTCACGCTCTAAATCTGAAACAGTGAGAATTTCACTCTTTCAAACAGTCAACAGTACCTGACTGATTCAACAGTCACTTCAGTGAATTTAACTGACGAATCCGTTAAAAAAAATTACCAATTTACTTCACTTATTGATTCAGAGACATTTTCCGCTGATTCATCAGTCATTTTTTCACTATTTTTTAGTGGTTTGTTTTTCGACTGATGGACCGATGAAACTGCGTGTAAAAAGGGCCGTTCAACAACGTTTAAAAATGTTCATTAAACAACGTGTATTAAGTGAAATAATAACTAATAAACTAATAAAACCAATACTACATATTTTCTAAATTGTGTTTCGTCTTTCAAAACACCATTTTACGAGGCAATATGAACATTCAACCTTACATTCTGCTATTACGTATTTCATTTCGTTTTCATGTAATCAATACAGCGCTCTGTTTGAAGGTTTAAACTGCATACAATGTGAAGCAAGTGCACTCGTATAGGCTTATACTATTCGTTTTATAAATCCTACTGGTACCAATCTTCATGATTTCGATACGTGTATAAAACTTATATCTTCCTCTTATTTTTTAACTTGATTTGATAGTGCATATGGGTCCTGCCCCCACAGCTGAGGGGTAGGGTGGCCGACTTGTAGTCGAAGGGTCGTGCGCTCGCTCCCCGGATCCTCCGCGGCAGATCCTCAGCTCGCTCGTCGCACCGGGAATTTGTCAGCAAGTCGGTCTAACTTGAGCTCGTCAACTTCACTTCAACATACCTACAACTACGACAAAAAAAATATAGTAAGGAAACGGCTTAAAAGCTAAGTAGAAAGGTTGTGTGAGTGAATTCCGGCCACCTCCGAGAACTCTTTTACTTTTTTTAAATACCGTAAACTGCGCAATATAAATAATGAACTATCGTAAATATGTTTATTTCACGTAATTATTTGGCTAAATTCAATAAACCTAATATTTAATTCGCCACTGCAGCCAGTCATCACTTATTCAATAAGTGAAATTGTTCAACGTCACTGATTCAATCAGTTAAATTTTCTCACTGAATCAATCAGTGGTTTTCCACTGATTGAAAGTGGAGCCATTTTTACTTATTGGTGTAGTTGAATTTCACTGTGAATCAGTGATTTTCCGCTGATTCGAAGTTAGAGTGTAAAACTTCCAATCATGAAAGTGTTATTATTTATAAAATACAAGTGGTCGTGAAATCTTTTCTCAAAAATCGGGTTTCCCTACTGACTAGTACTGTGTGTTGCGATAGGTTCCCTACTGGCCGACCTGATTACCTTACCAGGCGCTGATTGGCTAAAGGAGTTCTGACATGCTTCTGGATAGTGACGTCATTTCTGCTGGCTTCTGCGACCGGAGTCCGAGGAATAAGAAGACTGTTACACCTTTCTATTGTTAATCCGATTGGTCACACATTAATTCCCGAACTCAGGTGTTGCAATCACGAAAATTTTTGGTGAGCTCTATACTCGTGTTCAGACAGTTTCTCGCTACCAATGAACAAAGTCCTACGTGCTCGATAACTAGAGATAGAAAAATTTCGCGAGTTCATTTCAGAACACGATAAACGTAAAACACTTGTACGCTGAATTTGACTTCTTTAATTGGATCGCAGTTTATTAGACACGCCCTGGATGACTCTGAGCCAATAGTACACGGGCAAGGAAACAAGCAGTGAGTGCCAGGTGTGAAGTAGCACTGGCTACTCTCTGGGTCAGCAGCCAATGGACAAACATCTGAGGCTCGAGTGTACCAATGACTGTGGAGTCTATCCCACAGGTCGTTGAACTCGCGAATTTTTCCTATCTATCGATAATGAAAGATGGAGAAAATTCCACAAACCAATCAGCCACAAGGAAACCTCTCAATGCAAGGGCGGGGGGGAACGGGAGATCCCCGAGAAAACCCGACGATCAGCGGTTCGACTCCCACGTGCAATAATCCAGGGACGACCCCGCACGGGAATCGAACCCGGTTCGCCTAGGTAACGGAGAGTAGTCTAAACACTACACCACCGTGGCCCCATTGACTGACAAAGTTTACCCCTCTTGTATGAAACGGACAGTAAGCCTGAAAGTACTGAATGTTCTCGCAGAAAGTCAGTGAAGCAGAGGCGGTGGCTTGGCGGATTGCATCCATAGACTAATGATGAGGTAGACCGATCTCGCTGCCTGCGTACAACCAATCTCCGTGTCTCACCATTGAACTGCTTCTCTGCCGACACGCCTAGCAAAAACGGCGTGGATTGGATTTGAGGTTAGAATACATTTTATTAAACAAGTGCTTTGAGATGTTTTTATACTTCCGCTAACCAATTTATAATTCTGTTTGATCAAATGCAAATTTGTAAGAGTAGTTCATTAATATAATAGTGCTTGTCATTTAAAAATTAGGATATAAACCAACACGTTCGCCATTGTTGATCATGTGACTTTGACAGTTGTGTTGCTTTGGGGTAGGTCAATGCTGGGGACATGCGCAATAGACTAATAAGCCGTCTACCTCATATTTAGTCTATTATTGCACCAGCCAAGCAGGCGAAGTGATTGGCTTGCAGTGGTCGAACGTGCAGGCAGTAAATGTGGCGGCAGCGCGCGGCATTGCTCAACATCCTGGCCGGCGTGACGTCAGCGGTCAGCAGGTGTTTCAACCAACATCCCTCCGTGACTATGTATATGCATATGCATATACGTATACCCATATAAACATACATCAAAAGATAAATTATGTAAGTTTACTCTTCAACTTATTTTTTTTCTATATTGCTTTTATATATTTCATATAAGCTACTTTCTAATTTTACAATAAATATCGTTCGAGTTGGTGGAAAATCACGAAAAACTTGTGTGCCACCTTATCTTCTATAACACTCTAACTGGATGAACAAGATTTCGACTCAGCTAAGTTGTTCGCAGACCAACCACGAACGTTCTGCCTTACAGTATCAGATTCCTCATTGCTCCAGTGGAAAGGGGTAGTATCTTCATGCATGCATGACAGTCAATAAGGAAAGAAAACTCTCGGACACGTTTACAGTACGTTTAATACTAGCAAACAGTCAACTTTTCCCGCGATAAACCACCATCTCTAGGTATCATGTTCTGTCTGTCGTTTTTCTTAAAAAAAAAAGAAAAGTTTATTTTTATTATTATGTAAAGTGGTTAAGTGTAAGAGAATGTGATAATACCTTAACAACGCCCAAAAATGAAGATTTTTATAATTACTAATATTACCCTCACCTTTGCTCGTTTAAGAGGAACCTTCCGCCGATATATTGGATTCGTGGTTTGTTTAACTTCTTCATATTTTTTAAAAAGAAAATTCCGAAATTACCTCTATACCCAACCAACTATTGGCCTTAAACACCAGTACAGAGATAACGTCTGGACTACGAACACGTATTTACATCACCATAAATATTTTGCCAAACTCAGCCAGAATTAAAATTCTGACGTAATTATGATTTTGTAGTTCCCTTGCATAGAAATAAGTCTAATGTCGTGCCAACAATATTAATGTTACTACAACGGTATTTTTTTTTTGCTATCTGTGAGCAGTCAGTAACTAATGTTGCAATTATAGTCTGGTCACAGTAAACTGAACACTTGTGAAAGACCTGCTTAAGATCTACTTGTATATAGATTGCGTAGTCTTCCGCCTTATTTAAAATTAACATTGACATTGGCCTCATCACTTTATTCACGCATCAGTCAAGTGAAACTGTGAAATTATTATAAAAGCTAATACTTCACAAATCTGCTCGTTTTTTTCATTTCGATGCATTAGAAAAAACAATAAGAGAAAGAAATAATTTAAACTATCACAAACGGTTACCTGACACTTTTAGTTCGACGTTCATATATGTAACTACTTTCCATCCAGCATTACCAACTTTACTGGGAGCATGTCATTCAGTGCTCCCGTGAAAATATATGCAGGTTGGAGGAGTGACATTTTTCTAAGGATGATTTCAAAAGTGCTCACTTTATTGTGAACGGCCTTTAATGTAATATACCGTAAACTTTGCACGACTCAAAATTTTCGTTTTGGTGTAATTTGCAAAAAAAAAAAACCGAGAACTATAACAAGAGATTTTAAATTTTGAATGGTTCCTACCCCGGCAACGTTTGTTACCCTTTCACCGAATTGCACCAAAACGAAAATTTTGAGTGGTGCAAGTTACCCCTGCAGGTGCAATGCAACCCCGGCTTAAGGTACTGTGACTTAATAATGTTAATGAAACAAATTACGTTTGTAATATAACAACATTACTCCTTACTGTATCGTTAACATTAAGGCAATGTTGATTTTGCAGCAAGAAATTTTTTTTTAAAATTGAATTTAACATTTGTGCTAAAATTTTCTTGCGTTATCTTTGGTTTAAAAATAAAATTATAATGTTAAATAAATTAAGTATAATTATTTTGCTACAAAAAAAAGATTTCCAACGAACACAAAGATAATGAGACCGGAGGGGAATCGTACCCGTAGCTTTTTCCACGAAAACGTGTATTTGTTATTTGTACAACAGACTTTTCAACTTTTAGACATTATCATTAATTACTCATTCCTGAGAAAAAAAATTTTAAGCGCATATTATTTGCATAAATTCATCTCGAAATCACACTTTTACGGTTTAAAAATAATAAAAACTAACTTACGTACACAGATGATATAGTTTACACTGAAAAATGATGCCAAAAGCAACTTCAAGGCGTCTATAAATTCGTACAAGGAAATGCATTTGTAATTTCAAAAAATAAAACTCTTGAAGGTCAGGAAATTCTTGCGTATATTTTATTTCTGGCTGCCATTAAATTTTTGTAAAATAACTTTTGCGCAGTGCCTTGAAATGAAGTGAGGCAAGAACTTTTAGTTGCCTCTGTTACATTCTCTGCAAAAAGATTTGGTTTATTTTAGTTGGGCATTACACAAACAGTAATGTTTTGACTTTGTCATATGATAAATTTTCGAAAAGGTGCAATCTAAACAAAATATATCCGTGGAAAATTAGTTACAGGAAATGTCTGCAGAGTGAACAGTTTGTGGTACAAATTTAAATATATAGATTTTCGTGGCCAATGGCCTTTAAGGCTGTTCACAGCATAATTCAACAAGTAGTTCGTTGATTTCAGATCACAGCCCGCTGCGTTGCCAAACGTACGTCTTAGCACACAGACATCAGTGAAGATATGGCGTACGGAATACCACATAAAGACGTTTACAGGTTGTTCAAGGTAAAGTGAGCACTTTTTAAGGCCCTGGGAAATTTTTTTCTTCCAACCAATTTCTATCTTTGGGCCATTTTTAATATAAACATTGCTATACAACTAATCAACACAGTGTATACATTTCACCACTCTCAAAAGTTAACATCTAAAGTTGCATTAAATTATATTTATTAATGATTAATGCCTATTAGAAGGGCCTTAAAAAGTGCTCACTTTACCGTGAATAGCCTATACGAGTAAACGTCATTATGACCCTCTTTATGGCAGTCAAGCTATAGTCGGTTCACGACTGGAACATACATTTGAACGACACCTTAGTCGTTAGCTGCATGCATCGTTACTACAAACAGTGACTGGCGCAGGTACAGTTAGTTTGGCAGCACGGAGAGAGAATATAGTTTGAATGTTTTAACGTACTTTATAAATCTATTTCTAGAGGTAGGAAAATTTGGCGAGTTCAATTACCTGTATGCTAGACTCCTCAGTCCTCTGCATACTGGAGACTCAGCTGTGTGTTCATTGGCTGTTACCCCACACCTGTCAGTTACGAGATTCGCAAGGTATTTCCTTGCACGTCTGCTATTGGCTCTGACGCATGCAGGGCAGATCTAACAAACTATGATCGAACTGCAAATGTGACTTCACTATATATGTGTATTTGCCGTCTATCTTGTCCCGAAATGAATTCGCGAAATTTTCCTAACCCTATCTATTGCTTAAAAATGGGAGTAGGAAAGATTCCGAGAAAGTGCGTTCCAGTCGTGTACGGACTAGAGAATAGGGCCCCTGAAGGGGCGGGGTCCTGGGTCAGCAGGCAGGGCGTGTGCGTGTGCGCTAGGAGAGACGGGCTCGCCGCGCGGTATAACGGGACTCTGTCTCCGATAGTCCAGTCACTCCCTTGCCTACCTGTACAGCCATCGTCCCCCCACTCTCACACACATTCGTTAAAGGCTCTGACCCCAGCGGCTGAACTCTAGGGGCCCCCTTCCCGCTGACTCGTGTTCGGCGAACATGACGTCACTCCTGACGTCACGGATGGGATGCGTGCAGGACAGCGGGCTGTGGAAAAGCCTTAAGGGGGCAGTATCCATTCCATCTTCGAATTTCCTTACAAATCTTCGTAATGAAAATGTATGACCAGAAATAAAAATCAAAGCTAGACATGACATGGACGACTACTTAACGATTTTTTTTTACTTTGTAGGGTTTCAAATATACCTGTATTTTCCCAGGTGGGACTGAAATGATTAAATAATTATATAATGTTTGATTTCTGTTACATATGTGACACTAATCACGTAAAAAAAAAGTGGGATTTAGAAATAACTGTTAAAATGTTCCCTATGTCATGACTAGCTTGGTATACATTTTTTTTTTTTTTAACAGCAACGCCAATAAATCGAATTTCAATAGCATGTATTACCCTATTCCAAATTCTCAACCATGCAACAGCCTTAACTGCTCTATCTTAACATGTCTGACCGTCTTTCGTGTTGTGGGTATTCCGTACAATGCAACGACAAACTGCAGTTCTCTTTCGTTATGAGGAAATACTTTATACTCATTAAATATTTGCATATTTGGTACACGTAAACTGCTTTGCAAGGCCTGAAAGCTAGTCTACGCAATATTTAGTTCTAATACTATGGAGTAAAACTTAAATAATGTTGTTTCGTTTTACGAGGTTATAGCTGTTCACTATTATCCGCCAATTTACAACTCCACCAAGTCAGTGTAAACTTGAGTTGGTTGGACATTTCTTTAATGTCACAGTAACACAAAATATATTGTTCTTCCTGTTATTTTTAGCGTAGTATATTTGGCTGCGGCAACATTATTTAGAGGCTTTATTAACATTATCACTTCTATTTGCATTACAGAAACATGATACTTTGTAAATTGTTTTCATTATTAACTTTGTCAAAACTGTTAATTTTATTACAACATAAATGTTTAAAGAAATGATTCAATTATAGTTTTTTGTTGCAAGAACTTTACAACTTTTTTGTCTACTCGATTTTTCGTTTCCTACCAAAATAAGCTATTCTAGGCACCTTCAAGTGTTCATTTGACGTCACTGTGTTAGATATCACACTCGAAACAATAACGAGGCCCTTCGGGATATCGTTAAGGAGTTTTAATATGAAAAAATTCCTGCCGTGTGGTTCAGGTTCTTATTTCTAACCGCGGAAGATGAGAATGGTGAAGTAACGTGCCTTCATGCAGAAACATAACACTATATTTAAAAAAAATATATTATTAAGCCACCAATTGAACTTTTCGTTTTAATTTGTGAGCTACGTAAGCAGCAGTGTATACTGATTATTGTGAGTGTAATTTATTATTCATTTACAGTTGTTTATAATTAAATTTGGGAACGTAAACATTGATTTATTTAATGACTATTTTAAACAATGTTTTTGGAAAGGTAGCTCTAAACTGGAAATAATTCTTGGCAGAATACAACAAAATTAGTCTTTCTTGAAAATAGTTTGCTAAAAATTCATACCATTGGAATTAATACAATATCGAATAAGAACACGACAGCGTCTAGTTTGTTGTCCATTGCTTATTTTATAATCTTGATATTAAAAACAACGAATGAAACAGCGTGACAGGAAATAGCTTGCAACCAAACAGCAAGACGACAACTGAAAAAAAATCTGGCGTAGGCCTACATGTGACGACAAAATTATGTCTGCTCTCTCTAATCGGCGTACATGTGAATCCATTTTAATACAAGTCTAAATAGGAAATTACAGTATGTTTATGTGTATATAATACACGACACATCAAGCCGAGCTTTAAAACCACGCCAAGTACGATATGGACTTCAATTTTCACATACTTTATGAACGATATACACTTTTTTCTTTGAATACGTAATTTTTTTAATACTAACATTTAAAACCCACCAAATGCAAACGAAATATTTTTTAATGGTTTATTACTTTGGTTTGTTGACGTTCGCAAGCTAAGTATTCATAAATATCAAACACCATATTTCATTTAAAGTTCATGTGAGTAGTGTTGTCATCTTGAATTTGCTGACGAAAACCCGAACATTGCCGAAGGCTCGTAGGGCTGCAACGAAATATCATTAAAAATACGAAATTGCCTTTCTCGGAGATTTTATTCGTTTCGAGAGCTTTTGAAACTTTACGAATACGAAATACTAACGAGTATCAATAATAAGCTGCCCAAGTGTGGATAAGTGAGGCGAGGTGGAAACCCCCCCCCCCTTTTTTTTTAGACAAAAAAAAACACAAACCTTGCTCCAGAAATTGTATGCATTATAAAATACTGAGGAAGCTCCTGGAAAGAAACTTCGCTCATTTACTGGAACACGAGGTATTTTTTTAAAGAAATTTATCAACCCAAGAGTGGCAGAACGGACAACAAAAGTAAAAGTTTGTTTTCTGTCTACATTTCTTACGCCTATACTACCTATCATCAGTATTAACCAAAAAAGTGTCTCGCATATATAAAAACATACTGTAACCATAAAACAAAAGGACATGTTACATCAGTGTATTTTTTTTGCAAGGGCAGTACAAAATTATATATATATATATATATATATATATATATATATATATTATATATATATATATATATATATACACACATTATATATAATATATATATATCCAATCCACCACACAAGTTTTTTTACTTACTAAGCCGAGTTAAAGAACGAATTAACTAGGATTATTGGTCGATTGCATTTCACCACTGTCAAAACGCGATTAACTTTAACTTAGCCGAGTTTAAGTTTAAACGCCCATTTTCGGCCGTTTAGCTTCTCAAACTCCGCTTACGATAGAAATATGGCAACTGAAACATGTTACAACACTTTAAAGGTTATGATAAATTCTGCAGTCGCCGTCGTTGCGATCACAATATTAATGACAGGTCCTGCGATGTAGTTTTGATTTGTATTTGTTACATGAATACACACCAACATGCAAGTTAGATTGGCTATGCAAAATATACATTTCATAAACATTTTTCATATTAAATTAATGACGAATGTTATGCATGTTATGTAATACTGTTAGCATATATTAAAATTATGTTTGTATTTTATTGGATCTTTAAGCCAAGTACAGTAAGTTTGACAATGAAGTCTAATTATATTGTTTGTTGCTGTGAGTTGCTAGTTTTTCTACATATGGCAGCAATAATAAACATTTTGATGCACGAGGACAGTGAAAATATGATTCACGAAAAATCATGTTATATGTTGGCTGAATTAAAGTCGGCAGCAATTATTATTCAAACTTGCGATTTCCCATTCACTAACATTATTTGCCCTGTTCTATTTTACAGCATGAAAGTTTCCGCACGCTGTTTCTATCACTATTTAATATTTTATACAATTTATGTATTTTTTATGCCAGGATTCGAAAGTCAACACAACTCAGATTCCATAGATTAGTGAGCAAAATCCTTGACACCGCCTTCTCGATGCTTTTTCTACATATGTCGGGCCCTAAACTTATATTTACTACATGGGTTTAATTTTCTGCTAGATGTGCGTGGTGAAAAGCTCCGAACTTAAACACCGGTAAATGAAGAGTTACAATTTTACCTTCCTTTAGTTAAGCCGAGTTTAATGAATAATTGGTGAAACTGGCCCTGAATGGAGATAGTAGTAATAAATGCATGTGTTAAGTGCGTGGTTAAAATAAAATGTCAATATGTTGAAGGTTTTAATATTTACTACAATGTCCTCCCTCCTCCGGGACCATCACTTCAAGACTGATTCCTGGATATGCCGCTGTCTGACCCATTAACAAAATCGTAAGAAAACGCTGGCCAAACCACTACCACACAATGTGGTAGCTAGGAGCCAATAACACAGAGGTTAGTTAGTCCATTCACGGTTACTTCCAATTTTTCTGAAGCCCTGCTTAAGTTCTACTTGTAGGATATTCCTCCGCCTCACACAAAGAAAGCTTATCAAAGTCTAGAAAATTGCACCAAAGGTACAATGCAACGCATTGTTGCGAGCTCCCTTTATTAATAATTTGCGTAAGAACTATTTATTACCATGCATTACCAACACACCTATTTACACTCCGTTTTTTTTCGTATTAATTGTAAATGAAATATTTTAAGTTATAGATAAAATATAAGTAAACATTCAATTTAACCAAAATTAATGTACTTTTACGTTAACACATGTATAAAACGCTTGTGATACATAGTATTTAGAAAACAACCAAACACGTAATACATCGAGTGATTTTTCAGACTTCATTAAAAAAGTGTAAAGATACCTTGACTAGAATAAGTGCACAGAGACGAAATGGCGTGGCGGCTCCTTTCATGTGGGCGTACCCATTTTCTGACTGGCTTTATCAACACTACGGCATAGCCGCTTACCAGGTCGCAATATTGGGGAATACTCGTCAAACGGTTGTACCTGATCTCCGAATGGAGTATAACAGCAACGCGCCGACGTGTCCCTTATAGGCAAGTATTGAGATACACCCAAACAGTACGAAGGTACATTCAGCTAAAATTGCAGTTGACCAGCAACAAGCTCCGAACTGATAGTGAGATGCATTGTCCATTCCCACTCTACGTCCATCTGGGAGTCTCACACCCAGAGGAACCCGTGGTCCATCCGAGTCAATGCCCAACCTCTACTGTTTCTCCTGGACAGTGCCGGAGATGTGTCGCCGCTCACTGCGTGGACCTTTCTCAGGGGAGAGTAACCTCCAGGCCTCCTTCAGATTGCGATGTTTAACCACTGACGTCACGAATCCAACCTCAATGGACCCGACACCCGAGATAATCTCAGGTGGAGACGTTCCGATCGCCCGTGGTACTATATGAAATTTTCATGGCTACTAGTGGATACTCCACAGATCTATTGCCATTACCTTGAATTTTTTCACTTTAAAATTTGTTCTCTGGGCGCTGTGGCCCAACGGCCTGAGCGCTAATTAGTCCAACGCCCCAGCTAGTGAACGAGCCTAGTTTCGACTGTCTATTCATCCATCAGGCCGGATACCCCATTCCATGTACGTAAACCTTCCAGGCCCATTTAAATTTACCGTCTCGGGTGTTGCAAACAAAAAATGTTATGGCGCGTGAGTACTTAAGACGTGACATCTGTTTCGTTATCACGGCCTATATGTTCAGCTACAGTACTATGAAGCGATTATAATATAGACCAGTAAGATTGATAGCGAATCAGTTACCCACAGGTAAGATCATTGATCAGTAAGATTATCAGTGTGCAGTACAGACCAAAAATCACTTATACGTGCATAATGTACCCAAATGTGTATACTGGGTCTGGATGGGGTAAGGTACATGATGGACAGAGACGTCCACGGCGGAGCCCAATTTGCTATAATTAGAGACCTGAAAAATCCATGAGTCCACTGACCCACAGCCTAGACTCTACAATCTTATATACATAAATGCCGATATTAACTGCACATTGGTTGTCTGCTGTCGCAGTGGACGGCGACGATTGGGCCAACGTTCTCCAGGAGGTATCAAAGAATGTATGCACCAATTGCTAAAGTTATATAAACACACGTGTTTTGTATTCGAGCTTGTTCCGAAATGAATCCGCGTGTTCTTCAGGTCTCTAGCTATAATTCCAGGGGTGCCGGGTCTCGAAGCACCACTCTCGGAAGCTGCATCGCCTTGGTGGGAGATGGTATGTAGGACTCAAGGTCTGACTGGCTGGGCGAGGCTTCGGGAACGGGTCATGTTTCCCACTGGCTACTGCATGCTGCGAAAGATTCCCTATTGGCTGAACTGCTGGCTGGCAAATCAGTTACCAGGAGCTGATTGGCGAAGGCAGTCGAACATGCGCTGGTCAGTGAAGTTACTTTGCTGGGGTGTGTTTGGCTGGAGTTTGCTGTATAAGCTGTGGTTTCTCCTCTGTATTTTCAAGTACTTTGCCGTCTTGCCTTACTGAACACGCGAAGCTTTCTTGCTTCCAAAAAATTAGAAGCGAGCTGAATATTTCGAGAATTAATTTAGAGATAAATTAGTTTCCAACATATGAGTGCTTACATTACTTTCACATTTGGCACTGCGACATTTTTTACAAGTCCTGAAAGTATCTGATCCAATAACACACTCAACAAAACAAAACTAATCGTGACTTCCCAGTGTGATATTAGCTCGCAACCAACGAGCAGCTGAGATGTGCTTGTATGTATAAACGACAGATAAGTTTAGACTACATGTTAGGGCCACCTGTTTTTTGCGAAAATATTTACGTGGATGATAGACTTCAATATGCTATGTACATACTCGCGGTATTCTTTTGACTATTAGTCGCTTGGATTTGTGCGAAGACATTCTTTTACATGAATGAGCCAATCAGAATGAAGTTTCTCCGATACTGACTGTCCGTGAATCGCGGGTAGACAGACAAGACGAGTAACAATTCAAATGATCCAATCACGAAAGTTGTTCTGAAATAGAGTGCAAACAACAGTTGCCCCTACTACACGTCATTGAAAACGCGAATTCTTCCCGTCTCTTATAATTATAGGGGATTTATCTAAATTCGAAATACATACTTCAGCTGCAGGTTAGTCTTGAAAAAAGAAGTAGAAAGCATTTGTATGCCTGTCTATGAATAGGGCCACCCGATTTTCGCGGAAAGAGTTCCACTCACGATAGATTTCATTACCCTATGGGTATAACATTAGATTTATTTTGCTTATTGGCCACGTGTTTTTGTGAGAAGACATTTTCTTACACGGCTGGTGAATATCAATTAGCTCACTACGATAATATAAGTCTGTGATTCGTCGGAAGACACCCTAAAAGCTCCTTTCACACCCAAATCACCCAATTAGGAAAGTGGATCTGATCTAAAATCTTACGAAATATTTTGGATTTGAATGATGGATACACACCTGCCAAATTCGCATTATTATTTGGTCACACGTTGAACTTCAAATAAATGTACATTTGTAATAAGTTTGCCATTGGACAATACTTTACTTAAAAGGCCCTGGGTAACTCTGCTCGAATAAATGAACACTTCATAAGTCTGTACTCCAATCACGTGTCGTGCAGTCAGAAAGGGAGCGACTTTGCATCTATGCAGCAGCCAATGAAGAAACGACGCCGGTTCGAGTATAAACAGCAATATGAAGTTTATTCTGAGTCCAAATAACTACGCGAATTTTGCAGGTCTCTAAAGATGGATTGTTAGCGACCTGAAAAATTCGCGATTTCAAAGACCTGCAGGCTAAAGACTCTACAGTCTTATGTATTAATATACCGATATTTACTACACATAGGTAGGACCACCTGTTTTTCACGAAAAGATTTACGCGGAGTCTAGACTTCAATATCATATGCTCACACTTGCAAACTTTCTTTGGCTACTGTACGCTTCGTCTTTGTGTGAACAGCGTCTGTTACATGAGTGAACCAATCAGAATTAAGTTTCCCTGATACTGACCGTCCGTGATTCGCGGGCAGACAGATAAGACGCGTAACAATTAAAATGACCCAATCACGAAAATGGGTCTGAACTAAAGTGTTGTGGAACTGAACATGTCCTGAAATATTTTCGCGAAAAATAGGTGACCCTACACATAGGTTGTCTGCTGTCACAGTGGAAGACGACGATTGCGCCAGCGTTCTTCAGGAGGTGGCAAACGTCATGTGGACGAATGGATTAAGTCATATAAAAACACGTGTTTTGAATTCTAGCTTGTCTCACTATTAATACGCGAATTCTTCAGGCCTTTATGGATTATTAGTCTGAATGTCACAGTTAACGAAAAAGGTACCGTGCAAATACCGTAAGCCTCACCGTTTTTGAGTTATTCGTATTTTAATCTCAAAATAATTCTTACCAATACATACAGGTTGGCAACATACGCATCATCCAATAACTAGGGATAGGAAAAATTCGCGACTTCATTTCAGGACAAGATAGATTTCCAACGCGTGTTCACTAAAGTCGCGTTTGCAGTTGGATCAGAGTTTATTAGACACACCCTGGACGACTCCGCGCTAATAGCTGACTTGAACGGGAACAAGAAGCAAATCCCGTGCTGTCAAATGTGTGGTAACACTGGGGCAACAGCCAATGAACAAACATCCGAGGTTTGACTATACAAAGGAGTGTGGAGTCTTGCATATAGGTAATTGAACTCGCGAAATTCTTCTATCCCTAGCAATAACACACTGTTCTCGCTATAAAAGGGAGGGGAAGGTTCCTGAGAGAGATGCATAAGTGGCACTGTAATAATCGAGTGCTTCAGGCCGAGTTTCAAAAATGTGTACCGCCCCTCGAATTCACATCTATACCTTATGTAGTATATGTTATCAAATTGTTTTTTTTTCGCTATTAAACTGTAGCCACAGTTAGACGGTTAGAGAACTATCAAATTCGCGTTAATATTTGGAGACACGTTAGCCTAAAAACTCATGTGTCTTTGATATACATTTGCTATTGGAGCATTCTTTATTTGAAACGCCCTGGGTAACTCTGCGCCAATAAATGAACTTCACATTTGTGAGCCCCAATCACATGCAGTACAGTCAGAAAAGGGGGTGACTTCACATCTACGCAAAAGCTTATTGAGAAACGACGCTGGCTTGAGGATACACACAACTGTGCATTTTAGCCCGATGCCAAATTATAACGTGACTTTCGCAGTCTCCTAATTGTAGCCTAAGAAATTATTTGCAAATTTAAAATGTTGTAGTATCATACGTTTACTAGAAAAGCATGAATGGTAAGATGATTCCCACATTAGTAGAACTAGTGATTTATAGCGAAAAAAATTATGAGAACACTGTGTGTAGACATCAATATTATAAGCACCCGATAGCAATTCGAATACTGCTATTAGCTGCTGTCTTCTTGAGACAGAATTTTCATAATTAACCGGGCCACTCATAATTCAGCAACATCGGCACGGCTCCTTCGTCATTAGTGTACACACGCGTTGAAAAAATAATACAGCCTATCAATATAGGTAAACAACCCTTTGATGTATAACTTGTCTTGTAAGGTTATCGCGAAATTTCACTACCCCTAACCATAAGTGAGATTGCTAAATGTGCATTGTATAATTATATAGTTTCAATATTATGTTTAGTACATTTTACAAGCTGCATGTAGGTTAAAAATTTACATCCCAATTTATGAAGAGTACTGATTCAGTTGTAAAGAAATATTTTAATTTCGTTTGTCTAAAAGGGCAGGCCCTGCTCGACTATACACTAATAGTAAACGTCTAGGAACCGGGTAGCTTATTTCCGTGTGGCGTGGTGCAAATAATTATTTCTTCCTACAACATCACCCGGTGAACCAATGACCCCCTGCTCGAATGGATAAAGGACAGTGAAATCTAGCATGTTGCTATTTTATAACGAGAAATCTTATGACTGCTTAAAATTGGTAACCATCACTCATCAACCTGTCAACGCCTTTACAGCTCTAAATACCGTCAGGATTTTAATCCGCAGTTGTATCAGTTCATACGGATTCCATCGGTCCAAAGAATCAAGAGATCCGAATTCCTGTATTCTTGAAAAATATTTAATAACAAATGGTAGGGCCTATTTCAAAGAACTTTCAGCCGTATGCATAGAGGAATCTAATCGCCACTGCCACTATAAACGAAAGTAAATCGCCATTATATGGCTCGTATCTATGCTAAGTGAAGAATTGTAATCGCCTATTGACCTCCCTAAATAAACCACTAGTGGAGATTTCTGCAAAATTGCGATAAGCAATGTTTGTGTTATAGTAAGATTTCATTCTTTTTTCATATGTGAGCACAAATCTACACACTACTGACCTGAGTACGTATATATGGAAATGAAATTCCACAAATACAATTAATTTTTCATTTTCAAACACTTCCGTTTTTCGAAAGAAACTTGTAATTATCAAAACAGCACTATTCGTTACATCGCAACAAATAGTTACCATGACATGTCTTAAATGTATTTATTTATATATTTTGTATTAGTTATCATAGCTGTTCACGATAAAGTGAGCACTTTTAAAGCTCTAGTTACTTTTTTTCCTTTCAGCCATTCTTCATTCTTTAACTAAATTAAAAATTAATATAGCGATGTGAGCAATAAACACATTGCGTATATTCCACCACACTCGGAATTTTACGTCCAAGGATGAAATAAAATATATTTATCGACTATTGTTCCAAATGAGAGGGCATTCAAAAGGCTCACTTTGCTGTGAATAGCCAATGTTATTTATTAAAGACGTAAACTTATTATTTTTCAAAATATATCAAACCTTATTGTATGTCTAAACTAAAAATGTATCATGCACCGCAATAACTATAAATATATATATCATGGATGCTTACATAATTACAAAATTGTTAAAACAAATTTTCGCATATTTCAAGTTTCCAAGACTTTCGGTTCAGGAGAACTGCCTACGAAATAATTCCAATGTGATTATGTGCTAAGATACACTAAGAGGTAAAATAAAATGAGGAATATTGCTAAAATACTATAATCTGTTGACTGTCCTTGTTAATAAATCCCATCAAAAATTTCTGTTCACAACATTTCTATTTGTAAACTGGCAGTATTTTAAGTAACACGTGCATTTTCTCTTGGCCGAAGCAAATACATTAAATTTTAAAGAGCACAATAATATAAACATTACGAGAAGCTGACGTTCAGACCCCTCTATTTTATTTCACACTATACAAAGCAATATGTCATGGTTTCACATGTTTCCTATTGGCAGATATCCACTGACGTCATTAAGTTTAAGAAAGCTTAAGAACACCGCTAAAAAAATATTCTGCGCCATAGGGATGTCTGAGGTACACGGTTGATTATAACCCATGAGAGAGCATAAAATGACACGCCAGACATGACGAATGTCTTTCTGTAATGCGCCGACTGTCCTAGAGAACATTCTTCATCTACAACGAAGGGGCCACGGTTGCTGAGTGGTTAGACTGCTCGCCTCCCACAAAGCCGAACCGGCTCAATCCCCGGCCGGGTTACCCCCGGATTTTCGCATGTGGGAATCGCACCAGGCGATGTCACTGGTCGGCGGGTTTTCTCAAGGATCTCCCAATTCTCCAGCCCCTTCATTCCGGCACTGCTCCATGCTCACCTCGCTTCACCATCATCGGCTCTCAAGACATATATATTAAGAGCCACCCAAATCTCTTCACTCACTCATGTGCAACCAATTACAGGTGGTGCAAAACTTTTTTAATGCTGTATCTTCGTATTTACTAATCATCCAAACTAAACAGCATGAAGACGCAGGAGGCTATACTTAAATGTTACTGAGCATATGCAATTTAGTGAAGCTTGGAATCTCCACTAGAGGAAATGGTAGTGGTACTAAATTTCTAGGTGAGTCTGTTCATACGGCAGTCTAGCTACTAGCTACTGCCAACTTTCACGTTTGGGTGATTTTTGTTGTAACTCGCATGAGGTGTCTGCCCGTGAATCGTGCACGTTTAGTATCGTGTTGGCGTAAATTGGATTGACCCACTGAGATACGCGGCTCATCATCAAAGGGAAACTGCGCGCAAGCACGTACAACATAGAAAGACTTGACTTATCTGTTCAGTCATTGTCGTCACTAAATAGTGGGCGTTGCTGAGGAAGTTGAGTGGATAATTATGTTCACTGTACAATATAAAAAACAACGTTCAATAAAGCATTCAGACTCATAGTAGATATTAGTTAGATATGGCGGTTTATCGCTGGAAAAGTTGACTATTTACTAGATTCAACATACTGTACACATGTTTGAGAGTTTTCTTTCTTTATTGGCTGTCGTGCATGTATTAAGATACTATCCCTTTCCACTGGACCAATGATGATTCTGATACTGTAAATCAGAACGTTCGTGATTGAACTGCAAACAATTTAGCTAAGTCGAAATCTTGTTCATCCGGTTAGAGTGTTACAGAAGATATGTTGGCACACAATTGTTTTGCGATTTTCCACCACCGCTAGTGATATCTACTGTAAAATTAGAAAGTTCCTTATATGGCATATATAAAAACAATACACATACAATTAAAATAAACTGAAGCGTAAACTTGCATAATTTATCTTTTGATGTATGTTTATTTAGTAAATAGCTTTTTCAAACTATTGTATCTGAAAATATACCCTCCACATACGTGTGAAAATACTCAATGGCCTTGCAACTGAACCATCCTTCAGAATTTCAACCAATAAAATGATATGGTCATCGCTGAAAGTCCTATAGGTAGACACCTGAAAAATTCTCGAGTTCAATGACCTGTAGGCTTAACTTTACAGTCTTATGTACACATATGCTAATATCAACTGCACATTGGTTGTCTTCTGTCACAGTGGAAAGCGGCAACTGGACATCGTTCTTCAGAAAGTGTCAAACATCGTGTGGACCAATGGCTAAAGTTATATAAATGCACATGTTTTGAATCCTAGCTTGTTCCAAAATGAATCAGGTCTCTACCTATAGGTACACTCAGTGCGACGAAAATACTGCACCCCAGTTCAGAGCCTTTGTGCTTAGTGGCGAAGACGCACTTGATGCACGAGGTGATTTTCGGAATCAAATGTGGAAAATAGCTCCTGGCAGGTGGATCCGTTCAGTCACTGTGTCCACTATCGTGTACATTGTTGCATACGAAGTGTATTTGTGTACAGCGCTGTACACAGCGAGGAATCTGCACCCAATATTTTGAGAGTCTTCTAACGGTTATTGTGAAAGTTTTCCTTTAACTGATCATTCAGCTATCTATGTTGTGACCCGTGTACTCTTTGGCTCACTCATGCCACGTAACTTTTCCTTTTTCTTTAAATTATTTAGAGGTAGGCTCGTATTTTGTCAAAAGAGCGAGTGAGTGAAGAGATTTGGGTGGATCTAAACATCGAGGTCTTGAGAGCCAATGGGGATGAAGCGAGGTGTGTATGAAGCGGCGGGGAAATGGGAGACCCCCTAGAAAACCCGCCGACCCACGGCATCGTTACACATGAGAAAATCTGGGGACACGTTAAACTCAAAACACCTGTACCTCTGCATTACGTTTGTCGCTGGACCACAGTTTCTATTGACACACCCCCGGTAACTATATGCCAATAGACGAACACTTCACAATTGTGAGCCCCGATCACACGCAGTTCACTTAGAAAGGGCGTGAATTCGCATCTATGCAACAGCCAATTGAGAAACGACACCGTCTC
The DNA here is from genome assembly GCA_029891345.1 of Dryococelus australis. NCBI lineage: Eukaryota > Metazoa > Arthropoda > Insecta > Phasmatodea > Phasmatidae > Dryococelus > Dryococelus australis. The sequence goes on from CM057009.1 coordinate 110,861,729, forward strand.
CAGTACATACAGTACTGTGAAATTTAACCTGATGACAAAAAACAAAGTGAATGCAGATCCCTATTAACTGACGTCTGCTCGAGTGTATAACTAGATTGTCACGTCCATCTTACATTTTTATGATACATCGAGTTTCTTCCGGTCCATTGTCGCGAAATATCTCCGCGAAAGTCAGTGGACCCTATTTATCCGTTATAAGAACCCAAGACCTACTGTACAGCAAGCTGTTGTCCCAGACAACTTCGCAAAAATTCCAGCGGTGCTGCAAATAACAACTAAGTAATTAATTTTTATTGGTTAGGTGCTGGCAAATGATAGGCATTTTGAGTGAAAAAAAAGGGGGGGGGGGGCCCAAAACTACGGAGGTGACTTGGAAATGATTACACAACCTCCATAATGTGAGACAGACGAGGTGCCACGTCACGAAACGTGCACGCTGTCGCTGGTAAAGGCTGTTCACGATAAAGTGAGCAATTTAGAAATTAACTTTAAGAAAATATCATTGTTCCTGCATGCATATATTTTAACGGCCACACTGAGTGACATTCGCCCAGTTAAGTAGGTAACGATGGATGTAAAGTAGTTCCATATCTGAACGTCGAATAAAAAGTGTTAGGTTACCATTTGTAATCACTTAAAATTATTACTTTCACTTTTTTTAATGCACCGAAGTGTAAAAATGAGCAGATTTGTAAAGTATTTACTTCCTTGAAAATTTCACAGTTTCACTTGGCCGACGTATGAATAAAGTGATGTGACCCATAGCAATGTTGATTTTACAAAAGGCGAAGGAATACGCAACGTGTGTATAAGTAGAACTTTATTAGGGCTTTCAAAAGTGCTCATTTTACCGTGAACAGCCTGTAATAGTCCATTCGTAGTGTCTTCGCACTTTCCGAATAAATATTTAGGAAAATCAGCCCATGTGTAGGGACACACGAATGTAGCGTAAATATTTCATGACTAGCTTTTTTTCGTAACACTTAGCTCAGATCCCCTTTAGTGATTGAATAGTTCACTTTTACTCCTCTGGCGCAAAGAGGTATCGTCCCTTCACGGCAACCCGACTTTTCCAAAGACCTGCTAAGTTTCAAATTTCAGGCTATTCCTCATATCATTCGCTGTTGGGGGTATAGTCCGCAGTCTAATAAAACAAGGCTGCCAGTGACATGAAACGCGAAGAGATTTCCGTTGGTCCCGATACGTATGACATGGCGCTGTAACGATAGCGTTGCAGTTCCGATCAAAAAGTTTACTCGTTGAAATGTCTACAACGGTATACTTATTTTGACGGAAACTGTTAGACTTGAAATACGTGTACTCCAGTTTTACTTCTAAGATAGTGTCACTGCCGTTTTGTCATATTCCTTTATGGCTCTGAGACTGTAATGAACAGGAAGAAATAGCGAAGTTGTATCATGTACGTACATACAGTAAAAATATATATATACTTTTTACAAACATTTTTTTTTGGAATCTAGCTGCCAGACAATATTTTGTAATTCTACAGTTGGAATATTGTATATTCGTAACACATTATTCTAGAAAAGGTACAATGCCTAATTGTACAAAGCATTAAAAGTCAAAACCCGAAATAATGTATACCAAGTTTCCAACTAGATGTACAAGAGAAAAATACTTAAAATATGTTACTGAGACGACGTTTACCTTGATGAAAATGGGTTTCCTAGATTGTCTCATCAGGGCAGCCCAGCCACTATCTGAATTCGTAAATTTCATCGTAATGACGTGCTTTAACGAATCTTATGCTGGCTATATAACGTTTACCTGTTTATATTTTATACCTGAAAATAAGCGCAACACAATATATGGCAGTGTCGTCTCTCTATACTATTTGATCAATAGCGAAATGCTGGAAAGTACCACTGGCGAAAAATGAAATTTTGTTCTCTAATACATTCCAGAAATCGTTTATTTGTGCGGAAATATAAGATAATATAATATATATTCTCTTTAGGAGCATTTTAAAACGAATTTTTTTTCTGTGGCGTGTGTATGCTAGAACTAGCCTTACTGCGTCAGCAATTTCCTTTCCATTGCCGTTCATAAAGTTTCCTTGTGGACTTGTGAACATAAAGACTGTCACGAGGTATTGGAAAGATCGTCGTGGCGCCATATTGCGTTACAAAATACAATTCCTCCTCGTGAAGATAGTTACACGCTGTTCACGGTAAAATGAGCACATTTGAAAGCCCTGCCTAAGATCTACTTGTATGCACGTTGTGTATTATTACGCCTTATGTAAAATTAACATTGTCATGGGCCTGATCGCATTATTCATGCGTCGGTCCAGTGAAACTATGAATCTATTAGAAAAGTAAACATTTTTTAAATCTGCTAATTTTTACACACTGAAGTATAAAAAAAGAAAGCGAAATAAATAATGTGAATTAATACACATTGTTACCTAAAACTTTTTATTCGACGTCAAGATATGTAAAGGCTGTTCTCAATAAAGTATGCACTTTTGAAATCAACATTAGAAAAAAGTCACTTCCCCTACCAGCATATATTTCAACGGGCGCACTCAGTGACATGTGCCCAGTAAAGTTGGTAACGATGTATGGAAAATAGTACCATAGCTTAACGTCAAATAAAAAGTGTTACGAAACAACTTAAATTATTTCTTTGCCTTTCTTTTGTTTATTTTTTAATGAAATGCAGTGTAAAAATGAGCAGGTTTGTGAAATATTTACTTTCGTAATAATTTCACAGTTTACCTTGACCGACGCATGAATAAAATTATGAGGCCCGTGGTTACGATAATTTTACATTAGGTGGAAGGATACACAACATGCATACAAGTATATCTTATGCAGGGCTTTCAAAATATCTCATTTTACCGTGAACAGCCTATAGCTACTTTCCATGTATCGTTACCATCTTTACTGGGAGCATGACACTCAGAGTGCCCTTTGAAGTATATGAAGTAGGCCTATTGACAGGGATAGGAAAAATTCGCGACTTCATTTTAGGACAAGAGAGATTTCAAACGCGTGTACACTGAAGTCACCTATGTAATTGGATCAGAGTTTATTAGACACGCCCTGGACGCCAATAGCAGACTTGCAAGGGAACAAGAAGCGAATCCCGTACTTTAAATGTACTGTAACACTGGGGTAACAGCCAATGAACAAACATCTGAGGTTCACCTATACAAAGGAACACAGGTGATCGAACTTGCGGAATTTCCCTATCCCCAGGTATTGGTAGTGACATTTTTTTTTAAATTAGATTTAAAAAGTGCTCACTTTATCGTGAACGGCCTTTACGAGGTAAGATGTCTTTATATAACGACAGTGAAAAGTTTCAGAACAGCACCACTGGACGCACTGCGAAGGCAAGCCGCGCAGACGTTGAACGGTGTCCAAGGCTAGCGACTGGTCTACCGGCATTGCGCAAACCCTCGCTTCGCTCTGGCCACCGCGACTTTCACCGCTAGTTATCGAACAACATTTCCCCGCAGAGCGATCCTCTACACTCACTTCGATGTCCTGGACGATGCTTAGGTTGGAACAGAACGGTGGGCGAGGAAAAAGAAGAGCAAAATAGAATAGTTCAGATATGGAGGGGGCTGGGGGCCTTCGGGTTCGTCGGCGGGGCCATTCGACCGTTGGGTGCTATGGCGGACCTGCCGAAAGGCTAGTTAGCTGTGTGCGGACCCGACAGCGTCTGGTCGCCCAGGCGGATTCGTGGGAGTCCTGCTCCCTGGTTTGTTCCGGCGGGGGCGGCGAAACGGGGGGTGGCCGAAAGGATACCCGTCGGGGAGATGTCTCGGTCGGGGCAGAATAGCTCACCACCTTCCTAGGAAGTGTGAATTATGCTTTTGAATAAAATTGAATTTGTTGCTTAAATTACGGGCGCCCAAACAAACAGCCACCCTCCCACAAAAGAAAATTTGAATTTATATATCTCATATACTGTTTGTTAAATTGTAGTAGCCATTATAGAACTGAACATCCTGGATGTCCGTACTGCTAAGTAGGGTTATTGAAAAAAAAAAAAACTCACCACTACCGGTCCTGCTGGACTGCCAAAAGTTTCCGTCAGTTGGCGCAGTCAGACTCGCCGTACCTTAACACATTTTGTATCAAACAATTGGAAAATCACGCCATGTACAACATGTTTAGTTGTTTCCTACATGAACAGTACATCACGATCGATTTATACTTTCGGTAACATTAAGTATCTTATTTAAACGTTAAATGAAAAATTCAACAAATTTATGTTTGCAAATTATAATTTTTATTTCATAGCGAGAAAATATGTAAGTCGGCAATGATTAGTAAGAAATACTCTTGTAAAACGTTATTACATAGCGTTTTGTTATGTTATGTGAAAAGGGAAAGTTACTTAATGACTAGAGACGCGCAAAATTCCAGTTATTATTTCAAGACAGACTAGACATCAAACACATGTGCTTTTGTATTGCGTTTGTCATTCGACTACAGTTTGTCCGGGCACACCCTGGACGGCATTCGGCCAATAGGAAACCACTAACAAGAGGCTGGCCCAATCGCGACCAACCAAATAAAAAGTGTAAATGTGTCCTCACTGCTGCAATAGCCAATTAATAAATGGCACCTACCCAAATACGTATAGGACGATGAGTTATAGAATGCTTCCAGAAAATAACGCGAATTTTGCAGGTCCCTATTAATGAAATGTTTATTTTTTCACGTAGCACTGTTGGAAAAATATTTCATTTTCATGTATAAAAACATCAATTTTTTTTTACTGTGTAAATACGGTGCGTTTTTACTTTCTTGGCTTCTCTATAAGGCTCATGGTGGAAGGTAGAGGCTTGCAAAATTCGCGTTATTATGTGGGGGACATGTTTAACTTGAAACACGTGTACCTTTGCAATACGTTTGTCACTGGACCATGCTTTACGTAACACGCCCTGAGTGACTCTGCACCAATAAAGGGACACCACAGTCGTGTGCCCTTATAACGTGTAGTTCAGTCAGAGAGGGAGTGTCTTCACATCTGTGCAGCAGCAAATGGAGAAATGTTGCCGGCTTTAGTGCATACAGTACTGTGAAGTTCAGCCTGATGCCAAATAATAACGCGAATTTTGCATGTCTCTAGTGGAAGTATACGATGCGAGAAGCCCGGAAGTAGAATCTTAGCAGGTCTCCAGATAAGTAGGAAGTAACCACGAATAGACTGTATATAACGCACAAGAAGCTTTTCTTGGCCAGTGCTGTAGCCTTCGAGGCTCACCCGTCAGTTTTCTTCCACGTGGCCTACTGATTCGTAAACCATGATACTGTCCTAGCCCACCCAGACACAGTGTATGCAGTTGTGTACATTAAGTACGTGTAGGTAATTTTTGGTCCGTGCAGCACACTGTGAAGCACAGCGACCAATGATCTTGCCTGTGTTTAAATGATTCGCAAACCGTCTCACTCATGTAGGTCATAATAGTCAATATAACTGTAGCTCTTTCTAAAACATGAGGGCAAACTTTCGACATGTATGCCTAACGAAAATATACGACTAAAATATAAGAACCACTTTTCTCGTTAAGTGATTACTAAGAGAGCTGTGCGACCCTGAAAAATCTTCATTTAAATTTACTGACTCGGTAATGTGGCTTGCCTTCCTGGTATGTGACACACGTTCTGTTTTGAATGTTTAATAAACGGTTCACCTGAAAGTGTTCCGAAGAGACAAACTTTTTTTCTAACTTGCACGTGCTGATTCACAGGTTGTCTTTAAAAATTTGCTTAGGATGGGGTGTTAACATTTTTGGTGCAAACATAGGTTGGCAACAGCCATTTCCAAAACGAAGGGGGGAGATATTACATACCGCGCTTTTTGGGGTGTAATATCGAGGTGGTATGCAGGATAAAAGCTTGAATATACTATTTAGTATTTTATTAAATACATTTCTAACTGTCTAATCTCAATCTCCTCACTTCACACAAATTAACCTGATATTTAACTGACTTCTTCAGAGGAACGTACGCTTCAGACGAGGCCTGTTTGAGTTCTTTCTGGACATCGTGCACATTAGAAACGCCATTACAGAGAACCATAGCATAGCTAAAAACTACTTTCTCCTAGTACTACAGCTCAAAATATAAGCATCAGATACATAAAAAAAATTACTCAAGGGCCCTGCTTTGAACTTTTGCTACAGGCTTTCCACAAATAAAAAGATAGGGTCGCGGTAGAAAGTTTCATAAGTATACACAGCTCGAGAACACTGCACGCCAGTTCAGAGCCTTCCATTTAGTGGTGACGGCACACTTAGTGCGTTAGGCATGGAGTGGAGAGATTTGAGCGGCTCTTAAGTTTGAAGTAAAGCAACTGCATATTGAGCACTGCATCCGAATATATATTGTGAAGAACTCATAAATAAAGTAGTACAGACACCATAAAAATGGTCAGAAAAGTGCGATTTTTCAAGGATATGAAAAAAAAAAAAAAAGTATATATTTTGCAGCGTTATAAAATATTTTACTAAAATATAATTTTTTAAATTTAAAAAAATGATCGATTAAAATAGTCTGTATTAAAAAATATTAATGCATTTCCATTCTGGATGCTTCGGGATGCAAGATTTGCAAGAAAATATTCTTCAAGAATTATCGTCATAATATTTGCGGTGATCACGTGTAGTAAAATAATAATAATGAATCATATTAACGTCAGTTTAAGCCATACATGTTTGTGACAAATGGACGCACATAAAAATTATTATAAAAAATATTTCGTACATTAATATAACAATTTTCTTACACACGATCGTAGTAAACATTATGACGATATTCCATGAGGAAGATTTTCTTGCAAATTCTGCTTTCTGAAGAATCCAGGATGGAAACGCTCTTAAATATTGTTAGAATTACAGACAATTTCAATAGATTATTTTGTTACATTTAAAAAGTATATTTTAGTAAAATATTTTATATTGTTACAAAATATATTCATTCTTCTTTCATATACAGCATAAATCGCACATTTATGACCATATATATGGTGTTTGTACTACTTTTTTATGAGTTCTTCATAATGTATAGCCGGGTGCAGTGCTCCATGGTCAGTTGCTTTACTTCAACCTTAACACCGAGATCTTCACAGCCGATGAGAGTGAAGTGACGTGAGTATGGAGCAGCGCCGGAATGCAAGGACGGGGGAAACGGGAGATCTGCGAGAAGGCCCGCCGACCAACGCAGCGGCATCGTCCGGCACGATATTCCCACATGCGAAAATCCGAGAGCGCCCCTGACGGGAATCGAACCCGGCTCGTCTGGATGGGAGACGAGTAGTCTGGCCACTACACCACCGCGTCACTCTCGCCACTCAGCCTCTTCTCGGCCTCAAAATAGGGGCCGTGGTCACTGAGCGGTTAGTCCGCTCGCCTCCCATCAAGGCGAACTGGGTTCAACCCCCGGCCGGGTCACTCCCGGATTTTCGCATGTGGGAATCGTGCCGGATTATGCCGTTGGTTGGCGGGTTTTCACGGGGATCTCCCGTTTCTCTCCGCCCCTTTCATTCCGGCGCTGCTCCATTCTCACCTCGATCGCCCTCATCGGCTCTCAAGACCTCGCAGTTAAAAGCCGCCCATATCTCTTCACTCACTCTCGACCTCAAAACGCGGGAAATATTTTCACTTAGGCGGACCCCTAAACGTTCGTGTGAAATGCATTTCGCGTGAGAGAGAATGCGTCATGCAGTCTGCCGTGTGTGCGTGCTTCTGAGACGTTTTCTGCTGCGGAGTACTGTGTGTGTGCAACACTCGCAGTGAAACGACAAAGGAAAAGTCGCAGCATTGTTCTCATTGTTGTTCCTCTGAATTCTAGGCCACGCTCGTGATTAGCTGTAAATATAGCAATCAGAAACTGTATTGTGTTTCCTGTAGCCATTATACTACAACAGCTTGCACACAAGTATAGCAATTCTCGAGTTAGTCGGTCCAAGTCTGGCTAAATTAGAGCGGGTATTGGCTCGGAAAGCTCAGCTTTTCATTCGTGTACTGCTCCGGACCGTTCATAAATTGCTGTTGCAAAGTAAGCTGTGTTTTGCTCTGCGTTATACCTAATCGTTTGCTAATTTACACACCGGCCTCTTAAACGTAGTTGTGCAGTTAACGTCACAGCACGTGTGTAAAGGGTGTCTCGCCACTCTCTCGTGAGTGGCCGCAATATATTCAGTTTCTCCCGGCTACACGCTGGGTACTGGTTACTGCTGCATACTCCGAATGTGTACAGCACTGAGCAAACACCAGCTTAACGTGCAACACTTCACCAGCACCACACGCCACTAGCATATAGAATTCAAGAGCTGGCAGTTGGCAATACACTGCTCACAATGGAGATTTAGCGGAAGAATGTCATACTCAATAATAATAATAATATTATTATTAATGTTCTGAAAGGCAGTGATAAAATACTGTTCTCTGCGCAAAAACAAAACAAGAGCGGTGCGAAATTTGTGACCGCGTGAATTGTATTTTGGACGTCCGACGCCTAGAAGTGCGGGAGCATAAGGGCGACCCATTCGTGACATTGCAGCTCATCGTAGACTCTAGACGCAAATCACTGAACTGGCGACGCGCCTCTACGCGACTTCGAACATTGACCATGCGGTTATATGGCGTAATACTGAAGATGAAAGTATGACTATACCGTTTAAAATATTCTGCTTCGAAATGTTCATACTTACAAAAGACAGCGAAAAGACTCGATTTAGCCATTTTCACTTGCGAAAAAATTGAACATGAAATGATTATACACACGTGCAAAGTAAATGCTGTTTCTAAGCAGACATCAATTAAACACGTTTAACAGTTTTCTAACGCGAATTTTCTGCAGAAGTTATGCACACTGTTTGATGTTTGTGTCGTCATCACAACCAATAAACTATAAGCTTTAGGTTTGGCTATTAGCAGAGACCTGCAGAATCGCTTTATTATTTGGTGACACGTTAAAATTAAAACACATGTGCCTTTGAAGTAAGTTTGTCATTGGACGATATTTTTATTTGACACTACCTGTCTAACTCTACACCAATAAATGAACAATATACAATTATGTAGTCCAAACACGTGAATTTTGCAGGTCTCTTGATACTATAGGCTGTTCACGATAAAGTGAGCACTTTTTAAGGCCCTCCCAACAGGCATTAACCACTAATAAATACGTTTTATTGCAGCCCCAGACATTAACTTTTGAGAGTGGTAAATGTATACGCCGTATTTATTAGTCACGTGACAATGCTGATGTTAAAAAAGGCTTAAATGTATAAACTGGCTTAAAAGAAAAAATTGGAAAAGCCTTAAAAAGTGCTCACATTACCGTGAACGGCCTATAGTAATATGAGCCATTCATGACATATAATAACCGCACGGTTTATGAGTCATTCATCAACACGGAAGATAATTGACAACTGAGCCTCGCAGCGTAGGGCCTATATTAAGTACAGACCTGAAGAATCCGCGTATTCATTTTGAGACAAGCTAGAACTCAAAACACGTGTGTTTATATGACTTTAGCCATTGGTCTACACGGTGTTTCACACCTCCTGGAGAACGGTGTCCAATTGTCGTCTTCCCCTGTGACAGCAGACAACCAATGTGTAGCTAATATCGGCATATTTGTACATTGAACTTGCGAATCATTCAGGTCTCTAATATTAAGGCTCAACTTTGCATCTTTTACCGAAACCCTTCGTTTAAGCGTCATAATTTCGGATTTATAGTTATTACTGACGACGTACGATTAAAGAAATTTTACATTTTACTAGTTGTTTAATATTTTTGTGCGTTATTTTAATCGTGCGTTATCTGCTCGTTGCAAATAGTCATTGACATATTTATATTTCGTCAATAAGTTCCTGCATTTTTGTAAGCAGAAAATACACACAGCGAAAATTAGATACAAAAGTATTAAACAACATGTAAATTGAAAATTTTCTATCATCAAACATTTCCAATGATACCACTGAAAGTGAAATTATGACATGAAAACAAAGAATTTCTGCATAATCGTTGAAAGCGCGCCTTAAGGACCAAAAACTACAATAATGTTTGTTATGAAATAAATTGTGTACACTAAGTATGATCGGTTGAAGTGCCAAAAACATACACGTCCCTTCCCTGTATCGTAAAAAACCATACATATAACGACATTCTGACATAAAATTTGTTGCATTTCCTAGTAATCTCGTATTAAATCAATCAGAAGTGCGGTTATTTTTTGTATATAATGCGAAACTCGTCATGTAAACATTTTTGTTTACATCAGTTATTTTCAGATCCTTTTGAGCGATTTAAATTTTTGAGGCCGTCTCTCCCAAATAAAAAAATTATAAATGCCAAACTAACAGTTTGCAAGCCTCGTTTATTTTGAATATTTACTTTATTAATAGTTAGGGATAGGAAAATTTTGCGAGTTCAATGACCTGTATACTAGACTCTACAATCCTTTGTATAATCGAACCTCAGATGTTTGTTCATTGGCTGTTGCACCCCAGTTACCCCACATTTAACAGTACGGGATTCGCTTCTTGTTCTCTTGCAAGTCGGCTATTGGCGCGGAGTCGTCCAGGGCTGTCTAATAAACTCTGATCCAAATTTAAAGGCGACTTCAGTGTACACGCATTTGAAATCTATCTTGTCCTGAAATGAAGTCGCGAATTTTTCCTATCCCTATTAATAGATAGAGACCTCCAAACTTTGCATTATTATTTGGGGACATGTTAAACTTGAAACACATGTACCTTTGCAATACGTTTGTCATTGGACCATACTTTACGTGACACACCTTGGGTGGCTCTGCGCCAATAAAGGGACATTTCACAATCGTGTGCCCCAATCACGTGTAGTTCAGTCAGAGAGAGTGTCTTCACATCTATGCAGCAGCCGATGGAGAAAGGACTCCATCTGTAGTGCATACAGTACTGTGAAGTTCAGCCGGATGCTAAATAATAACGCGAGCTTTGCACGTCCCTGTTAATAGAATACATCCATTGTCATGACTCATGAGAACATAAACTCGTTTATTTTAATGCTCTTGTTGTTGCGACCGCGGTGGCGTAGTGGTGAGACTACTCGCCCCCAACCTAGGCAAACCAGTACGATTCCCGGCGGGGTAGCTCTCGGATTTTCGTATGTGGGGATCGTGCCAGACGACGCCGCCCGTCGGAGGGTTTTCTCAAGAATCTCACGTTTCCCCCGCCGCTGCATTCCGGCGCTGCTCCATACTCACGACGCTTCACCCTCATCGGCTCTCAAGGTCTCGATTTTTAGAGCAGCCCAAATCTCTTCGCTTCACGCTAATGTTGTTTGTTTCGAAATGCAAAGTCCAAATTCTGAATTTGAATCCCTCCATGAAGTGAGGCCCGAGCCAAATGGCACTGCCTTTCCCTCTTCCTTTCTGTGATAGAGCCTGGTTATTCTTCTGCCTTTCGGGATATAGCTTCATGAACAACATATAGTTACATTAACAATGAGCGAGATCTCATTGACATTAGATATCTTGCAGTCGAGCGGTTCAAAGTTTACGATTAAGTTCAACAATAGCCAAGCACCGACATGCGACTATGCCATTTGCTCACTGTGGATCCCCGCACAGACGACAAAACAGCAGACAATAACATTTAGCGTTTTAAAGAAATATGTGACCACGTTATAACACGAGTAGAAGTAATTTTTCGTTTGCTGCATCGCTCAAAACTCAGTATCCTGTTCTAGCATTCAGAGTTAGATGTGCTAGGATTCAATGATAGACGCATAAATAGCAGATATAGGATGTTCATGGCGGTGTAAGCAATCTTGAAAAATATAATTTTCTTCTCATTCTGTATCTTTCCGCCAAAAGTACAGTTTACATTCCCATGTTCGTGGTTTATTTATTCACTCGCCACTCAAGTGGAAACGTGAAATTGACAGGAAACTGAATGAGTCAATCATACGTCGATTCGTAAACTGTTGTTAGAGATGGTGGTTTATCGGGGGCAAAGTCGATTGTTAGGATTCGACATACTGTATACCTGCCCGAGTGTTTTCTTTCCTTATTGGCTGTCAGCTGTCATTCACGTATTAAGATACTGCCTCTTTTCACTAGATCAATGAGGATTCTGATACTATCAGGCAGAACGTTCGTGATTGGCCTGCAAACAACTTAGCAGAGTCAAAATCTTGTTCAATCTGTTAGAGTGATATAGAAGATATTTTGGCTGAAAATTTTTTTGTTACATTCCACCATCTTTAACTATTGTGCGTCATGCAAAAGAACGCCAATCTAATTTGACTTACATTTAAACATTGGTCTAGCTATACAATGATAAGTCTCAGAACTATTTTACTTAATTCGTTGCAAACTTAAATGAGAACATCCTTGGCAAAGTGTCCTGCATCATATGAAGCTAACCGACAGTTTTTATTTTTTAACATTGATTTCGAAAGTGCTCACTTCGCCATAAACAGACTATATAGGCATATTTATGAATGGTAGCCTGTTATAATTTATTCCATTGCTATTGATCCATATTAGATATGCATAGAGGTGATGGAAAATCGCGAACATTATTTGAGCCAACAAATCCTCGATAACCCTATATCTGGTTTATCCTTTTATGATTGGATGGCCAAGGTTTGACTCGGTTAAACTCTTTGCAGGCCAATCACAAACGTTCTGTTCCAGGGTATCAGAATCCTCATTGTCCCAGTTAAATGGGACACTAGCTTCATACATGCATAAGAGCGAATAAAACAAGAAAACTGTCGGAAATATGTACAGTACGTCGAATCCTAGCAAACAGTCAACTTTCCCCGCTATAAAACATCAACTCTAGCTAAGCATCAAAACCAACTGGCAGCGGAAGTGTATTTCGAAACCCCGTAGAAGTCCGTGACAGTTAGGGATTCCAGACTGCATTTCACGTCGTCCTAGAAACTTTCCAGAGTTAGCATCAACATTCTTCGACAGACTAGCGTGACACGAAATCCTACACATACCATGACGTGACTATCAAATAAATACCGTATCTTCCTTCACCGAGGACTGACGCTCAGTGGCTCAACGTTTACGTATTCAGGCTGGACGCTGCCCGCTCTGTCGCCGAAGCGACTTGCATGATGAAATGTCGTCAAAGAACACTGTAAAAATTTTCTGGTTAACTTCCTACACTATAATGGAAGTTTATAACCTATACAATCTATGATACTGCACCCGCCAACCTTTTTACTATAGGTTGTTCACGATAAAGTGAGCACTTTTTGGGCCCCTCCCAACAGGCATTAACCTCTAATAAATATATCTTATTGCCACCTCAGGCCTTAAATTTTGATGGTGATTAAATGCATACACTGTGTTTACTGGTCACATTGCAATGTCTATATTAAAAAGCAGCAGGAAGATGGAAATTGTATTTTAAAAAAATTAAGGGCCTTAAAACGTGTTCACTTTACCGTGAACAGCCTATAGCTATGTATGCAGCTAATGGCTAGGGTGTTTTTTCAAAGATTGATTTTCATACGTCTGTTCCAGTCGTGAATAGACTATAGATAAATTATGACGGAAGAGAGAACAATGGCAACGACTTTTCACCGGGCGGGTGGAGACCATAGACAACAGACTCAACGGTGTTTCGTGGGAACCTTTCACATAACCGTAATGTTCGCATGCTCTACCCTAATATTTATAAAAAATTTTTTAAAGCTGTTGCTCTATAACACAGAAAAACTGTGTATTGGCCTATGAGAGTAATTTTAAGCCTAAATGTTGTAATTATCATTAATTTTCCACATTATAATTTTTAATTCCGAGTATTATTTTCTTTTACAATAATCGCAAAGAGCGTCAACATAATAACATGAATCCTGCAACAACCATTATCTGACACAGTACTTTGCAAATGGGGGCGTTTACTGTTTACATGCTGTGTAGGTTGGTCACAACGTCTGTCAAATTTTATTGAAGTTATATGAAACAGAGTATAATTGGTTGCTTCTTGTGCCATGGATCCACTGAAACTCTTTCTGTAGGTTCCACAGTGCCAGTTGTTATAAGAAATTCGTAAGTGCTTTTCACTCCATATCTCTATCAAAGCCTAAAATTAAAAATTAATCCGTACGTCAAGGGGTTAAGCAACAATTGGGTGAATGGTGTTTTGTATAAAGGAGAACTTACACCTCTAAATACGCGATCGGTAATATCATTCCCATTTCGCTGTGGAAATCTCAGTTGGCGCCTTAGCTTGGCATCAAAATTTGTAACACTACGTTCTACGCAATTTTTAAAGACAACATGTGAATCAGCACTTCTAAATTAACAAAAAAGTTCTCTATGTCGGAACACTCTTAGGTGAACCGTTTGTGAGATAATTCATGTTAAACATGTAAAACAGAACGTGTGTTGCATACCAGGTATAGACTATTCACGATAAAATGAGCACGTTTGAAAGCCCTGCTTAAGATATACTTGTATGCACGTTGTGTATTCTTCCGTCTTATATAAAATAAATATTTCTAGAGCTTCATAATTTTATTCATGCATCTGTCAAGTGAAAGCCGTGGAATTATTAAAATGGAACATTTTGCAAATTTGCTCATTGTTACACTTCGATGCATTAAAAAAAAATCTTAAAACGAAAGGAATAATATAAGGTCTCACAAATGGTTACCTAACACTTTTTATTCGGCGATTAGATATGGAACTACTTTCCCTCCATCGTTACCAACTTTACTGGACGAATTTAACTCGGTACTGCCATTAAAATATATGCAGGCAGGGGCAGTGACTTTTTTCTGAGGTTGATTTCGAAAGTGCTCACTTTATCTTGAACAGCCTTTAGGCAAACCACAACACCGAGTCGGGATTTTTAAATGAGGAATTTTCAGGGGGGCACATCTACCTTACGAATAACTTGATGAGAAATATTGTACTCACATTTTAGAATTAACTTATATTTTCGTGAGGAATACACCGCCGATGTTTTTCGCCATCTTTTGTACATCCTGTCTTCAAACATCGGAAGTGTTCGATGAACATTTAACTTCCAGCCAACACACAATTGTCCCGTATTAAACTAGTGGTCACGGAAGTGACACAATACCCGCTACAGAACCTAGTAGTCGGAGCGGACCAACTATAAGAATACGAAGATTCCCGATGAAATATCATAATAAAATTGATTAAGTTGCAAACGGTAGGCTACTGATTAAAAAAGGGGGAGGGTGATTGATGGAGCCCAGGTGTAACAACACAACAGTGATGGCGACCCGGCGATGATCAATGGTAAAGAATCTGGACGTTGACAAGGTAATGCATAATGAGAAAGAAACTGGAACTTACACAGAATTAGCAAAACGAATAAAGGAAATGAACCTGGTTAAAACGACTCGGGAGTGAAAACGATACAAAATATGTAGGTAAGGACATGACCCCGAAAAGACGTAGGTACAAAATAAGGGGGGAGGGGGATCGACTAAGGGCCGGTTTTACCATCGTGGTTCGAAACTCTATCTGAGATCGTATCTAAGATCGACACAGAAAACTGTTGCACCACGAGAGTTCAGAGCTGGACTGAGATCGAGATGAAGTTCATTTCGAACCACCGAAATTGGAGGGTTCCAAATCTCGATCCGAGATCAGTAGTCATCGTCGACAAATGTAGTTTGAAAATACGCCAACAGATAGAACTGCGGCAATTTTTTTTTTTTGGAAATTAAAACAACATTATAGGCACTTGAATATTATTCAGTGAAATTCGTACAACAATAATTCACTTAAAACAGATCAAACATCGCACATCTAGTTCTATCTATAGGGAAAAATACGCCTACATCCATAACGTCATATATTATGAACCAATAGGAAAATTTGTCTCATACTTAATATCGATCTCTCAATTTGGAACTAAGATCGAAGAATCGGATATCCAGCATTATGAAATTTCGTTGGTGCAACACTTGTAAATTGATACCAAGATCAAACCGGAGCCTGTTTCGGGACTAGGATCATTAGAACACGGATCGGGGCGATGTTGGTGCGACCGGCCCTTAAACAGTACAGATGCCCTCTCCACTTATTTAGCCAATACTGATGAAAGTAGTTGTAATGTAGCACATACTAGTAACAGTAAGTTACATTTTGCATGTCATATCACATACAATTAGTCTCTCCTTGATGTGTAAGGAACGGTGGTGGATGGCAGGTTAACCACATACCCTCCCCACTCCGATGACAACCACTTAACTTTAAAGGGGCTACGGTGACCGAGCGGTTAGACGGCTCGCCTCCCACCAAGGCGAACCGGGTTCAATCCCCTGCCGGTTCACTCCGGATTTTCGCAAGTGGGAATCGTACCGGGCGATGCCGCTTGTCGGCGGGCTTTCTCGGGGATCGCCAGTTTCCCCCGCCCTTTCTTTCCGGCGTTGCTCCATACTCACCTCGCTTCACCTTCATTGGCTCTCAAGACCTCGATGTTAAGATCCACCCAGATCTCTTCACTCGCTCACTCCCTAAACGTTAAAAGGTATAGAAAGAACAATCAACTTACCGGGAGAGGGAAGTTGAATTAAATATATATATATATATAACCATGTCCGACACAAACTATAGGCCAAAATAAATTCATTAGGAACATCTTTAAATGTAAAGGACAAATTGTTCCCCATACATTGCCCAGAAATGGCACAGTTGTGGGGGTGGATTGTCATGTGTCGTCCAACCTATGGCTGGCCATGTAAATTTAATTTCGTGACCAAGAAAATACCGCATCCTTCGTCGAGAGAGATAATGCTCAGAAATAAGACGATACATTATCTGGTTATGGATGTTAAAAATAATAATAAGATAGGACTTTTGTGTTACCCGGACGAAAAAGACAAAATGAACGTATCATTATGCAGGTTTTTCATGCTAACTTTTACTGTACGTCTGCGATATATCAAGAGAGATGAGATTTGGGCGGCTCTCAACATCGAGGTCTTTGAGAGCCGATCGGAGAGAGGCGAGCTGAGTATGGAGCTGCGCCATGGTTGAAAGGGGCAGGGGGAAAATGAGATCCCCGAGAAATCCCGCCGACCAGCGTCATCGTCCAACGCTATTCCCACACTCGATAATCCGGGAGTGACCGCGCTGGCAATCGAGCCCGGCTCGCCTAAAGTGGGAGGTGAGTAGTCTAACCACTATACCACCGCGGCCCCTGGGAGAGAAGTGAGTATGGTGTGTGGTCAGGCGACATCCTCGTTGCGGAACTGCGCGTAGACGCGTGCTTCCTTGCGTAAAGGCGCGTGCCTCTGGCGGGCGGCCTTCGCGGCGTCGCGTCGACGGGCGTCGGCTTGCGTAAAGGTCCGTCGAGTTATGCGACAATGACTCACGAGGACCCCCCCCCCCTCACAACTGTTATTAGACATACCATTCCCATGGTACTTGTACCATAATTAGACCTTGTGTGCCATGTACCATGACGAGGTCGTCATGGTACACAAATGTACCATAATCTGACTACAGTAAAAATACGCACCTAACGACGCTAAAGTCTAGCAAAAATGATCAGTTTGTAGCGCTTGGTTTAAGTCTAAAGACGAACCCCTATGATTTATCTGCGAATTAGAGGTCGTATTTCATTTGTATTTGATATCAATAGTACAACGTTCAAACAACGGTTGTGTAATGAAAGTAAAGCAAAAATTAAATTGTGATTTTAAGCATTTGTTAGAAATATACCATAATTTTGAGCCAGTGTACCATTACTTTGAATGCCTCGTACCATGACAAAGCACTGACGATCTAACATCTCTGCCCCTCTCTCACCCTCGCAATGAAGCCGCGGTCGCAGAGCAGACAAGTACGCAGAGGCGAATTATCTTGGCGGTTCCTTTGATACAGGCGTGTCCATTCTCCGATTGGCTCTAGTCATATGGGGTGAAGATTACCTGCATTATTAGTTAAAGGCTGTTCACGATAATGTGAGCACTTTTGAAATCAACCTTAGAAAAATTCACTGCTCTTACCTGCACATATTTTAACGCACGCCCTGAGTGACATGCGCCCAGTTAAGTTGGTAAGGATGGATGAGAAGTAGTTACGTATCTGAACGTCGAATAAAAAGTGTCAGGTAACCATTTCTGATAACTTAAATTATTTACTTGACTTTCAGTTTATTCATTATTTTTTTTAATCTGCCGAAGTATCAAAATTACCAGATATTTAATATATTCTCTTTCAATATATTTTCAGTTTCACTTTATCGACGCACGAATAAGGTGATCAAGCTCATGACAAATTTAATCTTACATAAGGCGGAAGAACATACATACAAGTAGATCTTAATCAGGGCTTTCAAAAGTGTTCATTTCACCGTGAATAGCTTATATGCGCAAGTACAGTAAGTTACGCGGAACTTTTGGCATTTAAGGTGACCAAGTTCATGACAGAAGTTAAATATTTTCTGTTTCCTGGCACCATTCTTTTCGGAGATTTAGGGATTTATTGAAATGAAATACGGCTTAGGTGGGTATTTTATATAGGGAAACTGAGCTATACCATCTCGAGTTTATTTTTTTTCAGGCAAGATATTCTTCCACCGCTACAGACATTAAGGGAACATCGAAGCGGATTGCCACAGTTCCACGGGTTCCGAAATCTGCCGCTAAATGTTGGCCACTTTGCTTTGTATCTCTCATTGACTGCTGCCGCAGCGTTATCTCTCATTGACTGCTTTCACGGCGCGAAGCCTTTGTACTGGGTTGTTCTGGAATCGGTCATCACTTCTTCACCACAGCCATCAATAAGTCCTCGTATCTCGAATAGAGAAAACGAATCCTCACCGAAGATACCTGAAGTCAAGTTCAAGTTTCGAAGATCTAACAAATTTGGCATTTGAAAAAAAAAAAAAAAAAATTTAAACCAAATACATACTATGTTCACATATCGTAAATAAAAAATAAACAGTCATATATTTTATATTTTTAGATGTTAAAAACACATGTTAAATTTGCATATTTTAACCCTTTAATGTCCATTGTAGCCAATCGTCAACATGTTGCACATAAAGCTTATATTTGACCTGTGATGTACTCTGCGAGGCTACGTGCCCAATGATCTCATTGGGTAACCATGCTACTGCGCAACGTTATGACTGGTTCGTACCACTAATCACCGGTCCGTACCACTAATCACCAGTTCGTACCACTAATCACCAAGCACAAAGACTACGTATTATTGATTGTCATGACGAAACAAGTTCCTTGCCAGTTTAAGTACAGCTCGCATCAAAATATTTCTAATTTGTAACATCAGAAATTATAAATTAATGAAAGAAGGAAAGGGTTCACTTTAAAGCTGGTAGCACAGTCTTGTTCGGTAAACTACCTTCATGTATGTTTATTCATGTAACGTGCATTTAAAAGAACATACACATAAATGTGGTTGTAAAGTAATGTTTCACCATCTTCGTAATTGTTTACATTCACTAAATTGTGTTTATAAAATGAAATAACTGTGAATAAGTGACGCATCAATAATATTTGCCAGAAAATATATGCCAGTCACTATATAAAAAAAACTGATTGCGAGGCCATCTTCATCGCCACTAACATAAAAAAAATGAGAATTTCTAGTATAGTGCGTTTTCTAACGTTGGCAGAATCGTTGAAACCCCTTCGGCTTGCTTCGGGAAGCAAATGATAAGGATAAGTTTCTCTTGTTATATGGTTAAGTTACAACTCTCGACTTGTACGTGCCCTGGTTTTCAAGACTTCCGGTTCTGCGTGGCTGTCCCAGATCTGTTGGCGGTGCGCTGCAGATGACGACTGCAGAAAGATGAACAGCTTTTCCAGTTCCTCTCCAGTACTGTGCGGTAACTTCGTTGTATCTACCCTGCGCTTTCTCCTCAGACCCTGCTGTTGCGCAATCTCCCCGTGCGGTAGCGGTGCACGTGCTACGGGAGAAAATAAGGCAATTTTTGCATACCTCACGAATGTTTGTTTTCGCCGCCCGCTTTCACAAGAGCCGCCCGGATCAACTTCCCGTCGAGACACTTGGAACACTTTACCAAGATGGAGATACGTGAGTACTGATAAGACGCTGTTCGGAAGTCAAGGTTACTCCGTAACTATGGGTAGTTCGCTGTGTTTCTCAGAACAGTAAGCATTTTTGGCTTCGACTGTATTTAATACCTCGTGGAAATACTGTTGTAATGTTATTTTTATAATTGTAGGTTATAAAAATAAATTGTATTTATTTTATTATAGATAATGAATAATACATAATATATATTATACACTTTATAAATGTAACACGGGTTAAGAATTAGGACCCCAAAGGGAAGATCATTTGGTCATTGAGCCGTGAACTGTACAGCACCGGCCAAAAATATCGTCCCCGTTCGTATGAACGGGTTAAGAAACAGAAGATAAACAGCCCATTATAAAGTCTATTCGAGGTGTCATCAAGCGTGTGATATAGGGCATATTTAGGAAATAATTAAACACATCACACATAGGGTAATTTTTCACAGGGTTGATTCGAAATGTGTGGATAAACCGCGAATAGACAATACTACAGTAATTGTTGGTTATCTGTGCGTCGTTAGTAACTAATGTTCCTGTTAATGTAATCTACTACAAAGATTTTAATGTAATTGATACATTAAGTACGTTTGTATTGAATTTATGTTAACATTTGTGTTCAGAATTTTCTTGTATTTTCATTGCTTTAAAATGTATTCCGATATAAAATAAAGCAAGTGCATTTATTTTGTCAAAAATAATAAAAATTACCAACGAAGAAAAATATTTACGACCAGAAAGGGAATATAACCCACACATTGAGTGCCTGACGTACTCCACTTTACGAAAACTAACGTCCTACAAACTGCTCTAGTTGAACATGTTTGTGTGTGTTTCATTTTCTGGTATTCAACGCAATTAACTACAAACTGCAGTTCTCTTCCGTTATATGGAAACATGGAAATCTTCTAGAAATATATGCCTATTTGCCACACGTGAAATGGTTTGCGAGGCTTGAGAGCTGGTCTAAGCTACATTTGGTTCTTATACTATGATTTAAATTAAAATATAGTGGTTTAATTTTACGAGATTATATTTGTTCACTAGTATCCGCCATTTTACAATGTCAAGTCAGGTTAACCTTGTGTTAGCTGAACATTACTTTAATGTCACAGTAACGGAAAAATATTTGGTTTTTCCTGCTGTTTTTAGCTAATACAACATTCGGTTGCGGCAACATTATTTAGAGCCTTTATTAACATTGACAACTCAACAGTACATTTGCATTTAGTAATATAAGACTTTGTAAATGGTTAACATTATTAACTTTGTCACAACATTATTTATTTTGATACAGCATAAACGTTTTAAGAAATGCTTCAATGAAAATATATTTTTTGTTGAAACAACATTAGACTCCTTCCTATGAACCTACCTATTCTGGGACGTGTATCTACCTACGCTGTGACTTGAGGGTTCAGGAGCATAAGCAGCTGTGGGATACATAGTAAAAAATTTCTGTACATGTTACAAACAATACTTTGGAAACTATTTGCCAAAGATTTTCTGAGCGATTAGACTGCTCGCCTTCCACCAAGGCGAAGCGGGTTCTATCCCCGGTCGGGTCACTCCGGATTTTCGCAAGTGGAAATCGTGTCGGACGGTGCGGCTGGTAGGCGGGTTTTCTCAGGGATCTCCTATTTCCGCGCCCTTTCATTCCGGTCCTGATCTATATCACCTCGTTTCACCCTCATCGGCTCTCAAACCCTCGTTGTAAAGAGCCGCCCAGATCTCTACTCAACTCAACTACAATTTATTTGTAATGCTACAACAATATTTTTGCCAAGGTTTCCTTATAATTCCATGTAAAAATACGAAGGAGCCGCGGTGGTGTGGTGGTCAGAATACTCGTCTACAACCTAGGCGAACCGGGTTCGATCTCCGGCGGGGTCGCTCCCGGATTTTCGAATGTGGGAATCGTGCCGGACGATGTCGCTGGTCTGCGGGTTTTCTCGAGGATCTCCCGTTTCCTCCGCCCTCGCATTCCATTCCGGGGCTGCTCCATGCTCACCTCACGTCACCCTTATCGGCTCTATAGACCTCCCCACTCCAATAAAAATCCAAAAAATTACAGTATAACGAAATAACGGGGAGACCATATTACCGGTATGACGTCAGCGGAGGACATGACTCGGCGGCAGCTCGCGAGTGTTGCAGGGGACGCTGTACACCCCCGGAGCTTGTGTGAAGTGACGAGCGGCCCCACCTGGGGTATCCTTGTTCGTCACGCACTGCTTGAAGTGAGTCAACGGGAACACGCGGCAGAAATGTGCCCGAGCCTTCGTCACTCTGCTCCGGCGAACGCCTCGCGGTGCCCGATGTTTCCGGAACCGCGACCGGCTACCTCCGAGTTCAAGGCGCTGAGCATCCTTTCCGACCACGAGGCCGTACGTTCGTAACGCGGCAACACAAGCAAGGAGGGAATGGTTTCCACAGACAAAAAAAAATTGTTTCATCCTTTTCCCAATTTACCATTACGGTTTTAAAATGAAAAAGTTTACTTAAATATACGAAATATTTACAACTAATAAATTTATATCTGGCAGTCACACTATTCAATATATATTTGGAGCTACTTTTGCGTTGACATAAGAGGACTAAGTTGTTTTAAGTTTGAATTCACAACACCTAAAACATTCAAAGCCTCAATTTTTCCCAAACCTGGGGCACCATAACGAGGCAAAATGTCTCACAAAATGTAAGCTAAAAGAAAAGGGCACTGTATAGGATCCCGAACCAAAGCCAAATTCAGCTATAATAAATTCCACATCTCGGCCAATGGGCTATCACTACAACTGCATCACAGGAAATATTAAAGTTATTTTAACACACATAAAATTTAAGCCATTTACCACGGTCATTAGGTCATGCTACATGCAGAATACTTATCTAATATCGGTAGCCACCTACTGAAAATCTGCTCGGCACGCTTATTTAACCCTTTTCTTACCACATCAATTTATAATTTCTGATTTTGCAAATTAGAAAATTTTTGATGCGTGCTGTACTTAAACTGGCAAATTGTTTCAGCGTCACAACCAATAATCTGTAGTCTTTGTGCTTGGTGATCAGTGGTATGTTGGTAATCAGTGGTATGAACCGGTCATAACGTTGCGTGGTAGCATGGTTTCCCACTGAGAAGATCATTGGCTACTGAATCTCGTAGAGTACAGTACCAGTCAAATATAAGCTTCCTGTGCAGCATTTGACGATTGTCTCCAATGGACATGAAAGAGTTACGGCGCTGGCCGCGAACACCCCCCCCCCCTTCCCTACCCCAACCTTCCCGATCATTCCAGCACTGAAGAGAGAGTTCTCGGTTATTCGATAAACTGGGAGGGCACACTCATCCTTCCCATCTTCTAAAGAAGTTTCTTGCGTGATAAGTCAAGCTGAGTGCAGCATCTGTTTGTTGCTGCAGAACAGATACTGCCATGATAAACAAAATAGCGCAACCGCGCCCAAGTGTAGCCAAGTATTACAAGATAGGCACACTGTAAAAAATAATGGGAAAATTACCTGACAAGTGTAAGGTTATATTCGCAAACTTGTGGGGGAAACACAGTTTTCCTTGCAGGTAAGATAAAATTACCGCACTCTGGAGTAAAATTCACGTACATGGTAGTGGAAAATCATATAAATTGATGGGAAAATTATCTTACGACGCATGCATCTCTACAGTATTCTCAACAGCTCAGTTGGTTTGGGGGGGGGGGAAATTAATCCTTTAACACTCTTTTCACGCTTATATTCAGTGATGCCGTCATTCTGTTGTCGTGGTGTAATGTATAGCGCATCGACCTATTGCGATGTAGAGGACCATGGTTCGAGCCCAGCCACCAACAAGTATCGAGGTTTTTAGTATTGAGGCTTCGGTCACTACTCGTCATGGGATATAGGTAATAAAATAATTAACAGTGCTAATACTCCGGGACAGTAATTAAATGTAATTTTATTATACAATATAGTTAATTTTCCTTTACTTGTACGGGATTTTTCCCTCACTTTTGTCAGATACTTTCCCCGTACAATTAGGGAACAGTTCTTTACTTAATATGTAAATGTACTCTGCAGTTAAGGGGTAATTTTACCTTACATGTAGAGGTAATCATCTTTCCTTACATGTAAGTGAATTTTATCTCAAAATTCACTAATATGTACGTTAATTTTACCTCAAAATTGTTTATAGTGCAGAGAATATGTGCCCGCCGGTTATTGAACCGCCAGTTGTGTCGGGAAGGTCATTTCCAAATAAAGTTCGTGATTACAGTTTGAAGTAGAGTCCCCTAGCTGTGAAAGCGTCGATAATTCTTGGGATGGGAGCTGTGAATTATGGGGTGTTGTAATCTGAATTCTTTCCGAAATATTTTGGGGAAGAAAAAAAAAAGAATTATACATTACAAATGATGAAGAAAAATGTGAAGTAGCTGCGGTACATTCACCAGCGCGTAATATCTCGTGTTGATTACCAGAGATCGCCCACCGTGTCTCTGCTTCTGATGTAAGCCAGTGAAGTAGTAGGTACTTCCTATCGCGTCCTTGATGGAGCCGATTCCGTGATGAGGCACAGCGTCGCGAAATTGGCAGTTGCCTACTGCTGCAAGTTTGTACTCTGTCGAAACGGTCGATGGTGACGAACAGTTAAAAGATTTGTGCGTTCGTGTCACAACTCCCAAACCGGGCGTTACAACGAAGGACCCTCGTTGCATCAACAACTCATTTAGCATGGATGGCGTCAGATAAACCTTGGCAGCGTAACAAACCGTTCGTTGTAGAACGCATTGGAAAATGTCCAGAACCACACAAGACGTCGCACGGAACTTCTTATAATAGCGACATTGATGCTATTAGTCTTATTTATTTTATATATAGTTGTCTGTATCAGGAAAATGATTTTTTTTTTGGTAATATGGTAATAAGTAGACTTGCAAAATTTGCGTTATTATTTGCGGACACGTTATAAACTTCAAACACGTGTACCTTTGCTATACGTTTATCATTGGACCATACTTTATCTGACACGGCCTGGGTAACTCTGCGCAAATAAATAAAACACTTCACAACTTTGTGCCCCAGTCACGTGCAGTTCAATCAGAAAGGGCGTGAATTCACAGTTATGCAGCAGCCAATGAAGAAACTATATGGGCTCTCGTGCATACAGTATTGTGAAGTTCAGCCTGATGCCAAATAATAACGCGAATTTTGCATGCCCCTAATAACATAATACAATACTTTTTTAATTTACTGCTCCATTTTCACTATTGAAGTTTCGTCGAAGTCAAGAACACCTAAAATGAAATCAAATGGCATTCCGTTTCGTTTGATGTAGGAATGAGTACCCATTCATTGATCGGCTGCGCGAAACTATGAAAGTGGTCCTTTCGTCAGAATGACTAGAGTGTCCTACGAACTGTTATAAACTTTTAACCTAAAAATGCACGTAGTTTGAAACACAATTCCGCTTACGTGTCTATTGAGTTTGTAAACTTATGAGGGCCACGACACAAAATATACAATTTCTTAGCAGTGCAGCAAACATTCATCACAAAATGAAGATAGTTTATTTTGACGACTCCGCTGTAAATTGTGTTCATTCTTTCCATGTCAACTGCACTTGTTGATGATAAAGGAAATCGAAGGAAAAAATATGTTCTACCCATCAAGACTGCCGCGTTATACATTGGTGCGACATAATACTCGTTCAGTGTTAGACAACATAGTTTCATGGTGAACATAAATTATGACGCAAATGATCTCAGCAAAATCTACACCGCAACTTTAAGAAGCGATACTGATAGCGCACGCTGTATGCAACTAGCTGAAGTT
The DNA here is from genome assembly GCA_029891345.1 of Dryococelus australis. Classification (NCBI taxonomy): domain Eukaryota; kingdom Metazoa; phylum Arthropoda; class Insecta; order Phasmatodea; family Phasmatidae; genus Dryococelus; species Dryococelus australis. The sequence continues at coordinate 110,887,608 of CM057009.1, forward strand.
TCGCTATTACCAATGCATATTATTTTGTTCCTCATGCATGATACTTCCAGAAAATGGCTCACAAACAAAAAATAATTATAATTACTAGTTTGGGATACGCGATCACCAGGAAAGATTATTTCTCAAATAAATGCAAATGGAATATGATTTATGATGACATTTTCAGTTTAATTGAATTTATCCCAGCAAACAAATTCGTAATAGTAAACTCAACGCAGGTTGCTAGGGTTCACGAATGAGTTTATAGTTTTTTGTTCAAAATAAAAAAGTATGTTGTCAATATTCCTTCACAGAGAAAATAAAGTTTATATTTGTTTGTGTGTTTCGGGAGACAAGATTGAAAATATTAGTACACAAAAAATTTCATGGGACATTTTCCGACGAGCAACAATGGTCCCAATTTTTTTTTATATTAGATTATTCTGAAGCTTATTCAGTTTTGTTTGATATAAAATTGGTGAAATGTGAAGATCTATCAATACTTGGGTACAGAGTATATAAATGCACACAGACGAAATGACGTGGCGGTTCTATGGCCATTTGGCCTAAAATTGGGCCGAATATTTTAGACTAATTGACTTTAGGCCACCAAGTGACTTAATACTAAATAAATTTAGGCCAAGTGACTTAAGGCCAAATATTTTAGGCCAAGTGACTTTTGGTTAAATAATTTTAGACTAGGTGACTTTAGTTCATTTATTTTTTGGCCAAGTGACTATGCCAAATAGTTTTAGGCCAAGTGACTTTGGGCCAAATTATTTTAGGTGTAGTGACGGTTCTGAAACTGTTTAGGCCAAATGACGCGCCCCTACCTATTCACTGACTGGCTGTGGAAACGGGTCTTGCGTCTGACTGGTCACTGCGTGATACGGAAGGTTCCCTATTGGCTGGGCTGCCAGCTGGCATGATAGTTACCAGACGGTAATCGGCGAACATAGTCCCGATATGTTGCCGCTCAGCGACGATATTTTGCTGCCATATGCAGCTGGAGTTCGATGTATAGTAGTTCGTTTCATCTCTGTATTTTTACGCACTCTGTGACAACGCCATACACGCAGGTCACTATTGCTGAATGGGTTAAGAGTAAACCGTCCCGCCCTCTTGAATTTATCAATGTTAAGTCGTAGGCTGTATCACAAAATATTTTACGAGATTTTCTGCACGACAGACCATGAGTAACAGCTCGTCGACTTAAATAAATTCTTGCAGTTTCCTGCTTTAAAAGGGCAATATGGATAAGAACCCCCACTTAAGAAAACAGTAGTCTATTGTGCCTGTTTCGATTATGTATTCCATGTAAAACCAAATATATATGCTCCAAAGATGCATTGTGTATGATTATATATAACAACTGAAATTTTAATTCATTTGTGAGAACTTACAATAAGAATAAAACACATGACTGCATTTTAAGGATTCTTGCCCCACATGTAGGGGAAGAATCTTATTACAGTGGGGTAGGAGTCCTATTGGTAACTATTTAATTTGAAAAAGCTCTTTCCCGTATACTCAGTAAAGGGTTTCTCCCACCATGATTTGCATTCACTGCACGTAATTTAGTCCACAGATGGAGGCTCTTCGTACATTGCACCACATCCACCACACATATAGCCCACCTTACCATAGCTTGCAAAGTATTTCTCGCCATCTAAAGTCAATTTGCGTTTTGCTTCAACGCCTTTGGTTTTCAAGCTTACTGATCTTGATATTACGGTAGTTTTCTTTAGGTTATGTCTATTTTTATTTCACTTTGTAATGACAGCATTTTAGCATATGGCGACGATGTGAGTATTTGAGACCGTTCTGGATTTCTGTCCCTCTTTTGTGGATGACTAGCTATTGGGAAGGGCCTAATGATTTCTGGCGAAACAGAACACTTTACAGGAGTGGACATATTCCTAAGACAAGCACTGGAGGAGACGCCAGTAGAGCTCCATGTAGCGAACTCTTAACCAACATATTCACGTTTAGGGGGCCACGGCTGAGCAGTTAGCCTGCTCGCCTTCTAGCAAGGTGAACAGGGTCCAATACCCGGCCGTCGATGGAGGATTCAATGTTGGCGGCACCAGCGCAGGAGACGAAAATTCGGCATGCCTACATATTCAGTTCGTGTTCGAGGCGTGGACATAGGCTGAAGACGAGTAGGACTGATTATTGTCTATTTTCGCATATACTCAACATCCACCTAACCCACACCAAAACACCTGTCAAAGTCACATGGTCAACAAGTTGTGAAGGGTCAGGGTGGTTTAGTGGTTAGGCTATTCGCCTCCCACCTAGGCGAACCGAGTTCGATTCCCAGCGCGGTCGCTACCGGACTTTGGCATGAGGAAATCGTGTCGGGCGACGCCTCTGGTCGGCAGATTTCCTCGGGTATCTCTCATTTCCCCCGTACTTGCATTCCGGCGTTGCTTCACCCTCTCCTCGCTTCACCCCCATCGGCTCTCAAGACTGCGATGTTGAGACCCACGCAATCCTCTCCGCTCCACGGAATTGTTATAATGTGGATTTGGATGTTAATGTACATACAAAACCATTTCTAGCAACCTTGTAAAGAGTAGTGCGGAAATCTTATCTTCGGCACCGGATTTCCACAGCCTCGATAAGGAAATTTGATACGAAGTTGTTGGCAACTCTGTGGGGTGGAGTGAAGTGGACCGCACGCGCACGGAGAAACATAATGGTGGTTATGGGGGGGGGGGATTGTTTTGGGGGGGGGGGGGTGACCTCGCCCCGGGTGACGGCAACTCAAGGAGAACGAGTGGAACAGCAAGTCTGCAGGTTGCAGTCCTCGGAACACGGCGAGCTGCTCGGGGTCGCGAAGCGAACACTCGCTAGTCTCTAGTCTCCGCGGTGCTTGCTTGCCGGGACCCGTGCTCCCGGATCTCTGCTATAGGCTATTCACCGTAAAGTTAGCACTTTCTGAAGCCCTTTAATTTGGAACAATAGGTAATAAATATAGTTTATTGTAGCTTTAAACGTAAACTTTAGAGCCCGGAAAAATGTATCCACTGTGTTTATTACTTATATGACAATATTTATTTAAAAATTGGTGGAAAAAAAAGCGATAGAAAAAAAACTAGGTCTTCAAAAGTTCTCACTTTACCGAAAACAATCTATACGGTCTATTCATGCATATAGGCTATTCACGGTAAAGTGAGTATTTTTTTAAGCCCTCTCACTTGAAATATTAGTCATTTAATATATTTCATTGTAGCCGTATACGATAAATTTAGAGGCCGGTGAAATTTCTACACTGTTTTTATTACTTAGACGAAAGTACTTATTATAAAAAGTAGTGAAAGGGTAAAAATTGCTGACAGGAAAAAAATAACTAGGGCCTCAAATGTACTCACTTTACAATGAACAGACTATGCGATAAATTCATGGCTACTTACTATTTATTTTGAAGTCCTGCTGAAGTTCCAGGGTTCTCCGCCGCCTCATGCAAAACAAGCACCTATATGCCACGATAGCATTTTCCGTACAAGCTCGGGCGCATGCTTCCACGAAACAGGCTGTAGTTAGAGACCTGAAGAATTCGCGGATTCATTTAGGGAAGCTAGAATTCAAATCACGTGCGTTTATATAACTTGGCCATTGCTCCACACGGTGTTTGACACCTCTTGGAGAACACTGGCCCAATCGTCACCTTCCGTGACAGCAGAAATCCAATGTGCAGTAAATATAAACATACTTGTACATAATACTGTAGATTTTTGCCTGCAGGTCATTGAACTCGCGAATATTTCAGGTCACTAGCTATAGTAAATTCGCGGTTTCGTCACACTTTTTTAACCAAACCTTAGAAAAATCACCCCTTGTAGGACGAGTTTAGTTGTCTCCTAAATATACCAAGTATCACAAGTGTTTTAACTTGTCTTAACATAAACTTATCTAATTTCTGGTTAAACTTAACATTGACTTATATTTTATCTACAAATTTTTGCATTTAATTTATATGTAATTTATATGCGTAAAAATAGATAGCCCTATGTTGGCAATCCCTAGTAACAAATTGTTCTTTTGAAAAATACTATTAAATTGAGTGCACTTGGATGGCATGTAATTTTCTAGACTCGAATAAACTTTTTTTGTATGAGGCGAAAGAATATCTTGGAAATAGAGCTTCTTCAGAAGTGTTGGAAGTGACCGTGAATGTACTATACCCGAGCCTGTATGCAAGTGGTTATGGAGGCTTCTTTGGAATAAACTGCACACAGATCATTGTTGCCGCACAAGCAAAGCGGATTGCATTTTTTGTGATTTCACTTCTGCAACTGTGGTCCAGAAACGATCTTTTTTCACGACTTGGGCACTATGCGTTTATGCATAGAGCCTAATCGCTTTGTTGTTATAACTGAAACTTAAACACGAATGTTTACCATAATTTTCACACAATGCTGTTTTAGGATCAATAGAAAATTTCGTGTTTTTTTTTTTTAATTCGCTATTTATTCGTTTTTAATAGCCTTACGCTCTTTCTCAAAGCAAAATAAACTAAATGACTCTATCGCTCTCTCTCTCTCTCTCTCTCTCTCTCTCTCTCTCTCTCTCTCTCTCTCTCTGATTATCTAAAATGTCAACCTCGTACGAAAGATTTCGTCGAAAATTGCACGCGACCAATCACGACAAGGTCCATGGAAACATCCAGCAGATGGCCAAAATCGTCCATAAAGCTATCAGTAAAAGCGGCCATGCGGGCTTGCATTGAAACGTCCAAGGAATCTTCAATTATGGCATATGGGCATACGTATAGAATACTAACACCAAAGTGGCAACGCGTCTCATTTGTTGAATCAGGTTAATAATATTTTGCTTGACAACTTTTTTTTACTAGGCGTTATTAACGTATGCCTTTTTCCTCTCCGCTTTTATTCATGATCATTTTTAGTGAAATATAGTTTATGGATGTAAGATAAGTAGAAATTTATTACAACAAAAATAAAATATTTTTATGTTTTGACAGAAATACATAACGCTTGTTATACACGACTTATTTAGGAAACGACCAGACCCATCATACATGGGGGGATTTTTTCAAAGGTTTGATTCGATATGTGTGAAGAATATTTTGAATAGAACTAGGGACTCCTGAATTTTGCGAAAATATTCCCGCACATGCTATATTTCAATACTATACGGCCGTACCAGCAGTATTCTTTTGCTTATTGGCGGCGTGGCTTTGGGTGAAGACATTTTCCTACTCGACTGGCCAATCAGAATCAGGTACCATTAATACTGTGCGTTTGGTATTCGCACGTAGACACTGAAGACGCGTAACAAGCAAACCGTACAATCCCTAAAGTGCGCCTGAGCTACAATGTTATGAAATACAACTGGTCGTGAAATATTTTTGCGAAATCCGGTTGTCCCTATCTATAACCGATCATTTTTGAAATCCCTGGTTAGGGTCTACATTTCCTCTTATTTTGAATGTGTACAATTAGGCCGTGTTCCAGTTGCTACTTTTCCAAAAACTGCCACTTGTATTAAACCATAATTAATATCGCTGGAAATTTTTTTATGTATAGACCTAACTGTTATACTGCACCACTATGTTGCTCGTAAGGCGACTAGACTTATCAATATCGGAAACGGCGTAGCAAAATGATTTATTGATATATGCTGTTCGTAATTGGAATTCATTTTCTTGTCGTATTTACCTCATCTGTAGACGAATTTTGTGAACTTTGGCCGGTACGTTGCGCTGCAAACCTCAGTGCGTAATTATCTTCCGTGTAGGTAGCAAATTTGTAAATTGCATTAATGGTTTAAGTTATGAATGGTTCATATTACTGCATTCGAATACAAACCATAAAGTTCGTTGCTCGTGATAGTGAAAGAAAATTGCAGTGTCGGATTAATCACAGTACGAATAAAACATTTTCGTATATTTGTAACACCGGAAGCCGGGAATTAAATTGGTTTTTGTAAGTGTTAAGAGTGGGTTATATTATAACAGCCGAACATAAGCCCTGCCGCTCATTGGCTCTGATAAGAAACATGTGCTCTGTCGGGAAAAGTGCAATACATACAAAGGCTGTTCACGATAAAGTGAGCACTTTTTGAAGCGGTTTCATCAGACATAATAACCAATAAATAAGTGGCCTCGGACTTTTGGTTTTGGGTATGGTGAAAGTATGCACTGTGGTTATAACTCACATGACAGGGTTTGAATTGTCGAGTGGCGGAAGGATACAATTTTGTTGAAAGAAAAACTAACTAGGGCTTCAAAAATGCTTACTTTACCGTGAACGGCCTATACGGAAGGGAATTATGAGCGTCTGTAAATCGTCCAGTCCTGGTTACTGCCAATGAGCGTGTTCAAATGGACCACTTATAGAACCAAGTCAGTTCAAACTTTTTAATCGGCTAGCCCGTCGAGTCACAGTATGAATACGGCAGAAAATAGTTCCGATGGTATTTTTAATTTTGCTGGGCAAACTTTGCCAGTTTTTATTGTAATTATAAAATGCTCTATGATATAAAAATACTGTGTGTGCACAGGCCTTGTAGCAGGTCACCCTCTTTTTACGCACGTGTTCTAGTAGCCAGTAACTCGTTAAGCCGATATTACAACACCCTACGTACTCTTGTACGAGCTTCTAAACTGCCTGATGCACGAGCCGGCATGGAAGATACCTATTACGAGGGATAGGAAAATTTCGCAAATTCATGTCGGGTCAAGATAGACGTCAAACACATACACAGTGAAGTCATTGTTGCAATTGGACCACCGTTTAAAAGACACGCACCGGATGACTCTGAGCCAATAGCATACGTGCAAGGAAACACGTAGCGAATACCATACTACCAGGTGTGGATTACCACTGGTCACTCTCTGGGGCAGCAGCCAATGGACAAACATCTAATGCTCAAATGTACACAGGACTGTGGAGTCTAGCCTAAAGGTTATTGAACTCGTGAAATTTTCCTATCCCTACCTATCACACCACAGGAGTTGGTGTACTAGCATTATTAGGCACACTCGGCAGGTAATATAATGAACCTTACTCGTAGAACTGCTGCTATAGTATATTCGCGGTGTCTCGACACTTTTTATTAAACCCAACCTTTGACAAATCACCTCCCGTATGTCGTGTTTGGTTGTTTCCTATATATCCCATGTATCACAAGTGTTATTGACATTTTACAACATAACAACACCTTATTTTTGGTTAAATTTAACTTTAGCATACATATATTTGATATATAATTTACAATATTTCACTTATAATTAATATGAACAACACCAGGGAGAAAATCAGCGTGTTGGTAGTGCCTAGTAAGAAATAGTCCTCATGCAAAATATTATTACACTGAGTGCGCACGAATGCACCTTGCCAGGAGATGTCTAATAAAACTCGATATTTTAAACGATTTCTACCATTTCATGTTTGTAACGTTTGTTTTGTTACACCATAAAGTCATCAAGATTTACTTCTTTGCCTGAGCGTCATGAGGTGATTCAACTTCCGTGGTGTTTAATTTTAATTTAGTCAATGATGAAAGCCAGTGATTTCAAGAACAGAGTCACGTAGGTAAACCAGACATTCTCATTATAGAATATTAGTGGTTTATTCGCACTTTTTGAATCAAACCTTTGAAAAATCACCCCATATATGACGTGATAAGTTATTTCCTAAATATTCCATGTACACAAGCGAATTATACCTCTGTTAACATGAAAGTATTTTATTTTTCGTTAAATTGAAGTTTCATCTGTGTTTCATTTATAAATTATAATAAACTATTTATTATAAATATGAATAAAAACAGTGAGAATACACGTGTGTTGGATGCGTCTAGTAAGAAATAGTTCTTATGCTAAATATAATTGCAACTGAGTGGGCACGAATTCGGTGCGTCGCCCTTTTGTGTAATTTTTTTAGACTTAAGTTCAGTTCGCGCAAGGCGGATGAATAACCTAGAAGTAGAACTTTTAACAGTTCTTTAGAAAAGTGTGAAATTACCGTGAATGAATTAGGCTATACTGCTTACGCTGACTCGTTTAAGTAATCATTTGTACACACACTTGAAGATGTCACGCTGAGCACTTCTGTTTTCGCGTCGGCGTGGATCACGCCAGACTAAAACGAGTTCCTCGCTACCTCAATCCATTCCCGTATGTGGCCGGCCACGAGTAGTCACTGTGAAGTAGGTCACGGTGACCCCAAGCTTAGTGCTGAGCCAACTGCTACCGCATTCCTACAGCACCGTCTTTGCTTCCTCCTCTCGACCCTCCACACAAATCTGTTATGTTCTGAAACATTTTCTGTGAAACTGGTAATACGCATATCTCGAGAAATAAATGTTATAGAAATACGACTTTCTGCCAGAATATAAATATATATAAACTATTGTCTATCCCTTGTACAGCGAACTAAAGCCACACACGCCAGCAAAATGACGTCCCTGGCTGGTAACATGTAGGGAACATAGACTAAAGATGAGGTAGACCGCTTAATCGTCACCTGCGCATGTACCCAACATTGACCTACCCCAAAGGAACATAATTGTCAAAGTCCCATGGACATCAGTGATGCACGTATTTATTTATATCTTAGTTTATAAATGACAAGCACTATTATATTAATCAAGTGCTTTCATCGAATAGAATTTAATCAAACTGCATTGCAAATTGGTCAGAAGAAGTATAAGAACATTTCAAAAGCACTTGTTTACTAAACAGTTCTCCAGCCTCAAACCCAATCCCTGACGTTTTCTCTAGTCGTGTTGGCAGAAAAACAGTTCAATGTTGAGACACGGAGATTGCTTGAGCGTAGTCAGCGAGATCGGCCTACCTCGCCTTAAAGCCGATATTACACGATACCTGCAGCCGTACTTGGTTCTTGTACAAGCTTCTACAAGCCCTGTTACACGAGCTGGTATACTAGCCGCTATATGAGCCGCCATGGAAGATCCATATTACACGACAGCAGTTCGCGTACTAGCATTTGGCACCCTCGGTGGGTTCGCAGTGTGTGGTTTGTAGTCTGTATATGAACCCCATATGTATAACTGCTACCAGTTAGTAACATGCGTAAGCCTATGAAAAAAAAAAAACTAGCTAGCACATCTTAATATTGCTATATTACTGTTCGCCTTATACATAAATTGATTGCTTACTAGTATAGTTTCATTAACTTTCTTGGAAATTACGTGAATTCACTAGAGTACGAGTGTGTTATTTTTAATTTTGGTAAAATTATTGACTGGTTGCAAAGAAAGGGAATTTCTTTGTACCGGGATATTATCCGCATGTAAAATTTAGTGATAAAATAAATTTGGGTCCGGCGGAGTTTTGAACTCGCACCCAAAAATTACACCATAACCGCAGGAACCGCGAATTTACTACCGTACAAACATTTCACACACTACGACACTAGTTTATATACCGAATATACACTTAATCTTTGAATTAATTTTTTCATACAGCAGGTAATGTTTTTAGTATTTAGAACGTTTTTAAACAGTAATTAAATGTGTGATAAATATTATTCGTCGAAGAGTTTTAACCTCACGGATGTATAATCAAGAAGAAGGCGCCCTTTTCGGTTTCTTCGGCTAGTTTCAAGTACTAGCCACGGGGAGCGCCCTACGTTCTGAAACTGCGATGTGATTGGCCAGGTACGAGAGCCGGTGTGGAACCTGCCACGAATAATAGGACGTGTCCAATTACCAAACCTGGTACGAAATCTGGCCGAGCAAGGCGGGAAATGCCATGACGGGTGCCATACTAGCCGGTAAAACGGCCGCTATGGCGGACCTTGCACAATATTTTAAGGAATCTGGTGTCGTGTAATATCGCCTTTAGCATGTGGTCGGGAAAATTGTTCGTCACTTGCCAGCAGGCAGGTCAGTCGTTACGAGTGCCTTCCTCTGCACTCAGTAGCCAGTCAAGACGCGAGGCCCGTTCTCAGAGCCTCGCGCATCCAATCAGGGAACGGGTACGCCCGCATCAAAGGAACAGAGCCATTTCGCCTCCGTCTACTTGTCTACCCTGTGTCTACGGATTCCTGTCAATGGAAATAGATTTCGTCGGCTTTTACCGTCTCGCGAGCAGAGCTACTCTTCGCCATTTTCATGCCTTTTCCTGTTCGTGGCTCAACGATTGCAGTAATTTTTTTTGCAATCCCGTGAATCATCCGCCCAATCCCCAAGAGACGGACGTTTGCAACGGAAAATTCTAATGTTCGGCAGAACTGTTTTGTAGGTACAGGGGAGAAACGTTCCACAGGATCCCTTAAGCGTCCATGGCAGTGTTTAAGACCCACTACACAACTCGCAACAACCCCATTAAGTTCATGGATAATTTCGTCCTGGTTCTGGCAATAAGAAACATAAGCAATAGAAACTGTTTTTGCATTATACTAAAGATGCAGCCGCTTTTGTTTGAAATACGTTTTCAGAAATCAGGTATTAGGGATTATTCCATGGTAATTATTTGCATTACCCTTACTACTAGTGTTTGTGGTGAAATCACCATTTATGACTGATATCGGATAACGAATCTCAAACTAAAGCGACTGCACGTGAAATAAAATAAAAGCTAATTAATAACAATATCTTCATTTTTGTTGCTAAAACCATTACAAAATTACCATTGAATTAAAAGTGGTTATTGTGGGTTCTATAGTGGCCTTGGAGAGCTGGAATGACATCTTAAAATAGGAAAATAGTTCCTACTTCACCAGTTACTGCAATGCACGCATAACGCAGATTTGAGCATTTTAAGTGCTATTGTCTGGTCGTGGGAAAATGAAGCGCGCGCTACGTAATACTTCCGCTGCGGGAATGCAATGTGCTACTCCCGGAAGAAAATACTTCTTTATAACTCACGTTACTTGTAAATGGCATCAGGCGGGCGGCATGGTGGAGATATGTACCTTGGTGTAGAGAGTCGACTCCCTACGTCATTCCACAAGCTAACCACAGAGTACGTGTGTATACAGAGGTAAAAAATATTTAATACGGCAAGCTCCAGCCGCAAAATAGCGTCACTGGCCAGAAATATGTCGGAACCCGGATAGAAATTCTGCACCTGGTACACAGATAAAAGTCTAATGTTGTGCTGACAGTAGTACTGTTAAAAGTACAGTAATTTTTGTTAAAGACTGTTCACTGAGCACTTTAGAAATGAACCTTAGAAAAAAGTCACTGCCCCTGGATGCATATATTTTAATGGACGCACTAAGTGACATTCACTCAGTGAAGTTGCTAACGATGGACGGAAAGTAGTTCCATGTCGTAACGCCGAATAAAAAGTGTTCAATAAACATTTGTGATAACTTAAAATTATATCTTTCACTTACTATTATTTTAATTCATCGAAGTGTAAAAATGAACAGATTTCTAAAGTAATTACTTTCTTAACAATTGTACAGTTTGATTTGACCGACGCATGAATAAAGTAATGAGGTACTTGGCAATGTTAACACACTATTATGCTATTAAGAGCTGTGAAGTCTAATTTGATGCCAAATAATAACAAAAATGTTTGCATGTCGCTACGTTAAGTGCCTCAAGAAATTTTGCTGTCAACAATTCGTGTTAAGAGAAACGTACACAGCTTTTGCTAAGCAATCAGATTCAAGTACCTGAATAGGATAGAATTTCTTACAATCGTGCGATGTTTACACTGAGAGAAAGGATTGTAGCCCCAAACAAATATTATTTTACGCAAAATAAACTTTAAAAGCAACAAAACTGGTTTCGTTCATCTAACAAGATACACGCTTGATTAAACAGAACCTCTGTGCTGTACCGAAAAAGTTAGACTGCCCAAGAAATATTTAGTTTAATCGACTATATGCTTGGCCACTCATTTTATTCCCCTTCGTTCGAAAAAAAAAAAAAAAACGGCTCGAGAGTTCGTTTGCATTATTTTGTGAAAATTAGGATTGTAACAGTGTTTATTGAAGCTTAATAATTGTATTAAAAATCTAATAATAAACGAAGTTCGGCAGGAAAACTTGAAGCAAAGCTGTAAAACTCGAAATATTTTTACGGGAGTTATCTAGTATTTGAGTTGAATGTATTAAAAAATATTTCGATTTCATCACGAGTCTAAATTTTCGCTTATGTTACTAAGGCGTAGTGCTCGAGTGCTAAAGATTTGGGGTTGAATCTCGATTGGGCTTCCGCTATTTTTTATAATAACCAAAACTCTTTAAGTTCGTAGAGACAAACAAATCTTTAGCTGCACTAACCAATTGGGGCAGTCAGATAAGAACTACAAAATAATTTGATTTCAACAACATAGTATTTCATTCCCCTATACAAACAATTAATTTTCTCACTATACATTTAGCCTAATCTGATTCCCAAGGTATGGATTTTTATGTCAGAAATACACAAACTTGCTGAACTGCTTTGAAGATTACGGGACGTTGTAAAAATTTAATTATTGAGCGAAAATAAGAAACAGAGCTTATTAATTTTAACCACGTCCAAATGGCAGTTACGCTCGTCGTAATACATATTTTACTGAAAGACTTGACGCCGTTAGCGGAAGGTTGTATCTTTACTGACCGAATTGCTGTAGGCGTATCAAAAACGACAAATTACATTGATACTGAGGAGTAGGCTGTAGAAGTACAAAATGAAATAGATTAATTCATGTGTTTATCTGTAGGTAACGGAGTAGAAGCCTAGATATTTTCACTTCAAACTTTACTACGTACATTACAACTCGTTTTGCTGAAGTCTTCCAAAAAAATATTGCTTTTTTTTCTATTATTTCATTTGTGACTGTTTTAGGGGATGGTTGTTCAGAAAAATGTAATCAACATCAGTGGGCTTGAGGAAGGTCTGCCACTAACGGAAAATTGAATTGAATAAATTTTAATAGGTATTCAGATTTGCTACATATTCATGTATTCATGCGCCATACCTACTTCAGGGATATAAACATTTGAATTTATAACATCACCGCAAATTCCCGCAAGTTTGTGTCGATAAATTTCCCCTTATGACACTTGACCTTAGCCTAACTCGTGACTTAAGGCGTATATTAAACAATACAACAAATTATATATGTCACTCGTCCAAAAGAGAATCATTTTAAGTTAATTTTGATGCACAAAACATTAAAAAAATATATATATAATTCGTATTCGCCTCACTAGTGTTTGTATTTCTGTTTTACTCTGAATCTTCAACATTTCATTTATAGTTTTAGTGATAGCAAGAAAATGGATATACGTGTGGCGAGTACTTACAAATACCAAACAATAACTTACCCTTTAAAAACATGATGGGTGTTTCTCCTTGTCCATGACATAAGATTCAGCCTTATTCTGCAGCACGCTGTACACAAATGAATAAATTAAAAATAAAGTAATAACGACTTCATTTTTATATAACATTCAGCAAACGTTTTCGTTTTGTATTGGTAAGTCAAAATTTGAACACCCTTAAATAACCAAAACTTGCTAAGCGAAAATGGATGATTTTGATAACAGAATGAACTGCCCAATATTGCAAGAGGTAGCGCAATTTCCGACGTTGAATTTTCAGTTATTATTTTTTTTAAATTCTTTATTTCTCTTAGAGCAAAATTATAACGAGTCCATAGTTAATTTGTGATTCGCTATCCTCCCGCAAAAAAAAAGTAGGACGTAAAGTTACTACACAATATGGATTGTAAGAAAAAAATTAAAATTATCGGATATCACACAATGAAAATTCACCTTAAATCTATCTCAAAGAATTGTTCATTTATATACATACACTCATTGGCAAAGAAACGGATCAGTATAAACTAATCGCGCAGTACACCGAATGTTGCCACACAGTATTGCCTTTGCCCTAAATCTGTCCCATTTGCGTTTAATGTGGTTTGCATTTGCGGGTGTGGCACTAGGGGATATATATAATTCATAGCCGCAAGACGCCGAATAACAAATAACTTAGTAGTAGTGTGAGTCACAAAGCCAAGTTCAGTGAACACGGCCCGACAGCACACTCGACAAGACTTTGCCTAGCTGGACGAGTTTGAGAAAGGTCGCATCCTCGACCTCCGAGAGGCAGGTTGGACGATTCGTCGCATTGCTCGTCCCATGAACCGTTCTGCCTACACTGCGAGTCGGTGACGGACGCAGTTGGAACAGGAGGGTTACACACACATGTCAAGAAGGCTCGGATCGACCCCGGCGGACCAACAGCAGGGAGGATCGTTCCATCCTGCGACAGGCTGTAAGCTCTCCACGGGCGTCACTGCGCACCATCCAGGGACATGTCATAGAAGCTGAGGATAAGCCCATGTCCAGCAGTACCATACACAGCTGACTAGAGAGTGGTATCTGTCATCGCGGCGTCCCTCACGACTTCTACCATTATGACCTGAGCATCGCAGAGCACGTGTGACCTTCTACCTGGGACGGGCAGCATGGAAGCTTGCTGATTGACTACGAGTAGTGTTTGGCGACGAATCGCGGTTTTGTTTGTATAGGATGTTCACGATAAAATAAGCACTTTTGATAGCCCTGCTTAAGATCTACTTGTATGCACGTTTGATATTATTCCACCTTATGTAAGATTAACATTTTCTTGGGCCTCGTCACTTTACTCATGGGTCGGTCAAGTGAAACTGTGAAATTATTACGAAAGTAAATATTTAACAAATCTGCCCGTTTTTACAATTCAATACATTCAAGAAAAACATAAAGCGACTGAAATAATTTAAGTTAACTCAATGGTTGCGTAAAGCTTTTCATTAAACTTTAAAATACGGAACTAATTTCCCATCCATCGTTACCAACTTAACTGGGCGCATGTCACTCAGGGAGCCTGTTAAAAGATTTGCAGCTAGGGGCAGTGACTTTTTCTAAGGTTGATTTCGAAAGTGCTCACTATATCGTGAACAGCCTTTATACAAAATACCGCAGAATTCAAACCTTGAGACGTCCTGGCCAGCACCGTTATAAACGCTTCATTGTTAGAGACCTGAAAAATTCGTGAGTTCAATAACATACAGGCTGGACTTTAGTACAAATATGCCGATATTAACCGCACATTGGTTGTCTGCTATCCCAGTGGAAGGAGACGATTGGCCCAGCGTTCTCCAGGAGGTGTCAAACACCGTGTGGACCAATGACTCGTGTTATATAAACACACGTGTTTGGAATTCTACCTTGTCTCAAGATGAATCCATGAATTCTCCAGGTCTCTATTCATTGTAGAGCAGCACACCACCCCAGCCAGAGGTGTCATGGTGTGGGATGTCATTTCCTATTATTCCCCGCACTCCACTCGTGGTGATTGAAGGAACTATGACGAGGCGGTGATACATCCAGGAAATTCTGCAACCATATGCGCTTCCCTTCCTGGTACAGTTTGACAACTCCATTTTCCAGCAGGATAATTCCCGGTCTCACACAGCACGGGTATCTCATGGCCTATGCTATTCACGGTAAAGTGAACACTTTTGAAAGCTCTCTCATTTGGAATAATAGTCAATAAATACATTTTATTTTAGCCTTAGGCGTTAACTTCCGAGTGTGGTGAAATATACACACTGTGATTATTACTTACATGGCAATATTTATTTTTAAAAGTCGGTTAGAGGATAAATATTGGCTGAAAGGAAAAAGTAACTAGGGCTTCAAAAGTACTCACTTTACCGCTAACAGCGTATAACTTCATGAAGTCATCATGCTTCCTTGGCCAGAAAGATCCCCAGACCGCTATCCAATTAAGATCGTCTGCACTCTTGATCTGAGTTAGTGAGAAATTGACTGTTTTAATCAGGTAACAGTGTCGGACATTCAATGGTCACTTCAATCCATTTAGTCG
The DNA here is from genome assembly GCA_029891345.1 of Dryococelus australis. Lineage (NCBI taxonomy): Eukaryota > Metazoa > Arthropoda > Insecta > Phasmatodea > Phasmatidae > Dryococelus > Dryococelus australis. Next base: position 110,903,409 of record CM057009.1, read on the forward strand.
ATGAATTAGTAAAAAATTCCAGTTTTCCTTCAGTGATTGAATTAGTAAAATTTGCTACCGATTCATCAATCATTTCATGCCGTGTGTTTCAGTGATCTGATTTTTGATGGCTGTTAAACATGGTATATCAAATGAAATAATACATAAAGTAATAAAACCCATAAAATATGCGTTTTAATATATAGGTTTCTTCTTATATAATAACATTTTACCAGGTAACTTCAACATCATCCTTTCTTTTCGTTTTCACGTCTTTCATTTTTTTTTTCGCATAGTCACCATAACGCTCGCTTTATAGGCTTAAACTACATGGAATGTGATGAACTGAGTATATACTTATTATTGACAATCCTAATGTTTCCAGTTGAACAAAAAAAATTGAATATTATTTAGAGTATGTATTTTCGCTGTAGGTAACAAACATATTTTCCTACAGCTATCACGCTCAGTTTGGAAGCTTAATTGGCTGCTGCCCAGCAAGGCAGCGCAGCGGTAACACACAGGGCACGCATTCGGGAAGACCCGAGCTCGATCCCAGAGTGAACATAATAATTTACCGAACCACGTGGCGCAGCTGGTTGCGTGCCGACTTACAGGGCAAGGGTTTCTGAGTTCAAGTACCGGGTATGGCATGAGTGTGTATTTGTGTATTATGCCAATATGAGTCGCCTTGTGGGAATAAGCCAACAAAGGTTATCACATGTTGAATGTATCGGTTAATATGGCAAGAATAAATTGTTAAGGTGGCGGTCCAGCAGCAGGAAACCTTGGGTTCAAATCATCGGCACAGCTAATTTATTTACATTTTCTTTATTACCTTAAATTGCACGTCTTCATCAGCGACTATCGGAAATTCGTTTATTTCTCGTAACCGCGTCAATTATTCAATCAGTGAAATCGTTTCACTGAAACAACGAGTGGTTATACGCCGATTCTAAGGGCTGGTTTCACAATGTTTGGTTTTCTTCTGATTATCGTCTGATTAAATGTTAAGAGCTGGTCAGGGCCATTTTCTGTTTCCCAATATACGGTTAACATTAATCGGTCGATTATCTGACTGTAACCAATGGTTATGTTAAACACAAAAAGAGGTTCCCATTAGCGGGATAATCAGAACATTCATAACAAACATTTGCGGTTATGTGGGTACATCAAATCGTATGTGATGTCAACAAATTATTTGTGAAGTCGAATATGTTAGACAAAATATGTAGGCTTCTACTCCGTTACCTACAGATAAACACATGAATTAATCTATTATATTTTGTACTTCTACAGCCTACTCCTCAGTATCAATGTAATTTGTCGTTTTTGATACGCCTACAGCAATTAGGTCAGTAAAGATACAAGATCGCCCGAATCACTTGCATTTGTAGGTAATGCTGTATATTTTTGTAAGTTCTTTTAAGCCCTGTTTACAGTTTGATGTGGAGCCATAAGCAAATCTGAATGACTACAACTGATACATCAATATTGTTCATCATTTACGTATGTTTGTTTCTGCACAGAACATTTAATATTATCATACTTCGCTTTGAGAGTTTTCAAGCTTCGTAGAAACACGCCACAAGCGGAATTGAATTCTAGTTCAATTCGTCTCCATGTCTCTTCCTTCTATTTCCAGGTAACAGCATCGGTTAAATAATACCAGAATATTTCTTTGCAAAAGAAATATGGACTTCAATTTCCAAGGAAACAAAATTCTCTGCATGCGGCCGCTTATTTTCATCCATGTCAAACGCTTACCAGAACTGGTAACTAAACAAACGAAGCTCTCATTGCGGCCAATCACGAGCCGAGACATCATGGCACGGTTGCTTCATTTACCTTAACCCATGGTTACCTAACCATCAGATCAAATCATGATGAGAAACACTTCAATACTAATCATAACATAAAAGTTCTGTTTAAATTAATCATTGATTAGATAACCAGAATTTTTAAACATACATTGTGAAACCGGGTCTAAGTGGAGCCATTTCCACTGGTTGGAATAGCTTCATTTGACTGCGAATCAGTGGCTTACCACTGATTCTAATATAAAATTTGGTACCAGGTTGGATGGCAACTTCGGTGGATTTGAAAATTCAGTAGAGCCAACTGGGGCAGCATCTTCCTCAGGAGAACATCCGTCGTCTGTATGCCACCATGTCTGACCGCATCTCAGCCTATCCCCGTATTACAGGTCGTCCAACACCATACTAGGTGTTGGTTCCCTGCAATACATGCTTGGTGTGGTACAATATTTTGCTGTTTTCTGTACATTATATACTATCATGTCCTGTGTCCACTTACGTGCCCCTGCGATAGCACCTTCAGGGCGATTTCTTGCGAATCAGTGTATGCAAACACTACTTTTAAGTATATTTAAGCTTTACCGGTAAAAGTAAACAAATACATGCCAATAAAATAGAGTCTATTATTTGGTATTGGTTTTCACTTCACATATAGGTAGGGATAGGAAAAATTCGCGAATTCATTTCAGGACAAGATAGATTTCAAACGCGTGTACACTGATAGCACCACAAAATTCCTAAAATTACGCAAATGTTTAGGTTTCTGTCACAGAGGAGGCCCAAATTCTCTTCTCACTTGCTTACACGTAATTAACCTATATCGTCGTTAACTATTTCTTATTAGCCCACAGATCTACAGGATGTGTCACGTAAAATATGGTAGCAGAATGCTTAAGATTACAGAAGTGAAATGCCCGTTTTTACAGCGAACTTCAGCCGCACGCGGCAGCAAAATGGCGTCCCTAGCCTGAAGCTTGTCGAAGTGCCGTTCGCCAATCACGACACAAGGTACGTGGCATAGCCTCGCTCAGCGCATCAGCAACTAAGTAAGCTCACATCAAAGAAATCGCCTCGCCATTCAACTTTTGTATACTTACTTATTCTGTGATGCGGTCAGGCGGCAAAACGGAAAGAAATGCACAAGACTTTGAGGTATGTTCTGCTCCAAACAATGACACACGCCAGACTCAAACCCAGTGTCTTTCGCTCGGCAACAAAGCGCTACCATCACATAGTAGATAAGTACACAGAGACTAAGGCCGTGTTCAAATTGTTTTAGCGTAATGAAATATCACGTGCCTTGAATTAGTCAACTTAAATAATGACGTATTTGTAGTGACCTGCATAATTCGCGTTATTATTTGGGACACGTTAAACTTTAAAACACGTGTATCTTTGCAAAACGTTTGATATTGGATCATTCATTATTTGACACGCCCGGGGTAACTCTGCGCCAGTGAACGAACATTTCACAACTGTGTATCTAAATCACGCGCAGTTCAGTCAGAACTTCGCATCTGTACAGCAGCCCATGGAGAAACGATGCAGGCTCTAGTCTATAGCCTAGAGTACTATGAATTTCATCCTGATGCCAAATAAAAACGCGAATTTTGCATGTCTCGACGTATTTGGTATGTCAGTATTTAATTTTTGATATGCAACGGTACTTATTAAATTACTTGAGCCCAAATCGTAACAATCACTGACCAAGTGACTATCGACGGCGTCCGAATTGAAATTTAATTAGTAAAATGCTAACAAACTAAATGATCGATTCGTACACAGCCTAAATGGCGTTGTGGTTCCTTTGATAAGACAACATCAATTCTCTAACTGTCTGCGTCAGGTCTCCGGGAACGTACCTTGTATCTGATTGGCCACGGCACGTTGAGAAAGTTTCCCTTATTGGTCGAGCTTCCTTCCCGACAAGTAGGTTACCAGAAGCTGGCTGAAGAACAAGACTTTCCGACGTGGTGCTGACTAGCGACGCCATTTAGCTTGCGCGTGCGACTGGAATTCGCAGTACAAGCCACTGTTTCACCTCTGTGATGTTACGTGCTCTGTGCTTCCTTTCGCGCCGGGAGGCCTGTTGCGAGGACGTATTTTCCTCAGTTGCGCCACTCAAGGTGAGGAATGACAGCTGGCGCTTATTAAACGGTTGGGAAACTATACTACGCCATTTGAAGTCGTGACGAAAGAAAACTCGTTGTGCCAACAGTAGGCCGCCAGCAGCGTTAAGGAATTTGAATTAATTTACTTAACAACCACGTGACGAACACGACCATAGTCTGCTCGTGGTGGTCCCAATCGTAATCGTAAATCGTGGTCGATTTAGACCAATGTATCGTTGTGAAGCTCCCTTTCGGTACAGGCACGAAGCGATACGGCGCCTATCTTGTAGGCAGCACTATATTTAATTAGCTCTCTTTCGATATAGGCACGAAGCGATACAGCGCCTGGCATGTAGGCAACACTACCTGCATGCGTCTATGGGATTCTGTTGTGAGTAAAAAAAAAAAAACAAAACTTTCGGCGTCAGCGATATATTTCCAGGCGCCTAGGCAATACCAACACTTCCTGCAGGGATCACACAGTGACTCTTGTCAGAAACAAATTAGGCAGCTCCAGAGCTGTAAACTCATTAACGTATGGTACATGTTGTTTACAGTGAATGTTAAAAATATCCCCTGCCATCGTCTGTGCGGTGGGCACAGTAATAGTATTGCTTACGTTCTAGACACTGTTTTACTGCATACGCTTTTCACGGTAAAATTAGCACTTTTGAAAGCCCTGCTCAAGATCTACTTGTATGCACGTTGTGTAGTTTTACGCATTATGTAAAATTAACATTGTCACGGGCCTCATCAGTTTATTCGTGCGTCGATCAGGTGAAATTGTAAAATTATTAGAAAAATAAATTTTCTTCAAATCTACTAATTTTTACACTTTAAAGAATTTAAAACAATTGAAAGCGAAATAAATAATTTAAGTCGTTACAGATGGTTAACACTTTTTACTCGACGTAGTTATATGGAACTACGTTCCATCCATCGTCACCAACTTTACTGGGCGCGCGTCACTCAATACGGTCGTTAAGACATAAGCTGGTAGGAGTAGTTATTTTTTTTATAAGGTTGATTTCAAAAGTGCTCACTTTCTCGTGAACAGTCTTTATCACTGAAACAGAATTTTTATGTGCCTTTTACACGAAATCGGTTTCCCCCGGGAAGTTGCGACCAGAGGATCGTTTTCGGTAATTAGGTCACACTACCCCGCAAGCCAGCATCAAACGATTTTTCTGATTGGTCGCGTAAGGTTTCTTACTGCGGTTGTAGACAGTACTTTCTCAGGCTCGCACGCCAATGCCACTGTAGTTTCCTTACTGGGACGCTACGGTGATTGTAGCACAGCTCTAATTTAACGCTTAAATGTAGTGTTGTACAACCAGCTGTACAACTCTCTACTCGTCTGCTCGGGTCCGTAGCGTGGCGCATGGCCCGCGAGAAGGAGGCCACAGACGAATGTGTTGTAGCTGCAGTCTCGTACCGTTACTTCGAAGGCGGCCAGCCTGTGGAACGTGCGCGCTTCCAGGGGCCTGCACCCACCTCTACATCGCCTTCCCAGAGACCTGCGAAAAGGGACGCGTTAAAGTTTAAATATGTGTATCACGTTTGCCATTGGACCATACGTCATTCGACACTCCCTGTAATCAAACACTCCCGATAAACGAAAACTTCACAACTGTGTGCCCCAATCACATGCAGTTCAGTCAGGAAGGGCGTGGTTTCACATCAATGCAGCAGCCAATGAAGAAACGACGCAGGTTCCAGTCCATAGAGTACCAAGAATTTCAGCCCGATGCCAAATAATAACGCAAATTTTTCGTGTCTCTACTGATACGTAATGCCGCCAAGATTGAAGCCACTTGCCAACGGTACGAACATTATATGTAACAGTTTATATTACTTACAGACTCAAGAAAGATCATCCTCCGACCAAATTTGTTCGTATTCAGAGACCCGTATTATTTATTGTCCAAGCCAACGACAAACGGACATAGAAAGAAAATTAGTTTTGCAACTATATATATATATATATATACACACACACACACACACACACATCTATATAATATTTTTATACTTTATACATCTGTTTCTACTAAAATTATTTTCAACTAATTTTTTTTTGTTAACTTGACGCAGAGCTGGCAGATAAAGCTACATACATCGAGCATAAAACAATAACAAAGTTTATAATTTGGCGAAATAAAATTTAACGCCTACGCTTCTGCAATTTTCAATTTGTTTTAAAAACATGATTTAGCAAAAGCAGTTTCTGTAACGTTTCGCCATTTGATTGCATGCTGGCTTTGGAATAATCCATTAGAAGATCACGGATGACCAACTCTAAGCTATGTCTACGTCACGATACTTAATACGATTACGACGTGACATTATAACATCTTTTTTTTTGTTGTTGCTGCGTTAAAGCAAAAACTCGTATTTTGTGAACGTCATGTCAGTTATATACGGATCGAAGAACTTAATCGAGCAAAAATTTTAGGACCTGTTTGGACAACAAAAAAAATTACGAATTAAGACTTAGGCAGACAGTGACTGGATATACGGGGCCAAGTCTGCTTGACATGGCTGGCTTTGCTCAGAATAATTATTAAAAATTCCAAATAATTATTAAAAATTCCAAATAATTATTAAAAAACCTTTCCAGGCCCATTTATTTTCGAGATTCAAAACTTGTAACCCTTACACTGTCAGCCAGGATGAGGTTTAATCATTTGAAACGAAAGAAAATGCTAAAAACATTAATATTCCGTAGTAAAAAATATATTTAACAATGATCTTGAGAAAAATTCAAGTACAGTCTGTGATTAGTTGTTGAATAACCGCCGTTGAATTATGCGTTAAATGCTCCATTGCCAGACTGTAGTCGGCTGCGTATTTTACGAAACCATCCATGCAAACATAGTCGCAGTAACGCGACAGTGTTGTAACGGAGATATCAATAAATATCGCCCTTGTACACAGTTATGGCGCGATCAACTACATTCACTGCAGTCAGATAAATATAGCTAGCCTTTACACGTGGTTATTGTGTTACAACATCCGTGCACAACTCGTTTGATTAATGGACGCGTGTTTCACGTGATAAGTTCTGTTAGTATAATTTCATATTTGTTAGCGGTGTGTTGCAAAATGCTTTCCTCGACAAAAAAAAAAAGATCCAATCTTATCAGATATTAAGTAAACTCACAGAAGTAAAATGGCGTGGTGAGTGAGAGATTGGGTGAAGAGATTTGGGCCGATGAAGGTAAAGTGAGGTGAGTATGGAGCAGCACCGGAATGAAAGGCCGGGAGAAACGGGTGATCCCCGAGGAGCCCTGCCGACCAACGGCATCGTCCGGCGCGATTCCCACTTGCGAGCAATCCGGAGTGAACCGGCCGGGGTTTGAACACTAACCGGATTGGCGGGAGGAGGGCAGTCTAAGCGCTCAGCCACCGTGGCCCCACAAAATGACGTGGTGATTCCTTGGATGTAATCGTACCCATGCACTGATTGGCTGCGTGAGACTCTGGAACGTGCCTTGTGTCTGATTGGCTACCACGTGCGCCAAAAATTTTCCTATTTGACTGAGGAAAAGGTTTTCTTGAATCAGGCAAAGTTTCTTTATCGAAACCAAATTAATTGTTTGCAAAGGGACAGCGAAACATTTTGTTATCGTAGCATAATTATAATGTTCTTATTCTATTCCCCCAAACAAAGATTTGGTTAATGCAACTAAATATTTGTTTGGCTCTACGTACATTAAAAAAATTCTTCTAATATAAAGTATTTATACCTGACCGAGATTCGAACCTGAATCGTTTGCGCCCTAGCCGTACAGCTATAGCAATCTCAGCTAGCGTGGTAACTGTTTCAATATGAATATTTTTAAAAATATTCAGCTTCAATACTGGACAATGTGCGCAAATAAAATATTCAAGTTTTACAGATTTACTTTTTAGTTTCCTGTTGAACTCATTTTCTTAGAATGGTAGGTATACTAATATTATTAATCAATAGCTGCACTGATAAATACTGTCTGTTACTATCCCAATTGTTACAAATATGCAAACAGACTCTCGAGCTGTATTTTTGAAAGAAGACACTTGAACGAATGGCCAAACAAATATATAGAGTTGATTCAACAATATATTTCGGTGAAAGTCCAATTTATGTTGGCCCAACACAGAGATTTTGTTTTACTCAACCATGCAGTTTGTAAGAAGGAACAAAATAATTTTGTTGCTTTTCATTTTTTGTTTACTCAACAAAATGCTTTGTTGGTGAAACTAAAAAATATTTTTGGCACTATACAAACAAATATTTTGGTGGCTGTTCTGTCACTGTGATTGGTTGCGTATCTCAGGAACGGGCTTTGGGTCTGATTGGCTACCGCGAGCGCCAAAAAATTCCCTTTTGGCTGGGATTTTGGCTGGAGACAAAGCTACCAGACGCTGATTGGCGAAAGGCGATCCGACGTGTTTGTGGCCAGTGACGCCATTTTGCCATCGTGAGCGGCTGTAGTACGGAGTAGAAGCGGTTGTTTAACCTCAGGATACGTTAACTACCGTGTGTTCTTGCGGTGCGTCTCTTGTTGGCGCGTTTATATAACACTTAGGCTTCCTCTAACAAAGTGGTGCATTGTGACCTTCGTGTTGGATCAATCAAAAGCTGAATGACGCCTTCCAAAATTAAACCCTTCAAATATGAGCTCGAGTGTGAGCCGAAGAATCACACACAAAGCCAAACCTAACTCGGGCAGAGGGCTATCGCAAGTATCGTGGGCGAACCAATGATGTTGCGGATTCTGCTATCAGTCACGAAGCAAACCTTAAGTGCCACGCCTGGTGACTCAACGATAGTGAGCTACCGACCAAGGACCATGCGAAGTTGCATGATATAAAACTGGCATCCGAGGACTGGATCGGAGTAATTATAAATAGGTATCAGTGATACTGTGGAAACTATTTCCTTGCTATATTTTAAATGTTCCATGCAAAACCATTTTAACCCTGCCAGGCCCAGTTTTAATTTACGGTTTCAGGTGTTGCAAACAAAAAAAAATTAGGATGCGTACTGTACTAAGTCGACACGTCACTTGTTTCGTTGTCTCAGCCAATGAGCTGCAGGCTATATGTTGGGCTGCAGTTATATGAACCAATAATAATCTATGCCAGTAGGACAGTTTGCAATTCATTTACCTACATGTATAGGCTGTTCAAGGTAAAGTGAGCACTTTTGAGGTCCTAGTTACTTTTTACTTTCAGCCATTCTTTATCCCAACTACCTTTTTTAAAATAAATACTGCCACGTAAGTAATAAACAGTCTGTATATCCCACCGCACTCTGAAGTTAACGTCTAAAGGTAAAACAAATTATGTTTATTGGCTATTATTCCAAATAAGAAGGCTTTCAAAAGTGCTCACTTTACCGTGAATAGCCTATAATAGCATTGGTAATTGAGCTTTGCAGTGTGCAGTATAGATAAAAAAATTACCTACACGTGCGTAATGTACACAACTGTGTACACTGGGTCTGAATACGTTAAGGAACTAGTTAACTTAAATGCCATATTTCTACATGCTGCTCTCGAAAATGTCAATCGAAAAGAAACTCAGGAAACCTATAAGCTACTTTAAAAACATCAGCCATACAAAAAAAAAACAAGAAAACTTTCAGATTCTGAAATCCTCGTTAAGAGCCGCAAATACATCTCTCTCACACATAAACGGGGCCGCGGTGGCTGAGCGGTTAGTCTGCTCGCCTCCTACCAAGGCGAACCGGGTTCAATCCCCGGCTTGGTCACTCCCGGATTTTCGCATGTGGGAATCGTGCCGGACGATGCCGCTGGTCCGCGGGTTTTCTCGGGAACTCCCGTTTCCCCCGCACATGCATTCCGGCGCTGCTCCATTATCACCCCAATCACCCTTATCGGCTCTCAAGACCTCGCTGTTAAGAGACGCACAAATCCCATCTCTTCTCCTTCCCTTACACACAAAAACATACACACACACACACACTCTCTCTCTCTCTCTCTCTCTCTCTCTCTCTCTCTCTCTCTATTTTAAGATTAAAACAATTCGCCTAGGAGGGGAACAAAGCTTAATAAAATTCCACGTGATGATAAACGTACATTCTGATGTCACATAAAAAACCGTTCAAATTGAAAGTCGAGTAAATAAATGCAATCCTGAACCAAGGTGAATGACGTTTTGCCAATGTCAGACTCCCATTTGGGTCTTAACTATTTTATTTTGGTTGAGGTTGAAGTTTTATCCACTTTACCGAAGAATCTCCGAATGTTAACAGTGCAAAATAAAGTTGCATTTCATACTTCCAGCACGTATTCTACAATTCAGGCCTGAAATTATATGACATGCCACGATGCAAATCGTTTTCGGTCTAATTTTTGACGTGGCGTCTTACAACTCGGCCCCTTACGTTAAGAAAGTGGGCGTCCCGAAATGTTGATCTCGGGGTCGTGGCAATTACTTGTTGATGATAAGCAATACGTTAAATGTAAATGTACGATAGTATAGGTCGGTGCTTTAGCTTTATGCTTCACACACAAACGTATATTTCTGACGTCATCAAGCCGCGGTGGGAGCAAGGCTACGAACCTCTGATTTCGCGCGGTTTAGTATGCTTAAGATCGCTGTAGCGACCGGACGGCTCATCCGATCGGAGAAATTCTGGTGTCAGTTTGTGCGTATGAAGAAAGAGTACCTAAAAACGTAACCAAGGATCATAAATAATAAACACACATAGTGACTTTCTAACCAATAATCATGTTTTTTGCAGAGTACAACCAAAAATAGTTAAAAATTACGATTTAGACGAAAACTACATCAATGGTATTAAGAACATGAACAGTGCTTGACAAGGCCAATATAATACTGAAAGGATAACTCAGCTACCTCAATCCATTCCCGAGTTATATGAAGAAGAAGTTGACTATTCTATGCAGCAGCAAAATTCGGACGCGGCGATTGCGTCATCATATACCACATCACGTCACGAGACTAAGACTAAACAAGACACAATCAGCATTCCACATCGCACAATTTGTACCATCGCCCAGTACCCCATCGTTTGTACTCCGCCGCTGCATTCCCGTTGCTTGCCAATAACAAATAAATTGATTTCAACAAACCCACGGAGTCTATCATAGTTTTGCCTCTCACCACCCATAGATGCTTTCACGCAAAAAATACCTACAGCCGTGTAGACGAGACAGCACACCCCATTTCTTTTACAAGGAGGGACTAACTAGGAGTAATGTCTACAAGATCGACGGTTTTTCGCATAAATAGAAAATAGTTTATTATTGGAGGCCAGCACCTTTCTTCCGCTCTCCGCAGTAGCCATAGTAACAAAAAAAGGAATTCTGACCACAAAGTTTTCTGTTTGTATTCACCCTGCGGAACTATTTTTTTTCCTGGTGAATACAGACATTTCTAACTACTAAAAAATAATGTGATCACCACAAAAAAAAAAAATTTGTCAGTGTGCACTGAGAGAAAGCGAGTGAAGATATATTGGCGGCTCTTATGAGCGATGCCTTGAGTGCCGAACTGAGATAACGATTTTGTTGGATCAAGCAAAGTTTGTTTGGCGCAACCAAATTAATTGTTTGTATAGGGGCAATAATAAGTTTGTTGTTCTCATTCTGTTGCCCTAAACCAAGATTTTGTTGGTGCAACTAAAGATTTGTTTGTCTATACGTATACTAAATAGTTTCGGTTAATATATAAGAAACTTGGAGCGCGACAGAGATTCGAACTTAGACCAACTGCGCTCGAAAACTTCGCCTTAGCAATCTCATCTACACTTACTTCTGATGTGGAATTTTTTTTCAAGTGCTGGCAAACGTGCGCAAACAAATATTTAAAAGTTTGAGATCTTTACTTTTTAGTTTCCCGTTGAACTGGTTGTATTAGGATGTTCATCCTCTTAATAAGCATCAATAAATGCACTAACATGTTATTGTAACAAAAAATACAAACAAACCCTCAAGCTGTATTTTCGAACAGCGGCAATCAAATGAGTGGGCAAACAAATATGCAAAGTTGAGTGTATCAAGTATTTTGTTGACAGTCTTAATTTCTTTTGGCCCAACACAGAGTTTTTTTTTTTTTAAATTCTATCGTGTATTTTGTTAGACGAACAAAATAAATTTTGTTGATTTTAAAATTTGGTTTACTCAACGAAATATTTTGTTGAGGCTTCTAAATATATTTCTGGCCCTACAAAACCAAGTATTGTTTTGGCTGTTTTCTCATTGTAAATACCAACAAAGCATTTTGTGGCCGACATTATTATTTTTTCAGTGCAGTCAGACACGAGGCCATGCACTAAAGATGAGGTAGACCGCTTATTCGTCTTCTGCGCATTATATGACGATGCCTCGTCACGTAACTTGGCGCCTAGTGTTTTTTACACAAGGTTGGCAACAGTTGGTTGCTGTGGCGCGAGCGAAGAGTACTTTTACTCTCTGTATTTTTTAAATTGCCGGCCGATTATTATTTTGCTATTTTGGTATTATACACTGTATTGGAATATTTAATATTTTTATAATTCATTAATCTTTTTTTCTTGTACATTTATTTCAGGTTGTTATATTTCAAATAATACTTGGTTGTATCGTACGCAGTTTATATATGGCCTGTTCACGGTAATGTGAGCACTTTTGAGGCCCTAGTTACTTTTTTCTTTCAACTAATTTATATCCTCCCATCACTTGTTAAAGTAGTCCCTGTCATGTGAGTAATAAAAAAAGTGTATACATTCACCATGCCCAAAACCAAAAGTCGGAGGCCACAATGAAATGTGTTTATTGGTTATTATGTTTGATAAAACAGCTTCAAAAAGTGCTCACTTTACCGTGAACAGCCTATACCGAATTGTGGGAGACGATATACGAATGAAGGCGGTCTCGGGCCGAAATGATTTGCACGTAACGTACAAGTGAGACGTTGATAGCTTGGTGTAAAGACTGCATGTTTACCAATACGTTTAACAATTCAAAGCTACGTCCTTGTCACCGCAGAAGTGTACCGGTCCTGTTGTAAAGTTTTCTTACGGAACTTGTTCCTGGATGCAAGCGCCACGAGTGGTAGATAATTGTGTGCAGTAACGCAACTGCAGCGTGCAATGTTTCTAATCGTACGTGACTGGTGCGTGCACAACTGGCGCGAGCGTCGTGGTGCATTCAATGCGCGGGATGTGCGATCAGCTGACGAGCTGCGCGATCACATCGTCCTGGCGGGCGCTGGGACCTGCGGCACGGCGCAACACGAAGATTTCCCTGGGGCTGTGTGTTTCCGCGTGCTGCTACGTCACTGCTAAGTTACCAGGTATGAGAGGAGCGAATCTTGGTGTGGCCAGTACTGTCCGGGCCGTATATTCCCTACAAGTTTGACGTCTTCCAGTGTTGTACAAGTTTGCGACGCGGAACCCACCTTGTCTGCGAGCGTCTTGTACTGCGACGCGTAATATTAACTGTATATAGGCTATGAATATTTTAATAGTTGTGTCGCCCGTAAACGTTTAACTTTTTAGTATAAAATGTTAATCACTTCAGTATAGAGTTTGGAAGCGTAAATCCTTGCCACGGATGATACGGAGTATTAACCCAATCAGAACCTGTGTACAACATTGTGTACATTACGCACGTGTAGGTAAATTTTGATCTGTACTGCACACTGCGAAGCTCAATGACCAATGATCTTACCTGTGGGTAAATGACTGGCAAACAGTCTTACTGGTTTAAGTCACAATTGGTTCATATTACTGTAGCCGAACATACAGCTTACAGCTCATTGGCTGTGACAATGAAACAAGTGTTGTATGGACTTAAGTACAGCACGCATTATATATTTTTTGTTTGCAACACCTGAAACCGGAAATTAAAGTGGGCCTGAAAGGGTTAAAGCAAATGCAAATAACAGAGTGTAAAATATTCCTAAATAAAATAACTTGGAATTTAAATTGGTGTTTCAATCCTCTGCCTGCATATTTGACAGCTGCAAAGACTAATATTGAACTTATAGCCTATTATGTGAATAATGAGACAGCGCAACGTTTACACCGATACTCTAGTAATTAAAATTAACAACGAGTTTGCTACCTGCTCTTAAGATGTGTTGCTTTTACTATAAATGGGTTCGTCATCTACTCACGAGTTGTGTTTAGAGGTTTGGGGTACTTTTGGCAAAGTGAGGTAGCATTTGAGTACCCTGAAACACACGCTGGGTAGAGGGCGGCTCAGCATGAATCCAACATTGACCTAATCGTCAACAACTGTCAAAGTCACATGGCCAACAGTGATGAAAGTGTTTATTTATATCTTAATTTTTAAATGACAAGAACTATTATGTGAATAAAATATTTTTACCAATTTGAATTGAATCAAACTGCATTACAAATTAGTCAGAGGAGGTATACATACATCTCAAAGCATTGGTTTACAAATCAGTTTTCTAACCTAAAATCCAAACCACACCGTTTTCGCTAGACGTGTTGGCAGAGAAGCAGTTCAATGTTAGGACACGGAGATTGGTTGCGCGCAGCCAGCGAGATCGGTCTACATCATTTCTAGTGTATGCACAAGGCCCGTTTCAGAGCCTGACGTGGCCGACCAGCGAAAAGGTGCACATCAAAGGAGCCGCTGCGCAGTTTCGCTTCTTGGTACGTGGACTATGCTGTGCCTTCGCATCGCAATCAGGCATGCGCTGCCGAGGCCGGCCGCAGATTTCGATTACCCCCAAGCGCGGATTCGCCTCGCAGGCGTGGGAAAAGTGTCTTCCAGAATTACCAGCCATTTCCAGCGTCGACCTTCGCACGTCGCCCATGTGAACACGACACGTCCGCACCAAGTGTGTGGCCCCACTGGAAGCCGACACTCGAGACGTGGTTTAATCGCCTTGTGAGTCGACAACTGGCCTCAAGATTCCACAGCGTAATGAACATAATGGCGTGCTTGATATTTATATCTTTAAATTCCCACTCTAAAGCGTGTTTCCACGCCATAAACAATTCCTTGAGAACGTAACTAGGCAGACGAGGCAGTTCGCCAAACTGATTCTTCATGCCTCGCCTATTTACCAAACCCACGAAGACGCAATCGTCTTACACGTCGCAGCGGCTGAGGCCAGGAATGTTTGAAAGGAAAGCAGTTCTTTCTAGAAGATGACCGACTTGTTTTTAAAGCTGATAGAGTTGTTCAGATATTAGTAATGAGTTCAAAAGCACATTACATATTGTTATGCATTGACTCCCGGCCAGAGCGCGGGCATCCTGTTATACGTTGTTCACGGTAAAATGAGCACTTTTGAAAACCCTGCTTAAGATCTACTTGTATACATGTTGTGTATTCCTACGCCTTAGCTACAATTAAAATTTATATGGGCCACATCATCCGTCGTTCAGATGAAACTGTGGAATTACTAAGAAATCAGTTCATTTTTACTCTTCGATGCATTAAAAAAACAAAAAGCGAAATAAATAATTTTATGTTATCACAAATGGTTACCTAACACTTTTTAATCGACGTTAAGAATATAGAACTACTTTCCATCCATCGTTAAAGGCTGTTCACGATAAAGTGAGCACTTTAGAAATGAACCTTAGAAAAAAGTCACTGCTCCTGTATGCGTACATTTTTACGGGCGCACTGAGTGACATTCGCCCAGTAAAGCTGATAACGATGGATGGAAAGTAGTTCCATAGCTTAACGTCGAATAATAAGTGTTAGGTAACCAGTTGTGATAACTTAAAATTATTTCTTTCTCTTTCAAATTTTTTAATGCATGGAAGTGTAAAAATTAGCAGATTTGTAAGGTATTTACTTTTTAAATATGTTCACAGTTTTTTTTCACCGACGCATGAATAAAGTGATGAGGCCCATGGCAACGTTAATTTTGCATAAGGCGGACGAATACACAACGTGTGTACAAGTAGATCATAAGCAGGGCTTTCAAAAGTGTTCATTTTACCGTGAACAGCCTATATCAACTTTACTGGGCGAATGTCACTCAATGCGCCCATATAATATATGCATGTAGTGGCAGTGACATTTTTCTAATGTTCATTTCTAAAGTGCTCACTTTATCTTGAACAGCCTTTATCTGGTTATGCGAGGTCCCGGCGCTGTGAGGAATGAGCCACCTCAACCCTCTCCACAGGCAGACTCGCTCTCCGCTACATCGCCCCGCGAACGAGGTGATGATTGACAGCGGACCTGGCTGGCGTCACAGCCCCTCCTCCCCCCTGCCGGAGAAGTCGACGACTTGAGAGATTGAGCAAGAATGTTCTGGTGATCATTTTTCTCGGCCCACGCGGCATGTACACTGTAAAAAATTGTAACATTTTACTGAGAAATTCTTTGTAATTTTACAAATGCTTGTAAGAGAACAAATATTTCTCTTGTAATACTACAATGGCTGAGTTTGTAATATACCCCAAGAAATGTTTGTACTATACTGACCCGTTTCCAAGAGCTTCAGCAAAAAGGCGGACACTAAACAATATAAAACCTTATATAGCTCTTCTTGCAAAAACTATGAGTGATGTCAAGTGTAGCTGCGTGCAAAATGAAACGTATTGCAAGTTGGAGTAATGTAAAACGCTTAAAACAACTCAAATAATCATAATAAAACGACAATTTCATTCGAACGAGACCATATTATTTAATAACTGTTGATGTTTCCTTGCTACACACAACTATTACATTGGCTCTCGATACATCGTTGCTAAGAGCCGTCCAAATCTCATAACTCAACAACAGAAATCTTAAAATGAAATAGGGCTTCAGTGTACCTATTCTTCTTAACCAAATTACTTCTTTAATATTTAATAGGCACTTGCCGCTATATTTACTGTAAGAAAAGTTTGAAGTTCGTAAGTTAAGTTGGTCTTTTGATCGAGAGTGCCGGCTAATAATACAAAAGGTGTGGGTTCTAGTCCCTACACTGGCAATGTGTTAATCTTTTTTTCTTTCGTAAATTATATTTTGAAAAACATTTTTTTAAAGTTATTCTCTGTTATTGATGTAATAAATTTGTTTTCTAGAATGAAAAAAAAAATGTTATGTAGACTTCACAATAACGTCAGTTGTAATACAAGAAGGCTATCATTTGTAACATTACAAATAAATATTTTACAGATTTTACAAGAAAATTCTTTGTAGTTATACAAAGTATTTTCTTCGCTACCGAGTTTCCAAGGATTTTTCTTGTTAAATTAAACTTTTTTTTAGAGTACAAATAATGTTCTAGACAATGGCTGGCGCCGCCTATATACCGCCGCAGTCGAAGGATCGTCAGTTTATGTGGCGGCCATTTGGCTGAAGTCCTGCGATCGGGTCAGTCTGGGACAGCAAGAGATATTATCAGAGAGGGGGGCCACGGTGGCCACGGTGGCTGAGCGGTTAGCCTCCTCGCCTCCCACCAAGGCGATCCGGGTTCAATCCCCGGCAGGATCGCTCCCGGATGTTCACATGTGGGAATCGTGCCGGAAGATGCCGTTGGTCGGCAGGTTTTCTCGAGGAAATCCCGTTTCCCCCGCACTTTCATTCCGGCGCAAATCTCCATACTCACCTCATTGACCCTCATCGGCTCTCAAGACCTCGATGTTAAAGCCGTCTAAGTCTTCACTCGCTTATTATCGGATAGGTCGGACGACGGCAGACGAGTGTTAGTGCGTGGTGTGGACTGGTGAGAGTGCATGGTACCCGGCGAGTACAGGGCTAGAACATTCCGTTCTGGTGGAATCTCGACTTAATTAAGGCGGGACTGTATGCAATCGTGATAAGGACTTTATTTTAAATACTTGAACAATCAAATATGGACATAAAATTTATAAAAAATTTCAGTAGATGTGTATAGGGACTGATAATAGTTATTTGGTTGCATTACTCTCTGTGTGGTGGTGGATGATTACGTAAATATTATTTGTAAATATCAAGTGATAGCAATTTATTGTGATACATTAAGTCAAGAGTATTTTTTGTAATGCTTGCGAATAACTTCAGAAATTATTATTAAAAATATCTTATTTAATTAAGCCCTCCATCACTTAAAGAACATGGCTAAGTCCACTTATTTTGAGAAATTATGACAATATTTTCATACATTAACGAAACTATCTAGGTAACTAAGAGCAAAAATTTGTCAGTGAACTGCTACGGGAGGAATGTTAAAAAGTTGAAATATTTAAACTATAGAGAATTAAATACTATAACTGAATATTTAATACAATTTCAATAATAATCAACTATTGCGTCCTGTCTTACAAAAATTCTTCAAAACCATTTTAAAACTCTAATAAATTAAGTCAATTCTTTTCATTGCAGGTACAGAGAATGCCTCTTGAAATAAGTGGAATTATTATAAATGAGTTTTGAAATGATTCTTACGTATCTATCGACCGTTTACTTTTGAAATATACCCTTGAAATCGGTGTAATACTTATAAATGAGTGTTGACATTATGTTTACTAATCTATCACCGGTTGGCTTAAATTTTGTTACAAAGCAAAATAATCAGTTATGATTTAAACAAAAACATTCTACGTTAGCGACTACTGTACATGACCCTCACTGCACAATAGAACTGCTCTGATTGGACAAGTGTATGGAAATGTTGCCGACTAGATGAGGAGGCAAGCTTGCGCAATGCATTCAAAAATCAGCTTTTATCTTTACTGCACAGAAATTGGTTTATATAACTATTTTTTTTTATTTATTGTAAATATTAACTCATAATTACATAAATATTACTGACTAAATATGAAAACAGGGGCATCTTTCAAAATAAGAATACGGTTTTAAAGCCGCTCAAAAATTGTCTTGCAGTGCGTGATAACATATGGTGGGAACTAATTAAAATGATCTGCAGTAAAAATAACATTTTCCTCCCACAGTTGCAAAAGCGGGTTTGCCTTAGAAGGTGTAATTCTTGCATCAAACAGATTCATGAATTCAATTACAATCACGAAGTGAAAATCCTTTTGAACCAAAGGAATTATGGCCATTTGCAGTAAAACAACGTTAAGATTATGTATGAAATTACGAAAGACAGACAAGTACCACTTTGCTGGATCGCGATCAAAGAAATATCCAACTCGGCAAACTGAAATTATAAATTAACGGCATTAACAGTAACTCATAAAACTGCAATATAAAAAATTGCCGAAGTAAGTTACACAGTAAGAAGTTTTTCACAATGGGTATCTCCTACGTTTTTTCACTTCTTCATTATGTTTGTTCACAATCAGCCTATTTAAAGCGATGTACAGGTTTGTAAAGCAAGCAATGGATGCATATTTCGCTCTTAATTATAAACATATTTCTGTTCAGTTACAGTTATTCGGATCCAGGGCCTCCGTTATTACCCAGAAATAGCTGGTATTTGTGTCACAACTTTAGTGTAATGGTAATTATTGACAATATCTCGCAACTGAGATATTTTACGAGGTTTCTCCCTTAATTTTTCTGTGCGTTATTTGGTAATCGTAAAACAGCGAGAACGCAATTCTGTTAATTGAGACATAATTGTACGTTACAAGTTTAATCTTATAGTAGTAACACACGATAAGATAAATAGCTAAAGCTCTGAAATCCCAGTTTTTAGACTTTTCTTCCATGTAAAGTGTGATAAATTGTATGTTAAATACAAAACGGATAACTAGCCAAGACAATACAAACAATGTATCGTAAGTATGCAAACAAAACAAATGCCACCGAAGATTGTGTGTATGTGTAGTCGCTGTATAGAAGAATGCTCTCTGGGACATACTAAAAAAATATATAAATGAAATCAGAAAGAAATCATAGAACCCAATACGGCGAGTGATACTAATAAGTCAGGGAAACACTCCGTATATCTTAAATCAAAACAGCTGACATTTATGTAGGTCTTCTCCGGGTCAGTGAATTCAACTATATACCATCCGCCAGTTTTGACGCTAGTCTAAAGCAGCAGTGGGCCGTGCAAATACAGGGATATGTAACGAGAATAATGCCTGGAAATTGCAGGGTGTTATTCATGGATGGACACGCTCAGGCAATGTTAGGTGTGCCACAGAATAACAGCAAGGCGTTACCATTATTACCGGACACCTGTTGAAAGGTAAGTGCTATTGTACGTACTTGTCACATACCGTTAAGTAACGACCTTTAACATCAAGTTGACGTGGCGAGCTTGCAGACACTGAACGAACCATGATTATCGGAGCGTACAAATTAGCTCATTCTGCTCGTGATATTTTAGGGACAAATTACAGTGGGTGATATAGTGATGTGCTCGTGGAATGGAAATGAAAGAGGAGATGTAGCACTCCAGCACAGGCACGATAAGTAGGAAAAGGAAATTTTCGCGTTTTAAAATTTTCAGATCCACTTTAATTTAAGTTTTCGGGTCTTGCAAACAAAAAAAAATTAATGATGTGTACTGTACTTAAGTCGACACAACACTCGTTTCATTGTCAGAACCAATGATCTGTAAGTAGGGGTGGTGAAATTTCGTAAAAAGATTTCAATACAAGTTATATGTTTATAGGCTGTTCACGGTAAAGTGAGCATTTTTTAAGGCCCTCCCAACAGGCATTAACCACTAATAAATATATATTATTGCAGCATTAGGCATTAAATTTTGAGGGTGGTGAAATGTATATATTGTGTTTATTCATCACGTTGCAATGTTTATATTAAAAAGCAGCAGGAAGATGGAAATAGGATGAAAGGGAAAATTTAGAAGACCCTTAAAAAGTGCTCACTTTACCTTGAACAGCCTACACCTATCTTGAGTGGCTGAATTACTTTTTGACATGTGTTAAATGTCTGCACACGAATCATGAAGGAGCCATGCCGATATTGCCGAATTTTGAGCGGCCCTGTTTTATAGGAAAACACCTTCTCAAGCAGAAAAAAAAACCAATGGCAATAGACAAACTGCTGTTGGGTGATTATAGTATTTAAGTTTACCATGTACATGTTTTTTCTCGCAAAAAATCACTAGCTCTAGATTTGGGCTATATGTTTGGCCGCAGTTATATGAATTAATTATGACCTAGACCGGTAGGACGGTTTAGGAATCATTTACTCACAGGTAAGATCATGACACATTGAGTTTCGCAGTGTGCAGCGTGCGTAATGTACACAATTTTGTACACTGAGTGTGAATGGGTTAAACGACCGGAATGCTAGACTCCACTGTCCTATGGATTTTCGAGCCTCAGCTTTCTGTTCATCGGCTGCTGCCACAGTGTGTAGCCAGTTATGCCGCAGACCATAGGTGGTACAGGATTCAGTGTTTGTTTCCTTACAGTTATGTTACTGGCTCAGAGTTCACCTGGACGTATATGATAAACTGAGATTAAATTGCAAACATAACATAAATACACATTTGCTTGAACTCTAGCTCGAAATTTTCCAGTCGCTAACGATAAGCCATCACTAGAGACCTACAAAATTCGCGTTATTATTTGGGGACGTGTTAAACTTGAATCACATATACCCTTGCAATACGTTTGTCATTGGACCATACTTTACGTGACACCACCTAGGTGACTCTGCGCCAATATATGAACTCTTCACAATTGTGTGCCCCAATCACGTGTTGTTCAGCCAGAGAGGGAGTGTCTTCGCATCTATGCAGCAGCCAATGGGGAAACGACGCCGTCTGCAGTGCATACAGTACTGTGAAGTTCAGACTGATGCCAAATAATAACGCGAATTTTGCATGTCCCTAGATCACACTGACAGGTAAGGGACCCTATCTTGTAACTTCGGCTTCGTTATAGATATTTACTTTAAATATCTTTAAGATAAAGCACCTACAGATAATGTTAGTGGTACCTGTCACTATGTAGTTCTATAAGGCATCTCTGTAGTGTAACTTTGTGAAAAGTTTCAGGTTTGACAACGCTGCACGCTCTGTTATAAAATCAACAATCTGCTTGATAAATTATAACTTTGTTACTGTAGTGAGTATTTGATCATTTTTTATGTTAATTTAATTAACTGTCAAATACGAGTGGTATTTGCATCCTATTTGATCTTCAAACAACACTTATAATATTAATTTGCTTCTCTCCGTGATACATTTGAACGGCCGGGCATAATTCAATTTGATTGTCACGAGATAACAACACTGAATACGTGGCCGAGTTAAGCATTCATGTCATGGTTAAGTTAAGTTAAGTTTGACGTTATTTATAGAAAAATATAAAATTCACTTTTAATGTACACGATGCAATTACTTTTTGCGAACATATTACGAAATAAAATATTTCATCTCTGAAGCCAAATTTTATTTACAATTCTTAAGTTTTTTTTCGGTTTGTTTGAAATGATTTCAATAAGGCGGCCATTTTCGTGCTCGTTTATAGTGACAACTTGTTGATCTGTCCTTGTATAAACATAGTCATGAGTAGAGACCTGCAAATTTAGCGTTATTATTTGGGGACACGTTAAACTTTGTCACGTGTATCTATTCATTACGTTTGTCATTGGACCGCATACTTTATCTGACACGTCCTGGGTAAACCTGAGATAGTACATGAACACTTTATAACGGTGGGCCCCAATCACGTGCAGTTAAGTCATAAATGGTGTGGCTTCACTTCGATGCAGCAGCCAATGGTGAAATTACGCCGGCCCCGGTAATATAATGCTGTGAAGTTCAGCCTGATGATACATAACGCGAATTTTAGATGTCTCTAGTCACGAGGCATTCGAAAGTCAGCCTTGACGACTTATTGAATTGCGAATACCATTTCGCCTCACAGAGATAGACACACCGTGACCGTCTTCTTTTAAAGACAGCGAAAAATTATAGAATAGGGCCCCAGGACCATAGAAGCCTTCGACGTGTGGTGCAGTAGAACCGTACGGGTACATCGTTGCAAAGAAGGCAATTGGCAGGGAAGTTATAATTAACAGAATTCCGCTACTCGTTTACAGTGGTGCAAGGCATGTATGTCTCTTGTGGTCTCTAGAACAACAGAGCATCCAAAGTGACGAATGACTCTGATAACGCCAATGCCTGCGGTGATCCGATGGACGTGTGCACAAAAGGCGGATTTACATCTTAATGACAACACAGAATGGAAGAGTGCACAGAAACGAAACCACCCCTTTAAACTGCAAATTACACGCCCTCAAAATGGCGTCAGTGGCCAATAGAATGTCGCAACGCCATTCACCAATCAGGGCCTAGTAACTTAACTTGCCAGCTGGCAGCCCAGCGAGTGAAGAATCTTCCGCAGACGACGACAGCAAGTCAAAACACAAAGGTCATTACCTAAATGGCACCGAAACTATTTATGCTTCTGTATATTTGACGTTTCTGTGGCTGTTCTGTACCGTGACACGAGCGCTTCGCGGCTGTAATCCAGGTGCCACATCGACAGCCGGGGAAACTAAAAAAGACCGGCCTACTCAACGAGAGATATATCTTTTCAGGTGGTTGACGAAACCAGTTTCGCATTCGCGTGTCACTTCATCAGAGTTCAACACAATGAATTATTTCCTACAGACACAGCTTTCAAAATGTCGGTGAACAGTCCACGACTGGAAATATTTGTCGAGACACACCGTTAACCGTTTCTCTGCTTCTATGAAGGCTACTTTGCTCCAGTGCAAAAAGATGTTTCAGACCTCTATAAAATATAAGTCTCTAGGTTCTGTAAATGTTTGGTGCCCATTAATAAACTACACAAACAATGCCAGAGGACTGGCATTGCTCCAGTAGATTTTTCTATAACTTTTACATGGATTTACGAACTGGAACAAAGCTACCAACCCTAATGGGTAGGAACCTGTAAAATTCGCGTTATTATTTGACACCAGGGTAAAATTTTCAGATATGTATATACTCGAGCTGGCGTCATTTCTCCTTTGGCTGCTGCATAGATGGGAAGGCACTCCCTTTTTGACTGAAGTGTACGTGATTGGGACACACTATTGTGAAGTGGTCATTTATTGGTGCAGAGTTACCCAGTACACGTCTAGTAAAGTATGTTCCAATGACAAACGTATTGCAAAGGTAGGTGTGTTTAAAGTTTAATGTGACCCCAAATAATAACGCGAATTTTGCAGGTCTCTACTAATTGGTTGCTTTGCTCTACTTTACAAAAATTAACAAAAAATAAATGTGTTGCTCATTATCAGTTACATTTTTGTGGTGCCGAGCCAATGGTTTATAGATAAAATTTTATGTGATAGCTTTTTTTTTTTAATAATTCATTGAAAATTCACAATGCTTTTCTTTATAAAAGTCGAAAATATTGGAGCAATGTAGCCCCTGTTTACGGTACATGCATTGGTCTCAAACATGTCGGAAACATGTTCTAGCAACACTACTAATAAACATTTCGTACGTAAATTACGTCCCTCTTTTGGGATGAAGAAATTCAAGTGGTTGTATTTAAGCTATAAGTAATCTGCTAACATCAACTTCTTGTGTACAAATGTGGTGAGTAGATACAGTGAAGTCAGCAACTTTACGTTCTATCAATGGAATTCAGTTCTCTGAGCGCGTCTGTGAACCGACAGCTACAGCCCATAACGTCAGCACCTGCAGACGTGACAACACGTCGCGTCTCGAAGAGATAACGAATTTACACTTTAGCCCTTGCCTGCTAGATAGCCGGGTTTCCCGCACGTTGAAACTGCACAGTCAGCTCATGCAGCAGTGCGATCGCACGCCAACATACGCTGATGAATTTTGAACATGGGTGAATGTGCCATGAGGGGTATTATTCAGACATCATTAGACTCTATGCCTAGTCAATAATATGACTTTTTCTCGCCAATGTTTGCCCCGCTGATTAGTATTAATATGTACATTATGCAGCCAAAGAAGTGTGTGTGTGTGTGTGTATGTATGTATGTATATAGATATACACACACACACACACACATACCTCCGAACGACGACTGAAATAAATGTAGACTTTTCAACCGGTGATCTTACTTTACAAGCAGATCCTTATCATTGACACATGGTAGAGAAGTGGCAAGGCATGACAACAAATTACATTAGTAGTCACACAGGTATGGAATGGAACGCAGCATACGAAGTCCTTCTTTTAGCATCCACAGGAATAGGACCTGCAATTACATCATCAGATATGGCAACTTCATAAATAAACATGCGCAAGTATACATTCGAACGTCATATTAAATAAAAATGGCGTGGGCTGTGTCGTCTACACGGCCGTAGGTATTTTTACGTGTAAAACGTCTATGGGCGGTGAGAGAAAAAAAAATGTATTTGCTGGGGACGTGTCTATTGACTTGTTCCTTCGTTTTGCATTTGAGCTGATTGTGTCGTTGTTTAGTCTTAATCTCGTCACATGATGTGGCATGTGATGATGACGCAATCGCCACGCCCGTATTTCGCTGCTGCGTAGAATTGTCCACTTCTTCTTCATATAACCCCGGAATGGATTGAGGTAGCTGAGTCATCCTTACACAATTACATTTGTCTTGTCGAGCACTATTCATGTTGTTAATATCACTAGTGTCCTTTTCGCCTAACTCTTACTTTTTAATTATTTTGGTTTGCATCTGCAGAGAAAATGATTATGGGCTAGAAAGTCACTATGTGTAGTTATTATTTATGATTCTTGGTTATGTTTTTAGTTACCCTTTTTTTTTCGCACAAACTGGCACCAGGGTCTCTCCGATCGGATGAGCCGTTCGGTCGCTACAGCGGTCTTAAGCGTTCTAAACCGCTCGAAATAAGAAGTTCGCAGCGCGGCTCCTACCGCGGCCTGATGACTTCAGAACGATACAGTTGTGTGTAAAGCATAAAGCCAAAGGACCGACCTGTGCTATCGTATATTCATATTTAACGTGTTGCTCATTCTCAATTAGTAATTGCCAAGAACCCGAGAGCAAACTTTCGCGATGCTCACTTTCTGAACATAAGGGGCCGAGTTGTAAGACATCACGTCAACATATAAATAGAAATGTATGTTCTGGAGTAATTATGCGATGCCCATTAGGAAAGAAATTATTTCTACGTTGATTATTGTCCAGTATAAACTTTGTCCTCTCTTAACCTATGAAGAAGTGTCGTGATTTGCAAATTTTGGATTAAGTGAATGTTTTACTCACACCCTCTCTTCGAAATATAATTACGAAATACTGATGATAATTGCAATTGCAAATTTTTCCGTGTGGGAGGCGCAGGAACAACAAATACAGTACAAGATGATAAAGAAATATAAATATGAAAGTTTGTAAGTGGATTAGAATATTTTTTTAATAATGCAGACCTGTCACATATTTATAAGAGGGGCAATTGTATCGCTACTAAAATTAAACACCAATACTAAAATTCAGAAACCTGCACAAAACATCACTGTGACCTTATATATAACATCGATCATAAATTATGCAAGATTTCACATTATTTTTCCCTACATTTTATCAACCGAATTAATCTTCTTTCGTAAACAGGACGTAGCTCTTTAACACACGCGAACTTTGGTTGAAGATTCCTCACATAAAAAATGTTATATCATACTCGACTTAAGAGGAAAATCAGTTGAATTCTTTGTGAGTACAAACCACTGTTTGTGAAACTCTATCATGTTTCAACACAGAATGGACATTACTAAAGACATATGTAAAAAAATAAATATGTATTTAGAGGTCCTTGAAACAGTCAAAACTACTGAGGATTCGAACCGTCTGGAAGATAGCACCTTTCGTTAGGTAACAGGTAAACCACATTTTGACGTGGGTTGAAAGAAATATGTTGGTTTAGTTTAAAGTTAAAAAGAGTGTTTTTAAGGTTAAATATACCAGCGTGTGCTAATTTTATAAACTTACATTTTAAAAATACACAAATATATGTAATTTATAGAGATAGGAAAATTTCGCGAGTTTAATGACCTGTACGCTAGACTCCTCAGTCCTTTGCATACTGGATTCTCAGATGTATGTTCATTGGCTGTTACCCCACACCTGTCACCTGTCAGTTATGGGATTCCCAAGGTATTTCTTGCACGTCTGCTATTGGCACAGAGGCGTGCAGGGCAGGTCTAATAAACTGTGATCGAATTGCGAAGGTGACTTCACTAATTATGTGTTTGACGTCTATCTTGTCCCGAAATGAATTCGCGAAATTTCCCTATCCCTAGTTATTGGTATATAACACGTAGATATCCATGTTTTTGTATAATTTACAAGATTTTTATTGTATCATTACTAATTTTTGGCAACTAATTTTCAACAATTTTTGTAAAAATGTACAAAAATTTTATCGTGTACCTTATTCTCGAAAAGTCAACATTTACTGCTTCCCAAGTTCTCAGTTCTAAGAATGAACTTTTGCAATGTGTGTCTGCCATTGTCCACACATGTAAACTCGTGGTGAAATCTGCACACACCAGACCAAGCTCAACGAAGGAAGCTAACTACGAGGTCGGTTGCAGAACACCTCTAAGGTGGGCGATAATCTGTCGTGTGGAAAAAATGGGAAAAATTTCACGCGATGAAAAATTCCACCACTCGTTATCATTACAAAACACATTTACCCAGCCGATATGGCTCCTTCTAGCAACGTAGTGCCTCTGCTTGCTATGCGACTGTGCAGATGTTTTAGGGTGTATGCTTCTGCCACAAAGATAGTCACTGTATATTAGATTCGGTTCCTCAAAGTACATCGTATTCTAATATACACTACAGGGAATTTTGTAATAATTCCTTGAATACCGAGTTGCCCGGGCATAGCTGCCGGGGATAAGAAAAAATACCTTTAATATTAACTACAGGCTTCGTTAATGCCAAGAAAGACAAAATATTTAAAACTTTTTTAGAATTAAATATACGGCAGTTTTTGAATGTTTTTTTTTTTTTTACCTATGACTGTCAATGGATTTCTGAAAAATCTCAATCTGATAAACAAATTTATTCGTACGGATTAACCCATTCAAACCCAACGTACACAATTGTGTATATATGCACGCGTAGGTAACTGTTGGTCTGTACTGCACACTGCTCAATGACCAATGATATTAGCTGTAGGTAAATGACTCGCAACCCTTCTTGCAGGTCTAGGTCATAACTGGTTTACATAACGGGAGCTGAACATACACCCTACAGCTCATCAGATATATGACATCGAGGCAAGTGTTGTGTCGACTTACAGCACACATCATAAAATGGTTTGCTTGCTACAACTGCAATCGTAAATTAAAGTGGATTTGAAAGGGTTATGACTTCACCTTTCAGCCTCTTTCTTTTAATTTTTGTAACGGTGTTACCCTTTAATTTCGGTATCACAAAAATACAAGTACTATTATCGTTACAATTTAATATTAAAAACTTTTTTAAGTAAATCAAATTCAAATTTCGGAATTTTTTACTGGCAGAATATATATATATATATATATATATATATATATATATTCGGCAGCCAAGGAGTATTTTACAGTTTGGGATGATTACATAAAAAAAATCACACAAGATCAGAAAACTTACTGTCATAATTTCTTCAAAATAATAAACGGGATATCGCAGGGTTCATCTTCCTGTAAAATGTTACCAGACTCGGATAAAGAAGTGTCAATGAAATGCTTTATTAAACTAAGTCAGTTTCAATTTAAAATTTTCGATAAAAGGGTCAAATGTTAAAAACCCAATGCAAGCGAACAAAGAAGGTTCTTTAAGGGAGTTTGTTTATGGCGTGGTGGTAAATTCAAAAAGCATTTTATCCGAAAATGAATTTCGATTCTACAGAATGTTTATGAAACTTGTTTGGCAATAAATGCCAAGTTCAAATTTTGATGACTGCGTTAGTTAATGGTAACGGTTATAAATATGTTTATACGTGATTGTAGCAAACACGACAGTCTAGAAGTTACTGATACTGGTATTGTTATGGTTATTTAAAAGCAGCAGGTATAAACTGTGGCGGAAAAATATAGGCAACAAATTCAAGAAGGATTTTCCAAAATGCTTAAATAATTGCGAGGTTGCCATACACGTGTGTATTACAAAGGCCCGGCATAAAGAAGGATGAAAATTGACTCCCAATACGCTACATTACGTTTCCACGTGCGACGTCACGGGACAGTTTTTGTTAGCAAAATGGTGCACGAGACATTACAACGACCATTATTGGTCCGCAAGCGGCCGTGAATCGACAAGTCGCACGGGACGGCGAATGATAATGCACGTTGCTCAAGACGCAGTCTCTGCCAGTGACGCTGCAGTTCTGCTGAGCGTCAGGGTACGCATTCTCTTCTTTTTTTAGTGTTCCCTTCTTTTACCTGACGCATCTCAAATACACGTTAATTCAAACGAATCGCAATATGTTCTCCACGTGTTTGTAGACATGGAACATCCAATGGGCTACTTAAAAGAATAATGGCAACTTCCGTTGTAACAAACGTTATTTTGGAGTTTCCATCTACTCTTAGACAAGGCTGCTATAGGCAAATGTATTGGGTAAATCAGCCACCACTAATTTATTCTTGAACATATGCAATATACCAATATTTCGATGTATCGTAGGCCTTCTTTTCTCGGCCATTAAAATCATTTTAACGTGCGCATGCACTGATTTGAGATTTTTTTACTGCGAAAACTGTAAAAGACGGTATTATTTTATGAGGTAGACCTACATTATTAAATCATGCCCGCCCCTCTAATGAAGAGGGTACATTTCTAGCAGCTTTTCTGAAATGTTGCTGCATTTTAAACGATTCTGTGCAGAGTTCTCACTGAACGATCTGCCTGTCGTATATAGGTTAAGTAGCAAAATCAGAATTTTTTTACGTAAGATTGTAATCTTGTGGGTTGT
The DNA here is from genome assembly GCA_029891345.1 of Dryococelus australis. NCBI lineage: Eukaryota > Metazoa > Arthropoda > Insecta > Phasmatodea > Phasmatidae > Dryococelus > Dryococelus australis. Next base: position 110,933,092 of record CM057009.1, read on the forward strand.
GTACATACGAAATTACGTAAATAAGCACCAACAGAAGACACGCGAAAAAATATCGTCTAAAGCAATGGAACTTATTACAGCCATCCTATGAAACGCTTTGAGAAGTTCCGTGGATGAGTGTCGAACGGCGGAAAATCTGCGCACCGATCCAAAGCCATTCGCATGAATTCAATGAAAAACTTGATTGGCGTGCAATTTTCTTCATCAGAACATCCTTTCTTCTTTGTTTAGGCGATCTTGACTAGTCTTGCTTCTTCCGCAACACGACCACCAATCAATTATTCATTGCATTTATTTTTATGCATGATATTTATTATATATGCATGATTACTATTCTGTTTAAATTTCTATAATTTTTAATATGTTAAGTAATTAATAATTTAGCGACATAACTCAAAACAATACAGTATATTGCCACTTTATGGATGGGCAAAAAATTATGTAATAAAAATAATAGGTGACGCACACGGACATGGAAAAGGCGAGTTTAGCTTGTAGTATTCTACGACAAATCTTTTCGCATAATTTTTTGTTGTGACAATGTTGGAAGAGTACTTTACAAAGTCTAATTAGAGAAACTATAGAGAATTTAAATCCGTATTTTTAGTACAAATCTCAAAATCGAACAAAATTAGAACTTTAGGTTAGAGCTCAAAATAATGGCCCATGTCAACAGAATGTTATAAGAACGTTTTCTCGATATAAAATTTTAATTCGAATTATTTAAAAGCTACAACCTTACCCATAGGCGAATAAAATGTCAGATTTAAAAACCTTGAAACGGGGCACACTTGTGTTTTTTATGAAAACTTTCAGCTGAAACCAAATTTTGTATCATTTTTTTAATAGATATGTACGATAAAATTTATTAAGTCGAAAGTCTTATAAGCTAAAAACGCGATTAATGTAATTTTTAAAATGATTTATCTGTTATTTTATCACTGCTATATTAATAACATAACACAAAACCAAAGAATATCCTCCCAATCTAGAAAAAAATATTTGGCTGTTGAACTTCCTTAAGGGCAAGGGATCCCGCTATTTTGTGTTTCCATATATTCCAGCCATGACTTAATTTCCATAATCAATATTAGAAAAAAAACATAAATGAATCAGCAAGGACTACTCGGGGTTTCTTCACACTTTTTACAATGAAATCTGTGAAAAAATACCCCATGTATGACGTGTTTGGATGCTTCCTAAATAGATCATATATCACAAGCGTTTTATACATATATCAGAATCGTTTCATACGTGTGTTAACAAAAGTATTTTATTTTTGGTTAAATTGAACATTTACTAATAGTTTATATATAAATTTCAATATTTAATTTATAACTAATATCAATAAAGACAGCGAGGAAATACGTGTGTTGGTAACACCTAGTAATAAATAGTTCTTATGCAATTTTTTTTTACACTGAGGAATGCGATGCGTTGGTCATCGGGTGATATTGAAGCGAGCGGAGATATTTGGACGGCTCTTAACATCGAGGTCTTGAAAGCCGACGAGGGTGATTGAGGTGAGTATAGAGCAGCGCCGGAATGAAATGGCGGGGGTACGGGAGATCCGCGAGAAAACTCGCCGATCAAGGGCATCGTCCGGCACGATTCCCACGTGCGAAAATCCGGAGTGACCTGGGCGGGGATTGAACCCGGATCGCCTTGGTGAGAGGCGAGCAGGCTAACTAACTGCTCAGCCACCGTGGCTCCATCTAGTGATATTGTCTAAGTTTTGTTTGCACGCGGCGGAGGAATAACCTGGAAGTAGAACTTAAGCAGGGCTTGTGAAAAGTTGAAAATAACTCTGAATGGACTATTGTAGTCGTCTATTTTACGTCAAGCTTTGATATTTAATGTCCGGTCATAAAGTTTGATTACAAAGATTTGTAAAAACAAACCCAAGATTGTATGGAATCTCTCCCCCTTAAAGGAGCAATATCTCCTCCGTCTTCAGTAAATTTGTATCTCATCGCAATTTGGCTGTTTCCTAAACTTAAATTTAACAGGAAAGCCTTTTGTGAATTACATCAGCAATTTTTGCTTCCGTCTAGCAAGGTCGCCAAACTGTGCGTGGAGTTTCATTTTATAAAAACGTTATGTCATTTTTACAATTAAATTCAAATCGAATATATGCTAGAAGCTAAACCCTAACCGCAATCTAAGGGTATCTTATTTCAAATGAAACGCTTCACGGCATTAGTATGATACCAACTAACATTTTAGCTACAATCAAATAACTGTTATAAATGCATTTTTCGAAATTTGTTTGACGCAATATTTACAGTGCGAGTTATCATAATTCGGTTGAAAAATGATGCAAACGTTATTTTCGGTTGTTATCGGTATGTTATTTCATTGTAACAAAAATATTAAATATCCTCGCACATTAGAAAAAAATTTATCGGTGTTTGGACGTCCCTACGCCAGCCTGGAACTAGTAGGAAGCTGCCTATAGCAAGGAAGCGATAAAGGCGACGATGGATGCATATAATGTTCCATGTCGCCTCTACGTGAGTAGCACTGAAATGACATTCAGGAATTTTTCCTCGTCGACCGGCTTCCAGCATTATTTATTTATTTATTTATTTATTTCGACTTTATTTTTCACTGGCGAAGTTAAGGCTGCAGTGCCTTCTTACACATAACCAGGTATAACTCAGTGTACACATACGTAAACATAAAGAACAAGAAAAATACTTACATTAACAAGGGGCGAAACAGAAATATGATAGCTCAAAAAGTAGTAAATGTGTAAAAGATCAGTGGTATCATATTATGTACATATCTTGAACAGGACTAGAGACAAGACAATGCTTAAAGAAACTGAAATTAAAATAGAGTTCGGAGCCCAAATCAGTCGTGCGGATTCTGCTATCTTCAGTCCTTGTTCTACCTAGAAAGGAAACTTCAGTTTGTTCTTTTCGCTTTGCCGAGTATAAATACAGCACTTCTCCAAGCGAACCTGTAATTTTTGTAGTTGGAAATTCTGTAGCGTGGACAAGGAATTCTTTGTAAACATTTGGTGACTATTCTAATAGGTTGTCTTATGCTGGATTCACAATAGCACGACAGGCTGACACAACGTCGGAGCACAACGTAAGTTAACATGTTCAGTGTTCACAATACTCCAACAATACCTGTCCGCCAAGTGTTGTACTAGACTGTTCGGAAAACAAAAAAAGGGCAAGTCACCAACGTAACATTAATATTTACGACATGAATCTCACGAAAAAGTGAACGATTCTTCACATTTCACAAAGTTTGAATGCTTACATATTTACTTAAAACATGTAGTAAATTATAAAAAGGCCATTTTGGGGCAAAATTAGTTTGTTTTATATTTACTACAGTAGTAGAATATGCACGAATGTTTGTTTTGTAACGTATTTGAATTTTTTTTGCGCACCCCGATAAGCCAGAACCAACCGGGGGGGGGGGGGGGAAAGGATCTAATTTCGCCGAGCTGTCGTGGCTGTGTTTCAGTCGGGTTGACGTTGCGTCCTATAGGTTGATTTTAATTTTTCGTTGTGTCGTGTTCGTTGTGATATTGTGTATCTAGCATTAATCGACATATGGAACCTGTTATGCGGTTGATACACAGAATTAATATTGACACAAACATTGTTGCGTCTATAAATACTGTAAATTTAGTATTATGAGCACTGAAAAGTAAAATATTGGTAATATTATTATGGAAATATAATTTACAGAAGAGGTTGGATTTCAATATAGGATACAAAGTTATAATGTCTTTTTACCTCTCACCAAACAGTAATTCGTGAATATGACACTGACAGGGCGATGAAGTGACAGAAATACAAACATAATCTCTGGAGACTTTCTTATAAGAATTATTACTTACTACAGAATTGAACAAAAAAAAAAAAAAAAAAAACAAAGATTAGAAACGGATAACTTTCGAGTGTAACCAACTTTGTTTCTGGCATTCTACTCAAAGGTGCAAAATTTCACAATTGCTTTAGAAATGGATACAAATAATTATAATAATATAATTATTACAGCTGATTGCCAATTAATTTGAGCAGCTGTACAAAAGAAATAGCTCGTTGTGCACAGAGGTTGGTTGTAACCAACTGTATTATGTCTATACGTTAAAGAGAAAAGAACTCTAATACCGCAGTAAAACTTGATTTCATATACTTCAACTTGCACGATTAAAATACTCAATATGTCTTAGAAGGGTTGCAATGTATATTTACGTGTTGTTACGAAAAACGATTTGAACGGAAATATTTGCCACTTCTTTATCGTGTGTTTATGGAATGTTGTATAATAGTGTTCTTTTGTGACTGTTTACAAGGAGGAAGAAGCTACTGCCCGTGTCTCTTTTGGCGTGACAGAAAACTCTAAACTAGCTAAAATGTCACCGGGAATCGAACTCGATGCCACGCTAACCACACGCGTACGCAGGGTGCAGAGGGTTGCATCTACAACCCTACAGTATCATGCCAAAAGGAATATAAAAGATGATATAACCAATTTCGAATTTCCACTAGGCACTATGAGTATTTGGAAAATAGAAATACAAAATTAAAAATAAGTTTATTGTTGTCTAGGCTATAGACTATGTGTGATTAATGTGTATTTTTAACGCCGTAAATGTGGATCTCCATTTAGTGTTTTGCATCCCCCTCTTCCCCCTTATTTCCTAATCAGTCTTACACACGTCTATGGCTCTAACCTAATGACCAGAGAAAACACACGTATTATAGGCTGTTCACGGTAAAATGAGCACTTTTGAAAGTCCTGCTTAAGATCTACTTTTATACTTGTTGTGTGTTCTTCCGCCTTATGTAAAATTGACGTTGTCATGGGCCTGATCGCTTTATTCATGCATCGGTCAAGTGAAAGTGTGAAATTATTACAGAAGTAAATATTGTAGAAACCTACTCATTTTTACACTTCGATGCATTAAAAAAAAAAAACTGAAAACCAGATAAATAATTTAGGTCATTAGAAAAGGTTACCTAACACGCTTTGTTTGACGTTAATATATGGAACTACTTTTCCCTCCATCGTTACCAACTTTACTGTACACATGTCACTCATTGCGCCCGCTAAAATATATGCAGGTAGGGGCAGTGACATTTTTCTAAGGTTGATTTCAAAAGTGCTCACTTTAACATGAACAGCATTTACAAATATACAGTGTTCAATATTAAGATAAAGTTAATTCAAGAAGGAAAACAACGGAAGTGTTTTAACACTCCTCCATGTTCCTATTCCAGCCAGTTCCAGAGAGGTAATTTTAATGAGTTAACAGAACGGAAACCTCAACACTCGCGCTCCATGCGTGAAATTTATTTCCGTGCTCTCAGTATTTTACGTCTCCAGAATCTCGTTTTTAAACGAACTTCATGGAACTGCATTAATTACACATGCCACTCATGAAATGCGACCAAGTAACACATATCGCAATAACAAGAGATTTTTCAGATGTGAGTAATTTCTGTTGATGTTTTTTGAGCACGTTCGAGAGAATTTGCTGGTTTTGAGAACCATACTCAGCATTTTTTTTTTTTTTTTTTTTTTTTCTAAGACGGGATGTGAGAATTCTATTCGAGGCCGAAGAAAATTCACGTCAGTTCTCGTTTAGCAGCTCTCGGTACGATTTCTCCGAACAAGCAACATTAACTTCCTAGAGGCCAGCTTTGTGGGCAGGTGGCTCGAAGAGAAAAGAAAACTTTAAGATCATGCCATACTCGACGTCGTCCTAACTACATCAATAACCATAATATAAGAATAACTTATTCACAGTAATATATGCCACAATCACGTTGGGGGACGATTTGAAATTTTTTGTACGAGAACTTATAGGTAGCCTACCACAACACTACCGAGTTTTTGCACACGTCAAATATTTTCTACTTGAACGTACGTTATTTGACCGCAAGGTTCGTGTTAGTCATGCGTTCCTCAGCTGTTTTTGCTGAAACTTCATACATGTGCGAATGTCTATAGCGAATCTAAAAGAAAATTCGTAACGCAGAAATAAGTTATCCAAATTACGCAGAACAGAAGTAGGCTGACTTGCATAAAATGTCCCATCAGTTTTTTTTTACTTATATTAATATTTAATATTAAAATTAAAATATTACAGAACAACTTTACAGAACTTCTGAAGCCAGAGTGGATTGATTTCTGTTTATATTTTCCCAAGTGAGACTGAAAAAGAATATATAATGAGTTAATCTTTAATACGGACACAGATGAAACAAAAACCAAATGGCAAAATATTATCGACTGAAAAATATTAGTTAATATATGGCCCATGCATTGGCAAACCTTCTTTTCTTTCAAACATTTCTTTCTGAAAAGTAATTTGCGGTAAAACAAGAGAAGTCCAAGTTGGTAAGTAAAGAACCAGTTATATGGTGGTCGTGGTTCAGAAGCAGCACTAGATTATATAGTGCATTCATGGTTACTTTTAACTTCTCTAAAGCCCTGCTACAGTTCTACTTTCAGGATATTCCTCCGCCTAAAGTAACTAGAGCTTAAAACTAAGGTTAGAAAATTACACCAATGGAACAACGCACCGCTTTGTGTGCACTCAGTTTACCAATTTTCGCGTAAGACATTACCAACACACCTATTTTTTCACTGTTTAAATTCATATTAATCATATATAACATTTTATAACCCACAAGTCATATATGCGGTATAGGTAAAAGTTCCATTTAACCCATAGCCTATAAGGTAATTTTTATGTTAACAAAATATAAAACTCTTGTGATACATGGTATATTGAGGAAATAACACAATATGTATGCGCGGGGTGATGTTTCAAAGGTTCTACATAAAAAGTGCGAAGAAACAGTGAATTATTACAGTGTTGGAGGTGCTCATGTACTTACACCACTTCCTGAGGAATCCACTGGAGAGTTTGGTACAGAGTTTTCCTCGACCTCCGCCCTGCATGTTGGAAGAGGAACGCGGTCTCCGGAGCGACAGTAGAAAAAGAAAAAAAAAGTGCGAGCAGCACCGATGTTAGGAACGATTGCGAGGGGAGTCCGGAGGTTCGGCGAGCAGTTTCAGTTGGACGCGGAGTTTTGCATGCCTCGCGCGGGCAGGTCTTTCTTCGTCAGCAGCGCTAATACTAAGCCTTCGTCGCCGTCAGCAATAACGAACGTCCACCGCAGCCGAGACGCGGTCAAGCACTGGAGCTCCCTAAAGAACGGGGGAGGGAGAGACTGCTGCGCGCGGCCAGTCAAGGGTGCCAACATCTGCGCGCTGCCACCGTCGTCGCCGCGCCGCGGAGAGCGACCTTGTGCACGCCACTGCTGCCACTTTCACTCCCAGGCCCGTGCTTTCTTCCGCGCGTGTGGCGGCCCTGCTTTCCACGCGGCTCGCCAGCCAGCCGAACCCTCCCTCGGCGAAAGCAAATCACTGCTTGCGGACACGCGCCGGGAAACCGAAAATGTTGCGTCGCGCCCGACGCGGAAGAAGCCAGCTCAGCTTCGGTAGGAAGCGAGCAGAGCCCGGGGAAGTGTGGTTCCTCGACAGCCTGAGGTGAGAATGGAGCAGTGCTGCAATGCAAGAGCGGGGAAAACCCCCGAGAAAACTCGCCAAGCAGCGGCATCGTCCGCCCGGGGAAGTGATTTCTGGGTGTTCGCCAGCGAAGTTTAGTGTACAAGACGAGGCGGCGACGCAACTCCCCAAAGAAAAATTTGATGGGCGAACACTTACCACATCAAGTATGCTGCTGACCATAAAAATCTATTATTGTATACTTTCGCGAAGCACTGTTCAGTGCGTAGAAATTACCTGCATAATCCATTCATGGTTACTTCACACTTTTCTGACACCCTGCTAAAGTTATACTTCCAGAATATTCCTCCGCCTCGTACAAACTAAGCTTAACTAAGTCTGGAAAATTACACCAAAAGACAACGCACGGAATTTGTGCGCACTCAGTGTAACAGTATTTTGTATAAGAATTTTTTCTCACTGGGCACCAGCAACACACACATTTTGTCACTGTTTTTTATTCGCGTGATTTATAAATGAAACATTATAATTTTTAGAAAAAATTATGGATAACATTTCAATTTAACAGAAAAAAAAGTAACTTTTATGAGCACAAGTATAAAACGCTTGTGATACATGGCATGTGTTGGAAATAACTAAACACGTCATATATGGGGATATTTTTCAAAGGATTCATTCGAAAAGGGCGAAGAAACCGCGAATAGACCTTAAAGGCTGTTCGCGATATAGTGAGCAAATTTGAAATCAACTTCTGAAAAATGTCACTGTCCCCACCTGCGCATTTGTTTAACGGGCACACTGAGTGGAATGCGGCCAGTGAGGTTGGTAACGAGGGAGCGAAAGCAGTTCCATGTCTCGACGTTGAATTAAAAGTGCCAAGTAAACGTTTGTGAATACTAAAGCAATTTATTTAGCTTTCTATGCAAATGTAATGATATTAAAATTTGTGAAATGTTTACTTTCCTAATTATTTCACAGTTACACTCGACTGACGCTTGAATAAACGTGCTGAGGACCTTACAATGCTAATTTTACATAGGGTGGACCCAATATGCCAACAAATATATCGTAAGCAGGTATTTCTAAAGTGCTCAGTTTATCGTAAACAACCTATAACTGCTCTTTTCTCGCATAAGAAATTTTTATATCCCATAGTTTTTGTATCCTGGCATGTCAAAGTCACAATTATTGCAGTGTTTTGGGCGGTGCTGATAAAATAAATAAACAATATCATTCATCGAAAATTTGACATGGGTCACTCAGACGTCGTATCGTATTCACTTTGAGATACGATTCGTCAAACTTATTTTACAAAAAAAAAATGAGTTACTGCTACAGATGAAAAACAAGCAATTTTTTATTTCCCGCAATTTTAAAAAATCGCGGAAAATATTTTATTGCGTGATTTTAAAGTTTCCTTGAAGTAACTAATTGTATATCATTTCAATGAAAATTATCTCATTGTGGTGAGTGGGTTCGTTTTTATAAGTTGTACATCCTGAGAAGACTAAAATGGTGGCGTTTCGTACAATTACAGAATAAATACGTTTGTGGTGAACAGCTCCATTAATTGTTGTAGGCCTATAAGCCTCGGAGCATTAAGTGTGATCTTGGCATGCGCAACACATGTCTTATCGCCTCTACGCGCAAGGCACTGAACTGGCGCCTTTTGAGATCACAAGTATTAATCCAAACGTTTTATAGTGTAAGAATACAGACAAAGACGTACTGCATATCTCTGAGCCATGTTAGGTAGTCCGTTCCGGAAATTTTATACCTAAAAATGACAGTCAAATACCCGTTTCAGCCCTTTCTCACTTAAAACAAAACTCCTTATTAGAAATATATCGAATAGTTTTAAATAACAACTATAACTGAAGCCCTGCGTTCCTTTTGGAGGGTTGGATAGACGGCGACTTTTACGAGCCTGTAAAAAAATTGCATTATCTCAACCTGTGTCCTAGAACAAGACTACACGTGGCCCTATGACGTCACAGTTCTGTCCGAAGCTCGCCTGTCTTAAGACCAGCCGTGTCCTAGGACAAGCATTTGCCAACTTCGGAATTTTGTCCAAAGCTATGTTCCAAGAAGCCGGGAAATAGAAGAATAAGTTTTCAGTAATTACATGTTTTAGCGCGAAAATGCCAAAATTTAAGAGATATATAGTGAAAACGGACGAAAACTAACAAAGATAAAAAAAAAAGTGATATTTCAATTCAACGTATACACTACTAATAGTTAACAAATTACGTAAAATACTGGGACGTAACTGGAACGTATAATTAAATTGAGCCATGCTGAAACAATGTCGACATAGTGCACTACACTGAAATGTTGTGTAAATACGAATGGCGTTAAAATTACGATTCATATGGCATGTTAATCGTTTAGTCAACGAAAAAAAATAATATTATTATTCTTTGTATTTAAGCCTACGGTGCTCAAGTGCCAGTTTGAGAAAGATCAGTTTCGGACATAAAAAATTAGGCCATATACGGACAGTGCTAATGTGACGTCACTTGACATTGGGATTGGAACACATGAACGTTGATGGTTACGGCCAATTGTAGGCGGCTCTTGAGAGTGTTGTTCTTCGAAAAGTTCATGCTGTTCATCTTCTAGACACTGCTGACGATTACAAATTCCTAGGAAAAAAAAATTTTCGTCGTCTTTTTCACAGAATGGCCTGTGATGATCACTATCCTAGTGTCATCGGAATGTGCAGATAATAAAAACAAACTCGCTTACTGGAGTACGATAATTCACGTTCAAATAAGATAACATGAGTTACTCCAGGAATATTTAAAACACGCTATGAAATGATATCGCAATTCTTAAAAATTGACGAATGTAAGGATTTTTTAATTTATTTTTTTATTTTTTTTATCCAAATTATACTTTTAATTTGTAGCAGTATATGAATTTTCTCTTTTTAAAACAAGTTTTGCTAAGCACTCCTTAAAATGAATTAAGACATGGCCTTTCAGTCAAAATTGTTAAATTTTGTGTAAATTATTTCGTAAATTTGGTAAAAATTGTGATTTTTACATGTCATGATGCATAGACTATACGATCTTAATTTTTTTTAATGCGAGGAAAGAGCTTCTAAATTAATGTCTACAAATGAACGGTGTTTCATTCAAGTATGAAACAAAGGATTTTTTTTACAACACACTTAATTCAAGTATGGTCTCTTTCTTTTACTGTTAGCCACTGCATTTTTATAAACATCGCTTAATCTATACTAATATTATAAAGAGGTAGTGTTTTTAACTTTGTGTGTTTGTGTGTTTGGATGTAGGAGGTATTCTTCGAAACTACTCATCCGATTTTAAAAATTCTTTCACCAATAGAATGCTACGTTATCACTGAGTGTCATAGGCTATATTTTATTTTAAAAATCAATAGGGATCCCTTCTAAAACTCCAATAATGTAACCCAAAGTGTAAATAAATGACCTATAAAATTCCTTACATTGCGTGCGCTGCGAAAACTATTGATGATAGAACAAAATAATGTACTACGGCTTTGCAGGACGGACAGATTCGGAAAATAAAACGTGCTGTGTGCTGCGTACGGCGCCAACCTTAGAAGCTCTACTGCCATTATGGGGGGAGTTACTTTTGTGTTTGCTGGGGATTTTTGGCAGACACTCCCTGTAGTTACAAAAGGGACGCGTGCAGATATCATAAAAGCATGTCTTAAATCATCTCCCTTATGGAGTTCTATTCAACACCTAAATTTGCGAACGAATATGATAGCCTAACTTGGTGGAGACACGCATAAAGATTTCCCACAACAATTGCTCAGACTTGGAAAAGGAGTTTTTCCTTCTCTAAATTTGGGCACTAATTCTGCTGAAATCATTTTAAATGTGACATTAGGTCAGATAGTCCACAGTCTGCAGCATCTTGTAGAAGCAGTATATCCGGGCCTCGAAAATTTACTAGAAAGAGACTTTCACTGGTTGTGTTCCAGGGCAATAGTATCGCCTAGGAACGACACTGTCAATGAAATCAACAATCTCATTATACAAAGACTTCCCGGCCAAGTCAAAACCTATAAGTCGATTGACACAGTCACCAATGTTGACGATGTCGACCACTTTCCTCAAGATTTTCTAAATTCGCTTAATCCTTCTGGCTTGCCACCTCACGAACTATCATTAAAAGTCGGTACTCCTATCATGCTTTTAAGGAATATAAGCCCTCCTAACATGTGTAATGGCACAAGATTGCTCATTAAAGACTTGAAAGAAAATTTTATTGTCGCGACCATCCTCACCGGTCCAGCAGCCGGCCAGCTGGCAAACATCCCGAGGATTCCCATGATTCCCACGGATTTGCCAATATCTTTCAAACGGTTGCTATTTCCCGTAAAAACATCGTTCGCGATTACTATTAAGAAGTCCCAGGGTCAAACGTTCTCTTTGGTTGGAATCGACCTACGAAAAGAGTGTTTTTCCTATGGCCAACTATATGTTGGTTTATCACGAGTTGGAAGTCCCGAGAAACAGTACATTTTGCTACCAAACAATAACAGGACGTCAAACATTGTCTACAGAGAATGTCTTAGCCAATAACGTATTAAATACTTCTATCTCAGATAAATTGCATTGAAATATAATGTATATTAATATGAAAAATTATAAAAAAGTAAAAAAATATCCAATAAAAGAAGCAAAAAAACTTTAAATTATAAATTATTTAATTAATTATTAAATTATAATGTGCTTTTTTATGCTTTAGGAGAGTTTACCCAACCTAATTAACGCCGGGTTAAGCAGTTTTTTATATCTTAATTGCACCCGTGCGAAGCTAGTACTATAATAAAATAATAAAGAATTTTCATTTTTCTGCAAAAATCGTCTGTAATATTATGACTACAGACTTTTGTAAACCTTTGAAATATATGAAGTGACCCTTACATCTTTGGACATAGTTTAGTTATTAGCGCCCTCGATTTTGAAACACTACATTGGTCTCCTGCACACTTCCCAGTTTGGAACGTTTCTAACGGAGAAATTTCATAGGTGAAATGTTTGTCATTGAGTTTCGTCACTCACATATCGGTTTCACTTTGTCTTTGCGACCATGTGCGGAGTGACAAAGCAGTTATCCTCTAGCTTTCACTTACATCCGCAGTGACTCAATCCGACAGTAAGACATCGTTCAACCACAATATCTACTCGTGCTGACAGGCATACATAATTTTGCTCATTATATCGTCGCTGTTATGACAAATTGGCGTACCTAACTTTTCTTCATTTTTCAGGAGAACCGTTCAAAGTTTTTTTTTTCAAATGCATCCTTCTGCTGTGTCGCAGCATGTAAAGTTATCCAAATGGAAGAAAGTTATAATTATTGCTCAGTAATATAACGTTTTCAGACATGAAATAAGTTTTCAATATGCCTTGATATCAGATTTTTTTTTTAAAGAGGGATATTTCATTTTATCATTCTGCAATAAGGAAACGAAGCATGAGGCTCTTGATTTGCACCATATATTCAACATATTGATTAAGTTCATACCAGGTCCTTTTTTTAATTTTAAAGTGAGTTACCCCACTCATACATGACAAGTGTGGAGTCGAGTGTATAATTATATCTATTTCGTGCGCAGCACTCTAGGTATTACATGGTGTCTTCCCTAAATCCGATATTACACGATGCCTGCTGCCTTGCTTGGTTTTTTTACAAGCTTCTGCAAGGCCAGGTGCACGAGTCGGTAAACCAATCACTATATGAGCCGCCATGGAAGATTCATATCACGCGAAAGTAGTTCACGTACTAGCATTTGACATCCTCGGTGGGTGCGGAGCGTGTGGTACCTAGTAAATAAAAATCCCATTCGTAGATCTGCAACAAGGCAACAAGGCATTGGCCTATAAAAAACTAACTAGCACATATTAATATTGCTATATTATTGTTGGCCTTTTACATGAGTTCGTTGATTAATTGTGTAGATTCCTTCATTTTCTTGAGAATTATGTGAAGTCACGAGAGTACGAGTGTTATTTTTAATTGTGATGAAAATTATTAGCCGTTTGTAAATTGTAGCCTATTCTTTACGTACCAAGTTATTATCAGTTATAATATTTTATGGGGGGAAAAAAAGTATTGTGCGAAGTTTCGAACTCACGCCCATGTGCAAAACTTCTTCACGGGCGCCGTGATTTTAACACTGTACTGCAAGTTCTCACAGCCGCTTATGGTCATTATTATATACGGATACTTTTAAAATAATGTTTTCATATTGTAGGGAGTGTTTAAAACGGCAATTAGAAGTTGTCATCGCGAATAATTATTCGTCTATGTATAAATTTTAAATTTATTTCGTAGAGTTTCCACCTCCCGAATGTATAATCAAGATGGAGGCGTCCTTTATGGTTTCTTCATCAACTGACAACTGGTTTCAAGTAATAGCCACCGGGAGCGCCTTACGCTCTGAAACTGCGATGTGATTGGCCAGGTAACGAAAACCGGCGTAGAACCTGTCACGAAAAGTAGGACGTGTCCTATTACCAAATTTGTTATGAAATCTGTCTGTAGAAGCCTGCAAATGCCATGACGGCTCCCAAGCTAGTTGGTGCGATGGCTGCTATCGCGGACCTTGCACAAACTTTTACGGAATCTGGTATCGTATAATATGGCCCTAAAGAGTATTTTCTGAGCCATCTACTGTTGTTGAGTTAAAATAAGTTAAAAATAGAAAATACTTAGTTTCTATCAGCAACTAAGATGCAATGGAAAAAAGGGCCTATATTATTAAGTAATGTATAAATTTTTCATAGCAAATAGCACATCAAATAAAATTTAAAAATTCTGAATGTTTTCTTGAAACATTAAACAGTATGAAAGTTCGTGATTAGTTTATCACTGTCGTACAAATAAAATATTATAAAAATATAAAATAATAAATCATCGTGAGCATTTCAGTTTAAATACCATAATACTGGCTTAAAAAATGGTCATAGTAACCTGCTGAAACAAACTATGTAAAACCCAACGGAAATACATTTAGTAGGACAACCGTTTCAGTTGTAAATACTGTTACGAGCTGCAGTTGGGGCCGGGAGGCTGTCTGGCACTGTGGAGGGTGACTCACCTCGATCCTCTCCTCTTCTCGGAACGACGCGCTCTCTGCCTGGTTGTATCGATTCTGGGAAGCCCGTGAATAACTGTCAGCGGTGAGACTTGCTTGCGTCATAGCCCCTCCTTCCCCGTGAAGAAACCGACAGGAGGCCGAGGAATATTCTGGGTATTAGGACACTCGGCGCAACTCGGGAATTAGCCAAATTTCTGGCTAATTCCCGAGTTAAAAATTTCTGACCAATAAATACGAGCCACAGAGGGACTGCGAGGAATCTTTGATGGAGGCCATCTGGCAGTGCGCGAGCGAAGTGAGGTCAGGCGACGGTGGCGAGCAAGGTGTTCGTGGTGTGAATGGACGAGAGCGCGTTAAACCCGGCGAGTGAAGCCTACTGTATGTGAGGGCGCTCCGAGAAGTTTAGAACACTGCGGACTGGCGGGACATGGTCTAAACTGAGGTGGGACTTAATGACACGTAATACGCATTTTATGTAAATATTGGATCTGTAAAATATGGACGCAAAATTTATAAAATAATTGAATAGATTGATACACTGTCTATTGAGTCTGAACTTGAATTATTTAGTTCCATTAATTTATTAATGGCAATTATAAATTGTATTAATTGGAGCCATTTGTATACAGAAAGTGGCATTAGTAGTAGGGGTATGGGGCTACGGGGACATAGGATTCAGGCTGAGGAAAACCAGGGTATGGCCGTCATGTTGGATTCCCTGACTTCCCACTCTGTTATTCTGATCATGCAACCGCCATATTGGGTTCCGCCATGTTGGTAGCCAGTGCGCCTCAATTTTTGTAGCTAGTACGCCACCATTTTGTAGCCAGCATGCCACAATCATTGTAGCCAGTACTCCGCCATCTTGACATTTTAATGCTCTCTTTCTTTCCTTATCTCTACTTCTTTCCTCTCTCTTTCTGTCCATATTTATCTCTTTCTTTCCTTTCTCTCCATTCATTCGTCATTTGTTTACATCATCTGTTACTGGAGGCTGACATCTTGCTTTTTTGTTTGTCATTTGTCTCTCACTTTCGTTCGACGACATATTTGTTTACATGGATGCAGACATCTTGGTTTTTCGTTTGCAATTTGTTTCCTACATTAGTTCTCTGCATTGGCCGCTAGGAGCACTGGTGTCAAATTCGCTCCACTGATTACTCACCTTTTTTCTACTGCCATCTTGGTTCTGGAATTGCCCACTAGTGCTGAATTTTTAGAACTCAAACTATCATCTAGAATAGACGCGGGATTGAACTGCCGGACATTGGGTCGCCAGACTAACAGCTTAGACCACTCGGCTATCGCGACATGCATCGGGACAAGAGTTTATAAGAAGCATATAGCTTGGAGACGAATAAATAATATGTTGCTTCTCATTAAATATATTACAATTTTATTTGTTGTATAATTTTTAAGTATTTTATTCACATTCAATTATTTTTGTGTTTTTAGTTTTTGGTTACCTAATATTTGCATATAATATTATTTTTTAATTATATTATTAATTAAGTTTTTTTATTATTTCGCTTTCACTTATTTATATTATCTAGCTATATTCATTATTGAGTATTAATTTTTTTATTTGAAGTATTTTTTAAGAATTTTATAAGTATTTTTATGAAACTTTTAAGTGTTTCGAGTGGCATGTGTACAGATTCGTGTTTTTCAGGCAGATAAGAATATGTCTTCAGGATATATGATTACATGACTATAACCAGTGTCATATTAGATTTTTATAATCATATATAACAATTGGTTTAGTCAATCCATGTCAAGTGTTATACATATGTTACGAATACAGATTATTGCACTTTTTACGATTTTTATTTACATTTAATTTTTTTTTTACTTTCCCATACTTAAGTATTTACATGTAGGAACTTTGTAACATATGTCGATCTTAAAAAATATTTCCTACCCCTGTGCTAGGATTTGTGAATTTTTCCCGTTACACCATCCCATAATCATACATAACAGTTCAGTATTCACTTCACCTACCAAAGGCAAACTTCGCATAACCTAAGACAACCTTACCCAATCATCTTGTAAGATCTCTGAATATATTTGATTTTATTTATCTCGACATTCACTTAACCTTACCTCCACACTCTAGTCATCGCCAGACCCCTCTACACATCCCCTCCCTCTGGTCTTACTTAACAATCATATCGAAAATCGAATGGTACTGAATACCAAAACAGATATAATACCTTTCACCATGACATTATCTTGTCTCATTCATGCTATAAATAATACATGTCATATCCACCACCATACCTCAGGCTTATTGATCAATAATAACAGTCAACTATATTGACTACTATTTGAGTCCATCTAACTTTACCTGTTACACATATAAACAAGCCATACCATCTACAGAACCAATCAAACATTCCAATTATAAGCTCCAGCCATGATATCATAAGATAAATATTATTAATTTAACCATCTACGACACCCATATCATCTTAATTCCCAAAAATAACATTTAATCATACTAACCAACCATATCAGCTAAGGATTCTGCCCCTCTCATACTAACTAAATATTACATCAAACCATTATGCTCTGACAAACTAATCGCACAATTAAACCATTCTCCGCACACCATGGAAGCTACACTTTGGTAATACTGCCAAAATAACCGAACATGTGATCAGGTCATACCTATCACATAACAGCTATACCAACCATACGAGCGAACTAACAGTACAACCAAGTCATATGTGTATGCGTTCTACCTTATATAAGACTCCGAATATATTTTATTTTATTTCTCCCGAGATCCATCGAACCTAACTTCACCGAATCTAACCACCACACTCTAGTCATGTATGTGAGAACTAAAAATAATTTTTTCATTTGAAAAATATTAAGTATATTAAAAAAAAATAATAAATAGGTGTACCTATGCATCTATGGAGTGAGTCATTTTTGAGTCAAGAGTCAAGAGTCTACAGTAAAGAGTCAAGAGCCAAGAGTCAAGAGTAAGAGAATCAGTCTTGTGAGTGGTCGGTCTGACAGGAGTTAGTTGTCTGCTTTAAGTGTGACCGTGAGTTCAAGCTGAGCAAAAATAACATGAGGACGAAGTATATTTTCACATTAAAAATAAATAATTCACTGACAGGGCAACGATGATTAATTAGCAGCTATCATTGGCCATTTAGAGCTCAGTCGATGCTACGAGTACTATAGCCATCATACAGCATGAACTCGCACAAATTTATATTTAAACTGAATTAATAAATATTTCAGAGAAGCAGATGTATATACACTATCTACCAAAAAGTAATTGAGCACCTGTGAAGATAGGTAATTCAGTACGTCAGTTGACTTGTGTTTCGCTGCCTTAGCCGTAGGACTGCTGGTGTTTGTACATGGTAGCATGAACACAGAGGCCTATTGTAACATTCTGGATAATGAAATCCTCCTAACATTGTGGCGTTTTTACCGAATGGACCCATGTTACTTCCAGGATGACAATGCCAGGTGCCATGTTTCAAGGGCTACTATGCAGTGGTGCGCCAACAACAATGTTCGCAGAATTTTTGCTCCACTAACCATCATCAGACTAAATATATGCACCACTCTTACTAAAAGTCAAACATACCACAGCCCATAGTTCAGACATCTTGAACGAACCGTTGCTAGATTTAAACTCATCATGCCACTACCCACTTCATTTTATCCGACAGACAGCTCACCTTGTAAATGTCAAGAGCAGTGGTAGCTAGTGAGCACATGTGCTGTAATTGGAGTCTGTACATGTTTCCTTGCCATTTCTCACCTGGACGGTGTCAGATAGCCTAAGTCAGCACATAGCATTTCTGCACCCTCTTGGTATCTGGTAACTGGAGTCTGTGCATGCTTACAAGTTGTTTTCACAATCTACATATTGTCGGATGACCACATGCATTGGAATATCTGTGTTAGCAGGTCTGCACCTGAAAGGTGTCAGCTAATAATAAGAATGAGTAAGCAGGCTTCACGAGCAAAACACTGGCCCATCTAGAATGGTGGTGGATTGGGAAGAATCAGCGGAGATGGGGAAGCTTATATATAAAATTGGAGTAAAAGGCTCGTAGTATTAGTTTAAGCCATCATGTCTGTGTAGTTCCGACCTGAAGATGAAGCAATTTACATTTATATTACTGTGGGCTACCGTCGTGTTCATATCTGGATACTTGGCATGTCATAGCAAGTACAAGTCTGCAACATATTTGAACACTGAGTCAGTGTGAATGAAGAAGGTGGTTTTTTCAGCTTGGTTCCATTACCATGCAGATTTATCGCTTGCCCATGACATCGTCACAGTGAGGTAAACCACCTCCGGCAAGACTCGAAGCTACCCTGCACTACCAGCAAGCTGAAAAGTCAAGCAAAAGAATAACAGTTACATCAAATTTGGGGTATTTGCACACTTTAAGCATTAATCTACAAAATCACATTATATTTTTGATAATAGGTGCTCGAAAAATTCATTGCAAAATACTGGGAAAATTCTTTGTTTACCTGCCCGAAAAGTTGGAAAAGACGTAGCATTAACCACATGCCTGCAAAATTCTTCGTGTCTGGATGTTTAGCGGCCTATATGGACAGCTTCATCGCATGCCGCTCGCCACCAGCTGGGTGAGCGACCTTGGGACTGACATCGCAAAGAGATTCATTAACACAACATTCCACACACTGGTTTGTACTCGACTGTAGGGCAGCAGAATGTCGGCAACCATGCGCTATGGTCGCGTGGTGGCTATGAGAACTACTCCAGTGATGTCAACCACTTGCTGGTCAGTAAGTATAGCTGCCTGGATTTCGGCAGCAGTGGGGTGTTACGTGACGACACATCCGGCACCAGGTCTGTGAAGTGGAAGTGTGATTACGTGGATGTGTGTGTGTCACCCATATTTGGACATGTTTTTGATCATGAATTGTTATTGAGGATTCACATCGATATCCCACTAAGGAAGAATTCCCACCCTCTAAAGACAATTCCGAGCTGTTTCCTTTAAAGGTCATCTTGTTTGCTATTGTGCTAAGTAATGTTTAGACCTCTCCAAGGGGTATTACTTATCAATTAGTATAAATAATGGCCCGATCTCTTGACTGGGGTCGATTGTCACCACCCCAGAGGGAACAGCCAGCAAAGTTAAGTAATGGTTTCCTAAGAAAATACTTAAATTTCAGCAGGCCATTACAGCAAATAGAGGATGTACCCAATTTGTGTCCTGAAAATAGAAGTTTAAGCACCATGTTTGCGATCAAGTTTTAAAGTAACTTCTTTGCTATGAGAATGCTTTAATCTTAAATAAAACAGGTAAAATTAAATGGAACTTTTAAAGAAAGTTTTAAAACATCTTAAAATAAAGATCAAATATATGATGTTTTTAATTGGAAGTGATTTCCAAAAGTTAATGCATTTTGAAAATATTTTACTATAACAGTTTGTAATTTTGTTAGCATCTTGTGGTCCAACTAGCCAAGAATTTAGGAAAGATTGAGTCAAAATTTGCTGGCATTTTGTTGTCCAACTAGACTATTATTTGTTTATGGCATTTTCGTTGGCCTTTTGTGGTTAAGCTAGCCAATAATTTACTAAAGATTCCAGGAAACATAGTGAATTCTGCCAGTATCTGTAATCTAAAAGTATGAGCTTTAATATGTTGACCATTTACAGTCCAACTAGCCAGAGGAACTTTAAAGCATTAAATTAGGAGATTGAAGTTTTTGGCCTTGGTGTTAAAATCAGTCTGTAAGTGGCATAAATAACTTAAATGTTTTTGTAAATTTTTTAAAGGTGACCTTGTATTGTGTTAAATGGATAGAGAAATTACAAAATAGTTAGCTTTATATCTGGTAGTATAGGAGTGCTATTTCTATGCACTTATATTTTTGGCAAAACTATATTGACAACAGCAGTATAAATATTAATTTACTCACAATTAAATATAAGAATATTTAAAATGCTTAATGTGCTATAGCAGTGTTGTAGGCATGTAGAATAGCCTGGCGTAGTCAGCACACCTTTACTATACTTTTCTCCTATTTTCATCTGGGAGGCTTATAAGCCAAAAATTGAGGCAAAAGTAAAAAATCATTGTAATCAGATTTTTGTAATATCAGAAATCTTCTAATTGTGCACTTCGATTGGGAAAATATTTTATAGACAATCTTATTCAAATAATATGTGTTGTACAAATATAAATAAATAACTAATGTATTCAAAGTTGGAAAACACATTATGTTTCATGAGTAAAAAGGGAAACTAAAATATACATTATGTACTTAAAGTTACGAACAGATGTTAAAAAAAATATCCAAGAAAGAACAAAATAATAGAAATGTTACAATGGCTCATGGCTTTTGCTTTCTGAAATATCACACTAACATCTTGTATTATATATGATCTTTTTCTGTTCAAATGGGGCTTTTATCTTTTATTGGGTTTCTTACTCTGTGGACTGTTTATGTTCACCTTGCCACGTCGTTATTGGTTTTTTTTTTTTTTTTTTTGAAAAATCCAGGAAATTCACTTCAGTGGGTGAACTATTTATTGTTTTTTCAAGAGTTGGTGTATTTGCTAATATCTATCATGTCTACAGTTTGGCTACATAAGCTTTCCAGAGCTTTTCTATTCCAGGTGCTTAAGGAAGCAGGCATGGAGGTGGTGTGAACTTATTCAATAGATGACTTAAAAATAAAAGCGAGGGCCCTGGGGCATCGGGAGGATGTGGCAGGAGCAGGAGTAGTGGCTGTCTCGAGTGAGTGCACTCCATTATTCAAAATTTTAAAATCTATTCCAACAGAGGCGTGTAAATTGACTACATTGACTAAGTTAAGCCTGGAAGATTTAGTATAGTTTTTCCTCCTAGTTGAACTTAGAACTTTCTTTAAAGTTTTGTGATAAACAAATGGTTTTTGCGGTATCCACTTTTAGAGTGCCAGATGATTTGCAGGCCATTTTTAGTAAGGCCCGAGATGAGAATTGGGAATATGATACCCCTGCAAACTCTTGCATAAAGGAAGTTTCTAGTGAAGTCGCAATGACACAATTTCGTTTACGATTGTTAGAGCATAAACAAAGGCTAGATCAATTTATGGAATAATTTATCAAAGAGATAGTAGATATTGTAAATGTTGTAGGATTTCCATGTTCAGAGGACTGTTTCACACAAATAATTTTTTATTACCTTAATTCCTGCAATAGTAGGTGTTTTTGTTTTGCTTTATTACCAAACATGTTGGAGAAACATTTAGAATTAGTTACTGAAGTAGAGAGAACTTTGAGGGACTATTAAGTGGAGGAAAAGAATAGTGTCGTTAGTCATCTAGAGTCAGGAAAAATTGTACCTGGGAAAACACTAGAGAAAGTGTAATAGAAATTTTCGAAGTTCCGTGTAATTTTTGGGAAAACCAACCATTTAGCAAAGGATTGTTTTCATAGGAAGTCCGTTTTTAATATAACTTCTAGTGAGCAGCCTCGATCCAGTAAAGTTCAAACTAGGTCATGGTATTCTCAGACCCAGAATCATTCTAAAAATAATTCTCAAACTCAGGAAGTTCCAGGTGGTGCCAGAAATGCAGGTATGTTTGAAGAATACCCTTTTTTCCCTCTCTAATCAAATGGGACACATAAAATCTAATTGTCCTATGAACCCTTTGAAGAATAAGATTGTGGGAGAACCTACAGTTAATGTTTTGTGGTATGAGAGGAAATATGGTTTATTATATAACCCTGTAGATATTTCAGACCAGGTAGTTGTAGTCACATTGTTGGATTCTGGTGCCTCTTGTTCACATACCAATCAGGATTTTTGTAATTATTTGCTTACCCATATGCCCAAAGAACTTATTCAGGTTCGGTCAGGAGAAGAGTTAGGGTTTTTTCTTGACAATTGAGGGATTATTATTTCTAACGGTATAGCCATTTTTAAAGTCAAAATAGACCATTTCATGAGGAAACTCCAATTTCGTATTTTGCCAGGCCTTAGGCCGGGTTCACACTTGCGTTGAAGTGACGCGCATCACACCATGCAGTGATTCGTCATGCGTTGCAGTGTACATGCGTGGCAGTGGCACTATTCACACTAGCGATGAACTGTCACGCGGTGACAGGCGGCGACGCACGTCAATTTGGCAACGTGTGGTGCCCGCCACAACACGAGGCAGCACGTGTAGAAGCAGTACATGTGTGGTTACGGAGTAGTGAACAATTGCGTTGAACTGTCGCGCAGTAGTATGGAGAAGGATGACATTATCGATGGGGAAAACTTTATTTTCGAAGTGCAAATGCATCCTGTTATTTGGGATTGGACAATGACGATTACAAAGACAGGGGGGGAATAATAATAGCATGGCTGCAGATAGATGAAGTTGTTTTTGACCATGTTAGTACCAAGACAGAGAAGGAGAAAACTGAATATGGTATTTAAATGCTTGTAACTATCATGAGTATTTATTAATTTGAAACTAAATATTCCGCCCAAATATTTCTAATGTGATTAACATGTAACCCACTATTCAAATTGTCATCCATTGCAGCATCATTTACCTCTTCCAAACCTTCAATGGATAAAGTATATTCAAAATTGTAACCATCTCGAGATCGTATGTAATTGTGTAAAATGCAGCACGTCTTAACTATGTCTGTAGATAAATCAATATTGCCATTAAGAGGTCTGTGAAAAATGCGCCATTTGTTTGACAGGATTCCAAAGGTGCATTCGATGTACCTGCGAGCTCGACTTAGACGATAGTTAAAGATGCACGTTGTGTGTGACAAATATCGTCCTGAAAATGGGCGAAGCACATGTTTATGTAAACCGAACACTTCATCACCCACAAATCCAAAGGGCATTTGCGGTCTGGTGGTTCCATGCAAACGTTTAGATTGAGGAATGTTAATGGCATTAGTAATTATGCGATCCCATAGTTTGGATCTTCTAAATACAGTACTGTCAGATTCTTTCCCAAAGGAGCCAACATCAATATAAATAAACCAGTAATTAGAGTCAGCCACACCTAGCAATACAATATAATGGTAGTATTTGTAATTGAAATACAGAGAGCCGCCCAAAGCTGGTTTGACATTCGGATGTGCTTCCCGTCGAGCGCCCCTATGCAATTTGGGAAATTTGCTTTCTGCAATAAATGGTCAGTGATATTCAGCAACATCCCTTCTGTAGGCAGGGGAAGAAATTTGTCTTTTAGTGTGTTTCAAATAGTTTTACACACTTTCTGCAGAAAATTGCTTTCTGTTGAATGGCCGCCTGTATAGGAATAATGTAAATCCACCTAACTGCATTCACTTCCCAAATACCTGTAAAGAATCTGCATCGAGATAACAAAACAAGAATGTCATATTGAACATTACTCTTTAGACAAATGTAACTATAATACATGGATAAAGTAAAACAAATAGGTAACATTAATTATTTGGTTTCAGTAAGAAAAAATGATGGCCAAATGGAAGAACCTGAAGGATAATTACTTGAGGAATGCAAAGAAGGCACCGAAGTCTGGACAGGCAGACCAAGGATACCGCCCTTATCTATACGTCAAGCAAATGTCCTTTTTACTAAAAGTTACAAAACCTAATAGTACCCAATCGTCATTACCTGACAGAACACAGGAAATAACAACTGCAACAGATGTCACGCCCTCCAATGGAACAGGTCACATTCAGGAGCCCGTGGAGTATCATAACATAGAAACACCAGCTGAAATAATTTACAGCAGTACTAATCAGCACAAGAGAAAAAAATGTAGGAAACATGTATAATGGAGTATGTTAATACACTGTTACAAACGTCTGCAACGACCAGCAAAGATAATGATGTCTCACGTTTTTCAGATCCTTATTGCCGACACTAAATACGTTTTCCATTGACCAATAGCTGAAATTTTGGAGTGAAGTTCTAAGTGTCATGAAGTGCATCCGTAGCAAGGTTACGCATCAGTCAGGCATTTCCTCACAAGCACCTCCCATACCGACTCACAGTGTTGCATCAACATCATTCAACGACACTAATAATTCATTTGCTTATCCATTCAGTGTTTATCATCACCAATATCCACATTATATTTCTCCATCTACTTACCCACAACATACGTTTGTCTTGCCACCCCAACATGGTTTGTTTCAACAGTCACATTCGACATCATGCCAACCATCAACTCCTAGGACCTCGTTAACGACTTTCCCGGCGACTTCAACTCCAAATCCATTGCCTACCCTAACCAGACCACAAGTATCTCAAGACAGTTTCCATACAACGCCACACTAACAGGCAGAATTGTCTCCTACTACGAATTCAGTTGTGAGTCCGTCTTATTCCCAGTCACATCTTTCACCATCGGACACTTCGAGTGATGATATCTTTGGTGGATCATATAACTAATTTGTTAGTTTCCGTACTTAATTATGTTCTACAGGTAAAATGTAGACCTTGAGTGAGATATTGCATGTTGAAACACACGTCTATGCTTTGTGATCTGTTACATTTATAAATACATAATGTTGTAAAGTATATTGACAATGTTTTTATAACACAATTACCTTAACATAATTGCCAACATTTCTGCGGGTGTTATAGCAACCCTTAATTTGGTGTCTTCGAATTTGATTCCATCCTCAAGTTTTACTACCAGTTCATCAAATGATTTTATGCTCATTCTAAAGTAATTGAAACATTTGTTTTCCATCTTTTCACAATTCCATGAAACTTGTCACAAATGCACCTTTCAACAATCTTACATTTACATATGGGTGAACCCCAATTCTTTTATTTTTAGAAATCCATTTATACACAACATATGAGAAAACAATTTTCTTTTTCTTCTTAATTACTTGATTCTGGTTGATGTCATGACATCGGTGCGACTACTGCAAACTGTATGTTTTTACACAGGTGTCAACTGTACAGCTTGCATCAGAAATAATGTGTGTCTGCTCATCACACGACGTCGCGCGTGTGAACCCAGCCTTAGTCATGTCTTGCTGTTGGGTGTGGATTTTTTGGGGAAAACCCAGGCCCTGTTGTATATGAATAAGAAACAATTAGTATTTGCTTTTTGTAAATCATAGCCTATTGAGATAAATTCCAAACCTCTTGATTCTTTCACGATTTCAGTTCAGTCAGTACAGAATCGAAGTGAATTGAGTGATCAGGATACCAAATTGTAACAGTTGAAACAGGAATTTTCAAATGTAGTAACCCCTAAATTAGGACATTATAAGCAGCAACCCATTGTATTAAATCTCAAGGATGACAATACTGAATCCTCGGTACCTTATAGAGTAACTGCTCCAAAACTTGAAGTGTTCAAGGCAATTATTCACAAATCGCAAGAGGAGGATATTGTAGAAAGTTTTAATAGCAATTATTCAAGTCTGGCTTTTTGTTACCAAAGAAAATTCCAGGAGAATTTAGAGTAATTTGTGATTACAGAAAGTTAAATTTTAAAAAATTGTAAATCTCTACCCTTAGTTACAACAGAGTTAATTTTCCACCATGTAGGGGAACCAGATATTTTTCCATCTTTGATTTGAACTCAGCGTACCTTCAATGCGAGTTGCACCCCTAATCTCGTGGTATCTTGGCTTTTGTAACACCTTGGGGCCAGTGCCAGTGGAAGTGGTTACCCATGGGGGTTAATTGTGGCCCACAGGCAATGTCTAAGGTTCATTTTAATGTGCTAGGGAAATATCAGTATGACTTCCTTTTTACTTATGTTGACGATGTCTGTGTGTATAGTAAATCTTTTGAGGAGCTTCTCGAACATCTGATAATTGTCTTACTTGATCTGAAGAATGCAGGATTAACAGTGAACCCTGAGAAATTACCTGGGCTAACACTTATGTTAGATATCTAGGGTTTGTAATTTCAGAAGATATATTGCTTATGGATCCAGAGAAAATCCGACCAGTAGTGAATCTACGTGGGGTCCGTAGATTTTTGGGTTTAGTCAGATATTATTCAAAGTTTATACCAAAATTTGCTAGTCTAGTAAAGCCCCTGAATGTGTTGAAAAGAAAAGGAGTTGATTTTGTCTGCGGTCAGTCTCAGAACCATACTTTTCAGCTTTTAAAAGAGAAAATAGCTACTCCTCCTGTTCTACACTTGCCAAATTTTGTTAAACTATTTATGCTCCAAGTTGATTCCAGTTCATTAGCACTAGGTGCTGTGTTGTGCCAAGAGCAAGATTGTAGTTTAGGGCCTGAAGCATATGCCAGTCGACTACTGTCGCCTTCTGAGCAGAAGTACTCGGAAAATGAGAAAGAAGTATAAAAGGGATAGATAATGGGGTGGCTCATTCTTTATCCCGCATGTATGACTCTGAGGAATTTCAGGTAGATTTCCCAGAATCGGTAAATGTCATTCAAGAGGATGTTGCGAGATTCATAGTGTCAAAGGAAGTTTGCCAGGTAGAGGTTAAAACTGATTAGATTGAACAGGTTGATCAAATAGTACAATCTGATTGTGTAGTGCATAGTCATCTTAAAGTAGAGTCTTCCATAGTTGGAGAGGAACAGGTAAAATTTCTTCAAAACTTTCCCCAAGCATACTTAAAATTGCAGTACCACCAATGAGTTGACCCTGAGCGTGTAAAGATTAAGTCCAATATTGATGCTGGCAAAAGTGGTCCTCATGGGATCAGGAAAGGACTGTAAGGGTCTGTGGACTCTTAAAACACACAAATTTTCTTTTTTTGTACCTCAGTTACATGGACCTATTTTCCAGTATTATCATGACAGTTATTTTGGAGAACACTTAGAGCAAGATAAAACAGTGACTCGTATTAGAGAGATGTTTTATTGGCCAGGATTAAATAAGGAGGTTGAACAAATAGTTAAGGAGTGTCTTGAATGTCAAATTGCTAAATCCGGGTATGTAAAGATTTATAGTCCACGTAGTGCTGGTGTAGCCATATTTCCATGGGGACGAGTGTATTTGGAGGTATTTGGACTTTTGTCATGTACTGCTGCTGGTTTCACTTCAATTTTGGTTGTAGTTGATTGTTCTACCAAATTTGTGTTCTTCTTCCTTTTGCGAAATATTAAGTCATGAGAAATTTGTTAAATACTTTGTCAAAGAATGTTTCCTGTGTTCGGGTCTCCAGTGAGCACTGTTACTAACAATGCTAAATACTTTGTTTCAGCATAGATGAAGTATCTTGCCTTCTCTTGGAGGTTAAGTTAATTCAGACAACTTCATTTTATCCCAAGGTTAATTTGGTGGAATGCTATAACCATAATTTGAAAATAGCACTGAGCACATTTCAATCTGGATCTCCTAGAGAATGGGCTATGGTGTTGTATGAAATGGCTCTTGCCTTTAACAATGTAGTTAGTGATGCCACTTAAAAGTTTCCATCAGAATTGTTTTTTAGCCGAAGCCTGTTCCACCCCTTGATTAATATTCGGGGGCTTCATGAATTCTGTATCAATTCTGTTAGAAATAAAGATCTGGAGAGAAGCTACTTCGAATTTGAGGAAATATCATTCTAGGTTAGCTTCTTGGAATGCGAATGCTGCTGGCTCTGTTTCTTTTAATGCATGGGACAGAGTGTTTTTAGAAGCGCACTTCCTTAGTAAAAAGGCTGCTACCTTCAGTGCGAAACTGGCACCGAAGTTTTCTGGTCCATATCGCGTAAAGTAGTTTTTGACCTCGGTAACTATGCTATTAGTGGCTGAAGGCCGTGCATGTTACTCATTTTAAGTCAGGAACATCACAGTAAGAGGAATTGTTTGGTTCAATCCATTGGCATGATTTTCCCTTGGTGCTTATGTGTAAGTTTGTAAGTTATAATGTGAAAAAAATGTGGTGATTGTGGTCATCATCATCCATTGTATGTACTGTAACATATTAGTTTTAACATCTCCTGTGTATTTTTTAAATTTTAGTTGGAAGTCTCCCTGTGGGATGGTGGGTAATTGACCATTTTCATACTCATTTCGTTGGTGTATTTCATCTTCATATAGATTATAAGATGTAATCATGATCATTCCATTTTAGGGTTCCATCTTAATGTAGATTGTAAGATGTTGATTTGGGTTACTTGTAAATAGATGTGTGTATTTTTCAAACTTAACTTTTATGAAATTTCTGAAGTATCGAAAGGGTTGTATTTTTTGGGTTATGGATTTAAGCATTCTCAAATGATTTAGTGCACGGTTTGCTGGTGTGGTGATGGTCTTGAGATATTTTTGCCGCAGTGCGTAGGAGGCATGACTTCTGAGAATTTTGTCCTGGTTTGATGTTTGCGCAAGCTAATTTTTTCTGTTTGTTCCGGAACATTCCTGATGCTGGAGATGATGTAGAGACCAGTCAGCTGAGCTTCTGGATGGGCTCTTGCCTCAACCCCTCCTTCTTTGGGGGGGGGGGGGATCGTGGTATGCCTCACACTCTTTGGACGTTAATCTACAATATCACGTCATATTTGTGAGCATGGGTCCTCAAAAAATTCATCCTAATTACTGGAAAAAATTCTTTATTTATCTGCCCGAAAAGTTGGAAAAGACGAGGCGTTAACCACATACCTGCAAAATTCTTAATGTCTGGACTTGTAACGGCCTGTATGGTCAGCTTTCTACGATGCCACTCGCCACCAGCTGGGTGAGCGACCTTGGTGCCCGACATTGCTCAGAGATTCATTAACATAACATTTTATGCACCTGGTTTGTACTCGACTGCAGGGTGGCAGAGTGTCGGCAGTTGTGCACTACGGTGGCATGGTGGCTATGAGAACTACTCCAGTGATGTCACCCACTTGCTGGCCAGTAAGCATTGCTGTCTGGCTTTCAGCAGGGGTGGTGCGCTGTGTGACGGAACATCCGGCCCATGTCTGAGAAGCGGAAGTGTGATTACGAGGATGTGCGTGTGTCACCCATATTTGAACATGTTTTTGACCCAGATTTTTTTATTGGGGATTCACATCGACATTTCTGTAAGGAGGAATGCCCACCCTCTAAAGACAATTCCGAGCTGTTTCCTTAAAATGTCATCTTGTTTGCTATTGTGCTAAGTAATGTTTAGACCCCTCCAAGGGGTATTACTTATCAATTAGTATAAATGCTGGCCCTATCTCTGGACTGGGGTCGATTGTCACCACCCCAGAGGGAACATACAGCAAAGTTAAGTAATGGTTTCTACAAAACCAAAATAGGGCGGATACATTTTGTGTACTGAAAATAGGAGGTTAGGCACCATGTTGGCGACCAAGTTGTAAAGTAATTTCTTTGCTTTGAGAATGCTTCAATCTTAAAGAAAGAAAAGTAAAACAAAATTGAATTTTTAAAGAAATTTTTAAAACATCTTAAAAGAATGATTAAACTTATGATGTTTTTAATTGGAAGTGTTTTCCAAAAGTTAATGATCAATAAAAATGCTACACTATAACAGTGTGTTATTTCAGTTGGTCTCTATTGGTCCAACTAGCCAAGAATTGAGGATAGATTTTCCTTAAAAATTAATGATTTTGCCAGACTTTGAATTCAAAATCTTGAGTCATAATTCGTTGGCCTTTTGTGGTCCAACTAGCCTATTATTTGTTAATGGCATTTTCATTGGCCTTTTGTGGTTCAGCTAGTCAATAATTTAGGAAAGTTTTCCTGGAAACAGTGAATTCTGCCAGTATCTGTAATCTAAAAGTATGAGTTTTAATTTGTTGGCCACTTGTAGTCCAACTAGCCAGAGGAACTTTAAGCATTAAATTAGGAGAACTAAGCTTTTGGCTTTGGTGTTGAAATTGGCTTGTAAGTGGTATAAATAACTTAAATGTTTTGTAAATTTTGTAAAGGCGACCTTGTATTGTGTTAAATGGCCACAGAAATTACAAAATAGTAATTTTTATATCTGGTAGTATAGGAGTACTGTTTCTCTGCACTTATATTTTTGGCAGAACTATATTGATGACAGCAGTACAAATATTAATTTACTCACAAATAAATATAAGATTATTTAAATTATTTAATGTGCTATTGCACTATTGTGGGTATGTAGAATAGCCTGGCATAGTCAGCACACCTTTTCTATACTTCTCTCCTGTTTTCATCTGAGGGCTTACAGGCCTAAAATTGAGGCAAAGGTAAATAATAATTGTAATCATATCTTTGTTTTATCAGAAATCTGTCAACTGTATACTTTTTTGGGAAAATATTTTATGGACAAATTTATTCAAATTATTTATGTTGTGGTACAAACATAAACAAATAACTAATGTATTCAAAGTCGGAAAACACGTAATGTTTCATGAATAAAAAGGAAAACAAAAATATACATAATGTACTTAAAGTTTAAAACAAATGTGTTTGAAATAAAAGATCCAAGAAAGAACAAATTCCAAGAAAGAACACTACAATGACTCATGGGTTTTGCTATCTGAATTATCGTACTCTCATCTTGAGTTACATTTGCTCGTTTTCTTCTCAAACGAGGGTTTAATCTTTTATTGGGTTTCTTGATCTGCAGACAGTTTATGTCCACCTTACGACGTCCTTGAGAGCAAGGTGATTGCAATTTTATATCAACTTAGAAGACCAGACAGCTACAAGATTACCTGGTGGTCCGAGCACTGCAATGGAGAACGTCACACCACCATTCTGAACGACAGAACATCTTGGGAGACTATGTGCACCCCACTAACCTGTGATGAGTACACTGCATTCGTTGTCTGAGCATCTGTATGCAACCAGTTTTATTCTACCTAGTTTACAGTCATCCAGTCGGCCAGCCCAGCCACTGTGGACACTGAATACAATTTTGAACAATTTTCTGAAGACTGCGAGGAAGGTGAAGTGGTGTGCCTGTTGCTTGATCCTCCAAGCACTGTGTTGGCACCACGTATAATGTACAACACCATCATTTGCTATGACTACATGCGTGAAGGCTTAGATTGTGTTCAGTATGGTATTACTTTTAAAGATGAGTGTGTTGATATTTAAAGCTCGATATAATTTGAAATGTGTAGTGAGTATGTACATTTCCATCCACAGTGGAATGAAATTTCATCATACGAAACGTCCAGGGTAAAAACCAGCTTCGCGTGCGAAGATAGTAATTATACCGTTCATCTTTGTGCTCCGAAGCTAGCACCGTTAATGCAATGCCCGGGGATGTCCAGGACATCAAGTACAGAGAATTTCGCAATGGTAAGCAACATTATAGAATTATTAAGAATGACATACTTGGTTATTTACCAACAATGAATGCACCTTGTAAATCAATTTTGTGCTCCATGTATAGGCAAAAACTGCTTCGAAGAGATGCATTTTCCCCAAAAATATTCATATCAATTCAACCTGGACTATATAATTAATTTAGATATGTTTGTTCAAGAACCATAGCTTATGTACACCAGCAGCAGTGGCTATGCTAGCAACAGTGGTGACTCTCCTTCAGTGACACAACAACAGAAGAAACCAGTGACTTCATCTCCAGTGACTAAACTATAAGCAGTTCCACCCTGTGAGCCTTCCATGTTTATCCACACGGAAGATGGCTCTGTTCCCTTCAAAATATTAATAGACTCTGATATTTCGACTTCATTTGTGTATGAAAATTAATGTATGTATGTAAAAAAATTATTTTTTAAAAATAACCCATAAGTATATTCTAAAGTGGTAAAAGTTTGACTAATTGGTGATATTGAAAGTTTTCATACTAATATAAAATTTGTTAGGGGCTGATAAACACAATGTCATTACCACACTTCTCAAGATGTATTAAAGCAGACTCTTACAACACCACCGAATTAATCAGTCTTTCAGAGCTAGGTTTCTCCAACCCAATATCGTGTATAAGTACAGGCATGAATAAATTGAATGCAAAGTAAGATAAAACCATAATTTAAAATATCCACGTACATATCACAACATTAAAAAAAAGCATTGCTAAGTCCTACTTCAGAATGTCTTTCTCGTCGACCCAGGAGTCGTCATGCTTCGAGTGCCCGAGTCACCTCATATACGCACGTTCATTATGTCATTTCAGCACCTTTACAACCAAATACATGTTTGAAAATTTCGTAGGCTGGATCTCCTCTGCATAAAAGCCTCCGACGAAGGGTTCGCCTCGTAGGTCCTCCAGATAATACATGCGTGGGTACCAATGCCGTATGCTAACCATCTTGCACAATTCTGCCGACCAGATGTGACTGAAGCCTTTGTGGAAAATGCCATTCGATCCTTCCACCTTGATTTCATGTTTGATATCCGGCCAGGCAAAGCTTCCTCCTGGCATTGTCAACCAAGTTCATCGAGATGGCTAGTTATCGGCTTGTAAGCCCCTTCCCTTCGATTCTCGAGAGCCAGTTTTAACTTTTTGCGAGTAGATGTTTCACGCGAACAGCTTCGATGGCTTGCTGCAGCTCAGTCATCAGTTCGAATAGGTCTGTCATCATTCATAGAATGGAATAAACACACAACTACACAGGTATATATACATATTCACTCTCGAGTTGAGGAAAGCAAATTTTCAATCCTTTCCTGTCAGTCGATGCACGCATCCAGCACCTCTTGCTATGCCTCGCAACATCGGTTTTAGCAGCCAGTTTGGATGTAAAAAAATTATTTTGAAGAATCTTTATTTCTTCCTGTCTCTGAGCATTCGACACGTTGATTATGTATATTATCCGTGCCTCCACCCCCCCTATGTGTTGGTCGATAGCCACCAAATATTCCACCACTTCATTTTTCATGCTCTCGATCTTTTGCCCAAGAAGCGACTGTTCCCCCTGTGAACATTGTCGAGGTGGGCTTTCGTTAGTACATTTACATCATCATCATCATCATCGGCGCATAGACCAATTCCGAACTTGTAAATTGTATTGTGACTAATGGCCAGTGTCTTACTATGCACTGATCGAAGCCACACTTGTGTCTGCCATTATACAGCGGCCAGTACTTAATGACCGTAAAATTTCCGTATTTCTCTTTCCAGCACAAGGCACACATATACTTGAAATTTGCGAATATCATGCCTGTATTGACATGGTTGTCGTACACATGGTGCAAGTTCATATCGTCCATGCAAAACAGTACCAACTCATTAGCATTATCGCGAAGCAGTTGTTTGGGTATGCGCGAATAAGCCTGGCCGAGATACACACAGTCAAAATACGTTTGCTGTCCCATGCTAAAGTACTCTTGAATACAAGTCTTTTTCTCACAAGAAATGTCATCAAAGACAAATATCGAGATTGTCAGTGTTTCGCTCGGTGACACGATGGCTTCGTTATTGTTGCATGTCTTGCCACAACCCGATGGTCCTGTGATGATGCAGCGCATAGTATTCGTAAATAGGCTTCCATGTCGCGATTCGTGGAAGATAGCTTCATCTTTAGCATGACTGTGTATAGGTTGTGTAACATTGTGCTTGACGATCTGTATGTTACCACTACAATCTTCTGGAGCAGCTGTAGCTGATTGTAGTTGTAGAGAATCAGTGCTACAAGTTTTAGAATGTGTCGTTAATGCATCGCTCCTAGTAAACTGCCTCTGACAGAATTGGCATTCAAAAGCCACACTCCAACTTTTCATTTCGCAGGTCGTTATTTCATGTCGTCGTAAATTCCACAAAGCTGAGAATGGTTTACCACAGAAGTGCCACAGCAGATGCATCTTTGGCATTTTATGTATGTACTGTTCCAAGTCTAGAATGATACTGAAACGAAAAAGTATAAAAGGTGAGTTATTATAATTTTTAGGTCAGTTTAATTCAATGCATCATAAGGTAAAGATGTCGAAATCTGGCCTTGTTATCGTCGATACGCTAATCAACAGTCTACCATTCGAGTTGCACATTCCCGGATACAGGTACTGTGGTCTAGGAATCAAGCTAGCCAAAAGGTTGGCAAGTGGCGATACGAGCATCAATACTCTGGACGAGGCGTAGAATGGCACAATATCACTTATTCCGAACACAAGGATCTGCCAATGAGGCACCAGGCTGACAAGATACATGTAGAGAATGGCGATGAGATAATAAAATCGCCAGATACCAGACTCGATGAAATAATAGCTGTGTGGGGTGTTTCCAACGCAATGAAAGCCAATGTGAAGATGGGCATGGTAGCAAAAAAAAGCAAGAGGAAGTTCCAAAGGAGAGGGGAGAAAAAGAAGGGTCGATTCCTTCATGCCTTGATACCTGCAATCGGTGCTCTGGGTGGTATCGTTAGGGCCATCACGAATATCGTTTTTGCGCTGAAACGAGCCTCGAACGAAAGTAAGCAAATGGAGAAAAACCATCGCCACAACCGTAAACAGGAAGCTATTGCCATGGGTAAAAAAAGGCAAAGGACTTTACATATAATGGTCCTACCGAGGAGGAGGAGGTACGAAAAATAAAAAGGGTCGCAGCAGGAGAAAGTGCTAATGAAATGTCTACTGAAACGAAAGCTCACGAACGTGGATTTGGAGCAATTTGCACGAACATTGAAGACAGCTAATTTTAGAGGAGTATTTATGCGATATGCTTTGCCTGCTAAACGCAAGATACATGAATGCCCAGTAATTAATCTGGACACAGTAGTCATACCTGGCACGCACTGGGTAGCATATGCAAAAAACTGTAAACATGCAGACTATTATGACAGTTTTCGAAATTTATGTCCTTCACTGGAACTGCGACTGTACCTGAAAAATTGCAAACTAACATATAATTATGAAATGGAGCAGCTGTCTAACACGTGGAACTGTGGACATTTGTGTCTTTGCATTCTAGCATGGTGGAATAAAATTAATCTTAGACGAATCATTTTTCATTAACTGTTTACATATAAGGTGTTTTCACCTATACTCTCCAGTTAGTATGTAGGTGTCCATCATTCTAATGGTAAGATATCTGAGCTCAGGGCGATTTTTTACCCGCTCTTGGAGCTGGAAGGTGATTGGGTCATTGGTCTTACGGATTTTAAGACTTACATCTCATTTCAAACATAGCAGAAAATGTGAATTCTGCATTCTGGTACGTAGTGGCAGGTGATGTGAAGGAAATCAGCATTCCCACCAGTGCATACAAACAGAAGGACATCGCTAATTCCATCAAGAAGTCCATTCCATCGGACGTGACTTTCGAAATACACGTAAACCCAAACACATTGAAGGCAGAAATATTTTGCAGTGAAGATATCTATTTCAGTGAACCGGATATCATCGAAGCCATTCTGGGGTTCGAAGCCAGAGTGTACGAAGCAGGAATGAAACATAAATCATCGTGGCCAGTGAACATATTTCCATTGAATGTGATATGCATAAACTGTAATTTGGCGAGTGGTTGCTACACCAATGATAAAACCTGCAATATGCTGTACGAGTTCATGCCGACAGCCCCACCAGGATATAAACTTGTGATGTTCCGAAAAGCATCTTTTATGTTCCTGTGATCATGAAGAGTGCACATGAAGTGGTTGTATCAATCGTCGATCAGCAAGAGAAACAGATATACTTCTGAAATGAAGACATTACTTTGCACTTTGCACTTGAAACAATGGGATTGAGTTTTTCTTGGTGTATCGTGTATAAAGGCGAATGCAGCACCAAACCTGCATCCAGTAGAGCTCGAGACACCGACGTGCTAACACACGTGCCAACAAAGAATTTCTATGTAGCCTGGGTTTGAAAGAGAACAGGCATGAAGACAACAACACACTAAACGTGACCCAGTGGGCAGAATTCGACAACAGTATCGACAAGTTTGAGCTGCATTGCTACCAGCCATATATGACTGGTCCCTATGCCCTCAGGCATAAGGTTCGAATCACGAGACAGCATCAAGATATTATCTACACCCTGCCTTAACAATCATTCCTGCACATCCGAGGTACGCTCAGAAAAGATCGACCCATCCCACCACAACAATGTTCGTTCGCAATGGTATACTTCATATCATAGAGAGAGTAAAGTATGAAATTAACGGTGTTACTATTGAAGAAACGTGGGATATGGCCAAAACCAGCACCTTATAAAACTACCTCTCACTCATGCCTAACAATCTCAGTATATTAATGGCAGGCTGGGGAATGATGTCTACAAAGTTCCCATCTTCACAGAAGTCGAATTTGAGGTGAGTGTGTCACTATCAATGCTACTTGATTTTGCCAGAAATGAAAGGAAAATAATAATAGGGGCCAAGTAAGAACTGGTAATAATGCTAGCCACCTCGCATGTCGATGCAGTGTTGGGTGATGGAGAAAACTCAACCAACATGGAGTGGTTCGTTCTCCACGTGACTCCGAGCACCTGCGAAAGTGTGAAATTACTGTACAATGTCGAGAATGAAAAAAAAATCATTGACATAACCTTCACGAGTAGGAGTTTGATTACGTGTCCGATCAGGTCATCTGCCATGTTGAACCACTGTGTTGTGAAGATGTCTTCAAGGATGGAAAAACCACATTACTTCATACTGGCATTTCAAACGAACAAGCAACACAACATATCGGCAGACAAATAGACCTTCGACCACTGCAAAATCCAGAACATAAGAATATTTTTTAATAGCGAAAGCTATCCGTACTTGGATTTGAAAACCTTCAATAAAGAAGGATTTGTGTTGTCATATTTTCTGCATACTCAGTTTCAAGTCTCCTACTACGGGCGCCAGTCCTACCCTGTCCTGAGCCCAGTAAGGTTCTGTGGAACGGCACCATTGCTGGTCTTCGACACATCCAAACAAAACAAGTGAGTTCAAAACGGTGTAGTGGATTGTCGTATAGAAATTATATCTAAAAAACATGCCTGCGAATACTGCTGCCTACTGTTTGATTTTGCATGACAGAGTAGTTAGCTATAACTGCTTTTCAGGACTAGTGAACATGGTGAGTTAAGCATATATAAATGGGATAATCACTGCTTCTCACCTCAGTTTGTATCAGGATGTTCTGTAATCTGCAACCTTTCCAGAGCCAGGGTGACTATGGGGTCAAGGAGATAGCAGTGACCTACAATGATGATAGCAAAATAAGCATTTGCTCCTTCTGCCCCCCCCCCCCTAGGTCATCATGGTATCTCTTGGACGAGAAAAGCAAGAAGACGAATGACTGGCTGACCAAGTACCACGACAGATCGGAGTGGGATGAAGGCAGATTCCATACAATAAGGTGAGAAATGTGCTATGGGACTTGCTAATGCAGTATCTACAAGGACTGGTTTACATGGCAGGGCCCGAGCAAAAGAAATGGCTGAGCGACTTGTGCAAAAACGAAGTTCAAATCATCGATGTACAGTGCGAGTATGACTGTCCTTTGCTGCCGAAGTTGGCAAAACTTTACGACGACCAGCAATGACATGTCTGCGACAGGTCACAACCTGTCTGGAAACACACTTGGAGAAACGCACAACTGCTGCACAAATGGCGTGCCTCGTCTTTGGACCATGAATCGGCAAGTTACGACTTGACACGAAGTCACCCGAAATGTATGAGAATTTTAGCTTTCATGTTGTGAAACAGCTATCAATCGTCTGTATTACATATATAAATGCCAAGCCTGACTATGGCAGCATTGAATACAGTTTCATTACAGAAGATGGTTATCTGCACACCTACACCGAGACCTGCAATGGTAGGACATGCAGCATTGGCATTTTGTGCATTGTCCAGTCGCCTACAAACCAACACAGTTTTAATTGAACTGTCCAGGACGATCGGCCTGCATCGTGTTCCACATGACACCGTAGACGCAGCTGCCCTGCACCACCAACCATATCATTGCCTCAGCCCAGCTGCATGTTACTATCCACACACCAGACTGTGACGTGGAGCTATCACAGGCGGGGCACGAACCATCCTGGGCTAAAGAAGAAGAATTCTGCCAACCAGACGACCAGACGTCGCCGAGTACAGCATTGGTGCCAGCCAGTCACAATAGAACCTGCCACGGATGTCTCTGCCTCCATTTTGGGAAATGAACCTGCACCTACCCGTCGGTGCCACCCAGCAATGTATATTCTTAGATATGTGGATGCCGGACCTACTGTTGGTGGTGGTCTTAACATTGGCAAGGCACACGTTGTGGAACCAACTGCTAAGGAGGAGAAAGAGCTGCAGTGATGCTATTATGAGGTGGATGGTCAACTGGGGACCAATGCACATAATCATCCACAGACTAGTGCTGCCTTTTGCAAGAAGCTAATGCTTACAATCATTCGAAATCTGCTTAGCTTTGTATGTGACAGTCTTCTAAAGTAGAGACTGCAAGAACTATTTTTTTTTTTAAATTATAAATGTGTTTTGTTTTGACTGTGTACTAAATAAATCGTGCATGAAAATGCATTTGAGTATTTTATTTATTTTTTCCTTGTGTTATTTCTTTACAATACATAATTTTATTTTCTTGTAAATTATTTATTTATGGTAAAAAGTAATTAATTTTTATAATTTTTTAAAATTACTTTAATTTTCTCCCAGGTATGGTTTTTTCTGGAATTAATTATTGATGTTCTGAGAGTTACTACTACAGAGACAATGTTCACTGCCCTATCACAGTTTCAAACACAGGTATAGTGACACACATGTTAAATACTTATTCACTTACACATTGTAACCACTGACAACAAATTTATTCACCTGTAAGTTGAATCGTAGGGACAATATACCCTCGAGGTGTGCTGTGTTTATAATTTTATTATTTGTTTTCAGAAAAAAGGGAAGAAGCACTTACTACCCAGTAACATACAGCCCTGAAAGCGAATCGGTGTTGTTAGGTAAGGAGAACTTGTAAACTAATTCACCCTCCACAATTTGTGTAGTACAGTGCCAGATGATGGTTTTTGGTGTAGAAGAAATTATTACTCATTATTATTCTCTGAGTTATTTACCAACTAGTTTCACATAATTACATCTGCCTAGTTTAAATATTAATGGTCAAATATAGGCTTATTGTTTGCATGATCGCTCTTAAATAAACTTTTCAATTACAATTGCAAATTACTACAAGAGTGACATGCGCTTAGTGAGTTCCCAGCAGGAACTGAATCACTGCCGACTGTCACATGGGTATGGGTTAATCAGCAGTATGTATATATGCCTGGCTGTGTAATTACCTCTCTTTTAATAATAAATATATAATAAACATAATTAAAATACACGAAAATATTATAACCAATATAGATTTATTACTTATGTATTAAACATAATTTCGGCATGATCCAATACATACATATTTTCCAGTAGTACCAACCAACTTTCGATATAACCATATTTGAACCCCAATCTCACACTTAATATTCTTCTGATAGAACAGCACAGGAGTGTAGTACATGCTAATTATATGAAGGACATATTTATGTAAACTCGAGCTTAACTTAGTTAAAACAAGTGGTTTTGACAGCTGCAATGGAGCAAACTGCTAGGCAGAAATATGGAAAATGACTGATCTGTACAGAAACAAAGGACAGGAGAAGTGCACTGCCATTTTTTATCTTGTTCTTAAGGAACAAAACTGCCCCTTGCCCCAAGCATTCTGTTGGAACCTCCACT
Source organism: Dryococelus australis (assembly GCA_029891345.1). Lineage (NCBI taxonomy): Eukaryota > Metazoa > Arthropoda > Insecta > Phasmatodea > Phasmatidae > Dryococelus > Dryococelus australis. Next base: position 110,973,189 of record CM057009.1, read on the forward strand.
GTTGAGGAGTAAAATTTGATTTATTCAAGTCAGACTCTTTCAGACTCTCTTGCGAGCACACAACACAGATGTTATTGCAGGTACAAGCAAGGAGTTAAATTTAGGCCAAAAATCTGTGATGTGTGGACATCTATAAAATCAGATCGACACATGGCCATCCAGGATGATGGAGTCCAACAATTGCAGAGATATCCATTCTACCATATATAACAATAGTGTTATTGGACAAAATTTGGTTTCATTAGGTTTGTATATGGCAAGGATGCAGGCATGGTCTTGAGTTGGTGTAGCACAAGTGTGAGGCATGGGTGGGGGCCCGCAACAACTGGTGGCAATTTTGGGCGAGGACGAAAATTTCTGTACAGTACATCTCACGACTACGATATAATAGGACACTGTGCAAAACATAGGATGTTGCTTAGATATCGTGATGTACGGCATAAAAGCCAAGTATCAATTTTGTTACGTTTATGTCATGCCCATAAGTATATCACCTGCTAACACATGTGTGTTCACATAAAGCCCTCTGTCATGTCCCCAAAGCAGCCCAATTTTCTCCCGCTTCAAGTGTTACATTATGAACTAAATGTTGATATAATTATGTTTTCAAATAGGACTACTGGTGAAATTTTATTACAAATGTGATTTTTTCAAATTAATAAAAAACTGTTTTTTTTTCTGAAAAATTTAGATGGTTAAGAAGCGTTGAGAATAAAAAAACACATTTAATTGTTTGATTCTGTGATTTGGTAACCAAGATATACTGATGGGTTAATATATTTAGTTGGTGACCATATAACATTTTACAATATATTATTTTTGTTTATACAAAAATTATGTGTCTCATTTCAATTACTACCCTTTCTTGTTTCGGCATGAGTGAGTTACAAAATTTCTTCAGACACTCTGTAGTACCAGATCTGATTTGTGTTTCATAACTTCTACTCAGCATGAAAAAAGATGTCAGTTATGTAAGGCATTAATTTGAGCATAACTGAAATACATTACTTTAGTATATTCTTCCACTATATGTTTCCCATGGGCCTCATGAATCGGTAAAGTGAAACTGTTTGCTGGTGATTTCTTGTCTTGTCTCCCTTATCCAGTTCTGCTCCTCCATCTCATCGGCTCACAAGTTGCTGTTAACCTCTTACAGGTTTTCTCCCATTTCCTCTTTATTCCATTTTTGCTCGACACTCATTGGCTCTCCAGACCTCGTTAACTTAGACAATAATTTTTCGCACCAAGTGTTGCAAAAAGAGGAAATATTTGACTAGAACTATAGTTACGAATTTCTTTTTTAACAACTGACACTTTGGAGCGCGTGGAAAGCGTTTCAGTAGTTCCTTGGCACTAGCAGTAGCCAAAAGCATTATCCAGGAAAAATACCCCCTTCTCCAGCACCAATCATGATTATTCTGAAACATGCCATAGGTGAACGAATATACTCGGTATAATATGTTAAGAGCCACCTAAAGTCTATACATTGTTTTATCTAGTTATTAGTGGTTTTGCTCACCTTTATTTCGTAGCCCCTGTTTATGCAAATCAATACAAGATTTTGAAGGCTTCTGCTATGTGAAAAAAGTAATAAAAATATAATTTGCCTTCTCTGGCCTAGAATTAGAACATAGTTTTGAAACATAATAATTGTTTTTATTTAATACTGGAGCCAGTACATGAAATTCATTGCATGAGCTGTATGTGTGAAATGATGAAACATAATTTTTGAAATATACATTGTATAAGCTTATAGAAATTTTAATTACTTGTGATACATGCTTCTTTCACCATCTTTGTCCATGAAATTATGTGCACATTCATTGTTACTTCCAATTTTTTCTGAAGCCCTGCTAAAGTTGTATGTCCAGGATATTCTTCCTTCTTGTGCAAACCAAGCTTAGAAAATTACACCAAGGTTATTTCAGGCCAAGCTCGGTGAAGTGCATTTCATGATGTAATTGCTGACTTGACATTCTATGCATGATGTCACTTGCTGCTGGAGCATTGCCTCACAGTAAAATATTGCACCCATACCTCCCTGGTGACACATCATAGGGTTTTGTCTTTGTGGTGCCTTGCCTCGCTAAAGCACATACACTACACCTTCGCTTCACAGTCATCCCATGATGTAACTGCCGAAGCATGCAGCGGAGTATCGCTTATAATCAGGACTAGCAGTGATTCAGTGCCAAAGCTCTGAGCAAACATGCATTCCATCGATACAAGGAAAGCATCTTTCTGCTGCATGCATCCCCATGCAGCGGTCTCATGGCACGGTGCTAAGGACTGTTCATACAATATAACTAACTAATGCTTGACGATGGCTGACATGGAATTTTCAATGTCTCATGCCTGTTCATAATTTCTTAAAGTATGTATATATTTTAAAGCAGCTAGTCAGAGAGCCTTAGAAATTAATGTTCCACCTACAGTATGTTTTGTTTCTGTTTCCTGTATATGAGACAGATTATAACAGTCACAAATACAAATTAACCATGTTCAGCAGCTCAGTTGTAAAACAGCAATTTGTTTTTCTTAAGATATGTTTAATGCTAGTATTATCCAATTTTTTATAGTAAATTACTCTTTCAGCCTCATCCGCCATGTGGAATTTTCCATTTATATGTCATAACTTCCTTTTCAGTGAAATAGCCAAGTAGTTGTTACTATAGTATTAACACAAATTGCAATCTCCTTCAAATTTAGCTATCAAACATCATCCACATGTGATATGGTGATTTTAAAATGGCATTAATCTGTTCATAGTTCTCGAAAAAATAAGGCATGACTACTTAACAAAATTTCAGAATTTAGGTTTGTACTCCAGTGTAACATATGTTGTCATGATTATATAGTAGCAGTTTCATAATAAGTGTCAGTATTCAACTGAAATAAGCTAGAACCAATGATTCAATATGGCGTGTGATGTCGAGCCTCAAAGGCAGTTGTAGTATTTCATATGTACCTCGAGTAAAGTCTGAAAAATCATAAATATATCCACATGCTAAAATTAACCACTATGCTATTGGCAAATGCATACTTCATTTACTTACAATATTTGATTATAAAATGGTTCATAATTAGGTGTGAGGGTTTCAAATACATTTTCAAACGCGAGGGAAAAGCCTGATAATGACTCACATTTAAAACACAGGGTGAGTCTCAACCTGTAGATACTAAATTACTTCAAGACAAAACTTACAGGATAATTTGCAAGCAAGATACATTATGTTGTTTAATGTTGCTCACAATGCCAGAGTACATGAGTTTCAAATCTATTTAGTTGCATTATATTTTAATGTCACATATTAATGAAAGTCATGGCTCATTATCAACAGTTACCCTTGCCTTCACCACCCATACTAAATATACTTTCTTTTAAACTTTTCAAACTGTCCACCTTCCTATTTAATGGACTATATATTTTCAAGACAATATATATTATATTAAAATTACATAGTGAGCCATACAGATCGTCAGAGTTTTTAAACAGCATCCAGGCATTGCTAAGAACACAAAATTTGGACTCTAAGACTGCTGTGATAAATGTATATTTTACAGACAATGTTGAATTGACGACAACTGCAAAGAGTAAAAATGTGGCTGAATATAATGACAACATGAAGACGGATTCTAAACCAGTACTCTGGCACAGAGGTATCTCGTAACATCGCTAACTAACAAGGCCTGGGATATTTCACACTTGAAACATAAATATTAATTATGTCGATCGTGCCTATATACAGCCATATCAAAAGTGAACAAAACATAGAAAATATTTTTTTTTTATGTTTAACTCCTTACCATGGTGAAAGTTATTATATATCTGTTTCTGTACTCAGTACCATTCGATAAGGTTGTTAAGTATGCTGGAGGTATGTTACCTTGTAGGTTTTGTAAGAGAAGGTACTAGTATGGATGGCTGGCATAATTAACTGGTTTGTTGGTTGATTGAGTGATTTATATTAATGTCTGTTTTGATATTTGGCTGATGTCTGATAGTATAACAAACAGGTTGGGCATGTGATTATTTTTGTAAGCCACTATAGGCTGTGGTATGCTTGACTTCAAGTTTGAGTGGTGCATATATTATTTCGATGATAGTTAGTAGAGATGATATTTTGCAAAATTGTGGTGATCTATCTCTTGAATATCATTATATGCATGCAAATAAAAATAAAAATAAAAATAATAATGTATATATTCAGAGCAATATATATCTGCTTCTCTGAAAGCCTTATTTATTCAGTTTTAATCTTCATTTGTACAAGTACATACCATCGACTGAGTACTAAAGGACCAACGATAGCTGCTAAATAATCATCATGGCCATGTCAGTGAATAAGTTATTTTTAATTTGAAACTGTATTTCGTCCTCATGTTATTTTTGCCCAGCTTGAATTCATGGTCACACTTAAAGCAGACAACTATCTCCTGTCAGACTGACCCCTCACAAGACTGAATCTTTTACTCTTGACTCTTGACTGTTGACTCTTGACTGGTGACTCAAAAATTACTCGCTCCATAGCTTCATAGCTCCATAGGTACAACTGTTTGTAATATATTTTTTTAAATATACTTAAAATTTTTTTAATGAAAAAAAAAATTCCAAGTTCTTACGTATATGACTATAGTCCATTCCCCATTGGAAGCAACTTTCTTAGAACCCTGCTAAATATCTACTTGCAGGCCCATTTTGTATCATTCCGCCAAAAGTAAACAAACATTGCCATGTGACTGCCATGTAGCATCTGTCAAAATCAATGTTTACATGTCATTGTGTATGTACATGTGGTCATATACTTTAGCTACACTTAAAAATAAACATTGAAATGTGTCTTCTATTTTTATACCTGGTAAAATGTCTTGTTTACTGTTTACAGATTTCCAAATAATTCTGTCGTAGGTCTATTTCAAAAAACCAGTTCGTACGAATATTCACAGTTTAGGCCTATAACATTAATTATGTCAGCTTTACGATGTTTTAAAAGCTTCTGAATTGATGATAGTTCTTATGGTTATGTTACATTAACATATTTGTTTTCCATGACATAGCATATTACATGTAATGCACATTAATATTTTCCGCGACTGTGTTTAACACTGTTACAACTGCGAGGTAATGAACTATAGTATTAAATAATTGGTTATTGATATGTGTTAGCTTATTTCTTTGAAAGGACGGCCTCAGTTCGAATAATGAAGTAATAATCAGTCCAACGAAAAAGAGACATTAAAATCAAGCACGCAACTCGTGTCGCTCATTTTTGGTCATACAAACTTAAAATAAAGCGGTAAACATGCGCACAAATAAGCCTACCTTAACTTTTATTCTGCTCATATTTATATGTATTGCTACTTACTGTGTATTAGATTTATTGAAATTTGTTGGGTCTGGGCTTGTTTATTTTGTTGGGATTGGTGGTAAATCACGTTACATGACTGCTTCAAACACCCAGGGCATGGTACAATGTGATAAATAAAAAATCATGAATGAAAATAAAAAACTTCGTCATAAAAACAGTTCACATTTAAAACACATAAATAGTTTACATTAAATATTTCAAATCACATGCACACGCAGATCCAGTATAACGATCACCATGCAGCCATGTCATGCTATTTCACATGCAGCGGTTAATGAAACACACCATAACAGTATATTAATTACTCCCACAGAAACACAGATTTATCACAACATCGTAACTTGCTCAGGTAGGTTTAAAAACACATCTACAAACCTGGTGTGGTAATTTGAAATATTTTTCAGAGTAAGTATAATTTATGTTTCGTTTGGTAAAAAAGCAACCTGCCATGTCATGGCTTGCTATGTCTGCCAACTTCATTTTGTTTCTTCCCCCTCCATCATATCTAAATATATTAAAATAAGTATTCAAACATTAAAATCTCGTTTCAGTTGTAAATTACAAATTCAAATATCATTATTTTGCTATAATAAGTATGAAATATGCTACAATTGAAAACATATACAATTTCACAGCATACTAGCGAAGTGAAACTTCCCAAGTGTAAAAGCGACAAAGAGAGTGAGAGAACACGACAAGCCTCGCTCAACAGACACTTGCTTTCTCGCTCGATAAAACAACACTGTACCATTACGACCTACTCACGATATTTTCCACTGTTATTTAAACTGTAAAAATGAGATATGTTGTCATCGGGCCTACCTAAATATATAAATATTTCAATAGGTACTGTTTAATTTATAAATAGTATACTAAAAAAATATGATAAAGTAATATTTTAACTGAGAACTATTTCTGACCGCCTGTTGCCAACGCATCGCTGCTCTCGCTGTTGTTAATTCATATTTAAAAATAAATAAATATATGTATATATATTCAGAGTCTTATACAAGATGGAACGCATACAATTATGACTTAGTTGTACAGTTAGTTTGCACGTATCGTTGGTATAGCTGTTATGTTTATTGGTATGACCTGATCACATGTTTGGTTATTTTGACAGTATTACCAAAGTGTAGCTTCCATGGTGTGAGGAGAATGGTTTAATTGTGTAATTAGTTTGTAAGAGGATAATGGTTTGATGTGTTATTTAATTAGTATGAAAGGGGCAGAATGCTTAGCTGATATGGTTGGTTAGTATGATTATATGCTATTTTTGGGAATTAAGACGATATGCGTGTCGTATATGGTTAAATTAATAGTATTGATTTTATGATAGCATTGTTGGAACTTATTATTCGAATGTTTGATTGTTTCGGTAGCTTGTATGGCTTGTTTATATGTGTAACTGGTGGAGTTAGATGGACTTAAATGGTAGTCAGTATAGTTGACTTATTATTGATCACTAGGTCTGAGTTATGGTGGTGGATATGACCTGTATTGTTAATAGCATGAATGAGGCAAGTTAATGTCATGGTGAAAGGTACTATATCTGTTTTGGTACTCAGTAACATTCGATTATCGACATAGTTGTTAAGTAAAACTGGAAGGAGGGGATGTGTAGAGGGTTCTGGCAGTGATTAAGGTGTGGCTGTTAGGTTAAGTGACTGTCGAGGGAAATAAAATATATTCAGAGTTCTTACAAGATCGGGTTAGGTTATCTTAAGTTAGGTGAATTTAGGTTAGGTTATCTTAGGATAGTGTAAGTGGATACTGAACTGTCGTGTATGATTATGGGATGGTGAGTTGGAAAAAATTTATAAGTCCTAGCATAGGAGTAGGAAATATTTTTTATTCTAAACATAGGTTACAAAGTCCCTACATGTATATACTTAAGTCTAGGAAAGTAAAAAACAAATATATTTAAATAAATATCGAAAAATTTTGAATAATCACATTCATAATATTTAACAATTGGCATATATTGACTAAAATAGTTTTGTGTATATGCTTATAAAAATCTAATACAGTGCTGGTCATAATCATGTAATTATATATTCTGTTGACATATTCTTATCTACCTGAAAAATACGAATCTGTAGACATGTCACTCGATACACTTAAAAATTTTATAAAAATACTTCTAAATTACTAAAAAATTACTTAAAATATTAAATTAAATACTTAAGAAAGTATAAAGTACATAGCTAAATAATACATGTAAGTTAAACCAAAATAATAAAAAAAACCTAAAATAATACTTAAAAAATAAGATTATATGTGAAAATGATAAAGTAAAAAATAAAAACTTAAAAATTATTGATATGTAAATAAAATACTTAAAATTAATACAAGAAATACAAATGTAATTTATTTAACGAGAAGCAAGATATTATTTATTCGTCTCCAATCTATATACTGTACTTTTATAAACTCTTTTCCCAATTCATATCGCGATGGCCGAGTGGTCTAAGGCATTAGTCTGGCTACCCAAGGTCCAGCAGCTCGATCCTGCACCCATTCTAGATGGTATTTTGAGTTATAAAAAATGCTGCGTGTCTAGAGGCCAATTCTAGAACCAGTATGGCAGTCGAACAAGGGTTACAGATGTAAGATCGACAGATCGAACGACTAGTGCGCCATCTAGCGACCAAAGCCAGAACCAAGATGGCAGTCGAACAAAGGCGAGTAATCAGTGGAGCGAATGTGACCCCAGCGCTCCTAGCAGCCAATGTCAGAAATAATGAGGGAAACAAATGAAAACCGAACAAACTGAGATGGCGACCTCCATGTAAATGTAAACAAATATGTCTTATAACGAAGGTGAGAGACAAATGACAAACAAAAAACCAAGATGGCAGCCTCCATTAACAACCAATGTAAACTATTGACGAATGAATGGGAGAGATAGGAAAGAAAGAGAAAGATATAGAGACAAAGTGAAAGGCAGGGGGGAAAGAATTAGATAGAAGGGAAGAAAGAGAAAGAATGCAAAAGAAAAAAAGGGAGCACTCGAACTAAACCCTCGAAGAGGAAGAGAGAGAGAGAGAGAAAGAGAAAAAAGGAGAAAGATGGACAGGAAGAAAGGAAATAAGGAGAGAGAAGGAAACAAAGAGAAAAAAGAATGCAAAATAGAAAAAAAATGGGAGCTCTCGGATAAATCACTTGGAATGCAAGAGCATGCAAAAATGACATACTGGTTAACAAAATGGCAGTCAGATATGCGGCATACTGGCTACAAATATGGTGGCATACTTGTTACAAAGATGGCTGCATACTGTCTACAAAATGGTGGCATACTGGCTACCAGCATGGTGGAATACAATTTGGTGGTTGCATGACGAGAATGACAGAGTGGGAAACCTGGGAATCCAAAATGGCGGCCAGATCCTCAGATCCTCAGCCTGAAGCCTGTGTCCCCTAGTCCCATATTCCTACTACTGAGATCATTTTATTTTGAGGTGTTGAGATGAGAAAATTTTGTTTGTAGTTACTGTATATAAAATTAGGAAATAATAATTAACTCTTTTATTTAATTAAGAGCTCCATGCCTTAACGAAATTTGTTTGGCTCACTTAATTTCTAGAGAGAGAAATTGTAAGAATACAGTTTCTGTCAGTGATGTAGCCTTAAGTGCAGTGGCACTTACTTAGTAAGTCAGCCATTTAAACTCTAAAAACAGCTGAGTGTAGTACACGAAACTCTAAGTCTTATCTTCATTAATGATGCAAGGACACTTAGAACAATACATGTTCTGGAACTGAAACAATGGACTGGCATCGTAGGAGCTGTGTTGTACACACTTTTTCAGTGTTCCCTGTAGGAAAAAATCGAGAGGTGTGAGGTTGGGGTAGCGAGTTTGCCATCTTACAACACCACCACGCCCTAACAACCGGTTTGGAAACGTTTCATTTAACACTTGCATCGCCACCAAAGCTAAATTCGCAGGACAACTACCACGCTAAAAGCAGATATCATGACTTATGTCGAGCAGTATGTGTTTCATAAGTGCCGGTAAGGTCTCTTTGAGGAAATGGGCGTACGTACAGACCGTCATTGTCCTCTGAATGAAGTATGGCACTATGACGTAGTCTCCATCAGTTCCACACCACACATTTACTTTCCACTGTCTTTGGTGCTCCATGTGCTGGGCCCAACATGGATTCCTCGTCGCCCAGTAGTGCAGATTCTGTAAATTCACACACCCATAGTTCATTAAGGCCACTTCATCGGTAAAGAGCATGTTCTTCAGATAATTGCTGCCATATCTTACATACATCAGAGGAAACCTACAAAACTGAACACACTGCTGGAAATCACCTTCATGTAATGACTGACGGAGAGCCACATGATATGGACGAAATTTCCTTTGGCACAGTATCTATCAGACACTTTTTTTACTTATTCTACAAACCATGAAAGTTCTTGAGTCTCCATGAGGGGGTTTGTAATAACACGTGCCAACACATTGTGTTGATGCATCTCGCCCGTAGCAGTCTTTCGTTACACTAATGTTGTGGAATTCCATATCACCTCATGTCAAGAGACGTGTTGTTATAAATTGACTTGTTGGTCAGTTCATACCTGAAAGGGGCTGTGGGCGCAGCTAAATAATGAGTCACGATTAGGTAGAACACAGCAGTATAAGATGGGGTTTATTAAACATAAGAATTATACAATAACTATTTTCGTGACTATTGATCGAGGGAGCTTAAATGGAATACCAAGATGTTAAATAATGATGTTAGGATTTGGCAGAGGATAATGGAACAAAACTGGGTTAAATTAAGATTGGAGTTGCGGTTGAATAGAAACCAGGAAAATATGTTGAATTTTATTGTTGTACCCGGGTGCCAGGCATTGCATGGAGCACAATGCCAATCTGTCGAGTAGAGCTGACTGCTGTCTCAGGGTCGTGTGCCGACGGCCAAAGGCGGCATTATTCCGGCGTTGAAGTGTTGTTGCTCCTTACGTAGAAATATTTGAAAGTACATGTAATACCCGGTGGATTCTCACACACCCATACACAACACTGTCTTTAGTTGAATGCAGGTTCCCACAGCAGACGTTGGCGACGACGGGCAAACTGGCTTGGGGAGAGGGGATGGCATCAAATCCCCCCCCCCTGCGAGGCCATTTGTAGCTGTCGAGTCACTCACCGCAGGAGCACCTCCTATGCTACCTGCGACGAGGATGTAGACAGTAGAGCTTCCTACGCTGCGGCAGTTTCTCCTTGTGTTTCTGCTGCAAACGGGTCTGCCGACTGCGGTGCATTGTTGCATCACCACTGTGGGTGCATTCCCACGGCGGATAACTTTGCCTCTTCGTCCGTCTGAGCGGTAGCAACCTGGCCGGCCCGCTACCCTCACTGTGACCTTCACTGCTGATATCTCCACTTCCTTCACTGCTGCAAGGGTGCTGTTTCCGGTTGCAACCCCGGTATAACAGCGCCTGTAATCTGACGCTCCTTCCTTGAGGTTGCTACAGTAGTGGGAACCTCAAGGTTCCTGATACGGGCCTGCTCCACGACCTCCCGACTCATGTCGGCCTCTATGCCTGACGATGTTGCTGTCATGGCATGAGATGGTGCCTCCCCTTCCTTGACCTCCAGGGGAAGTGCCGGGGCTGCTTCCAGCTTCTCAGCCTGGATGATCACGCTCAACGGCATGGTGCCATCGGACTCCTCGACACGGGCTGTCGGGCTCACCCTTGCAGACTCCTGTGCATCGGGTGATGCTGGACCCTCTGTGTCTTCTTCTGGTACCTCTATCTGAAGTGCTGCTCCATCTTCCACTGCTGTGACAATGCCAGGGGGCTCGTCTGCCCCTTCACCATCATGGGGCTCCTCTTGTCCATGTCTACCACCGGCCGATCTTGTCCAATGCTGTCTGTATATACATCGGGTGCTTGTTCTATGCCTTCCATCACCACTCTGCCGTCAGTTTCGGATGTCGCGATCTTGTTTACTGTGGTGCTGATGTGACCTTGCTTATGGAAAACCCTGTTGCTTTCGGCATCAAAGTTTTGTCGGCACTATGTGGTATTACCTCTGTTAAAGGTCCGAGATCACTTACCCCTTTGTTCCCTGACTGGTGCTGCTCGTCCTGAGGTTGGCAAACCTGGCTGTCCTGGACACCTCCGGTGTCTCTCCTTGGGACATGTTCCGCTGCTGCCCTGATGTCGTCCCAGTGTGTCTGGACTGTTTTCTTGCCCACTCTGACCATATAAATGGTCGGGCCGATCACATTTATTACCATATGAGGACCCGTCCATCTCGGTGCGAGTCTGGTGCAAAATTTCTTTTTAGCAGTCAACTGTGGGTGAGCTTTGATGTAGATTGTTTAACCTCGTATGAGCACTGCCAGCAGTCGTTTGCTTTCAGGTAGCCACCGCACTGTATACTCCGCTTGCCATTCCTGGTTTCCCGATACCTGTGTCGGCACCATTTCTCGCGCGCGCCACTGGTCTACATTGCACTTTTGTTTCTCATAGGCGGCCAGTTTATTTCACTGGGAAACATAATATTTCGTCCTAACAGCACTTGAACAGGCGATCTTCCTGTTGCTGTATTGGTGCGACATCGGAGCGTGAAGAGTACGGCAGGCAGGTAGTCGGCTCAGGTGTTATGGTGCTCACCCACACGGAGCTGGAATTGCGCCTTCAACTCCTGGTTATGCCACTTTGTGGCACATGGGTGGTACACCAAAGTCTTAAGGTGTCACACTCCCCAGACCGTAAATAGTTCCCGCCAACTTTTTCCCATGTACTGTATTTCATTGTCTGTTAGGTGTTCTTTGTGATAGCCCCAATGAGCGAGAACTCCATTTTGCAGTACTTATGCAAGTTGCCCTGTTTGTGTACTACTGATTGGATATGCCTCTATCAAATGGGAAAAAATATCCGTCACAACGAGGATAACCCACTTGCCCCCTGCTGACTTGGGGTACGGGCTCATTAGGTCTAAACACACAGTGTCAAATGGTTTCTTTGGCTGCATCGGCTGTTGTTGTTGGGTGCCGTCCATTCTGTGTGTTTTAAACAAATTACATTTGTTGCAGTGTCTAACCCATTTCTGCATACAGTTTTTTAAAACAGCAAAGATAAATGTTTCTTCACTTTTTCACTGTTTGTTCAGTCCCTGGGTGTACTGCTGTCGAACTCGCGTGCGCATGTGCGAAAACTTTTTCTCTGCACGCAATGGGAACATAGAGCCACCATGTTGTGTTGTCTCGGGGTGAGCATGTTTCCACATGATTTTCAATTACTCTCACTCTCTCTCACTTCTCCTTCGTTTCCCATGTGAACACACAATCTTGCTACATGGCTAAAACTTTTCAGTGCAGTTCTGACACAAGCTGCTTGATTTTCCAAGATGTTTACGTTGTTAATGTGTGCCTCGGTAAACAGTTCTTGTGTGATGGGTAGCAACACTTATTCCCACTACACGTTATCTGTTACTGTTACAGTGCGACAGTGTGTCCGCAAGCTCATTCTCCCGCACAGGTATGTGTTTGATAATGAAATCATATGCCTGTAACACAAGTGCCCACCAGGTGAGTTTACTCGGGCTTCATGCATGTTGTATAGCCACTCTAGGGAGCGGTTATCTATTCGAAGTGTGAATAGTCTGTATTCCAAATACGGCTGGTATTTCCTCACTGTCCAGATGATGGCTAGGCATTCTCATTCAATAACATCATACCTGCGGTCAGTGTTTCCCAGTTTGGTGCTCGCAAAGTCTATAACCATTTTTTCGTCTGCGTCATCGTATTGGTAGAGCACGGCGCCCAATCCCTCCTGGCTGGCGTCCATCTGTAAATACAAATGGCGCACTGGGTCGTATCTTGTGAGTGCAGGGCACATCCGGAATATCTCTTTGATGTCTTAAAAATCCTTCTCTTGGGCGCTACCCCACATGCACCACTTTTTTGGTGACAGGAAGTCTGTGATGAGTGTGCTTATAATGGCAATGTGCTCTCGCAACACATTAACAAGGCCAAAGAGTTTTCGCAGCTGTTTCCATATGCGCGATGCTTGTTGGCGTTCTATTAGCTCCAGATATTCGGGGTTTGGCCAGTTTCCTGACTCACTAACCACATAGCCTATAAATTCCAAATCGGTCTTCCCCAGGTGACATTTATGAACTGTGCACATTTGTTCGTTAATTTACAGTTTCTCTAGAACTAACTAAAGATTGCGTAAGTGCTCTTCCCACGTTTCTGACCAAATCATCACATCATCTATGTAGGCCAGCATGAACTCTCCTACTAAGCTATCCAGCACCCCAAACATCATACTCTGAAATGTGGCAGGGGCGCACTTGAGTACAAAGGGCGTAGCGCAAAATCTATACCTTCGACTGTCGGTAGCTGTAAAAGCGGTCTTTTTCCGGTCTTCCTGGTGTACTGGTATTTGCCAGTACCTGCTGCGCAGGTAGAGTGAACACATTATTTTAACCTTTCCTATGAACTAAAGGTGTACTTTACACTGATGTAGGGGGTATCGAGCTACACATGATCGGATTTATGGGCCTGAAGTCCACGCAAAACCTCCAGGTCTCATCCTTTTTCGGTGCTAACGAGATAGCGGAGTTATACCTGCTGCTGGTTGTCTCAATTACTTCCGTCTGCTAGCATTTCTGATATCCAGTAGATCGGCATAATGCGTCGTTTTTGCAAAAACGCTGGAACGCGGCTTGATGTTCTACTGGGATGATGTGTTCGAATTCTGCCAACTGAACTTTTGGTATTTGCTCCACCCTGCATTTGTCACTGTTGTATATAGTCCGCTTCTCTTTCGACCCGAAATGTATACATCTTTCAGCGATCTTAACAATAGTGTTTTGTTCTGTTAGCCACGGCACTCCTAAAATAGCATCCTCAGTGATTACATCGGTAATGATTGCAGTTATTGTTTCTAAATCTCTGATTTTTATTGTGACTGTTGGCCGTCCTACTGTGGATTTTGTGCACTGTCCGTTTGCAAGCTGAATTACTAGACCAGTTGAAGCTACGTCACTGTGATTAACAAATATAGGTTGGGAAACAATATGGGATGCTGCTGTGTCTTTTAAGGTGTGACATGGTAGGCAGTTCACATGTACAAGCACCCTTATGAATTTTGCACCAAGAATACTAACCTTGCTTATCAGTGCTTGTTGAGGCATTAAAGTTGGGTTGTTGTGTGTGGGAGGGGTAAAGATCACGTCAGGTGGGTTTACCCCTACATCTCGTTTCCGTGTTGGTCATCACTGGTGGCAGGACATCTTTTGTTGTTGCACTGGTTCCTGGGACACTCGTTGTGCCAATGGTATTCCTCACCCGAGCAGTATCGGCACAGCACTGGAAGTGGCTGCTACCTGTCCCACCTGACAAACCTGTTTCTACCTCTGTATAACCCCTTGTTCACTGTGTTACCGCCTCCTCTTGTGCAGTGTTGATAACCATTGTTGACCACTCTTGGCGGTTCTTGCCTCCTTTGTCGATGTCCTGGCAGAATCACTCAGTTTTTTTATTTCATCGCATAAACTCATCCATTCCACTGTTGAGTAGCGGTATGAGAGCGGTGCGATATTTAGATAGGGCAGTATCAGTGATGACCTCAAATACATCTCATATGCTGTATCTCTGCAAGCGAGTGGTCCAGTCGTGTATGAACGCAGAAGGATCATCATTTAGCTGTCCAGAGAAAGTTGGTACTGTCTGAAAATGTGTCGGTGTTGAGCGACTGGGAATTTCTGACTTGTTGACAGATGATGTAGTTTCGACGGTGTTGTTTACACGCGGTTGCACAGTCGTGAGTGGTGTGGATGTTGGAAAAATGTTCAGAAAATTCGGTAACATGTCGGAATAATGCGGATTGTACATGGGTGTGGAAAAATTCATAGGCATATTTGGAACATAGGTCGTTGATGGTATTAGTGGTAGAGACAAAAATGAAAGGGTAGGCATTGGTGTGGGTTGTGTTTCTGGCATGGAAGTCCTTGCTGGTACCACATGCGTGTTATGAACGAGTGGTGTGGCAGGGATGCGCTTCCTTTTGGCCGCACAGTCCCGAAACGTAAATTTCTCCCCAGAACTGTGGTCTGCTCCACGTCTGTTTGATATCTGTTGTGTACCATTTCCACTTATTTGCCCTATTTATTCCGTATGATTTCACGTGTTTATTCTTTGTTGTTCGCTGAAAAATGAGTCCCAGTTGTATGTAGCTGTACTTTGTGTTACCAGTTGAACGTTGCACTGTCTGCATTTAAACATGAGTATTCACTGCTTCCTGTTCTCTGTTATTTGTGCATTTGGTGTGTTACCGTTTGTTACACTGTATGCAATTTAGCAATAACATGCCTTGACATGCTCATAGTAGGTCGTGGCACCAGTTGACATAATAACTATTCAAAAGGTTGATGTTTGGTATTTGTTCTGTTGAATTTTTTACAAAGTCCTGTTTGTTTTCACTGTGGCAGTTGACCACGACGCAGATGCTCGTCGGGCTGGACTTCCGTTCACATTTGCAGTACCTGGTACCCCGCTCGTACTTTGCAATGAGGCCATGCAGAAGTAGGCGAAGGCAGTGCGGACATTGCAACACTGGCATGTCGCTTAAGGTCCAGCAAGCCATGGTATGTTGACAAAAAACCCACATGGTCGTGGAAGGACTGGCGCAGGAGCGCGATTGCTGGGATCGTGGTCAGGAGCAAGAGGTGCTCGGCATGGTTTGGGTGACGTCAGAGCGTGGCAGTCCCTGCACATTTCAGAGCAAGGCAGGGGTCAACAACCTGCTCAGGTGTTCGGCAGCAGGGTCGGGAGTATGGAAGGATGGCTTGCTTCTCCATCCTTTAGTTCCTCCTTCTCCTCGCGGCATGACATGGGTGGAGGGTAAGATATGCGTATGCAGCCTTTTTGTCCTGCTGCTGGCAGCGGGGTGGTGGCTGATGTCATGCCGCTGACCCAAGATGGCCACTTTCCTATGCTTTCTCCCTTGTGGTTGCTGCAATGATGGTATCCATCCAGTCCTCACGTGCTTTCTCACCTGACCATGTGCTTTGTTTTCTAGCATCCTCGGGCGTCGAGGCAGTGTCCTATGGCTCCAGTTGCAGACTGTAGTTGTTGTTGGAGTTCCCTTGTTGTGGGTACTGGTTAGGATAAGTGGGGAATTATCTGGCAGGAGTTTGAAAAATTTTGAAAGTTGCAGGAATTTTTGAAAATAATTCTGGTTCGACTGATACTAGGAATTGTTGCCGAAAGGATATCACCACTAAGTTGGACGACAATTGACGGAGGATGGTATAGCAAAATTGGGTTAAATTAAGGTTGATGTTGCTGTAGGATAGTTACTAGGAAAATATATTGAATTTTGTTGTTTACTCAGGCACCAGGTATTGCGTGTAGTGCAATGCCAATCTGTTGAGTAGAGCTGGCTGCTGTCTCAGGGTCGTGTGCCGATGGACAAATGTGGCATCTTTCCGGTGTTGATGTATTGTTGCTTCTTACATAGAAATATTTGAAAGTACGCATGATACGCCGTGGATTCTCAGGGCGATCCACACACCTATACAGAACACACCGAATAAACGTTGAAAATATTACACAAAACACTTTGAAAAGTTACTCTATGCTGATGCGGAAAGGTGGTGCACCACACCCCTAAATGCCCGTAGGTAACCCTGAATGAATATGTTCACAGTTCATTTGCATAAATCAGTGGGTTTATTAACCTCTTCTATGAGAGACACTTTACATACAAGGCCAGACTTAAACCTGCCAGTTAGGTGATGCAGTACAAAGTCGGCCCGAGACCACAAATAATTACTTGAAACATAGAAAGAAAAATTGATCATTTGTTTAGATATTGTGGTGCAGAGGGTGAGTGGGGTTGGGACATAACAGGAGAGAAACGTAAAGGTATTATAACATAAGTATTATGAGAATGCTTACACTTGACGACAACATGCCAGCTTCAAAATGGCAGAAATATTAAAATTTTAATGTAATATGCTATATTGTTGAAAACATGAAAATAATTCCAACTTAACTTTGTATACTGGCAGTATATATTACAACCATCAAGTGTGCCCACACAAAGACTGTTTTCTCAGCATCGTAAGACAAATTAAAATATTTTAATCATATCCCTGGAGAAAGCCATAGTTTGATATTCACAAAATAATATACACAAAACTTCTTTAGCAGCAGTGCAATACCTCGCAACCAGAAAAAAGAAAAAACTAATAATGCCCCCCTTTACATTTGCCGAAAAAAGGGTCGGAGAATATGGCTCACCAAAATTACAAATCAGGTATAACCTCAAAATTTATCAGAAGGTTGACGAATGGAATCACAGATTACTGTATTCCACAAAATGCTAAATCAATAAATAAGCAAATCACTAAATATCTATGAATAGAAGTCAACTAGTATATCTATGCCAAATATTTAAGGATTATATATTTCGATTGGTGTGCCAGATGCTGAGGAAATAGGTTTAATATACATATATAATATAAAATAAAATATGCATATCACAAATATATTTCAATTGTGCAAACGCTGTTTATAACTTTTCACCCATTTTTTTAACCTCAGTCTAACATTACATAACATCGACACACGAATGCCTTGTGCAATACTGGCTGGTTATACTTTCATACTCGATGCGGCTATACCACACATCATAAATTTCTGCTAGATTTAAAATATGTGAGTATTAGAATTTTTAACTGAAAATTAACACTAAAATATTGTATGAACATCGGCAATCACATGCGCCTAGCACTCTTTTGAACAATAGCACATAGAATCATTGGTCACTTGTTTGTAAAAATGCTGCATTTTCCCATTTGTAGAACAATTCGGAGTAGGAAAGAAAAATTCATGTTGAAGTAGTAATTAGTAGACATATGTGGAACGAGGCAACAGCTTATTTTATTTGAACCTGTTATCAGTTGTTACATCGATGCAGTCATAACAGTTGTACCAGTTTTGGCATAGATTAACCTCCTCTTGGATGAGTTAAATTGGGACCTGTGTTGGCAGAAGTACGATGCCAAGCACAGTTCTAAGCAGCACTCACAGCGACTGCTATGCACTCACACTCTTACAATTCATGGACTAAGCGGAACAATTTCACTGCATATTCCAACAACTTGTAGAAATCTGCAGATCGCTGTGATTGACACCGTAACACATCATCACATAAGAAACAGAGAAAATAGATGCCTTATATACATCCATCAAGAAAACATTTCGTTTCCTTGCACAAATGCGTAGAACCCTCAGCTGAAGCAGCAAGCAGCCCGATTGAAACGACCTCAATCCCTCGGGCCTGCATATCCCCGCGGGGCAGAAAGCAATCTCGTCTTAAAATTTCCCATGTACCGTGGCCCATACGTACATGATATTACTTTTACATTCCACTTAGTACATTTGCACAATATCGAGCCCCAACATTTAGTTGACAGTTCTTTAAGGTGACTCTGAAAGAATGTTCTCATAAGCCAATTTTCTGTAATTTTCGTACATTTAATAACAAGTTAGTAAATATGCTATATTCATAAGCATTTCAATACATTTCACAGTTACTATAAAATTATTGAAAAATTCAGAGCCCTCTTTAAAATGTATTTCACACCTCAGACCAATAGATTAATGAAATAACAAGCCATTAAAATGTACCCACTTTGCTCGCACATCTTTTACCAACAATGTCATTGAGTACGAGCTTACTTCAATCCCTGACATCATAACTGACGTGTAAAATCTTTTTGGCCTATCCCTTAGAGTTATTTTTAAAGGGCATCGCTCATGTCTTCACTCATAGCTGGGTCCCAAATATTTGCACAGAGTGACAATTTCCCGACGACTTTGTAACAATTTGTTCCAGCTAACCCTATCATAAAAGGATGCCGACATACCTGGTGCAGAGGCACGTCAAAATGTGCACGCAGAAACAAGGCAGCAATAAACCAGCTTTGGTCTTATGTAAAGAAAACAAGGTGCAAAGACTCGGGAACAGCTTCGGAGAATTTGAGACTCCATTGAATGCGACCAGCAGCTTGCCAGGAACACTGCTCCATGACTACACACCACTTTATGCAGTCGCCTTGCCCGGCGACTGCTCTTCCACACTGATGGTCAGTTCTACCTGTGAATGATTACTTACACGTAACCTGACATTTTGTGCATAGAAAAGTCCAGTGCACATCTCATTAAAAATTGAAAGTTTGCAACGAACGTGATAAACATCACAAAATCAGGCTACATTATTTTTTAACAAAACGAGCGAATATTCGTTCGTCCTGAGCTCCCCAAAACTTCGTCACGAGTTATTCATAACCCCAGAGTAGCAAGTCTCTTCAGTGGCAACAAGAAAGAGTTTGGGCACATCGTGAACTATAATTCGTCTGTCAAGACAAACTACTTTGCATTCGGCCTGTAACTTTACACTGTCTTTAGCATAATACGTGACTGGTTTGTTCCACAGCTGAATGCTAGCACAAGCATGCATAATCGTGTAATTTAAGTAGGCATGGTTTATTCTCATAATATTTCACGAACACAGCATTACATCAGTCGGTGCTGTCTGCATTTTAATGGGCAACAACCAAACAAAGCACTCGCCGCACGGCCTCACTGTAAAATGACTGCCCGACTTATACTACACAAGAGTTCTACTCGGTGTCTAAGCCGGGACTCGACTGTCCCTCAACTCTCAGCTGACTACTGGACCACATGGTCTGGTGCTACACCCGAGCAGCTGGACAGTTGACGTCATGTGCCCGCTAGGAGCGAAGCCTAATGGCGATCCTTCACACCGAGTCTTACATTTTGTTTAATAAACAACAATCATAAAAGTTATATCATCAAAATTATTATATTATACTTTCATACTAAACATATATATGAGATATGCAAATATGCAATCATAAATAATGATAACATAGGAATATAAGACCAGCCTTTTCTTATAAAATATACATACTAAAACCTGGTCAGCAAAATTAATAACTCTGGTTACCAAAAGCTACAAACGGTAACCAAATACCATATATACTAAAACTGTTTATTAAAAGTTTGTCCATTATGGTTACCAAGTGATACTAATGGTTACCAAACCCTAAACATTTCTGGTGATGATAATTAATTCGTCACATGATACACAGCTTCACTGCTTGTTATTTTGTCACCACTGTGACCACCGATTCATTACACGGGTCGCTTCTCTGGTTCTACTGTCGCTTACTCAAAACTCCATGGCGACACTCCCAGACACTCGTCCTCTTACTCGCTGCTCGCGACTGCTAATCTTAATCCGATGAAAGAATGTTATGTTTGATCAATGAAATGTGATGAAAGAAGTTTGATGGAATAAATTGGTTCAAATTTCTTTGATGAAACATTTTTTGTGTGATTTTATATATTCGGCACGTGTGATAAGGGGCCTTTATTTTTTTTGGAGAGCAGCAGCGTCTATGCTTACCCATAGATGTCTGTTGGTGGACTGAGGTGTGATATGTGGGGGATAGAGTATATAAGTAATATTGTAATATTAATATTAAATTGTGGTATTGAGGAGTGTTAGGAGGGGGTGTCTGCAGCAACCACACATCCGATGCCTTGGGAACTTGGTGTAGGACTGAGGTCGGTGGCTGAGTGTGGGAAGGGGAGATCGAAGACACCTTGTTCATGGGCGGCATCTTAATTAATTAAGACTGAGCTGAAAATATTCGGAATGGCGGAGTTTGGAAAGGCATATTATATAATAATGTAGGTACAGAATTTTTTGAAAGATGGCATAATTAATTACAAATAACTATTCTTAAATATTCTTAGTGTATCGACTGAGGGATAAGAGACATCCCCCATGGGCGATGTCTGATTGTATACTGTATTACCTGTAAAGGCGGAGTTCGGATACGAGTATTTTATAATAACAAAGAATAGTATTTTGGAGAAATCAAATGAATATTAAGAAATACATAATTTATATTGGAAGGTGACATTAAATTGTAAATTAATAAAAGTCATCTATCGAATAACTATTCTTAAATATTCTTAGTGTATCGACTGAGGTATAAGACATGATCACCACAGGCGATATCTGAATGAAGACTGTGCTGAAAATATGTGAAACATGTATTTCGAAATGAATGTTTTACAATAGTATTTTGGCGAAATCAAATATGAACCAAACACACAGCATTAAAAAATTGCATTCTATAGAACAGGAGAAAGACTAATAAAATACACGTCACAAATATGAAATAATTTAATACAAAATTTTTTTTAATGATTTACTCCCATTGACAACTATGGCACACACGCAACTATTCCAAATACAGATAAAATAACCACTTCTTGACAAACAGAACATATTTAATTACTTTACAGCCAAGAACATAGGTGTCATAAAGTAATGACTTACTAAAAATTATTGGAAAAAATTATCAAATTTATATTAATATGTTCTATAACACGCATGTAACAACTTGTAACGAATGGAGCACAAATTCAAAATACCAGTTTACTATCCGAAAACTATATCCCTACTAATTAAAAATATGCCGAAGAATGCACAAACCCACAACAATGTAATTAACAAAGGCAAAAAGGTGACTTATTAAAAAACGTACACGCACAACTTTCTAACATCTATGAAATTATTCCATGTACAAAATTAGAACTCACAAATCATTTTCCGCCTGAAGCAAACAAGGAATGGACCAATTGAATACACTAAGTCATACAACATGCAGCAAAGTAATAAAATATCAACAAAAAATGCATCCTATTTCCCTACCAATCTAGGTACCATAAATGAATGACTTACTAAAATGAATCTCATAAATGCACACATTTAAATTACTATCCATGCACGAGTACAATTTAAGTATTCCACCCTCAACACAATGATAGCTCGTCGCACACTGGCGAATTCCACTCTGAATATTTTCCTTAGTGTGAGAAACATATTTAAAACAATTTACTTTCAACAAGCAATAAAATTTCTGTTGAAGACTAGCATGATCTCCCACTTTCGTCGAAGCCTACAGCACCTTGGTATAATTATCTAGACATATGTTGGCCTCAGAAATGTTGTTCACACTTTGTAAACTCATATTTGCCAGCAAACCATGATTTCAGATATCAGGCATTTTATAAAAAAAACTAATTCTTATATGGTTTCACGATGCAAAGGGAGGGTTATGAGCCAAGTGCTGTGTCCATTCATCCATCCAAAGCATCCAGCCAGGCTGGGTGGTCAAGAACAACTGGCAGAGAGTCCCATTAGAGAGCACGTGCTGCATACCCCCACCCAACCAGGTTCTTTTCTGTCTTACTTGCTCTCAACCCCTCTTTCTTCAACCCTGTAGACAAGGTCAAGAACATCCACTTATTTGTCACATACACCATTTGAAAAATCTCCTATCTTGCTGGTCAATGCTTCCTCCTGGTGAATAAATTATTTAAGAAGTAAATCACCCTGGAAAAGTATAAAATGATGTCCTGAACACGAAGAGTAACTTTCTATATACCCTCAAGCACAAAATTCTGGGATATTTTATTCCAATTCCAAAGAATATAACATTAAAAATAATCAAATGCAACAAATTGAATTACCTATCAAATGTAATGGACTACCGCCTAAATGCGAATTACATCACCTATACTAATGGAATGACATACAATTAAAGAAATACGAACAAGTGGAATGATTGCACAATAAGTATAATTAACTATTTACACAATGATTGTACACCCAAACCCCATCAATTCCAATATGTTTATGAAATGAAGAACACATCAATTATATCTAAATGTTTTATTGATTACCATAATTTTTGCAAACATCATCTTACAATCTTTTAAGGTACTGATTCTATACCCAAGAATTGTGTGCCATTGATAATCCTTTCCAGTGGACTAAGGAGGCCTGTTTCCCCTTTTTAATGATTGGTTTCAACTAAATATTAATTTGGAGAAGAAACTTTCTGTAATTTGTATTCATATAAACCTCCTTTATTAGGCCCTCTATCATAGTTTTCGAGGTATTATACTTTAGGAAAAGATTGTCCAATTGTAATAATTTTAAATAATTCGTATGACCAATTAATAGTATATTTTTTCTCAAAATTACCTTTCTGCATGGAGATCCATGCATATTCGCCTATATTGACCTTTTACTTTCTCTCATTGCATACTTTAGGATTATTATATATGGTTTTCATCAATTTATTGTCCACGACCTTTACAGGTATCATCTTGATAGTTCTATGATATCTCGTATTATAAAATTTAAGTATTTCAGGCAAAATATCCACCCATTTGTAGGTCCCCTTCGAAGTGAAATGTCTGTCTATTAGCTGTTTAATAGATTTGTTGAATCTCTCGAGTACTGATGCATTAATTTCAGAATATGTTACATAATGATTACTTCCATATTCAGCCATTAGTTTCTGAAATTACCTATTAATAAACTTAGTCCCTCTGTTAGTTTGGAGCAAATTTGATGTTCTTTCTTCATTAATGGTTTTCATTGCAGCGGTAACTTCTTTGTCCAGTCTTGTTCTTCATGTGTATACCCCAAGCATATTTTGTACAAATGTCTATTACAGTTAAAATATACTTGTATGTATTATTGTATTTCTTAAGCAATGTTGTCATTTCACACAAATATACTTGAAAAAGATCATTTAAATCACGAGTAATAACTTTTCTTCTGGGAAACCTTATCCATCCAGGAGTGTGGAGTTCTTGAACAATCTTACTTAATTTCATTACTAATATAACGTTCTTCAGTAAGTGCTTCACTAATAGAAACAATTTTGTTTGTACGTGAATTATTCCCATACTCTCTCGAAGTAATGAGATGTTTTAATCTGTTTGCCAATCCATTAGGATGGTTCCAAATTACAGGAGAAAACTTATCATCAACTTCATCTTTATATATTCCACTTCCAACAATACCTCCTAATAAATGTATTTTTGGGTGGTTTCCAAATCCTGAACAATTATTTGAATTTGTATGGGTTTTAAGATCCATATATTTTCTCCAAATTGGTGTTGGAGTATGCATTTTTAAAGTTTTTAAATAATAATTCAAACAATCCTTCACTCAGCTCAGTTATGTAATCACGTATTTTAATTATATTCTCAGACGAAATCCTAATTACTGAATCTCCCAGGAACTATATGTTTCAATTTCGATATACACCAAATGTCGTATCACGCACAGGTGAAAGTTTTAATGCTAAATACAGCCATGTTAAATGAGAAAGGGAATTGCATACTATTCTTTAAAAGTTATTTAGATTTAATTACCAATGGTGTTTCATTAGACCTAGTTATTACATTATGTAGTGTATCCATTCTACTCATAACCAGTTTAAATAGATCTTTGTTTAAAACATTCCAATCCATTTGTGGTCTTTAGCTTGTAAATATTTTTCCTTTGCGGCAGTAAAGGCATTATGTTATTCTGAAGTGGAGTCAGATATTTTTTTATTAGGTTACATTAACAGTCAAGTATTTATATAAGCGAATGCAATGCTTTTCTAGATGTAACACTAGGTCGAATAGTCTGCACCTTTTCAATCTTATCGACTTTACATAAAACTGCACCTAATTTACATAGTTTCAGCTCTCAAGTCATAAATAAAATAATTTATTTGTGTATCCAAATCATCATTTTGCTTTTCTCAGATGTGTTTGCATAACTAAACCACATGTTTTATTAGCCAATTCAGCACTTATATATTGTAACATATCTTCCATTTGCATTTCAAGTGGTTTTGTAATGGCATCAGACACCAATTCATTAATATAACTTTTTAAGCATTCTAAATGTTCGTGAGTTGTAGTTATATATTATTCAGTCCACTCATCACATTTTCCAATATTTCTGAAATGTATCTAACATTCGTAAACTTTTGTAATACAATCAATAAAATTTCTTAATTTCTCTTGCATATCAATAGATTGCTATTTAAATGCATATAGTGTAATAGTGTTTAAGTCTTCCACATAATTTTATTTGCCACATCAGTATCTTTAACATATCTGTAAAATAAAAAATACATAATACATAATCACAGATTGAAAACATATATAATATAAAAAATCTGCAACAATTTCACATGACCAAGAATAGGTATGTCGTCAGTAGTACCAACTAATTTCCGATACAACAAAATCTGATCACCAAGTTCCATTTTCTTTTTCTTACATGAATACATAGACACATTACCAAAAACACTAATTGTAGCTCTTCTGTCTGCCTTGCACTCATGAACTGGAAAAGTCTTCCAAAAGATTATCCTGTTTCGATCAATCTTACTAATTTCATTTGGCGCAGGCTCCTTCTCGACATGAGACGTTCTGAAGAAACACATTTCCAACAAACCACTACCAGCTATAACAGTTATTCCTTGAAGACCAAAATGGTACAAAAAAGACAACAACATATAACTCTCTTCTATATAAAGGATCTTAATTGTCCAAAGCCTATCATATTTATTGTCATGCTTAGTAAAATACACAATATTACAATAAACATTCCTAGGGTAAAAAGAGAAGAAGGCATTTCGCCCCCGACTCATGCCATGATGAAATCTGCAAAAATACATAACAAATACTGTTAATAATCATAAACATTTATATAATACCCAATAAGGAGTTAAACTATTAATACAACACAGATGCATGCCTCAAAACAAGGATCAGCCTGCACCTACTACTTTAACCTACTCGCTCAGCATTTAACATGTGAATGGGAAACTCTGCGGCAGCTCTCTGTACCTTTAATGCTGCTGCTGCATGCTGGGACCTTATCACCGGATGTACTTCTGGCCCCACCAAGCCGCAACTTCCGGGCGATAAACAACTTCTGGTTACATCCAAGCACAATGGACTATCGCAAACTGATAACAACATCCTGTTACATGAAACACACACACAAGTGTAAACATGTTGGCCAACATAAACATTTGATCCACCTATCTAACAAACATAATTACTCATTTCGGGTATGTTAAAGGGATCACGTCGATAGGAAAAGAGGGGGAATGAATTTAACTCTTCTTGCATGTATTTTGTCAATCTAATGTTATTTATATATATATTTCTGTATACCATGTTGGACATTTCCCTAAGGAAGTTTCATAAATTTCGCAATAATTTTAATTATAGGATTTTTGAAACATGTATGTTTTAAGTATCTTGTGTGATGTCATTGATGTGTATTTATATCACTCCATTATTTAATAGGATAAAATAAATGTTCAAAGATTCCCCCCTCAATACACTGGCCTTTTTAATATAAAAGAAATGAATAAAAAAAAGAAAAATGCTGCAGTACATTTCTTACTTACAAGACATTTATTTATAAAATAAAAAATACTTAACACATAATCACAGATTGAAAAACAATACACCATGAACAATAAAATGAATGTTGCCAGTAGTACCAACTAATTTCTGATACAACAAAATCTGATCACCAAGTTCCATCTTCATCTTCTTTTATGAATACATAGATGCATTTCCAAAAATACTAATTACAGCAGTATTGTCTGCCTTGCCGTCATAAACTGGAAAAGTCTTCCAGCAGATTATTCTGTTTGGATCAATCTCACTAATCTCCTTTGGTGCAGGCTCCTTCTCGACATGAGACCTTCTGAGGAAACACATTTCCAACAAACCACTACCAGCTTTAGCAGTTTGCCTTCAGAACCACTAAAATAAACACTAACTCGACAAAACATAGCTTGCCTAAATGTACCAATAAAAGCTTTTTTGTGTGAAAACAAAGTAGCATCACCAATCAATGTTTTATGTCAATTTTATACAATTTTATACTGTGTAAACACCAACTCATGATTGGATCAGCCCATGCCTACTACTTTAACCTACTTGCTCAGCATTTAACATGTGAACGGAAAACTCCATGGCAGCTCCCTGTAGCTCTAATGCTGCTGCTATGTGCTGGGACCTTATCACCAGATGTAATTTCGGGTCCCACCAAGTTGCCACTTCCAGGTGATAAACAACTTCTGGTTACAATCAAATGCAATGCACTATCCCAACTGATAACAACATCTTGTTACATGCAACACACACAAGTGCAAACATGTTGACCAACATAAACATTTGATCCACCAACTTAACAAACATCATTATTTTTTCGGGTATGTTAAGGGATCACATCGAGAGGAAAAGAGGGGGGAATGAATTTAATTCTTCTTGGATATCGTTTGTCAATCTAATGTTATTTATATATATTTCTGTATACTATGTTGGATGTTTCACTAAGGAAGCTCCATTAATTTCACTATTAATTTTAATAATAGGATTTTTGAAGGGTGCACTTTTTGAGCAACTAGTGTGATGTCCTTGATGTGTATTTATATCCCTCTGTATATTTAATAGCATAAAATAAATGTTCAAATATTCCCCCCTCAATACATCCCCCTTTTATTATAAAGAAAAGTAATATAAAAAATTCGAAAAAATGTCACATTACAATTCTTACATACAAAATATTTATTTACAAAAAAAATATTATTTCATCCCTTAAAGTACTTCTGTTTTGGGCATATTTCTTTAAGTGCATGTTAAAGAGTTCACAATAGGGTTGATATTGGTATCAAAAGATGCAAAAAATATGCTGATAATTTTATTATTATGTTACATCCCTTAAAAATTTATAGTTTGAAGTTATGGCCAGAAAACAAAAATTTAATTGAAAATCAGATAAGAGATGATAATAACTGATAAGAAGTCCCGTGTAAACTCCGCAGCAGCTCTCCATAGCTCTAATGCTTAGCTGCTCCTGACAGGAATCAGAAGCGAATTTGTTCTTCTGGTTTTTACCTGAGGAAGGTTTGTTTTAATATTGTGTCTTTTACTAAGGAAGTATTTAAGATGGTAGGTCTTGGACAGTTAAGATCCTTGATATAGAAGGGAGTTATATTTTGTTGTCTTTTTTGTTCCATTTTGGTCTACAAGGAATAACTGCTAAAACTGGTAGTGGTTTGTTGGAAATGTGTTTTTTTGGAAGGTCTCATGTCGAGAAGGAGACCACACCAAAGGAGATTAGTGAGATTGAACCAAACAGGATAATCTTTTGGGAGACTTTTCCAGTTCATGAGGGCAAGGCAGATAAAACTGCTGGAAACGTCCAACATGGTAAACAGAAATATATATATAAATAACATTACATTGACAAAAGACATGCAAGAAGAGTTAAATTCATTCCCCCTCTTTTCAACTCGGTGTGATCCCTTAAACATACCTGAAAGGAGTAATTATGTTTGTTAAATTGGTGGATCAAATTTTTATGTTGGCCAACATGTTTGCACTTGTGTGTGTGTGTGTTGAATGTAACAGGATGTTGTTATCATTTGCAATAGTACATTGTACTTAGTTGTAACTGGAAGTTGTTTATCGCCCAGAATTTGTTTATCGCCCGGAAGAGGCAGCTTGGTGGGGCCCGAAAGTACATCCGGTGATAAGGTCTCAGCATGTAATGGCAGCATTAGAGCTATGGAGAGCTGCTGCGGAGTTTCCAATTCGCATGTTAAATGACGAGCGAGTAGGTTAAGCAGAAAAGAGGTAGGGGAGGTATTAAAGCTTCTACAAGGAGGAGGCAGGGTGGCGTTGTAGACAAGAGGATGTTATGTGTACTACTGGAGATGGTGCTACTGCAATGTCTCAAATTTGTCAAATTTCGAAAACATTAGAGTGAAAATATCATGCTAACATAGAGTGTTCATATTCTTGGCTTTTATTCATTTTAAGTGTGTTTCATAATTTACCACATTTTTTACCTACATTACTAAATCACACATATGTGTTCCCTGAAGAAGAAAGAATAATATCTGCAATAAAAACTGACTGTACTGGTAAATAAATATTCTGCAGTTTACATGAAGATGGATTTTATTACAATTGTATAAACGTAAATATTCAAAACCAAATGCTAAACTTACTTCAATGGCTAATATACACACATTATAGCCACTCAGTGGCTCACTCAGAGCCACTCAGTGGCTCAGACACTTATTTTTGAAATGACTTCACTGTAAATAATTTTAGCTTAATAATCCCTATCACTTAAAACATTATGTATTGTCTATGCCCACCGTTCAGGCAGCTGGTAGAGACGTACATTTTAAGGCTTCACAAGAGTGAAAATGGACAATGCACATCGTTCAATGCCCAAGCACTAATATTGTGAACTAGTGATAATCTGTGGTACATATATAAATAATAAGTGTGTGTAACTATCCTCAAAGGCTGAAAAAACATTGTGTGTATAAAATATGTGGAGAAGTGTAAAAAAAAGTATTCCTTGTATAATGCAAAACAATATTGCAATGTGTGTAAATAAATTAATGTGTTAAAAAATATAATTGTTTTTATCTCGAGTCATGTACTCACATATTCATTACTCTTGGATTTAAAAAATGTTTTAAATAAATGTTTAAAAACTTATAAAAAGGAATTTAAAAAAAATTTATATCAGTATTAATAAAAAACACTGTCGGTAAAGTTAGTGAAGGTACAGTGTAAAATAAACGAGAGATACTCCAGCCACCACAAACATATACAGTATATTACATGTACGAACATAATTGAATTTATGAAACGAAGGAATTGTGTGCTGCTCAAAGTAAGCTGCCGTAATTGTGATCTCTAGATTTGGATGGCAGGAAGAATTCGCAATATTGGCATTTTTCACAGAACACCTAATGGAAGCGCACTTGTGAACTGCAGGGGCCAGCCACCTTTTGCGCTGGCCGCCGGAGAGAGAACTATTTTCCAGACACTGCTATCAGGGCTTGGATATTTAATACACAATTTCTAGAAACATAACAGACAGCGACTGTATATTCATTTACCATGTTTAAAGTCGAGGAACCTTCGCCCCAGACGAGAATAAGTAAGGTCCATGCTCGAGTCCTGGTGCACACACAGCACATTATCCAAAAAATTACACTGGAGGAGACATACAGGATAAACATGGTACAATACTTATGCAAAACTGTACTGCAATGAGAGAAACTTATACAAGGTAAAGTACTGGTAAGAAAAATATGGTGCAAGATATATGAGAAAAAATATACAGACAGAAGAAAATACACGTTACTTAACCAATGGGACAAACAGCTAACATGCCAATGAGAAAAAATTGTACACAATACGATACTGGGAATACAAACAGATGAGAAAAAATTATACAGTAGGACGAAAATAATATATACATTACTATATTAATTTATGAAAAAATAGATATGGTACAATACTGGGAGGACAAACTGGCATAACAATTATGGTACAGTACTAATGGGAGAAAATTATACACACTACTACTATACCAATGAGAAAAGGCAAAACATTCCAAACACCTTTAAAGCTGACCACAGTGTCCACCCCGAACCATGCTCTTTGTATGTATCCTCTTCTCATTAAACCGCCTCACGCTATTGCACTCCCTATAAAATATGTGAAATTATTCGTCCACTTTAACATAATATGGTAAAACAATGTTTGCTAAATTTAAAAAAAAAGTAGATATTCCCCAAAAAATATAAGTAATATATTATAAAACATGGGGAAAATGTAAGATATCTTAGATAAGTTTATTCAGTGGTAGGATGCAGAAGTATACAGCTAACCTGTGATGAAAAACATTTATGACAAACGTGGACTCATGATAGGACCAATGATGACAGTAATTAATAAATACAGAAAGAAATTGCTCACATAGGCACATAACTGTACAGACAACAATGAAAAATGTATCGCCCCGAAGGACCAATGATGAAAAATTTTAATAAATAGAAAAAAATTACCCATACAGGTACAGAAGTACACACCCCATATTCGAGAAAGTGTAGAACCAACGATGGAAACTATTAAGAAGTATACACCCCACCAACGATGAACAAATTGCAGGGGCAACACTGAACAAATACACAATGTACAGGATTGTAAAATTTCTAATATATTACCAATTCAAGTGAGTTTATTACCAATCAGTCAAGCAAACATGCGGTTCACTTCTCGGGTACCTTAATATTCGTTTAACATCAACATTAAAAGGAGAAAACAAATGGCACAAAATTTCACTTAACAAAGGTGTATGAACAGTAAGTATTAAAAGCCCTTTAAAAATTTCATAATGTTGCTTTAAATCCAAAAAGTTGATACAACTTACTGCAATCATAACACTTTCTGATACCTTCAAGAATTAAAATGCACCAGCAATGCGTGATTAACACACTTGGAATTTTTACGATCTTTAAATTACAGTTAAAATAGTAAAGCACAAGAATTAAATGGTGCTGTACACAATAACATGAAAAATGCCTTGACAGGTGGGATTACATCTATCAGTTTTCAAGCTAACTAGACCAATCAAAATATCAATAATGTGGGGTGGCATAAATCACAAACCATTCACAATCATTTAATATACTTTCAAGGGAAATTATTGTAATAGCGACATATACAAGGACTAGTTTTATTAGAAGCACCTTTTACTGGCACGATCTGTAAAACACACAATTGCCTTCAAAATATCAATCCAGTATTTAGTTAACCATATTCTCATTAAATCACGTATGCTAATTAACTATGTGCACTATACACTTGATTAACGGGCGACACCAAGTCACCATTTGACACTTTCCCAGATGGGCTGACATGCTACTAACACGTTAAACTTTATATTAATAAACATTAAGATAACCAAAGCAAAATATTGCAAAAAGGAAGGCGAAAGGCAGCGGCTGTATAAGCCCTGTAGGGTGTCAGTCGCATAAAAACCACTCATTAAAAGACTTTATAAAATACCCAATAAAATATCTTAAGACTGATTAGGAGGTAGCCAGAATATATTTCTACAGGCCCATTAAGGCTGCTTATCGTAAAATCAAATAACGACGCACTTTTAAAACTAATTTTCCTTCCCTACAAGTGATGGTCAACAGCCGGACATAAGAAGATTTGACTGGGCACAGAATAAACTGGCCCGACACCATCACAGAGTAGCACGAATACAGAACACCAGTCAACACATTACTCTGCACGAAATATTAAATCTGAAAGGAATTTCTACCATGCGGACAAAACACCATGTCAAATAGTGGACTAAACTGCACATCCACTTTTAACCTTAGCACTGATCCTATGCAGCATATTCTCAACTACCAAGCTAACAGCACAGAACAGAAAAAAAATTGTATTGTCCACCACTCTTCTAACCGAGTCCCCGCTCATTGTCACACAAAATTGCATTACAATTGAGGTCCAAAACATTACACTCTTTAAGGCCGACTCTTGATTCATGCTGAAAAAAACATTGTGTCTATGAAGTAAGATATAATCAGAGCACATTGCAGATGAAAATGCCAACGATGTCGGGCGATGTACACAGGTGAAAAGTTGCTGTTCCTGCGAAACGGGCAGAGCAGCAAGTAAATCCCGGGCCCATTACATTAAAATTATTCAACGCCATGTAGGAGGGGAATGGGAGAGGGGAAGGGGAGGAGAAGGAAGGAGGAAGCACGAAAGGCCAGAGAGTATACAATAGAGGCGCTTCGAGCAGTTGTCCTTAAAGGAATTAGTGTGCGCCAGTGCTGCTGCACCGTGCAAGAAAAATGTCGAAAGACGCAGAAGTATACAGCCCACTGCGATGGCAGAACCAGCGATGATAGGACCAGCAATGACAGCACCAGCAAAGAAAAATATTAAACATACAGAAAGAAATGACCACTCAGGGACATAACAATACAGACACTAATGAAAGATGTATCATTCGAAACCCATAACAAGGAAAAAACTAACAAATTCAGGTAAAAACACTTTGTATGTTCAGCACGCTCTACATGCTCCACCTCCACCTCCACTGGCTCCACCAACTCCACCTGCTCTGCACACGCACAGAAATACATAGCCCACCAATAATGAAAAAATCTCAGGAATTATGACGAAAAAAAAACTAATAAATACAGAAAAAACACTCTGCACAGGTACAGAAGAATGCATCCCACCAACACTGATAAATATTAACACACAGAACAAACTGTTCCACACAGGTACAGAAAGAAATTGCCTATACATTCCACCTCCATCTCCGCCTCCTCCGCCTACGCACGCTCTGCACAGGTACAGAAGTATGTAGCCCAAAAAAGATGCAAACATTTCAGGGCCAACACTAAAAAATGTAGGACCAACAATGAAAAAAACATGCTTTCCCGGGTTTAAAATCTGTAATTTAGGAAATTTAGTCAGCAGGAAAATATATTTATATGGTTACTCCATGCACAACTAAATTTGTACCTCCCAGTGTCTGCATATAAAAACTCTTTTTACATGCCTATAATGTACGTATAGTAAGTTTTGCAGGGAAAAATCTATATAATGTGAAAAGATGCTAGCGTAAAGGCACACACACTAGAAGTACAAAATCATTAAAAAAAATTTACCTTCAGCAAACATATTTCTGTATTTTCATACATTCGCGTGCGCTCGCTCCATTAAGAAATATATCTGATTTGTGGTAAAACACCCCCACCTCTCCCTCTCCAGTGCATCACCACACTACCACACAATTTTAACCGAATAAAAAGTAGCATGCGAACATTTGTAGGTACACGTGTGTCCCCTTATCCCAGCAGGTGTCAATAGTATTCACTCTTTATGAACTAAGAGCACTAAAATACACATTTACTCCCGAGATGCAAGTCTACTATGCATATTTACACCACAATATGAATTTCAGCAAAAGACAGACACGTATAGCTCTCATTCACCACCCTTCGACATCGTCGAGACATATTAGGAAATACTTCAAAAATTGCGAAACATTTAGAGTAAATTGCAGTCTGTACATTATGGAGACCATTAAATTTTAGAGTTATTTTAATCTCTTTCGAAAGCTAGGAAATTAATTCTATTTATACATTTTTGTAAATAAATTCTGTAGAGATATATATATAATACCTTTGTTTATTTTGTTGCATAAAAAAATAAAATGCCAAAATATTTATTAATTCCGGTGAAACAAAACATGTTGTGGTTTGTGAAATTAAGAAATACTAATAAATGTTACAGTCTCCACTTGCCCATACACAAACACACACACACGCTCACACACACACCTACACACCCACATAAATATGCATACACATACTATATTTAACATAAAATTCTTAAGCGCTTGTAGAAATTTACCAAGCTTATACCCTACTAGCCAACCATATGAGCATACGTTACCATAAAACCATTTCGAACTACATCACAGAAACATAGCATCAAAGCATTCTTACGAAATCACACACTACCCCAAACCTCCAACTACATATCGAAAAAAGTTTTAAAAAACTCATAATATTTTATATCATATCATACTTGCTGCAAAAAAAAACAGACCAATCAGCTATTTATAAGGATTTATTCCTAACAAAACATTCTACCATGTATTTTCCCTAATACATGAACAAACTATAACATCAATCATTACCTACACCATATCGGATACACTTCACTTCATACCTTCAAGGACAACAAAAAACAATAATATAATCATTTCTATAACTATTCCCACAAATTTCTCTGACAAAACAGTACATCATACATTAGCAAACATACAGCTAAATAATACCAACACCCACACCCGTTATACCCTCAAGAGCGATCCAACTTTAACGATACTTCATAGCAATAGGTCATATCACCAAACCCACCAGAAAATATTATATCCACCAAACTCACAAACCATATCACACTACACAACCATTTGCACAAGCCATTGCATCCATTTGCAAAACTATTAACATCATACATTTTCAGCAAAACTAACATACCATATAGGCAAATCATATCTACAACCAAAAAAAATAAATAAATAAATCACACATTTCAACCAATAATACTATCATCATACCACCCAACATAATTTCCAAAACATTTCAACCAGACACGATTACATTACCTTTACTTATATTTTAATGCACATATTTTACAATGATTGTTTCTAGTAAATCGCATACCAACTTCAACACATTGTAAATCTTTGAATGTCAGTACTCATTTCAATTATTAGCTCTATATTCACCATCAGTTATTACTAGAATATTTTATAATAAAAATACGTCTTTTTTTTTTCAATATAATGTTAGGATATTCGAGTAATATGTGCATATAGAAATATCATTAGTACTCGATTTCGCACCAACAGAGATGTACTTCATTTACAAACAGATCCAATCTCAAACACGCAATCTACTGTCAAAGTGATTGCTAGTGAGGGTGGAGAGTATATACCATCTCTCATTAATTAATAGAGATATGAAAATTTCTCGTAGAGGCTATCTACCTTTATTCAGAGATTAATTGAAAAAATTATTTCATCAAAAAATTCTCATATTTCTTTTCTAATTACCATTTAAATTTTCACAGAAGTCCATGCCGATAGCTATAACAAACATGTATACACATATATTTAATTTTCTTATAATACTCATAGCTTACAATTATTTTGTATATATCAAGACAACAAGTAAAACCACCAGAGAAAAAAAAAAGTACATTTGATGATAAAATGAATACCATCTTCAATGCACATTTAACTCAGATTAGACTTAATCGTTTCTACCTAACACCCTAATATAAAGACAAATCGAATAAATGAATTAAAAAAAAAAAACAGAAGTCTTTCATACACTTTAACTTTACTCTTCACGTGTGTAAGAATTACATATTCATCGTAACAAACTCAAACATAGTCTAACTTCAACAAAAAAATATTTGTACTTTGCTCTAATTCTATAGAACAAATCATGTTGTGAGCAGTCCACCTATTCCTATTCGCATACACCACGCCACAATTATCATATGGATACATATTGTATGAGGTGCTGAATATACAGTTAGTATCTCCATGTCGTCTAGCTCTAGAGTTAGCAGTGAATGTCTTACCACAATATTTGCAGATGGTCGATACTCTCAACTGTCTCAATATGTATGTGAAAATTATTTGCGAGACGTGGGATTGGAACCCACATTCCCCTTAACAGGGAAGAAGAGCTTAAATCCACCACCTTAGACCGCTCAGCCAACCTGACAATTTGTATTACTGTGGAAACTTCAGAAAACGTTTTTTATAATGAAAAGTGTTAACCTTATTCTTGGATGATATCATAGGAGCTTAACCTTTCTTACCATCTGTTCAAAATCTACTGTTTAAAACAAGAAGAAACATAATTTTTAGAAAAATTTTAATTTGCAGAAAAAATTATAAGACCTTCGC
This sequence comes from Dryococelus australis, assembly GCA_029891345.1. Classification (NCBI taxonomy): domain Eukaryota; kingdom Metazoa; phylum Arthropoda; class Insecta; order Phasmatodea; family Phasmatidae; genus Dryococelus; species Dryococelus australis. The sequence goes on from CM057009.1 coordinate 111,009,869, forward strand.
AATGGGAGCATTCTGAGAAAAACCAATTATACATTCATCCCAGAAGAAAACATGTTATATAAAAGATATGAATATATATGTATATATAAGATAGGAATATACATAATTATGCATAAGATAGTCATATACATTAATATATATGATAGGAATACACATAATTATATATGTATATAATAATAAATGATATGATTATATATACATATGATAGGAATATATAACATAGGAATATACATAAATATATATATTTATGTATATATAATATATGAATATATATAAGATTGGAATATACATAATTATATATGTGTTTTCTTCTGCTGTAAACGTATATTTGAGCCATCCTCCTCCAGGACTTTGGTGCAGGCTCTAAACACACAGCATATGCCAGCCACAAGTTATCAGCAACTGAGCAGAAGTACAGATTTATCATCTTAACAAACATGGTAAGGAACAGGTCTGGATGCCACAAAGTGAGAAGGAAGCACTTGTGTGTATTTTGGGGTGGAATGGTTTCACACATATCTGGAAGAAGCCAAGTTTGATTTGATTACTAATATTCAAGCTCTCACTGGGCTCTTTTCCCACCCCTGCCAATTAGGAAAGATTTGGTATAGGATAATGCAGCTTACCAGGTTTAGGTTTAAGAATATCCACCAGAGAGCGAAAGAGAACATCATAGCAGATTGTTTATCCTATATGTATGATCCCAGCGAATTTAAGATAGTAGATAATCTTGGGGAGGAACATTGTTTTGTAATACAATCCATCTATGAATCATTTGTTAGTAGAGTGAAGTGGCAGGACCAGGACGAGGAATATGAGTACCTTAAAGCTTATGTTGCTGCTGTAAACACAACTGCATATTGTGTAAGTGAGGGTATCCTGTACATTGTAGGGCGGAATGGGGTCAAAAGTGTATTTGTACCAAAGAAGATCCGCGCAATGATTCTGAGATATTTTCATGACTCAGAGATAGGAGGTCACCTAGGGATTACTAAAACTAATTACTTGGCGAAACGAGATTATTTGTCTTACTGTAAATGAGATTGTGAAGAAAGCCAATTTGAGTTAACTGAGAATATTTACGTTGTTAAGTTCAGTGATGGGCATTGGGACTTGCCTCTACAGTAATCTTATGTGTTTGGTATCTAGGAATTAATATGTATCTTTGGTCGTATGAATATCTTACCTTATTGTTTTGACTGTTTCATATCGTTCTCTTTATTCTTAACTTGTGATGATAATTTCATGATGTTTAGAGGGGAGCTGTGTATTATACATCTGTTGTAGTGTTTCTTGATGAGCAGAGCCTTGTACGATCACAACCTCTGTCATTATTGGCTGCTTTCCTCTGTTTCCCTAGGATGTTCCGTTTAAGGGGGATGCTGTAATGGTCCATCTTGGACAAGTGGTTGGTCTGCATGCTTGTTAGAACTTTATATGTCTTTGTGTTGTCCTCTGCCGCTCTGGAACATATAGATACTGTATAATAATTGGTTTGTACAAAAATAATTATCATGTTGTAAAATTATCACAGATTTAGAGATATTATTGTAAAATAACCATAATATATTTTATGGTTAATTTCGCATCATTTGTTGGGCGTAGGTAAATTCATGTTCACCTCTCTGTACGGTTCGGGAAATGCGAAGCACACTCAGCGCTGCCCATGTAGTTGCTCTTCCCTCTGCTCGTGGCGCCACTGGCTGGAGTTGTCAGTCGCGAGCAGCGAGTAAGAGGATGAGTGTCTGGAGAGTGTCGCCATGGAGTTGGAGCGAGCGACAGTAGAACCAGAGAAGCGACCAGTGTAATGGCTCGGTGGACACAGTGGTGACGAAACAACCAGCAGTGAAGCTGTGAATCGTGTGACGATTTGATTATCGTCACCAGAAATGTTTAGGGTTTGGTTATCGTTGGTATCTCCTGGAAATCATAATGGTCAAACTTTTAGTAACCAGTTTTAGTATATATGGTATTTGGTTACCATTTGTGTCTTTTAGTAACCAAAGTTGTTAATATTTTGGTAACCAGGTTTTAGTGTGTATTTTTTATAAGAAAAGGCCGACCTTATATTCCTATGTTAATAGTATTTATGATTGCATATTTGTGTATCACGAATATATTTTTAGTGTGAAAGAATAACATAATATTGATGGTGATATACCTTTTATGTCTGTCGTTTACAATCAAAATGTAAGACTCAGTGTGAAGGATCGCCGTTAGGCTTCGCTCCTAGCTGGTGCGTGACGTCACCTGGCCGGCAGCTGAGAGTCGAGGGACAGTCGAGTCGCGAGTTTTAACGCCGGACGGAGCTCTTGTGTAGTATGAGTCGGGCAGTCATTTTGCAGTGAGGCCGTGCGGCGAGTGATTTGTTCGGTGGTTGCCCGTTTAAATGCAGACAGCGCCGACTGATGTAATTTTGTGTTCGTGAAATATTATGAGAACAAACCACGCCTACTAAAATTACGTGAATATGCGTGCTAGTGCTGTCATAAAGATGTGGTATAAACCAGTCACGTATTTTGCCAAAGACAATGTAAAGTTACAGGCCGAATGCAAAGTAGTTTGTCTTGACAGACGAATTATAGTTCACGATGAGCCCGATTTCTTTCTTGTTGCCACTGAAGAGACTGGCTACTCTGTGGTTATGAATAACTCGTGACGAAGTTTTGGCGTGTTCAGAACGAACGAATATTCGCTCGTTTGGTTAAAAATATCGTAGCCTAATATTGTGATGTTTATGACGCTCGTTGCGAACTTTCAGTTTTTAAGGAGATGTGTACGGAGCTTCGCAATGCACAAAATGTCAAGTAATGAGTACGTAATTATTCGCGGGTGTGAATTGAACGTCAGTGTGGAAGATTAGTAGCCGGGCAAGGCGATTGCATACAGTGGTGTGTAGTCATGGAGCAGTATTCCTGGCGAGCTGCTGGTCGCATTCGACGGCAACTCAAATTCTCCGAGGCTGCTCCCGAGTCACCGCCCCTGGCTTTCTGTACGTAAGGCCACGGCTGGTTTATTTGCTGCCTTGTTTCTGCGTGCACGTTTTGACGTGCCTCTGCACCAGGAATGTCGACGGCATCCTTTTATGACGGGGTTAATTGAAACGAATTGTTACAAAGCCATCAGGAAATCGTCGCTCTGTCGGAATATTTGGGATCCCTCTATAAGCGACGACATGCGCGATGCCCATTGAAAATAACTGTATGTTATAGGCCAAAAAGATTTACATATCATTTATGATGTCAGGGATTCAAGTAAGCTCGTACTCAATGACTTTGCTGGTAAAAGGTGTGCGCCCAAATTGTGTACATTTTTAATGGCTTGTAATTTCATTAATATAATTGTCTCTGTGTAGGCACATTTGATGGTTGTAATATATACTGCCAGCATACAGTGTTAAGATGGAATTAATTTCATATTTTCAACAATATAGCATATTATGTCCAAATTTTAATATGTCTGCCATTTTGAAAATAAGTGCCTGGCCTACTTAAAACATACCGATTTACCTCACCTACCACAATATTACTTGTCTGCTAGATTTGGTAGGAATCGGTTAATTGTTTCAAGGCAGCTGTAATTTTAGAAAGCTATTGCACTATCTTATAACATGCGTGCATTTGAGTGTTTTCAACCCATTAAAAATGTTACGAATTTACCATTTTTGTATGTCATGAAGTTTGCACTTTTGCGGCCATATTACGAAATGAACTTTACTGTGATTTATATGCTTATTGGGCGAAAAAATTTGTTTCGTTTATAATTTGAAGAACGGTTGTTTTTCTGTTGTGTTTTTGCTACTACATTGCCCCACACAGGGGTAAAAGGCTGTGGTTCATTGTCATGTTAGGTGATGTTTTGCATGTGCAAAGTAAATTTCTTAGATACAATATCTGCATAGGGTTGTTAGCGGTCGTGATTTTTATTTTTCTATTTATGGGAAACATTCATCTGGCAAATGGTAATACACTAATTGGTTATTTCTATGCGTGTTGGTGTCAGAAAGAAGTAATATAATATAGTTCCTTCTGCGACACAGATCGTCTGAGTAGGAGCCAGGTGCCACCAGCGAACTCGATTGATGACTCACCCGACATCCAAAATTGCCCTTTTTTACCTCAAAATGACGCATTTGGCTTTCAAAAATGCCCGTTTTGCCCATCAAAGTTTTCCTTTTGGCCCCCAAAATCCCCGAGAATTTTCAGAGTGGGTGAAGAAATTCATACTGCTCTATACCGCTGAAAACCCACAAAAATTGTTGGATCTTCAGCTGTAATAAGCAGCCATTAGGATATAAACACTATAAACCCCATACAACACACACCCACATGACCACCCCACTACCTCCACCCCCAACAAATCCACCCCAATTTTACCCCCAAACCCACCCCTGCCTTACCACAACCACACCCCAACATCACAACACCACCCCAACCCAACAATCCCATCCCAACCCACCCCCGCCCCTAAACACCACCCCAAAACTTTAGCAGATTTTCAGCCACATCGATAGGCTCTCAAAACCTCGCTGTTGCGAGCCGCCCAAATCTCTTCACTCACTCAGCCACATTGAGCAACATGCATTTGTTCGCCTTTTTTTTTGGAAATTTTCGGGACTTTTAGGGGACAAAAAAATCTTCGAGGGTGAAAAGGGCATGGGTAAACGGGGCATTCTGACCATCAGGGTGACATCAACCGAGATGGCTGGTGGTTTCTTGTTCATACTCCGATGATCTGGGCCCCATAAGGAACTATTTTATTCTACTGAAGGAAAATGATGTTGAATTTCACTTGTCAATCACACACGCTCCTAGTGTTAAATTCACAACGCACAGCCCTCGTGAATAAGTAGAGCAATTGAAATTAGATTTCCATGCAATAACCTAAAAATTGTTGTATATTTAGAAAAAGTTACAAGCATTTAATTTATATTTGATTTTATTCAACTTTATGCCGTTTTTTTTTTTCTATGAAAAAAAATTTTCTTGGTTTGTAATTGTAGCCATCTCACCCGTTTTTCTGCACCAAATTTCACTTTTTAATTACAGTTGTATAGTTTATGTATGAGCACAGAATTGCAGGGAGTGAAAATGAGAGCGCGCGTCGGTTCGTTCTTTAGCGATCCTTTTATCATTTTATAAGACGTTCATAATGGTTATCGATGAACTTTTCTTGGGTCCAGTGGCGTACGCAGGCCCGTTTTCCGGAAGGAGTAATCCAAAGATCAAAGGAATTTTTTCGGAATTGGAGTAGGAAGGAATTGCTATAAAAATTATGCTTCATAATGCTAACGGTTTCTAAAGTGTTGGTACATGTGCCTCCACCTCGGAAAAATTTCTACTCTAAGGTTCAAATTTATCAGTAATTAAGCTTATTTCCTAGACGAGTGTATGCGTCCGTCTGACAGTAATTAATTTATTTTAGCCGAAATGTGTAAATTGGGGCACAAATACTTTCAGGAAACTTCAAAACTTTGTTTAGCTGGCACAACATTTACATTATTACAATTAATTATTGCATCTTTAGAAATGTTCTTTATGCCAGGCCAGCGATGACATAAGTTACTTTTCAACCCGACAATATCACACTGCGATAACTATCCTATAATTCTGATTCAGGGGGGAGGCCATCTCCCCGAATGCCTTTTTTTTCTCGTATACCCCTGCTTGGGCCACTGGAGACGTTGTCATCGACCTTTCAAAGGCATTGTAAACTTTAAAAAAAAATTAATAAATAACATTACAATACAAATGTTTTTTAAGAAATTTTCACCGTGTTTTTTTTAGGGGCATGGGCTTTCCTGAATTTTCATATTGCACTTTTTTTTAAATATCAAAAACACCTTTATAAACAATATTTTTTTAAAAATGTTACTTATAATGACAATATTTTTTAATGGGTAGTAAGTTTACTAACAAAAATTTAAAGCTTTAGTTAACAAGAATTAAAACGTTTTAATATACGAAATAAATATCAATAAACGGGCTTCGTTTGCCTGTTTCATTGCACGACAGCATCATCTAAAAAATCGAACTTACTTGTCATATCTTACGAAGTATTAATCGATTGCCTTCAAATCCTACACAAGTAGTGCTAAGTTAAACAGGATGCAGTTATTGATATTTAATAGGTCACGAACTTTTATATCTGGAAACCTAAGGATATACAATGGGGATATCCTACAGTGTTCATATATATCCTTGTTTTCTGCTCTAAGTTCGTCATTCCTTTCCCCAGACAGCACAGTCTTAACTGCAAGAATGGCACATCTATGTGAATATGGTTTAGTTCTAAAGGCAATGTCACATAGCATTCAAGTATTCCCCTAGCGATAAAATAAATAAAAAGTATGACTGTTCCATGTTTCACTGCAGCCGAAAAGTAATTAAAATTAACTCGTACTGTAACTGACTCCATGGCATAGGATGACACTGGAAGAAGTACATGATTGGATGTGATGTAACGTGCGTAGCAGAACTATGCAATGTTCACACATACTTGCCGTTCTTTGCCAGTATATCAGCACCCTCCATGGCCGAAACAGCATAATTTATCGGTGAGGGGGATTTGAAATATGCCAGATTATACGAATTCCGTGACTATCCGCTAGAAAGAACTTTAAAAAATATGTTAGATATTATAAATTCATATAAAGTATAATATATCCCCTGAGACATTTAAAACTGGGAATTATAAATGCACGGCAATGACGGCTCAGTCGTAAAAAAATATCCTCCTAAAGATACGAATCGTGGACTTTGATAGTAGGGCGTATGTAGGTATATATTAAAGTGGTGTCGTAAACCAGGGTTACGTTACAGCTACTGTGGTAACATTGCATCGATAAAAATTTTAGTTTTGCTGGTATTTGTCAAAGAAACAGATAACTGAGCTAGGTATGTTAAATTTTGAATCTTATCTACCCAGGTAATGTTTCCTGCCCCAAAACAAACATCCTGAGTGGTGTAAAGTTACCCCAGCAGGTTAAAAGTTTACCCAGTTTACGGTATGCTACATAGTAAGGAATATTAGGCTAAATGATCATATTCCGTGACTGTTGTGTGGTCTGACTCGATATGTGATCAATAGAAAGAAGAGACCACCTTGTCCGAAAAAAAAACCACTAATTTTGAAATCTGATTGCTCTACTTAAACCATTTATGTATGCAAACAATTTATTTCTCGGGTCGAGAGAATTTGGAAAGTTTAGTGTCTTAAAATGCGTAGACTACAAGCCGGAAATAAAAATAGTAACACATGGACATCTGAGGTGCAGACAAAATTGGATGTATTTGTGAGTGCAACTGCTGGAAAGATTATGAGTATTCAGCTTTTTAGCTTGCTTATCTCAATATTAGTACATGTGCATGCTGTATATGTCTGGTTTTGGTTCTGTCGTTTGATAGAGAATAAGTATATTTTACGTCTGTAATATATCCTCAGTTTGTAAACACGGTTAAATATATACTTGTAAAATGAACAAATCGCATCGTGAATAACTTGAGCTGGAATAACTCGATTTCGTCACGTCATTGTACATGACATTAAAGTGTCATTTTTGGTTCTCGGTTCGAATTTCTGCCCCGATATGTAACACATACTCCCGGCACATTAGTTAATGTCTTAATGAAAATATGTTATCAGTTTTAGCCGTTACGCTTGTATATACGAAAGTTATTTTCGTGGCTGTGTTAATGGGAAATAAATGTTATACATCCCAACATTCATTGTTGTGTGTAGGGCCCCACGCTATTTCGAATAATAATACGAAAAAGTAAAAAAACACTACGTTGGTGTAAGGTAGGACTTGAGACATAATGTGTAAAAATATTTCAAAGCTATTGTTAAGCTCACAAGTTTGGAACGTCCCATCACCCCCCCCCCCCTCCTTTTCCCCTTCATAATATCACATCACGCTCATTACTAGCCCGATTTGCTTTCTTAGAGATATACGGAAATATATTTACTATTTGGAATTGTTTAAAAAGAAATAAGTAAGTAAAATAAAGTTTCAGGGCGTTAATTAGTTCCTTCAGTCGACAATGAATTATTCATTGCTCACTGAACGAACTAATAAATAATCAGTAACATTATTTTCCTTGCGTATGTATTAAGTACTACACGATATATTTACGTCAGTAATTTCTAGGCGGTTTGTTGTATCGGACAGCCATACAATCGCAGATTAAATAAAATTGCAGTAAAATAATAATAATTCAGAATAATAGAATTTTATTTATTTTCGAAAAAATTAAAATAAAATTAAAATATGTGGAAAAGGAAATGGTTAAATTCCTGCTTATGGAACAATAAAACCATACAAATAAATGCAATCAATATACACAACTTGCCTCTTTCGTTGTGTCGTATTTACTGAGGTACGTAAGAAATATAAATATACAGCAGCTTGTCTCGTTTGTTATGACTGGTTTTGTGGGGTATTTGAGAAAACCATATTAACTTAATACACTGTTGACTTTGTACGCTGTGCGAAGGTTGTTATGCTATACACACAAATCTGTTGAGTACACGGTGTATTTTGATGTTGTCACTATGTCGTAAGGTAATTATAGCTGTCCCATTATTAAATTATTTTCTTCCAGAATCATAACTGTGCTCAGATGTCTAGAAGTGGCTCCTGAATCGTTTGGGAGAAATATCTGGTGACTTGTGTTAACCAGACATCGAAATTATTCATGCAGTAGTTTTCGGAAAATATTTGTTTCTAATACACATGATCTAAACAGAAGAAGAAAAAATTCGAGAACAACACATTTATAACATAATTTTAAAATCAACGACGTACAATACAGTTGGTGTTTTCACATGCTAGGGCGCACGATAGAGATTAATATACACGAATATTAATAAATCTCTATACAAAAGTCTTTTTTTAAGTAAGTGATATCTAAGCTTGAATGATTATAGTTTTAAATGTGTGAAACGGTCGTACAGTCAGTGTTGCCAGAACTTCTTTTAAAGGTTGTCAGAATGCTGTTTCAGCTTTCCTGGCGTTATGAAAGTATTAATTTTAGCGGTTTGTGTTTGCATTAATAACTTTCTTTAGATATATCACAACAAATTAAAACTTACAGCTACTAAAATATTTCAATCAACGTAATAAATCTAATATGCACGTGTACAAGAAACATTACTCGTACTATGTGGTCAGAATTTAACAAAATATAAAACAATTTCGTAATAAGCCGCAGATTTCATTTACTTATTAGTTACTTTTGAGAAGTGACGTCTAACTACGCTTATAAAATAATTTTGGTCAAAATGACAATGACCTTGTATGCTAGCATTGCGTGAGCACAATGTTGCGATTGTAATGCCTCGTACTTTGCAAATGTCAAGGGCCTAACCTTAATGGTCGCTGAATGATATCCAACTACGCCTTTAATTTAATGTGGTGTGGTGGACTTTACTGTACTTTTAACATGGCTTGAGGCGCAAAGTGGCTGCTACCACGTAACTGGGCTTGGGTTGTTCATATACAGAATAAAAATGAAAAATAAAGTAGAGAGTATAAAGGACACCATATACCTAAACAGAATATTAAAGGAGATATGAGCCAGTAAAAATTGGGTTTTGGATGTATTTTCGCTGAATGCCTTGTACTTTCTGCCAGCGGTAGGTGACGATTTACTCACAGTACGTCCTACACAGTTGAATGGGACACGCCCTATTTCCCTCTCTATGGAGCGTTTACTAGTGGAGGGCACATAGTTGTTGTGGTGACGCATCACTTCCTCAAGCCGAACAGTGCACACAGACCGAGGACGGCCAGCATTACTTACGCATGTGTCCCTACAACATTGCTAGCAAAAGTCACCTCTTTTCTGCGGACTTTCTAAGCGTCGTATAAGGCATTCGGGAAAAATACGTTTTTCAAACCCAATTTTCATAGGCTCGTATCTCAATTAATATTCAGTTTAGGTATGCGGTGTCCTGTTTATTTTCGACTTTATTTGTCATAAGGAATCACCTCCCGTAGTTTAGGCTTTTAATTTCCGAACATCTGTACATTTGATATTACTCTTAAAAGCTGCATAACACACCTATGCCTACATATACCATTATGGTGGTAGAGTGATACTGTGTAATTAGCCTTATTTCGCATTTATCGAATAAGTCTGAAATAAAAAATTCCCGAAATATACTCATTAACATACTTATTTTAAGAATATACTTAATCCGTTGACATGATTATAAAATCCAGCATGAAATCACGAAAGTGCAAGTAATCTGTGGGTTTGGCGTCATGATCGAATTAGTCTTATAAACAAAGTCCGAAATTTCAATACTTCACATACTTATATAAAAAATAATTCTTCATGCATAGGAAAGGCTATAAAATCCAATATGGTATTGAGAAGCAGCAGGTAACCGGTGGTTCTGACATCGTATTTGAATTAGTCTCGAAAATACACATTCGACGGTGTACTACAGGCTATACCTAAGTCTCAATAGTTTGAAAATTAAACTTAAATTAAGTACGTAACTTATATAACCAAGTATTTGCTAAGATTTCTCAAAATGGTAGGAGTTTTCTCGAATTTGGTGGCTTGTACGTATCTTTGGATGTCAGGTCTCCTGGTGTGCCTGACGGCACCTTTTTTGAGTTATAACATTTTTATTTTAAACTGTGTATATTATATGAGTGTGTATTTAAGGTAGAGCCACCATGTTGAATGCATGGATTGAATGATTAAAGAATAAAAATCTATTAACTAGAAACGCGTGCTATTTTCGAGGGACATGGGGAAATTTTCATGGGGGATGAATTAGGTCATCCAACTTCAAAGACGCTAACCGTGACGTCAATTTAAGGACGAGAGTCGATCAGTCCAAGATGGCGAACGAATCCTAATTTGAAGCATTCGGCCCTTGATATCGGACAAAATAAATTATGCAGTTAATGTAAAATTTGTTTTGTAAACCTGTGTTTACTGATATCAGACTAGACAAAATGCGGACGCGTGAAAAATGCAATTGAGTGAGTTATACTTTCCAAAATGTTCTTTAGTTGCACGACGGAGCACATTTCAGGAATTGCTACACAGTTGTTTGTAAATGGTTGTGGCCATACTGCTCTTTTATTTTCAATAACACTAATGTTGCCTGGGAATTATGTTTACGATGCGAAGTATTCTAAAAAACGGATAATTCTATTCGGTATGGAAACAATAATCTATTACTAGAACAAACTTATTAACAGCTAATTTGTTTAGCGCATACCATCAAGCTGAATGGACTATCATTCCTCAGAGATATTTAATTTCTTTTTCTGTGCCCTAATTTACTGTCGGTATTTACTCTGATAGCATTTGCATGCCAGATTGTGTTGCGGAAGCCCTGGTTTAGTCTCCGATAAAGCAGCGGAATTAATTTGAGATAAATAGGTTGCCTGTAGGCTGTCACAACAATCTGCATTTTATTGCGATAAGTGAGGAACATTTAAATGCAAATAAATAAAATAATCAATACCTATTTTAAGTACTGATAAACACGCTCTGAATACCATAAAGAGCATATTGAAAGCAACAATTTTTAAATATATAACTTAGGTTTCGTAATATAATTTTTATTTAGCAGTTTCATACATAACAAAACGTCATGCCAGTTAATACACATCAAATAAAATTTTGAATAAAAAAAGACATCAATATTCAGATATATATTTTTTCTTTGCTTGCCATATTTTTTGTTAATTATTTTATACTTACAATCGCGCAGAATTAGAAGCGTAATGTCTTGCGCGGGAAACTTGCCAGTAAAATAATACAAAAGCTGGTCACTGTAGTACGATGTAGAAAACTTCCCAAGCTGTAATGGAAAAGTATGGGTAATGTTATATTCATAAGGCTGAAAACACACAAATTTTGAGTGTCGCTAGTATGAAATGTTAGGAATTTCACGACGCATTCAACATTTTTCATGTCATGGGCAAATGTAGGACAGCTAATATCCATGTATGTAAAATGACTACCATTCGTGATTTCACAATACATGTAACCACTTACGTGGTCAAATTGCTAACCAGTTTTTAAAGTGTATCATTTATGCGTACGTAGAGCAAAGGCGTATTTTTAAAAGTAAGAAGCGAAGACAATAAGTGCTAAATCTAGATTCGCGTCGGGGACTTTGAACACGATTTCCCAAATCGTTTGCTTCCTCGCAATCCGCACGATATATTAGATTTTAGCAAGTCGATTTTTTAATGACTCATTTCCATTAAATTTATAATGTCTCATTGCACTCGTCGGTCTGTGAATAATCTTACAGTGAGAAATCCCACCTTAAACATCGCTGACGTAAATAAAAATATGACTTTCCTGGTGATGGTGGATTTAGTTATCCGTGCGTTTTTTTTTCTTGATTGTTTTCTGGAACTACAATACTTCAATCAATCTTAAGGGTTAGATCTTTGCGAAAAAATAAATAAATAAAATTCTTTCTCATTGATATACAAAATAGTTCTAGTTCAGTTAATTCATATTTACTTAACATTATCGGTTTGCCTAAAATGTATGCGTATGCACGTCTTCGCATGGGTTGTTCACGGTAACATGAGCACTTTTGAAAGCCCTGCTTAAGATCTCCCTGTATTCACGTTGTGCATTCTTCCGCCTTATGTAAAAGTAACAATGCAATGGGCCTCATCACTTTATTCACGCGTCGTTCAAGTGAAACTGTGAAATAATCATGAAAGAACATATTTTACAAATTTACTCATTTTTACACTTCGATGCATGATAAAAAAAATAGAACACGAAAAAAATAATATATGTTTTGACAAGTGGTACCTATCACTTTTTATTCGTCGTTGAGATATAGAACTACTTTCCATCATTTGTGAACAATTTTACTGGGCGCATGTAACTCAGTCCGCCCCTTAAAATATATGTAGGTACGAGCAGTGACTTTTTTCGAAGGTTGATTTCATAAGTGCTCACATTATCATGAACAGTCTTTATCAAATATTACCTCAATTTTTGTGCAAATTTTATTCAGACGGTTGACTTTGCACTGAAGAGTTATGTCTAATGTTTTAAGTATCGTCAACTTTTGAATAATATAAAATAACATGTTATTTAAGAAGTCTCTAGATCAAACAGTTTTTTATAATGTAGTTTTAAGAAAAATTACAAAAAGCGAAATATAACATTATAATCATTTATTCCTTCCATTTCTTCCTGGAATTTTTTTAAATTTGAGAAGATTTTGTAGTTTCAGAAATTTTGGTTTTTTCCTTAATGGTTCATCTTGTGCACCACACTCAGACACTATCACGGAACGAACAAACGCCCCCCCCCCTTCCCCAGGTTTCTTACTCTTCCTGCCAAGAAAATGGGAAACTTGCCACCTTCTCTGTTCTTCTAGGCGGTCTGTTATAGCCGTATGGTGAAGGACGGCGAAACCAGAGAATTTATGGCAAATTCTTTAATAAAATTCTAAAATCTCAACACAAAAAAAAAAACATATAAAAAACATTAATTCCAAAAAATAAATTTCGGGATTGAAAACAAAAAAATCGGAAAATATAAATTTCAGGTAATTTTCAAAATATTATAACACATTTACACGCCCTACAATTTAAAGCCAATCTAAAAAAATATATATTTTTTAAAAATTTAATTGCTTTAATGTGTCCTCACTGCCGTCCCGAGATCAAGGCGACTGTCAGGCAATACAAAATAGCTAAATCTAAAAGTCAAGTTCACCTAGTGTCAAAATATACGTTGCAGCACCCTAAGTCCTCTAGTTAGATATCTATCGCAAGAACTTTCTTTTTGCTTCAAGTCTGGAGCACAAACTTTAGAAATTTCTGAAGAAATATTGTTAATAATTTTAAGTAATGGCTGTTCACGATAACGTGAGCACTTTTGAAATCAACATTAGACAAATGTCACTGCCCATACCAGAATATATTTTAACTGGCGCACTGAGTGACATGCGCCCAGTAAAGTTGGTAACAATGGATTTGGGAAATATTTCTGTACCTTAACGTCGAATAAATGGTTAGGTAACCATTTCTGTTAACTTAATTTATTTATTTCGCTTTCTGTTCTTTGTAATGAATCGAAGAGTACAAATTATCATATTTGAAAAATATTTCCTTTTCTAATAATTTCACGGTTTCACTTGACCGACGCATGAATTAAGTTACGAGGGCCATCACAATGTTAATCTTACATAAGGCGGAAGAATACATAATGTGCGTGCAAGTAGATCGCAAGCAGGGCTTTCAAAAGTGCTCATTTTTACCGTGAATAGCCTATACTTAATAGTCCCCTAGCCCTACAACGTGAATGCTGCAATCCAAGGGAACTCAGATTGTCGTGCAGTGTGATGCTTAGGGTAGAAACAGACGAGGCGGCGCGTGTCGAGTCGGCCGCCGACTCGACACAACGATCCATGCTTTAAAATATAACAACACACACGACGGTGAAGCAGCGCGTGCGTCGACTAGGCGGGTCGATCCCTCTCGACGTACGAGCGACACGACTCTCGGCGACGCATCGTGCGTCGTCCCATACAATCGTATTGTAGCGTCATATGGCGGCGCTGCACCACCTTAGGTAGAGCGCACCATGGATTATAGATGGGCGGGTTTGTTTTACAAACATGCCCTAGATCGCCCGGCTATATAAGAGGCCTGGAGCCCCCCCCCCCCCAAACAAATCTGACCTCGAGACTTCGACGAGTATTGAGTGTGTGTGTGATCGAGGTTGAAGAGGGGAGTACCTACCTACCCCTGGGCAGAGGGGTTCCGAGGCCAACTGAAGCAGAAGATAAAAGGTGAGCATAATTCGTGTAGCTAAAGGGACCAATGCTCGTATCAAGACATCGTCCCCATCCCCCCTTTTGTAATAATTAATATTATTGGCAAGGAGAGGGATTAGCTGCGTCGTGGTTATCAGAGTTACCATATTGTAGTTGAGTCATAACGTAGTCTGCTATTCTGTAATAAGTAAAAGTCTTGAGAGTTGTAAGAATTGATATCCCATCGTGTTCTTGTAATTGTTACTTGTTCATTGTGATTAGTTGTTGTTCATTAAATATATATTTTTTATAATTCCCTCTATCATTCAGCTACCTATGAGCTATCCCCCTAGACACCCCTTACCACCACTTAAGGTGAAGAGAGTAACTGCGAAGGAACCTGTTTATAAAATGTACTTCCTCTTCAGACGTCCGTATTAACCTCGACACCACACGAACATACCAGGTACGTGCGCAAGTCGATGTTAATACATATTTATAAACAGTATTACCATTGTGCTTTTATATCACACAATATAGTTTATATGCTTATTATACCTTCGAAATTGCATGATGTATCAATAATAAAACACTCTATAAGTTTATTCTTTACATAAACAGGAAAATATTGGGGTATTATCAATTTTCAATGGTTATTTCTGCTTCGCCCCAAAACCAAACCGGTTTTAATTATATAGCAATACATTTATTAACACCTACTGTTCCTTCCTATTGTACATTATCAGACGTCGGATGCATTGCACAATGTCAAACCAATTTGTGTATGTGAGAAAGGTTAAGCGGTTATTAAGCATTCCAGCACAAAGCCACGCGACATCAAAAATGGTGTACATGTAATGTTCTTGTATTACTGAAATTGTAATTTAATTTCAGAATAATGGAGGACATTGACTCAGAGAAGCTGATTGGTGCAGTTGAAAAACGACCGGCAATATGGGACATGAGATGTAACGAGTATGGAGAGAGAATGAAGAGGAGGCAAGCCTGGGCAGAAATTGTAACAATGTTCGTACAAGAAACAGCTGCTGTATAGGGAAAAACAATCCATATGTCAATAACATTTAATTAACTAAAGTAAATTTATTGTATCTTTAGTATAGCATAAGCACGCATTATTTAAACCCCACATAAACATAATGCCATAGTTATATTCACTCTATATGTCTGTATAAAATAACTAGTGAATTTACATTATAGTGTATGTCAGACAAAGAGAACACTACGTTATAAACAGACTCCGCAATTGACATTTTTCATTTGACCGCGGAATATTGTAAAGCATAACTATGAATGTATATATGTTTATATGCATATATATGTATATATAGCCTACATGTTTATATTAATGTATACGTACACATGATTTTCGAGAAAATAATTCCTTACGCATTGTATTTCATAACACTTTTAACTTAGATTCACTTTCATTATTGGATGATTATCATTGTTGTGTCTTGTAAGTGCCTGGCCACGAATGACTAACGCGCAGTATTGAGTATTTGAGTAGCCTGTTTCCGATTGGCCCAGTTAAATAAAGTTGTAATGTGTTTCATCAATGCCAGCGACCAATAACCAAAGGAAAACAGAAGGTGCACATGCAAGACATTGAAATATACACTGCGCTGTATTCTTTTCGCAAACACTAGGCTATGTGTCCCTTAATGTGTGTGTCTATATATATATATATATATATATATATATATATATATATATACGCAGATACATACATATGTTACATATATTTATGCCTACATACATACTTGCATCCCTGTACATTCTTACATAGCCTACATATATGTACACACATACTTATATACAGTATACTTGCATATATACTTACATAATAGTCTTACATTCATTTAAAGATGCATAGGATGTGTGTGAGAGCGTGATATCCCAGTAATCAGTGATGTATGCAGTAAATGTATGAAGAATTTAGTGCCTAACATTTGCCACTTATTACAGCAATACACAACATATTACTCTTTAATAAACTACACCGACAATGGAATAATATATTTTGAATTAAGTATATGTATTCCACACATGAATTGGAAATTATCACTTGCACAATTTAATTACAGCAGAGGCATTTCAATTTAACAGCTATACAATGTTTTACCATTGAGTGGTTGGGTAACTACAGGGCAGTGAAGCCTCATTAATACATATCTCTTTAATAAAATATTATCAGAAATACAAGTTTGGTTTATAGATCCTTGGAATCAGATAAAAAACGTAATATTACTTTCTACGCTTAGAAGGACATATTTGTTAACTTGTGTTATAACGGAATGTCAAGTTCAACGTTAAAATTAATTCAAGTTGGTTATAAGAATGTTATATTTTCCAATATACTGTGTCACTAAGTAAACATTTTAGCTGATGAGCATTTTTATAGTCATTACAAATACCTGTTTACACAAACCTAATTATTACAAACTGCAATTATTAAGGTCCATCAAGATTTATATTACAGAGGTTTCTATTTATTACCAATTATAATAGGGTATTATTGTATAGCTTGTTTGTATTAATAACATCGCTAGATGTGAGGCCTTTTCTATTGCTTCTGCTCGCTCTGTCATCATCAATATCTGGAAATGGAGATGTAATGGCAATGGTGTCATCACGAACCCCATCTCGTTGCCGCACAAAGTTGTGTAGAACAAAAGTAGTCTTTACAACGTCCTCAGCCAGAGCAACGTCTACGTTGAGTGGCCTGCGGAAAATTCTCCACTTATAGACTAACACACTAAAAGAACATTCAATCTCTCTTCGGGCCATCGCTAGTCTGTAGTTAATTTTTTGTTCGTCAAATGCTTACCACCATATGGTCTTAGTACATTTTCGGATAAAGCAAAGGCCTCATCGCCGAAAATTACATAGGGATACTTTATGATAGGATTTTCCAGTGATGTTGCTTGTGTAATATTCAAAAAACCATTCTGCAGATTATCATACAGTGAGGAGATCTTATATATACCATAATCACTGCACTTCCCATATGCTCCAATGTCAATGTAGGTAAACTAGTAGTTTGCATCACACATGGCTAACGACACAATTGAGAAGAAACCCTTGTAGTTATGAAACTATGGACCACTATTTGACAGTTGTATCATCCTGATATGTTTTCCGTCTACTGCCACAATGCAGTGTGGAAAGTTGGCGAACTGTTCAAACGACGGAGCTATTTGTAACCGTCTTTCTTTTGTTAACTCAGGAATGGCTAAGGCAGCAATGCATTTCCATATTGCTTGACAAACCTCCTTCACTATTTGTCTAGCTGTAGATTTTCCTATACGAAATGCATAATGCAGGTCAGCAAACATACATCCACTGGCCAAGTACCTGAAAAAAGAAACACACAATGTGTGAGTGTGTCTCTCTTCTCTCTCTCTCTCTCTCTCTCTCTCTCTATATATATATATATATATATATATATATATATATATATATATATATATATATACACATATATATACATATATATATATAAAACATTCGCACTTTGTTAGTCTATCCACGCGACTACAGATATCTTTTCCTAGCTACCGATTACGTATCATTCCACCGCATATAAACACCTTGTCATGCGACTTCTACGAGTCTGTAGTTTACTTCTTACTTTTGTCAAAACAATTAAAATATGTTTGTTGTACTAATATTATGATCTTATCTAGCCGGGTTTTATATATTTTATAGTGTGTGCCTTTGAAATGACTATTTCATGTCGATGTTATATGTTAAGTTATAAAGTTGTGACGCAATGACATTGCCATAAAATAATAAGCGTAGGACTTCAATTACCGGTTGTAACATATAAAAGATCTAAAGAGAATACTAATTATTTATTAACAATTAGAAGGTAGAATCTTATAAGTGTTAAGATAAATTATATATATATATACACATATATAATAAGTGGTGTAATACTAGTAGCCACAGAAATGTTCTTAGAATGACTAATTTAGGAAACAACTAAACCACTTATCTATGGGGTGGTTTTTCCATTGCCAGACAGGTATGCTAGGGAAGAAATTAGAATGAAAGGCTTGAAATCAGGCAGTGGAGGCAAAAAGAAATCACCGTACGTTTATGCTCAGCGAATGAGATTTTTGAAAGATATTGTCTAGCAAACCGTTACTACAAGTTCCCTAGATATATCGAGGAAGAATGAACCCTATCGACAGTGAATTGAGCTGGCTAGCATCAACAATGAAAATGCTGAGTTGATGGAAATTCCAAATGTGCCACCAAATATTGAACCATCCTCTTCACTGCAAGAGAAAATAATTGCGAAAAGGTAGAGGTTAGATCCAGTCGAATTGAAAATAATATCTGCTTTAGAAGCAAACGCCGCCAGACGAAAAACCACTGTGGATGATAATGAGGATGATGGTCGTCATTTTTTGTTATCTCTTCTTCCGAATATGAGAAAAATTCCTGAGCACTATCTTCGATCGTAGACAAAATGCAAATACTAAACAAATACGCTGCATTTTCCAATACGTCTCCTCAGCTTGTCCCACGCCCTCAGCTACTAGATCAACAGCAACATCACATAACTGAGAGACATCTGCCTCATCAACAGTGCAGCCAATTACAACCACAACCATAAATTGTGTTGAATCAACCTACCACCTCAAATCACTCTAACATACAATGCAAAAGCCAAATGCAACGTTAATGCCAGCAGAAACAGCCTCGTCCACCACTGCCACAGTCTCCAAATCCTCAAAACCAAGTTGCGTCACCCGCTGAATCTGCAGCCTCATACCTGTCACATTTCAGCACGGAAGATGAGTCGATAATGAGTGTTTTGAAGGCACTATTTTTATCCTGTCTATGCTGAAATTGTACCATTCGTCTTATCAATATAGTGTTGCTAACGACAAATATGTATTTCAGACATGCATCATTGTTGATGTTTTCAAGTACTGTTTACTAACATTATTCTTTCGTATTTTAGTGTAGACTACAGTAGTCACACACTCACTCACACACTTACACACACACACACACACATACACACACACACACACACACACATATATATATATATATCTGTGTGTGTGTGTGTGTGTGTGTCCGTTCAGCTTAGCCTACGTCATGAAACTAATTATTGTTTTAATTTTATATCATCAAACACCTAATTCTAATAACAATTGCAGAAGCGGAAAGAACACATATAATTACAAATGTCAATCATATGAAATCTTCTTACCTGAGTGCTATGACAAGTCGTTCTTCTGGAGGAATACTCTCTGCCATTACAGTGTTTTCTTTAACTAATTCTCATCTTTTTAGACTAAACAGTTAATCGAAAGAGGTTTGAGACATCCTTGTGAAATTATAAAATTTCTCATCATGTTCCTTTAGGAAATAAAGTGCGGTACGACTGCGCTCACTGATAATAGGGTGTATCCAGATGCGTCTATTTTTTTCTTTGTCGTTTCCGCCTTCGAGATAACAACTACAGCAACATCACATGTCCATCTTCGCCACGCACCGCCTCGTCTGTTTATATTATTCTTTTCAGAAGTTTATATCGATGTAACATATTCTATAAACTCTGCGAAATAGGTTTGCGTGTATCATTGTGTTTGGCCAGGTGTGATTAAAAACTAACTATATCTTAATTTGTCATTTACACAAATCGTTACTGCTTCACACAAAATCCTTTTTTAATGTTACATTATTTTTCATTCTGAACAAATCCACTGGCCCGTGAAATGGTGGCACAGATGCTAAAAACCAATAGACGTGGTCAAATAGTATTTGTTATCCTTCGGGGACTTGGCTATTGGAGCAAATGCAAAATAAATATAAACCCAAGAAGTATTTTATAAGAGGCATTTACTGTAAAGCAGAACTTATCGTTATAACATTCCTTACAATTCCAAATACCAACCACTGAAGGGTCGTATTATGCACTCACGCCAGGATTATGCTAACATAAAGTGTATTTATCGCTCAGCTACCCCAGGCAAATATATCATTCGTACTGTATATAGTTGCAAGATCTTGTTAAAATATACAGAAGAAAATTGCATTCACTCTTAAGTCTATGTGTGATAACTCCTTTTGTGTTATAACTGTATTTTATAACTCGCATTATAAGTTAGTACCTTTTCGTTATTGCGAGTAATAGAAATCAAAGGATTCCTCGTTACGGAATTGAAAGTAATCTATTTTATATATTTTTAATGATATGCATTTGATCTCTTTTAGGTAAATGTGTATCCTAAATGATATGTTTACCTGAGGTCAATAGTCCAGAGGCCCGATCTATGGGAGGACCCGGGACCATTGGAGGGATTCACGAATTTTTAAAAAAGATTCATGAATGGTATCTGTAAATTTTTCAAAATGACTCTTAAAAAATATTTTTTGACATATCAACAAATAAAGATTAGAATAAGTAGCATGGACATGCCGATTCTAGATTCAAATGGATGCCGCTTTTATTAATCGGATTAACACTTGGATATCAAATTGATATCAAAAGGCTTAATCCTTAATCCGATCTTAATCAGATCGAATATTTTAATCCGATTTTAATCCTCTGAATGTTTTTTCGTTAATCCTTAATCCAATCAGTTTTTTTATTTCTCGAGTTAAAAAATTTCATGAAACTTTGACTGATTGATCCAATATATTTAATTGAATTAATGCATCAAAAATTTATGTGTAATAAGTATATAGTTTGTAGTACTTTCTTTCTTCTTTTGGTGGGGAGTGGGAAGCAGCTCTGGTAGATCTTGCCCGGACGATGACTAGCACTCGATGGTGTGTTGGTTGCAGGGTGTGTGTAATATATATATATATATATATATGTGTGTGTGTGTGTGTGTATGTGTGTGTGTATGTGTATGTGTGTGTATGTGTATGTGTGTGTGTGTGCGCTGAGTTTTGTGCAAGAGTTGCATTAGTGTATTTGTTTTTGTTTGTGAGTGGGATATTGCTTGTAGACATTGTTGGGAGATAGGCGACTTTGAAAGATAGTATTATTCCAAATGAATAACAGTGGTGACGTATTACATGAGAGAAACTTCTGCGTCTTTAAACGAATATAACCTAAATATATTTAAAACGAGTTCTGCCTATCCATATAAATAAATAACCCAAGAAAGAAGTATAACGAACACAACTACATGAATAACCTGGTGTCGACAAGCGCTAGCTCACGAAACGATCACAACTACATGATTATCCTGTACAAAATAAATTAACGATCTACAACAAAGCAAAAATGTTCCTATAAATTAAATGGCAGTCTTCCTAAACAAAATAACAAGGTATTTAAAAACATGTAAAAGAAATTACACTACTTGATGCCTCCAACACGTTCCTTAAATTATTTTAATATACGTCAATTCGCTCGGGAGGTCACTGCAGTACTGACTTGGATATACCACTTATGTTGAGTTATAAGCTTAATGAGGCGTTGAGAGCAAACAGAACCTGCGTGAGCATCGGCCTACATTTGATTGTAGACTGAACTGGAAAAAAAGTAATGAAATCGCACAAGCACCTCTCCCAAAACACATCTGGTCGGCTGTGATGTCAGTCAATGAATGAGACATGGGGCTTGTGGCCGACTTGAAATAACGACGAAAACTCAGAACATTTTAAATGGTTATGAAATAGCAACTTAACGAAAAGAGACTTGAATACACTACGTCCTACAACAGATAACGAATTGATTGGATACACTACAACTTTTCACAATACGTAATGATTTAGCACTTCTATTTAACACGGACAAATTAAGATTTCCAAATTCACATTTTGAGTTATACAATTTAAATTTTAACCATACACATACACGTACGTCTCCCTCTCATTTGTACACGTACCTCAAATGATTTTAAAACATGTCCGTTCAATGTGGAGTCTGGTGTATGAGTGATTTGAGCATAGCACTTATGTCATCTTATAAGCTGTGTGTGTTGAGAGCCTTATTATAAACATGGAGCATGGTCAGTGTCTGACAGACAACTGAGTTGAAATTATGGGAAAAACTCGTAAATGAGGGAAACATTTTAAACGAAAAGAGAGTTGAACACACTCACGCACACGACTACATGAATGGATAAAAATCACACCACTTGAATTAAAATAAATAATTTACTTTTATCAAGCAATCAAACTTCCTCAAAGAAAAATTGTTAATAATAATAGACATACTACAAATTTCTGTTAAGTCTGTGAAATTCACTGCACTTGGTAACACAAAAGCGAGTTGAAAATCCCATAAACTTTCGTCGATCAAGCTCAGAAACGGGTTTACATGATAAACAAATATAAAATTATTTAATAATAACAGACGCACTATATCTGCTTAACGAGAGGTGAAGCCCGCTATCCGCTTGCCTCTTCGATCATTGCAAGGGATCCCAGCAAAACATTGCGACCGGTGAATAGATGGTTTAGAGGAGAGAGCGATGTATACGTGTACCGACGGTGAGGTTTGGCATCAAACTAACATGGCGCTGATCACTGAGAGATGGTCAGATCGCTTCTGCCTGCCTACACCCCCTCCTCCTGCCCTCTTCTTTACACCAGACCGCATCTTCGATTTACTCAAGGACTGTCTTCTCGGCAATGTGTCCACCCTACCTTGACCCCTTCCCCCCGTCCAGCCCAATACACATTTTCGGATAGTTGGAATACTTCTCTGTCCACAGAGGGCACTAAACACCCCCGTCATCAATCTAACACCGCGGTCCGCAAAACCTGCCTAGCGCAAAGTCCCCCCACCCCTCCAATTATCAGCCCAGAGTGCGTGTTTTCCGCGATGAGGAGTGCCTTCAGCAGTTATGCGCCTCCTTCCCTCCCTTCACCAAAGCCCAGTAGGTATCTTTGTCCAGATCAAGGGCTAGCTGCTTGTCTACCTACCTTCCCTCGGACAGAGAATTTTGAACTAACTCGAAACAGTGAGCTGTTTGCAAAACTATGCTCTACCCATGAATTTTGGACTCTTCCGAAACTCTGCCCCTGTCCGTTTCTGTGAAAGGAGTACTCATTCCCCCTGCCCACCTCTTCCCTTAACTCTCCATACCTGGAGCTGTTCAACAGTCTCCAAACCTTTTTGTCAGGGATGTTTGAAAAAAAATCTTGCATTTCGAATCTCAAGTGTCTGAAAGTTTATTTTCATGGAATAAATATTTAATAAATATTGCTGAAAAAATTATTCCCTTCACATTAAAAGCTATATTTAAAAAAAAAGTAATATCCGTAGATATGTAAATGTCTTCACGAAATTGCAATTTATCGATACCGAATGATTTTAGCTAATGTGATGAATTATTTTTATCCCCTCTTCTATTGAAACCTATCAACTCTCGAATTGCATAGTGAAAACTTTTTATAAATCTTTGATGAAATTTTTAAAAAAGTAATTTAATTTCTTCCAGGCTTATACTTTCATTTCCTTCATAGCATTAGATACGCTAATAATAACATTGGAAGCCAAGCCTGCATATAGGATGTTCTAACCCATTCCGAATGTTTAAGGGAAACTAAATGAAAGTCTTGTTAGGAACACCGACTTATGTTTTCTCCTATCCTACTCATTGTTCTTCCCTCTCTCTTCAATTTTGAATCCTGATTGTTTAGGCAGGATCAATGACCCCTTTCCTTTGACATATACATTGTTAAAAATTTGAAGTTTACCCTAAAAATAATTTTTTCTGGCAAAATAGATGTCAAGGAATAAATAACAAGTCAGACTACTCATTTTTATATTCATCCCCATTAAAATGAATAATTTAATTATAAATGTTTTTAACTTAAATAATTTTACATGAAATATAATAATAAAAGGAAATAAATGCAGTGTATTATCATTTAAATGCTAATCCATTGAAACGTTAATCCAATCAACAAGCAGATTGATTGCAAATTAAATTGCACATCCAAACACCATTGCTAATAACAGGTTTATTTAATCAAATAACAGATCAAATATTATTTTTTTTTATTTTTATATAGTATCATAACTTTACAATAATTGTATTACAATATTTTAATATCTTTATTCTCAACCCACGAGTCGAGGGTTTTTGAGAAACCCTTCCATCGAACCAAGGACATATCTTTTTTCCTTTTAATAATTTTATCAGTAAAATATTCATTTGGAGAACTAACTTTTTTCAGTTCATGTTCGTAAAAACCACCTTTTATTGGCTGTCCATCATAGGTTTCTATGTAATCCACTCTGGGATGTATTTGCCTAATTGAAATAATTTTAGATATTTCATAAGACCGATTAACCATAAATTTTTTTCTCTAAGATTCCTTTCTGCTTCAAAATACATATGTATTCGCCAACTTTGAACTTTTGTTTTTCCTCGTCATGACTTTAACATTTATTATAAATGGTTTTTATTAAATTACTATCCACAACTTCTTTGGGCACAATCTTGAGAGTTCTATGATATCTAGATTTACAAAATTTCACTATTTCAGGCAAATCATCCACCCATTTGTACGTCCCTTTCGAAGTAAAATGTTTATATATCAACTACTTAATCAATTTGTTATATTGTTCCACAACACTGACTTTAATGTCTTAATAAGTTGCGTAGTGATTAATACCATAATGTGTATTAATTTCCGGAACAGCGTAGAAAAAATTTGGTTAGTCTGCTGGTTTGGAGCGAATTTGGTTTTCTCTCTTTCAAAACGCCTTCATTGCATCGATAACATGTTTCCCAGATTTATTTTTCAAAGGTATAGACCAACCATATTTCGAATAAACATCTGTTATGGTTAAAATGTATTTGTATCCTTTATTGTATTTGGAAAGCAATGTCATTTCACACAAATTGGCTTGAAAAAAAAATCATTTAATCCTTTAGTAATAACTCTACTTTTAGGATATCTTATACTGGCTGGATCATGAAGTTCTTCAGAAATATTACTAAACTACATTGGTAATATAACCATCTTCTTTCAGCTCTTCAATAATAGAAACAATTTTGTTTGTATGTGAATTATTACCAGATTCTCTTGAAGCGATTAGAAGTTTTAATCTATCTACCAATTCATTAGGATTGTTCCAATATACAGGAGGAAGCCGGGAAAACCGGTTGTCAATTTCATCTTTATATATTTCACTTCCGACAATATCTCATATTAAATTTAGTTTCGGGTGGTTTTCATCTCCTAAATGGTTATTTGTGTTCGCATGATGAAGAAGTTCTTCATATTTTGCTTCATCTGTGTCGGAATATCCACGTGGAACATTTAAAAATAATAATTCAGACAAACCTTCTCTCATATCAGTTATGTAATCACCTATTTTAATTATATTATCAGACAAAAATGTAATTACAGAATCCCCCAGAAACCATGTGTTTCCATTTCAATATACACCAAATGTATCGTGCATAGGTGAAGTATGTTTTTAAGCTCAATAATGATATGTTCCATCAGAAAGGAGTTGCTTTTTCTTGAAATCTTCTTCTTCCAATTTGTATAGAAATTTGATATTCCCTGTTTCTGAGTTGTGTACATGAGAGACGATTGCCAAAGAAACCAAACTTTCATGAATGTATGATTGTTAATTTAGATTCGAAACAAAATGAAGGAACACATTGGGTTCCATTAATTAAAAATGTAAATCAATCACTGTATTACAACAGTTTTGGCGATTTATGTCCTCCAATGGAAAAAACACAATTATTTGAAAAACACTAAATTAAAATACAATTACAAAATGGGACAATTACCAAATACAATCAATTGTGGCCATTTATGTATGCATTTTTTTAACTATAAATAAGATATATAAGTCAATATATTAGTAAAACATATTAGTAGTATGTCAATTATGTTAATTTAAGTGGAAACTCATCACAATTGCAATCAGTATATTTCCCAGCTTTGGAATTAGAGGGACAATGGTAAATAAATGTAATAAAATTCATTACCTACAACACCATACCAAACATCGATATAGACAATCAATCCTTTACGGTCTCAACCTTGGTGAATAAAACATATAAGATTGTGACACTGGTAGGATATTTCAAGTTGGATGATTTAGAAACATTCATTAAAGCAACATTACCTAAAAATATACATTTTTCGATTATGTGGAAATCCAAATACGTGAACTAGTGTGATGTATAGTAATGTCGATATAGATTTCACAGAAGACAATTCAATTGCAAATATGTTTAGTTATGAATGGAGAGTATATCCAGCTAATCAATTGCATGAATCTCAAAACAGGTTAATATAATGTCGGTTAATGTATATCATATAAATGTTAATATTGTAGGTAGTTCATATTAGAATGGTATACCGACAAATACACTACATGAATTCACGTGTCTGGTGGCTCCAAGATATAAAATAATTGAAAAACCAAATACATTGATGTATCTTCCAGCAATAGTGAATCATGTTGATGAAATAGTTGTTACAATTGTCAATCAAGACAGATTGAGGTTAGAAATGAATAAATTAATGTTTGTTTTCATTTAAAAAAGCTATATAAACAGTTACATTCCATATTTATTACAAACAGAATGGGTATTGTGTACAACACCCAATACATATGTAAAGTAGGCAGTTCTTTTAAGAAGTATCTCACTAAGGAATGTATTTCGAAGAAAGGAAGCATAGAAAACCATAAACACGAACATAAAATGCTCACTTCAAATAAGTTACCTAAGTTAACACGAGGCAACAAATTGTTTTTAAAGGAATTAAAATGTATGGTTAATAGAAATGGAAGACAAACTTAATGTTTAAGAACCAATCAGTTATGAAAATGCAATCACCAATACATAAATACATGTATATGAACCATTCTGAGCAGGTCAATATACATTTCCATTGGAAATAAAGATTGCTATGTAAAATTACGATATTTACACATTGCCAACAAAATCAAGTTTAAGGTTTAGAGGAACAATTAAAAGACAGCCGATGCAAATAATCCAGTAACTACAGGAATAGTGAGGAATGGATTACTTCACTTAACTGATAGAATTGCACATCTGCTCAATGGTTTTGAATTAAATAAACACGTGATGTTGGAATTACTTCCATGATAATGAACTATCTCTCAGGAACTGTAAACAATATTTATACAGGGCTCATGGCTGGGTGGAGCAATGCTAATTATTTTACACTACAAATAAACCCAGATGGAAAATACTAATTTAAATTTGAACTTTGAAAATGGGGAAGTCCTTATATGCTATGATATGTACTCAAACTTCCAGTAAATGTATTATAGCAAAATCAGCTCACCAATCCTAGAACCAGAATCATTTAAAACCAGAGGTATGTTATTTGTATTTTATGTAAGCAAACAAGATTACAGAATTATCAATAGTTTAAGTGATTCACGAATTGAAATTATTGCAAATGCACCAATTCTGCCAAATACACAAGCTTACACTCTGATAATTCATTATATATTAGTGATTTACAATGTAAGAGATAAGCTGGTGAAGATAATGACTTGAGTTAGTAGACAAGACACAGCTATGATGAGTAGTTTAGCAATGTACAAGGATTTCAATCTACAGATAAATTTATCATTAAAGAATTAGCTGTTACTGATATGGAAGAACATACAACTGTTTTCACATTCAAAGCACTGTTTGACTGGAAATATTTAACTCCCAAATACAAGTAAACTAATAGATGGGTTACTAACCATCACCACGGTTTAAAATGGGAGAGTGAGTGTATGGAGTATGAGAATTTTGAAGATGTTTGCAAACATTACCTAAATAATTGTGAAATATACATAGGTGGAGTCGAGCAAAAACACATCTTAGAAAGTGTGTATAATGGGAAAGTAATAGATATTCAAAAAGAATACAATTGTGCATCATTCCAACAATTATGTAAAACACACAGATCTTATTCATCATTGTTCTCTGCAGAGGAAAACTCTAAATTAATACTAACTTGGGCTATGAAAACTGACTGGGGTGAAACAGATTATAATGATTCTCCTCCTGACTCCCGCATAGATATTATTCGAGTGATATTGCACTATTTGGGATGAGATAACTAATGAGTGAAATTTAGAATAAAACGTATTTTATTGTGTGCTGTCCAATATTTATTAAAGATGGGTCAACAAGACATTTTTGTTTGTGCAAACAGAAATCGTAGTGTAAATAGAATATCAGCAAGTTATTAACCCATTGGAGAAAACCATTTCGATTATGTTTTGGGAAAAAAATTATTATTTTTTAGCATTTTTAATGCCCTATAGTATTTGTGAAACAAGCTGTTTTGTGTATATTTTTTCAATAAAATATGTCTTAAAATGATTTTTTTACTTTTTTATTTAACCTATCATTTTTTAAAAGTGAACTTGTTTTCCTAAGAGAGGAAAAATATTGATAAAATTATCTCAACATATATATCCTTAAAAAATGTTAAAATATGTTTGGTTTCTATCAAACTATGTTCATCAACACGTACAAGTGTTGTAACGAAAGATTTATAAGTGCTAAATTTTTATAGATGCTTAAACTTAAATCAATCGTGTGGAATATTTCCGATTAAACAATATTAGAGGAGTAATTTATACTTGCTTCGAATTGGTATACTTATAGAGTTTGCTAAGGTCTCCAGACACGCAAAAAAAAACCATTATGTGTAAAGTGATACAGGTATACCAGTGATCCCAAACTTTGAGAAGAATCACAAACTTTCAAGTTTTAAATTGAACGTCCTTCCATTGCTACCAACCAAACCGAGATCACAGAGGGTGTATAACCGAGTCCGACAAGCCTCACAGAAAGCACTTGGCTTTTATTATACTCTAAAGACAACCCAGGCTTTCACAAAGTTGCAGCCAAAGTAGTCTGCATCCCCTGGTAGGGAGGGCAGCTCATGTTAACATTTTAATGGTCGAGGAAAGCAAGGCAATAACGCCTTACTAGTTAAATTCAAACTCTCAAGCAAAATATTGTTTTTTCTACTTTATCAAATTATTATTCACTTTCCAAGCTCCATTACAGAGAAAAATTTACAGAAATAAAAAAATACACAAGAAATATATAAAAAATAAACTATTATTTATGAAACCAGTTTTACTTCCCCATACACACTAACCCTTACAAAAAAGTTTTAAATATCTTATAAATATTATTCTAACCATAGTGAAAGAATGATCGTACAATTTAACGGAAGATATCTATAATATTATAGCGTAAACATGATTAACAATACACACATTAAGACAACGGGAACATATGAGAACAATAGCTTGAAAGTTGTAATAAAAGTCTTACAAGAATAATTGACATTGGACCTCAAGAAATCTGAGGCTGTATCCATCGGTGGTGTGCCGGGGCTGCTTAACGAACATGACTGAGCCTATTGCATCTACCTGAGGGAATACTGGTTTACATGACGACGAAAAAAACGTTGATTCTTTTAAAATAAGCCTAGTTTTGAAACCGCTAAATGAGAAAATATGCATTCAAAATTACAGGAAACTGTTGTTGAATGCTCAAGTAAAATTTTGGGCTAGGATAATTTATCTGATGCCCACAAGTAAATGTTATTGGAATTTTTCTTATAAAATGATCTAACACAATTATTCCTAAAGATATTCCTAGTGATATTAAAAGAGATTTTCCTCAGTTACTTTTAAAGACAAAAACAAAACAAAAATGGAGAATTTTGTTCAAGAGATTGGTTAACTTCGAGTATAAAATATCAGTATTTTTATTGTTTTCCTTGTCGATTGTCAAGCTCATCCAATGAGCTAACTGAAAGCAATCGTTCAGTTCTCATGAGTGAAGGATAACGGAAGAAGGAGATGACATGGCGAAAACTCTCTGATAATCTCCCTAAACGTGGAACTAACGCCTATCACAAAAATGCTATATTGAGTGTCGAGTGCAAGAAAGTCGTTTGAAACATGACACTGACAGTAAGTCTTAGCTAGGTGAATAATAAACAAAAAGAAAATGGCACTGGCAAGAATTACTGCAATGTTTGCTAGCAGTATTTTTTTTTTTTTGCAGAAAGGGGGCTTCCTTTCAGGGGCGAATCCTCAAAGATCGATAATCCCCACAGTGGGAATTTCTTAGGAATTATGAAGTTGTTATATAAATATAATCCTTTGCTATAGGAGCATGTTAAAAAAGGATAGGAAACCCAAGAAAATGAAAAACGTCTTAAAGCTCATTATTTGCCCTGAAGATTTCAAAACGAAATTATTAAAGTTTGTGGGAGAAAAGTTCTTAACCAAATTGTAATTGAAAAATAAAAGGCCCTATTAGTTGATGTAACACAAGGTGTAGCACATGAGGAACAGTTGACATTTATTTTAGGATATTTATCGGTAAACCAATCCAGTTGCAGAATTGCAGAGAGATTACTAAGCTTTGTAAATTGCAATAAAACAGGAGAAGATATCGCAAACTAAATCATGAATGAATTGGCTACGCATGTCATTATTTTGAATGATTGTAGGGGGCAGGGGTTTGATTTTGGAGCGAACATATTTGGAGTGTACAAAGGCATACTCGCATAGCTGAAATCAATCCCTATGCTTTATTCTCTAATTGTGCAGCACACAGTCTCAACATATGTGGTGTCACTGCAGCCTAATCTTGCGAATACACCTAAACATTTTATCTCCGTTTGTCAAGAATGTCATTATGTGTTTATATATGTATGTGCAGCAGCCCAAATAAAAATTCTCATGATGCAGCTACATGCCTTACAGTTATCAAAAATACACAAATCTGGAAAGCCTGCCTCATACGTTTTTGTTTTCCTGACCACATGCATATGGAGTGTGATATTGCCCATGCTATGATTGAGAGAAGAAAAAAGACAAGTGGGTTTCCCATTAGCCATCCACATGATTGGATGCAACTTGTTCATTTAGCAGGTAAGAAAAAATAAATAAAAGTTGTACCTATGTATTAAACAGATTACTTGCAATATGCAAACCTACTTAAAGATAAATTTAAAATGAAAAAGTTGAATGATTTTTGGTAATGTGTTTGCTTGTAAATGTTAAATGGTTGAGATTTACAAAAAGAAATATAGGGTGATTTTCAACAAATAAAGTTTCGATCGTGAGTTTGAATTTAATAAAATGAAAGTGCGGCCCAAAGTACAAGAAAAAGATTGTTTGATTCTGAAACATTGTTACTCAGGCAAGCATCCTATCAAAAAAAAACGGATGTACTGGATTTGCTTCCATTCATTCCACCCACATTTCATGAGTTTTGCAAGTGACTTCCTACTTTATCAGATTCAAATGGAAATATCCATCCATACACCATTGAAGATGGCGTTGAATATGAATAGAATGTGCAGATACTTAATAAATTTTGGCAGTGAAAAAACTAAAAACGTTTCGGTGTTTAGATTTATTATGCCCTACTTCATGTGTGCAACATTTTAAGAGCAATATTTATTATTTCACATTTACACAATAAGAGCCTTACTGCTATTACAAAAATAACAGAATTGAGTGTAAGTTCTTTTAATAATATTTTCAATGTGCTATATTCAGTGGTAATTCTACATAACCTTCCTCTGTGTTTTCTAAGCATAAAAAAACACTATAAACAAATTGAGTGTGATGACAAAGCTATTAAATATGGGTAAAAGGGTATAACCGATGTAATTATTTGTGTAATATGGTATAATTTTTGATAGGTTCAACACGTTTTGTTGTTATTGTATGAAATATGGTTATATATGCCTTGAACACTACTATTTGCCTTCACTGTATAGTAAATACGACCAGAATGTCAAAATATCCTACTGAAATCTTTTATATTACTTCTGTGATTTTCAATTTGTTTCTTAAACGTTCTTTTTTTTTATTCTTAAAACACTGTTTTTCGACTCATCCCACTTTACACAAACATCACAGTTATTTGCTATTTAAAAGTAATAACCTCATGTTTCTTGTTTACCTTGTATTGGCAGATGTATGTGGGCAGTAACTGTGTATAAACATAACTGTACTGGGTTACTAATTGCTGTCAAACGCCTTTGTGAATACATAATATCACACTGCCTCGTATATATTTACCAAGAAACAATCATAAATAGTTATAATTTAAAGATTCACTGCACTCGCCTTCAGCATGACATCAAGCTGCAAATTTCAGCATGTCTGTTCAAAATATAGCTCCGAGTTAAATGGTATTGGTAAAGAATATCGCTTCTGTTCCGCCAAATTTAGGTATACGAAAACTGCTCATGCCATCACAAATCATTCAAAACTTTTTCTATTGTCGAAAGGGCACAGTTAATGAATATGGCCTGTTCCAACAGTCAGTAAATTTCATCATGTATTGTGATATATGGAAAGCATAAATCACTTGCAGCACTCAACAAAGAAGCCGAGTTCGCATACCTGCCCAAAGACTTCCTTCACATGTATGCACAGCACGAAATACAATCTGTCTACAAACACCTGCCTGCTTATCTGCAATAGGACGAAGAGATTTCTGGCTATCTCATGTACCTAAGAATGTTTTTAAAGGTGTACTACTGTTACAGACATTCTAGAAGCTGGTGTAAAGCACGTCGGTAGAGTGCTGCAGCAGTAAAGAAAAAAAAAAGGCGCGTCTAACAATAAAAGATTGACAATTGTAAAGAAGATGAAAATAGATTTAAAAAGTTTTTTGATTGAATGGTTTTTCTACACATTATGGGTTGGGGAGAGATGACTGACTAATGATTTGACAATGGATTGAGGATGGATGAAAATATTACTGGTGTGGGCAGCAATTTGTTTGTGTCGTAGTGTTAGTTTTTTTGTATATGCTGTGTTGGCTGTATGGCTGAGGCATACTTGAGTTTCAGAGTATGGCGAATGGTATGGCCATGTTAGTGTATTTGGTAAGTGTCGATTGGTAATGGTGTGGTTGATGGTAAAGGTGACAAGAATGTTTTCTTTTGCTATGGCTGAGGTATGCTAAGGTTATAGGAGATGCTGTGAATTGTTAACATGGCAAGAATTTTTCTTTTTTTATAGTTGATAGTATCATTGGTAGTTAATTTTGGGTGATACAGTGTCTAGTATATTTTTATAGTGTTAGTAATATAAGTTTGGTGAATGGCATGTGCTGAAATTTGTCTGTGTCATGGCCTTTGATATTGGTTTTCAGTTGGGGTGGAAAGTTATAGTGTATGGCATAATTGTTCTGTAATTTTGGGTGATAAGGTGTCACTTATATTTGTCTGGGTTTTTTTTTGGGCATGTCTGGACCTTTTGGTCGAGTAACACTTGAGTTATAGTGGATGGTATGAATAATATATTTGCTTGGTGTAGGCCAGTAGGTTAGCTGATATGGATAGCTAGTGTGCTTGTGAGACAGTGTTCTGCATGGTTGGTTTGCTGTCATGGCTGTTTTGGTCTCAAAATATTTAAAAGGGTGGTATTGTGTGGTTCTATTTTCTATCACTATGACTCTCCTATATGGCTGATTGGTTTTTATAGTTAGCACATCTTCATTGTATGGCCTGTTGATATGACTTACCTGTACAGTTGGTTTTGCTTGTATATCTGTTATGATTTACTGTGTTCTGTCAGTATAAAATAATAGTATGATTGGATCGATGGTAGGGTTATTTGAATGTTTTTATTCTTTCTGTCTGTATGGTGGATATATACAGTTCACTTGATTGTATGTTATATTTGGCTTTTGTTGATATGATACGACCTGATCACATGTTCAGTTGGTTTGATGGCGTGGCAAGAGTTTGTATAGCATCGGCGAATTAAGCCTGTACCATTGTTATACATCATTAAATTTATTTTATGGATATTATGATAGCATGGTTAGAACTTATGACTGAAGTGTTTGGTTGGCTGTACTGATGGTACAGCACATTTATATCTATAACTGTTGAAATTAGATTGAATGGTGGTTGATGTAGTAGTAAATATATTTGACTGTCATTATTGATCAATATGTCTGTAGTATGATGGTTAATCTGGTCTGTATTGTTCATAGCATGGTTGAGGCATGTTTGCATTACAGCAAATGGTATGATTAGTTTGGATGCTACAGTTTTTTCGGTAGAGGAAGTTCGGGTATTGTGGACCCTTCGGTTAAAGTGAAATCATGCTGTGAAACTTAGTGTAGGTGCTGCGACCTAGTAAGAGTCACACGAAGTACTCGGTCACAATACATTAGTCGCCTGGACGCCCAGAGTGGTGCGCCTGAATCGATGTCTGCAAGTAATGATACAGTGATGGGAAATCCAGAATTAAAATATTTTGCAGGTATATGTGATTCTTAAGCATGTTGAAATTTTTAAAGATACTAAAATGACTTAGAATGTATTAAAATAATGATACAGGTGTATGTGTTTATGGCAGGTGTTTCAAATTCATAGTATGTAAGTGGTTTAGTGTACAACACCATTCGAAAAACAATGTTGCGGGTCGGCTAAAGTGGCCCAGCCAATTGCACCAAACTTTACATTACTTTTTTCATTAGTAATAGTTGATTTTTTATAACTATGAGACTGTGATCGTGCATGTTATTACCTGATTTGGTCTATAATCTAATTACGAATACAGAAAGCGAATAACTGAAACATCTGAGAAGACTATGAAAAAAAAGCAATGTGTTGAACATCGCAGGATTGATTAAAATGATGCTGTGTGTATGGTGTATCTAATACTGTGGAAAATTTTCGGATGACAAATGTGGAGAAAAACGAGTTCAGTTTTTAGAGTGTTTATTTAGACTAGTGTAAAAATGTGCTAATAACGAAATTTTGGACTTTGCATGTGATATTTGAATATCCTAATTAGTGTCTATTTTATGCATATTTAAAGATGATATGTTTGGTGCGCCTTAATCTTAATTAAGTGGAATATTTTCATGTGTGCCAAGAACACATTCTGAATTATTTTAGTAGATGAAAAATCTAATGGCAATATCAATTCTTTATACGAAAAAACAAAAACAATTGACAGGCATAAACGAGATGGCGACTTGAAACAAGATAGTGGTCCAAAACAATATGGCAGTCGAAAACAACATGGCGGCTAGAAACAAGATTGTAGTAGGAAACTAGATGTTTGTCAGAAACAATCTAGAAGCCAGAAACAAGATGGTGGCCAGAAACAAGATAGTGATGGACACATTATCAAAGATGGCGGTGGTGTCAATCAAAGATGGCAGGCCCTATGTCCAGAGATGGAGCCTGGCTCAGTATGGCCATTTTCCCACTACTCATATATCATTGTTGCAATTACCATATGGACTTCGCATTGAGGTAATAGTACCAAGACAAAACGTTCGTGTGTGTTTACTGGCATTATTTCTTAGTGGGAGCCCCAAAATATGTAGGTTATTTTCCCTGTGCATTTGAATACACATTGAAGGAAATAACACATAAAGTATTGAGATGGTTTAAAGGAAGAATCGTAACATTTTTCTAGTGTGTAAGCTATATACAACTAATTTTTTTTCGGAATTGTGCATTCACTTTTGACGTTTTTATATACTCCAAGTACATAAATTTCCAAAAATAATTTTAATAAATTACTTTAAAGAGAAAAGGATGTTAAATACATTGAGATAATTACTTTGAAGTTTGAAATAAGATGGGAGTAGTTTGGGCATCGCTTTCATTAAGCACAAGACAGTAGCGGCTCCCTGTAGCAGGTAATGCTGAAAACAGTTGTCAGCCTACTCTAACCACCAGGGCAGGAAACAGACAGCATCGAAGAACTCTTGAATCCCAACATCGCAAACAAACAACATAGATGAACTCTGGCAGCCAGGGTCGGAAGCAAGCAACATCCATGC
The DNA here is from genome assembly GCA_029891345.1 of Dryococelus australis. NCBI lineage: Eukaryota > Metazoa > Arthropoda > Insecta > Phasmatodea > Phasmatidae > Dryococelus > Dryococelus australis. The sequence goes on from CM057009.1 coordinate 111,046,471, forward strand.
TTCTAAGGGCAATGTGGAAACGAATCTGGCAATTGAGCTACAGTGTGAAAGCAGAGCCCCCTGGAAGTAAATCTGAAAAATAAAGACAAAAAATGTTTTGAAATTTTGATCAAATATTAATAATAGTAATGATATATTTATTTAATTAATTTTAAAAATTTTAAAGTCATGGTCATCCAAAATTTAGGTCAAGGTGACAAAGCGACAACACCCAAAGTAGTGGACAGGATCACACTTCCAACATGACCATCCTCCTAGGTCAGTGACCCTCACCTCAGTATCTGAACAATGAAGCGTACACTGGAGCCCTTAAATTGCACTACTTAACCAAGACAACAAATATTACAAAGATCTATCAAACACTGTTTATGTGAAAACTTTGGTTTGAATCATGTTTCTGGTTTCTTGGATATGACAAAACAACAAAATATGTGTAAGATCACAATTATTGAAAATAATATTAGTCACACATATATTTTTCTATCTATAATAATATTTTATTGTTTTTTATCAATAATATTTACAGTGATAGCCAAAATTCATATTTTTATGTAATGGACATTTTCGGAACCGTGCAATCAAATTGAGTTAAATTTTGCATGTATCAGCTCTCATGCATTTCAGTGGCTTACAAGCTAAATAAAACTCAAATAATGCCTCCAACATGTACAATACTATGCTCTGCAGGGTTATTTTTACATTGTGAGCTGAGGTACCCAAGGGTTACGCCATGGAAGTCAGTAGCCTTACGGCAGCAGGCTGAATCGTTCTTTAGTTGTATGCAAAATTATTTGTTTCATTGGGCTATCGTGACCTCATGAATGGTAAAAGAAAGAAATTGCCAATTACAAAATGCAAAATGCTTATTGAAACAGAGGTCGTTTTGAAAAAAAAATTGCTTTCAGTTACAAAATACCTTCAAAATATTACGGGTTTCACAAGCTATTTCGAAATTTGTTTATCGTGTTCTATCACTACAATTTTATCGCGACCATAGTGGAGTATAATGGTCTTAAATTTAGAATTTGCATGGAGTTAATAAAATTTGTTTTTCCCAAACTAAATTAATAAAGTTTAAAATATTAAACATTAAGATACACATTAGATACAATTAAACTCAATGTTATCCATGCATAGTTGCTATCACTCCATATTTCTTAGTCCTTGTACAATTTATACAATTTGTATTTATAAAAAAAATTACTTAATTAAAAGTCTACACTGCGAATTCACTTCGTATAGTGATCGGCCGAACCTTGGAGAGAATCAATAGACAAAAAAATTTACTCCGTTGTTCAGTGAGGGAATCTTATCTTTTGCATAAATGTTAGAAAGTCCGCCTATAGCATTTCTAAGGCATTAATTCAAAGTGGCTGGAGTCACATACTTGTTTACTGTTTTAAATCCAAAGTTGCCTCCGCTCAATTGGAAAGATGGTACAGGCAGAGCGATTAAGAGCAATATTTTGAACATATGCCATGGCTTCGCTATGTCACAACAGGAAACCAAGTCTGAGACACGAAACAATTACAAAAAAAAAAAAAAACTAAATGAGAGTAGCTTAAGTCGAGAGATGCATAAAGGCTGTTCACGATAAAGGGAGCACTTCTGAAATTAACCTTAGAGAAAGTCACTGCCCCTGCCTGCATATACTTTAACGGGCGCGCTACCACAGTGACATGCGCATGGTAAAGTTGGTAACGATGGATTGAAGGTAGTCCCATATCTTAACGCCGAATAAAAAGTGTTTGGTAACCATGTGTGATAATTTTAATTAAATACTTCGCTTTCTGTTTTTCTTGTGCATCTAAAAGTAAAAATTAGCAGATTTTTAGAAAGTTTACTTTTACAATAAATTCACAATTTCGAGTAGCTGACTCACGAATAAAGTGATGAGGCTCACGGTAGTGTTAATTTTACATATGGTGGAAGAATATACAACGTGCATAGAAGTTGTTCTTAACCATAAATTTCAAAAGTGCTAATTTTAACGTCAACAGCCTATATGTGTATGTGTATGTATATATATAACGTTTAATAAATCCCACAATGTATATTGTAAGTTTGATTTAAAAAATTTTAAAAAACAGCACGAATTACCAAATGAAAAAAAAAATAGTTAAACTCAAATCAAGACAACACAGACGAGCACTGAGACGAAGGCAAAAGATGTTCGCACAAGACTGGTCGAGACAACTTTGAAGTAACAGCTGCAAAGCTAGACGACACAACGATGACACAGAAGAACACCGGTTTCTTTAGAAGAGCTTTTCGTGACGTTTCGGGAGCTGAAATCTGCTCCCGTCCTCAGGCGTACTATTAGAGAATACTGGAAACAATAATGTGTGTATGGAAGAGCGAATTAGGGCGACAAAATTTCTTGATGATACTGAAAATCTTACACTTCTCTCTTGTGAAGCAGCAGATCCCAATACATCACTGTGCGTTATACAATTTTTGACTCCTACATTCTATGAAAACTATCGGTGAGAGAGCTAATAAATAAATAAATAATATTATTCACGTGTTCGTACGCGTATATTTATGTTGGTTTGAAACTGTGGATTACTTAAAGAGATGAGAATCATCTGTTTAATAATTCTACAAGTCCATGTTATACATCCTTGTTACCAAATATATTAAAAGCGGGTGTCTTAATTAACAAATGTTTCTATACTATCAAATTAGGTGAAACTTGTTGAATGAGTTTCAGAGTTATGAATTTAAACACCTATAGAGACAGACACGGGATCGCATAATTTGACTATATCTCTCCAAGCCAACATACCTAAAGACAACTAAATCTTTCTCTGCACCACGAGGAGAAATCGTCTTCTAAAATACTCGAGGAAAAAAAATACAATCATAAACAGAAAAGTTCTCTGTGAATAAAGTAATAAAATGATACACTAAATAATTAGGTAATAAGCAGCGAAAATTATATTCTGTGGTATTAACGCATTAATGTGTTTTATATTAATCAGATAGGTATAACAAAATTATTTTAAAGGTATCAACATACTTAGGTTTTATGATTACATATTTAGTTACTCGTTATAACACCGGAATTAATATTTAATGCTTTCATTAATTTGTTAATTACCATATGGAATCAATAGGAGTAAATTATAATTCTCTGACTAAGAACTACTATCCATTTGATAAAAATATCAGTAGTCTAAAACTTATATTTTATGAAATTTTACTAAAAAATATTATACGCCCTAACAAATTCAAATTTTAGAAAACCAATTATGAAAGTAAACTTATAGCAAACCAGGAACTCCTCAAGAAACGTTAAGCTTACTTCCCTCCATTACATGTGTATGTAGAAACCCCTACGGTGTGTATAGAAAACAAAAGTTACTACTATATCTCAGGTTTCGCTCAAACGTAACTGCTACGTTAACTAATGAATAATTTATGTATTTACCAATTTGTATACAAAACTTGTATTTAATTGAAATCATTCTATATTGAACTAATTGTTTTGAATGGTCATCATTCCTTATTTATTTTATGTTGAATGGCTGTTTTGCTATCTTTGATAATATTGAGACACTAGGTTGTGTGTAGAAATGCCCACAGTATTATTCTATGCCCGATAAGTAACTGAAAATCTTTAATTCGCAATTTCTTTTTACAGCCCGTGGACGCGTCACAGAGAAATTTTACTTACAATGTTTAAAACTGTGTTATAAAATGTGCAGAAGATACTTTTATCAACGCAGCAAAAGACTTTATATTCACAATATCAACACGAACTTATTATACTGAAATTGTGCAGCTTACTTGTGCAGTCACAAATAGGCCCACACAGACACGTTTCTTTTTTAAATATCATGCTTGACAATTTCGTGTCGGACTGTGTGCATTTTTGAAGCGGAAGAAGTTTTTGGCATATTTGGTAATGACCTTGATTATTAAACAATTGCCACATCTACAGTTAAGGAGTCACGGTGGTGTAGTGGTTAGACTACTCGACCTCCACCTAGGAATACCGGTTTCTATTCCCGGCAGAGTCGCTCCAGGACGATGCCGATGTACAGTGAGTTTTCTCGGGGATCTCCCGTTTCCCCCGGCCTTGCATTCCGGCGCTGCTCCCAACTCACCTCGCTTCACTCCCATCGGCTTTCAAGACCTCGCTGTTAAGAGTCACCCAAATCTCTCCACTCCACTCTCCACTCGTCTGCAGTTAGCTGTTTCTTGAGGAAAAAAACTTTAATTGTTTACTACCACAATCAAGAAATGCGTGAACTGACTGACGTAGTTCACGCAGTTTGTGTGACAGGAAACGTCCCGACTGTAGGCAGCCATATCACGGCAACCTTCAGTTAAGTTCGTGGATTGCCTCCTCTAATATAGGCAGCCACGCACCTCGAGATCCACGAATTTGATGATTGTACTACGTATGTGTAGAAAGGTGATTTCATCATACATATCTACGTTTCATGAAATAGGGTTATAAGAATAATTCATGGGGCGAAATAAAGTTGGACAGAAATAATCTGAATTAAAAGCAGTACCCTTGTGGTTGGGAGACCGGCATATAACCTATTATATATCACCGATTTTGTAACATAATTTGTTAATTGCAACACAGAGATGTTCTTATCAGTTATAGTTGTTAATGTGCATGATGTATCGATTCGTAGCTCTAAGTTTCTTTCAGACATTACGTCCTATTTCTTCAGGTCTACCGTCGTTCGCGTCAGGCTGGACGTTGTTGTTCAGCAGAATTTTTACTGAAGTTGTACAGGCTATTAAACACAGTGTATACAATTCATCGCTCTCAAAAGTTAACGTCTTAGACTGCAATAAAGTATATTTAGTGAGATTTAATGCCTTTTAGGAGGGCCTTAAAAAAATGCTCACTTTAGCGCGAACAGCCTATAGTGTCATAAATTTGTGGTGTGACGTCATAGTCGGCGAGGTTTTCTGTTGTGAAAGCTTACACTGGTGTTTGTAACACAGACGGTGGATTTAGCCGAGGCTGACTTCTGATGACGAAGGTGAGCGGAGAGGTTTGATGGCGAACGGACAGATAGTACGAGCTAGTGTTCAAACACGCGTATCCTTCTTCTTGTGAAGTGTTTTGCCAGTACTCATGCAGGACTCTGGGATTGAATGTTGCGTAGTCTGTTTGGGTTGGCATTGTGGCAATGGATTGAAACTGGTTGCAAATAATCCCTAATGGTTAAAACCATGTTGTGATCGTCGTTGTAGGAGAGGCCGTATAGATTATTCTGGAAGACGTGCAAAGTTTAAAAATTTGGCAATCATATATAGTTTTGTATTAGTTGATGACAAAGAGGATATATTGGTGGCATTGTCTTCGTTTTCTGTATAACTGTTGTGGCTGGTTTCATCGTATTCTACCTGATTCTTCTTTGAGAGAGTTGATCGCTTACACTGATGATTTTATTTAGTGGGATGAATCCGCTAGCGACCACTGCCTACCTCTGTTGCGATGTTACTGATAATGTTAGATATTAATAACACTTTTTTAATTGGAGTAGTGTCAATATCGTATGGATTATTGGTTAGGACGTGCAAAATTCGCGCTATTATTGGGTAAAATGTTACATTTTGAAGTTCTGTATCCATTTGAGCATAAATAATGTTCGCATTGGCTACCAGCAAATACACATCGTCATTTACCTGTGTGACCGCTTTACTGGAGATTGGTAGCTCATTTGAGCTTTTGCTATTGGCTGAAAGTGTCCTAGGGTCGTTATACAGAAGTTGTCTGCCAATGGTACATGTGATCATGTAGTTTTTCTAGTTAAGTCTGTAAATAGTGCGAATTTTGCAGGTCTCTAATTATTGGTCATGAAAAATGATTGGAATTCTAGTGATCACTACTGATAAAGCAAACATCATATTTTAATGTACGATGGCCATTTTTGGTGTTGCTCAGCAATGCTTGGGGTGGTAAGGTAGCTGTGATCAAGCGTGATCAGTTTCGCGTTCAGATCTTGAGATTCAAGGATCACATGCTTTGCAATTACAAGCAACCTTGTACACATGGGCACTCACATAGACCGAAGCGCTTCGACATAAAATATGTATTTTTTTATATAACCCGCTGGCCAACTCGTAGGGCCTATACATACCGGAATATTGAAGCAAGAGTTCCAGTGCAATAAATACTTACCAATATTTCTGAATAATATATAAATATCATCTATTGGCACATATGTTCCTCTTTGCAGGCAATTATTATGCTGAGGTTTTGGTTTCATAATTATACTTTGGCCATCTTTGGGAAATAATTTTTATCAGAATGAAAATGAAGTTCTGTCATAATCGACTATGTTGATACCCTAACTTTCATTACAATTAAATGCATTACTGAGCATATGTTTGCAAGAGATGACAAAACCACCAGATTCTCCGCCCGAAATGCGGAAGTTGTCCCTCATTTGCGTCTAGTGTAAAACAGAATTTGAGTACAAAAATGGAAAATTCAGATATTATTTTGCAATTATTGTAATCTGAAAATGCTGTGTGTGCGTGTGTGTATCAGTTTGGCCGTATATTTGTAACATTGCTACTAACAGCATGTGCAGTACGAGTGCAAAATTAGCACATGCGATAAATGGTTATTATCATACCTGGGTAATTCCGCGCATCTTATTGTCATGAACTTATCACACACTGACTGATACATCGTCTCTGAACTGATAATACGCCGATGACATAGACGGTTACAATATCCTAGTTTTGTAATAACAGAATATGTGTTTTTATGAAATGTTCCATCGTGACTACCATTCACTGGCATTCAAAAATATTACAGTATTCGGTAATTATTAATGGAGGTCAACATGTGGACAGTCAACCGATCTCGCAAACCTTTCTTTCCAAGCAAAGTAGGCAAAAAAAAAAGAGTGATAAATCTAGAGACTATCTGTTCTCCTGCATTGGTTACAAAAAATGCATTATTTTATATTTGTGCCAACCTTTTTTTAAATAGGCTAGATTACATGTAACCTCATTATTAGAAAATTTTAAAAAAATTCCTTGCATAGTTTTTGCATAATTACCAAGTTTTGCTGGTATTATTTGTAAAATACTAAAAACTAAGTTATTTGTCAGAAATGGGATGTATAAAACTGGAAAATTTTGTCATAAAATACTAAAAACATTTTTATTTTACCACAAGTTATTCTCTTTAACTGTAGAATATAAAGACACTTTCCTTACAAAGCTATTTGCAAGTTTTGATAAACACGCGTTAGAATTTTTTTCATGTCTTTTTGCTAGCCTTTTTTTTTTGCAAATAATTTAGTTATATTATTTGTGTGACAGGAAAGTAGTAAACCCACGACTTAGACAAGTAACGACGGAAAAACAATTGAACCGGGAAAATGTATTTTCCAGTGAATTACATTCCGTGTAAAGTATCTTTGAAGGAGTCTAAAAAGCACACAAACAGTTGAAAATTATTTTAACCCAGAATTCTTAAGCAACAGCTTCGTCATGGCGCAACCAGGAAACTCTCCGACGCAGTCGTGTTCTTCCTGAGTCTCCCTGCCAACGCACAAGTCGCTGGCTCGGAACTTTCGCCGCGGCTGCAGAGAAGAAAAGCGTACAGAAGCAACAACGTTGAGTCGCCTGATGTCTTGGGCGAGGGAGAGCAAGGTAATGATTGCGTGGCATGTCTCAAGTATAGTACTCACACGCCATGTTGAATTACTTGTTCCTAGATTATTTTTCGGGTGATAACGACACTTACGACAAAACTACATTATAGCTCTCTTGGAACTATATATATATATATATATATATATATATATATATATATATATATATATATATATATATATATATATATACACACACATACACATACACACATACACACACACTGAGGAAAAATATTTGGTCGGCTCAAACCAAATTTGTTTGCCCCAAACAATTAAATTGTTTGTATACGAGGAATGAAACATTTTGTTGATTGATCAAAATTAATTTGTTGAAAATTATATGTTTGGAATAAAATAAAATATTTGGCTTGTTTAGTTGAGCGAAATCTTTTGTTGCGTCTTCCAATTATTTTGTTGCCTCTACCAAATTATTTGTTACCTCTACCGAATAATTTCTTCCCTGAAGCAAATCTTTGTGTTGTGTCAGCCAAATATTCTGTTACACCCACCAATTATTTTGTAGGCCCAACCAAAATTTTTGTTTGTATTACATTTATTTGTGGGTCGGCCTTTTGTGTTCCGTGAGCCACGGACTCTTTCTCTGAACATGTTTGTTTTGTACAATTACCACTACGCATATGCTATGTACTTTGCACGAAATGTTCCACTATTATTAACACTAGTATAGTTTTGAGAATTTTTATACTATATAATATAGGCATTAATAATTGTTTGAACGTTTGGCGATAGGAACATCAGAATGCTTTACAAATATTAGGCATATATATATATATATATATATATATATATATATATATATATCAACACTTAACTTAGATGCAGATCTAGGTTAGAAATCCGCATCTATACCTAATATGTAAACATAAACCCCAACACACCACTTAATACAAAACCCCGTAATTTAGTAATAATTAGTTAAATTCCCCGCAAATACTTCTAGAAGGTCAGTGAAATCCCGATATTCCAAACATTTTCTTGGTTATTTTATCAACCGTTATCAAAACAACCTCGTGCATGGACAATTGGTTTGACCGCGTGCGGCCAACAAAGAATCAACCGAATGGATCAGTGTTGCCAACAAAATCTTTAATCGCTGCGAATAAATACTTCGTTCAATATATGTGGCACGTAATTAAACATATTATTTTGTTGACATATTGTAACGATAAGTTTTGCGGACACTAGATATTTGACACACTGGAACAACCAAATATTTTCTTGGCACACACAACATTGTTTGAAATAAATTATTGGGCTTTTCGAACAAATTTCATTGATGAGTGGTACCAGCAAAGCATCGTTTACCTGAAACAAACACGCCACGGAAATAAATATATTTGTTACTCGAAACAATTAATTTTCTGAGCGCACGCAGTAGAACAAACATGAATTTAGAACTTTGGGAAAAAACAATTATGACGCTATTAGTGCATTGCCATTTTTTAAATTGCCAGTCAATTCTGGCCATTTCGCAATTACCAGACAACGGGTGGATGAAATATGGCGACAACATCTGAAAGTATTTGTGAAAGGTAAATGCGCTATGATGTAAAAATATATAGTTATTTCCTTTAAAGTAAAGTTTTGGTGCATAAATGGAAAATTCAACGTGTTGAGCCTTAAGGGTGTTTGTTACGAAATACTGCTCATTTTATAGTACTGTTTTCTCGCGTAAAAATTTTTGGACCGCATATTTTTCTACATCGGCATTTCACAGGTACAGTTTTAGTGTTTTGGGACGTACAAATAATAAAAACTAGCTCATTTACCGAAATCAGATCATTCATGTTGAAAAAAAAAAATGCTGCAATTTACTTCAAGAAATATTTTAAATCACTGTGAAAAATCCTTGCAATTAAAAAAAAAATTGCTGAAAATGACGCGACATTCTTTTAATTAATTTTGAAAAATATATTGCAAAATTGGCAGTAAATGTTTTCGTTTAGTTAAGCTGCACATCCCAAAAGAGAAAAAAAAACTTCATCTGTGACTTTGACAAGGCAATATGCAAAAAAAACGTGCAGTCTGATCATTTTTTAATGCGAGGAAATAGTACTTGTTAAGTAAAGGCTGCAAAATGAGTAGCATTTCGTATAAATATAAATAATTCATTTGTTTTTTTCACGACCAGCGCCCTTAAGCACGGACTAGGTATGAGTTCTAGTCCACTCACGTTTACTTCCATCTTTTATGCAGAATTTCTACTTCCATTATATTTCCCCACCTCATACAAAGCTTAGCTACGTCTATGAAATTGCACCAAAGGTACAACGCGCCGTATTCGTGTTGTTGGGACGAGAGGTTGTAATTTAGAAAGAGTCAGTAGTACATTGTGCACACACATCATGTTGGCCGTGGGCGAGCCACACTACAGGAGAGGGGAGCTGTGGAGAGGGGAGCTGAGGAAACATTGAGATGGCAACGATCGACCTACGTCACAAATCGGAACGGAGGGAGGTGCAATAAATAGCGCCGCTGGACGCGCGCTCACCCCCACTCTCAGACGCTTTGGCCATCTGTCGGCTTGTGTGAAGCCGATCAAGAAGACGTCTTGTGTGGTGCCACCGACGCGAGGCGTCGCTGGTCCAGGCAGCAGCCTTCCCACGTCAGCAGACGTACTCACAGCACCACATCTCCACTGCTCGACATCAGGGGGACGCAGCAGCTCCGTTCGATTCTGAGTCAGTGGTAGGTGTACATTCAGTAGGGTGCAAGATTGAGTCGCTAGGGAAGCTACGCGATTAGGAAAAGAATATATCAAGGAGATTCACTTAAATATTACAAGTCAACTTAGTTCCAATAATTAATCCATGTTTGTGATATAATTGATTGTTAAAAAATAATATCAAATAAATTGTTACTTTAGTTATCGCTGTGTTCCTATTTCTATTTCTAGTACGTTACCCATAATTAGTCCTTGTGGCTTTAGTATTCAGTAGAAGTGTAGAGTTGGAGAGAGAGAGAATTTATAGTATAGTGAAGTATTGCTGTTGGAGTCGAAGCAAGCACAGGTTGGCGGCCTTAGATCACCAGGGCTGACTAGGCGCACGCAACAGTGTGCACTCTAGTGTAATATTATTTTGCACGAGAACTATTATTTATTAGGCATTACCAACACATCTATAATGCTCTTATTCATATTAATTACAAGTGAAAAATGAGCATTTATAGGAAAATTCAAAGTAAAAGTTTAATGGAACAAAAAATAAGATATTTTTATGCAAACAGAAGTGCAATACGCTTGTGATACATGGCATATTTATGAAATAACCAAACACGTCGTACGTGGGGTAGGTTTTGAAAGGTTTGATTTAAAATGTGTTAAGATACCGCGAATAGACTATAGATAGTTTTTCGTCTCATGCATTGTAGGTCTACGTCATGATGGTCAACAGCGATGAACGTGTTTTTTGAAGTTTTATTGTTCAACATAACCACCCTTTATCTGAATAAAATATTTTGGTTGGTTTGGATGTAATCCAGAGTTGCATTAAAATTAGGTTGGAGGAAATAAACAAATTTCTCAAAGCACTCATTCGCATAAACAGTGTTATAATCGCAAATACTTTCACGTAATTTTAACAGTGCTGTCGGCAAACAATTAGGTCAATGATGGAACATAGAAAGTTGATACTAGGCAGCTGGCATTCGCACCACTCTACCTCGTAGTAACTCTATGGTCATAAGGTAGATGTAGGAAGGGTTCCACTGTAGCACTGTGATGCACTGTACTACATGCAGGACTCATTCAAAATCAGTACAGTCACTACCAAAATTGTCCGAAAAATACGATTTAAATTGCATACGAAAGAAGAAAACATATAATTTCTAACATACTGGAAAATATTTTGCTAGTAATAACTGATCTAAAAGTTTAAAAAAATCAAATCATAAGATCCTGTTTTTAATCAAAACTCACGTGTGTTTCCATTTTGCATGCGTTCATTTTGCAACCCCCCGCCCCATCCTTCATAAAGCAAGATTATCAAAATAATTACTCTGATTAAATGTTATATAAAATAAGTAGAAAGGTGGGGTAAAGTGGCCACTCTAAGGGAAATTGAATTTTCACCAAACCATGGTTATTGATAGAATGTTGCTGCATATACCTTTTGACTCTGCATATTATAAGGTGTCATACCATATATTTAAAATTAAGAAAAAATATAATATATGGGACCTATATGCATTTTTCTGAAGGTTTACATAGTGGCCACTTTCCCTACCTAATGGAGCAAAGTGGCCAGTGCCTGGCCACTTTTCTCGTATAGGCTATTAGTATAAAAATTAATGTGTGGGATTGCAGTGTTCATTTTACAATTGATTATTCTTAATGGAACAATAATACAAATGAAAAACTCTGCTGAAATTAGTATTTCAATACTCTTTAGTCATAAATTTATTAATTATTAATTATTCTTAATTGCATAGTATTATAAATGAACAATTCAACCAGGATTAGGATTTCAGTCCAATTCAGTCATAACAATTTGACTCATGGAAACTATTTTACGTCATTTACAAAATTCACACTTGAACTCATCGTCCTCCTCTTCACAACCAGCACACTGTTCATCAGCCTAACACTTAAGGCTCCAAAATCTAATCCACCCTTCGTTTTCTTTTGATCTTGAAAACGCTTCATTGTAATTAAAACATTCTGTGTCGTTATCTTCACCATCGGAAACTTCTTCTGCGTCTTCTTCTTCAAAAAGTTTTTTAGCGGAAACCCTCTTAGTTTTTGGATCTATTTTTATCTTCTTAATTTTATTTTGTGGTTCCTTAAATTCTGTATTGGCCTTTGTGGCTGGTTTTTCTTCAAACTTACTTTTTTTTTTTTTTTCATTAAAAGCTCTTTTTATTCCTTTCTTCTTTCTCCAGCCAACTCAGCTTTATACGGGCTTGAAGTAATTATAGCAGTATTTCCTTTTTTACGATTAGTTTGTCTTTGTTTCAAATTCTGTGCCTTAGGCAAAAATTTTATATCCTTTCGGCTTATGTGGAACCCTCCAGTTCGATGCTGAGAGGGACTTTCTTCAGTGGTCGGACGCTGAGTGGAACCATCTCCTGAAGAAGGCTTATCACTTAGAATCTAAAGGAAGCCCACGTTTGAAGAGAACTCATCAGTTGGGTACTGAAAGGGGGCGGCATTTGAAGAAGGCACAGCAGATAGGTGCTGAGAGGGTTCATCGCTTGAAAAATGCACAGTAGTTTGGTGCTTAGAGGGGCCGGCATTTGAAGAAGACTCAGCAGTTGGGCGCTGAGGGAACCACACATAACTTAGAAAATCGCAACTTAGAACAGTCATAACTTAGAATTTTTGAAAATATCCACACAAGTTAGAACTATCATAACTTAGAACTCTCGTAACTTATAAATTCACAACTTAGAACTGTCGTAACTTAGAAATTCACAACTTAGAACTGTTGCAACTTATAAAATCATAACTTAGAAACACACAACTTAGAACCACATAACTTAAAAACATCATAACATAGAATTTCATAACTTAGAACAGCCACAGCTTATAAACGCACAACTTAGAACTATCATAACTTAGAAACACACAACTTAGAACCACATAACTCAGAAGGTAGGAAGTGAAAGTATATATATTTTTAACAGATTGTAGTGAGGATTTTTTCTTTTCCTTTTTCCTCGCCTTCAGTTCTGCACTCTAGCGAGAACATTTTTACTTTTAAAATTAGTTACATATGTATTGTATAGATAGCACTGTCAGCATGAATGGAACATAAAACATTACGCAAATTTTCTTTGTTGTATTGGCAACAAGCTGATCATTGGCGTTTCCGACAGATTGCTTTCACAAACCAGCGCGAAAGTGCACATTATTAACTATAGGCAGCCGACTTTGGGCGGCAACTTTAAAACTGTGCAATCACTCTAGCTCGGTCAAAAATATAAAGGGAATGTACAGACATAGTTAACTATTTGTATGTAGAGGCGGATATTCTTCAGTATGCTGGAGCCGTTAAACCGATGCTGGAGAGAAGTAATAATTTCCGACTTCAGGTACACAATTAATTTAATGACAATACTAAATAAATTATGCACATCACAAAAAAACACGCTAATTACTGAAACATTGTACCGAAACATTGAACTATACGAAAATAAACACGGACACACTAACAAATATAAAATAACTCACCATTACGAAACCGAATTTCGCACCTTCTGTCTACTGTAACCAAATTTGGTAAACAGTAACAAACTGTTTACAGAGAGTTTACAAGCAGCAGAGCAACCATGAGCACCAATCCACTTATTTTACATAATTTTCTATCCATAACCGCTCAAATTCGCGGATCAACCGTGTGAACATAATGATAATATTTATAATATTAGAATTTCTTATCTGATAAAGAATTTCAATTTTGTGGAAAATGTAATGCAAACCAATGAACGTGCTTTCACTATAACTTTCCTAATAAATCATCGAAAAATTTAAATCATATCTATATAAATGGTATAGGGGTGAATTACAAGTGTAGACCATTTTGATGGTGGTTAGTCGCACTGTATGCTATTACGAACATGGTGAGTTTAGACAAAAGGTTCCTTTATTGCCTGCTAGAAGCCATATGAATTGTAAATGTGTAGGGTTAAATTTTTACAAAAACTGGATTGTTTTTCGTATCCTTTGCTGGTGATGGAACAGGGAGGAATGGAGGGAGAACTGAATCTTAATCTGCAGGCTCCTCCCGGGTGAATAAATAACTGAGGTTTCAATGGGATTCCGCTTGCAAGAATTACGAAGAAAATGTTCTGCATTTCGGCTCTCGGCCTGGGTTTAGAATTAATCTCTTTATGAATTTAAATACAGCTTGTGAGCTCAGAAATTCACCGAAATACTGTTTTCTTTTTCTCTCATTTCATTGACGGCTACAAAATGTAACTTGTGCCTGCACATCTGGTTTTTGGAAGCCAAAAGTCGTTTTATTGACTAATGGTCAATGAATGAAACCAACTTGCTACACACATACAAATAATTTTTTGAGTACTAAAGTTTATATTCATAAATACAAATAAAAGAAATAATTTTTACAAACAATTTCGAAATATATAAGTTTTTGTTCATAAATTTGTTAAAGAGATGTGAAATTGGTACGCCATCGTAAAGAAAAGTGTGAATTATTATTATTTCATAAATTAGAATGCCCTATCAAAAATAGCAGTTGTTTGAAAAAATAAAACTAACATAATTGATCACAAAACTCTGTTACAAAATGTATGTTTATGTAAGCGTGGCTATTATTATGTGTTTATAGTAAGCGAAAAGAAATACGCATTAAAAATAATATGAATTATGAGTTAAATTAATAACAATTTCCATTGTGAATAATATAATTTTAAGATAAATGTTAGTGCCCTCGCTTATCATTATCCAACTGGCATATACAAATTACTCCTACAACTTATGTTTGTTACCCAGGGAGTGGAGTGGAGAGATTTGGGCAGTTCTAAACAGCATGCGAGGTCTTGAGAGTCGAACTTTGCAGGGGGTGTAAATGAAGGTCGTTTAACGGAGTAGTGTAAGCTCACTGGTAACTGATTAGTCAGCTACGTATGTTTTTGCATAGAAAAGAATCTTCAAAAAAAGATATTGAAAAAACATTTCGAAATGAACAAATTCTCTCAAATTAAACATTCGCTGCCAACCGTTTAAACTATATTACGTATTACCATAAAAGAAACTATGTTCCCACAACAGTTGTGTCTGACAAACGACAGTTAGCTGTTGAATTTTGAGGGCAACGTCACATACTTGAAAAACTACTTTCGGGCAGGAAATAATTGGTGCTTCACTTTATTTCTGAAAATGTAATGTTTGCCTGCCTTTAGCTCAATGGATTCTAGTTTTTGGTTAGACATGCCCATCTACACTGCCACTTTGTCAGTCATTAATTCAACATTTTAAGATTCCTTTACGAGGTGGAAATTAGAAATGATACAAAGATTTCTCTTCATGGTTGTTCAAAATCGAAAGTTGGTTCTCTCCGAGATTCACTCTTGTTTGTCACCTTTATGACTCCCGACGATGCCCGATCTTCTTGCGTGGAAACCCGACCTGACCTATCCGGCCAACTTGTTGAGAGCGAGAGTACAATTAATATAATAAAAATGCTGCGGGCTATGTGCTCTCCCTAGCCGCCCTTGCCCTGTCAGTGCACCTCCCAACCAGCGAGTAGCCTAATAAAAAACACTTTGCATGTTTCGCACCCTCAGGAGACGCACCAAGCCTGTCAGGGCGACTCTCAGGTAGCGAGTGTCATAAACGCAACCGAATTCCTAAGACTATGTCTTCAAGACGGGGAAAATTGCCTGGCCAATGACTGATTGCAACATTTAAGTTTATTGTTTTATCCGAGATTATGTCTGAACTTTATCTAAGATCTTCACAGAATACTGTTGCACCATTCGAGTTCAGAGGATGACTGAAGACGGGGATGAACTTCATTTTGACCCGCCGAATATAGTGGTTCAAAGACATGATTCAAGATCAGAGTAGTGCCTAAGTACTGTTATATATATATATAAAATTAATATATAGAATTAAGCTGCATAGTATTTATATTGATTAAATTATGATGAGTTTGTTTAATGTTGTAAAATATAAATTGAGATATACATATAATTACAAAGGCTTAAAACCATACACATTTCTTTAATTTAAAATAAATTATTGATATTTCGTGAATATATGAAAGTGAATCTCACGTCGAAATTTTTGCTCGTGAAAGACCAGACTTCATCGACAAATGTAGATTGAAAATACACCGACAGACATTGCAATTTGTTTTCTTTTTTTGTAAATATAAAATAACATTATAGACACTTAAAGAATATTCAGTAAAATTCGTACAATACTGTACTTAAAACAAATAAAACATCGCAGTATCTATTTTTCTGCCCATTACCTTCTTCAGAATATTAGTATTAAAAATAACTATGAGATTGTTTGTAATGTGAGTTAACTGGTAAATACAAAACTGCATTGAAAACAGTCATGTACAAAGTGTGTAAAAATTATCTTTTTCCCTTACACACAATATCTCCCAATGGATAATACAACTAACCCCATCATAGTTACAGTGAAATACCTGCGCCTATTAAAACGAAGTGCTCGTCGGATTTAAAATAGTCACGTCACTGAACTCGTCGCTTAATTACATGTTATGCTATTGTAAGAAATTAGTATATTCCCATAAAAACCTAAAATTGATATCGTTATCTCAGTAATTAATTACATCTTGGAACAGACATAGACGGTGTTTTATGCCCCTATAGTGCTATTTATGGATTCAAAATCAATTTTTCGAACATATTTGAGGTGAACATCTTAGCTGAATAATGCTGTATACAATATAAAGTTGGATGATAGAATACCAAATATTTTAAGGTTTTAATGAAACACAGTACTTAAACATCATATTGGTACAAACATTCATAATTTCAATAATTTTATGTCTGTAAATATTCATTGTAATATGGTATATTTTATGTTTACAAAATATGACGAAATTGATAAAAACTCCTATTTTTGCTAGATTTGGACGTAAAACAATGTTTTGATTTTGTGATTAGTTTGTTGTCGAATCTTTTGAAATATTGTAGAAAAATTAGTAATCAAAGGATTTATTATATTGATTTCTTAACAAGTGACGAAAATGAAAATTTAATAAATTTCGACGGTTTTGATAAAGATGCTATCTTAGAAATGAAGCAAATTTACATTTATAATTACACATTTGTTTTAATAAATGGAAAATATCACTAAATATTTGGAATCATGAATTATTAATCATAAAGTTATGAAAAATGAAACATTTCTTAATAATTATATTGTTACAATTTCTCTCTCTAGAAATTAAGTGGGCTATACCAAGTTCGTTAAGGGATGCAGGTCTTAATCGAATAAAAGAATTAATTATAATTTCCTTTTTTTCTTTACAATAACTACAGCAAAATTCTCTGAACTCAAATTCTCACAATAAATTGAAATCACTTACTGTTCACAATTGACTCCAATTAATAAAATTTATAATTACGACAAAGAAATCAATGATATTAAATAATTAAAGATCAGTACCAATAGACAGTGTATCAACCTATTCAATTATTTTATAATTTATGCGTCCATATTTGACAGTTCGAATATTTACGATAAAATCAATATTACACTTCCATTCAGTCCCATATCAGTTCAGTCCATGTCCCGCCAGTCGCAGTGTTCTAGAGTCCTCCAAGTGCCTTCACGCACAGTAGGCTTCACTCGTCGGTTTCTCACCCTCTCGTCCATTCACGCCACAAACACCTCACTCACCGTCGTCCTGCAATCTCCAGTCGTCGTCCACACTTCTCTTCGCTCGCGCACACTCTGCCAGACGGCCGTATCAAAGACTGCCGGCTGCTGGGTTGCGGCAGTATATATAGTGGCTGAGGCGCCAGCCAGTCTCACCAAAACATTCTTGCGTCGTCGCCAAACTCGTCGAAACCTCCAGCAGTGGAGAGGGGCCGTGACGCAAGTAAGGCACCGAACAGCACGACAGCCTGACGGGCCGCTGTCCATTATTCACGGGATTCCCAGAAAGGGAATCAGAAGGCTGCGAGCGCATCGTTCCAGGAAGAGGGGAAAGCGAGGTGGGTCTCCAATTATGGCGCAGGGCAGCTGAGTCGGCGCCAGCTGCAGAACGTAACATTATTGTTCATTTAAAAATTTTCGACAAATTAATACTAAAAGTAATAGATATTTTAAATTTGCACATTCTAAATGTGTTTTTGACTTAGATTGTTGCAATGGTTGGCATTATGAATATACCAAGGAATAAGGTACAAATAATTATTTAACTTAAAATTTTTGAAATTGTTATTGGTAGTTTATTAGTGTTGAATGAAACATTCTTATTGCATATGTTATATATATATATAACATTTAATAGTATATTTCAAATGTCGTAGTGTCCTTATAATACTGTGTCAAATTTGTTTTCTAAAAGTATATGTTTATCTTTTCATGTTTTAAAGCTATTTTATTCATTTGAACTTTATATACCTCAGGGTAGTAAAATTATACTTAATTAATATTTCTAAATATCTTCTTTTTCCGAAATATATTTCTAGTAATCATTAAATATTATTTCATTTTTAACAACTCATATTTTAACTCCTTTTGATTAGTTAATTTATTTAACAAAAAATTAAAATACCATTGTTATTAATCCTAATCAACTTATTCAGTCATAATCATACTATTACATTCATATTTAATCTTAGCTACAATTTTTTTGTTCCTGTGTGGCATATTCTATATATTATCTTTCAAATAACAACTAGTATAAAATACATTATTTACTTTTTCATATCTAATTAAAAATATTCAATTTTAAAATTATATAATAAAAAGGAGTAATTTAGGTACACAGCTATATATTTTCTTTTCATAAATTTATAATAATCGTTTTTTACATTAATTCCTTTCGAATTTTCAAAATTGACATTATTGGAGTATAATTTTTACTTTGTTTTATTTCGAATAATAGCTTCTCAAATTTCATTCAAATCAGAAGCTTTATTTAAAATTAAGTTTACAAATTACTAAATTTTCTAGCATTATTTATTAATTTGATATATATTCACACTCATATTTTCCATTGCTTTTCCGTAAACTGACTTTTTAATTAATTAAAATAAAAATCCGTTTTCTTCTCTGCTGTGTATAAAATGATTATATTTTGAAGCCTTTTTCGTTATCACATTCATGAGTATTTTTTTAATACTGAACCATTTCTAAACAGAGTTTCAGTGTTACATTGTAAATCCCATTTTTCTTTATTTTAAGAGATATTTATCGTTTTGGAAGAAATAAAAATCTTGATGACTATTACATAAATTACTAAGGTTTTTAATCAACTTCTAAAATATAGCCTTTTTCTGAATTTTTCAGAAGATGTTTAATTTTTGGTTTTATTTATTCTGTATTAAATTTTCTCGTCAATTCAAATCGACTATGGAACAAATATTCTGATATCGGTCAACCATGTATATTATTAGCATTAAAATGTATAAAATAACTATAGGAAATGTATCTTTGTCATAAGTTTTTATTTATTTTCTTTAACATATCTTTTGCAACATTAAAAACATTATTCTGTAACAGCACTTACCAAAATTAATTTATATCAAAATCACTTAATAAACTTAATTAAATAGTAGTTGTTTTTAATTGAAAACCAAGATTATCTCGGAGTTTATAATATCAAGATCAATATAATTAATGTGTTTAAACAAACATCTCTAAAATAATTTAATAGGACAGCTGAAATTAAAACATCTATTTTTTACAAACTAGCATTTACCCGCTGCTTCGCGCACGGTCCCACTATTGGGTGCTCTAGCCACTGAGCTACTGCAGCCCCACTATTTGGTTCTCTACCCACTGACTTACTGCGGTACTGCGGCACCATTATTGGATGCTCTAACCACTGGGTTACTGCGGCCCCTTAATGGGTGCTCCACCCACTGGGCTACTGCGAGCCTACAATTGGGTTCTCTACCCACTAGACTACTGTGGCCCCACTATTGGATGCTCTAGCCATGGAGCTACTGCGGCCACACTATTTGGGGCTCTAGCCACTGGGCTACTGTGGCCCCACTATTGGGTGCTCTAGTCACTGAGCTACTGCGGCTCCCTTAATGGGTGCTCTTGTCACTGGGCTACTGCGGCCACACTATTGGGTGCTCTTACCACTGGGCTACTGCGGCCCCATTATTTGGTTCTCTACCCACTGAGCTACTGCGGCCCCACTATTGGGTGCTCCTGTCACTGAGCTACTGCGGCCCTCTTAATGGGTGCTCTAGCCACTGGGCTACTGTGGCCCCACTATTGGGTGCTCTAGCCACTGGGCTGCTGTGGCCCCCTTAATGGGTGCTATAGCCACTGGGTTAATTCAGCCCCACTATGTTCTCTACTCACTGAGCTACTACGGCCCCCCTATTGGGTGCTCTAGTCACTGAGCTACTGCAGCCCTCTTAATGGGTGCTCTAGCCACTGGGCTGCTGTGGCCCCACTATTTGGGGCTCAAGCCACTAGGCTACTGTGGCCGCACTATTGTGTGCTCTAGCCACTGAGGTACTGTGGCCCCTTTAATGGGTGCTCTACCCACTGGGTTACTTCAGCCCCTCTATTGGATGCTCTACCCACTGGCTACTGCGGCCCCAATATCGGATTCTCTACCCACTAAGCTAATGCGGCTCTTGGGAGAAAATGTAAGACAGCCTATAGCCAAAAAAGAAAGGAAAAATGATGACATTCTTTTAACAATACTTTTTTATGCAGTAAACCTAAGAAGATTCTAATCCAGTACCTATGTACATTCCTAATCATCATTTTTTTGGAACCGTTTGAGATATTTCCTGGGATAAAAAGTAGCCTATGCCACTCTCTGGACCTTCAACTATATCTGTGCAAAAAATCACGTCGATCCGTTGCTCCACTTTGATGTGAAAGAAGGACAAACAAACAAACAAACAAACAAACAAACAAACACACTTTCGCATTTATATAGTAGTAAGGATTTAGTATATACAGCATTATTTTTAAAACTAAATTTTTTTAAACTTTTTTGTGTGATAATATTTTTCAGAAATATGGTTTTTATTTAATTTTGAATAAATATCATTGTGCGGTGATAGTTTAATTTCATTAATTTTTTCTTCTGAATCCATGTGTTCACACCGCTGTAATTCATATATCTAACTATTTATATCTGACAGATTTTCATGTCCATGTAAACTGCTCTTTTTTATCTACATATATTTCAACTAATGCATGTAGATGTATCTAAAACATTTAATTCTAAACCATTATTATCTTTTTTAGATTATTAAATACATTTTTCTTTATTTTTTAGCAATTAAATCAATATTTTCTCAACATCGTCCCCTAATTCTTTAACAAATAAGCATCAAAACTTGATAAATAATGAATATATTGTCACCAGATGCCAGAGGGGTATATCAGAGTTCGCGAGGATGGAGGTCTTACTAAAAATAAAATTATTAAATATGATTTTTAATTTTTTGACACACATTATTTTCTAAATTAAACTATTTCTACCAATACTCTTATTATTCTCAATGAATGAAAAATATAATGTGTATTTCAATTCTAATTAACGTCCTCAGTGTTTCCATATTATTTATAACCAACCAAAAATTTACAACAAAACATACAAAATCCAACAGAAATTTCGATGTTTGTAGGAACATTATTCTAATGTATTTTTGTTGGTTTCTGTTGTTTTCCATTGGTCACCCAGTAGCTTGAATTGGATTCCAGTGGTTTGTATTGTATACAGATTTAGTGAACAGTGAACATTTCATGGTTTTCTGTTGGTTCCTATTGTCAGAAAACACTGGAACCATTGGTTTTAATTGTTTTCTATTGGGTACAACAACTTCTAGTGGAATAGGTTGGTTTATGTTGTCAATTTATCTGCTGGTTTGTGTAGTATTCTAATGGCTTCCATTTACATCTGTCTGTTGGTTTCTGTTGTGTTTTGTTGGTTATTTGATGTACCACATCCTGTTGGCGTGTTGTATTCTATTGGTTACCATTGGTTTCTGTTGCATTTTGTTGTTTTCTGTTGTGCTGTAGTCTATCCTTTTCTGTGGAATTATACCAGTTTCACTGGTTTCTGTTCTGTGTTCTGTTATTTTTGGCTGTGTTTTAGTGGCTCCCACTGGTTTATCTTTTGTCTATAGTCGTTTGATTTTTGTGGTATTCCATTGGTTTCCATTGGTTTCTGTTGTTTTGTTGATTACTTTTGTGCTGTAGTCAGTTTATTTCTGTTGTATTCTAATTGTTTCCACTGGTTGCTGTTGTGTTTTGTTGGTTCCTATTGTGCAGTTTGTTTCTGATGGGTTTTAGTGGTTTCCATTGGTTATTGTTGTGTTTTTTATTTTTGTTGTGTTGTAGCCAGTTGGTTTCTGTTGCATTCTAGTGGTTTGCATGGGTTCCTGTTGCATTATATGGGTTTATATTGTGCTGTAGCCAGTTGGTTTCTTTTATATTATATTGGTTCAAATTAATTTCAATTGTGTTTTATTGGTTCCTATCAGGTTTTGTTGGTTTCTATTGTGTTTTGTTGGTGTCTATTGTCGTAAGCTTAGTTGGTTTATGTCGTATTTTAGTGGTTTCCATTATTTATGTTGTGTGCTATTGGTTTCTGTTGTGCTGTAGTGGCCTTAATAGTTTTCCATGGTGTAATGTTGTGTTATGTTTCTTGCTGTTGTGTTCCGTTGGTTTCTGCTGTGTTGTATTTGTTTCTGCTGTGGTTTGTTGGTATCTGTTTTGTTTTGTCGTGTGTCATAATCTTGTGGATTCTATTGTATTAAGATTGTTTATATTGAATTCTGTCGTGTTTTGTTGTTTTTTGTTGCATTGTAGTCAGTTCGTTTCTGTTGTATTACAATAATTTCCACTGGGTTTTGTAGTGGTGTCGTTCTATTCTTTCTTCTATATTCTAGTGGATTTCTTTGGCTTCATTTGTGTTCCATTGGTGTCTGTGGGTTTTTGTTACATTCTAGTCGATTCCATTGGTTCCTGCTGTGTCTTTTTTGCACTATATTGTATTCTCATTGTTTATTTAAATTTGCTGTGCCTTGTTGGTTTCTATTGTGATGTTGACGATTGGTTTCCATTGGTTTGTGTTGTGCTTTATTTTGTTAGCATCTATTGTAGTCTTCTTGTTTGAATTGGTTGTTTTATAGCATGTTTCTGGTTTTATATTGTGCAGTTTTTGTTGTTTTTGTTGCATTTCCTGTGATATCTGCAGCAGCGAAGAAACCTATTTAGTTTATCAAACTTAATAATAATTACATAGGATTAACTGCCATTCAGAGTCATTTATTTTTTGTGATAAAAAGATATGACATTTACCATTTTAAGGATACCACTGGTCAATTAAATTTTGAAAAAAAAAATCAGTTTCCTGGAATTAAAAATATGCTAATACTTACTTGAAATTCAACCTTTTAAAAATATTACTTTTATTTTGGGTAATTTATAAGTATATCATTAAGTAGCATATTACATTAAATATAAATACATAAATCTTCATTTCTGTAGGTCTTTTTTATCCATACATAACATAAACAATATTAAGTTATGATTTTTGGCGGAAAATTATGCTAAAACTATAGATACGAAAAAATTTTATATCATAAGTATTTTTACACACATCGTGCATACGAGAGGAGCCAATTTTCATATTATTATAATATAGGCATAATGTAATGTGCTGGATTGTATCAAACTTACATAAGACCAACTTAAATGAAAATATTTCGTTTAGGTGAAACAACTTCGAGAATTAGAATGTACTACATACAACTTCTAAAAAGGCTGACTCGCTTCGTGGGAGCAGGGGTGATGGGGGAATGATTTTGAGTTGAGAAATTTGGGCGGCTCTTAACAATGAGTTCTTGGGAGCCGATGATGGTGAAATTAGGTGAGAATGGATGAGCAGCGCCAGAATGCCAAAATGCAAGGACGAGGGAAACGGGAGATCGTCGGGAAAGCTCGCCGACCAGCGGCATCTTCCGGCAAAAATCCTGTAGTGGCCCGGCCGGGAATTATGCCCGGTTCGCCATGATGGGAGGCTACTAGTCTAACCGCTCAGTCACTGTGTCCCCGGGGATGGGCGGAATGTTAATATAATAACGTATTGTCAACCACGACAAACCTAAAACAGTATTACTTCTTTAAACTGGAAATAATATTTTAGATGCTGTGGTATTTAATGACAATGTAAAGCAACTTGGAACTTTGAGTAATGGTGTTGTGTAATAATTGGATATATAAAAACTTCTAATAGATGTTACAATGTTTAAAAATGAAAACACAGAAACTAAAATTGCACATACAGCAATACATACAGGCCCAATTGTATACACTAGACATATTGTGGATTATTATATGTTCTGTTGTTATAAATTTATTTGACTTAATGAGGTACTGGGCTTGTTCACATTCCCACATTTATGCTGTTAGGTTAATCGGAAGTAGGTAACTTATTTGTAAACTATACATACTAACTTATAATTTAAAACAACTGAAAAATGGCAATGTCTCGCCCAATATTAAAAACCACAATCTTTCTCACTCTAATCAGACACACAATAACTATTCTTTTCAGGTTATCTGTTTTCAATTATTTATCTCGCATTATTTGATAGTACTAACAAGAAATTACTGATAACTATTTTACATTGGTGAAAATAAATTTTAGTGAATTTCTTAGAAGCTTAGCTGCCAGGTATGCGTTGACGTCTCATTGACAGCAATATCATCAGTGATAAAAAAAAAGCAACGTGAAAGAGTACCAAGACAATTAAAGTACATACACGAGTAACTTACCCGGGATTCAATTTCAGAAAAAAAACTCTTAAAATTAAGCTAGCGTGCAATCAACTGCTTCACGGAGGTGAAATTCGGAGCGTCAAATTCCGATTTAATCAGTCAAATGTTTTGAATGATAGGGTTAACTAACCTGGAATATTTAAATGGCAATAATTTTGAAATTAAGTGCCTGAGCCACAAAAAAAAAAAAAAATCTACATGGATTTCTATAACGCTACTTGTGTAAAGAAAATTGTTGGAAAGAGCTGTTGATTGGTTTCCAAGAAATGGTATAAAAACAGTTTTTTTTAACAGCGATATATTATAAAAACTGCCTAAAAATAGTTTCTGTATAGGTTGTTTTCAATAGATACTATCAGCAAAAATTTAGAGTGCATTGGGTTAAATTGTTAAATAGATACGCCAAAAATATCTAAATATTTATATCGCCAACATTTTCAAAATCAATGTCTAGCTATATTTAAATCATGTAACTTTACATGACTTCTGTAGCTGTCTCCAACTACCTGTCCAAGTCCCGCGCTTGTGGTCTGACCGTTCAACGTAATAATAGATTTATTATTATAGTCTGTTCGCGGTTTCTTCACACTTTTTGAATTAAACCTTTGAAAAATTACCCCATGTATGACATGATTGGTGGTTTACTAAATAATGCCATGTATCACAAACTTTTAAAATCTTTTGTTAACAAAAAAAAATGTTCTTGTTCAATCGAACTTTTTATTATATTTTATCTGTAAACCATATTATTTCGTTCATAACTAAAATGCATTAATACAGGGAGAATGTGCTTTGGTAATGTCTAGTAAGAAGTCGTTCTTATGCAAATTATTACATTAAACTGAGTGCACACGATCGCGGTGAGCTGTCTCTTAGGTGTCATTTTCTAGGCTGGGTTAAGCTGTGTTCGCATGAGGCGGAGGAATATCCTGGGAGTAGAACTTTAGCAGGGCTTCAGGAAAGTTTGAAGTAACTGTGAATGGACTATATTTCGTGAATGAAAAACGAGTGCATGATAACGTGAACGACATTATTAGTGGTTGTTCAAAGAATTTTCTCGTCTTGCATCCAGCCAATCGCACATGGTTGTATATTAATATGGTTTTAACAAATGAATGTTGCGTTACTAATCTAAAACCGACTTAAAACTCGTGTGGCACCAGCACGCACCGAACTCCAGCATTACTGTTCTGCATTACAAGCCAAGCTTTACCTACTGCTGATCATCTATATTAGCCATATGTTACAACATGTAATATACATTTCAAGTAAGTCAAAATCCGTCTCTCATCCATGGCATATATATAAGGCTTCTGCAGTTGGACCAATGTAATCTACTCATTACTGAATGTAATGAACATAAGCGGTAAAGAAAAAACTGTCTTAAATCTATGTACATTTTAATGAAGTTGTGCTTACTATGAACGTACGGTTACTTTGCGGGACATAGAAAATCAGGACAAGTAACCGCAATATCGTTATCATATTTTCATATGTGTATGTAGGGCCTGTTTCATGATTTACCGGTCAAGGGAACTTATATTTTAAAGCAGGATTACACATTAGTTTCGTAGCAAGTGGGTTTCTTTTTTAGAAGAAAATAACATTATTACTAACCTCAACAACTCCCTGGTTCAAAGACTTTTGGGCTAGACTTCATAGTGGAATGTACGTTTTTTCAAGTTCATCGGCTAGCTATAGATGACTTTTTCTTTGGTTGTCTGTGATTGATCACTTCTTCTGTTTCGGATCTGCTAAAAGAATATGTCTTCTATGGTTGCTATGAAAAATACATAACTGCCCGAATCGCGACTGCAACGCAGATAAATAATACGTCCAGTTTGTCCCCAACTGAATCCGTAAATTTTTCTGTTAATTATAAATTAGTAATGAAAATGGAGGCCTGATTTATGAACTGCTTGAATCCTGCTGCAGAGTTTTCCATTTACTAATAGTAGCAATTTACTAGCTTGCATTATTGCGTGCTAGCATTCTGTTTGTTGGTAGTATCGTTGACTACATTGAAATAACTATGCTGGGCTGATGATAAGTAGTGAAATTCTGATGTACTGTAGACATCCCAGCCTTAGCTGTCACGTGGTTCACTAACTTCTGCCTTGGTGAGTAAAAAACTGTTAAACGCAAATGTACGCTGCAGAGCGTCGCCACTGAGGTAGGTAAATTTTAACATCAACAATTTAGGAGCGATTTTTCACAAAAAAAAAAGTGAAAGATAATCAAAACAAGTAAAATTTACAT
The DNA here is from genome assembly GCA_029891345.1 of Dryococelus australis. Classification (NCBI taxonomy): domain Eukaryota; kingdom Metazoa; phylum Arthropoda; class Insecta; order Phasmatodea; family Phasmatidae; genus Dryococelus; species Dryococelus australis. The sequence goes on from CM057009.1 coordinate 111,073,849, forward strand.
TTCTCTACTCTGCTATACAACAGTCAAGTTTCACGAGTTATTGTGGTAAAAATACACAGTTACATGTGGAGCGCGTTTCTTTGCAAAAATGAAATTAAACACAATGCATGTGTGCCTAATTCTGAAAGCAGTTTAAAAAATGGCTTGTATTTTGTACAAACAAATTCAGTAGGGTCTACTAGCGTTTGACTGTCCACAGATTTAACTTTGCGATACAGGCAAATGCATCAGGAAGAAGTTTTCCAAATTGTTGGCAAAAATTTCCCGCCCCGGGCGAGTCGTACTGAGACACCGAGCGTAAAGGCTGTTCACGATATAGTGAGCAGTTTTGAAATCAACCTAAAAAAAAAAATCCACTGCTACTAACGTCATATATTTCAACGGGCGCACAGAGTGACAGGCACCCAGTAAAGTTGGTAATGGTGGGGGGAATGTAGTTCCATATCTTAACCTCAAATAGAAAGTCTTAGGTAACCATTTATGATAACTTAAATTATTTCTTTCGCTTCCTGTAATTTTTAATACATACAAGTGTAGAAACGAGCAGATTTGTAAAGTATTTACTTTTCTAATAATTTCACAGTTTCACCTGACTGACTTTATTCATACGTCGTATGAATAAAGTGATGAAGCCCATGGCAATGTTAATTTTACATGCGGCGGAAAAAAATACACAACGGACATACAAGTAGATCTTAAGCAGGGCTATCAAAAGTGCTCACTTTATTGTGAACAGCCTTTACCTGGCACAGTCCTACAAGCTATACCAACGGGATAAAAAAGGAAAGCAAACTATATGTATACTTATATTTTATCTTGTATTAAAAGTAATTTTACAGCTGAAAATGTGCGATTTCACATACAAACTGCTACAGAACTGTTTCCTTATTTAGTATACTCCTCGTCGTCAATCGCATGCGAGCAAAAAACAAACAGTCGAATAAAGATTTGACTTACAACGTTTGAATAAAAATGTTAATAACTAGTTCGAAATGAATGAATAAGTTAGGCAAGGCAATTAATTTTTTTAATGTAACCTAACAAAAATTCGCACTGATGGATAGTGTCAAACTTCCCGATTGTAAATTTTTCTGTGTATAAGTTCGTCACTAGTGTTAGTACATTTTTTTTGTATTTACGTACGCAATCCAATCTTATGCAAATTTAAGGAAAAAGTATTTTTAATAATTTGCCTAGTAGGCATTGCGCACAATCAGATTAAATGCAGATGTTTGTTTGAAATGCAGATGTTTGTATAAACAACATTCAACTATCTCTGTGAAGATATGAACAGACAGGTTCGTGCTAACCTATGCTCATATGTTAAAATAATGTTCCCATTAAATTTTTTCAACCTTAATTTCCTCGAGGACGATAATTGTAAAATCACATTTGTCAACGTAACTTTACTCACATGTAAAATTACTCATGTTGTAAATGTAAGTAACTCAATTATATTAACACTTTTTAGTATACGTTTGCTCAAGTATGGTAATTGAAAAACGGCACTCGTGTGTATTTTCATGGTGAATTTGCACATTGAACTTTCGTTGTTCAAGTGGCACGATTATTTTAATACAGTGATACAGTGGGGATTAAAATGCACAACTAGGTTATTAATATCGTGATGGTGAATTTTAACACAAATATTAAAATCCATACATCATTATTAGGGGCAGGTGTTTTTCGCGAAATGATTTATGGCCAAGCTATACTTCAATATCCTACGTCCACAACCACGACTTCCTTTGGTTATTGGCCGGGTGTCTACGTGAGAAGACATGATCTTATTTGACTGGGCCAATCGTAATAAAGTACTCCGATACTGAACCTCCATGATTCTCTGGCAGACACTTGAGGCACGCGACATTTAAAACCACCCAACCACGAAAGTGCATTTGAACAAAAGTTTTTTGGAGCACAACTGGTCTTGAAACCTTTTCGCAAAAAAAAAAAAAAAAAAAAACACCAGTCCCTACCTTTTTATGTTGTACCTACATTTGAATTCCTAGCAACATTATCGTATCAGATCAACTTTGCAGCTGTCTTTGAAAATTACTCATACCTAGGACACCCGATTTTCGCGAAAAGATTTCGTGACCAGTTGTATTTCACAACACTTCATCTCAGACCCACATTTTTGATTGGATAGTTTGCGTTTTACGCATCTTAGGTATCTGCGCGCGAATCACTGTCTTACAAATACACACGTTTATTTTAAAGCGTAGCTCATTTCACCTCGGATTGTTTGGTATTCGGAACTTGTTTACGTGGAGATTTTTTATTGGTTTTAAAGTTCTTCAGGGCGTATCTGAAAAAAATTGCTGCCCACTTACGAATGTAACTCCATTACATGCATCCTCGAATTACAGCATATCCTCAAATGAGTTCCACAGAATTCTCACAAGTCAGTCCATTATAAAATTTTTAGTTAGACACCCGACAAATAAAGTAGTAAAGGCGATTCGAAATTTATAATTGTTTGGTTCAAAAAATTAAACGATACTTATTCTTACATGAAGAAAGAGTTTTCTTAAATGTCTTATTTTTGAATGGTAATCTAACATGGTATAAAAACAGACATTTTGTTAAAAGTGTCTTATAACAATTAGGACACAATAAAATGTGACATAATTAAAAAACATGTATTTATATAAAATGAAAATGTTAAAATTTACTACCACAATATACAGTATTAATTGTGTGACTTAAATAGAAGTAAATAAAAATAATATCCACTACACCAATGTAATTACGTTTGAATTTTGTTCGAGGTAACAATTTAAATCACACTTGCGTGTCTGATGTACATAACACTAGTTGTTAATATCACATTTTCGATCTCTTACCCTTTGAATGAAGAGAATTTTCCTCAAAAAATATTATTCTTAGAACATAAATAATTGTGGCTTCAGCTTTAAATTGACAGATAATAGGGAATGATTGATATTTTCTCTTCGTCATATACAATAAATAGCAAAACTAATGTTTTCTAATGGGTTATCTCTGTGTGTATGTATGTGTTAGGGTCTGTGTGTGAATGTGTCCCTTTCAATTTTTTGAACGCGTGAACCGAATAACACGAAACTCGGTACACATATATTACTAAATAAGTTCACCTGACTATTATAGTTTACGACCACACTGCGCACTTACTTTCAAAATGACGACGATTAAAAAATTTAGTGTGATATGTCATATCTCGAAAACCATTAGACCGATTTAAACCAAATTTTGTGTGCTGACAAGGCAAGATGTAAGTACGGAATACCGAGGTGAATATTTATGTTGGTCCAACATTTTGGAAGATAGCGCCACAAGAAAAAATTAAGTTTGTATGTAATATCTTGATAACTACTCAACCAATTTTCGCCAAATTTAGCACGTAAGTAATATTATGTCATGCCAGATAAACGTTCATAATTAAACTTATTAGGCAATTATTTTCAAAATGGTGACCATACAGTTTTTTTATTTATTTTCATTTGGTGTAACTACCGTATTCAATCATATTTTATATATTGACACTATCTATTACAGGCATCATATACGTCAAACAACAACCAATTTTAGAAGCCATTTTGTAAAATAGCATTACATGAATAAATTAAGTTTTTTGTGTAATAACTCGAGAAACAACTGACCGATTCCTACCAAACGTGGCAAACAAGTAGGCCTAGTACTGTGGTAGGTTATGTCAACTTATGTGTCTTAGGTATGCCAGACACTTATTTTCAAATTTTCATAGCTATTTTAATTATATATGTTATATCGTTACACAACCATGTAATTAATTAGAATGAAACATTGTATGTTACATGTATATATTACAACCATATAATGTGTCCATACAAAATATCTTTTGTCCGCCAGTTTGTAAAATACTATCATGTGATAAAATAAAATTACGCGAAATCTCCAAATAAACAACCGATTTCTACCAAATTTGGCAAACCAGTAGCACTATGGCAGGCCGAGTAAACTGATGAACTTTGAGAGTGTAAGACACACATATTATTTAAATGGGGGCCATATAAACATTGTAGCCCAGAACGTTTTATTTACGAAACTGTAAAATAGATTTCAACTTAACTCTGTATACTGACAGTATGATTTATAAATTGTATGTGCAAAGCCTCATTTCTCCGGCATTTTGTAAGATAGCACCACAGGAAACAATACATTTTTTGTGCCTTTTCTCGGAAATAATCAACTTATTTCTTTCAAATTTGACGAAGATATTGTACTGTGGTAGGCCATATTAATTAATATGGTTTAAGAGTGCGAGTATTTTATTTTTTGAATGGCGCTTATACAAAAATTTTAGTTTAGTGTGCTTTATCTACGAAACTATGGAACATATTTAAATTTAACTTTGTATATTGTACCCATGGCAATCATCGAATGTGCTAATGCATACATTTTTGTCCTCCATTTATGAAGATCTTCACACTAACAATGGAGGTTTAATGCCATATCTCGAGGACCAATCAACTGATTTATACCAACATTTCACGCAAGTATACCAATATTTCACTACAGTAGGGTATGTAAAATAACATGTGTTATGTGCAGCAGGCATCTTTTAATGCGGGTTTATATAACTATAGTACAATAATTTATTATATCTATCAATAGTTTCAACAAAATTCAACCAAATATTGTACGCAAACAGTATTAATTAGAAGTTTCAATTATGAATACAGAGATCCTCTTTTACCGGATTTTTTTGCAAAGTAGTGTCAGGTGAGTAATTTGAACATTTTCCATATTTTCGGAATAATTCAACTAATTTTCACCAAATTTTGCACACCTGCAAAAGGCCATGCAAAATTACATTATTTAAATGGGGTCACATAATGATTTTCAAAATGGCGTCCATATAAACATTTTGATATGTTTGACTATTGCGAATCCTACCTCCGTAATACAGTTGATAGCAAATTATCTTAATTTACGAGTTTTTCTGAATTCGAATCCAGGGTAAGTCATTCGTGTGTTTTATTTGCCTTGGTACTGTTTCACATTTTTCTTATTTCATCTCTAATGATATTGCTGTCAATGAGACATCAAAGCCTACCTACCATCTAAGCTTTAAGGAACTTCGCTAAAATTTATTTCCACCGATGTAGAGAAAAGTTATCGGTAATTCCTTGTTTTTTTTTTTTTTTTACGACGAGTCTTGCATGTTTGGATAAAGATGTAAGGTCGTATGCAATTAGCATACAATAACAACTTTACTCGGACCCCGCAACAGATACCTTTGGCGGTATTTTAGTGTAACAAACGCCCAAGGATATCTAAAGAAAAATGTCTTATTATAATAAAATAATAGACCTCATGCAGAATATATTACAAATCAGGCTTGTTCTCAGCAAGCCTTGTTTCTCTCCGGTCCTTTTCAGTAATATGTATAGTTAAAAGAAGTCAGGGCCATAGACTACACACTCAACAAGCTACAAAAAGCTAACAACTTCTGTACGCAACAGTTGTTATAGGTGTAGAACTAAAACATCAACGATTTATTTTCACTGAGAATTTTTTTGCATAGTGACTAGTGTAATGATGAGCGTATATAAAGCAAATAATTAAAGATTCTTTGTATATTCAAGACTTTTAAGTTTTTAGCGAAATAAATGCAATGTTGCGAGATTTTCCAAATAAGATAAATTCTTGGTATTTATTGGTTGTGTTCGTTGTGAAAGGAAATATCCATAATTTATGAGTAAACCTAACACAAACACGGTAGTTAGCTTCTCATGATTATTCGACACTTATAAGCATCAATATTTTCAAAATCATTATTAGACGGGTCAATATACGAAAAATAATAGCCGAAACCCAAAAAAAAATAGATACAAAAAGTTTCTAAATTGATTTCGGCTCATAGGGCTATTGTCAAAAATGTAGTAAAAGTCTAATTTTCTGTGACCTTGAGATATGTTGTTTTTTTCGATATGGCATCCAAGGAACTTATCATGAGATGAAAAGTGTTGTATCTCAAAATCTATTCAACCTTGGAAGGTAATTTTGGTGTCTTACCCCATGTTTATGGACCCAAGAAATTAAATTAAATCAAGTAAAATACTTTCAATTTATAATTCACCACCATTTCAATATTGGGTTCTAAATGAAATTTTAATCATTTGGAATGGGCTGTTATTAATCTGATATGTACATGTTTGCTGGCTATTTGCATGTTTGATTATTTTTAAAGGCACTAATAATATATATATATAATGTAGTAAATAGGGTGTCTATTTGCGTTATTTATATTGACTATTCCAAGTTAAAAATGCGTGCATTCAGTGCTGACGAAACTCGTCCAATTTGTGATATCCATGTGAGTGATGGATATGATGTAGTCCAGATTTTACAAAAGGGCACAGATGAAATAAATGCAGCAAGTGCGCAGAGAGGTGACACTATTACTGTGACTGCTGGCAGAAAAGTGCATACAAACTACCGCAAAGCGTACGTAAATAAAACATAAATTAAACTTAATTTGAAGAGGAAACACCTGG